>OZ005682.1:27247440-28691190 GCA_963930675.1 Gnaphalium uliginosum | reverse complement strand
AGGCCTTTGGTACCCAAAGAACAGTTCTTTTGATCTGCTGGCTTACACATATAGTGACTATGGAGGTGCAAATTTGGATAGGAAATCTACTTCAGGGGGTTGTCAATTTATAGGAGAAAGGTTAGTCTCCTGGCAATGCAAGAAGCAATCCACTGTGTCTACATCAACTGCAGAGGCTGAGTATGTTGCTGCTGCTAGCTGCTGTGCTCAAGTGCTATGGATTCAGAATCAGATGTTAGACTATGGTTTGACTTTTCTTAAAACTCCTATATTCATTGACAATAACTCTACTATCAGTATCATAAACAATCCTGTTAAACATTCAAAAACTAAGCACATTGAAATTCGATATCATTTTATTAGAGATTGTAATGAGAAAAAGCTAATACAAATTTTTAAAGTTCATACTGATGATCAATATGCAGATCTGTTTACCAAAGCATTTGATGTGGGCAGATTTACATTTTTGATTACCAGCATTGGATTGATGAATCTGTCTTAAATTTTTAAGTGCTTAAACTTGGGATTGATACTGATATTTTAATTACCACTGTTCGTGTTAACACTGCTGGCGTATTTTAACACTGCCAAGTGTTGTTAGTACTGTTAGTTATGTTTAACACTGACAGTGTTAATACTGAAACAAGTTACCACTGCCTTTGGTAACTTAGTACTCTGTATATTTGTATGTTTGCTCTAGTTAACACTGTGCAGGTATAATTTCCACTGCTTGGCGAATTAGTACTGCTTATGGAAGTTTACAACTGCTTACGTTCAAAAAAAAATAAATAAAATAAAAAAAAATAAAAAAAAAAAACCGAGTTACCACTGCTTTCTTTACTCAATAATGGTAGATTCTTAGTACTGCCTGTATTAAGTTGTGACTGCCTTGGTCGGTTAGTACTGCTTATACAAGTTAACACTGCTAGCGCTATTAAGTATAAGATAGGCAAGCGCAAGAAAACCGTGTTTGGACAGTTATCACTGTTAGTGAAATATCTCCATTTCCACTGTTAGTAATACTTCACCCGTTAACACTGTTAATGTTAAAATTGGGGATTTTTCCACTGACCTAAATTGAACAGTATATAAACCCAGACACTTGTCGTTCTTGAATACGCTCTCAATTCCTACCTACACTCTTGCGATTAAGCATTCAATCACCATCTAAACCTCAAATTCTTTGTACATCAATGGCTTCCACTTCCTCTTCCACTTCACTTGCAACAGGACAGAATCATAATATGATCGCCTACCTAATGAAACCCAAAGAGGCACAGGACTTCACCCAAATTATTGATTTCCTACGTGCCTCTCACCTCTACCATGCTCTTACAGTATCACCCAGAGTCTCCAAAGATCACATTAATGACTTCTGGGTAAATGCAACCATCGAAGACGAACAGGGGACTAAGAGCATAGTCTCTATGGTGGCCAACACCAGGGTAGTTATCACTGAAGCCTCTGTTCGTGCTTCTTTACAACTTGATGATGAGGCAGGTATTACTTCTTTACCTAGTCAAACATTGTATGAAAATTTTCGATTGATGGGTTATGAAGGATCTTTAGATACTTTTACGTTTCAAAAGACTCTTTTCTCCCATCAATGGAGGTTTTTAATACATACTCTTTTACACTGCCTCTCATCCAAAAGATCAGCCTTTGAACAGTTCGGCAGCAACATTGCATATGCAACTGTGTGTCTTGCCACTGGACAAAGGTTTAATTTTTCAAATCTGATATTTTCTGGTATGCTCAGAAACATTGAGCAACCAAAATTAAAATTTTTAATATATCCTAGGTTTGTGCAGTTAATTTTAAATGCTCAAATCCAAAACCTGCCAGACCTGGATACTGTAATTGGTGTTCTCTCTCACAAACCTAAAGTTTTTTCAAATATGAAGAGAGACTCCAAATTTTCTGGGAGGGTTACAGCATTGTTTCCAACAATGCTTCATGCACCCTCCACCACAGCTGCAGCTACACCCACTGCTGCTGAACCATCTGTTGAGAGAGATGACACACCCATCATCTCTCAACCCACAGCAGTTGGGGGTACCAAAAGAAAACAAGGGACCCACAAACCAACCACTACTAAAGCCAAAAGGGCTAAAACACAGGCATCTGAGGCTCTTGCTGCTCAGGTGTCTCAGTCAAATGAATCAACACAGCATGTGGTCGATAAGGAGTGGGATGACCATTCTGGGAGGGCTGCTTCTACTGCTTCTGGCCAAATGACAGAGCAGGACAGAAGTAACATCAATAAGACCCAAACAGAGGCAACACCAGAACATGATCCTTTGCAAAAAGGTGATTTTGGTGGACCCAGTACCAAGAACAGAGGGCCATCTGATGCTCATGCTAGGCATGAATCAGATGAAAATTCTGTCAATGATTCACCAAAGGAGTCACATCCTAAAGGTGATGAGGCTAGCATGAACTATGAAAAATTGACGGATATGCTGGAGTATATGTGGGCTGAGGTGGTGACGCAGAAAAGGATCATCAAGAAGCAACAAGCTGAGATAGATGCCTTGAAAACAGTGGTGCTGAAGTGCTTGAAGCAGGGTAAGAAGTACTACATCATTGATGATCAATACAAACGTTCTATCCCTGTGCAACAAGCCAGAGTTGTTCTCTCTTCCCCTGAACCTTCCGAAGATGCATTCAAAAAGAGGGAGAATGATCAAGGTGGAGATGATAGGTCTGAGGAGGTGGATGAGGAGATAATGATGGAGAATGATGAAGAAGTTGAGGAAATAAGAGAGCAGGCATCCAAGACTGCCAGTGCAAACTTAAGTGAACAACCTGCTGGAGTAAACTTCGATGATGAAACAGAAGAGATAAGGGTGGCAGAAAATGAAGAAGAAGAAGTGGAGAGTCCTGAAACCAAAAAGACTAAAGAGGTTGCTGCAGACAGATTTGCTCAGAAGTTTAGCAGGAAAATAAGTGAACCATCCTTGCCTGGTTTCACAATCAGAGAATCTGCTGAAGCACCTACATTCCAAAGGGCAGACTTACCCAAGATTGATCTAACAGACAAAGGGAAAGGAAAATTAGTTGAGGAGCCTAAACAAAAGAAATCAAAGCAAGTGCCTACTGCTGCTACTGCTAATGATGAAGAATATGCACAGAGGCTACAAGCTGAATTAAATGCAGAGATGGGTGAGGATTTGATAAGAGTTGAGGTTGAACCTGGTAAATTCGTAATGATGACCAAGGAAGAGGTTAACCAATTCGATGAGTGGATGCTCAGAAAAGAGACAGAGGAATCTGTGGAATACTTGGTAGATCAGCTGAAGAGGAAGAAAGCTGAACAAGCAAGAATCAAGAAAGCAAATAAGCCAATGACCATTGCACAGAAAAGAAGAGACTTATATAACAAGTTGAAGTGCACAATTCCTGCTGAGGTATTAAAGAAAATGACATATCAAGAGATGGCCAGGGCTTATGAAAGAGATATATTTGTGCCGTTTCAAGAGATTCAGAGAAAAGAAAAGGAAGAAAAGAAAAAGAAAGAAGAGGTGGTTAATGACTTGGAAAAAGATGAAGGGTAGTTGAATGATTTGATGATTATACATCCAGTTGAAGCAGAGCCAATAAATCAGGATTTGCCTGAGATTGTTGACTGGATGGTAGTCAAATTGCTTATACCTAAGAAGGAGGAGAAAATAAGAATTGTTAGAGCTGATGGAAGTGAATCCTTCTGGAAGTCATTTAAGGATATTTTAAGAAAGATGAGTAGAGCTGATCTGAATAAAATGTATGAGATTGGGAAGATGAAATTGGATGGACAAAGAATTGATAATATCATTGAGAAAGTCACATGGGACTGGATTCAAATGATGCATGAGCCAGAAAAGTTTCCTTTTCGATTTGGTACATTCAAGGTGGTAAAGATGTGGATATATTTTGAGGTGCCTGGAGTACATCAGGTTATCTTAGAGATGGTGAGATCTTGTACATGCTCACAGACAGAGAGTATGACATGAATCTGAGTTTATTAAGGAGCCTGAAGTTAGCCAAATTACATTCTTCTGTATGTAATGAGGTTGCTCAGAGATTAGTATACGTGATTTTGAACCAGATTCACAGAAAAGAACAGTTGGGGAAGAAATTCAAGAATTGGTTTTGAAAGCATCTTCAAAGAAGCTAAAATGGAGAATTTGAAGAAACTTAATGCTGTAGATGACAGATTAAGTTTAGGGGGAGATTGTTGGGATAAACTGATTTGGGTTTGGATTACTACTGTTAAGTCTGAAGAGATCAAAAGATTACCACTGATAGTGAAGAATTACCACTGAAGACTAACATGGTTACCACTGATTGTTGAAGATTAACACTGGTCGAAGATTACAACTGTTAGTTGATTTTGTAAGTAGTTTCCACTGTTTATGTAATTAAGACTGTTAGTGTATATAAGTGGTTAACACTGTTAGTTGTTTATACTTAGACTTTCACAAATGAAGCAGTTACCACTGATGGAAGTTTGTTTCCACTGAATGTTAGAATGTGGTAGTTAACACTGTTTATGACTTTGTGATAAGAATGAGTTTGTTATGGAAATTATCTAATTCCATAATAATAGGAGATTGTACAGGACTCTATGTGTTATAAATAGAGATCCTTAGAACCTTGATCGATATACGAAAATAAGTGAATAGAATAGCGCAGCTTCAAGGTGTAAACCCTAATACAAAAGTGTATTCGTCTTATTCATATTAATAAGATTGAGGCTTTGATTTAATATTTGTGTTTCGTTATTTATTGTTCTAAATATTTATCTTTGATCTTTCTAATATTATTGAGTGTTATTCCGCAACTTCTCAGTAATAATTCAAAAGCTTGTTTAAGTTATATTTTAATTGAAGGAAATCGGGACTGTCAACGTAGCTGAAAACCCTAATTACTTGTATTTAGTTGGTATTAGGCTAAATATGTGTAATTACCTGTATATTTGAATATACACTTACATGATTATGTGTTTATCTGTAATTACGCGAAACAACCGGACGAGGTCCGACAATCTATACGGCGTTGTTGATACACTTTCATAAATAATGTAAATCTATTTTATAAATTAAATAGTAATTATTTACCCCATATTATTGTTGTTAAATAATAATATACGAAAAACCTAAACGTTTTGCTTAAAACGTAACAAGTGCAACAAAAATGCGCGAATCGCGCCCGACACCCGAACGAAACCGACAAATATTTTAAGGATGTCAATAATATATTTTTAAATATATTGGTCAAATTAAAATAGTGATTTTGTATCAAAAATAAAACATAAAAGATTTAATGTTTACGCGCACGAATAACGTTTTACCAATCGAATAACGTAACACGGGCTTGAGAAAACAAATGTGCAAGCCCAAGGACCCAATTGGGCCGCCCCAACTGAGCCCAAGGTCCGCCCGAAGGGCCCAAATCGGCCCAAGAGGGCAGCCCAAGGCCCACAACTACTTAATCCCTACTCCTTTCTTTTTCCTCATTCACACACACCCAACTTTCACACACTCTTTCTCTCATCTTCTCTCTACTCCCCTACTCTCTCTCTAAAATCTGCTCATTTTAACACCACCACCACCCAAAAATCCGGCCACCATCACCACCCTCATCATTCACCATACTTTCAAGAAGAAATCAAGCCGAAAACGCAAGAAAACGAGCCCTCAACGTCCATCTCTTTGTGCTTCCATCCTCCTCTTTGTAAGAACTTAAAAACCCTTCTAAAATACTTCTATAATCATGTTAAAAGGTTCGTATAACAAAGAAATGTCCAAAATATAACATAAAAACGTTTTTCATGGCTTAAAATGTTCAAGAACAAAACATGCAATTTCGGACAGAAAAGTAGCTCGACTTTGAGAGGCTGTTTCTCCCTCAAAATTTGACCAAAATGGACGATTCAAAAAGCAAAAATTAATTTTAAGAAGTTAGCTTTCATTTCCAAGTGGTTTCATGATTTTTGGAGTTCGTTTGATACCCGAAATGATTTTTACAAAAACATGTGTCCGGGCTGTCAAAAAGGACAGAAATTTCACCTCTCTTGTTTTAATCATAACTCGAGATATACACCCCCAAATGACCTGAAACCACCGCCAAAAGTTCAAAAATTTTGTTAGGTACAAATTTCGTTTAGATAACTTTTTCTAAAAATATGTAGATTTTGCCCTGAAATCCGATCTTGTTGCATGTATCCGGATTGGTCACTTTCTGACCTTAGGGAACAAACGAAATTTTTAAAAATATTTAGAAGTATCTAAAAATCCTGGAAAAATTAATTTAGAGAGCTAACATACTAGGGAACAACAGGGATTTTTCTTGAATTTTCATTTGAACATTTGAAACACGAAATAAATTGTACAAAACCGACCTGTTTCAGGCCTCTGTGTCGCAGAAGCCCAGTAGTCTGCGACACAAGCCTTTGTGTCGCTATAACCCGAATCGTCACATTAGCGACACAAGCCCGTGTGTCTGTAGATCCCTTATTTAAGATCTTTTAATCAAATCGTCACTTAACCCACGCGCGGAATTCGTAGTTCATTAAACACACGAAATTTAAAGATTAAACAATCACGAACAAAACAAAATCAATTTATATTTCCTCAAACAAATTCTCTGATCAGATTTACACAGCAAAACGCAGAGAGTAAAAATTAAATCAAAAGTCTAACCCTAATTACAAAGTAATTAGGGTATTTAAACAAATCTGGCCGACTTATGCGACACAATCCTTGTGTCGCAGACTTCACTAATGCGACACAATCACTGTGTCGCAACTACAACTAATGCGACACAAGCCTTGTGTCGCATAACACAGAAAATGTAATATTTACTAAGTCTATTACATTCACTAACACTTTACAGACTCGACCAACTGACAGACACACTAAGATGTATCAACAAACTCAGCTTGGTCTTCAAAATTCTTCAATTAACCCAGCCTGCTGGAAATACACCGCCAGCGTGTATTCCATGTGTTACACATACGTTGACAATCCTTTGAAATTGCAATGCTATCTTCTTATTCGAAGCATTTTTCTGATTAAAGCGTATTGGATTGTCGAACAGCTTTCTTAAGTCATTTGATGATAGGTTTATCAAGCTCATTGGATCAAACACTCTGAACTGAGCTTTCTTTAAACCATATAATGACTTCTTCTCTGGTTGCTCCGTCTCAGGCACAAAAATCACCACTGCCTCACCAGTATGAACATCCAGTTCCCAGTAATGGAATCTTCTCAAAAAGTCCAGGGGAACTGTTTCCAGAGGAATCTTCTTCAAGCAATCAGCCGGAGGATAACGCATTCTGATCAATGGCTGATTGGTGACCGGATCTAAGCGTTTTCTGTAGATAATTCTCGTTCCCAGCGTCGGTTTGAGAAAGCTGTATCTTTTAGTACGGATTTCTCTTTGCAGAGTTGTCTGAATAAAGTTTGCCCAGTCATCTCTTGAAGGATTTATCAAATTTAGCTGAGCGAGACGATTAACTTCTCCTTTCGGCAATGTGCTCAGCTTGGTGAATGATCTCTTGAAATATTGAACGCCATCTAATCTCTTGATCATGAAAACACCATTTGATATCTTCCAACTTTTGATTAGTCCAGTATAAGCTCCACTGACTTTATATGATTTGCAGGTAACCGGCACTTGTTTTCCATCTTTTCCGTGCGGCCACCATTTAGCAATCTTTTCAGCTTTTGTTTCAATGATTTCGTCTTCTTGAATTGGAGCTTCAGAAGGTCCTTTATCCTGATCCTTAGATGCATTTTCAGCTTCATCTTCAGATGAATCAGTTTCAATTATTGGAGCATCATCATAGAATTCATCTTCACTCAAGACTTCTTCTTCATAATCCACATCCTCATTTTCTCCATAATCTTCATTCTCAGATTCAGAATTTTCTTCGTTTAGCATTCGCTGAATAAATGAAAGATCAGCACACGAGTAGTCAACAGCCAAAGGTCTCGGCTGGCCTGGAGTGTGGTGCACAGGAAAATACTCTAAACGGGCTGTTTCATTATCAGTATCAAAAGTTACATTATCAGTTTGTACAGACTCAGACTCCGGTCCACTTGGTTCTATTGATGGACCAGAGGGAACAGACTCCCCCGGGCCAAGTGACCGGGTCTCAAACTCCCTAAACTTATCCTCGAGACCTGTAATCCGGGAGGTTTGAGCTTCGATCAGCGCAGCTTGAGACTGAATGATTTGAGCTTGAGCTTCCACAGTCTTCTGCATTGCCTCCATCCGTTCTAAAAGTTGCTTGATAACCTCCGGATGAGGTTGCACGGGTGTCTGAATCTCTGACGGTCCAGCGGCTGAAGAAGTACGCGGCCGACTGGACGTCTGAACATCATCAGAGACAATGTAAGTGACGTCCTCACGGGGCCTTTTACCCGTAGATCGAGGAGGAGAAGCCACATAATCGTCAATCTCACGGAAGAGATCATCTGACGAGAGGTCGGTAGGCAGAGGCGGGTGAGTAGCTGGAACTGGAGCAGGTGCCTGAACAGGTGCTGGAGGGGAAAGTGGCCTCGGAACGGGAGCCGGGTCACAAAACCCATCACCCTCCGGAGGCACATAGGCCTCATCAATAATATGCCCAAAAAGCGGCACATCAGGCGGAACCGGTGCGCCCTTCGCATAATGGCCCGAGACCACAAAAATCCGAGTATTCATCGGCGTTTGACGAAATTGATGATGAGGAGCGACCGGTAACCCTGGAAGCAGATGATTGATCAGGAGTTGGATAAAACGTGGATATAAGGCCCACTGTCCTTCGCCAGCCTGGGCGTGATCAACCATGACCCGAAAAATATAGCCCGAAAAGTTGAAATCTTTGTTATAAACTAAGGCTAGCATAGCAGAGGCGGTGGAGTGGCTTATTCCATCGAAGCCAGCCTTGCGTCCAGAAAGACAGAAGATCATAATGTGCATAAGATACCGCCAGACCTTGGTGAGAAAGGCCTTGCGGTATTGATCGCGGGGAACACCAGGATATCCCATACGAATCATTCCACCGGCAAGAAAATCGTTGGCAAAAGCAACCGACATATCAGAGTGATCAGGGAACTGGAAGAAATCCCGAATAACTTGCTCTGAAAGAATGATTTCTCGATCGTGAACCCGGGAAATAAGCCGGGTAAACTCAAGATCTGAGTTGACCACCGCATTGACCCAGAACTCCGTGATATGATCACGATAGATAGTTGTGGCGGTAGTGATTGCATTATGAATTCTGGATCTGCGCAAAAACTCGATCATCGGACGGTACGGCGCCGCCGATTCCTTTTCATCGTCCAGAAAAGCAGTCACATTGTGACGGGGTTCCCAGAACAGAGCATTCACATTTACATCTGCCATAGCTAAAATAACACAATAAACTTGAAAGCCATTAGATTTAAACAAGTTTAAATGTTGACATTTTTGTGAAGTTAAAATGTCATGCGACATAAGCGTTGTGTCGCAACATGAAGGCGACAGAAGTCTGCGACATAAGACAGTTGTGTCGCAGAACAGTAGCGACATAAATAGTTGTGTCGCATAAGAGTAGCGACATAAAACTGAAATCGTCCTGCGACATAGTGGCTATGTCGCAAGGAAGAAAGATTGTGTCGCAAAGACGAACACGATGAAACCCAGATTTTTTAGGGTTAAAAATTTTGGGGCTTTCGTGTTTAAACTGTTTCTAAGGGTGCACAAGCATGTCAAAAGCATTATTTAACATAATATATCCACAATATAACACTCTAAGACATGCAATTTTGAAAAATATTGAAAACCTAAAAACCGCAACTTTAAATTCAAATGAACAATCGATTAGTTGATGAAAGCGAGTAATAGTAGTACCTTTAGATGCGTATAGGTAAGGAGAGCAAGAAACAAGCAATGAATCGAACGAACAAGCCACAGAAGATCGCGAAAAATTCGAAAATTGAGCCGGGTTCGTTGTGTCGCAGGGGTCCAGTTGTGTCGCAGGGATTTGAGTGTTGTGTCGCAGGTAATTAAAACTAATTACAGCGACACGAGGGTATTTATACCCGCAACACACTAAGCGACACAAGGGTGCGACACAGGAGTTGTGTCGCTTGAAGGTCAACACAAATATGCGACACAAGACTTGTGTCGCAGAAGTCAATCAAGGGTTAAATTTTAATTATTTATTTGTGACACTTATAAAATAAAATCAAATAAATTAGACATATAATAATAACAGAAAAGAACTTTTGAGATGTGTCGTTTTAGGGATCATATCAGGATAACATGCACTTATCAGGAATAGTAAGTGTTATTTCGATTATCAGTATGTTTGTCCTCTTTAAATTTACTTAGCATAGTTAAATCACCTGTTATAAAGATTAGTTCAAGACGACTATTGATATTTTAACCATATAAACATTTGTACTTAAGTATATGATTTCAGCTCATAATGAGATGAACCACTTGTGTTATTATTAGCATGCATATTATATTATATAGCTCACATTAAAATATACATTTGAAATCAAAACATGTTAGTAATTTCTTTATAGAAGGTGAGGGTATGAACGTATCTTTAGACCTAAGATAGCGGTGACAGGTCTGTACTTTCGTACAACAGAGTCACATAAACAATAGTTCGGGTTGAACAAACACCAGTCTGAACACTTTAAACTAGAGGGTACAGGTCTGTACTTTCGTACAACAGAGTACCATAGTTTAACACAAACCAGTACGAGGCAATCTTTTTTATAACTTTTCTAGTACATTTGTACATTATATTTTAGAATTTAGATATGCCACGGGTACGCAATAGTTGTCTATAACTTCACATAGACTACGTACCTAAGTTCTTTTCAACAATATATTAGATGAAACCAGGTCTGTATTTTCATACAACAGAGGAGACAACTAATATGTTCCCCCAGATAACACCATACAAAGACCCTATATCTTAGATCATAACATGTTTATTATCCAAATATTAAGACGAAGCGTTAAAATATTTCGGACATTTTTTGCCCTTATTTTAACTTAATGTCATACATATTAATATGTCTTTATATAAAATAATATGCATATTTGAAAGTTAAGCTTCTTAGTAACTTTAGAACAAATGCCTACCAATACATCATTTGATGAAGCTAATATTTATAAAAGGTATTTCAAGTATGCTAGATAAATCTACTGACACATCAAACATAAACCTTAAAATTCCATTTTATGCATGTTTCCTGATGTACTATCATTTCCCAATTGTTTACAGACACAATTCAACGTCTCGTTTAACAATGTTGCAACTATTGCATTTCTTTAATACTAACAAGTATAAAGAGTGGCAGTTGCGGTATTATTTTTTTTTTATTTTATTTTATTTTTTTTTTTTTGAATTATAAGGTCACAAATTTTACTGGTTGAGTTGAAAGAAACGTAATCCTATCATGTTGACAAGTTCATCGAAACGAGCACGGGAAAATGCTTTGGTAAACAGGTCGGCATTCTGCTTAAGGGTATCTATTTGAACCAGATCAATTAGGTGTTTTTCATAACAGTCACGAATGAAGTGAAACCTAATTTCTATGTGTTTGGTCTTAGAATGTTGGACAGGATTACGGGTAATACAGATAGCAGCAGTATTATCTATATGAATAGGAGTCATAGTTAAGAGTAAACCGTAATCGCGCAACTGGTGTTGTATCCAAAGAACCTGTGAGCAGCAACTAGCAGCAGCAATATACTCGGCCTCTGCGGTTGAGGTAGAAACCGTCGTTTGCTTTTTGCACTGCCAAGAAACCAACCGAGATCCAAGAAACTGACATCCACCAGAAGTAGACTTCTTATCCATGTTGCATCCACCATAATCCGAATCCGAGAAAGCAATAAGCTCAAAGTTTTTCTCATTAGAGTACCATAGACTAAGAGTTGGTCTATATTTGGGATAACCAAAAATCCGCTTAACTGCTTTCATATGAGACACTTTTGGTTTGGCCTGATACCTGGAACAGAGAGAGACGGCAAAGACAATGTCCGGACGTGATGCAGTGAGATACATCAGAGAACCAATCATAGATCGGTAATCTTTCTCCGGACAGTCCTCTTCATCCTCTGCTGGACCAAGATGATGGTTCAGCTCCAAAGGCGTCCCATAGGGTTAACAATCAGTCAAGTGATAGCGAGTCAACATATCGTTAACATACTTGGACTGATGTATGTATATGCCCTTAGCAGATTGTTCGACTTGAACTCCCAAAAAGAATTTCAACTCCCCCATTGCGCTCATTTCAAATTCTGACTTCATTATCCTCTCGAAGTCGCGACACAGATCATCCTTGGTAGACCCAAAGATGATGTCGTCCACATACACCTGTACCAAAAGAAGATCCTCGCCAACATGCTTGATGAAGAGTGTACTGTCAATTGTCCCCCGTACGAAACCATGCTTCAGTAGATGAGTTGCAAGTCTCTCATACCAAGCTCTAGGAGCTTGATGAAGACCGTACAACGCCTTATCCAACTTGCAAACATAATTTGGATGTACGGAATCCTCAAAACCCGGTGGTTGTTTGACGTAGACTTCTTCAACCACTTGACCGTACAAGAAAGTACTTTTCACATCAAGCTGGTATACCCGAAAACCCTTGAAAGAGGCATATGCTAGAAAAATGCGAATGGATTCCAAACGAGCAACCGGGGCAAACACTTCGTCATAGTCCAAGCCTTCAATTTGAGTGAAACCCTGGACTACTAATCGTGCTTTGTTGCGAATAACAACACCCCGATCATCCTTCTTCACGCGATAGACCCAACGAGTACCAATGGGATGAACCCCCTTGGGTAGAGGCACTAGAGTCCAAACTTGCAACTTTTTGAATTGTTGAAGCTCTTCTTGCATGGCCTCAACCCAATAGGGATCCTTCAACGCATCAGTGGTCTTTTTAGGTTCGACTTGTGAGAGAAAGCATTCTTCGATCAGTGACGCAAGACAAACTTGAGCAACATCTTCATTAGAGGAAAACGGTGAAGCAGATACTGCAAGTTGGCGTCTTGTTAATACTCCTTTTGCTAAGTCACCAAGTATAGCATCAACAGGATGTGACACATTGATCCGAGAGCTCGGAATTGTAGCTGGAACAATGACAGAGTCAAGGTTTGTGAAATCAGCTTTAACCTCGAGCTCAGGTTCAAGGAATTCAGCTTGATCAGATGCTGATAACGGTTCAGGATTAGAAAGGTCAGGTTCTTCATCATTGACTATTTCGGGAACGTCTTCAGTAAATGGTGGAGATGAAGGAACAACAGATACAGCAGGAGCAGTATCGGGTGTGGCTGTAGGTGGTGAAGGAACACAGATGGGTGAAGTATTGGATGCAAGATCCAACCCATGAAGCAACGTTACCATTTCCTCTTCTTCAAGTTCAGCAGGGAGATTGAAGGAATCAAACAATGTTTGATAATCAAACAAGTGTTCGGGTCCTTTTCCCTGAGTGTAGTGGAAGAAAGTAACCTCAAAATGTTCTTCCACACGCTTAGTCACGAGGTTATACACACGCTTGTTAGGTGAGTTGGTAGAGAATCCCAAGAAAACTCCCTCACATGATTTCTCACCGAACTTTGCAATTCGTTCCTTGGTGTGTAGAATCGTACATAAGCAGCCAAACTGTTCAAGAAACTGTAGATTAGGCCTTCGGTTGTTGAACAACTCATAAGATGTCTTGTTCCGTTTCTTAACCGTTAAAACCCGATTAAGGACATAGCAGGCCATGTTCACAGCTTCGGCCCAAAAGGTGATTGGAAGCTTGGAATCAGATAACATTGTACGAGCAGCTTCAATCAATGTCCTATTCTTTCGCTCAGCAACTCCATTTTGTTGTGGAGTCTGAGCGGCACTGAATTGATGTTCAATGCCATTACTTAGACAGTACAGTTCCATAATAGAATTTTTAAACTCTGTACCATTATCACTTCTTATTCGTTTGATTTTCATCTCACACAAGTTTTGCAACTTGTCGAACAAATAGATGAGAATCTCAGGCACTTCATCCTTAGTCTTCAAGAAATAAACCCAAGAAAACCGAGAATAGTCATCTGTGATCACAAGACAGTATGAAGCTCCTCCCAAACTCTTCTTACTAACTGGTCCAAAAAGATCCATATGGAAAAGCTCCAATGGTTTTTCAGTTGAATTAACCAGCTTTGGTTTGTGAGGCTTCTTATGTTGCTTTCCCTTTTGACAAGGAATACAATGATCATTTAACTCAAAAGATTGCTTAGGGACACCTCGCACTAGATCATTCTTGATCAGGTAGTTTATTTTGCGAAAGTGCAAGTGTCCCACACGCCTGTGCCATAGAAGTGATTCCTTCTCGGGAGGTTTCGATAAGAGACATGTGAGCTGTTTGGTTTCAACAGTACTCATGTCAAGGATATAAGTATCTCTCTCCCGAGGTGCCCTCAGTAGCACCCATTCTTCAGGGATAACAAATCCCGGCTTCAGAATACAACACTCAGTGTCTGTGAAAACAGTAGTGTACTTATTATCGCACACTTGAGAGACACTGAGTAGGTTGTGTTGCAGTTGTTCCACGAAATTTACCTTCTCAAAGCTTACACTTCCATTGGTAAGCGTACCCTGACCCGAGATGACACCTCCCTTATCACCCGCAAAAGCCACATAACCACCATTGTAGTCATGTACTTCAGATAATAGAGAGATATCACCGGTCATGTGCCTCGAGCAACCGCTGTCGATGTACCATTTACTATTCTTTACAGCTACAGATTGTTGTGGCACCACAAACAAAGGTAAATCAATTAGTAATGGAGACCCAAGCCTTGATAGTCTTGGGTACTCCAGTGACATCATCAACAACAACCACATCAGTCAAAATTTTATTTTCAAACATTTTAGAATGTTTGACTGATGAAGTATTGTCTGATGTAGAATCGTTTTGAGATTCTTTAATCTTCCAAACCTGCTTTGGTTTGGGTGCTTGCGAGTCAATAACTTTGAGTTTTAAATTGTGCAATTTATTTAGCTCAATTTTATTTATTTTAACAGTTGGGACAGGAGTCTTCAAGCCATTTATTGATTTCTTTGAAAGAGTTTTATATGCTGAGACTCGAGAAACTTTCTTCCCCAACTGTTTCTTAGCAAGCACAGGACACACATTTATTAAATGACCTTGCTTCTTGCAGTAGAAGCAAGATCGTTGCTCAACACTGGATTGAGATTGGGGAACAAACCGAGGAGCATGACCAAAAGAAGCACTTGTTGAACATTTACATTTATGTGAATTTTCAACAGAAGATGCTTTAGGAAAATGTTTAGAAGATTTCATTTGAATAGTTGGTTTAGAACTAATCTTCTTTTGAGGTTCAGCCATAGCTTTACCTTTTCCCTTAGACCTAGCCTGTTCTATGTTTTCTATAGTATTTATGTGTTTTTCAGACTTAGTCGTTTTCTTCATTTGGTTGTACTCTTGTTCAGTTATGTCCTCAATTTCAATTTCCTCTTCAGTGATACGAGGAAGCACAGAAAGAGACTTGACTAACTTAGGCTGAATGACAATATTAGACTGAATTAGCTCAGTCTGATGAGTTACAGCCTTGGTAGCATTAACTTTCTCAACCTTTTGAGTCTTACTTGTTTCAGACTCACTAGTAATAGCCCTAACTGGCTCGGGCTTACTAGTTTCAGGTAGTTTGGATGCAATGATGACATTTTCAGCCTTAAACAGCTCAGGCTTACTTATTTTAATGCTAACTGCAGGTTTAACAGGTTTGACATCTATCTTAGAATAGATAGGTGTCAATTCATTCACGTTTTCCCTGACAGGCATAGGAAGATAGTCTTTAGGAGGTGGAACTTGATGAAAACCAAGTCCCGCCTTACTTTTTGTATCAGTTCTATGTGCCTGTAGGATTTCATCAAAAACTAGAGAGGATGTGGAAAAGTTTGAAAGCTTTTTCTTAAGATTTAGAACCTCAGTTTGAGATTCAACAAGTTCCTTTTTAACAAAAGATAGCATATCGACATAGCTGCCAATTTCATCTTGTTGTTCAAAAATCTTAGCTTTTAGTTCCTTTTTCTCTTCCAAAACAGCTTTTAACTTTTGACCACTCGCCTTATCACTATTTCTTAACATTTCATTAGTTTCATTTAAGTTTTCGATGATAGTGTTAAGGCGTTTGGTATCCTCTCTATACCTGTTTAACTGATTTGTTAGTTTTATGCATGACACACATTGTAAGGGTTCATAATCTACCTCATGCACGTCAGCCATCAAAGCTCTTTCTGTAGCTTCTTCATCTGGATCAGACCAATCCCAAGTATTGTTAGAAAGCAGCAGCGCAGCGGAAACCATAGCTTTCTCATCACTCTTAGCCTTATCAGATGAATGATACTATGAAGGTTTAGACAATCCAGAGGGAGGGTTCTTCTTACGATCACATTCACGAGCAAAGTGTCCATAATTTTGACACTGGTAGCATTTCACTTTGCTTTTATTGAAACCCAGACCCTTCTCTTCCGGATCAGTAAAATTCTTCCGCCCAGTCTTCTTCAAGAAGTTCTTGACACGTCTAGTGAGCATAGCCATGCTCCACTTCAAGTCCATTCTTTCCAACTCTTCTTGATCTATTTGACTGAAATCCTCTTCAGTCAAATTCACGGTACTGTTTTTGTTACACAGAAAATCATCATATGCAGACAAGAAAGCAGTAAAGACAGTTGCATGTTCCTCAGCTACTGCAGAAGATACACCTTGGAAATTTGAATGAATACCACCTCCACCTGAGGAGGTAGTATATCCAAAACCATTAGAATTGCTTGGAGCACCAGAACTCCCCGAAAAGAATGCAGTTCCAGCAGCTTGAGTCGCTGCAGTAGGAACATCCACACCATATAATTTGGGATTCTGTATATGTGCAGTAGCCTTTGTCTCCTTTTTCTGCATGTCTAAGAGATCAGTAGCAATCTGTCCAACTAGGTCATCAAGCTCCATATCCATGATATCTTCATCTTTCTCCATAAGCAGCACCCGTGTATTCCACTTTTTGGGTAAAGAGCCCAAAAGCTTCTTATTGACATCAGTTTTGTCAAGATGTACACCCCCCTCGACTAATTCACTCACAAGTTGTGAGTATCTACTGCACATATCCTCAAGAGATTCAGTAGGCAGCATGTCAAAAACCTCAAATTGTTTCTTGACAAGATCCAATTTATTACGTTTGTATTGATCACTGCCACCACATTTCTTTTCAAAAGCTAGCCATAGATCATAGGCAGTCTTGTGATGTCGAAGTTGTCTTAACAGCCGTTGAGGTAAGGCCATTGTAATTGCAGAATAAGTTTTACGTTCAGTATCAAAGGCCTTACGTTCCTCAGGAGTCATTGATTTAATAGTCTTTTCAGGTGCAATTCCATTAAATACTCCAGTCTTGACAGGTCGTTCATATCTTTCTTCCAAATAAATCATCATCTCAGGATCGTTGAAAGATACAAAAGCTTCAAACCGTTGACGCCAGTCCAAATAGTTCATTCCATTTGTATACATAGGAGGTTTATTTGTTGAACCCACCTCACTATTATGTTTTAGCATGGCCCCAACTTGTTGAAGAGATGTTGATGTAGAAGATGTCATTGTAACTTACTCGAGAGACTTTTCAAATAAAATCTGAAAATTGAAGTAAGCGACACTAATGTTGTGTCGCAGAAGCACCGATAGCGACACTAAAGTTGTGTCGCAGAAGCACCGATAGCGACACTAAAGTTGTGTCGCAGAAGAACAGATAACGACACTATAGTTGTGTCGCAGAAGAGCAGATAGCGACACTAAATTTTGTGTCGCAACAACCTTTATGTCGCAAAATTATGTCGCAACCTTTTGTGTCGCAATATTATGTCGCAACACAATGTCGCAAGAATAAGGTCGCAAAACTTTATGTCGCAAGATTAAGGTCGCAGAAACCCTAAAGCGACACAGAAGTTATGTCGCAGCTTGTGTTGCAAAACGGCGCTGTCAGATGCCAAAAACCCCAAAAACGAAAATTTTCGAAAACTAAACGTGTTTTATCAAAAAATTTCGTAAAAACTTAGGTTTTTTAGGTTAACAAACTCCAATCTTCAGCTCCAAAACACCTATAATGAAGATCAAACACCAAAAAGATGTTAAATAATCAAAATATGTATTTAAAACACGTATCCTAACGATTTGATACCACCAAAATCAATGATTATGGCTCTGATACCAATTGTAGATCCCTTATTTCAGATCTTTTAATCAAATCGTCACTTAACCCACGCGCGGAATTCGTAGGTCATTAAACACACGAAATATAAAGATTAAACAATCACGAACAAAACAAAATCACTTTATATTTCCTCAAACAAATTCTCTGATCAGATTTACACAGCAAAACGCAGAGAGTAAAAATTAAATCAAAAGTCTAACCTTAATTACAAAGTAATTAGGGTATTTAAACAAATCTGGCCGACTTATGCGACACAATCCTTGTGTCGCAGACTTCACTAATGCGACACAATCACTGTGTCGCAACTACAACTAATGCGACACAAGCCTTGTGTCGCATAACACAGAAAATGTAATATTTACTAAGTCTATTACATTCACTAACACTTTACAGACTCGACCAACTGACAGACACACTAAGATGTATCAACAGTGTCGCTATATTCCGAATCGTCACATTAGCGACATCAGCTTTTGTGTCGCTATACACCCGAATCGTCACATTAGCGACATCAGCTTTGTGTCGCTATACACCCGAATCGTCACATTAGCGACACAAGCCTTTGTGTCGCTATAGCACCCGAATCGTCCCATTAGCGACACAAGCGTTAGTGTCGCATAACACCTTAGTGTCGCATGTAGCGACACTAGCCCAGTGTCGCTAAAAACACAAAAATCGACACGTTTTCCTTAAAGCAATATAAGCATAAATAAAAATTTTCCGCGCTGACCTGGCAGCTCGACCCCAGCTAGGGGCTCTGCCCCTTGGACAACGCCAGGGGTTGCCACCCCCTGGACCCCGCTACCAGGGGCGCTGCCCCCGGACCCCCGTCATTAATGGGCTTCGCCCTTGCCACGCTGATTAATTACCCATAACTGAAAAGTAGAAATACGCATAACATAATTAATCAAGAGCTGTATTTTCACAAAATATCACCAACGGCCTCTACATGTTTTTATAAACACAAGCGATAACTGAACAATTGGACATTTCTAATTGTGTGAACTTATTTTAGGTGGACATTAACCCTCCACCTACATGATTGGCTTAAGTGGACAATAAACCCCACTTATACAATCACTATAGATGGTCTTTTGAGACATCTACTTACTCAACCTTATACGTTTAGGACGTTAGAAGGTTGCATTCAGAAAACACGCTTTGCTTACTATTTGCTACTTGCTTGCTAATATCAGGTGAGTTTCATAGCCCCTTTTTACTGTTTCTAACTGGGGTGAGAATACATACAACTGCTTTTATACCGTTATCTTTATGTGAACACAAGTACTAAACTCGATATATTGGTTGCATGAGTTATTTTACTAATCCTGAAAGTCCCCCACATCATAGTTTGTTAGTATCGTTATAGCGTGAATGTTAATGAATAGTACTATTTGGGATTGACTCCCACCGTCCGGGTTAGTGCGCTAACTGGTCAAATGGACGCATTATCATTTGTTTTTACGAGTGTTGGATTAGGCACTCGCTGGGAGGCACCCCGATCGTGGCACTTGATTGTGACCCGACACCACAGTTAAGCTCGAACTATGAGCTCATGGCAACAATATACCCTATTTTTGCTTTTTGAAATATATTACTTATCATTGTTGAATGATACAAACGGAAATCTTGTGTTCCATACGATGTTATATCAACTGTTTACAAACCTATGAACTGACCAACTTTATGTTGACCTTTTAGTTTGTATTTCTCAGGAGACCAACCGCAGTAGGTTTGCTTTGGAAGGAGATAGCTCGAGTCGCATATTTTTCACAAACAACATAGATTAGCTTGCATTATGATATGTTGTAATCTTGTACTAGATGCGTACTCTACTTTTGGCAAATCGGCCCAACTGAGCCCAAGGCCGGCCCAAGAGGCCCAAATCGGCCCAAGACCTTAGCCTAAGGCACACCCTATTTAATTATCACTTCCTCCCTCATTTCTCATCTTTCACACTCAAAACTCACACTCTTTCTCTCATCTTTTCTCTACTCTCCTACTCTCTCTCTAAAATCTGCCCATTTTAACACCACCACCACCCAAAATCTGGCCACCATCACCACCCTCATCATTCACCATACATTCAAGAAGAAATCAAGCCGAAAACGCAAGAAAACGAACCCTCAACGTCCATCTCTTTGTGCTTTCATCCTCCTCTTTGTAAGAACATCAAAAATCTTCCAAAATACTTCTATAAACATGTTAAAAGGTTCATATAACAAAGAAATGTCCAAAATATAACATAAAAACGTTTTTCATGGCTTAAAATGTTGAAGAACAAAACATGCATTTTCGGGCAGAAAAGTAGCTCGACTTTGAGAGGCTGTTTCTCCCTCAAAACTTGACCAAAATGAACGATTCAAAAGGGAAAAATTAAGTTTAAGAAGTTATCTTTCATTTCCAAGTCGTTTCATAATTTTTGGAGCCCGTTTGATACCCGAAAGGATTTTTACAAAAATATGTGTTCAGGCTGTTAAAAAGGATAGAAATTTCATCTCTCTTGTTTTAATCATAACTCGAGATATACACCTCCAAATGACCTGAAACCACCGCCAAAAGTTCACAAATTTTGTAAGGTACAAATGTCGTTTAGATAACTTTTTCTAAAAATGTGTAGATTTTGCCCAGAAATCCGATCTTGTTGCATGTATCCGGATTGGTCACTTTCTGACCTTAGGGAACAAACGAAATTTTTAAAAATACTTAGAAGTACCTAAAAATCCTGGAAAAATTTATTTAGAGAGCTAACATACTAGGGAACAACAGGGATTTTTCTTGAATTTTCATTTGAACATTTGAAACACGAAATAAATTCTACAAAACCGATCTGTTTTAGGCGTCTGTGTCGCAGAAGCCCAGTAGTCTGCGACACAAGCCTTTGTGTCGCTATAGCACCCGAATCGTCACATTAGCGACACAAGCCTTTGTGTCGCTACAGCACCCGAATCGTCACATTAGCGACACAAGCCTTTGTGTCGCTACAGCACCCGAATCGTCACATTAGCGACACAAGCCTTTGTGTCGCTATAGCACCCGAATCGTCACATTAGCGACACAAGCCTTTGTGTCGCATAATACCTTAGTGTCGCATAATACCTTAGTGTCGCATAACACCTTAGTGTCGCATGTAGCGACACTAGCCCAGTGTCGCTAAAAACACAAAAATCGACACGTTTTCCTTAAAGCAATATAAGCATAAATAAAAATTTTCCGACACTAAGGTATTATGCGACACAAAGGTATTATGCGACAGTTCGACCCCAGCCAGGGGCTCTGCCCCTTGGACCCTGCCAGGGGTTGCCACCCCTTGGACCCCGCTACCAGGGGCGCTGCCCCCGGACCCTCGTCATTAATGGGCTTCGCCCATGCCACACTGATTAATTACCCATAACTGGAAAGTAAAAATAAACGTAACATAATTAATCAAAAGCTGTGTTTTCACAAAATATCACCAACGGCCTGTACATGTTTTTCTAAGCACAAACGATAACTGAACAATTGGACATTTCTAATTGTGTGAACTTATTTTAGATGGACATTAACCCTCCACCTACATGATTAACTTAGGTGGACATTAACCATCCACCTACATGATTGGCTTAAGTGGACATTAACCCCCACTTATACAATCACTATAGATGGTCTTTTGAGACATCTACTTACACAGCCTTATACGTTTAGGACGTTAGAAGGTTGCATTCAGAAAACACGCTTTGCTTACTATTTACTACTTGTTTACTAATATCAGGTGAGTTTCATAGCCCCTTTTTACTTTTTCTAACAGGGGTGAGAATACATACAACTGCTTTTACACTGCTATTTTCATGTGAACACAAGTACAAAACTCGATATATTGGTTGCATGAGTTTTTTTACTAATCCTGAAGTCCCCCACATCATAGTTTGTTAGTATCGTTATAGCGTAAATGTTAATGAATAGTACTATTTGGGATTGACTCCCCCCGTCCGGGTTAGTAGCGCTAACTTGTCAAACGGACGCATTATCATTTGTTCTTACGAGTGCTGGATTAGGCACTCGCTGGGAGGCACCCCGATCGTGGCACTTGATTGTGACCCGACACCACAGTTAAACTCGAACTATGAGCTCATGGCAACAATATACACTATTTTACATTTTTGTAATACATTACCTATCATTGTTGAATGATACAAACAGCAAATCTTGTGTTCCATACGATGTATATCAACTGTTTACAAACCTATGAACTCACCAACTTTCTGTTGACCTTTTAGTATGTATTTCTCAGGGAACCAACCACAGTAGGCTTACTCTTGGAGGGAGATAGCTCGAGTCGCATACTTTTCACAAACAAAAGAGATTAGCTTGCATTGTATTATGTTGTAATCTTGTACTAGATGCGTACTCTACTTTTGGCGAAACTTATGTAAACATTTTAACTGTGTAATGTAATGATTTTTGAAACGTCTCATATAGAGGTCGTTTGTTGTAATTCTTGTGTTGTGATATTTGATTTGGTCGGCGCCCCCAATGCAACACCCTACCTTCCGCTGCCACGTGTCTTGGGGGTGCGACAGATTGGTATCAGAGCCAAGGTTATAGCGAACTAGGTTGCATTAGTGGACCTAGACTATAACCGTTAAGTTAGTATTCCTCATCAGGTATAACTAGTTCAGGAATTTCATCATTCAATTCTAATTTAACATAGCCTGATCAACTATGTACAACTAAAGGAGAATCGATGAAAGATCGGAAATAGTTATATCAAATGGGAATACAGTAGAACACATGGACCGAGGATAGATTATGACAAAACCCTTATATGTGCTAGTTGTACTAGGTTTTTATATGTATATATAAATAGACCTCACGTACTAAAACTCTTGCCACAGAAATGGCAGGTTTTCCTACCGCAACTTCAACCGATATAGGAAACGATACTCAAGCCTCGCCAAACCGCACCTCTTCGAATTCACGCGTGATACGCACCACTAGGAGGGCAACTGACTCTCCTCGGACTAGACCATATCCCGGCACTACCACCGCCAATAATACCACCAACAGAGCCTGCCGTCAGGCAAGTGCTCGCCGTTGGAATTGGCTACCCACTACTCTAGATTCCTGGAGATCCGAAGAGGGAATTCAGGTTACTGTTGAACCCATGGATATCTCCCCATACACACAAGAACCCACCCACTACACTGTCCCAGTGTTACCACTGCCAGCTCAGTTTCCACTGTTAGCTCAGTTACTACTGCTAGTCAGTCTCCACAGCTAGACCAAAGTTTATACAGTAGGCACACTTATATCACGAACAAATCATGGAAAACTTAGTATCAATCTACTGTTAGTGATATGCTTAAACGATTTCTAAAATCAACCAAATATTACCCACACGTACAGTAAACTTTCCTGCCCGATTTAAATACTTTCTAAATAGTCTAAAATGATAAGTAACCATTCATATTCTGTATAAGGAACATCAATATTTGAAATAGAGTTAAACCGTGCACGCAAAAAGGGTTATGATTACCTCTTTTCTCTAAAAAAAAACGGCCAGCAAACCCATTTTCCATAAAACCAAATCAATTAACTTACACTCCCCATAAATCACCTCCACCCTCACCCAATCAAACTCCCTGACATTAATCATATACACTCTACCCCTTATTCCTTTTTAATCAAACGGCAGATTCGCATACACACACATACTCAAAACACTTTCACCCATTTTCTCTCAACTCTTTCAACACTTACACCCGGTTTTAACATAACATCCAACTGACTCTCCTCGGACTAGACCATATCCCGGCACTACCACCGCCAATAATACCACCAACAGAGCCTGCCGTCAGGCAAGTGCTCGCCGTTGGAATTGGCTACCCACTACTCTAGATTCCTGGAGATCCGAAGAGGGAATTCAGGTTACTGTTGAACCCATGGATATCTCCCCATACACACAAGAACCCACCCACTACACTGTCCTAGTGTTAGCCGCCAGACTCCACCGCCATGAGAGGAGGCTGGACGCAATGGACGTGGAACAACTCGAAATGCGGGACAAGCTAACTCTAATCAGTCAAAACCAAGAAGATATTTCGGAGGTTGTGAATCTCACCAATGACTTGTCCACAGACACTAGAGACGAACTCCTAGAATTAAGGGTAAGGATGCAACTTAGTGAGCAACGCTTGCAAGCAGTCGAAGAACTTCCCCGCTAAACCGAACAACCCGAAACCCGTTCCAACTGGATGCACTTGACTCAAGATCGAGTTGCACAAATCTCCCAGGACCAGGAGGACATTACTGAAACTATGGGTGTGGTGCATAACCAAGTCATAGGGAACCGGAATGAAATCTCCGTCCTACAATCCAGACTGGAACAATGTGAAACACGTCTGCGGGAAACGGAGGAATACACACGCTCGCTGGAGCAACGCTGGACAGTGGCTGAAGAGACTCTCCGAATGGTCGGCAAACTTACTGAGACTATGGAGTGAGTCGTCACACTACTCCCTCCGCGAAGTCCAAGCCAGCCTTAAATTATTATCCTATTTCGTAACCTATGGAGGCGGGTTGTGCCCAGCAATTTGAATTTTATGAACTTTCGTATCTAGTCGGATGTATCAATGCCCGACACGTTTTGTAAACTTCTAATTATTGTAATCGACTTACCTTGCGCTTAAATTTGACTGCAATTTCTATTTCCTAATATTGATTATCGTGCGTGAAATCCTTTATAGTCTTATCTTACACAACTCCGAAAGTTTGATTCTTGCACAACGAAATCTCATTTGTTTCATATTGTTTTTTTTAAGAATCATGCCGCCCCGACGACAAACTTTCACCGCAGAAGAAATAGCACAACTTGTCGCGCAAGGAGTTGCCGACGCTATGGCTGCTCAAGGAGCGGCTGGGAACAATGGTCCTAACCCTCAAAACCCCGTGAACCCAATCAACAACCCACCAGCAACAAAACCTTGCACCTACAAAGATTTCATGAACTACAAACCCCTCAATTTCAAAGGCACCGAGGGTGCCATCGGCCTCATGCGATGGATAGAGAAAATGGAATCTGTTTTCCGAATCTCCAACTGCACGGAGGAAAACAAGGTCAAATTCTCTACTTGCACTCTCGCTGACGGTGCACTCGCATGGTGGAACTCATATGCTCAAACCATGGGAATCGATGCTGCCTAACAACTTCCCTGGGATGAGCTCAAGAAGATGCTAAAGGAAAAATACTGCCCTCGAGAGCAACTACAACAGCTCGAGGAGTAATTCTGGCACCTCACTGTTCAAGGAAATGATATCACCAGCTACACCACCAGATTTCACCAGCTTGCTCTCCTATGTCCATCCATGGTGGACCCCGAACCAAAACGTATCGAAAGGTACATTTGGGGACTACCAGAAAAGATTCAGGGCAATGTAACCTCCTCCAAGCCCGGAACCATCCAAAGTGCTGTCCGCATGGCACATGAACTTATGGCCCAAATTGTCCGCCGTGAGACACCCACTGTGAAAACCTCCGGGGACCACAAACGGAAAAGGTTCGGGAACAACAGCAACCAACAGCAGCAAAACAAAAAGCCAGAGACCATTAAGGCTTACATCACCGGATCAGGAGAAAGAAAAGGGTATGCAGGAAGTCAACCCTACTGTTCAAAATGTAACCGTCATCACAATGGCCCGTGTAATAACCAATGCGGCAAGTGCAAGCGGTTCGGGCATCAAACCAAAGATTGCCGAACTCCCAACTCAAACACAAACTCAAACGCCAATCCTAACGCACCGAAAACCTGTTTCGAGTGCGGTAACCCAGGGCATTTCAGAAATGACTGCCCAAAACGAAACAACAACAACAACACCAATAGGAACAATAACAACAACAACTCACGCGGCAGAGCCTTTGTACTCAACGCAGGAGAAGCCCGTCAGGATCCCAACGTTGTCACGGGTATGTTTCTCCTCAACGATTTATCCGTTTCGTTTTTATTCGATACCGGAGCCGATAAAAGTTTCATATCAAATGAGTTATGTCCACTACTCAACATCACTCCCACTGCCTTAGATGCTGAGTACACCGTAGAATTAGCAAATGGCAAACTGATTGTGGCCGATAGTGTAATACTCAACTGCACTCTAAACCTCGCAAACGAACTTTTCCCCGTAGATCTTATACCTATCGAAATCGGGAGCTTTGATATTATCGTAGGCATGGACTGGCTGTCCAAACATCGTGCCGAAATTGTTTGCTTCGATAAAATCGTTCGTATTCCCCTCGTTACCGGTGGAACCTTGGTCGTACAAGGGGAGACCGAAAAACCTAACCTCAACATCATCTCGTGTATGAAAAATAGAAAATACCTGCGAAAAGGGTATCAGGCAATCCTCGCACACGTAACAGAGAAGAAGTCAGAGGAGAAGCGACTCGAGGATGTGCCCACAGTCCGAGACTTTCCGGAAGTCTTTCCCGAAGACTTGCCTGGCCTTCCCCCGCCTAGACAAGTCGAATTCCAAATAGACCTTGTGCCCGGAGCTGCACCCGTGGCACGAGCTCCATACCGTTTAGCCCCGTCCGAGTTGCAGGAGTTGTCCACCCAATTACAGGAACTCCTGGACAAAGGATTCATCCGACCGAGTTCTTCACCTTGGGGAGCTCCGGTCCTTTTCGTGAAAAAGAAAGACGGATCTTTCCGAATGTGTATCGATTACCGCGAACTAAACAAACTAACCATCAAGAACCGATACCCACTCCCGAGAATCGATGACCTGTTTGATCAACTTCAAGGGTCAAGCTACTACTCAAAGATCGATTTACGGTCTGGTTACCATCAACTTCGAGTCTGCGACACTGATATTCCAAAAACAGCCTTCCGAACCCGCTACGGGCATTACGAATTCCAAGTGATGCCATTCGGCTTGACCAACGCACCGGCTGTATTCATGGACCTTATGAATCGGGTGTGCAAACCATAGCTAGATAAATTCGTTATCGTGTTTATCGACGACATTTTAATCTACTCACGCGACGAAACCGAACATGGCCAACATCTAAAAACCATATTGGAACTACTCAAACACGAGAAGTTATACGCCAAGTTCTCCAAATGTGAATTTTGGATGCAAACAGTACACTTCCTAGGGCATGTCATTGACAGTCAAGGCATACATGTTGATCCAGCCAAGATCGAAGCCATCAAGTGCTGGAAAGCACCTACCACTCCAACCGAGGTACGTCAATTCTTAGGTCTCGCTGGATACTATCGGCGATTCATTGAGAATTTCTCCAAAATAGCCCAACCACTAACCAGCCTGACTCAAAAAGATAAGAAATTCGATTGGACCGACAAACAAGAATCTGCCTTCCAACTCTTTAAACAAAAACTTTGTAGTGCACCAATCTTGTCCTTACCAGAGGGCAGCGATAACTTCATAGTTTACTGCGACGCCTCAGCCCAAGGACTTGGTTATGTGTTGATGCAACACGATAAAGTCATCGCATATGCCTCACACCAACTGAAAATCCACGAAAAGAACTATTCAACTCACGATCTCGAATTAGGAGCCGTAGTTTTCGCGCTCAAAATCTGGAGACACTACTTGTATGGCACCAAGTGCACCATCTACACCGACCACAAAAGCCTTCAACATATTTTCGATCAGAAGGAATTAAACATTAGACAACGTCGTTGGGTCGAGTTACTTAGTGACTACGACTGCGAAATCCGATATCACCAGGGTAAGGCAAATGTTGTTGCCGATGCCCTAAGTCGAAAAGAACGAGTAAAACCCCTTCGAGTTCGAGCCCTTGGTTTAACCGTTCACAACAACCTAACTACTCAAATCCTCTCCGCTCAACTCAATGCACTAGACGAAGAAAACATTAAAAACGAATCCTTGCGAGGCATTGATAAACAATTTGAAACCAAATCCGACGGAACCCGATACTTCTCCAACCGAATCTGGTTACCAAGCTTTGGGAACCTACGGGATTTGGTGATGGATGAAACTCACAAATCCCGATACTTTATTCATCCTGGTTCAGACAAAATGTACCACGATCTCAAACAACGATATTGGTGGCCCAATATGAAAGCTGACGTAGCCACTTATTTTAGCAAATGTTTAACCTGTTCCAAGGTAAAGGCCGAATATCAGAAACCCTCCGGGTTACTTCAACAACCCGAAATACCTCAGTGGAAATGGGAACAAATAACCATGGACTTCATCACGAAACTACCAAAAACCTCGAGTGGTTGCGATACCATTTGGGTAATCGTCGACCGTCTCACAAAGTCCGCCCATTTTCTAGCAATCAAAGAAACCGACAAGATGGAGCGTTTGGCTCGCATCTACATCAAAGAGATTGTGGCAAGACACGGTATACCCATCTCGATCATCTCGGATAGAGATAGCCGTTTCACCTCTCGATTTTGGCAAACACTTCAAAAAGCGCTCGGTACTCGCCTTGATCTGAGCACCGCTTACCACCCACAAACCGATGGTCAAAGTGAACGAACCATCCAAACCTTGGAAGACATGTTACGTGCTTGCGTAGTTGACTTCGGAAACAGTTGGGAAAACCACCTACCCTTGTGTGAGTTTTCGTACAATAACAGTTACCACACCAGCATTAATGCTGCCCCTTTCGAAGCACTTTACGGAAGAAAGTGCCGATCACCTATTTGCTGGACCGAAGTGGGCGATAGCCAACTCACCGGTCCCGAAATCATTCATGAAACGACCGAGAAAATCGTAAACATTCAAAACCGACTAAAAGCCGCACGTAATCGTCAAAAGAGTTACGCCGACATAAGACGCAAACCACTAGAATTCCAAGTTGGGGACAATGTACTTTTGAAAGTGTCACCTTGGAGAGGTGTCATTCGTTTTGGCAAACGCGGTAAACTAAACCCTAGATACATCGGACCATTCGAGATCCTTGAAAGAATCGGTCCGGTGGCATACCGACTGCAGCTACCACCACAACTCAGTAGCGTGCACAATACTTTTCACATTTCCAATTTGAAGAAATGTCTGTCTAATGAGACACTTGTAATTCCGCTCGACGAAATCCATATTGATGACAAACTTCATTTCGTCGAGGAACCCGTAGAAATCATGGACCGTGAGGTCAAACGCTTGAAACAAAGTCGTATTCCCATCGTTAAAGTCCGGTGGAATTCCAGGCGCGGTCCTGAATTCACTTGGGAACGGGAAGACCAGATACGGCTGAAATACCCACATCTATTCTTAGATGCCACACAGACCACGACAACAAACTAATTTCGGGACGAAATTCCTCTAACAAGGGGAGAATGTGACACCCGACTCTTTAGGTTAATTGTTAAACCTAGCTGGCAACCCTAATTACTTGTATTTAGTTGGTATTAGGCTAAATATGTGTAATTACCTGTATATTTGAATATACACTTACGTGATTATATGTTTATCTGTAATTACGCGAAACAACCGGACGAGGTCCGACAATCTATACGGCGTTGGTGATACACTTTCATAAATAATGTAAATCTATTTTATAAATTAAATAGTAATTATTTACCCCATATTATTGTTGTTAAATAATAATATACGAAAAACCTAAACGTTTTGCTTAAAACGTAACAAGTGCAACAAAAATGCGCGAATCGCGCCCGACACCCGAACGAAACCGACAAATATTTTAAGGATGTCAATAATATATTTTTAAATATATTGGTCAAATTAAAATAGTGATTTTGTATCAAAAATAAAACATAAAAGATTTAATGTTTACGCGCACGAATAACGTTTTACCAATCGAATAACGTAACACGGGCTTGAGAAAACAAATGTGCAAGCCCAAGGACCCAATTGGGCCGCCCCAACTGAGCCCAAGGTCCGCCCGAAGGGCCCAAATCGGCCCAAGAGGGCAGCCCAAGGCCCACAACTACTTAATCCCTACTCCTTTCTTTTTCCTCATTCACACACACCCAACTTTCACACACTCTTTCTCTCATCTTCTCTCTACTCCCCTACTCTCTCTCTAAAATCTGCTCATTTTAACACCACCACCACCCAAAAATCCGGCCACCATCACCACCCTCATCATTCACCATACTTTCAAGAAGAAATCAAGCCGAAAACACAAGAAAACGAGCCCTCAACGTCCATCTCTTTGTGCTTTCATCCTCCTCTTTGTAAGAACTTAAAAACCCTTCTAAAATACTTCTATAATCATGTTAAAAGGTTCATATGACAAAGAAATGTCCAAAATATAACATAAAAACGTTTTTCATGGCTTAAAATGTTCAAGAACAAAACATGCAATTTCGGACAGAAAAGTAGCTCGACTTTGAGAGGCTGTTTCTCCCTCAAAATTTGACCAAAATGGACGATTCAAAAGGAAAAAATTAAGTTTAAGAAGTTAGCTTTCATTTCCAAGTGGTTTCATGATTTTTGGAGTTCGTTTGATACCCGAAATGATTTTTACAAAAACATGTGTCCGGGCTGTCAAAAAGGACAGAAATTTCACCTCTCTTGTTTTAATCATAACTCGAGATATACACCCCCAAATGACCTGAAACCACGCCAAAAGTTCACAAATTTTGTTAGGTACAAATGTCGTTTAGATAACTTTTTCTGAAAATGTGTAGATTTTGCCCAGAAATCCGATCTTGTTGCATGTATCTGGATTGGTCACTTTCTGACCTTAAGGAACAAACGAAATTTTTAAAAATATTTAGAAGTACCTAAAAATCCTGGAAAAATTAATTTAGAGAGCTAACATACTAGGGAACAACAGGGATTTTTCTTGAATTTTCATTTGAACATTTGAAACACGAAATAAATTGTACAAAACCGACCTATTTCAGGCCTCTGTGTCGCAGAAGCCCAGTAGTCTGCGACACAAGCCTTTGTGTCGCTATAACCCGAATCGTAACATTAGCGACACAAGCCCTTGTGTCGCTATATTCCGAATCGTCACATTAGCGACATCAGCTTTTGTGTCGCTATACACCCGAATCGTCACATTAGCGACATCAGCTTTGTGTCGCTATACACCCGAATCGTCACATTAGCGACACAAGCCTTTGTGTCGCTATAGCACCCGAATCGTCCCATTAGCGACACAAGCCTTAGTGTCGCATAACACCTTAGTGTCGCATGTAGCGACACTAGCCCAGTGTCGCTAAAAACACAAAAATCGACACGTTTTCCTTAAAGCAATATAAGCATAAATAAAAATTTTCCGCGCTGACCTGGCAGCTCGACCCCAGCTAGGGGCTCTGCCCCTTGGACAACGCCAGGGGTTGCCACCCCCTGGACCCCGCTACCAGGGGCGCTGCCCCCGGACCCCCGTCATTAATGGGCTTCGCCCTTGCCACGCTGATTAATTACCCATAACTGAAAAGTAGAAATACGCATAACATAATTAATCAAGAGCTGTATTTTCACAAAATATCACCAACGGCCTGTACATGTTTTTATAAACACAAGCGATAACTGAACAATTGGACATTTCTAATTGTGTGAACTTATTTTAGGTGGACATTAACCCTCCACCTACATGATTAACTTAGGTGGACATTAACCCTCCACCTACATGATTGGCTTAAGTGGACAATAAACCCCACTTATACAATCACTATAGATGGTCTTTTGAGACATCTACTTACTCAACCTTATACGTTTAGGACGTTAGAAGGTTGCATTCAGAAAACACGCTTTGCTTACTATTTGCTACTTGCTTGCTAATATCAGGTGAGTTTCATAGCCCCTTTTTACTGTTTCTAACTGGGGTGAGAATACATACAACTGCTTTTACACTACTATTTTCATGTGAACACAAGTACAAAACTCGATATATTGGTTGCATGAGTTTTTTTACTAATCCTGAAGTCCCCCACATCATAGTTTGTTAGTATCTTTATAGCGTGAATGTTAATGAATAGTACTATTTGGGATTGACTCCCCCCGTCCGGGTTAGTAGCGCTAACTTGTCAAACGGACGCATTATCATTTGTTCTTACGAGTGCTGGATTAGGCACTCGCTGGGAGGCACCCCGATCGTGGCACTTGATTGTGACCCGACACCACAGTTAAGCTCGAACTATGAGCTCATGGCAACAATATACACTATTTTACATTTTTGTAATACATTACCTATCATTGTTGAATGATACAAACAGCAAATCTTGTGTTCCATACGATGTATATCAACTGTTTACAAACCTATGAACTCACCAACTTTATGTTGACCTTTTAGTATGTATTTCTCAGGGAACCAACCACAGTAGGCTTACTCTTGGAGGGAGATAGCTCGAGTCGCATACTTTTCACAAACAAAAGAGATTAGCTTGCATTGTATTATGTTGTAATCTTGTACTAGATGCGTACTCTACTTTTGGCAAAACTTATGTAAACATTTTAACTGTGTAATGTAATGATTTTTGAAACGTCTCATATAGAGGTCGTTTGTTGTAATTCTTGTGTTGTGATATTTGATTTGGTCGGCGCCCCCAATGCAACACCCTACCTTCCGCTGCCACGTGTCTTGGGGGTGCGACAGATTGGTATCAGAGCCAAGGTTATAGCGAACTAGGTTGCATTAGTGGACCTAGACTATAACCGTTAAGTTAGTATTCCTCATCAGGTATAACTAGTTCAGGAATTTCATCATTCAATTCTAATTTAACATAGCCTGATCAACTATGTACAACTAAAGGAGAATCGATGAAAGATCGGAAATAGTTATATCAAATGGGAATACAGTAGAACACATGGACCGAGGATAGATTATGACAAAACCCTTATATGTGCTAGTTGTACTAGGTTTTTATATGTATATATAAATAGACCTCACGTACTAAAACTCTTGCCACAGAAATGGCAGGTTTTCCTACCGCAACTTCAACCGATATAGGAAACGATACTCAAGCCTCGCCAAACCGCACCTCTTCGAATTCACGCGTGATACGCACCACTAGGAGGGCAACTGACTCTCCTCGGACTAGACCATATCCCGGCACTACCACCGCCAATAATACCACCAACAGAGCCTGCCGTCAGGCAAGTGCTCGCCGTTGGAATTGGCTACCCACTACTCTAGATTCCTGGAGATCCGAAGAGGGAATTCAGGTTACTGTTGAACCCATGGATATCTCCCCATACACACAAGAACCCACCCACTACACTGTCCCAGTGTTACCACTGCCAGCTCAGTTTCCACTGTTAGCTCAGTTACTACTGCTAGTCAGTCTCCACAGCTAGACCAAAGTTTATACAGTAGGCACACTTATATCACGAACAAATCATGGAAAACTTAGTATCAATCTACTGTTAGTGATATGCTTAAACGATTTCTAAAATCAACCAAATATTACCCACACGTACAGTAAACTTTCCTGCCCGATTTAAATACTTTCTAAATAGTCTAAAATGATAAGTAACCATTCATATTCTGTATAAGGAACATCAATATTTGAAATAGAGTTAAACCGTGCACGCAAAAAGGGTTATGATTACCTCTTTTCTCTAAAAAAAAACGGCCAGCAAACCCATTTTCCATAAAACCAAATCAATTAACTTACACTCCCCATAAATCACCTCCACCCTCACCCAATCAAACTCCCTGACATTAATCATATACACTCTACCCCTTATTCCTTTTTAATCAAACGGCAGATTCGCATACACACACATACTCAAAACACTTTCACCCATTTTCTCTCAACTCTTTCAACACTTACACCCGGTTTTAACATAACATCCAACTTATTCATCATTTCTCAACAAGCAAACGATCACCTCAGAAAACCCTGCTCAATCTGTGGAAAGAACTTCATCACCCCCAAAACCCTGCAATTCTTGTCGAAGAGGTAATCATAAAGTGCAAGAATGTTTACATTCTATTCTGCACAACCCACTTATTTTCATTCTATTTACTGTTACATTTCTTAAAATATGTGTGCATTAGGGTTTTAGTACCTGAAATATGATAATGTTTTGCAAATAAAACACACACTTAAAGTTTGTTCGAATCATTTACATACAGATTTTATAAAAGTTATGTGTTTTTGGCAAAATAAGAAAATTGGACAACTTTCTGTCCAGATTTTCAAGTTAACTTTGGACAACCGTATCCCCCTCTATTCTTCATAAAAATGGTGACTCTAAACTGGGAATAACTTGCTTTCTAATCTTTCACACAAAACCTAAATCATACACCAAAGATCAAATATTTTGCGATGTATCAAGAAGATGTCCAGAAATTGTTTAGTCTTGCTAAGAAGTGTCACAAAACCAACTACAAAAACCTGGGCAGATTTGTTATTTAAAACCGTGGGTAACCGATTTGTACAAGCTATCATATTAAAGCATCTCACTAGACATTAATGGACACTTTACTACTGGACTAGGTCTCGATTAGAGCATCTCTTCAGTTGCAACATTCTCACAGCTTAAACCGTTAACTCAACTCACAAGGTGAGTTCACTGTCCCCCTTTTTCTAATTTCCGTTTTGGGGCTGAAAGGCATGCTTATACATCTTAACAACTTGGTTTTGCTCTTTATTCACTTACAAAATTGTTGTTATACAAATTTTATGCGAATTGGAGTATGTCATATTGTTATGCTTGAGTGTTATTGCAAAGTCCCCGGGAACTCACACTACTAATTAACTCGTGGCTACGAGCCGTGGGTATTATGGGTAGCATGCTATTTAGGGTAGACCAGCCCTCACTCACACTTCAACGTGGGTGTATAATATCACCATTACTCATGTTGGTTGAAGAACATGGAGCTATAGGGGCAAACCTCGGTCGGATAACCGGTTTAGTAGTGGCCTCAAGGCATGAACATTCACTCCCTTAATTCTCCAATTCTTTTCGCACTGATTTACTTATGTCCCCGATTGGACAGTATTTATGTCCCCGATTGGACAAAACTTTAGTCCCCGATTGGACAAATTACTTGGTTTATTGGTCATAAAACTGTGAGCTCACCAACTATGGCCAAAGTTGACTCTTTTGTTTTGACATGCTTTTCAGGAGAACGTCGGTAAGAATGGATCATGTGTGGGCAAGTGCATGGGATTTTATCAAACAAGCTATAAATTGTGAACTTTGGAACAAACTTTTGTGATTTTATTTGTAACAGAACCTTTGTCTCCTTGAACGAACTTATGTATTATTTTTTTTTTATTTAGGGAGACTGTTAAATTTATGGCATTGCTACTACATCTTTGTGTTGTGAATCCCTTAGCTGTTACACCTCGTGTTTCCGCTTTAGCGGGGTGTGACAGAAGGACAATCCATACACCCTTGTGAATGATCCTAATTTGAAAGTGGGATTTGCCATGTTTAGCGCAGCTGGAGCAGTGCGAAGAGTTGGAGGGAAATATGCATCCTTTGCCGAGTCCAGTTGGTCTTCTACTTTGGTGCCTCGAAAGCAAGGGAGTTCTCATAGGTCGTCATCATCATCACAGCAAATACCACAGCAGCAGGAGAGACAGGCAGAGGAGGCTGCCTATGATCAAGATATGGAGGATGCACATCGTGAGGGCCCGGGATCACAGAACCAGGACCAACCTGGTTGGGTTCGAGATTTGATGACTAGTTTTGGTGATTTGAGGGTGCAGTCTCAGCAGCAATGGCAACAGCAGCAAGATTTCCAGCAGAAGGTTCGATATGAGTTGGGAGTTCAGCGTTATCGAGATGACTGGATGATGTATAACACGGAGCGTATTTTTACTGGTCTTGATAATGTCTATCCCACTCCGTACCAACATCTTCCACGATGGGGCGTGGCTGGAGCTATACTTCCTGTACCGGACTATGATCGAGATGCTGTGCTGGTAGAGTTGCAGAGGCAGCATCAGATTCGGATGCACTCGGAGCAAGAGTCTGATCAGGGTGGCCCATCGGATTCTTCCGAGGAAGGTTGGGGAGCTTGGCAGTAGGGTGAATGATTTGTGATCATGAAACATTATTATTATTTGTAGAATTTAGTTATGTTTGACTTTTGTTTGTTTGTTTAGTTGTTAGACTTTGTGGTTGTTATTATGGATATTTGGTCTAGACTCGTTGTGAGTGGCATTTGGGTACGATTTGTACAATGTCACTCCACCTATCTTTATTATTTATAAGTTATTTTTTTAGTTTTTCTTTATTATTTTGCTAGAAGGATATTCAGAATGGATTGACATGCATATGCTGGCAGTAAGTTCAGCGACATCATATACACGGAATTCCATAAACCCCCGGGGAAGTACTCGTTCCCTTTTATTTCCGCACGTGTGTTTATTGCATATTGTTGTTGCATTGAGGGCAATGCCCATCTTAAGTGTGTGGAGGTTGTAAATTCACTTGAATTTTATTCTTAGTAAACTATTGTTTCTAATCTCTTATCGGGTCTATTATGAATCTTGGTTTATCCAATAGAACTTTACGAATCCCAATAACGGACCGAGGAATGATAGTTTGCTAGGAATTAGTTTTTCCTATTAAGATTAGTTGCTTCATAGTGTAGGATGAATATTAGTTAAAGTGACTTAATCTGCCCTCTTGCATGAAAATTGAGATGTGTCATAAAAGCAACCTCATTGGGTGAATTGCATGAGTAGCACACTTGTAGCCCCACTATTAAATTGTGAGATATTTTGAGCCTTTATTGTGAAAACACTTCACTTGAGTGTTTATATTGTTTATTTGCTACGAGTGTGCCAGTGATTGTAGTTTGTTCTAGAACTTGCCTTGATGATGCATTTCGAGACCGTAGTGAGATCACAGAAATGTGATATAGGTGAGGTAGTATGATGAGGAGGTATTCTGTAGGAATTGGAGCTTTATCCGAATAATTTTGATCTCCTATCCAATTATCGAGTCTATTATGGATCATTTATTTGATTAGTACCAATCTCAATAATCGGTCAAGGAATCTCAATTGTTTAGGATCTTATTTTTCTTTTAAAACCATTTATATTCCAGTCCACCCAGGTCGTAGCACTCAATTTTAGTGCTAGAAACCCGTAGACACTTCCACATTCATACCATTATAATCTTAACCTTGTTTTTTGTAGTCAACTCACGAACCACTTATATTTTTAATGTTGCCTAGTTAGTATTTTTAATTGATTTTGTTCAAAATGTGACTTAAATCATTTTAAAATAGGATTCTAGATGCTAAATTCCGTAATTGAAGTTGTAATTGAAAGGAAATTGTTTAAGTTGTGAAAGTTGAATAATTGATAGTTGAAAACAACTAAAGCTATGGAAGTTAATAGATTAAAGCTGAATTATAAGGATTGATAATCGTAGTCAACTAAATGGCCTTTGAATTCCTGAACAAGTAGTTCCTGAGGGGTGTTTTTCACCTAGCCACCGAAGGTCTATGTCCGGTCTAGGATGGTTGGTCCGAAAGTTCGCTACATAGGGTTCATAGAAAGTCATTGAATGCAATTAGTCCAATCAGTAGTGTGAATCAATGTGAATTATAAGTTGGCATCTGTTGAATATATAGTTGTTAAGTGAAAGTGAGATGTAATTCTAATTGATTTGGCACCTGAATCCTATGTTTATTACTGTCACATATTGAAACATTTAGGCAACATTACCATTACCTTTTTCACGGGTTTTGACTACCATTTTACACAAATTATAAAGTCTGACATACCCATTTCATTCACACATATGTTATGTTACAGCACATTGTTAGAATACCTTCTCTAAGACTTCACTTGGTGCTCACGCCTAAGTCGGTGGAGATTTGATCCTTTTGCAAGCCTATGGTAACAGTGCATCACGACTTGACTTGATTGAGTGTTATATCGTTTATTCCTTTGCCTTGTAGTTCATAGGTTGAGAGTGAGTGATTATACGCTTATCCTTATGTGAGGTGCTAGGTCGTGCATTCGGGCTTGGCAAATTAATTATCTCAGGTTTCCTATTAATTATATAAATGTTTCTAACATGATTGCTTAGGTGATTAGTGTTAGAATTATTTTGTTAAACCTGATTTTCATTTTTGAAAATGCAAGAGGGGTTTTGTTTTGATGTAGTATATAATGGTTTGCTTGAGGACAAGCAAAGTTCAAGTGTGGGGAAGTTTGATATCGCTCCTTTTGTATATATTTATTTCGCGCGATATCATGGTTTATTATACTTGTTTATAACAAATTTCGAGAACTTTTGATACTTATTAGGTTGGAAATTGATTTCAGGTACAAATATCGGGAGATTGGTGAAAAGAGCTTGAATGTCGAAGACATGGAAAAAACTTAGGATTCTCTGAAAACATGAAGGTACGCGATCGCGTACAAGTTAGAAGTTTGCGTACCTATAACTAAAAATGTCACAGAAGGTCTCTAGGTAAGGTACGCGATCGCGTGAAGATTACCAGTTCGCGTATGTTGTACTGAAATCGAAACAGAAGGGTCCAAGAACAAAATACGCGATCGCGTATTATTTACCAGGATCGCGTACGAAAGATTACTACGCGATCGCGTGGCCCTTAGCAGATCGCGTAAGTATAACTAAATTGGTTACAGAAGGCACGAGGCTTGAAGGAGTGGATCGCGTGAAGGTTAGCAGATCGCGTGTAAATGGCTATTACGCAATCGCGTATCCCATAGTGGATCGCGTAACTTGTCGGATTCTGCAGTTTTTCGGATTGAGTATAAATACGAATTTTATATTAGGTTAATACAACTTTTTGATACCACACCTGGAGGCTACGAATTTATTCACATTATTTGAGTATTTCATCAATTTTGGAGTTCTTAGATTCGTGTTTAATCATTCGGCTCGAGTAATCATCGATTAATCATTGTAAGCATCTCGTGAACCTTTTTATTTTAGTATAATCATGTTTCCTTTGATTTTAATTATTAATTTTGGTTATTCTTGTTTGATTATGAGTAGCTAACTTCTCATACACTAGCTTGGATGAATTAACTAGTGATTAGGGATGTGATCCTTAGAGTTATAGGCAAATTAATTTACGTCTAATCAAAACCCTTGTGTAATTTAGTTTTAAACCATTGTTAAAGCTTATTGGTGATTTAATTCGTAACTATAGCGAATGTTTGTTACAAAGTTATTTCATTTATCAATTATATGTCTATGTATGATTGACCTTTGATTGCGGATGCAAATTTGGTATAAGCCACACAACTAAACTAAATTGTGCAAGTTAGTAATATTGGCGGATGTCTTTTACTAGATTAAATTGTAAGTTAAAGAATCAAGATTATGGTTTAGGTAATAGCGAACGTTAAGCCTAGTATAATTGAGATGAACAAGTTTTGCTAAATAACTAATTTTAATTACACACCCTAGAGTCACTAGTGAAATAATCCAAATGTAGTTTTTATTATCTGAAAGTTAATTCAATCAACTTTGACTCTTCCTGAGTCCACTCATTTTATTAATTTCATTAGTTTTAAGCAACGTGACAATTCGGTCACAAAACCCCCAAATTTACTTATTTGTTTAGATTAATTTACACTAGAACACGAATCTTAAATTCACATTCCCCGTGGAACGAACCTGAACTTACTGTAGCTATTCTATATACGATAGGGTATACTTACCTCTTTGTGTATTGTTTAATTACCGTATTTTTAAGTTTATTTTTATAACTAGATTTTACACATCACTTTTATCTCCCATTCAAAAGAACCTGACCAACTCTCTACTTGACGGGTAACATTGTCTTTTCCAAACTTCTCAAACCTTGATGACCTTCCAACACGGGACTTAAATTTTGAATGCGTCTCGTAGAGCTTCTCTTTCTTTCTTTTTTATTTATTTATCCAAAAGCTCTTTATTTCATTTGGAAAATACAGTAAATATTACATATGGTAGCATATATGAATCGCCACCCCTGCAAAATTTTGTACATAGATACCAAATATATATTGAGTCAAAATAAAAAAAGAAGAAGAAGCATAACACATATTTATGCATCTTCTTTCTTTTAATTAACCACGAAAATAAAAACAAAAACAAAAACAAAAACAAAAACAAAAACAACAACTTAAATACATAATAACGGCTTACAAACCATGAACGGCCTTGACAAGGAAGATGTTGTGGGTCATATTTTGCAGTCCATATTGGTTCGTTACTAGTTATATTACCTCTGTGAACTGGAATATTAAGAGGGCTATATGTTAGGAATTTTGGACCCAAACAACGGACAATTGAACACAATTGCACCCACAACAATAAACAAATAACTCAATAGCAAACAAAGCAATTATACAAGCAAACAAGATACATAAATAAGATACGAGAATGTAAAAGACATAAGAATTTAACATGGTTATGTTCAATCTTTAGCTTGGAGATTGGTATCAAGGGTTTTTTCTTTATAAATACTGTATCAAGGGTTTACAATAGTAGGGGTTTATATTTATAGTGTGTACATTACTTTGAGAATGATGTAACGTAAAAAGTCATGTTTTTACATACATTATTCCACACCATTTGAGATAATATTTAGTGAAAATATCTTAAATCAATGTTTATTTACTAAAAATCACCAAAGTAGTTCAAATAGAGACGTTGCATCCAAAATCACTAAAAACATCCAAATAACATCCAAAACAAAGCAAATAACTCTAACCCGATTCCTCCACTTTTATTTATCCTATGATATACACCTCTTAAACTAATCTTATATGACTCCATAGGTAAATACGAAGATAGAGAATCAAGAATCATGAGAAAAGGATGAGAAACAAGGAAGATACGGCATCTAAGACTAACCGATCGCATTCCAAGCATGTATGAGCTATAGACATCTAAAATACCTAAAAGTGGTATCATTAGAAGCGTAACAGAATTAGATCTAACAGGTAAACGTGAACCTAATCTATCTCTAATCCTTCGCTCCTAGTGATAGTTTTCAAACCACAACATAAGTTGGATAGATAATCAACAGAGATTTAGTTTATAAGTTTAGCAACAGTTTGAATTCATACAGATAGAGTAATAGCATGATATTAGTACACAACTACCATAACATAGCTTACATTATAGCAAACACAAATTTGTCTAGCCTAACATATTAAATCTAACATTCATTTTCAAACAAGCATAACAATAGAATACCATGTTTAAAAAATAAATACGATAGATTGTATTAGAATCAGAACAATTACAGACAAATCTGAAATCTCAGAGTGCCTCCGTACAAATACTACGCTAATCTACTAACAAATCTACTAATTAGTCCCTAATTTAGAAAGAGTTCTAGAGAAAGAAACTTTGAGAGAGAAAGTTAGAGAGAGAGAGAATAAGAAATGAGAGGTTGAGAGGTGATTTTGAAGTACGAAAAGGGTGTATGGGAGCCTCTTATTTATAGGCAATGCCTTATGCTTTATGTACAAGTCCCAAAGCACAAAATAAAAGCACAAATCAGCACCAAACCACCCTGGAACTGAAAAACGGCAACCTAGACCACACTTGATGCCATATACAGCATGCATAGGAGACGTATACGGCCTATACATACCGTATACGGTACCATATGGTGCCGTATAGGGTACCTAGGGGCCGTTTGGTTTTTTGCCTGTTGTCAGGTACTTCGTTCGTTGCTTGTTTCAATCGTATCTTCTTCGTTTCTTGTTCGTTTGGCTTGATTCTTTCGCCCACGATCTCGTTGAGAGAACTTTCGGGAAATCTATGATTTAATCAATAAGTTGGTTGATATGTATTATCTGTGCCCGTTACTAGTATGCTATCTTATTGCTTGTTCTTGTTTGATTGTTGATTTAGGAATTTGTATGCTAGAAACAATTTACGTGATTACTATCATTGATTAAACGAATAGGTTTTCATGAATAAATTGAATTGAATACAGAAAGTTTAACTTGCATGTAATATGTATGATGATTTATATGAATAATGATGAGCAATTCAGCTGACCGCTAGTCAGGCTATTTCAACTTATTCCGCAGGGTAATCCCTGTTCATGTTATAGTTTACTCAACAATTCATGCCATGATATAGATATCTTAGATATCTGAGATTGGGGAATAAGATTCGAGGATAGTTGTATGTTGAATTGGTGAGTACATTTGGGAGAACTTCCGATAATTTCTATGTGTCGTACCCTAAGTGTCGTCTGTATATGAAGCGACACTGATAACTGTTGCTAGAAGTGTAAGATGAAGAGTCAAGCAACACTGAGAAGTGTCGCTAGGTCAAATGTACTTATTAAGAGTCGCTTGTAATTTGTATAGCGACACTAACTAGTATCGCTGAACTAGTGTTGCACAAAGAAGAGTCGCTTGGAAGTTTCGAACTGTAACAAAATTTTAACAACTAAAGTGTCGTCGAATATGCAAAAACTGAAATTCCAAGTTTTTAACGATCCAATTCACGAATTCAGTACGTACAAACACTTGTAAATCACAAAACAGGTCTAACTCAAGCTTCAATTTTATCAAGCAAACATAATCTAATCCAAATAAATCCAATCCGTATATCCAAACCGTAACAATCGCGAATCTCGTCAAAACCGATCGAACCGAATCTTCATTAGGGTTGAAAACCTTCAAACCCTAGCCTCCTAGCCTCCTGATCGCCCTTAAAGTCGACCTTTAAACCCTAAAACCGAATTAAGAATTACTTAATTCGTATATTAATTGTATGGTATAAGGTTTGGTAATGGCCACTATTTATAAACTTATGATCGCGCATTCAACCGCCGGTTGGATTTTTCAACCGGCTGTTGGGTTGGATTTTTACCCGAAAACCCGGTTTTGACCCGCGTATCCAACCGCCTTCCGTTTTTAGTTTCAACCGCCGGTTGAATAATTCAACCGCCGGTTGAATTTATTTCAGAAAAATCTGAATCTTTTATATGTTGTAGCCCTATGCGTTCTCTAAATTTGGGCTTTTGAATCAACTTATTTGGACTCCGTATGAGGAAGTTATGGCCAAAATACGAACGCCTAACAGAAAACTCAGCTTTTATAATTTTTTTCCGTTTTCGATCCAAATTCCGTTCTTTTTACTCCAAACTCCATATTTAGGTCCTATTTGCAAATATAATCAAAATGAGTATCTAAAATCATATAAATGCAATAAAAATGGATATAAATGGGGAAATATTATTAAATAAAAGTGATAGTATTTGATGTTATCAAGAAGGTTCCTTCACCGGAGAAGAAATGTCAGAATGGCTTCGTGCCGTCTGAAAATCCGTGGAGTTCATAGTTTTAGCTTCCTCAATGTGAGATTTATGGATAGTGTTGCTAGGAAGGGTTCCTTGTGGTCTAGTGTCAAGAAGATGGGCTAATTGACCAATCTGGTTCTCAAGGCTTTTGAGAACCGAGAGTTGGTTTCTTATGAAAAGGTCAGTTTGGTCTTGCCTAGCCGTGGTCTTAAGGTTAAATGTGTTTTGACCTTGGATGAATTTAGCGAGGTTATCGTTTGTACCAGTGCTTGGTACAAGAGTCTTTGAGGGCTCACCAGACTAGATATCATCGGGCGCAGTCAGAGATAAGAGATAGGGGTTGATTATAGCTTAGCTGGGGTTGTTGAGGGTAGGTTGGATATCATGGTTGAAATCTGGGTTGAAAAGGTAGTTGGTTATTCCGTAGAGGATATTGATTTCCTTGGTTTCTAGGTGGTGAAGTTCGAGAGAATCCAGGCGAGTTCTGCGTTTGAGAAGGAAATTGGGCGTAGTAGACGGTACGGTCAACGGGATCCTCATACTCAACCTGATATTCTTCGATAGGGTGGTTGGTACAGTTTTGGCAAGCCTGAACTTGATGGACGTGCTGTGGTTATTTTTTCATCTCCCCAATTAGCTTCGTTAGAGCCTCGATCTTCTCACTTAGAGATTTGATGGCTTCGTTTTGGTGGGAGTTATATGCGGAGAGTGGTAAGGATGAGGAATGCTCATCGGACTTCCAGTCGTGGTGGTGCATGGTCATGTTCTTGATCGGACTCCAATCTTCCTCAGCGGTGAGTTGCATAAAATTACCTTGAGCGGCAGCGTCAAGAGTAATGCGGTGGTTTGGAGCAAGACCGTTATAGAAGGTGCATAACTGGTCGGTTTTCTCCATTTGGTGGTTTGGACATTTCTTTAGTAAAGTCTTGAATCGCTCTAATGCGGTGTAGATAGACTCATCATGAGCTTGGTGGAAGTTCGTGATGTCATTCTTGAGTTTGGTTTGTTTAGACGGGGGAAAAATATTTTGTTAGAAATTTTGTTGCCATAACCGTCCAAGAGGTGACTGAGCCGGTCTCTAGTCCCTCTGTGACACCCGACAAATTAGGACAATTATTTGAACCTAACAATAGTGTAATTACATGTATTTAGATATATATTAGGCTAACTACTTGTGACTACTTGTATATATGTATATACACATACGTAATTATTTGCAATTACGCGAAACGAACGGACTGAGTCTGACAATCTATACGGCGTTGGTGATAACTTTTCATAAATAATGTAAACCTAATTTATAAATTAGATAGTAATTATTTACCCTATATTATTGATATTAAATAATAATATACGAAAAACCTAGACGCTTTGCTTAAAACGTAACAAACGCAACGAAAACGCGCGAATCGCGCCTGACACCCGAACGAAACCGACAAATATTTTAAGAAAGTTCAATGAAGTATTCTAAATATATTAGTCAAATTAAAATAGTGATTTGTATCAAAAATAAAACACAAAAGTTAAACGTTCACGATTTAATTTTTACGCGCGCAATTAACGTTTAACCGAACAAGTAAAGTAATACGAAATCGAGGAGCAAGTCACGGGCCCGAGAACCACAATGGGCCAGGCCCAATATCCGGCCCAGCCCAGCCCAAAGCCGGCCCAATGGACCCCTTTCCTCCTCTCCCTTTTTAAACCCTTCCACCCTTACAAACTTCCATTTTCACACACATTTTACACACATTTCTCTCATATTCCTCTCCACCCTTCTCTCAAAAAAGACCCAAGGCTGTCCCCAACCACCACCACAGCCACCCAGCTCCACCACCCAACCACCACAACACCACCATTCGGCCACCATCGGCCGCCTCCTTGAAAATCAAGAAAAACACGAGAAAACGAGCACACTAGCTTCTTCCCCGCCTCCTCGGTTGTTCAAGCATTGTAAGAACTTCAAAACTCTTCCAAAACACTCTATAAACGTGTTATAATGTTCATATAACAAAGAAATGTCCAAAATATAACATAAAAACGTTTTTCATGGCTTAAAATGTTCAAGAACACAACATGCATTTTCGGATAGAAAAGTAGCTCGACTTTGAGAGGCTGTTTCTCCCTCAAAACTTGACCAAAATGGACGATTCAAAAGGCAAAAATTAAGTTTAAGAAGTTAGCTTTCATTTCCAAGTGGTTTCATAATTTTTGGAGTTCGTTTGATACCCGAAATGATTTTTACAAAAACATGTATACGGGCTGTCAAAAATCACAGAAATTTCACCTTTCTTGTTTTAATCATAACTCAAGATATGCACCTCCAAATGACCTGAAATTACCGCCAAAAGTTCACAAATTTTGTTAGGTGCAAAAGTCGTTTTGATGATTTTGTCTAAAAGTGTACGCATTTTGCCCAGAAAACGAGAACATTTGCATGTGTCCTGAATGGTCACTTTTTGACCACAGGTGACAAATGTAATTTTTAAAAATATATACACCTACCCAAAATTCCTGTAAAAATTATATTAGTTAGTTAAGACATAAAGGAACAACATATATTTTTCTTAAATTCTAACTCGAACATTTGGAACCCGAAATAAAATGCGTAAAACTGACCTGTTTTAGGCCTCTGTGTCGCAGAAGTCCAGTAGTCTGCGACACAAGCCTTTGTGTCGCTATAGCACCCGAATCGTCACATTAGCGACACAAGCCTTTGTGTCGCTATAGCACCCGAATCGTCACATTAGCGACACAAGCCTTTGTGTCGCTACAGCACCCGAATCGTCACATTAGCGACACAAGCCTTTGTGTCGCTATAGCACCCGAATCGTCACATTAGCGACACAAGCCTTTGTGTCGCTATAGCACCCGAATCGTCGCATTAGCGACACAAGCCTTTGTGTCGCTATAGCACCCGAATCGTCACATTAGCGACACAAGCCTTAGTGTCGCATAAGACCTTAGTGTCGCAGGATACCTTAGGGTCGCATATAGCGACACTAACCCAATGTCGCAGGATACCCAGGTCAGCACGACCCCAGCTTGGGGCTCTGCCCCTTGGACCCCGCCAGGGGTTGCCACCCCTTGGACCCCCGTCATTAATGGGCTTCGCCCCTTTGCCACACTGATTAATTACCATAACTGGAAAGTAGAAATATGCGTAACATAACTAATCAAATCTGTGTTTTCACAAAATATCACTAACGGTCTGTACATGTTTTTGTAAACACAAACGATAACTGAACAATTGGACATTTCTAATTGTGTGAACTAGCTTAAGTGGACATTAACCCTCCACTTACATAGATGATCTTTAGACATCTACTTACACCACTGTACGCGTTTAGGGCGCTAGAAGGTTTCCTTACGGGATACAGACACCCGCTATTTGTTATCTACTTGCTAATTGCTATACTTGCTTGCTAAAATCAGGTGAGTCTTACAGCCCCACTTTTACTTTTACTGTTTTATATACTTTGGGGTGAGATACAAATGCTTAACTGTTTTTAATGAACACAAGTACTCGAATATTTTTACAAGATTGTATGAGTTGTTTTTAATCCATTAAAAGTCCTCAACACACATGGTTCGTTAACTGCGAAGGCGCGAGTGCTTGAGAATAGATCTATTATGGGAATGACACCCCCGTCCGGGTTACTAGCTATAACCAAGTTAAAAACGGGCACTCTAGTATTTGTCATAAAGGTGTTTCGGATTAGACACCTCCGGGAGGCACAAAACGGGTTAGGCTTCGAACCGTGGGCTCATGGCAATTTCGGAAACATTAATTTTGTTTACTTTATTTGCTTGATTGCAAATCACGGATAAATCTTGTGTTTCATAACTATGCTTTTACTGTTAAACCTGTGAGATTCACCAACCTTTTGGTTGACTCTTTGGCTTTGTATTCTCAGGTACTCATCAACAGTAGGATTGCCCACAGGATTGCTAGCTACATCGAGTCGCATGCATTATACGTATATGAAGATGTTCATATATTATTTTTGAAATATTTCGTTATGTACTAGAATCCTCAGGATATTATTTCGCGAACTCGAGGCCAATGTAAACTTTTAAAGTATTTCAATGTAACTATTTTTGTACTATTTTATAAACGTCTCATATAGAGTCGTTCGCTTTTTCCTTTGTGTTGTGATTACTTGATTAGTCACGCCCCGACCCGAACCGCTTCCGCTGTACAAATCAGGGGGTGTGACACCCTCAAACCAAGTCAGGGCATGTAAAAAGAGAGAATAGGGGAACAAGTAGAGTCGGACTATGTCTTGCTCAACCCCATTCTGATTGTAGGAGTTTGAGACTTGAATGAATTTGTCGATATGGGCGTTAGGATCATCACAGGGTAAACCGCGGAATTGGCAATTGTCTTTGATGAGTTGAACGATGTGGTGTTTAAGTTCGAAAGATGCTCCGTCGATCACGGGATAACTAATCGATCCTCCTCGTCCTTCGATGGATGGTTTGGTGTTGTCGGCGAGAGTAATACGAGGGGCCATTTGTGTAGAACGGAAGCGTCTTTCTCTACGGATGGTTCGGATGATAGACTCATGATCGGGTATGAAAATGATTGGTTCAGATCCGGACGATCTGGTCGGATATCAAAGAGTGTTTGGAGAAAGAATTTTCGGTGGTTATAAGAAGAGAAATTTATTCAAAGGGTATCACTAAAGAGAAAATTCGTCGGGACGCCTCTGAATCTTACGATTAACTCCCCGGCAGCGGCGCCAAAAACTTGACGTGCGGCTGCGTGACGATCATTTTATCGATTCTTGTCGTGAGGGAACCGCGATCGTCGGATGGCTACGTCGGGTGTGAATTTTAAATTTATAGGTGTTGGGGACCTAAGTTTTACTAAAGCAATAACAGTAGTATGACCTAGGGTCGTTCTCTGAGGCTAATCGTATTGTGAAACAGAGATGTCGGGAAGAACAGTTCAATTTAGTGATAGGTTTTAAAGTGGTTTGATTGGGGTTTTTTCTTAGGTCCGAAATTAAACTAAATTAAATAAGCAGTAAATAAAGATGATAGGTAAATCCAAAATGGATAGGAGTGCTTGTTATGGTTTCGTTAGCTTATACGTGGGATAATGCTTTTAACGGGGATAATATGAAAACTTATCTAAATATTTGTATCTTTTCTAACTTAAATGTTTGTAGCGTAAACACTAGCATCCTACTATCCGGATACCCGAACAATATGTCACTAAGTGCTAGGTTATCTTGAATTCCGATCAGATAAGGCTGTTTTGAAACCCCCCTCACCGTCTCTTAAGAGACCAAGTGACCCATTTTGGATATATGTATCCGGGGTGCAGGAATGAGTCAACAGACCGCAATTTATTTTCTGATATTTCTTAACACTACGGGGGCATCTAAGCTAGGCAAGGCATTTAAGAGCAAAATAGAATTTTGGTGGCTATTAACCTTACACTAATGGCAGTAGTTTATTCTAGAGCTGGTAAATAACCAGGATGCCGCAAAGTCTTCAACCATTGACTTTTCCTTGGCTTCCACATATTTGTACTACACCAAGAGGTGGTTCCAACGCTATACCAAGTATTCAGCCGCTTTACGTTCTTTCTGGTGCCACATATTTTTTGGTCACTCTAGAATAAAGATTCCTATGTTTGAATTACAGTTTAACCATCTATGATAAATAAATAACCCGTTCACTTTATATTTCTAAGACCCAAGTAAATCCCTGATTGATTCACGGTGTACTATACGAAAGGTTTAAACAGTATTTTCACAGTTACAAAATCAGACCATGCTTTTAAGAAAACACAGATAGGTAATTACCGTTTGATCAAGGTTCGCGAGTCCTTTTCATAAAGGTTTTAACCACGTTTACTGGAGGAAAGACGATAGTTTAATTTATAATCATAAGTGTAAAGTTTAACAGCACAACGAATTTTTAACGGTTTATTAGCATCATCCCAAATATTAACAAGCTAACTAGATCACAACAAGCACATAAGCGAACTACTCACTAAGCATGGCAACAAATCCTAAATCTAGCATTATAACAATAGCATGCATCATTATAAAAGATAAGAAAAGATATAACCGTGATTAATGCGTAGATTGAATAGATGCTGAAAATTACACGAACGGAACTCTGAAATATCTTTTACAATATTACAAATGCTTCCTAAAGTATTTCAACAATATTACAACGCTACCCCTACCGTTAGTCTCAGTTAAATATTAACCGAGAACTAATTAATTTTAACCTAAATCTCTCACTACTCAACTCAAGAGAAAGAAAGTAGAGAGAGAGTGTGTGTGTGTGAATGGAGAGGTGTGGAATGAATGGATGATGAGGGATGATGGAAATGAGGAGGAGAGGTCTCCTATTTATAGGCAAAGCACCAAGGAACCTCGTACAAGCTTCAAAGCACGAAATACAAGCCCGGAACAGCGCATAACCTTCAAATAACTGAAAAACGGCATCATCGGAGGGGCAAGGACGCCGTATACAGCACCCTATGGGCCGTATATGGTACCTTAAGGGCCGTATACGGTATCTTTGAGGCTGTATACGGCCTCAGGTGAGGCCGTTTGGCTTTTACCCGTTATTCGGTACTTCATTCGTTGCTTGTTTCGCGCGTATCTTCTTCGTTTTTTGTCCGTTTGACTTGATTCTTTCTCCTATGTTCTCAAAATTTTGTTACGGTTCTAATGATACAAAATCATAGATTTTGGATATGTGTATCTTATACATGCTCAGAATGCATTCGGTTGATCTTCGGGTGTTGTATCTTTTCCGTTCTCTATCCGTTTTCCTTAATTGTTGATTCTTCAACCTCGTAATTACCTATGAATCATAAGAGATCACCCCGAAGTATTCCTGAAGGATTTACCTTGACTTCCCCCGCTCAGACAGGTCGAATTCCGAATCGATCTAATTCCCGGAGCGGCGCTTGTAGCAAGGACACCATATCCTTTGGCACCGTCTGAGATGCAGGAACTGTCAGGGCAACTCCAAGAACTTTTAAGTAATGGGTTAATTCGGCCATGTTCATCGCCCTGGGAGCTCCAGTCCTCTTCGTCAAAAAGAAAGATGGATCATTCCGAATGTGCATAGATTATAGGGAACTCAACAAGTTGACGATAAAGAACCGATACCCTCTACCCCGAATAGATGACCTATTTGATCAGTTGCAAGGTGCATCGTATTTCTCAAAAATCGACCTTCGATCAGGATACCATCAGTTGAGAGTCAGTGAGGAGGACATTCCTAAGACTGCCGTTAGGACTCGATACGGGCACTATGAGTTGCTAGTAATGCCATTTGGACTAACAAACGCACTAGCAGTATTCACGGATTTGATGAATAGGGTGTGTAGACCATACCTAGATAAGTTTGTGATAGTGTTCATCGACGACATATTGATTTACTCAAGAAGTAAGGAGGACCACGAACAACATTTGAAGTTAATTCTGGAACTACTCAAGGACCAGAAATTGTATGCTAAGTTCTCAAAGTGCGAGTTTTCGTTTCGAGAGGTTCACTTTCTTGGTCACGTAGTCAACGAAAAAGGGATCCACGTGGACCCAGCTAAGGTCGAGACCATTAAGAAGTGGGAGGCCCCGAGGACCCCTACGGAGATTCGTCAATTTTTGGGTTTAGCTGGTTACTACCGAAGGTTCATCGAAAACTTTTCAAAGATCGCTAAACCACTAACAGAGCTAACTGGCGTGTGGTCGCCTGACAGTCATTTTATCGATTCCTGTCATGAGGGAACCGCGATCGTCGGATGGCTACGTCGGGTGTAAGTTTTAAATTTATAAGTGCTGGGGACCTAAGTTTTACTAAAGCAATAGCAGTAGTATGACCTAGGGTCGTTCTCTGAGGCTAATCGTATTGTGAAACAGAGATGTTGGGAAGAACAGTTCAAGTTAGTGATGGGTTTTAAAGTGGTTTGATTGTGGGTTTTTTCTTAGGTCCGAAATTAAACTAAATTAAATAAGCAGTAAATAAAGATGATAGGTTTAAATCAGAAATGGATAGGAGTGCTTGTTATGATTTCGTTAGCTTATACGTGGGATAATGCTTTTAAGGGGGATAATATGAAAACTTATCTAAATATTTGTATCTTTTCTAACTTAAATGTCTGTAGCGTAAACACTAGCACCCTACTATCCGGATACCCGAACAGTATGTCACTGAGTGCTAGGTTATCTTGAATTCTGATCAGATCAGGTTGTTTTGAAACCCCCCTCACCGTCTCTTAAGAGACCAAGTGACCCTCTTTGGATATATGTATCTGGAGTGCAGGAATGAGGCAACAGACCGCAACTTATTTTCTGATCTTTCTTAACAATACAGGGGCATCTAAGCTAGGCAAGGCATTTAAGAGAAAAATATCTTTTACAATATTACAAATGCTTCCTAAAGTATTTCAACAATATTACAACGCTACCCCTACCGTTAGTCTCGGTTAAATATTAACCGAGAACTAATTAATTTTAACCTAAATCTCTCACTACTCAACTCAAGAGAAAGAAAGTAGAGAGAGAGTGTGTGTGTGTGAATGGAGAGGTGTGGAATGAATGGATGATGAGGGATGATGGAAATGAGGAGGAGAGGTCTCCTATTTATAGGCAAAGCACCAAGGAACCTCGTACAAGCTTCAAAGCACGAAATACAAGCCCGGAACAGCGCATAACCTTCAAATAACTGAAAAACGGCATCATCGGAGGGGCAAGGACGCCGTATACAGCACCCTATGGGCCGTATATGGTACCTTAAGGGCCGTATACGGTATCTTTGAGGCTGTATACGGCCTCAGGTGAGGCCGTTTGGCTTTTACCCGTTATTCGGTACTTCATTCGTTGCTTGTTTCGCGCGTATCTTCTTCGTTTTTTGTCCGTTTGACTTGATTCTTTCTCCTATGTTCTCAAAATTTTGTTACGGTTCTAATGATACAAAATCATAGATTTTGGATATGTGTATCTTATACATGCTCAGAATGCATTCGGTTGATCTTCGGGTGTTGTATCTTTTCCGTTCTCTATCCGTTTTCCTTAATTGTTGATTCTTCAACCTCGTAATTACCTATGAATCATAAGAGATCACCCCGAAGTATTCCTGAAGGATTTACCTTGACTTCCCCCGCTCAGACAGGTCGAATTCCGAATCGATCTAATTCCCGGAGCGGCGCTTGTAGCAAGGACACCATATCCTTTGGCACCGTCTGAGATGCAGGAACTGTCAGGGCAACTCCAAGAACTTTTAAGTAATGGGTTAATTCGGCCATGTTCATCGCCCTGGGAGCTCCAGTCCTCTTCGTCAAAAAGAAAGATGGATCATTCCGAATGTGCATAGATTATAGGGAACTCAACAAGTTGACGATAAAGAACCGATACCCTCTACCCCGAATAGATGACCTATTTGATCAGTTGCAAGGTGCATCGTATTTCTCAAAAATCGACCTTCGATCAGGATACCATCAGTTGAGAGTCAGTGAGGAGGACATTCCTAAGACTGCCGTTAGGACTCGATACGGGCACTATGAGTTGCTAGTAATGCCATTTGGACTAACAAACGCACTAGCAGTATTCACGGATTTGATGAATAGGGTGTGTAGACCATACCTAGATAAGTTTGTGATAGTGTTCATCGACGACATATTGATTTACTCAAGAAGTAAGGAGGACCACGAACAACATTTGAAGTTAATTCTGGAACTACTCAAGGACCAGAAATTGTATGCTAAGTTCTCAAAGTGCGAGTTTTCGTTTCGAGAGGTTCACTTTCTTGGTCACGTAGTCAACGAAAAAGGGATCCACGTGGACCCAGCTAAGGTCGAGACCATTAAGAAGTGGGAGGCCCCGAGGACCCCTACGGAGATTCGTCAATTTTTGGGTTTAGCTGGTTACTACCGAAGGTTCATCGAAAACTTTTCAAAGATCGCTAAACCACTAACAGAGCTAACTGGCGTGTGGTCGCCTGACAGTCATTTTATCGATTCCTGTCATGAGGGAACCGCGATCGTCGGATGGCTACGTCGGGTGTAAGTTTTAAATTTATAAGTGCTGGGGACCTAAGTTTTACTAAAGCAATAGCAGTAGTATGACCTAGGGTCGTTCTCTGAGGCTAATCGTATTGTGAAACAGAGATGTTGGGAAGAACAGTTCAAGTTAGTGATGGGTTTTAAAGTGGTTTGATTGTGGGTTTTTTCTTAGGTCCGAAATTAAACTAAATTAAATAAGCAGTAAATAAAGATGATAGGTTTAAATCAGAAATGGATAGGAGTGCTTGTTATGATTTCGTTAGCTTATACGTGGGATAATGCTTTTAAGGGGGATAATATGAAAACTTATCTAAATATTTGTATCTTTTCTAACTTAAATGTCTGTAGCGTAAACACTAGCACCCTACTATCCGGATACCCGAACAGTATGTCACTGAGTGCTAGGTTATCTTGAATTCTGATTAGATCAGGTTGTTTTGAAACCCCCCTCACCGTCTCTTAAGAGACCAAGTGACCCTCTTTGGATATATGTATCTGGAGTGCAGGAATGAGGCAACAGACCGCAACTTATTTTCTGATCTTTCTTAACAATACAGGGGCATCTAAGCTAGGCAAGGCATTTAAGAGAAAAATATCTTTTACAATATTACAAATGCTTCCTAAAGTATTTCAACAATATTACAACGCTACCCCTACCGTTAGTCTCGGTTAAATATTAACCGAGAACTAATTAATTTTAACCTAAATCTCTCACTACTCAACTCAAGAGAAAGAAAGTAGAGAGAGAGTGTGTGTGTGTGAATGGAGAGGTGTGGAATGAATGGATGATGAGGGATGATGGAAATGAGGAGGAGAGGTCTCCTATTTATAGGCAAAGCACCAAGGAACCTCGTACAAGCTTCAAAGCACGAAATACAAGCCCGGAACAGCGCATAACCTTCAAATAACTGAAAAACGGCATCATCGGAGGGGCAAGGACGCCGTATACAGCACCCTATGGGCCGTATATGGTACCTTAAGGGCCGTATACGGTATCTTTGAGGCTGTATACGGCCTCAGGTGAGGCCGTTTGGCTTTTACCCGTTATTCGGTACTTCATTCGTTGCTTGTTTCGCGCGTATCTTCTTCGTTTTTTGTCCGTTTGACTTGATTCTTTCTCCTATGTTCTCAAAATTTTGTTACGGTTCTAATGATACAAAATCATAGATTTTGGATATGTGTATCTTATACATGCTCAGAATGCATTCGGTTGATCTTCGGGTGTTGTATCTTTTCCGTTCTCTATCCGTTTTCCTTAATTGTTGATTCTTCAACCTCGTAATTACCTATGAATCATAAGAGATCACCCCGAAGTATTCCTGAAGGATTTACCTTGACTTCCCCCGCTCAGACAGGTCGAATTCCGAATCGATCTAATTCCCGGAGCGGCGCTTGTAGCAAGGACACCATATCCTTTGGCACCGTCTGAGATGCAGGAACTGTCAGGGCAACTCCAAGAACTTTTAAGTAATGGGTTAATTCGGCCATGTTCATCGCCCTGGGAGCTCCAGTCCTCTTCGTCAAAAAGAAAGATGGATCATTCCGAATGTGCATAGATTATAGGGAACTCAACAAGTTGACGATAAAGAACCGATACCCTCTACCCCGAATAGATGACCTATTTGATCAGTTGCAAGGTGCATCGTATTTCTCAAAAATCGACCTTCGATCAGGATACCATCAGTTGAGAGTCAGTGAGGAGGACATTCCTAAGACTGCCGTTAGGACTCGATACGGGCACTATGAGTTGCTAGTAATGCCATTTGGACTAACAAACGCACTAGCAGTATTCACGGATTTGATGAATAGGGTGTGTAGACCATACCTAGATAAGTTTGTGATAGTGTTCATCGACGACATATTGATTTACTCAAGAAGTAAGGAGGACCACGAACAACATTTGAAGTTAATTCTGGAACTACTCAAGGACCAGAAATTGTATGCTAAGTTCTCAAAGTGCGAGTTTTCGTTTCGAGAGGTTCACTTTCTTGGTCACGTAGTCAACGAAAAAGGGATCCACGTGGACCCAGCTAAGGTCGAGACCATTAAGAAGTGGGAGGCCCCGAGGACCCCTACGGAGATTCGTCAATTTTTGGGTTTAGCTGGTTACTACCGAAGGTTCATCGAAAACTTTTCAAAGATCGCTAAACCACTAACAGAGCTAACTGGCGTGTGGTCGCCTGACAGTCATTTTATCGATTCCTGTCATGAGGGAACCGCGATCGTCGGATGGCTACGTCGGGTGTAAGTTTTAAATTTATAAGTGCTGGGGACCTAAGTTTTACTAAAGCAATAGCAGTAGTATGACCTAGGGTCGTTCTCTGAGGCTAATCGTATTGTGAAACAGAGATGTTGGGAAGAACAGTTCAAGTTAGTGATGGGTTTTAAAGTGGTTTGATTGTGGGTTTTTTCTTAGGTCCGAAATTAAACTAAATTAAATAAGCAGTAAATAAAGATGATAGGTTTAAATCAGAAATGGATAGGAGTGCTTGTTATGATTTCGTTAGCTTATACGTGGGATAATGCTTTTAAGGGGGATAATATGAAAACTTATCTAAATATTTGTATCTTTTCTAACTTAAATGTCTGTAGCGTAAACACTAGCACCCTACTATCCGGATACCCGAACAGTATGTCACTGAGTGCTAGGTTATCTTGAATTCTGATCAGATCAGGTTGTTTTGAAACCCCCCTCACCGTCTCTTAAGAGACCAAGTGACCCTCTTTGGATATATGTATCTGGAGTGCAGGAATGAGGCAACAGACCGCAACTTATTTTTTGATCTTTCTTAACACTACAGGGGCATCTAAGCTAGGCAAGGCATTTAAGAGAAAAATATCTTTTACAATATTACAAATGCTTCCTAAAGTATTTCAACAATATTACAACGCTACCCCTACCGTTAGTCTCGGTTAAATATTAACCGAGAACTAATTAATTTTAACCTAAATCTCTCACTACTCAACTCAAGAGAAAGAAAGTAGAGAGAGAGTGTGTGTGTGTGAATGGAGAGGTGTGGAATGAATGGATGATGAGGGATGATGGAAATGAGGAGGAGAGGTCTCCTATTTATAGGCAAAGCACCAAGGAACCTCGTACAAGCTTCAAAGCACGAAATACAAGCCCGGAACAGCGCATAACCTTCAAATAACTGAAAAACGGCATCATCGGAGGGGCAAGGACGCCGTATACAGCACCCTATGGGCCGTATATGGTACCTTAAGGGCCGTATACGGTATCTTTGAGGCTGTATACGGCCTCAGGTGAGGCCGTTTGGCTTTTACCCGTTATTCGGTACTTCATTCGTTGCTTGTTTCGCGCGTATCTTCTTCGTTTTTTGTCCGTTTGACTTGATTCTTTCTCCTATGTTCTCAAAATTTTGTTACGGTTCTAATGATACAAAATCATAGATTTTGGATATGTGTATCTTATACATGCTCAGAATGCATTCGGTTGATCTTCGGGTGTTGTATCTTTTCCGTTCTCTATCCGTTTTCCTTAATTGTTGATTCTTCAACCTCGTAATTACCTATGAATCATAAGAGATCACCCCGAAGTATTCCTGAAGGATTTACCTTGACTTCCCCCGCTCAGACAGGTCGAATTCCGAATCGATCTAATTCCCGGAGCGGCGCTTGTAGCAAGGACACCATATCCTTTGGCACCGTCTGAGATGCAGGAACTGTCAGGGCAACTCCAAGAACTTTTAAGTAATGGGTTAATTCGGCCATGTTCATCGCCCTGGGAGCTCCAGTCCTCTTCGTCAAAAAGAAAGATGGATCATTCCGAATGTGCATAGATTATAGGGAACTCAACAAGTTGACGATAAAGAACCGATACCCTCTACCCCGAATAGATGACCTATTTGATCAGTTGCAAGGTGCATCGTATTTCTCAAAAATCGACCTTCGATCAGGATACCATCAGTTGAGAGTCAGTGAGGAGGACATTCCTAAGACTGCCGTTAGGACTCGATACGGGCACTATGAGTTGCTAGTAATGCCATTTGGACTAACAAACGCACTAGCAGTATTCACGGATTTGATGAATAGGGTGTGTAGACCATACCTAGATAAGTTTGTGATAGTGTTCATCGACGACATATTGATTTACTCAAGAAGTAAGGAGGACCACGAACAACATTTGAAGTTAATTCTGGAACTACTCAAGGACCAGAAATTGTATGCTAAGTTCTCAAAGTGCGAGTTTTCGTTTCGAGAGGTTCACTTTCTTGGTCACGTAGTCAACGAAAAAGGGATCCACGTGGACCCAGCTAAGGTCGAGACCATTAAGAAGTGGGAGGCCCCGAGGACCCCTACGGAGATTCGTCAATTTTTGGGTTTAGCTGGTTACTACCGAAGGTTCATCGAAAACTTTTCAAAGATCGCTAAACCACTAACAGAGCTAACTGGCGTGTGGTCGCCTGACAGTCATTTTATCGATTCCTGTCATGAGGGAACCGCGATCGTCGGATGGCTACGTCGGGTGTAAGTTTTAAATTTATAAGTGCTGGGGACCTAAGTTTTACTAAAGCAATAGCAGTAGTATGACCTAGGGTCGTTCTCTGAGGCTAATCGTATTGTGAAACAGAGATGTTGGGAAGAACAGTTCAAGTTAGTGATGGGTTTTAAAGTGGTTTGATTGTGGGTTTTTTCTTAGGTCCGAAATTAAACTAAATTAAATAAGCAGTAAATAAAGATGATAGGTTTAAATCAGAAATGGATAGGAGTGCTTGTTATGATTTCGTTAGCTTATACGTGGGATAATGCTTTTAAGGGGGATAATATGAAAACTTATCTAAATATTTGTATCTTTTCTAACTTAAATGTCTGTAGCGTAAACACTAGCACCCTACTATCCGGATACCCGAACAGTATGTCACTGAGTGCTAGGTTATCTTGAATTCTGATCAGATCAGGTTGTTTTGAAACCCCCCTCACCGTCTCTTAAGAGACCAAGTGACCCTCTTTGGATATATGTATCTGGAGTGCAGGAATGAGGCAACAGACCGCAACTTATTTTCTGATCTTTCTTAACACTACAGGGGCATCTAAGCTAGGCAAGGCATTTAAGAGAAAAATATCTTTTACAATATTACAAATGCTTCCTAAAGTATTTCAACAATATTACAACGCTACCCCTACCGTTAGTCTCGGTTAAATATTAACCGAGAACTAATTAATTTTAACCTAAATCTCTCACTACTCAACTCAAGAGAAAGAAAGTAGAGAGAGAGTGTGTGTGTGTGAATGGAGAGGTGTGGAATGAATGGATGATGAGGGATGATGGAAATGAGGAGGAGAGGTCTCCTATTTATAGGCAAAGCACCAAGGAACCTCGTACAAGCTTCAAAGCACGAAATACAAGCCCGGAACAACGCAGAACCTTAAAATAACTGAAAAACGGCATCACTGGAGGGGCAAGGTGGCTGTATACGGCACCCTAAGGGCCTTATACGGTACCTTAAGGATTTTTGGCCGACTTTGAAAGGCTGTATCTCCATGATTACTCCATCAAAAGTGATGGTTTTTCATCTGAGATTTACCTTTTTGAATTACCTTTCAAATCCAACTAGTCTCATACAAAAATATTGAGATTTGGATCTTTAAACACTAGTTGGATGACAAAGGGGTGAATCTATCATGCAGGGACAGAATTCTTTACCCAACTTTGGACGACCATATGGTTGATGATCACATCTCAATCTATCATGCAGGGACAGATTTCATGGCCTAACTCAAAGGATTCGACTCCCAAATGGTTGATGATCACAGCTTGGTCCATCAGTTTTTCAAATCTGATGAGAATTTATGTGGGAAACTATTTGCATGGGTTAGGTACCTCTAAAAATCACAATAAAATTTAAAAATGCACCAATGACATAGTATTTAGAGGTGTATTAAGGGTTTGCTCAGAATCGTTTTTAATCTTGATGAAAAAGTCTCACAAAGTGACCATGAAAATCTGGGCAGTTTTCTTTTTAGTCTAGTAGGTGACCTAACTTGTTAACATCTATTTTGTTAAGCATATCACTTAGACATTAATAGGTCTTTTACTTGAATTAGGTCGCAGTTAGAAGGATTTCCGTTCGAGGGTAGCCTTGTTCTTTGTTGTGCCGCACTTTAACTCACTAAGGTGAGTTTTCACAGCCCCTTTTTACCATTTACTATTTTGGGGTGAAAAGCATGATCTTATGTTTTAACTAATTTAGTTGCACTCTTTTTGAACTTATTAAACTTTTATTGTGATAGTTATGCGAATTGGTATATACTATGTTATGCTTGAGTGCTATCGTGCAACAGTCCCCGGAATTATCTCTTACACTACTTATTAACTCGTTAACGAGCCGTGGATATATATGGATAGCGCTATTTAGGGTAGACCATCCCTCACTTACACTTCAACGTGAGTGCATAGTATCACCAGTACTCATGTTACTGATAGAACATGTAGCATTTGGGGAAAGCCTCGGTCGGAATCGGTTTAGTAGTGGCCTCATTGCATTAACACTCATATATATATACAACCAACCTCTTCGCAGCAAAAATCTAGGCAACCAAATACTTTCATTTTGTTCGTTTACGAATGGAACCTTTACTTGGATTATTTGTAATTCTAAACTGTGAACTCACCAACTATGGCCATAGTTGACCCTTTTTATTTATCGTGCATTTCAGGAGAGCGTTGGTAATATGAATTCTAGGATGGCACTTGCATGGATGCATTTTCATTCGTGCTTTCTTTTATGAAACAATGAAATTTCTTTGGAAATCTGTATATTTCCTTTAAAAATATCTTTTGAGAATTGATGTATGAATTTGATGTAAAGTTTTCATGCTTTCACTAAACTTTATGTATGGTGTTACTGTATGATTTTGTTTGTACGACCATATGTTTGAATCTATCATGCAAGGAGAGATTTCATGGTCTAACTCAAAGGATTCGATTTCCAAATGGTTGATGATCACAGCTTGGTCCATCAGTTTTTCAGATCTGAGGAGATTTTATGTGGGAAACTATTTGCATTGGTTAAGTACCTCTAAAAATCACAATAAAATTTAAAAATGCACCAATGACATAGTATTTAGAGGTGTATTAAGGGTTTGCTCAGAATCATTTTTAATCTTGATGAAAAAGTCTCACAAAGTGACCATGAAAATCTGGGCAGTTTTCTTTTTAGTCTAGTAGGTGACCTAACTTGTTAACATCTATTTTGTTAAGCATATCACTTAGACATTAATTGGTCTTTTACTTGAATTAGGTAGCGGTTAGAAGGATTTTCGTTCGAGGGTAGCCTTGTTCTTTGTTGTGCCGCACTTTAACTCACTAAGGTGAGTTTTCACAACCCCTTTTTACCGTTTACTATTTTGGGGTGAAAAGCATGATCTTATGTTTTAACTAATTTGGTTGCACTCTTTTTGAACTTATTAAACTTTTGTTGTGATAGTTATGCGAATTAGTGTATATACTATTGGTATGCCTGATTACTATCGTGCAACATTCCCCGGAATTATCTCTTACACTACTTATTAACTCGTTAACGAGCCGTGGATATTTATGGATAGCGCTATTTAGGGTAGACCATCCCTCACTTACACTTCAACGTGAGTGCATAGTATCACCAGTACTCATGTTACTGATAGAACATGTAGCATTTGGGGAAAGCCTCGGTCGGAATCAGTTTAGTAGTGGCCTCATTGCATTAACACTCATATATATATACAACCAACCTCTTCGCAGCAAAAATCTAGGCAACCAAATACTTTCATTTTGTTCGTTTACGATTGGAACCTTTACTTGGATTATTTGTAATTCTAAACTATGAACTCACCAACTATGGCCATAGTTGACCCTTTTTATTTATCGTGCTTTCTAGGATAGCGTCGGTAAGATGGATTCTAGGATGGCACTCGCATGGATGCATTTTCAATCGTGCTTTCTTTTATGAAATAATGAAATTTCATTGGAAATCTGAATATTTCCTTTAAAAATATCTTTTGAGAATTGATGTATGAATTTGATGTAAAGTTTTAATGCTTTCACTAAACTTTATGTATGGTGTTACTTCTATATCTTATGCGTTGTTACCCGGTGCTGTTGCACCTCGTACTTCCGGTTTAGCGGAGTGTGACAAAGTGAAATTGTAATATCAGGGAATGGGAACCAATTGAAACATATATTGTAACATCCACCCTAAGGGCCTAGTAATACGGGTAATTTTCTAACTTTAAATTATTATTATTTAAGGTTTTAGGAAATATTTTACTATCATTATGTTTGATAATATTAGTAAAACGAATAAATGAATTATTGTGACTAATAAATAATTCATTGTTTTAAACCAAATTAGTTGACGGTAAAGTAGAATAATTGGTTTTCACAAAATGGTTTTAGGTTCCCAACAATAGATTAAAAAGGGAACTAAATTGTAATGGTATTGGGTTAGATTAATATATATATATACATACTTTCTCAATTCTTCTACACAAATATACACACTTCTTAAACATTCCTGCGAACCGACTTGAAATTCCAAAAATTGAAAGAAACCTTCTGTGAAATCTTAAAACAGTAGAATAATCACCCTCTTGTTACAAAAATGAATTCCGGTAACATCCACATCATCACTCTGTTCCTGTAAGTATTTGATGTTTATAATTGTATTTTGATGAAATTAGCAAAGTCTCGAATTTATATGAATTTTAAGCTTAAAAGATGTTATATGATGTTATTTGATGCATATAAGTTGTTAGAAAGCTTATTTGAATGATAGGAAGTCAAATTCGTGAGTTTTGAAAGAATTCAGTTCGAATTTCTGGGTTCAGCAGCGAACTTCGCAGCTTGAAGATGAACTCAGTTAGCAGAACTTGATTATGAAGCGGTTACCACTGTTGGAAGTTAGTTTCCACTGTTTATGTAATTAACGCTGTTAGTTAAGAATTGTAAGTAGTTTCCACTGTTTATGTAATTAACACTGTTAGTTAAGAATTGTAAGTAGTTTCCACTGTTTATGTAATTAACACTGTTAGTTAAGAATTGTAAGTAGTTTTCACTGTTTATGTAATTAACACTGTTAGTTAAGAATTGTAAGTAGTTTCCACTGTTTATGTAATTAACACTGTTAGTTGAATTTATACTTAGACTTTCATGAATGCAGTTACCACTGTTGGAAGTTAGTTTCCACTGAATGTTCAAATGTGGTAGTTAATACTGTTTATGACTTTGTGATAAGAATGAGTCTGTTATGGAAGTTATCTAACTCATTATTTGTTGTATTCTCAGATCAGTAGAAGACTCAGTAATATAAGACTTCTGAGTTGTTGGATTGAGATTGACAGGTGAGTGGATCTGGAACTCACATGTTTGATTTAGTTGTAACGATTTGGTTGCAACAAGTAAACGTAGATATAATTGATAGACTGTTTAGTCTGATATGTTGATATGCTGATTATGAATCTACGTGCAATGTGGCCTCTGGGCATTGATTGCTAGTAAAGAGGTCAACATCTTGTTGGACTTGGTGATTTACAAGATTACAGATATGGGGTGTCGTACATGTGTTGTACTAAACCCATATTGTGTAGTGGTAATATCAAGTTATCGGTATATTCTGTAGTGGCCACTACAGATTGTGATAAGCGTTTCTTGAGGGCCACCGCGGAAGTAGGGTTCCTCAAAAACCACCGATCCTCTTTGATATTGATGATATGTGTTTACGATTATTTGATGTAATCAGATTGTTAAGCTAAGTTGAACTGTTAGTTTCATATTCATTCACTTAGCTTCGTGCTAATTCCCCACTTAATCCCTGCAGGTCATGATTGAATGGGCGGGCAGGCAGGTTTTGTTCAAGGAATGTTTGATCGGCTGGCAACTCTGATATATTTTGGATAAATAATGAAAGTTGAAATTTGTAACCCCCGTATTTGTACGATGTTTGAACCTTATATGTATTTACCTTTTTGTAAATATTGTTAATATAATATATTTTGACCTACGCTTCCGAATTAAAGAGTATTTTATAATATACTAAGAGAGGGGCGTTACAGGTTTTGGTATCAGAGCTTAGGTTTGGGTGAATTGGACATTGGTAAAGTGTTCAATCCCAAATCTGATTTTGTGCTAAGTCAAACATTCTAGAGTGGGATTTAGTATGATATGTAAATCGGGTAGTATGTTAGGTACTAACGATTAACGAATTATGAGATGTTGTTTTGAGCACAGATATGGCAGATAACGAGCACCCGACCATTACCCCAAACAATGCCTCTAGAACCGATGTTCCTCCTCTTGGTAATCATGATGATAGACCTGGGCATACTGGTACTACATTTTCAGCAGGGGAAGAATTAGACAGAGATGAGTATATCCTCCAGTTAGAAGATGAGTTGCAGGAACTCAGAGGTTTTAGACAGCGAGTTTTACAAGATCATCAGGCTGGATCTTCTCAACAACATGTGCCATTGCAACAACCTACTGTTAGCACTGTTCCTCCTCCCCTGGTGTCAACCTCACAGATGTTAACCTCATTGCCATTCTATTATCAGCCACAGCAACAGAAAGTTTGTTCATTTAAAACCTTTATGTCTAGTAAACCCTCCGAGTATCATGGGAGTTCAAATCCTTCAGTCACATTAGATTGGTTACGCGTTGTGGGCCAGCAATCTTAGAAAAATCTTTAATAAATTTTCGATAATAACCCGCTAACCCAAGAAAACTCTTAATCTCAGAGGATGTTTTAGGTGCATTCCACTTCATTACAGCTTCAACTTTAGATGTATCCACTTTAATCCCATCTTTACAGATAACATGACCCAGAAATTGTACTTCTCGAAGCCAAAATTCACACTTTGAGAATTTAGCATAAAGATGTTCCCTTTTTAAAGTTTCAAGGACCGTTCTCAAATGTAGTTCATGCTCAGATTCAGATTTCGAATAAATCAAAATATCATCAATAAAAACAATGACAAATTTATCAAGAAAAGGTCGACATACCCGGTTCATTAAAGTTCCATATGCAGTTCAGCTTTTGAAAGGTCAGGCTATGTCATGGTGGGATTCTATTACAGCTACTCTGACTCAACAGCAAAAAGAATTGATTAGATGGCCGGATTTTTATAATGAAGTTTGTCGATAGTATTGTTCTGAATTTGAGATGGCTCGCATCAGGCGGGAATTTATGGAATTACATATGACTGAGCGGATGACAATTGATGAGCTTATCACTCAGTTCTCTAAGAAATTGAGATTTGTTCAACAATGGGTACCGGATGACAGAACAAAGGTGGAGCACTTTGTTGGAACCTTACCACCTGATTATCGTACTACTGTGAGATTAGCAGGTTCTCTTTCTCAGGCTTTCACTCTTGCTCGTTCAGTAGATAGTGATTTGAGAGCTCGAAATGAACAGAACAAGGATAAGTCATTTCCCAGACCTAAAGGTGATTCTTTTGGAAAAGGTAAACAAAAATGGCAGAGTAACCAACAAAATAAGAAACAAGGCAATCATGGTAATATAATTGATCGATCCACTTGGTGCAGCAAGTGTAAAGCTAAGCATACCGGACCGTGTACTTCTCAAACCGCCCAGTGTATCAAATGTGGTGAATTTGGACATGATTTTAATGATTGTAAGTATCCCAATAATGTTTGTTGGAATTGCAAGAAAGAGGGGCATAGAGCTGGTCAGTGTTCTGAGGCGGGGAGACGGGGTTCTGGTATGGTCGGTGGGTCGTCATCTTTTGGCCAGAAGCGGAAGAATCCGCCACCAGCAGCAAGCAGAGCTTTTCAAATGACAGTTGATGAAGCTGTCAGAGCAGATGACGTTATCACTGGTACTTTTCTTATTAATTCTGTGCCAGCACGTGTTCTTTTTGATTCTGGAGCAAATTGTTCCTTTATATCTGTGTGTTTCTGTGATAAACTGAATGTGACCCCTACTGTGATTACCACTCCTATTGAAGTAGAAATAGCTAGTGGCAAATTGGTTCCTGTTACCACTTCGGTGACTGAAGCTAGTATATCGATAGAGGGTCAGACTTTTCCAGTTTCATTTCTGTTAATGCCAATTTCTAGTTTTGATGTAGTTATTGGTATGGATTGGTTAAGTCATAATAAAGCAAATATAGAATGCCATAAAAAATTAATAAAAATCCCTGTTTCTGAGGAGTCGTATGTCGTGGCTCGAGGAGAATGGGAGAATGGGCATCTTCCTTTTATTTCTTTAATGAAAGCCCGGAAATCATTAGCAAAGGGGTGTGAGTATTACCAGGCTTATGTTATTGATGCCAAGTTAGAAAAGAAATCTGTTCCTAATGTTCGAGTGGTTTCTGAATATCCGGAGGTATTTCCTGATGGATTACCCGGGTTGCCTCCTATTAGAGAGGTAGAATATCATATTGACCTTGTTCCAGGCTCAACACCTGTAGCTAAAGCTCCATATAGATTAGCTCCTGCAGAAATTCGTGAACTGATGAATCAGATTCAGGAATTGTTAGATAAGGGGTTTATCAGACCAAGTTTTTCTCCATGGGGTGCACCAGTTTTATTTGTGAAGAAGAAAGATGGTACTTTCAGAATGTGCATTGATTATAGAGAATTGAATAAAAGAACAGTAAAGAATAAATATCCTTTACCCAGAATAGATGAGTTGTTTGATCAATTGCAGGGATCTTCCTTCTATTCTAAAATTGATTTGAGATCAGGATATCACCAGGTTCGTGTTCGTGAGGAAGATATTCCTAAAATTGCTTTTCGTACTAGGTATGGTCATTATGAGTTTTTGGTTATGCCATTTGGGTTAACAAATGCTCCTGCAGTTTTTATGGATTTAATGAACCGGGTATGTCGATCTTTTCTTGATAAATTTGTCATTGTTTTTATTGATGATATTCTGATTTATTCGAAATCTGAATCTGAGCATGAATTGCATTTGAGAACGGTTCTTGAGACGTTAAAAAGAGAACATCTTTACGCTAAATTCTCAAAATGTGAATTTTGGCTTCGGAAAGTACAATTTCTGGGTCATGTTATTTGTAAAGATGGGATTAAAGTGGATCCATCTAAAGTTGAAGCTGTGATGAAATGGAATGCACCTAAAACATCTTCTGAGATTAAAAGTTTCCTTGGGTTAGCGGGTTATTATCGGAAGTTTATTAAAGATTTTTCTAAGATTGCTGGCCCGTTGACTAAATTGACTCGTAAAGATGTAAAGTTTCAGTGGAATGAACAACAAGAATCAGCTTTTCAGACTTTGAAACAATTGTTGTGTCAGTCTCCTGTGTTAGCATTACCTGATGGATCGGATGATTTTGTTGTATATTGCGATGCATCTTTTGCTGGTTTAGGTTGTGTTTTGATGTAGCGAGATCGAGTTATTGCATACGCTTCTCGTCAGCTTAAACCTCATGAAAGAAATTATCCAACCCATGACTTAGAGCTTGCAGCCGTTGTATTTGCTTTAAAAATTTGGAGACATTATCTATATGGTACCAAGTGCGTTATCTGTACAGATCATAAAAGTCTTCGGTATATGTTTTCACAAAAAGAGTTGAACATGCGTCAAAGACGATGGTTGGAATTGATAAAAGATTATGATTGCGAAATTCGATACCATCCCGGAAAAGCTAATGTGGTTGCAGATGCTTTGAGCCGAAAGGTATCCTCTGACAAAATTTATTTTATGCGTTTGGAAATTTCTTCTGATTTAATGATTCAAATAAAAGCTGCTCAATTAGAGGCTTTGATGGATCATAACTTGAAATCTGAAATCATGTTGAAAAGAAAAGATTTATTACTTGATGACTCGAGGGGATTAAAGACTTTTCAGTCTCGTGTTTGGATTCCACTGATAGGGGGTCTTCGAAATGTAATTTTGACAGAAACTCATAAATCTCGATTATCGGTTCATCCAGGAAGTAATAAAATGTATCATGATTTGAAACCTTTATATTGGTGGCCTACGATGAAGACAGACGTGGCACGATTTGTAAATTCTTGTCATATTTGCTCTCAAGTTAAAGCTGAACACCAGAAGCCGTATGGGTCATTGAAACAGCTTGAGATTCCAGAATGGAAGTGGGAACATCTAACTATGGATTTTGTAACTAAACTTCCACGGACACCACGAGGTAATGATATGATTTGGGCGATTGTGGACAGATTAACGAAGAGTGCTCATTTTCTTGCTACCAATGAGACAGCATCCTTGAGCAAATTAGCTCAATTGTATATTAATGAGATTGTTTCGAGGCATGGGATTCCATTATCTATTGTTTCTGACAGAGATTCGCGATTTGTATCTCGATTTTGGCAAAGCCTACAGCATGAGTTGGGCACCCGAGTAAATTTAAGTACAGCTTATCATCCTCAGACAGACGGCCAGACAGAGCGTACCATTCAGACTCTTGAGGATATGTTACGTGCTTGTATATTAGAATATGGTGGGTCTTGGGATTCGCATCTACCATTAATTGAGTTTGCCTATAACAATTCTTATCATTCGAGTCTTGGCATGCCTCCCTATGAGATGTTATATGGGCAACGTTGCAGAACACCAACTTGTTGGTTGGAGGTCGGAGAGAAACAATCTGCCGGTCCAGATATTGTTCAGATTACAGCCGATAAAGTAGCAATTGCTCGTGAAAAATTAAAAGCAGCCCGAGATAGACAAAAACAATATGCTGATCCGCGAAGACGACCAGTTTCCTTTGTCGAAGGTGAATTAGTATATTTGAAAGTTTCCCCATGGAAAGGTGTAATTCGATTTGGAAAACGAGGAAAATTGGCTCCTAGATATATTGGTCCTTTTAAAATTCGACGCGTTGTTAATAATCAGACAGTTACTCTTGATCATCCACCAGAACTTGCTGGAATTCATGATACTTTCAATGTTTGTTATTTGAGGAAATGCAACGTTGAAGATCAGACTCAAGTTCTTCCTTTTCAAGAATTTCGTGTCGATCAGAATCAGAAAATAATTGAAGAACCTGTTGAGATCTTAGATAGAAAAGTGACCAAATTGCGTAAGAAACAGATACCTATGGTGCTAGTTAAATGGAAGCATAGTCTAGGTCCGAACCTTACGTGGGAGTCAGAAGAAAGCATGAGATCACGCTACCCTAGATTATTTGTCCAAGATGAGATTTCGGGGACGAAATCTTCTTAAGGGGGGTAGATTTGTAACATCCACCCTAAGGGCCTAGTAATACGGGTAATTTTCTAACTTTAAATTATTATTATTTAAGGTTTTAGGAAATATTTTACTATCATTATGTTTGATAATATTAGTAAAACGAATAAATGAATTATTGTGACTAATAAATAATTCATTGTTTTAAACCAAATTATTTGACGGTAAAGTAGAATAATTGGTTTTCACAAAATGGTTTTAGGTTCCCAACAATAGATTAAAAAGGGAACTAAATTGTAATGGTATTGGGTTAGATTAATATATATATATACATACTTTCTCAATTCTTCTACACAAATATACACACTTCTTAAACATTCCTGCGAACCGACTTGAAATTCCAAAAATTGAAAGAAACCTTCTGTGAAATCTTAAAACAGTAGAATAATCACCCTCTTGTTACAAAAACGAATTCCGGTAACATCCACATCATCACTCTGTTCCTGTAAGTATTTGATGTTTATAATTGTATTTTGATGAAATTAGCAAAGTCTCGAATTGATATGAATTTTAAGCTTAAAAGATGTTATATGATGTTATTTGATGCATATAAGTTGTTAGAAAGCTTATTTGAATGATAGGAAGTCAAATTCGTGAGTTTTGAAAGAATTCAGTTCGAATTTCTGGGTTCAGCAGCGAACTTCGCAGCTTGAAGATGAACTCAGTTAGCAGAACTTGATTGTGAAGCGGTTACCACTGTTGGAAGTTAGTTTCCACTGTTTATGTAATTAACGCTGTTAGTTAAGAATTGTAAGTAGTTTCCACTGTTTATGTAATTAACACTGTTAGTTAAGAATTGTAAGTAGTTTCCACTGTTTATGTAATTAACACTATTAGTTAAGAATTGTAAGTAGTTTCCACTGTTTATATAATTAACACTGTTAGTTAAGAATTGTAAGTAGTTTCCACTGTTTATGTAATTAACACTGTTAGTTAAGAATTGTAAATAGTTTCCACTGTTTATGTAATTAACACTGTTAGTTGAATTTATACTTAGACTTTCATAAATGCAGTTACCACTGTTGGAAGTTAGTTTCCACTGAATGTTCAAATGTGGTAGTTAATACTGTTTATGACTTTGTGATAAGAATGAGTCTGTTATGGAAGTTATCTAACTCATTATTTGTTGTATTCTCAGATCAGCAGAAGACTCAGTAATATAAGACTTCTGAGTTGTTGGATTGAGATTGACAGGTGAGTGGATCTGGAACTCACATGTTTGATTTAGTTGTAACGATTTGGTTGCAACAAGTAAACGTAGATATAATTGATAGACTGTTTAGTCTGATATGTTGATATGCTGATTATGAATCTACGTGCAATGTGGCCTCTGGGCATTGATTGCTAGTAAAGAGGTCAACATCTTGTTGGACTTGATGATTTACAAGATTACAGATATGGGGTGTCGTACATGTGTTGTACTAAACCCATATTGTGTAGTGGTAATATCAAGTTATCGGTATATTCTGTAGTGGCCACTACAGATTGTGATAAGCGTTTCTTGAGGGCCACCGCGGCAGTAGGGTTCCTCAAAAACCACCGATCCTCTTTGATATTGATGATATGTGTTTACGATTATTTGATGTAATCAGATTGTTAAGCTAAGTTGAACTGTTAGTTTCATATTCATTCACTTAGCTTCGTGCTAATTCCCCACTTAATCCCTGCAGGTCATGATTGAATGGGCGGGCAGGCAGGTTTTGTTCAAGGAATGTTTGATCGGCTGGCAACTCTGATATATTTTGGATAAATAATGAAAGTTGAAATTTGTAACCCCCGTATTTGTACGATGTTTGAACCTTATATGTATTTACCTTTTTGTAAATATTGTTAATATAATATATTTTGACCTACGCTTCCGAATTAAAGAGTATTTTATAATATACTAAGAGAGGGGCGTTACATATATAGTAGTTAAAAAACAATAGATACATAATAGAAGGGTTAAATGAACACGCAAACATGCGGATGGAATAATTATTTCTTCTCCAATGGAGTATACTGCATGAATAGTCTCTTCGATTGAGCCAATAAAAATATAAAAAAATATACAATCCATGCATAGAGTTGAAAACCAAATGTTAAGAAAGTAATAATAATAAGAAACTTAGAATTGTAATTGAAAAAAAATCTATAGTAAAATTATAGAAACCACAAGTTCTTTCCAAAAAAAATGATATGATGTTACCTAGTGTAAGAAAGATTAATATTAAGAACTAAAAAGAAATTAGAAGTAAATCAGATGAAATAGTTGCATATGGGAATATTTAAATTTTCAAATGAAACTTACAAATTTTGAAAATAGATGAAGCAGAAAAGAACTTGTCTTCTCGAGAAAGTGTGTTGTGAAAAATAGCTAAAAACTATGTACGCAAACATGCAAGAGCAATCATGACAAAGGGCTGCTGCATGTATTGGAACTCACACAAATTAAAGTAAATAAAACAAATTAATTTTAAGATTAGTAACAAAATGTTTGAGAAATGAGAAAAATCCTTGCACCTCATGAAGCCACATCAGCAAGATCTCTTCCTCATATTAGGCCAAATCAGCTTTATGACATCAACATTTGTCCTTTAATAGATAAATAGAATGATTTCTTATTGAAAGAACGGTAGGAACGACCTTTTTCATTTTTAATTTCAACATATCTACACTTTTTGTCAAAAGAATAATGGCAAAATTATTCAAATTTTATCCTCTTTAATATTGGATCGATTTTAAAAAAATAAAAAATATATGATACACAAATTAAAGTTGTGTATCACATAGCTTTTATGTGTGATACTGTGATACACACTAAATTTTTTATTATCTGTATCACATGTTTTTAAAATTTTTTATCTCATATTAAAGAGCATAAAATTCTAATGATTTTCATATAATTTTTTAATCTAAAAAGTTAGTTAATGTTAAAGTTAAAAATAAAAATATTCGTTCCTACCGTTCCCACCATAAGAAGTGCTCCTGTTTGAACGTTTCCAAATAGATAATATAGATATAGATATAGATACATATGCATATGAACCACCGAATGTTCCGAATTTGTTGTTTTCGTGTCATATTGACATTCTTTTATTATTATTATTAGTATTATTCATATTTTAGTGTTGTTTATGGTTTTTAATTTTTTTTTATACATTTGCATTCTTTGTAGTGTTTCAAATTTCAACATAACATTCATAGTTGAGAATCGAACTAATAGCTGTTTTAAAAAAATGTTCATACAACGTAACAATGTATATTTTATATTGAACGGACTGTGTAAATATATGGGTTTAAGAATTAATTTTTCTAATAAAAAATCGTTTTACTCGAATTTGGTTCACTCAAAAGTTTATGCCTCAAATTATAGATACAATGATATATTTATATTATTAGTCTTATATAAAGTATCCATCGCATGGAAGTAATTTATTTGGTAGTTTATTCACTCCATACCTATTTGTTCGTAGAATTAAAAAATTAGTTGATCTTGAAAAAGAAGTTCATATTATAAAAATTCAATGCAGCAATTGGTGGCATAAAAATGCAATCAGTCGTATATAGTTATGTAAGCATTTTTTCTAGTAAATTTTTATCAACTCTATAAATTTTGGTCATTTTCAAAGTTAAACCCAATTTGACTATAATGAAAGCATTCTAAAAAACTTGAGTGGTTGAATAAGAATAAAAAATATATATATGAATGACTTTAATTGAATAGGTGTGAAACTTATTATAACTTGAGTGGCAGTGACTTTAATTGAATAGTTGTGAAAGTTAATTATAATTTGAGTGGTTAAATAAGACAAACAAAAATATAAGTGAATATAGCTTAACAGTTGTGAAACTTGATTATTATTTGGTAGCATAAACCCTTTACAAAAATGATATATATGTCTAACTCAACATGCCTAAAATTATGCCCTAAAAGTATACTGGGTGAGCGTTTAAAAATTATTGGTGCAGATTAGGAGAGATAAATAATGTAATCCAAGTGTCAAAATATGTATTGATTAGACACATGTTACTCTTATATTTTTAGCTACATATAGCATTATTCTAGTTTTTAAAATCTCTAATACCGGATTCAATACTTAGAGATTAATTACTATATTATTTTTTAATATATATTACTCTCTCCTTCCCACAATAAGTGTTTGCAATCAGATATATATTATTTAACGTAAAATGTCATGTTTTTACGTATATTATTCCTCGCTATTTGAGCTATTAATTAGTGAAAACATCTTAAATCAATGTTTATTTACTAAAAATCACTAAAGTAGTTCAAATATAGACGTTGCAACAAAAATCGCTATAAACATCCACATAACATGCAAAACAGAGCAAATAAACTTCACCTGATTCTTTCACTTTTATTTACCTTATGATATACACTTCCTAACCACTATTTTATGATTCATAGGTAATTACGAGATCTAAGAATCAAGAATCAAGCGAAACGGATAAGGAACGGAGAAGATACAACACTTAAAGATCAACCGAACGTATTCCGAGCAAGTATGAGCTATAGACATCCAAAAAACCTGATTTTGGTATCATTATAAGCGTAACGGTATTACGAGATCGTAGGCGAAAGATTTAGCCAAACGGACGAGAAACAAAGAAGATACGATCAAAACAAGCAACGAACGAAGTACCGAACAACGGGTAAAAACCAAACGGCACCCCTAGATGCCGTATATGGCCCTAGGGATACCGTATACGGCCTCCATGATACCGTATACGGCCCCTAAAGGTGCCATATACGACCTTTGCTACCCTCTAGGGTGCCGTTTTTCAGTTATTTGATGGGTCGGTGCTGATTTGTGCTTGTATTTTCACTGGTACAAATCTGCGATTTCGTTACACCAGAAAAGTGTGACGATATGCATATAGTCACACTTGTGTTTTCAGCGTCTGTGTGACTAAAGGTCGTGTGACTATAGGGTACATACGGTTACATTAGTTGGTTAGTGGCCGTATCCATTTAAAAAGAGTAACCAAAACCATAAAATGTGTGACCATATGATCTTTAAAGTCAAGTAAACGTGTATTTTGTGTGACTATTGTTCATCCAATGGCCACTTGAATTTTAAGTTTGTGTGGCGTTTTGTAACATTTAGTCACACAACGAGTGTTTTATTTTGGGATTTGGTCACATAAAATTAAGCCATAAGTGACCAAACGTGTTAATAAGTGTGACCATATGCTCTTTAAAGTCAAGTAAGCGTGTATTTTGTGTGACTATTGTTCATCCAATGGCCACTTGAATTTTATGTTTGTGTGACGTATTGAAGTATTTAGTCACACAACGAGTGTTTTATTTTGGGATATGGTCACATAAAATTAAGCCACAAGTGGCCATAGGTGTTAATAAGTGTGACCATATGCTCTTTAAAGTCAAGTAAACGTGTATTTTGTGTGACTATTGTTCATCCAATGGCCACTTGAATTTTATGTTTGTGTGACGTTTTGTAATATTTAGTCACACAACGAGTGTTTTATTTTGGGATTTGGTCACATAAAATTAAGCCACAAATGGCCATAGGTGTTAATAAGTGTGACCATATGCTCTTTAAAGTCAATTAAACGTGTATTTTGTGTGACTATTGTTCATCCAATGGCCACTTGAATTTTATGTTTGTGTGACGTTTTGTAACATTTAGCCACACAACGAGTATTTTATTTTGAAATTTGGTCACATAAAATTAAGCCACAAGTGGCCATAGGTGTTAATAAGTGTGACCATATGCTCTTTAAAGTCAAGTAAACGTGTATTTTGTGTTACTACTGTTCATCCAATGGTCACTTGAATTTTATGTTTGTGTGACGTTTTGTAACATTTAGTCACACAACGATTGTTTTATTTTGGGATTGGTCACATAAAATTAAGCCACAAGTGACCAAACGTGTTAATAAGTGTGACCATATGCTCTTTAAAGTCGAGTAAACGTGTATTTTGTGTGACTATTGTTTATCCAATGGCCACATGAAGTTTAGCTTGGTGTGGGGTTTTGCAATATTTAGTCACACAACGAATTAATCAAACAGTGGCCACAAAGTGTGCATATTATGTGAGTGCATCTTTTAGTCACATATAACAAATCAATAATTTGTGTAATGGTTTGAATTATATAATGATAACATCAAATAATGTCATATTTATATAATAATATTCCCTTATTTTTAAATCTTTTTTATTGCAATTTATTGATATATACTACTGATTTCGTTTATATTTGCAGAAAGGTATTTAAAATAAAAAAATGAAGAAAAGGAACGAAAATGAGCCCAAGACTGAAGAAAGAAAAGATTAAAGACCAAAAAGATTGTGCTTTAAAAGAAGAAGAACCCAAAAGATATGAGGAATTGGGCTAATTAAAAGAAGAAAATTCGGATTAAGAATAAAGAGGAGGCCCGGGAAGAAGCCCAGGCCGGCTGGTAGAAAATTCTGGAATGCGTGTTCAGCCGGTGGTTGAAGCTTTCAACCGACGGTTGAACCTAAATCGGGAAGGCGGTCGAGCGCGCGGGTCAAAATCCGGGTTAACGGGTAAAATTCCGATCCAGCCGGGGGCTGAAGAAACTAGCGGTTGGATTCCCAAGCCAGAAATCTATAAATAGGGCCATTACCAAACCATATACGAAACAATTACAATACGAATTAAGTAATTCTTAATTCGGTTTTAGGGTTAAAAGGTCCACTTTAAGGGCGATCAGGAGGCTAGAAGGCTAGGGTTTGAAGGTTTTCAACCCTAATGAAGATTCGGTTCGGTTATTAGGTTTCTATTTGCAATGTGTCATAACTTGTTTTTAGATTTGATCTATTTTACTTTAATTATGAACTAATTATTTATTGTATTTACTTAGATGAATGATTTTTAGATAAAGGTTTCATTATATGTTTATGTTGATCTTAGTTATGAATGGTTATTATGTTTGTTTGAAAGATCCATATTGATTGTGTGTTTATTAATTGTTACTTAACGTGGTCAAGAGACTTATGCTAGAACTAACGTTTGAATGAGTTGATTGATTATCTGCAATTAAGTGATCTATTAGTTAATTGTGGCTTGAGACGGTAACCGGTAATAGGTTAAGACCAATAGCAACTAATACAACCTCATTGGTGTGATAATTAGAAAACCAATAATTATAGACTTACGTTAACACAAAGTCACTGAATAAATCTCAATGATCTGTTGATAGTTTTAATAGCATAAATCTTATGTTGATAACACGCCTCAATGTATTCAAGAGAATCTAGTATTAAGCTAAGGTTTATTAGGGATCAGTTAACCTTAACAGGAGGCTATCCAGTTTAGTTGAAATCACCATAATAAATTATCAACAATCCATAAACATATTTGAAACCTGAATCGAGAAATCAGTAATCTAAGCAATCTCCTCTTTCCACGCATCAATTACAATATCTTTAAATTCAGGTTTATGAGCAAGCAGATTATAGAATTTAAAGGGTTTAACACGAGGCTTTTGAATCACGGGGAGAGAGAGAACAGCAGGAGAATGATCAGAAATTCTGTATGGCTGTATTAAAGCAGGGGCCCCAGGGAAGGCATCCAAGAACTCTCCATTACACATGATACGATCAATCTTCCTCAAGATACCCGAGGCAGACTGAGGTCGCTGATTCCAAGTGAAGTGGAGCCCTGAGGCCTGCACATCAACAATCCCAATATCTTCCACACATTCCCTGAACTCGCGCATAGAGATAGAGCGCCTGGAAGAACCAGAGGAAGAATCTTCCAAATTAAGAATGGCATTAAAATCGCCCAATAACGTCCAGGGATTAGCACCAACAAATCTGCTATGCAGACGAAGCATTACCCGCATAAATGACGGAACAGTAGAAAGACTGATCCCTATCCCGCACCCGAACATGACAGTGCATAACCTGATCCGTGAAAGAAATGATCATAAGGTCGACCCGGTCAGGATCCCAGCCAATAATAATGCGAGAGCCACTAACACTCCTAGAGGAGTTAGACGTCCAACTCCACCTCCTAAAAACCTTAGAACAGATACGCGTGAGATTAGAAACATGAACATGGGACTCCAAGATGGCACAGAGACACAACTTGTTTTCACTAACCACTTGCTGAACCTCATTTTGCTTCGGGGCACAGTTCAAACCCCTAATATTCCATGATGCGAGACTAACCATGGAAAGTAGAGGCCTTGGGAGTGCTTGCCCCCTCCGAAAAGGACCCACCCTTTGGAAGTTTCATATAGTATTCGTCTCATCATAAACTTCCTCAATGTCGGATTCAGAATCATCAGCATCAGAACCGCACCATTAACCGCCCCTTTAAGCTTACGGGGCTGACTTGGGCCATCTCCGTTACCATCCCCCTGTTGGGTCTTTCTATTCCTCGGAACACCCTCTTTCTCATCACTGCTTAGAGCCCCGAAGCGGTTGCCCAAGGATAAGGGTTTAGGAATACCCGAAGCCTTCTTGGAAGACGTTTTCGGATAAGGACCATTAGGAGCCTGTTTGGAAGCAATTCCAAAGTCTTTCACCCTATACAACACCTTTGGTTTCTGTTTCTGCACAGAGAACCCATCAACAGGTTTCCCAAGCTGCTTAATAGGGCCACGAGTAGTCTTCTTAGGGGCAGCAAAACCATGATTGCTTGCCTTTGGGGCTTCAACAACAACCACATTCTTTGGACATTCAACATCTTTATGTCCAAAGATTTTGCACGTACTACACCTGGGCGGTCGCCATTCATATTCCACCCTAACCGAATAAAGGGTTTTACCACCACCCTCAAGCTTGGGGATAGCAACCGTAACAGTTTCCTTCAGCTCAGTCCCAAACACAACCTCAACCAAGGCACGAGCGAAATTAGGACGACCCCAAGACTCAGTGCACATGGTGCTAGTATAGGAGTCAAGCATGAGAGGCGTCCCCACCTTGGTAGCAATACCACTCAAACCCACCTCATTAAAGGCCAAAAGCGGAACATCATGGAGCTTAATCCACAACGGCACTCTTGTAAGATCCTCCTTAGCTAAATCAGCATCAGAGTTCCATTTTCTTAACATAACAGGGACCAGTCTGATCATCCAAGGGCCCCCTTCAAGAACCTCAGTCATACCATGCTCCGAAGAGAATTTGAAAAAGAAGAAGCCATTGGAGTGCATCATAACCTTCTCGATACCGAACTTCCTCCAAGCATTCATAACATAGTTTTGGACCACGGGAAAAGCTAACCTCTTGCCAATGAAGTACCCGTACAAAGTGTTCGAGTACTTTTTACTAGCTTCAACCACCGTGGCCAAAGGGATCTCCACATCCACATCACTATCATCAGGAGCCTCCAGATTCAAAGCACAGAAATTAACCTTCTGCTTAACAACACGATTCGAAGCTTGAGCATAAGACTTACTTCCAAGTAAGGGTTGTTTTTGGCCCGGTTGTTGAACAACAACCGTAGCCGCTTTCGGCCTATCAAGACCACTGGTAGCGAAAGAGTTCCTACTAGAACCATCAGAAGCCTGTTTGTCAGCCGTATCAACAACTTTTTCATCCATATAACTTGGCAGGTCAGCCTCACGACCCTCCTTCGCATCTCGGGCAGTAACATCATAGAAATCAGGGATTTCAGAAGGATATTTAATCTCAACCAGACTTACAGCATTTCCAAACTGGCTGGCATCAGCACCCACAACAGAGCGAGAATCAGGGAATTTACCAAGGTCTTGCACCCCAGCCTGATTCCCACGCATAGAAGCAAGTAAGTGTTTAGCCCAAACTCCAAGATCGTCACATGGGTTGTGCCCTGAGAAACATGAAATTTACCAATGCGACACTGCGAAGTGTCGCTAGTAGTGTCGCCTATAGTGTCGCCAACAGTGTCGCTACCAAAGGCATGAGGAATGCGACACTGACCGGTAGTGTCGCAGTTTCTAGTGTCGCAGGACCTTGTGTCGCTATTAGGGTTAGGGTAATGACTCGTGTCGCCCCTAGTGTCGCAGCGGCGCTCATCTTCAACCTCCAGCGGCTCCAATAAACCTGCAACATCGGAATCCGAATGAACCAACGAACCTGAATCGCCATGGTCGCCTTTACAGCTAGAACCCAAAGCACTAGTCCCTTCCTTTTTCTTTTTCGAGTTACCCCGGTCTTTCATAGCGAATGGCGGAGAAACCCATGAACAAACCGAAAGAACCCCACTGAAATCGCTTCACAAACCCCAGAAACAGCCACAGGGACCACGAGGATTACACACAAGGAAACGGGAAATACAACAGATGGATCAGAGTCTCAAACACATGACCAAAGCCGGAAAACGCCGCGGGTTGCCGGAAATCGCCCTTTTCAGCCAGAAATCGCCCTTAGAGAGGCTGATCGGAAAACGCTACGGAATTCGAACTGTTACATAAAGTACAAATGTTTCCACAATCTTCTTTTAGAGCTATAATGTCCACTCTCTTGTGCTACTGTTTTTTTTTTTGTTATAATGTGAGTGCAATGTATTTTTCATCTAACCCTATGCAGCACCAACGCACCAAACATGTTGTGATTGATTTGCACTTTGTTAGGGAACGAGTTTCCATTGGACAGGTTCGTGTGCTTCATGTTCTATCAACCCATCAGTTTGTAGACATCTTCACGAAAGGACTACCCTCGTAGCTATTTTTAGATTTTAGATCCAGTCTGAACATTTAGGCTCCTCCCGTTCAGACTACGGAGGGTAAGTTAACTATAGACGATAGGGTATAGTTTATGTCAGTATTCATATTTGTACATAGTATATGGGCTATCGATATAAATAATACAAAGTGTATATCTATATATACTAATGCAATATCACAGAATCCCCATTGGGGTTTTTCCATAACACACAATTATGCAGTTCATCATTATAAATGCATGATAATGTCAAACTTGTTTTACCTCAGTTTTTCTTTTCACAAATAATAATGTTCACTTATAATAATGATCAAGGCCGTCCCGTTGATTTTCAATGTCCCGTGACACAACAAAAATATATGCCCTTTAAACACATAGACCGTTACTTTTGCTCCAAAGTTTCCCATTATATATTACATATATGAGTATGAATATAAACTCAATAGTAGCTCGTTTATTCGTTATTCAACTATGAATATATTTTCAATATATTTATTTTAAATCCTTTATATTTTCATAAAATCTTAGAAGTTCAAAATATTACTATAACTTTTATAAGGTTAACGGCCTCACTGTATTTTCTTAAAAATTTAATCTTGGTAACTTTTTAAGGAGTATCTGAAGATTAAATTGTAATAAAAGAATTTTTAATGGAGGTCCATTAAAGAGGATGAGACAAATCTTTCTCTTTTACAATACGCGGATGACACTTTACTTTTTGGTGAATGATCTTTTTTAAATGTGAGAAACTTGATTAGAATTCTATAATGTTTCCGTGAGTCGTCGGGTCTCAAAGTAAATTTCACCAAAAGTTGTTTATATGGGATCGGTGTAGATGATGCAGAAGTGGGTTTGGTGGCACATTTTATCAATTGCTATCATGGGAATCTCCCATTTTCATACAAGGGCCTCCCGGTCGGGAGGAATATGCATAGGGTTTCCGGGTGGAATGTTATTATTGACAAGCTTGGTAAGCGTCTTTCATCGTGGAAGGCCAAAACTCTTTCTATTGGTGGATGGCTTACGCTTGTCAAGTCGGTGTTAGGGAGCATTCCAATTTATTATTTATCTTTATTTTTACCTCCTTCAAAAATTATAAAGCATCTTGAATCAATTCGGGGTAGATTTTTTTGGAGCTTCAAGGAGGGTGAAAAAGGTATTACTTAGGTCTAGTGTAATAACATTTTTCAAAAAAATTGATAAAGGAGGTCTTGGTGTGAGTAGCATTAAGGCTAAAAATATGGCTTTGTTGGGTAAGTGGAAGTGGATATTTTTTGTTGAAAAAGATGTCTTATGGTGCAAATTATAGAAGCTATGTATGGTGATCATGGTGGTTTCGGTTTAGGTGAGTTTAGAGGTGTGAAACTTGGAATTGGGATGGACATTATTCATAATTGTAAAGAAATTGAGAATCTCAATATCCCATTTGAAAGCTCTATTGTGAAAAAGGTGGAAATGGTAATGATATGCAGTTTTTGGAAGACTCGTGGTTTGATGGAGCTCGTCAGTTCAAGGATATTTTCCCTCACCTTTATGCTCTCGAGTCTGCTAAAAGCTTCAAAATCAGTGATCGTTGGGTTCTTTAGATGTTTGTATTTAGAGGGCCGCCCTTAAAAGATTGCCTACCCGTCTTTATCTCATGGTTAGAGGTGTTGCTTTAAGCTTGGTTTCATGTTCTTTCCGTGATTGCGAAGAGGAGTTGTTGGAGCATTGCATTTTTTTGTGCCCAAAGGTTAGACTTGTTTGGCTTTAGTTATTGGCTTGGTGGAAAACTCCTATTTATTCATCAATTTCGATCTTACATGTTGCTGTTGCAAATAATGGTTCTGTTGGTTCTAAAGAGTTGGACAAGATATGACATGGCATAAATATAGTCATTGTTTGGAGGATTTGGAAGTGGAGAAATCAGATTTATCACGCAACAGACGAATCATCCCATTCTATGAGATTTGAAGATCCCTCCCAAGCATTCAACGTTTGGCTTTACAGTGGATCAAGGCTAGGAGTGGTGGGCGTTGATATCACTCATTTTATATATATTTATCTTACGCGATATCGTGTCATTTGTACTTATTTTATAGTAAATTCCATGAACTTTTGATACTTAATATGCTTTGAATGTGTTTAATATTGTTAGGAATGGATACAAGAAGAAAACGGAAGAAATTGATGAAGAAAGAAGATTTGTTGAAGATTCGGCGAGGCTCCACGGTTTTGGTCATAACTCCTTCATACGGACTCGAATTGAGTTGATTAAAAAGCTCAAACGACCGGATCTCAAAACGCTACAAGTTTGCAAAAGTTCAGGTTCTGTAACTCATTAGTACTCGCCGGGTAAGCCTTGTACCAGCCGGGTAAGAAGGCTTACGCGACTGGCTATGACGAGTCCAAGTGCGTAGCTTATAATGAAACTTGATCAAGGATTTTACAAGGCAAAGTACCAGCCGGGTATGCTAGGTACCACCTGGGTACTCCTGTATGGCGGCCCAAAAGTTTATTTTTCACTATATAAACAGATTTAAAAACCCTAAAACGACTTCTTTTGTACCTGCGATTTAAGCGACGAATTTTGGGGTTTCTTGGAAAGTTTTTTCATTCTTGAAGATCATTTTATCTACCTAATCATTAGGTAACGAAGATTCATCAATGACACGTTTAAATCATTCGGTTAACATTCTTTCAATCCAAAACAATGTTTACTTTTAATTTAATTATGGATCTTGTTCTTTCTAGTGTAATCATGAGCTAATCTCGTTTACACTTGCTTGGTATCACATGAAAGGTATACTAAGAGTTTGAGGTATGCACAAAAAGGATGTTACCAATGGGACAATTGCTAGAGATAGCCAAGCCTACCGATCAAGGCCTTGGAATGATTAACCTTTAGTCACCCGGAAGATAGAAGAACTGGAAATTTTTAATCTTGAGAGGATATTGAAAGAGGCGATAGAGCAGACAGAGAGACAAAGTAGGGAATGGGATAAAATTTTTGACTCGAAAATTGAGCCTAACTATGATAGTTCGTATGATATATTCATCGATACAAATGAGAATGTGGACAATATTGAATCTAGTGGGGTTAATGATTTTGATTCTAACGTTTATGCTACAAATGCTTCTAATCTTTCTTTTCAGGATGAGTTTGAATATGAAACAGAAGAGGAGGAAGAATATGATGAACTTTAGCAGGATTTGTTGGTACAAGTCAAGAATGTTAGTCAACTTGGTCAAAGATTTACACTTAGAAAAACATTATGTGATGTATGCGACACTTGCATAGTGTCGCAGTAGCGACACTTAGATAGTGTCACTAGAGTATGTAATAGTGTTGCTATATCTGTGTATATATATACGGCTAAGGTTTTCTTATTAGAGATGTACGTGCATGAACAATAGCTAAGCCGTTTTCTCTCTAGGTAAACCTTCTGTAATCATCAACTTTTTAATATTAATACAACAGAAGTTTTGGATAACGTGTTTGTGTTTGATTTACGTTTATATTTTACGTTGATTACTTGTTAATCAAATTCCGCACGTGTAACGAGTATATGATTCGATAGGACTTGCGCATAAGGACCTACAAGATTTACCCACGATTGAGCTTGAAGTCACGGTAGATTTAGATTTGGAAGACTCAGATGAAGAAGAGGAGATGGATATCAAAAAAGATAATTTAGGGGAAAAAGTCATCAGGTTTCCGTCATTCATAGTTTAAAGTTTCTAGTTTACCAGTTGAGTCGTCTACTAAGTGCGAAGAGCTGAATAAGGAGGTGGAGAGCATCGAGAACAAGCTTTTGGAAACATATGGAAAGATTCATAATAACGAGCATGCGCTTGTGTTGGAAAATCAGGTTTTTCCGAGGCTTGATTACCCTACATTGGATGAGGAATTACATTTATTACATGGTTTTAGTGATGAGGAGCATGACGAGCTCGGAAATAGCGGATATGGGATTATGACTGAAGAGGAGTTGTTAGAGATTATGGATTTGAGTGTGGATGAATCTTTTCCGTTGCATGAAGATGTTGAAAAGTTGAAGGAAGATGATCAGATGATAATCAAGACTTCAGTTGAGGAATCACTGATGGATATGAAGTTTGATCCTTTCTATGTAATCATGAGATTTTATCTTTAGAAGATCCAAAATCACCCGATAGCTTGTCCAAGAGGTTACGCTTCGACAACTATGTTCTTGTGGATGATCCTGGAGATATGGAGATAGCTATTTCTCTATCCGAAGTGGCATGTGACATATTTTCTTGGAAATATTGGGTATTCATTCGCTAGATTAACAAGCCATCGAAAAATAAATTGAGAGTTGCAGTTTACATTATTACTTTCGTTGCAGAGATGTTTTATAGGAATGATAAAACTAAGGATAACTTCCTCCCATGTGAGTATGATTGGAAAGGACATGGTAATTTAAATGAGATTTCAACTTGATGAAGGAAGGTCGAGTCTAGCTTTAAACTCGTTAATAACTTAAGAGCTTAGGGGGAGGCAATCCGTGGGTTAGTTTTTATTTTAAATTTTTATGTTCTGAACTTTGTGGGTGTGTTCTTTGGAAACCCTCACGAGACTATAACTCGTCCACTCAGGATACCGAGGGGTTTAAAAGGCTTATTTCATACGCTAAATGCAATCGTGATTCCTACAAAATTGACATTATAGATGATTGATGATCGTAGCTTTGTACAATAACGAAGATGTACATGCAAGGAATGGATGGTTTGAATTTATGGTTGAAGGTTTAACGAGCATATGAGCATACACACATACCCCTATTGAGGTTTGCTGAACTATAGAATGATGAATTGTGAAGTGATATTATGAGAAATTCTAATTGGACTAAGATAACATATGAATCCTAAGCTCATTTGTAGGTCACATTAATAATTGCTAGGTAACATTTTATTAACTTTTTAACGGGTCTTGACTACCATTTTATACCAATTTATTTTGAGTCTGACATACCCCGTTTCCATATACACCTAAATATTACAACAAATATTGAAATACCTCTTTTGAGACTTCACTTGGGGCTTACGTCAAACGGTGGAGATTTGATCCTTTAGCAAGCTTATGGTAAGTATTGCATCACGACTTGGCCATATTGAGTGATTACATCATTGATATTCCCTACCTTGTAGTATAGGTTGAGAGTTGAGTGATTTAAACACATTTCCTATTGTGAGGTGCTAGGTCGTGCATTCGGGATTGAAAGATATCTCAAGGTTTTCATAATAATTATATATATTGTGCTAACATGATTACATATGTGGTTATTGTTAGTCTTAGCTTTAAAAACCTTGACATCGTTTGTTGAAAGCAAGGGGAGTTGTTTACAAAAATTTTATATCGCACCCCCAAGACACGTGGCAGCGGAAGGTAGGGTGTTGCGTTGGGGGCGCCGACCAAATCAAATATCACAACACAAGAATTACAACAAACGACCTCTATATGAGACGTTTCAAAATCATTACATTACATAGTTAAAATGTTTACATAAGTTTTGCCAAAAGTAGAGTACGCATCTAGTACAAGATTTCAACATAATATAATGCAAGCTAATCTCTGATGTTTGTGAAAAGTATGCGACTCGAGCTATCTCCCTCCAAGAGCAAGCCTACTCTGGTTGGTTCCCTGAGAAATACATACTAAAAGGTCAACATAAAGTTAGTGAGTTCATAGGTTTGTAAACCGTTGATATAACATCGTATGGAACACAAGATTTCCGTTTGTATCATTCAACAATGATAGGTAATGTATTACAAAAATGTAAAGATAGTGTATATTGTTGCCATGAGCTCATAGTTCGAGCTTAACTGTGGTGTCGGGTCACAATCAAGTGCCACGATCGGGGTGCCTCCCAGCGAGTGCCTAATCCAACACTCGTAAGAACAAATGATAATGCGTCCGTTTGACAAGTTAGCGCTACTAACTCGGACGGGGGGAGTCAATCCCAAATAGTACTATTCATTAACATTCACGCTATAACGATACTAACAAACTATGATGTGGGGGACTTCAGGATTAGTAAAATAACTCATGCAACCAATATATCGAGTTTTGTACTTGTGTTCACATGAAAATAGCAGTGTAAAAGCAGTTGTATGTATTCTCACCCCTGTTAGAAAACAGTATAAAGGGGCTATGAAACTCACCTGATATTAGCAAGCAAGTAGCAAATAGTAAGCAAAGCGTGTTTTCTGAATGCAACCTTCTAACGTCCTAAACGTATAAGGCTGTGTAAGTAGATGTCTCAAAAGACCATCTATAGTGATTGTATAAGTGGGGGTTAATGTCCACTTAAGCCAATCATGTAGGTGGAGGGTTAATGTCCACCTAAGTTAATCATGTAGGTGGAGGGTTAATGTCCACCTAAAATAAGTTCACACAATTAGAAATGTCCAATTGTTCAGTTATCGTTTGTGCTTATAAAACATGTACGGGCCGTTGGTGATATTTTGTGAAAATACAGCTCTTGATTAATCATGTTACGCGTATTTCTACTTTCCAGTTGTGGGTAATTGATCAGTGTGACAAGGGCGAAGCCCATTAATGACGGGGGTCCGGGGGCAGCGCCCCTGGTAGCGGGGTCTAAGGGGTGGCAACCCCTGGCGGGGTCCAAGGGGCAGAGCCCCTGGCTGGGGTCGAGCTGTAAGGAAAACGTATCGATTTTTTCTTTAAACGTGTAGATTTTTATTTATGCTTATATTGCTTTAAGGAAAACGTATCGATTTTTGTATTTTAAGCGACACTGGGCTAGTGTCGCCATTGTGCGACACTAGGGTATTATGCGACATTAAGGGTTTATGCGACACTAAGGGTTTATGCGACACTAAGGGTTTATGCGACACAAAGGCTTGTGTCGCTAATGTGACGATTCGGTTTATAGCGACACAAAAGGCTTGTGTCGCTAATGTGACGATTCGGTTTATAGCGACACAAAAGCTTGTGTCGCTAATGTGACGATTCAGTTTATAGCGACACAAAAGGCTTGTGTCGCTAATGTGACGATTCGGTTTATAGCGACACAAAAGGCTTGTGTCGCAGACTTCTGGGCTTCTGCGACACAGGGCCTGTAACAGGTCAGTTTTTGTCGATTTTATTTCGGGTTCCAAATGTTCAAATAAAAATTCAAGAAAAATATATGTTTTTTCTTAGTATGTTAGCTTTCTAAATTAATTTTTCCAGAATTTTTGGGTACTCCTAAGTATTTTTAAAACTTCCGTTTGTTTCCTAAGGTCAGAAAGTGACCAATCCGTATACATACAACAAGATCGGATTTCTGGGCAAAATCTACACGTTTCCAGAAAAAGTAATCTAAACGACATTTGTACTTAACATATTTTGTGAACTTTTGGCGGTGGTTTCAGGTCATTTGGAGGTGTATATCTCGAGTTATGATTAAAACAAGAGAGGTGAAATTTCTGTCCTTTTTGACAGCCCGGACACATGTTTTTGTAAAAATCATTTCGGGTATCAAACGAGCTCCAAAAATTATGAAACCACTTGAAAATGAAAGCTAACTTCTTAAACTTAATTTTTGCCTTTTGAATCGTCCATTTTGGTTAAGTTTTGAGGGAGAAACATCCTCCCAAAGTCGGGTCATTTTTCTGGTCAGTTTGCATGTGACGTTTTTGACACTTTTTAAACATGAAAAACGTTTTTATGTTATGATTTGGACATTTCCTTGTTAAGTGAACTTTATAACATGTTTATGGAAGTGTTTTAGAAGGGTTCTTAAGTTCTTACAAAGAGGAGGCTGAAAGCACAAAGAGATAGACGTTGAGAGCTCGTTTTCTTGCGTTTTTGGCTTGATTTCTTCTTGAAAGTATGGTGAATGTTGATGGTGGTGATGGTGGCCGGATTTTTGGTGGTGGTGGTGGTGTTCTTGGGCTGTTTTTGGTCTTATTTTAGAGAGAGAGAGCAGAGATATTTGGGAGAGAAAGAAAGAGTGTGTGTTTGTTTAGTGTGAAAATGAGAAAAATGAGAGAGTTGTAAATTTAAATGGGGTGGGCTTGGGCTCAAGGAGTTGGGCTGGTTTTTGGGCCGAATTGGGCCTCATAGGCCGGCCTTGGGCTTGGTTGGGGCAGCCCAATTAGAGCCTTGGGCTTGTACAATAGTTTCTCAAGCCCGTTTTACGTTGTTCGTGTTAAATCGTTAAATCGCCTAACGTTTCTTTGAGTTGTTTTTAACTAACGATTGGATTGATTTATCTTTCGATTGAAGTATTATTAAAATACTTTATTTTGAGTTAATAAAATATTTCTCGACCTTTGTTTGGTTGCCGAATTCGATTAGCGCGTTTTCGTTTCGTTTGTCACGTTTTATGCACAAAGTCTAGTTAATAATACTAATATAGTGTAAATAACTATTATTTTATTTATGAAAAATTATCACCAACGCCGCATGTAGTGTCGGACTCCGTCCGATCGTTTTGCGCAATTATAGATAAACACATAATCACGTAAGTGTATATTCAAATATACAGGTAATTACAGATATTTAGCCTAATACAAACTAAATACAAGTAATTAGGGTTTCTAGTTAGGTTTAACAATTAACCTAAAGTGTCGGGTGTCACATTTTAATTGATAGTTTGCTTGAGGAAAAGCAAAGGTTAAGTGTGGGGGAATTTGATATCGCTCATTTTATACATATTTATCTTACGCGATATCGTATCATTTGTACTTATTTTATAATAAATTTCAAGAAATTTTGGTGCTTAATATGTTTTGAATGTGTTTAATATTGTTAGGAATGGATACAAGAAGAAAATGGAAGAAAATGATGAAGAAAGAAGATTTTTTGAAGATTCGGCGAGGCTTCACGGTTTTGGTCATAACTCATTCATACGGACTTTGATTGAGTTGATTCAAAAGCCCAAACAATTTCACTCAGAGGGCTACAAGTTTGCAAAAGTTCAGGTTCTGAAACTCATTAGTACCCGCCGGGTAAGTCTTGTACCATTTGGGTAAGCAGGCTTACGCGACCGGGTATGAAGAGTCCAAGTGTGTAGCTTACAAAGAAACTTGATCAGGAATTTTGCAAGGCAAAGTAACAGCCGGGTAGGCTAGGTACCAGCCGCGTACTCCTGTCTGGCGGCACAAAAGTGTATTTTTCACTATATAAACAGATTTTAAAACCATAAAATGACATCTTTTATACCTGCGATTTAAGCGACGAATTTTGGGGTTTCTTGGCAAGTTTTTCATCATTCTTGAAGATCATTCCATCTACCTAATCATTTGGTCATGAGGATTGATCAACGACTTGTTTAAATCATTCGGTTAACATTCTTTCAACTCAGAACAATGTTTACTTTGATTTTAATTATGTATCTTGTTCTTTCTAGTGTAATCATGAGCTAATCTCGTTTACACTTGCTTGGATGATGTGAACTATTTATTAGGGGTGTTAATCCTTCGAGTTTAACGTTAAATTATTTTTGTTTAATCGAGAACCTTTTGTGTTTGAGTTTTAATTCAATTGATTTATCTTGTTGATGAGTTATTATATGATCAATTTAGCGGGAGCTTTTTCATACTAGTAATTCGTTACAATTATTTGTCCATGATTGATTGTTGACTGATGCAATTGTTAAATAGGATAATCATAAAAACTTGAATGTGTAAGTTAGTGAAGTTGACTGGAGTTATTCACTAGATTAAATCATAGGTTAGTGAATCAAACTTAAAGTGTAGAAAAAGTGGACGCTAATCCTGGCTTAACTAGATTCGTAAATACAACATTGATAAACTGGTTTTAACAAACACCCTAAAGTCATTAGTGAGCTAGTCCAAGTAAGTGTTGTTTTTAATATAAGATCACTTTATTCAACCGATTCTTCAGAATTCACTTCCTTTACATTTGTAGTAATTTTAATTGCAAAGCAACAACTCGGTTGCAAAACCCTCACATTTACTTATTTGTTTAGTTTAATTACATTTCACATAACTCTTAATTTTACATTCCCTGTGGAACGAACCGGACTTACTATAGCTATACTATACACGATAGGGTATACTTATTGATGTGAGGATAAATAACACAGTAGGTTTTAAAGGAGTTTGGTTCAACCTAGATGCTAGCTAACACGCGAAATTAGCAAGTGTACCAATCGTTGGTAGTATAGCTTAGGCAAGACCGGGTTATCGATCACAGGGAGCACAAATTGAGCTTCGTTACTTAGACTTTCGTTAATGCTTAGTTAATAGAAATTTGGTTTGTTTTTATATTCTAAAATGGCAAATAAAAGTAAAATCTAGTCTAGCAAGCAAATATTTAAACTAGCAAATAAACACAAGGTAAAATTCAATAATATAAAAGGTATTCACTTAGATTTGATTTCCCAGAAGTTATGATGAATTCATGTATGAAATTGTATGCAAAATAGAAGATTGGTATGGAGCTCTCCATTATTCCCAACTACTCCCAATTAAACATTCAATACATACACCTATGTTGACTTGGTTGCTTCTAAGTAGATTAAACTCCTAGTTCTAGGTGATATAATCTTTTGATCTTAAGGTACCTAGTATGGAGTTCTCCAATATTCTCAATTACCTTAACTTGTCCATTAAGCTTAGTTGTTTATCGGTCAAAACATTTATTAACTTTTGAAAAACTTTATATATTGTAACTCTAGTATGAAGGTCTCCACTATTCCTAGAGATAACAACTTGATTTAGAAACTTTCACTTAATAATACAAGTTGGAGTTCTCCTTTATGTAACTAACCAATTGTCAAACACATTTACTAACCAAATCCAACTACAATTTCTAGTTCTATACTCTTGCAATGACTAATTATCTCTAACTAGTCACTAGAAAACATTCTAACACTTAGTGGTTGCATTTTTAATGGTAGAAATGCTTACAAGTTGGATTTGACTTGGAAAGAGTCAAACAATTGAAAAAGTCAACACATGTATGAAATTGATAAACAACCACCCAACCAATTCAACATAAAATTCATCAATACTAGGAGGAAATCGTTTGTCTAAGTGAATACAAAGAGATCTACTCACTCATAGTCACAAAACTACACAAATCAAAGCAAATACACATAGACATGTTTTTACAAAGATTGGGTATAGAATACATCTAATTGGGTCTTTGATTTGTGAAATGGAGTGTAGATCTACTTCTCCTCCACATGAATCTTCAAGATCCAAGGTAATCTTCCTCTAAAATGCCTCTAAAAATCGTAGTTGTTTAGTGAGAGAAAGTAGTGAGAGAATGCCCAAGTGAAAGATTCCCAAATAATGTGAAAGAGTGAGTTTTAAAAGATGCTGATCTGGGGCCGACCATGACTGTGGTCAGATGGTAACCATAGCCATGGTCAGTCAGGGCATGGCTGTGGTCGAAAATTAGGCATAGCTATGGTCGAAAGAGGGCATGGATGTGGTAAGGAAATGACCACAACCGTGGTCAAGAACGTATAGGCTGTCCACTTTTTGATGATGACCATAGCTATGGTTGACTGTTGTCCATAGCCATGGTGTCTCACTTCTAGAAATTCTCAAGCTCATCCTCGTTTTAACTCATTTAGCTCCGGTTTAGCTCCAAAATCATCCAAGAGGCTTTATAAGCAATCAATATCAGAGAAGTAGAGTTTGAATTAAAGGGACAATTTCTAAAAGAACTTAGAGAGAACCCTTTTAAAGGAGAAGATAAAGAAGATGCTAATGAGCACGTGGAGAAAATTTTGGAGATTGCTGACACGTTTAACATCCCTAACGTTACCAGAGATCAAGTTATGCTAAGAGTATTCCCTTTAACTTTAAAGGAAGGAGCTAAAAGATGGATCAATAATGAACCAGCAGGTTCAATTACTACATGGGAGGAATTACGTACTAAATTTCTGAAAATGTATTGTACCCCGTCCAAGACTTCAAAGATGATTGAGGATATTAGGAACATCAAGCAAAAATCCGATGAATCTTTATTCCAAGCATGGGAACGATATAAAGAAATGTTACACAAGTGTCCGCAACATGATTTGAATCTGCAACAGGTAATTACGGTATTTTACAAAGGTGTTGATCGTGCAACGCGACAACAATTGGATGCACAAGGACCAATACCAAAGAAAACTCCTTCTCTAGCACGACAAGGAATTGAGGAACTCGCAAAACACTCTCAACTTTGGGACGATGATTCTGTAGGAAAGAAGAAATCTAGTGAAGACAGTGAGGGACTTGCAGCAATAACAGCTAAGTTAGAAAGTTTGGGGCGAGATATTAAAAAAGTAAATGAACAAGTTCATGCAATTCGAATTGGATGCGAGATATGCGGAGGAAATCACCTAAGAACAGAGTGTCCAGAAAGGGATATAGATCTAGCTACAGAGGAGGTTAAATATGGAGATTTTCAAGGAAATAACTTTCGAAGAAATAATCAAGGTAGCAGCGGTCAATATCAACAACGGGCACCCGGATACTTCATTAAGAATGGGCAGAACCCATCTTTTTCCGATAGGATGGGATCGATGGAAGGTATGATGAGTAAATTTATTAAGGCTAACGAGAAATTCATCACAACTACTAGCAAAAGAATAGAAGAATCAGAGGCTGTGGTTCGTAACCAAGGAGCGTCTATTAAACAAATTGAAGGGGCCGTTCATCAAATTGCAAAGGTTCTGCAGGAGATATTCCCAGGAACATTACCAGGATTTACTAAAACAAATCCAAGGGAACATGCCAAGGCAGTGGTCACACGAAGTGGTAAAACTTCAGACTCTCCTATTATTACCAACAATAATGTTAATTCTGAACAGGTGGCTGAAAAGAATAAAGAAGTGGAAGATATATCAAGAGAAGAAGACGGTGGAACAAAGAAAAAAGAGCCAGAAGTAAAGATTAAGGATTATACTCCCCCACCACCTTATCCAGCTGCCTAACAGAAAGGAAAAGATGAAGAACATTATCACAAGTTCTTGGATAATTTGAAACAACTGCATATCAACATACCATTTGTGGATGCTATAGCTCAAATGCCGAAATATGCAAAGTATCTGAAGGAACTCTTGACAAACAAAAGCAAGCTGAATAATGTGACTAAAGTAACGATGAATGCTAGATGCTCAGCAGTAATGCAAAACAAGCTACCGCCAAAACTAAAAGACCCAGGGAGTATTACTATCCCTTGTTTAATTGGTGACATGTCTATTAATAATGCACTAGCTGATTTAGGAGCGAGTATTTCTCTCATGCCATATACTATGTACACCAGATAAGGATTGGGAGAACCAAAACCAATTCGCATGTGTATCGAATTAGCAGATCGATCAGTCCAATATTCAAAGGAAATGGTTGAAAATGTGTTAGTAAAAGTTGATAAATTTGTATTCCCATGTGATTTTGTCATTTTGGATATGACAAAGGATCCTAGAGTTCCTATTATTTTGGGCAAACCATTTTTAGCCACATCATACACGTTAATAGATGTTTATGATAGACAACTCGCTATGCGTGTAGGAGATGAAAAAGTTATTTTTAATGTAAATCAGTCTATGCAATTCCCTGATTATGTGGATGATACTTGCTATTATTTAAACTCATTTGAATACTTGGATAACGAATTTTTTCAGAATTTGTTAGGAAATGAGCAGGAGGAGCCACAACTACTGGACAGGTGGTCTGGATATTTCGACACCGCTAAAGATTTGGCCGAGTTTGATAGACTTTTGGAAGAAGTCAATGCTATGTTTACAACAGAAAAAGTAAGCAAGGAGCAGCATCCAACCAATGGCTGGATTGACCAATTAGAGGCCGAATCAGCAAATACAGAACATACACCTATTGCAGTTTGCGGAATTCCTTGTTCTAAATCAGAGGTTATGGGGATCAAAACCTCTTATGAAGAACCACCTCAACTGGAACTGAAAGAGTTACCATCTCATCTAGAATATGCTTATCTCCAAGGTACGTCTGAGTTACCTGTCATTATTTCTTCGAAACTAACCCCTGTAGAAAAGGAAAGTTTATTGCAGGTGCTTAAAGAGCATAAACGAGCTATTGCCTGGAAGATTACTGATATGAAGGGTATCAGTCCCTCATACTGCACTCATAAGATTTTGATGGAGGCTGATTTCAAACATGTGGTGCAACCACTCCGACGATTGAACCCTAAAGTAAAAGATGTGCGGAAAGAGATAATCAAATTACTGGATGCTGGCTTAATCTATCCTATTTCGGATAGCCCGTAGGTGAGTCCTGTCCATGTTATTCCAAAGAAAGGAGGTATGACAGTAGTGGCCAATGATAGGAATGAATTAATTCCCACTCGAACAGTAACAGGATGGAGAGTATGCATCGATTATCGTAAATTAAATGATGCCACAAGAAAAGATCATTTTCCGTTGCCATTTATTGATCATATGATAGAACGATTAGCTGGTAAAAAGTTTTACTGTTTTCTAGATGGCTTTTCAGAATACTTTCAAATACCTATTACAACAGAAGATCAAGAAAAAACGACATTCACCTGTCCATTTGGTACATTTGCATATAGAAGAATGCCTTTTGGATTATGCAACGCTCCAGCAACTTTCCAACGATGCATGATGGATATTTTTCACGATATGGTGGAGGATTTCATGGAGATCTTGATGGATGACTTTTCTGTATTTGGTGACTCATTTAAGGAATGTTTAGGTAATCTGAAGAAAATGTTGCAGCGATGTGAAGTGTCTAATTTGGCGCTCAATTGGGAGAAATGTCATTTCATGGTACATGAGGGCATAGTACTTGGACACAAAATTTCAAGAGTGCGGATGGAAGTAGATCCGGCTAAAATAGAAGTAATTTCTAAATTACCTCCTTCAACGAATTTTAAGGGAGTACGGAGTTTCTTAGGGCATGCAGGTTTTTATAGACATTTTATTAAAGACTTTTCCAAAATAGCGAGACCAATGAACCAATTATTGGAAAAAGATGCTAAATTTATTTTTACTGATGCTTGTCTAAAAGCATTTAACACGTTGAAGAAAAAATTAATTTCGGCCCCTATTATGACTAGTCCAGATTGGAGCTTACCATTTGAATTAATGTGTGATGCAAGCGATTACGCAGTCGGAGCAGTTCTCGGTCTACAAATCGAAAAGCGTTTCAAACCAATCTATTATGCAAGCAAAACGTTAACGGATGCTCAGGAGAATTATACAACAACCGAAAAGGAACTTCTAGCAGTAGTCTTTTCATTTGATAAATTTTGTTCTTATTTGGTTTTATCTAAGACTATTGTTTTTACTGATCACTCTGCTTTAAAGTATTTGTTTAATAAACAGGATGCACGACCTCGGTTGCTGCGATGGATTCTATTATTGCAGGAATTTGATATTGAAATACGAGACAAGAAAGGTGCAGAGAACTTGGCTGCAGATCATTCATCGAGATTGGAGAATCCTGAATTAGAAAAGTTAGATGAATCAGTGATTCAAGAGACATTTCCCGATGAGCAATTAATGTCAATTCAAGTACATATTGATGTACCTTGGTTTGCCAATTACGCTAATTATTTAGTCACTAAAACATTACCTAAAGATATGCTCTATCAACAAAAGAAGAAATTATTTGCTGATTTAAAACATTATTTTTGGGAAGATCCATTTTTGTTTCGATTTTGTGCAGATGGTATAATCAGAAGATGCGCGCATGGTGCAGAAATCATTAATATTTTAGCACACTGCCATAAAGGACCAGTTGGTGGACATCATGGAGCTAATTATACAGAAAAGAAGGTCTTTGATTCAGGCTTTTATTGGCCAACAATTTTTAAGGATGCTCATGAGTTTTTGCGGAACTTTGATGCTTGCCAACGCGCAGAAAATATCTCTAACGAGATGAGATGCCTCAAACAGGAATACAAGTTTGTGAAATTTTTGATATATGGGGTATCGACTTTATGGGACCCTTTCCGACAAGCCATGGGAATAAATATATTTTGGTGGCAGTAGACTACGTATCCAAATGGGCAGAAGCCAAAGCATTACCAACAAATGATGCTAGAGTTGTTGTGAAATTTCTAAAACAACTGTTTTCACGATTTGGCATTCCAAGAGCTTTGATCAGTGATCGAGGAACTCATTTTTGTAATGTTCTAATGGAGAAGGTATTGAAAAGGTATTGCGTTACACACAGACTCTCTACACCATATCATTCGCAAACAAGTGGTCAGGTTGAAGTTACAAATAGAGGGCTAAAACGTATTCTGGAACGTTCCTTCATTAATAATCGCAAGGAATGGGCGACGAAGCTGGATTATGCTTTATGGGCCTTTCGTACTGCATTCAAGACACCTACTGGATGTACACCTTTCCGTTTGATTTATGGAAAGGCGTGCCATTTACCAGTGAAATTGGAACATAAAGCATATTGGGCATTGCGAAGTTGTAATATGGATATGGATGCCGCCGGAAAACACAGGTTTTTGCAGCTGCATGAGTTGGACGAATTACGCTGGACTACATATGAAAACTCGAGGATTTATAAGGAGCGTACGAAAAGATGGTACGATAAACGGATCCAGATTCATAATACAATTGTTGAAGGAGATTTAGTACTTCTTTATAATTCTCGATTACGTCTGTTTCTAGGTAAGTTGAAGTCACGATGGACCGGTCCGTATACGGTTACGAAGATATTTCCATATGGGACAGTTGAATTAATTAATACTAAGGGTATTCTATTTAAAGTTAACGGTCAACGTTTGAAGAAATATAACGACGGTGCCAAGGAAGATGATAGCGAAGGTACCATCCTCTTTGAAGATGAGCAATAATGACAGTTTACGAGTCGAGCTTAACGACTCACGGACTAAATAAAAGTGCTTCTCGGGAGAAAACCCGTGTTTTTCGTATGTTTATTTTTGCAGGTTTTTAAACTTTGTGGGTATGTTCCCTGGAAACCCTCACGAGACTATAACTCGTCAACTTGGGATACCGAGGGGTTTAAAGGCTTATTGCATACGTTGAATGCAATCGTGATTGCCTACGAAAGTGAGCTGTTGTATATTTCCGATCAGATCCAGAGAGCATTATTGCACAGTCAGGGGAGTCTTTCGTTCTAATTTCTTTTCGTTTCAGTACAATGAACACATTGCACAATTTAAGTGTGGGGATGGGAATCGAAAAGAAATATAAAATTAACTACGAAATTTTAATCGAAAAGTTTATTTATCCTTATAAAATTAACTACGAAATTTTGTCATATTATATAAAATTTTGCGATACTACCATTTTGGGAGATGATAGTACGTTAGAAATATGCATAAAAATGGAATTCTTAAATACTATTATGATATGTTGATAGGCCTAACTAAACATGTTTAAATTTAATTTTTCTAATTTTACACAAAAGTGTTAGACATCTTCATTATATGATGTATTGATAAGCTTTCTATACAAAAGTTTTTGAATTGTAAGAAGTAATAATCTAACATGAATATAATTCTATGAGGAACATAAATTGATATATGACTATGAAGTCTTAATTTCTGTATGATATCTTGTCATATTCTATAATTTTGGGGTTTAAGTTGAAATCATTTAAAAGATACGTTGATCGACTCCTCTGTTGTACCAAGTACGGACCTGGTTTCATCAGAATATCTAAAAGTAATTATATATACAGAAAAGCAAAAAAGTGCTTAAAGAAATATAAATGTTAGTCAAGTTATGTCGCTCTGTTGTACTGAGGTACAGACCTGTCACCGCTGTCTTGACTAAAATATGTAAGTAAGGTTACACTTCTAACCGAGTTAAGTTATGCCGCTTTGTTGTACTGAGGTACAAACCTGTCACCAATGTCTTAACTCTTAAAATGATTTTTCAGATACTCACCCATTATACAGAAATATGGTCATGATTTGATTACAGGGGTATATCAATTGTGGGATGCATAAGTTATATTCATAATAATAATAAAGTGTTATTCGTAAGTTGGAGTATAGAAAGTTTATAGAGGATTCAAATATCAATAATCATCTTGAAATGTCAAAAATTAAAAATTTTGTGTTTAAAAGTGTCTAGCAAGATTTTATTAGGAGTTATATCAACAATCTATATAGATTTAATTGTTCCTAATAAATAGGATGTTGTCTAATATGATCTCTTAGTAGTTAAAAATATTCGCGAATTAAGTGATATGTACAATATCCTATTTATATGGGAGATGAATTTCTAAGTTTGTATTATATCTAATTGAGGACAAGCAGAACTTAAGTGTAGGGATATTTGATAACATCAAATAATGTCATATTTATATAATAATATTCCCTTATTTTTAAATTTTTTTTATAGCAATTTATTAATATATACTACTGATTTCGTTTATATTTGCAGAAAGGTATTTAAAATAAAGAAATGAAGAAAATGAACGAAAATGAGCCCAAGACTGAAGAAAGAAAAGATTAAAGACCAAAAAGATTGGGCTTGAAAAGAAGAAGAACCCAAAAGATATGAGGAATTGGGCTAATTAAAAGAAGAAAATTCGGATTAAGAATAAAGATGGAGGCCCAAGAAGAAGCCCAGACCGGCTGGTAGAATATTATGGAACGCGTGTTCAGCCAGCGGTTGAAGCTTTCAACCGGCGGTTGAACCTAAATCAGGAAGGCGGTCGAGCGCGCGGGTCAAAATCCGGGTTAATGGGTAAAATTCCAATCCAGCCGGCGGCTGAAGAATTCAACTGGCGGTTGGATTCGCGAGCCAGAAATCTATAAATAGGGCCATTACCAAACCATATACGAAACAATTACAATACGAATTAAGTAATTCTTAATTCGGTTTTAGGGTTAAAAGGTCGATTTTAAGGGCGATCAGGAGGCTAGAAGGCTAGGGTTTGAAGGTTTTCAACCCTAACGAAGATTCGGTTCGGTTATTAGGGTTTGATTCTTATTCTTTTCTATTTGCAATGTGTCATAACTTGTTTTTAGATTTGATCTATTTTACTTTAATTATGAACTAATTCTTTATTGTATTTACTTAGATGAATGATTTTTAGATAAAGGTTTCATTATATGTGTATGTTGATCTTAGTTATGAATGGTTATTGAGTTTGTTTGAAAGATCCATATTGATTGTGTGTTTATTAATTGTTACTTAACATGGTCAAGAGTGTGACACCGGGCATATTAGGCCGTCATTTGTGTTTAATCATAGATCATTATTACTTGTATTTAGTATGAAATAGGACTAAGTACAGTAACATTTTGTATATATGTAAATATATATACACGTACGTAATTAGATTTAATTACGCGAATTCGATCGGATGGAATCCGACACAATAAATACGGACATTGGTGAAAAACATTTTCTTAAATAGCGTGACAATATTAAACAATCGTTATTTAAATTATATTATTACGATAATATATAAAACATTTTACGTTTCGTATAAAACGTACCATACGCGACGAAAACGCGCGAATCGCACCTGACAACCGAACGAAGCTCGAATTATATTTCGATAACTTAAAATGAAGTGTTTTAAATAAAACTTCAATCAAACCTTACGCGAATAAATCGTTAACGAAACCTTGAATAATAAACGTTTAACGATTAAACGAACGGATAAACGGGTACCGCACGTAACGTAAACTTGGGGAACAATATTTAGGCAATCCACATCATGTGGGGGCCAACCAAATCTGCCACCATCCCCAAGCCATGCCCAAGACACCCCATTCCCTTCCCATACTCACCTCACCCCCTCATTCACTCCAACACTCCAACAATTTCACACACAACCTTTTTCTCTCAACTCTCTCATCTCTCTCTTGATCTCTGCGAATCCCAGCCCCAAGAACCCCCCAAATCACCACAAAAGTCATCACCACAAACCACCTTAACACCACCTCTTCGGTTTGCAAGAACACGCAAGGAAACGAGTTTTCGACCTCCATTTATTCGTGTTTTCATATAAACATGTTACTTGGAACATACATATAAACATGTTATAATGTCCATATAACAAGATTATGTCTAAAAACAAAGTCGAAAAACATTTTTGAAAACACAAAAACGTTTCGTACTCAAAACTTAATGAAAATGGACGATTCAAAAGACAAAACTTAAGTTTAGGAAGTTAGCTTTCATTTCCAAGTGGTTTCGTAATTTTTTGACACCGTTTGATACCCGAAAACATTTTTACAAAAACGTGTCGCAAATCTGTCTCGGATGGCAGATTTTTGTGCCAAATTCTCGGGTCCATAACTCGAGCTACACAACTCCAAACGACATGAGGTTTTCGCCTAAATCTCAAAAATTTCGTTAGCTTTAAAAGTTGTATGATTACGTCTCGTGAAGTTTTGTATATTTTTCTCAGTAATTCAATCTTTGAATATGTGTCCAGATTGGTCAAAATTAGACCTCCGAGGACAAAGGGAATTATTAAAAATATTTAGACTTATCCAAAAATTCTAGAAAAATTACTGAAAGTAGCCAAGACATACGGGAACAACTGGTATTTTTCTCGGATTTTATCTCGACACTTTGACTAGTCAAAAGGAGCCACGAAAACGATACAAAAACTGATGAAATAAACCAAGGGACTGTTTTGGCATACTTTTGAAAACGACACTTTCGGGTTAACCACAAAACGTAACGATAATTTTTCTAAGCTTTAAAAACATATTTAAGACTTCCCTAAAAGTTTCTGGTAAAACCGAGCACGTTTGACCAAGTTCTCGAAACCAAGATCACAACAGGTTCTCTTTGTCGCAGATGGCCCAAAACCATTGCGACATAAGCCCTGTGTCGCACACTTGATTTTCACAATACTCTTGCGACACTAACCCTTGTGTCGCTATTTTAAAATCAGCAGTATTGACTTGTGTCGCAACCTACGACACAAAGCCCTGTGTCGCTTGTCAGCAGTTTTAACCTGCGACATAACCCATGGGTTGCAACTGCATAACTAACAGTACTAATATGCGACACTACATCCGTGTCGCAATACAAATCCAACACCGTCGAATACGACACAAATCCCTATGTCGCACACTTAATTAAAATCACGATCTACGACACCAAGTCTTGTTTCGCACAACTATCTGAATTTCGCACTTTGCGACACTACCTTTGTATCGCAGCACCTCATAGCGACACAACCCTTGTGTCGCATAAAACAGTCTGATTGAAAACATATCTTTCACTAAGGATCACTTTTACGAAACAACGACTATACTATATTATTCGTAACCACAATACATATACTCTTATAAGTATATAATGAAACAGAACATAATAATAATGTCTTTGGGAATTATTGTTACAAAACGTCACCAACGGGCTGTACATGTTTTCTAAACACAAACGATAAACAAACATTTGGACATAACTAGTTGAGTGGACAACTAGCATGAATGATCTTTTGAGACATTTACTCATACATAACCTTATGCGTTAAGGGTGCTACAAGGTTACATTTTTGATATACGTTTATTAATTTAAACGCACGCTTTCAAGACTTAGGTGAGTCTTATAGCCCCTCTTTTACTATTTTTAACTATTGGGGTGAGAATACATACACATTTTTTCATGAACACGAGTACAGAAACACACATATACGGATTGCATGAGTTTCACTTTCATAATCCACACAAAAGTCCTCTACACATCATAGTTTCGTTAGTATGGATCTTAGCGCGAGTATTAATGAATAGATCTATTTGGGATTGACCATCCCCGTCCGGGTTAGTAGCGCTAACTGGTCAAACGGGCGCATTATTATTTGTTCATCCGGATGTTCTGGATTAGGCATCCGCAGGAGACAAACTCATTTCGGTTAAGCTTCGGACTATGAGCTCATGGCAGTAGTATACATTATTTTTGCATACGTGCAACTCATTGAAATCTCGTGATTCACATCTATACATTTGATATCTAAACCTATGAACTCACCAACATTATTGTTGATCATTTTAGTATGTATTCTCTGGTTCGCAACAACAGTAGGATGGCCTACAGGAAATTCTAGATCGAGTCGCATGATTTACAAACATCGGAGATTTTTCTTGCATTACTATTTTGTATCATTAGTTATGTATTAGAATCTCTAGGATTATTCGCGAACTCACAGATTATTGTAAACATTTGGATTATCAATGTAAATTACTTTGTACTATTTTCAAACGATGCATATAGTGGTCGTTCAATGTAATCTTATGTGATGATCCATGATTAGTCGCGCCCTGACCCGACTTCCGCTAGAACTACCGTTTGTATGAGTTGATTGATTATCTGCAATTAAGTGATCTATTAGTTAACTTTGGCTTGAGACTGTAACCGGTAATAGGTTAAGACCAATAGCAATTAATCCAACCTCATTGGTGTGATAATTAGAAAACCAATAGTTATAGAAGTTAACACAAAGTCACTGAATAAATCTCAATGATATGTTGATAGTTTTAAACGCATAAATCTTATGTTGATAACACGCCTCAGTGTATTCAAGAGAATCTAGTATTAAGGTAAGGTTTATTAGGGATTAGTTAACCTTAACAGGAGGCTATCCAGTTTAGTTGAAATCACCATAATAATTGATCAACAATCCATAAACATATTTGAAACCTGAATTGAGAAATCAGTAATTGTTGGAAAAAACAATGATCAAACCCAAGTTATAAATCTGAGGAGTCAAAATCTAACTTACTTGTATTCAGGAAAAACTTAGTGATTTCCTGAGTCTGTGTTTCTGAGTCTGTGCTTCACAGACTGAAGAACTATTTGAGTCTGTGCTCCACAGACTGAAGAATTCTCACAGACCGAAAGCCGTGCTCTCTTTGAAGACTTATGAATTCATCATCTGAAGAATGAAGATTGAAGACAGAAGACTTCACAGACTGAAGATCACAGACTGATGATCACAGATTGAAGATCACAGACTGATGAGCACATATTGAAGAACAAAAGTACAATCGTACAAAAGAAGTTCTTCTTTCCCAAGGCTACGGTACAACTGAAGAGATGTTTGAGTAAGGTCAAACATTGAAGAAAGGTTTTCTTCTCAGCAAAGAAACCTTTTACCTTTTGCTCTTTCTATTTCCAAGAAAAGCAAAAAGGAAAGAGTGCAAAGTTGCCCAAGATGCACTTGTTATCCCTTGGACAACTAACTGAGCTGGATAATATAAAGTTGTTACTCAACTCTATAAATAGCAGCTCAAAAGCACTTCAAAGATGTATCCAAGAAAATTAGTATACAAGACCTTTAAGCTTAGGCTAAAAGCATTTCCACACTAACTGATTAAGTTTGTAGTGTTAATTGTATCATAGTATACTACTTGGATCGTATTCAAACAATTTGTGTGTTTGAATACTTCGTCTTACTTGTAAGACAAACCATTTATTGTGAATAAAACTTTAATTCATAATATATTATGTGCTTCAATTAATCTTGTATTCCGCCTTGATTAATTAACCTGTTTGATATAACTTAGATATAAACTAATATATTAAATACTTGTTATTTAATCTGTATCTAAGTTTTGGAACCTTCAAGACCTAACAACTGGTATCAGAGCAAATAAAGATTTAATTATTAATTATATCTTTAACGATCAAAAATAAACCCAGTTTTATCAAACTATCTTCAAAACCCATTTTCTCTACATTTTCTTCTTTGAAAAATGACTTCTTCTATTGCTATGGCTGGGAAGGGAATTCTAATCTTCAATGGTGTAAATTTTACCTACTGGAAATTGAAAGCTAAATGGTTTCTTGCTAGCATTAATGATGAAATGCTTAGAGTCATTCAGGAAGGACCCATTATTTCCGTCAGAATAGTTCCTGCATCTTTAGATGCAAATGGTATTATTGTGACACCTGAAAAATTTGTTGACGCTGCCAAAAATACCTGGACTGATTTGGACAGGCAACTATATGCATTAGATTTTAAGGCCAAATCCATTCTGGGCAATGCAGTTACTGAGCCTATCTTTGCTAAGATATCTGGCTGTAAAACTGCTAAAGCCATATGGGATATGCTAACTGACCAATATGATGGTGTAAGTTTAGTACAATCCCAAAAGAAGAAGAATCTCATAAGAAATTATGAGAACTTCTCTGCTGGTCAAGATGAGTCATTAACTGATATTCATACCAGATTTCAGATCTTAATCAATGATATTGAAAGGTATGATATCATCAAAGGACAGTTTGAAATCTGTACAAAATTTGTTGATGTCATTCCAAACACTTTTTCTGAAGTCATTACTTCATTAGTTGTAAGTGAAAAATTGGAGACATATGATCTATCTGGTTTGTTTGGACTTTTGTTAAATTTTGAAGAAACCAAAGCCAGAAAAGATCTAAATGCCAAAAGGATTGCAAAAGATCCATCTGCTGCCCTTGTTGCAACAACAAGGAAAAATAGAGAACTTTTCTCTAGAGCAGATTATCATCTTACTCTTACAGACTCAGAATCAGATGATGAAACTGAGTCTATAGAAGCTGAAATGGCATTTCTTGCCCAAAGGTTAAAAAAAGCAAGATTCAAAGGTTCAAAAGGAAGGCCAACTTTTGATCCTAAGAAAGCTACCTGCTATAAATGTGGGCAAATTGGTCATATTTCTGCTGACTGTAGGGTGAAGATTGCAGAATCTTCAAGTTCTGATAAGTGGGCAGAAAAGGCCAAGAAGTACAAAAGAAAGTACTTCAACTCCAAAAAAATTGGAGAGAAACAGCAACCAAAGAAACTAGAGAAAGCTTTGGTTGTTGAACAGTGGGTTGATGAAGAATCTTCATCATCTGAGGATGATGAGGATATGTGCTTAATGGCTATCACAGAAAGCCAGTTTGACAAAGATATCAAATTTGCAGAAAGAGCATGTGTTCATTCAGATTGGGACAGAGGATCTGCTTACAATGTAAATCATTTCAAACTTTACTATAGTGATGCAGAAAAACAAAAAATGTTTGAACACATCTATGTGGACTTTTTGAAAAAACTTGAGGAAATAAAAGATTTAAAAACTAAACTCAGTCAAGTTCAAAAAGATCTACAGTCAAAAGTGAATGAAATAAGCCAAAATAAACAGTATAAATAGGAGCTTGATGCTCAATATGATATTCTCAAAAGGATCACTCTGGAAAAAGAAGCTTATAAAAACAAAGCTGATCATTATGAGAAGATCTGTAGATCTTGATGTATTTCATCACTTAAAAATGTGGACTGTTTATCCAAACAGATTCCAGCTCAGATACAAGCGGTCATAGGTGATGAGTTTGATCTTAAAAGCCATTTACTTTAAAAAATAAACTCAAAACCTACTATATTTGTACCTGAAATTTTACCTCATACTTTTAGTCATACTGTGGGAGATAAAGTTATATTGACAAATGCCTTTGTAAGACCAAAAATAGTTGCTAAAGAACTAGTATATGAGACAGAGCCAGACTCTGAAGACACAGACTCAGTAATCTCAGTCTGTGAAACTTCTCAATCTGAATTGCCCGAACTTATAATCACTAATGAATCTTTAGAAACTATAGAACTTGAAAAGAAAAGATTTGTAAAATGCAAAGTTAGTATTCCCACAGTACAATCTTCAAATAGACAAAAAGAGGTAAAAGGAATTAAGGATAAACAGAAAGGTTGCAAGATGTTTGAACCTTCCACATATCAGTCTGTAGCTGGTCCAGACAAAAATATGCCAAAGGACAAATTTAAAGGCATAAAACCAGCAACAAGGGAGTTAAAAAGGTCTCAGTCTGTGAGATCTAACTGTTTGTCTTGAAAAATCAATTTTCAGTCTGGTGAACTTAACTCCAAATCTGTCTGTGTTAACTCTTAGTCTGACTCTCAAAAGTCTATCTTTAACAACCATACTGAGACCATTAAGCTGCTTAGTAAAAACTTAATGAAGTTAACCACAGATTTTAAAACATTTGTTGAGTCAAAGCAAGATTTTAATAGAGGATTTAGTGTAAATAATAACCCGAAATCTAAAAGGACCATTTTGTTGGAAAGAAAATGTCACAACTGTGGAAATCTGGGACATGAGGGTATTAAATGCACAAAGTCCATTTTTAAACAATCAAAGGTTGCTTTGACTAAACAAATATCAACTACAAACGACAAAGTCAAAATTAGAGAGGTTAAAAGTCAACTTTACATGCTTGGTTCCAACAAAGCTGCTAAAGAATTGACTTCAACCAACTCTAAAGAACCCATAAAAAGATGGGTTCCCAAAAGTAACTAATTGATTTTGTTTGTCTTGTGCAGGGTAATAAAAAGTGGTACCTAGACGGTGGATGCTCAAGACACATGATAGGTTCTTTGGAGAATTTGTCAGAGTTTGTAGAAGAAGAAGGACCTTCTGTCAAATATGGTGACAATTCTGTTGCCAAGACAAAAGGTTATGGTGTGGTGAAGGCTGGCAACATCAGAATATCAAAAGTAGCCTATGTTGAGGGATTAAAGCATAACCTGCTTAGTGCAAGCCAAATTTGTGATGATGACAGTGAAATCAGAATCAGAAAGAAGACTGCTGTTATCTATAATTCCAAAGGCAAACCTGTGTTAGTTGCTAAAAGAGAAAGAGATATTTATCTCTTGGATCTTTCTTCTGCAGACACGAATGTAGAGACATGACTCTATACTCAGTCTGTGCCAGAACTAAGCTGGCTATGGCATAAGAGGTTATCCCACCTGAACTTTAAAAACATTAACCTCCTGTCAAAGAAGAAACTGGTTAGAGGTCTGCCTGATGTTACATTTGCAAAAGACAAACTTTGTCTTGCATGTACCCTAGGGAAACAGACCAAGAACCATTTTACATCCAAATTGTTAGCTACATTTGAACAACCACTGCATATGCTCCATATGGATCTATTTAGACCCATGAGCATTAGCAGTTTGGGTGGAAAGAAGTATACACTTGTGGTTGTGGATGAATACACAAAGAATACTTGGGTCATCTTTCTTAAAGCAAAAAATGATGCTCCTGATGAGATTATTAATCTAATCAAGAAGGAAGAATTGCAGAATTTAAGAATTCTACTCTCATTGAATTCTGTACTGACAAAGGCATTATTCAAAACTTTGCCTCTGTCAGAACTCCTCAACAAAATGGTGTTGCTGAGAGAAGAAATCGTACACTCATAGAAGCTGCAAGAACCATGTTATGCCATGGTCAAATGAAGATTTATTTCTGGGCAGAATTAGTTAACACTGCCTGTTATACCCAAAATAGATCTATTTTGGTCAAAAGGCATGGCAAAACTGCATATGAGTTGTGTCATAAGAAGCTTCCAACCATCCATTATTTTCAGACCTTTGGAAGTAAATGCTATATTCTCAATCAAAGGGATCAATTAGCAAAGATGGAACCTAAGTCTGATGAAGGAATTTTTGTTGGCTATTCATCTATCTTAAAGGCTTACAGAGTCTATAACAACAGAAGGAATAAAATTGAAGAAACCATCAATGTCACCTTTGATGTTTCCTCCGCTAATAATGAACATGTTTCTCAGTCTCATGTTCATTCATTAGAAGAAATATCTGTTCTGGGATCTGAATCTCAAATCCCAATTGTTGCTCACCAACAACAGGACTCTGAAAGTGATAATGAAAATGCTCAACCTGCTCATTTAATGACAGTACCTTCATCAACTGAAGATGAATGTGTCCAGAGATTCAAGATCTTCTGATACAAGTGTTCAGTCTGGTAGTCTTCAGTCTGAGAACTCTACAGACTCAGACTTGCCCCTGTTGAAGATAATGCAGAACTCAGTCCTGTTATCCTTCCACTAAATGAAATTGATTTATCATCCAATGGTGAATCATCTCTAGGCGTCAAAGAACACAGGTATCATCCAATTGAAGAAATAATTGGAGATTATGTTTCTGGTGTACAAACAAGAGCTCAAGTGTCAAACTTATCTACTGCAAATTTATGTTTCTACACAAACTTCCTGTCAATCATTGAACCAAAGAAAGCTGAAGAAGCATTGAAAGATGATGATTGGGTTGAAGCAATGCAGGAAGAGTTAATAGAATTTGAAAGAAAAAATGTTTGGACCCTAGTTCCTGCTTCAAAAGGCAAAACCATTATTGGAACTAAATGGGTTTACAGAAACAAAATGGACAAGGATGGAGTGATAATCAGAAACAAGGCAAGGCTAGTTGCTCAAGGTTACAAGCAAGAAGAAGGCATTGATTATGATGAAACATTTGCTCCTGTAGCCAGAATTGAAGCAATAAGGTTATTCTTGGCATATGCTGCTTTCAAGAACTTCAAAGTTTATCAAATGGATGTCAAGAGTGCATTTCTAAATGGTAACTTACAGGAGGAAGTCTATGTGAAACAATCTCCAAGTTTTGTAAGTTCAACTTTTCCAAATCATGTCTATAAATTGAAGAAAGCACTGTATGGACTAAAACAAGCTCCAAGAGCTTGGTATGACACTTTATCATCTTATCTTCTGAGTAATAACTTTACTAGAGGATCAATTGATAAAACTTTGTTCTTCAAAAGGAACAAGGCAGATGTCATACTAGTCCAAATATATATTGATGATATCATATTTGGGTCTACTGATGTAAAATTATGCAAATGGTTTTCAAATTTAATGTCAAAACAGTACCAAATGAGTATGATGGGTGAATTAACATACTTCCTTGGTCTGCAAGTACATCAGAAACCTGATGGAATCTTCATCAACCAATGCAAATATGTTAATGACCTACTCACTAAATATTCTTTAAAAGACTGTTCAACAATGAAAACACGAATGAGCACTGCAGATAAGTTGGATAATGATCATTCTGGCAAATCAATCTGTCAAACCACTTATAGAGGTATGATAGGATCCCTACTATATCTCACTGCCAGTAGACCAGATATCATGTTCTCAACATATTTATGTGCTAGATATTAATCTGAACCTAAAGAATCACATCTCAAAGCTATAAAAAGGATTTTTAGGTACCTAAAAGGTACTCCTAACCTGGGTCTTTGGTATCCCAAAGACTCTGGTTTTGATCTAATTGGTTATACAGATGCAGATTATGCAGGTTGCAAATTAGACAGGAAAAGCACTTCTGGTGGACGTCAACTACTAGGTGGAAAACTAGTCAGTTGGTCAAGCAAGAAACAGAACTATGTTGCTACATCCACTACAGAAGCAGAATATGTAGCTGCTGGTAGTTGTTGTGCCCAATTGCTGTGGATGCAACAACAACTAATAGACTATGATTTGGAGTTTACAAGAACTCCAATCATGTGTAATAATCAAAGTGCCATTGCCATCACTGAGAATCCTGTATTTCACTCCAGGACAAAGCATATTGAGATCAGACATCACTTTATCAGAGATTGTGCTGAGAAAGGTAAAGTGATTCTCAAATATGTTCCCACAAATGACCAACTAGCAGATATCTTTACTAAACCTTTGAATGAAGATAGATTTTTATATCTGCTTGGTCAACTAGGTATGCTCAACCCCTAGTAAAGCTTTTGAATCTGTGTGATTCAACTCTCAGTCTGTGCCTGCTTTTCAATTTGTATGACTGTATCCTTAGTTACATGCAACCAAAAAGCACAGACTAAGAGATTTTTTGTAAATAACTTAAAGAAAATACCAAAAAGATTTTACAATTCTGCTATTTTATCTCAGTCTGTCTGTTATATGGTTCAGTCTGTGTGACGTCATCCAGACTCACTATACAGACTAACAATATACACTCAGACTGAGCTCTTTTTCTTTTTATTTTAATTTATCTTATTTTTTTTATTTTTATTTTTTTTATTTTTCCCTTTATTTTATTTTATTAATAAAAATAAATAAACAACAATATCTTTGCATTTAATGCTAATACCATTTTTATAGTAATAATCATTAAAAGTTTTGACACTTGTTGTCTATTTATCTGCTCAATACAAAAAGTGCACGTGCCTTAGCTTTATAAACCGTCAAGTGGGTCCCATTTAACGGAAATTCAATTTCGTTAAATACCCATTTCTGATTTCCCCCTTTTTTCTTCACTTGTACTTGCACACCAAAAATACACAGAGTTTGTAAGCCCTAACCTAAATCGCTCAACCCTTTTCGAAATCAATCTCAAAAATTCATCATCAAAATGGCTGATCAATGGGTTTACACTGCTCCTGCCAACATCGCTGCGGCTAAACCCTTTAAACAGGGTAAACAGGTAAAACTCTATACTAATAATCAAGTAGCTACCATTTCCATTCCTGATTCTAAAAAGAACCAAGGATTTGAGGAATTGACAAACTTTATGTCTGCTCATCCTTTAAGGGGAGCATTTTTCAACACAATTCCTCAAATATATCCTAATTTTCTCATGGAATGGTAGTATACTTGCCCTTCAATTAGTACCAATACTGCAATTACTGGTACTATTGATCATGGTAAACGGGCAGTTACCATTGATCAAGAGCTAATTAGGAATGTCTTAAAAAAAATAATACCAAAAGAATAAAAAAAATAAAATTATTAAAATTATTAAAAAAATACCAAAATTAAAATTTTAATTTCAACATATCTACACTTTTTGTCAAAAGAATAATGCCAAAATTATTAAAATTTTATCCTCTTTAATATTGGATCGATTTTAAAAAAATAAAAAATATATGATACACAAATTAAAGTTGTGTATCACATAGCTTTTATGTGTGATACTGTGATACACACTAAATTTTTTATTATGTGTTTCACATGTTTTTAAAATTTTTTATCTCATATTAAAGAGCATAAAATTCTAATAATTTTCATATAATTTTTTAATCTAAAAAGTTCGTTAATCTTAAAGTTAAAAATAAAAATATTCGTTCCTACCGTTCACACCATAAGAAGTGCTCCTGTTTGAACCTTTCCACATAGATAAATAGATAATATAGATATAGATATAGATACATATGCATATGAACCACTGAATGTTCCGAATTTGTTGTTTTCGTGTCATATTGACATTCTTTTATTATTATTATTATTATTATTATTATTATTATTATTATTATTATTATTATTATTCATATTTTAGTGTTGTTTATGGTTTTTAATTTTTTTTATACATTTGCATTCTTTGTAGTGTTTCAAATTTCAACGTAACATTCATAGTTGAGAATCGAACTAATACTTGTTTTAAAAAAAATGTTCATACAACGTAACAATGTATATTTTATATTGAACGGACTGTGTAAATATATGGGTTTAAGAATTAATTTTTCTAATAAAAAAACGTTTTAGTCGAATTTGGTTCACTCAAAAGTTTATGCCTCAAATTATAGATACAATGATATATTTATATTATTAGTCTTATATAAAGTATCCATCGCATGGAAGTAATTTATTTGGTAGTTTATTCACTCCATACCTATTTGTTCGTAGAATTAAAAAATTAGTTGATCTTGAAAAAGAAGTTCACATTATAAAAATTCAATGCAGCAATTGGTGGCATAAAAATGCAATCAGTCGTATATAGTTATGTAAGCATTTTTTCTAGTAAATTTTTATCAACTCTATATATTTTGGTCATTTGCAAAGTTAAACCCAATTTGACTATAATGAAAGCATTCTAAAAAACTTGAGTGGTTGAATAAGAATAAAAAATATATATATGAATGACTTTAATTGAATAGGTGTGAAACTTATTATAACTTGAGTGGTAGTGACTTTAATTGAACAGTTGTGAAAGTTAATCATAATTTGAGTGGTCAAATAAGACAAACAAAAATATAAGTGAATATAGCTTAACAGTTGTGAAACTTGATTATTATTTGGTAGCATAAACCCTTTACAAAAATGATATATATGTCTAACTCAACATGCCTAAAATTATGCCCTAAAAGTATACTGGGTGAGCGTTTAAAAATTATTGGTGCAGATTAGGAGAGATAAATAATGTAATACAAGTGTCAAAATATGTATTGATTAGACACATGTTACTCTTATATTTTTAGCTACATATAGCATTATTCTAGTTTTCAAAATCTCTAATACCGGATTCAATACTTAGAGATTGATTACTATATTATTTTTTAATATATATTACTCTCTCCTTCCCACAATAAGTGTTTGCAATCAGATATATATTATTTAACGTAAAATGTCATGTTTTTACGTATATTATTCCTCGTTATTTGAGCTATTAATTAGTGAAAACATCTTATATCAATGTTTATTTACTAAAAATCACTAAAGTAGTTCAAATATAGACGTTGCAACAAAAATCGCTATAAACATCCAAATAACATGCAAAACAGAGCAAATAAACTTCACCTGATTCCTCCACTTTTATTTACCTTATGATATACACTTCCTAACCATTATTTTATGATTCATAGGTAATTACGAGATCTAAGAATTAAGAATCAAGCGAAACGGATAAGGAACGGAGAAGATACAGCACTTAAAGATCAACCGAACGTATTCCGAGCACGTATGAGCTATAGACATCCAAAAAACCTGATTTTGGTATCATTATAAGCGTAACGGAATTACGAGATCGTAGGCGAAAGATTTAGCGAAACGGACGAGAAACAAAGAAGATACGATCAAAACAAGCAACGAACGAAGTACCGAACAACGGGTAAAAACCAAACGGCACCCATAGATGCCGTATATGGCCCTAGGGATACCGTATACGGCCTCCATGATACCGTATACGGCCCCTGGAGGTGCCATATACGACCTTTGCTACCCTCTAGCGTGCCGTTTTTCAGTTATTTGATGGGTCGGTGCTGATTTGTGCTTGTATTTTCACTGGTACAAATCTGCGATTTCGTTACACCAGAAAAGTGTGACGATATGCATATAGTCACACTTGTGTTTTCAGCGTCTGTGTGACTAAAGGTCGTGTGACCATAGGGTACATACGGTTACATTAGCTGGTTAGTGGCCGTATCCATTTAAAAAGAGTAACCAAAACCATAAAATGTGTGACCATATGATCTTTAAAGTCAAGTAAACGTGTATTTTGTGTGACTATTGTTCATCCAATGGCCACTTGAATTATAAGTTTGTGTGGCGTTTTGTAACATTTAGTCACACAACGAGTGTTTTATTTTGGGATTTGGTCACATAAAATTAAGCCATAAGTGACCAAACGTGTTAATAAGTGTGACCATATGCTCTTTAAAGTCAAGTAAACGTGTATTTTGTGTGACTATTGTTCATCCAATGGCCACTTGAATTTTATGTTTGTGTGACGTATTGAAGTATTTAGTCACACAACGAGTGTTTTATTTTGGGATATGGTCACATAAAATTAAGCCACAAGTGGCCATAGGTGTTAATAAGTTTGACCATATGCTCTTTAAAGTCAAGTAAACGTGTATTTTGTGTGACTATTGTTTATCCAATGGCCACTTGAATTTTATGTTTGTGTGACGTTTTGTAATATTTAGTCACACAATGAGTGTTTTTTTTTGGGATTTGGTCACATAAAATTAAGCCACAAGTGGCCATAGGTGTTAATAAGTGTGACCATATGCTCTTTAAAGTCAAGTAAGCGTGTATTTTGTGTGACTATTGTTCATCCAATGGCCACTTGAATTTTATGTTTGTGTGACGTATTGAAGTATTTAGTCACACAACGAGTGTTTTATTTTGGGATTTGGTCACATAAAATTAAGCCATAAGTGGCCATAGGTGTTAATAAGTGTGACCATATGCTCTTTAAAGTCAAGTAAACGTGTATTTTGTGTGATTATTGTTCATCCAATGGCCACTTGAATTTTATGTTTGTGTGACGTTTTGTAATATTTAGTCACACAACGAGTGTTTTATTTTGGGATTTGGTCACATAAAATTAAGCCACAAGTGGCCATAGGTGTTAATAAGTGTGACCATATGCTCTTTAAAGTCAATTAAACGTGTATTTTGTGTGACTATTGTTCATCCAATGGCCACTTGAATTTTATGTTTGTGTGACGTTTTGTACCATTTAGCCACACAACGAGTGTTTTATTTTGAAATTTGGTCACATAAAATTAAGCTACAAGTGGCCATAGGTGTTAATAAGTGTGACCATATGCTCTTTAAAGTCAAGTTGTTGGGAAAAACAATGATCAAACCTAAGTTATAAATCTGAAGAGTCAAAATCTAACTCAGTTGTATTCAGGAAACTTAGTGAAATTCCTGAGTCTGTGTTTCTGAGTCTGTGCTACACAGACTGAAGAATTGTTTCTGAGTCTGTGCTGCACAGACTGAAGATCCTCACAGACTGAAAGCCATGCTCTTTCTGAAGACTTATGAATTCATCATCTGAAGAATGAAGATTGAATACAGAAGGCTTCACAGACTGAAGTTCACAGACTGAAGATCACAGACTGATGAGCACAGACTGAAGAGCACAGATTGAAGAATGAAAGTACAAATGTACAGGAGATATTCTTCTTTCCTTAGGCTAGATACAACTGATAAGATGTTTGAGAAAGGTCAAACATCATATAAAGGTTCTCTTCTCAGCAAAGAAACCTTTTACCTTTTTGCTTTTTATATTTCCAAGAAAAGCAAAAAGGAAGGCGTGCAAAGTTGCCCAAGATGCATCTGTTATCCCTTGGACAACTATGTAAGCTGGATAATATAGAGTTACATCCAACTCTATAAATAGCAGTCCAAAAAGCACTGCTATTAATTCAAGAAATTCAAGAGAATTAGTATACTAGACCTTTGAGCTTAGGCTAAAGCATTACCACACTTACTGTGAAGTTTGTAGTGATAACTTTATCTTTGTATACTACTTGGATCGTATTCAAACCATCTGTGTGGGTTTGAATACCTTGTCATCTTTGTGAGACAAACACTTTATTGTGAATAATACTTTGATTCATAATAAACTCTGTGTTAAAATTAATCTTGTTTTCCGCCTAGATTAATTTAAACTTGTTTGATATAAAACTTGGATATAAACTAACACGTTGAGATAACTGTTATTTAATCTGTATCTAAGTTTTGGGAACCTTGTGACCCAACAACTGGTATCAGAGCAAATAAAGATTTAATCTTTAACGATCAAAGGAACCCAATTTATCAAACAATCATCTAAATCCATTTTTCTCTACATTTTCTACTTTGAAAAATGACTTCCTCTATTGCTATGGCTGGGAAGGGAATTCCAATCTTCAATGGTGTAAATTTTACCCACTGGAAATTGAAAGCTGAATGGTTTCTTGCTAGCATTCATGATGAAATGCTTAGAGTCATTCAGGAAGGACCCATTATTCCTGGCAGAATAGTTCCTGCTACTTTAGATGCAAATGGTACTATTTTGACACCTGAAAAAGTTGTTGAGGCTGCCAAAAGTACCTGGACTGATCTAGACAGGCAACTATATGCATTAGATTTTAAGGCCAAGTCCATACTGGGCAATGCAGTTACTGAGCCTATCTTTGCTAAGATATCTGGCTGCAAAACTGCTAAAGCCATATGGGATATGCTAACTGACCAATATGATGGTGTAAGTTTAGTACAATCCCAAAAGAAGAAGAATCTCATAAGAAATTATGAGAACTTCTCTGCTGGTCAAGGAGAGTCATTATCTGATATTCATACCAGATTTCAGATCTTAATCAATGATCTTGAAAGGTATAATATCATCAAAGGACAGTTTGAAATCTGTGCAAAATTTGTTGATGTAATTCCAAACACTTTTTCTGAAGTTATCACTTCATTAATTGTAAGTGAAAAATTGGAGACATATGATCTCTCTGGCTTGTTTGGACTTCTACTAAATTTTGAAGAAACCAAAGCCAGAAAGGATCTAAATGCCAAAAGGATTGCAAAAGATCCATCTGCTGCCCTTGTTGCAACAACAAGGAAAAATAGAGAACTTTTCTCTAGAGCAGATTACCATCTTACTCTTACAGACTCAGAATCAGATGATGAAACTGAGTCTCTAGAAGCTGAAATGGCATTGCTAGCCCAAAGGTTAGAAAAAGCAAGATTCAAAGGTTCAAAAGGAAGGCCAACTTTTGATCCTAAGAAAGCTACTTGCTATAAATGTGGGCAAGTTGGTCATATTTCTTCTGACTGCAGAGTGAAGATTGCAGAATCTTCAAGTTCTGATAAGTGGGAAGAAAACGCCAAGAAGTACAAGAAAAAGTACTTCAACTCCAAGAAAATTGGAGAGAAACAACAACCAAAGAAACTAGAGAAAGCTTTGGTTGTTGAACAATGGATAGATGAAGAATCTTCATCATCTGAGGATGATGAAGATATGTGCTTAATGGCTATCACAGAGAGCCAGTTTGACAAAGATGTCAAATTTGCAGAAAAGGCATGTGTTCATCCAGATTGGGACAGAGGATCCGCTTACAATGTAAATCATTTTAAACTTTACTATAGTGATGCAGAAAAACAGAAAATGTTTGAACACATTTATGTAGATTTTTTGAAAAGGCTTGAGGAAATACAAGATTTAAAAACCAAACTCAGTCAAGTTCAAAAAGATCTACAATCAAAAGTGAATGAAATAAACCAAAATAAACAGTACAAACTTGATCTTGATGCTCAATATGACCTTCTCAAAAAGATCAAGCTGGAAAAAGAAGCTTATAAAAACAAAGCTGATCATTATGAAAGGATCTGTAAATCTTGGTGTATTTCATCACTTAAAAATGTGGACTGTTTATCCAAACAGATTCCAGCTCAGATACAAACGGTCATAGGTGATAAGTTTGATCTTAAAAGTCACATAAATTCAGAAATAAACTCAAAACCTACTATATTTGTACCTGAGATTTTACCTCATACTTTTAGTCATACTGTGGGAGACAAAGTTATATTGACAAATGCTTTTGTTAGACCAAAAATAGTTACTAAAGAACTAGTATATGAGACAGAGCCATACTCTGAAGACACAGACTCAGAAATCTCAGTCTGTGAAACTTCTCAATCTGAACAGCCTAAACTTATAATCACTAATGAATCTTTAGAAACTATAGAACTTGAAAAGAAAAGATTTATAAAAGGCAAAGTTAATATTCCCACAGTACCATCTTTAAAAAGACAAAAAGAGGTAAAAGGAATCAAGAATAAACAGAAAGGTTACAATGTGTTTGAACCTTCCACATCTCAGTCTGTAACTGGTCCAGACAATAATATGCCAAATGATAAATCTAAAGGCATAAAACCAGTAACAAAGGAGTTAAAAAGATCTCAGTCTGTGAGATCTAACTGTCAGTCTGGAAAAATAAATTTTCAGTCTGGCAAACTTAACTCTAAATCTGTTAGTGTTAACACTCAGTCTGACTCTCAAAAGTCAAATCTTAACAACCAGACTGAGACCATTAAGCTGCTTAGTGAAAACTTAATGAAGTTAACCACAGATTTTAAAACATTTGTTGAGTCAAAACAAGAGTTTAACAGAGGATCTAGTGCAAATAATAACCCAAAATCCAAAAGGACCATCATGTTGAACAGAAAATGTTACAACTGTGGAAATCTGGGACATGAAGGTATTAAATGCACAAAGTCCATTCTTAAACAGCCAAAGGCTGTTTTGATCAAACAAATGTCGTCTACAAACAACAAAATCAAAAATAGAGAGGTTAAAAGTCAACTTCACAGACTTAGCACCAAAACTGCTAAAGAATTGACTTCAACCAACTCTAAAGAACCCATCAAAAGATGGGTTCCCAAAAGTAACTAATTGATTTTGTTTGTCCTGTGCAGGGTAACAGCAAATGGTACCTAGACAGTGGATGCTCAAGACACATGACAGGTTCCTTGAAGAATCTGTCAGAGTTTGTAGAAGAAGAAGGACCTTCTGTCAAATATGGTGACAACTCTGTTGCCAAGATAAAAGGTTATGGTGTGGTGAAGGCTGCCAACATCAGAATAACAAAGGTGGCCTATGTTGAGGGATTAAAGCATAACCTGCTTAGTGCTAGCCAGATTTGTGATGATGATGGTGAAATCAGAATCAGAAAGAAGGCTGCTGTTATCTATAATTCCAAAGGCAAACCTGTATTAGTTGCCAAAAGAGAAAGAGATATCTATCTCTTGGATCTTTCTTCTGCAGACAACAATGTAGAGACCTGTCTCTATACTCAGTCTGTGCCAGAACTAAGCTGGCTATGGCATAGGAGGTTATCCCACCTGAACTTCAAAAATATTAACCTCCTGTCAAAGAAGAAACTGGTTAGAGGTCTGCCTGATGTTACATTTGCAAAAGACAAACTTTGTCCTGCATGTACACTAGGGAAACAGACCAAGAACCATTTTCCATCCAAATTGTTAGCTACAATTGGACAACCACTGCATATGCTCCATATGGATCTGTTTGGACCCATGAGCATTAGCAGTTTGGGTGGAAAGAAGTATACACTTGTGGTTGTGGATGAATACACAAGGTATACTTGGGTCATCTTTCTTAAAGCTAAAAGTGATGCTCCTGAAGAGATTATTAATCTAATCAAGAGATAAGAATTGCAGAAAGATGCACCTGTCAAGCAACTCAGGAGTGACCATGGTACAGAATTTAAGAATTCTACTCTCATTGAATTCTGTACTGACAAAGGCATTATTCAAAACTTTGCCTCTGTCAGAACTCCTCAACAAAATGGTGTTGCTGAGAGAAGAAATCGTACACTCATAGAAGCTGCAAGAACCATGTTATGCCATGGTCAAATGAAGGTTTATTTTTGGGCAGAAGCAGTTAACACTGCCTGTTATACCCAAAATAGATCTATTTTGGTCAAAAGGCATGGCAAAACTGCATATGAGTTGTATCATAAGAAGGTTCCAACCATCCATTACTTCCAGACCTTTGGTAGTAAATGCTATATTCTCAATCAAAGAGATCAATTAGCTAAGATGGAACCTAAATCTGATGAAGGAATTTTTGTTGGCTATTCATCTATCTCAAAGGCCTACAGAGTCTACAACAACAGAAGGAATAAAATTGAAGAAACCATTAATGTCATCTTTCATGCTTCCTTTGCTAATGATGAACATGTTTTTCAGTCTGATGTTCATTTGTTAGAAGATTTATCTGTTGTGGGATCTGAATCTCAAATCCCAGTTGTTGTTAACCAACAACAGGACTTTGAAAGTGATAATGAAGATGATCAACCTGCTCATTCTATGATAATACCTTCATCAACAGAAGATGAATCTGTGTCCAGAGATTCAAACTCTTCTGATACATGTGTTCAGTCTGATAGTTTTCAGTCTGTGAACTCTACAGACTCTGACTTGCCCCTGTTGAAGATAATGCAGAACTCAGTCCTGTTATCCTTCCACTAAATGAAATTGATTTATCATCCAATGGTGAATCATCTCTAGGCGTCAAAGAACACAGGTATCATCCAATTACAGAAATAATTGGAGATTATGTTTCTGGTGTACAAACAAGAGCTAAAGTGTCAAACTTATCTACTGCAAATTTCTGTTTCTACACAAACTTCCTGTCAATCATTGAACCAAAGAAAGCTGAAGAAGCCTTGAAAGATGATGATTGGGTTGAAGCAATGCAGGAAGAGTTAACAGAATTTGACAGAAACAATGTTTGGACCCTAGTTCCTGCTCCAAAAGGGAAAACCATTATTGGAACAAAATGGGTTTACAGAAACAAAATGGACAAGGATGGAGTGATAATCAGAAACAAGGCAAGGCTAGTTGCTCAAGGCTACAAGCAGGAAGAAGGCATTGATTATGATGAAACATTTGCCCCTGTAGCCAGAATTGAAGCAATAAGGTTATTCTTGGCATATGCTGCATTCAAGGACTTCAAAGTCTATCAAATGGATGTCAAGAGTGCATTTCTGAATGGCAACTTACAGGAGGAAGTCTATGTGAAACAACCTCCAGGTTTTGTAAGTTCCACTTTTCCAAATCATGTCTATAAATTGCAGAAAGCACTATATGGGCTAAAACAAGCTCCAAGAGCTTGGTATGACACCTTATCATCCTATCTTCTTAGTAATGACTTTACTAGAGGATCAATTGATAAAACTTTGTTCTTCAAAAGGAAAAAGGTAGATGTCATACTAGTCCAAATCTATGTTGATGATATTATATTTGGGTCTACTGATGAAAAATTGTGTAAATGGTTTTCAAACTTAATGTCAAAACAGTATCAAATGAGTATGATGGGTGAATTAACATACTTTCTTGGTCTACAAGTACATCAGAAACCTGATGGTATCTTCATCAACCAAGGTAAATATGTCAATGACCTACTTACTAAATATTCTTTAAAGGACTGTTCAATTATGAAAACACCAATGAGCACTGCAGATAAGTTGGATAAGGATCAGTCTGGCAAGTCAGTCTGTCAAACAACTTATAGAGGTATGATAGGATCTCTACTATACCTCACTGCAAGTAGACCAGATATCATGTTCTCAACATGTTTGTGTGCTAGATATCAATCTGAACCTAAAGAATCGCATCTTTAGGATTTTTAGGTACCTAAAAGGTACTCCTAACCTGGGTCTTTGGTATCCCAAAGACTCCGGTTTTGATCTAATTGGATATACAGATGCAGATTATGCAGGTTGTAAATTAGACAGGAAAAGCACTTCTGGTGGATGTCAACTGCTAGGTGGCAAACTAGTCAGTTGGTCAAGCAAGAAACAGAATTCTGTTGCTACATTCACTGCAGAAGCAGAATATGTGGCTGCTGGTAGTTGCTGTGCTCAATTGCTATGGATGCAACATCAACTAGCAGACTATGATTTGGTGTTTACAAAAACTCCAATCATGTGTGATAACCAAAGTGCCATTGCCATCACTGAGAATCCCGTGTTTCACTCCAGGACAAAGCATATTGAGATCAGACATCACTTTATCAGAGATTGTGCTGAGAAAGGTAAAGTGATTCTCAAATATGTGCCAACAAATGACCAACTAGCAGATATCTTTACTAAACCTCTTAATGAAGATAGATTTTTGTATCTGCTTGGTCAACTAGGAATGCTCAACCCCTAGTAAAACCTTGAATCTGTATGATTCAATTCTCAGTCTGTGTCTGCTTTTCAATCTGTATAACTGTATTCTCAGCTACATACAATCAAAAAGCACAGACAAAGAGATGTTTTTGTACATACTTTCTAAGAAAATACCAAAAAGATTTTATACCTTCTGTTATTTTCTCTCAGTCTGACTGATTATATGTTTCAGTCTGTGTAACTTCTTCCATATTAGCTACACAGACTGACCATATTCATTCAGACTAGACCCTCTATTTTTGTGCTTTATTAATTCATAAGGTTAGTATTTTAGTACTATTAGTATTAATACTGATAGTTACTTTTAGTACTGCTGGTTAATACTGATAAAACTTTTTAACACTGCCTCCATGAATTCGTATTTTAGCACTGCTGGTAAAGATTGGTACAATTAACACTGTTAATGTAGCAAGTTACTACTGTTAGTTAACTTTAGTACTGCTCACACCAGTTACCACTGTTAGTTGATTTTAGTACTGCTTTCACAAGTTAGTACTGTTAGCAATATCAATCTGTTACCACTGCTGGCACAAAAGTTTTTTTTTTAAAAATTCTGTTATTTTCTCTCAGTCTGTCTGCTATATGGCTCAGTCTGTGTGAGGTCACCCAGACTCATTGCACAGACTGATTTTATACACTCAGACTAAATGCTTTTTAATTTTAATATATTTATTTATTTATTCTTTTTTTTTACATAAATAAACAACAATATCTTTGCATTTAATGCTTTAACCATCTTTATGGTAATAATCATTAAAAGTTTTGGCGCTTGTTGTCTATTTATCTGCTCAATACAAAAAGTGCACGTGCCTCAGCGCTACTGTTGCAGAAACATGGATAAACCGTCCAAGTGGGTCCCATTTAACGGAAATTTAATTTCTACAAATACCCATTTATGTTTTCTCCCTTTCTTCTTCATTCGTACTTGCACATCAAAAATAAACAGAGTTTCTAAACCCTAAATCGCTCAACCATTTTCAAAATCAATTTCTAAAATTTCTTCAATGGCTGATCAATGGGTTTACACGGCACCTGCCAATATCGCTGCGGCTAAACCCTTCAAACAAGGGAAACAGGTAAAACTCTGTATCAACAATCAAGTAGCTACCATTTCCATCCCTGATTCGAAAAAGAATAAAGGGTTTGAGGAACTAACTGCTTTTATGTCTGCTCATCCATTAAGGGGAGCGTTCTTTAACACAGTTCCTCAAATATACCCACATTTTTTAATAGAATGGTGGTATACTTGCTCCTCAAATAGTACCAATACTGCAATTACCGGTACTATTGATCATGGTAAACGGGCAGTTACCATTGATCAGGAGTTAATTAGGAATGTCTTAGACCTGCCTTTGGGAAATAATTTTGAACCTATTCCAACCCAAGAAGTAGCAAGAGCTTCTCTTCCTTTGGTTGGATATACCAAAGAAAAAGGCACAATTTTGATGTCAGGATTCACCCCCAAATGGAAATTTTTAATTTCTGGCATCATTAGGAGTCTAGGAGGTAAATCTGGTAGCACAGGGGAGCTAAATGAGTTTGAAACTCAGCTGTTGAGCTCATTCATCACTGGTTTAAACATCAACTTTGCAGAGTTGTACTTTCAAGAAATTTTAAAACTGGTGAATGAGTCAAACAGAATTTTTAATGTACCTTTTATAAGGCTACTCTCCCTGTGCATCCAATCCAGGTTAACTGGGTCTGTATATATGTCTTTTAATAATAAAGTGGCAGATATACTTGTTCCTGTGCTCACATATAAAGTGTTTAACCATCCGGTTCCACTTTCTGGAGCACCTATCACTGCTGCTATGCAGCACTGGATTGATCACCCATATGTTGGTTCTGCATCCATGGAGGGTGATGATTCAAGTGATAGTATGGGTAATCAGACCCAGGCTTTTGAAGATCGTGTGGCTGAAGCAGAGCACACAGACTCCGGGGATACAGACTCAACTCAGTCTGTGCACTTGGAGTCAGACTCAAACATTCCTGAGTCTGTTCCATCTTCAACAGAAGATGCAGGTAGTACTTCTTCTTCTTCTGAGGACATGGATACAGATCAACCTTCTTATCCTAGCCCAACCACTCACTCTGGAGGAATCACCAGACTCAACCCCCAAAAGTATAGCACAAATGGAATCATCATCCATGGAACTGGATGTCAACAGAACACCTTCCAGTGCTGTAGACCATTCCATTACAGCTCTGCTAGAGTCTGTGGTGCCAATGGCTACCCAACTGACCCAACCTACACCTAGTTTAGTCAGCTTGGATACCCACATTGCTACTGCTACACTGACCCCTGTAGTAAGCATTGAAGAAGATGCTCCAATCCTGAGCACTACCAACCCCCTCTTTACCCCACTCACAATGGCTGGACCCATATTGACCACTAGTCCTGCACTAGTTCACATTCCAGTGAGTCTTTTCTTACACCCCTCTTCACAGATCGACAATGCCCCAGTCATGTCACAGACTGAGGTACAGATCTCACATTCTTTGCTCCATGATCTACCATCTTATCACCAGATGGTTAGTGAGGGCATACAAACTTCAACATCAGTTGCCAGTGATACTGCTCCATTACACCAGGAACTGTTTGAGGCAACAGGTGCAACACAATCATTTCCCCGTGATATCTTATCCTATCACTGGATTAGATCTGAGGGAACAACTACACCACTCAATGCCTATGATCGCTTTTCCATGCACAGGACACAGAGTGAGGCAAAGAGTGCAACACCAAAAGATTCCAGTGATCTTGCTCAGTTTCAACATGAGTCAAGTGAGGAACACATACCATCACCCAATTCTAACCCCTCCAACCAGACCCAGTCTGTGCCTTCTAGTACACTTAATGATGTGCTTTCTGCCATCAACAGGTTGTCTGAATGGGTACAGATTGAGTTCACTAATAATAAGAAAGAGCTAGAGAAGATGCAGCATCTAGTCTCTACTATGGTGGATAAAGTGGATATGCTGGAGGAAAAGGTATCCAATAGGTTAGATGAAATGCAGACCACCCTCTCAAACTTGGTAGATGATGTCAAAAAGGGGGAGAAGATGAAGCATGGGTCTGCAGAAGCTAAAACCTCAAAAGATATAGATTTAAATAATAAATCCTTAGATTTAGGGGGAGATAGCAGTGAGGGAGATGATGGAGATGATAGACCCGAAGGTGCTAGGGTGAAGTCTCAGACTGAAGCTCAGTCTGTGCCACAGACTGAAGATATGAGTGCACAGACTGAGGGGGAGCAAGAGAGATTGCAGTTAGGTGAACATGCTGAGATGGTTGCACAGACTCAGGGGGAGTCATCCATTGTCTTACACATAGACCCAATTGCAACTATCTCAACCCAAGGTCAGCTGGAGTTGAAAAGACCAAGGGAAGAAGAAGAAGATGTTCAACCTCTGTTAATCAAGAAAGCCAGGAAAATGAAAAGAATGGCCAGGAGGATTCCTGAAAGGGATATCTTTGATTCCCAACCAAAAATGAAGGGGATCAAAACCTGGGACCAGTTCTTAAAGCTGGCAGAAGAACAGGACAATGACGGTGATGATGATGATGCCATCAATCCTGACTGCAGTTCTGAGTCTGAAGTTTTCAGAAGATCAGATGATGATGAAGATGATGCTACTTTTGGAGGTGTAGGTGAAGGAGCCTCAAAAGTCAAGACTGGAGAGTCTCAGTCTGTGCCTTCTGAACCTGCACAAACTGAGACACAGCATCAATCACAGACTCAGAGCTCAGAGCAACCAGCAGCAAGCACTGATGTTCTAATTATCAGTGCTGAAGCCATTCAAGCTGAAGCCTATCCTGCTAGACCAACCACATCAACCAGAACACTGCCTCTAGGTAGAAGTGAGATTGAAGACAGAATGCAATGGAGAAGTGCTCATCTGATAAGCACTTATCCTGGGTCAAGCTCTACCATGGAAGAAGTAATGGATAAGGGTAAGGGCAAGGAGATTGCCTTATCCAAGCAGGAAAGATTAAGCAAGATCAAGAAGATGGTGGATGATCATGCTGCTGGAACAAGAAATCCTGAACTGTCAAATCTACAGGATGAACTCTTGCAACAAGAAGCTACTGCTCAAGGTATGACCTTAACCGAATACTTAAATGTATTATCAATTGAAGAGCAGAAGCTGAAGGAAGCAAGATTTGTTGACATGCTCTCCAAAGAGTTAGAAGATGAAAGTTGTTCACAGACTCAGATCAGAATAAGTCAAGTTGAGCAACAGATCAAAGAAGATGAAGAGCTGTCAATAAGATTACAGAAGATAGAGAGCCTGAAACCAAAGCTACAAGCCAATTTCCAAAAGTCAAAGCTCAAGCAGAAGATCAGAGAATGTCATCTGAACAAGATTGGACAGAAATTAAAGCTGGAGCTGACTTTGACCAAGAGCAAGAAGATGGTATGGGTGGATGATCTGTACACTCTAGGGCTTAAGGAATGGCAATCCATTGCCAATCTTTTGAAGAGTGCAGCTGACAAGGATCTGAAGAAAGAAGTTCTGGATGAGCTATCTTACCTGATTGAGCTAGTTCTCAGTCTGGGGCTCATCTCAGAAGAAGAATACAAGTTGTTTTGCATAGCAAACAACTTTGTAATCAAGAAGAAGTCAGCTGGGTTATCCACAGAGAATGAGCAGAGAAGGGAGCATCCTCTACCCAAAGGTATCATTTTCATTGATAGATCATATGTACAGACTGACAGCATTGAAGGTCTGTGCTATAGAGATATCAACGAGATAGAGTGCTTCCAGGATCAGAATAGGTTATATGGAGAGTCTCTGCTGCACTGCATTGCCCTGCTGAAGGAATGCAAACATTCTCAAGCCAGACCATTCAGAAGAAGACTGATCAGCTGGTTATTCAACAACCTTTCCCAACTCAGGATGATGATTGGACTTGAAGATATCTGCAAGAAGATCATCCTAGAGTATCAAGAATTTGAAGACAAATCTGATAAGGAAATGGAAGAACTGTTGAAGAGGAAAGTGGAAAAGATGAAAGATATCAGGGCTCAGAGAAAGGATTGAAGATTGTTAGATTTTTGATTTACAATCTTATGTAATAATTGTAATATTTTTGTGAACCAACTGTGATTCTGACTTTATATATATAAGTCTTGATCCATATGTTATGATTCATCTTAGTATTTATTATTTCTCTATTATCTTTTGTAAATAGATTTTGACATCATCAGATAGGGGAGATTGTTGGGAAAAACAATGATCAAACCTAAGTTATAAATCTGAAGAGTCAAAATCTAACTCAGTTGTATTCAGGAAACTTAGTGAAATTCCTGAGTCTGTGTTTCTGAGTCTGTGCTACACAGACTGAAGAATTGTTTCTGAGTCTGTGCTGCACAGACTGAAGATCCTCACAGACTGAAAGCCATGCTCTTTCTGAAGACTTATGAATTCATCATCTGAAGAATGAAGATTGAATACAGAAGGCTTCACAGACTGAAGTTCACAGACTGAAGATCACAGACTGATGAGCACAGACTGAAGAGCACAGATTGAAGAATGAAAGTACAAATGTACAGGAGATATTCTTCTTTCCTTAGGCTAGATACAACTGATAAGATGTTTGAGAAAGGTCAAACATCATATAAAGGTTCTCTTCTCAGCAAAGAAACCTTTTACCTTTTTGCTTTTTATATTTCCAAGAAAAGCAAAAAGGAAGGCGTGCAAAGTTGCCCGAGATGCATCTGTTATCCCTTGGACAACTATGTAAGCTGGATAATATAGAGTTACATCCAACTCTATAAATAGCAGTCCAAAAAGCACTGCTATTAATTCAAGAAATTCAAGAGAATTAGTATACTAGACCTTTGAGCTTAGGCTAAAGCATTACCACACTTACTGTGAAGTTTGTAGTGATAACTGTATCTTTGTATACTACTTGGATCGTATTCAAACCATCTGTGTGGGTTTGAATACCTTGTCATCTTTGTGAGACAAACACTTTATTGTGAATAATACTTTGATTCATAATAAACTCTGTGTTAAAATTAATCTTGTTTTCCGCCTAGATTAATTTAAACTTGTTTGATATAAAACTTGGATATAAACTAACACGTTGAGATAACTGTTATTTAATCTGTATCTAAGTTTTGGGAACCTTGTGACCCAACACAAGTAAACGTGTATTTTGTGTTACTACTGTTCATCCAATGGTCACTTGAATTTTATGTTTGTGTGACGTTTTGTAACATTTAGTCACACAACGATTGTTTTATTTTGGGATTGGTCACATAAAATTAAGCCACAAGTGACCAAACGTGTTAATAAGTGTGACCATATGCTCTTTAAAGTCGAGTAAACGTGTATTTTGTGTGACTATTGTTCATCCAATGGCCACATGAATTTTATGTTTGTGTGACGTTTTGTAACATTTAGCCACACAACGAGTGTTTTATTTTGAAATTTGGTCACATAAAATTAAGCCACAAGTGGCCATAGGTGTTAATAAGTGTGACCATATGCTCTTTAAAGTCAAGTAAACGTGTATTTTGTGTTACTACTGTTCATCCAATGGTCACTTGAAGTTTATGTTTGTGTGACGTTTTGTAACATTTAGTCACACAACGATTCTTTTATTTTGGGATTGGTCACATAAAATTAAGCCACAAGTGTCCAAACGTGTTAATAAGTGTGACCATATGCTCTTTAAAGTCCAGTAAACGTGTATTTTGTGTGACTATTGTTTATCCAATGGCCACATGAAGTTTAGCTTGGTGTGGGGTTTTGCAATATTTAGTCACACAACGAATTAATCAAATAATGGCCACAAAGTGTGACCATATTATGTGAGTGCATCTTTTAGTCACATATAACAAATCAATAATTTGTGTAACAGTTTGAATTATATAATGATAACATCAAATAATGTCATATTTATATAATAATATTCCCTTATTTTTAAATCCTTTTTATTGAATTTATTGATATATACTACTGATTTCGTTTATATTCGCAGAAAGGTATTTAAAATAAAGAAATGAAGAAAAGGAACGAAAATGAGCCCAAGACTGAAGAAAGAAAAGATTAAAGACCAAAAAGATTGGGCTTGAAAAGAAGAAGAACTCAAAAGATATGAGGAATTGGGCTAATTAAAAGAAGAAAATTCGGATTAAGAATAAAGATGGAGGCCCAGGAAGAAGCCCAGGCCGGCTGGTAGAATATTCTGGAACGCGTGTTCAGCCGGCGGTTGAAGCTTTCAACTGACGGTTGAACCTAAATCAGGAAGGTGGTCGAGCGCGCGAGTCAAAATCCGGGTTGACGGGTAAAATTCCGATCCAGCCGGCGGCTAAAGAATCCAACTGGCGGTTGGATTCGCGAGCTAGAAATCTATAAATAGGGCCATTACCAAACCATATACGAAACAATTCCAATACGAATTAAGTAATTCTTAATTCGGTTTTAGGGTTAAAAGGTCCACTTTAAGAGCGATCAGGAGGCTAGAAGGCTAGGGTTTGAAGGTCTTCAACCCTAATGAAGATTCGGTTCGGTTATTAGGTTTCTATTTGCAATGTGTCATAACTTGTTTTTAGATTTGATCTATTTTACTTTAATTATGAACTAATTATTTATTGTATTTACTTAGATGAATGATTTTTAGATAAAGGTTTCATTATATGTTTATGTTGATCTTAGTTATGAATGGTTATTGAGTTTGTTTGAAAGATCCATATTGATTGTGTGTTTGTATATTGTTACTTAACGTGGTCAAGAGACTTATGTTAGAACTAACGTTTGAATGACTTGATTGATTATCTGCAATTAAGTGATTTATTAGTTAATTGTGGTTTGAGACTGTAACCGGTAATAGGTTAAGACCAATAGTAATTAATACAACCTCAATGGTGTGATAATTAGAAAACCAATAATTATAGACTTACGTTAACACAAAGTCACTGAGGTTTTAATAGCATAAATCTTATGTTGATAACACGCCTCAATGTATTCAAGAGAATCTAGTATTAAGCTAAGGTTTATTAGGGATCAGTTAACCTTAACAGAAGGCTATCCAGTTTAGTTGAAATCACCATAATAAATTATCAACAATCCATAAACATATTTGAAACCTGAATCAAGAAATCAGTAATTTAAGTAAATACATGCTTGCCTATCTGATTATTCTTAGTTATCTTTTCTATCTTATAATTGTTTTTATTAGTTTTCAATTAAATCTACGTTCGTACAGAACTAAAACGCACTCCTTATCTATTTGTAATTTGTAATTTAGATTTAATTAATTAATTTAATTTACACCGATTCCCTGAGTTCGACTCGGTCTTACCAAAGCTATACTTTAATACGAACAGGTATTCTTGCCTGGTTGTGTTTAAGTTAACTTTAGTATTTCCTTTTTAATTTATAACTTGTATTTTTAATGACAACTTAACACGCATCAAGTTTTTGGCGCTGCTGCCGGGGAAGCGGTTTGTTAAATTTAAATTTTTGTATTTTTCCTATTAAAAAGATATCTTTGTACATTGTTGATCATCTGAAAAATCGGCTCACCCCTTGTTAATACAACACAACAAAGGTATAAAGATGGTCGCTCTGCTTCCCGAAAGAAGTGGGTTTTTAATAAGCTTTGCGCAGACCTACTTCTCCGCTTTTGAGTATTTACAGTGGAGCTACTGAGGACTTTTGATTAACTTTGTAGATTGATTAAGTATTTCTAAAATAATTTTTGTACATTTTAGTTTCCTAGTACTTCTGAATTTGTTTTTGGTTTTCAGGTTGTTTCATGACCCGGAGAACTAATCCGGATCTTGTAAATCCACTTGAAGAACCCGAAAGATTTTTGCATTCTCACATCCGTGCACCATACACACCAGTCAACACGGCAGAATACGGATATTACTCAGGATCAGACTTTGAGGATAACCAGTTACCTTCAAGAGCACCTACCATATACCCTAGTGATTCTGAGGAAGAAAAAGAGCAAGAAGCAGAAGAAGCAATGGATCGAGATATAGCCAACATGACCATTGAGGACTACACGAGTCAAACTCGTGGAGATATTCGTCCAGGAGTAGTACGTCCGGCAATAGCCAGAGAAGTAGAGTTTGAATTAAAGGGACAATTTCTAAAAGAACTTAGAGAGAACCCTTTTAAAGGAGAAGATAAAGAAGATGCTAATGAGCACGTGGAGAAAATTTTGGAGATTGCAGACACGTTTAACATCCCTAACGTTACCAGAGATCAAGTTATGCTAAGAGTATTACCTTTAACTTTAAAGGAAGGAGCTAAAAGATGGATCAATAATGAACCAGCAGGTTCAATTACTACATGGGAGGATTTACGTACTAAATTTCTGAAAATGTATTGTACCCCGTCCAAGACTTCAAAGATGATTGAGGATATTAGGAACATCAAGCAAAAATCCGATGAATCTTTATTCCAAGCATGGGAACGATATAAAGAAATGTTACACAAGTGTCCGCAACATGATTTGAATCTGCAACAGGTAATTACGGTATTTTACAAAGGTGTTGACCGTGCAACGCGTCAACAATTGGATGCACAAGGACCAATACCAAAGAAAACTCCTGCTCTAGCACGACAAGGAATTGAGGAACTCGCAAAACACTCTCAACTTTGGGACGATGGTTCTGTAGGAAAGAAGAAATCTAGTGAAGACAGTGAGGGACTTGCAGCAATAACAGCTAAGTTAGAAAGTTTGGGGCGAGATATTAAAAAAGTGAATGAACAAGTTCATGCGATTCGAATTGGATGCGAGATATGCGGAGGAAATCACCTAAGAACAGAGTGTCCAGAAAGGGATATAGATCTAGCTACAGAGGAGGTTAAATATGGAGATCTTCAAGGAAATAACTTTCGAAGAAATAATCAAGGTAGCAGCGGTCAATATCAACAACGGGCACCCGGATACTTCGTTAAGAATGGGCAGAACCCATCTTTTTCCGATAGGATGGGATCGATGGAAGGTATGATGAGTAAATTTATTAAGGCTAACGAGAAATTCATCACAACTACTAGCAAAAGAATAGAAGAATCAGAGGCTGTGGTTCGTAACCAAGGAGCGTCTATTAAACAAATTGAAGGGGCCGTTCATCAAATTGCAAAGGTTCTGCAGGAGATATTCCCAGGAACATTACCAGGATTTACTAAAACAAATCCAAGGGAACATGCCAAGGCAGTGGTCACACGAAGTGGTAAAACTTCAGACTCTCCTATTATTACCAACAATAATGTTAATTCTGAACAGGTGGCTGAAAAGAATAAAGAAGTGGAAGATATATCAAGAGAAGAAGACAGTGGAACAAAGAAAAAAGAGCCAGAAGTAAAGATTAAGGATTATACTCCCCCACCACCTTATCCAGCTGCCTTACAGAAAGGAAAAGATGAAGAACATTATCACAAGTTCTTGGATAATTTGAAACAACTGCATATCAACATACCATTTGTGGATGTTATAGCTCAAATGCCGAAATATGCAAAGTATCTGAAGGAACTCTTGACAAACAAAAGCAAGCTGAATAATGTGACTAAAGTAACGATGAATGCTAGATGCTCAGCAGTAATGCAAAACAAGCTACCGCCAAAATTAAAAGACCCAGGGAGTATTATTATCCCTTGTTTAATTGGTGACATGTCTATTAATAATGCACTAGCTGATTTAGGAGCGAGTATTTCTCTCATGCCATATACTATATACACCAGATTAGGATTGGGAGAACCAAAACCAATTCGCATGTGTATCGAATCAGCAGATCGATCAGTCCAATATTCAAAGGGAATGGTTGAAAATGTGTTAGTAAAAGTTGATAAATTTGTATTCCCATGTGATTTTGTCATTTTGGATATGACAAAGGATCCTAGAGTTCCTATTATTTTGGGCAAACCATTTTTAGCCACATCACACACGTTAATAGATGTTTATGATAGACAAATCACTATGCGTGTAGGAGACGAAAAAGTTATTTTTAATGTAAACAAGTCTATGCAATTCTCTGATTATGTGGATGATACTTGCTATTATTTAAACTCATTTGAATACTTGGATAACGAATTTTTTCAGAATTTGTTAGGAAATGAGCAGGAGGAGCCACAACTACTGGATAGCTGGTCTGGATATTTCGACACCGCTAAAGATTTGGCCGAGTTTGATAGACTTTTGGAAGAAGTCAATGCTATGTTTACAACAGAAAAAGTAAGCAAGGAGCAGCATCCAACCAATGGGTGGATTGACCAATTAGAGGCCGAATCAGCAAATACAGAACATACACCTATTGTAGTTTGCGTAATTCTTTGTTCTAAATCAGAGGTTATGGGGATCAAAACCTCTTATGAAGAACCACCTCAACTGGAACTGAAAGAGTTACCATCTCATCTAGAATATGCTTATCTCCAAGGTACGTCTGAGTTACCTGTCATTATTTCTTTGAAACCATCCCTGTAGAAAAGGAAAGTTTATTGCAGGTGCTTAAAGAGCATAAACGAGCTATTGCCTGGAAGATTACTGATATAAAGGGTATCAGTCCCTCATACTGCACTCATAAGATTTTGATGGAGGCTGATTTCAAACATGTGGGGCAACCACTCCGATGATTGCACCCTAAAGTAAAAGATGTTGTGCGGAAAGAGATAATCAAATTACTGGATGCTGGCTTAATCTATCCTATTTCGGATAGCCCGTAGGTGAGTCCTGTCCATGTTGTTCCAAAGAAAGGATGTATGACAGTAGTGGCCAATGATAGGAATGAATTAATTCCCACTCGAACAGTAACAGGATGGAGAGTATGCATCGATTATCGTAAATTAAATGATGCCACAAGAAAAGATCATTTTCCGTTGCCATTTATTGATCAGATGATAGAACGATTAGCTGGTAAAAAGTTTTACTGTTTTCTAGATGGCTTTTCAGAATACTTTCAAATACCTATTGCAACAGAAGATCAAGACAAAACGACATTCACCTGTCCATTTGGTACATTTGCATATAGAAGAATGCCTTTTGGATTTTGCAATGCTCCAGCAACTTTCCAACGATGCATGATGGCTATTTTTCACGATATGGTGGAGGATTTCATGGAGATCTTCATGAATGACTTTTCTGTATTTGGTGACTCATTTAAGGAATGTTTAGGTAATCTGAAGAAAATGTTGCAGCGATGTGAAGTGTCTAATTTGGCGCTCAATTGGGAGAAATGTCATTTCATGGTACATGAGGGCATAGTACTTGGACACAAAATTTCAAGAGTGCGGATGGAAGTAGATCCAGCAAAAATAGAAGCAATTTCTAAATTACCTCCTCCAACGAATTTTAAGGGAGTACGAAGTTTCTTAGGGCATGCAGGTTTTTATAGACATTTTATTGAAGACTTTTCCAAAATAGCAAGACCAATGAACCAATTATTGGAAAAAGATGCTAAATTTATTTTTACTGATGCTTGTCTAAAAGCATTTAAAACGTTGAATAAAAAATTAATTTCGGCCCCTATTATGACTAGTCCAGATTGGAGCTTACCATTTGAATTAATGTGTGATGCAAGCGATTACGCAGTCGGAGCAGTTCTCGGTCTACAAATCGACAAGTGTTTCAAACCAATCTATTATGCAAGCAAAACGTTAACGGATGCTCAGGAGAATTATACAACAACCGAAAAGGAACTTCTAGCAGTAGTCTTTTCATTTGATAAATTTCGTTCTTATTTGGTTTTATCTAAGACTATTGTTTTTACTGATCACTCTGCTTTAAAGTATTTGTTTAATAAACAGGATGCACGACCTCGGTTGCTGCGATGGATTCTATTATTGCAGGAATTTGATATTGAAATACGAGACAATAAAGGTGTAGAGAACTTCGCTGCAGATCATTTATCGAGATTGGAGAATCCTGAATTAGAAAAGTTAGATGAATCAGTGATTCAAGAGACATTTCCCGATGAGCAATTAATGTCAATTCAAGTACATATTGATGTACCTTGGTTTGCCAATTACGCTAATTATTTAGTCACTAAAACTTTACCTAAAGATATGCTCTATCAACAAAAGAAGAAATTCTTTGCTGATTTAAAACATTATTTTTGGGAAGATCCGTTTTTGTTTCGATTTTGTGCAGATGGTATAATCAGAAGATGCGTGCATGGTGCAGAAATCATTAATATTTTAGCACACTGCCAAAAAGGACCAGTTGGTGGACATCATGGAGCTAATTATACAGCAAAGAAGGTCTTTGATTCAGGCTTTTATTGGCCAACAATTTTTAAGGATGCTCATGAGTTTGTGCAGAACTGTGATGCTTGCCAACGCGCAGAAAATATCTCTAACGAGATGAGATGCCTCAAATAGGAATACAAGTTTGTGAAATTTTTGATATATGGGGTATCGACTTTATGGGACCCTTTCCGACAAGCCATGGGAATAAATATATTTTGGTGGCAGTAGACTACGTATCCAAATGGGCAGAAGCCAAAGCATTACCAACAAATGATGCTAGAGTTGTTGTGAAATTTCTAAAACAATTGTTTTCACGATTTGGCATTCCAAGAGCTTTGATCAGTGATCGAGGAACTCATTTTTGTAATGTTCTAATGGAGAAGGTATTGAAAAGGTATGGCGTTACACACAGACTCTCTACACCATATCATTCGCAAACAAGTGGTCAGGTTGAAGTTACAAATAGAGGGCTAAAACGTATTTTGGAACGTTCCTTCATTAATAATCGCAAGGAATGGTCGACGAAGCTGGATGATGCTTTATGGGCCTTCCGTACTGCATTCAAGACACCTACTGGATGTACACCTTTCCGTTTGATTTATGGAAAGGCGTGCCATTTACCAGTGGAATTGGAACATAAAGCATATTGGGCATTGCGAAGTTGTAATATGGATATGGATGTCGCCGGAAAACACAGGTTTTTGCAGCTGCATGAGTTGGACGAATTACGCTGGACTACATATGAAAACTCGAGGATTTATAAGGAGCGTACGAAAAGATGGTACGATAAACGGATCCAGATTCATAATACAATTGTTGAAGGAGATTTAGTACTTCTTTATAATTCTCGATTACGTCTGTTTCCAGGTAAGTTGAAGTCACGATGGACCGGTCCGTATACGGTTACGAAGATATTTCCATATGGGACAGTTGAATTAATTAATACTGAGGGTATTCTATTTAAAGTTAACGGTCACCGTTTGAAGAAATATAACGACGGTGCCAAGGAAGATGATGGCGAAGGTACCATCCTCTTTGAAGATGAGCAATAACGACAGCTTACGAGTCGAGCTTAACGACTCATGGACTAAATAAAAGTGCTTCTCGGGAGAAAACCCGTGTTTTTCGTATGTTTATTTTTGCAGGTTTTCGAACATTGTGGGTATGTTCCCTGAAAACCCTCACGAGACTATAACTCGTCCACTTGGGATACCGAGGGGTTTAAAGGCTTATTGCATACGCTAAATGCAATCGTGATTGCCTACGAAAGTGAGCTGTTGTATATTTCCGATCAGATCCAGAGAGCATTATTGCACAGTCAGGGGAGTCTTTCGTTCTAATTTCTTTTCTCACTCTCTTTCACTTTTTCTACGTTTCAGTACAATGAGGACATTGCACAATTTAAGTGTGGGGATGGGAATCGAAAAGAAATATAAAATTAACTACGAAATTTTAATCGAAAAGTTTATTTATCCTTATAAAATTAACTATGAAATTTTGTCATATTATATAAAATTTTGCGATACTACCATTTTGGGAGATGATAGTACGTTAGAAATATGCATAAAAATGGAATTCTTAAATACTATTATGATATGTTGATAGGCCTAACTAAACATGTTTAAATTTAATTTTTCTAATGTTACACAAAAGTGTTAGACATCTTCATTATATGATGTATTGATAAGCTTTCTATACCAAAGTTTTTGAATTGTAAGAAGTAATAATCTAACATGAATATAATTCTATGAGGAACATAAATTGATATATGACTATGAAGTCTTAATTTCTGTATGATATCTTGTCATATTCTATAATTTTGGGGTTTAAATTGAAATCATTTAAAAGATACGTTGATCGACTCCTCTGTTGTACTAAGTACGGATCTGGTTTCATCAGAATATCTAAAAATAATTATATATACTATAAAAGCAAAAAAGTGCTTAAAGAAATATAAATGTTAGTCAAGTTATGTCGCTCTGTTGTACTGAGGTACAGACCTATCACCGCTGTCTTGACTAAAATATGTAAGTAAGGTTACACTTCTAACCGAGTTAAGTTATGTCGCTTTGTTGTACTGAGGTACAAACCTGTGACCAATGTCTCAACTCTTAAAATGATTTTTCAATTACTCACCCATTATACAGAAATATGGTCATGATTTGATTACAGGGGTATATCAATTGTGGGATGCATAAGTTATATTCATAATAATAATAAAGTGTTATTCGTAAGCTGGAGTATAGAAAGTTTATAGAGGATTCAAATATCAATAATCATCTTGAAATGTCAAAAATTAGAAATTTTGTGTTTAAAAGTGTCTAGCAAGATTTTATTAGGAGTTATATCAACAATCTATATAGATTTAATTGTTCCTAATAAATAGCATGTTGTCTAATATGATCTCAGAGTAGTTAAAAATATTCGCGAATTAAGTGATATGTACAATATCCTATTTATATGGGAGATTAATTTCTAAGTTTGTATTATATCTACTTGAGGACAAGCAGAACTTAAGTGTAGGGATATTTGATAACATCAAATAATGTCATATTTATATAATAATATTCCCTTATTTTTAAATCCTTTTTATAGCAATTTATTGATATATACTACTGATTTCGTTTATATTTGCAGAAAGGTATTTAAAATAAAGAAATTAAGAAAATGAACGAAAATGAGCCCAAGACTGAAGAAAAAAAAGAATAAAGACCACAAAGATTGGGCTTGAAAAGAAGAAGAACCCAAAAGCTACGAGGAATTGGGCTAATTAAAAGAAGAAAATTCGGATTAAGAATAAAGATGGAGGCCCAAGAAGAAGCCCAGGCCGGCTGGTAGAATATTCTGGAACGCGTGTTCAGCCGGCGGTTGAACCTAAATCAGGAAGGCGGTCGAGCGCGCGGGTCAAAATCCGGGTTAACGGGTAAAATTCCGATCCAGCCGACGGCTAAATAATCCAACTGGCGGTTGGATTCGCGAGCCAGAAATCTATAAATAGGGCCATTACCAAACCATATACGAAACAATTACAATACGAATTAAGTAATTCTTAATTCGGTTTTAGGGTTAAAAGGTCGATTTTAAGGGCGATCAGGAGGCTAGAAGGCTAGGGTTTGAAGGATTTCAACCCTAACGAAGATTCGGTTCGGTTATTAGGGTTTGATTCTTATTCTTTTCTATTTACAATGTGTCATAACTTGTTTTTAGATTTGATCTATTTTACTTTAATTATGAACTAATTCTTTATTGTATTTACTTAGATGAATGATTTTTATATAAAGGTTTCATTATATGTTTATGTTGATCTTAGTTATGAATGGTTATTGAGTTTGTTTGAAAGATCCATATTGATTGTGTGTTTATTAATTGTTACTTAACGTGGTCAAGAGTGTGACACGGGGCAAATTAGGCCGTCATTTGTGTTTAATCATAGATCATTATTACTTGTATTTAGTATGAAATAGGACTAAGTACAGTAACATTTTGTATATATGTAAATATATATACATCTACATAATTAATTTTAATTACGCGAATTCGTTCGGATGGAATCCGACACAATAAATATGGACGTTGGTGAAAAACATTTTCTTAAATAGCGTGACAATATTAAACAATCGTTATTTAAATTATATTATTACGATAATATATAAAACATTTTACGTTTCGTATAAAACGTACCATACGCGACGAAAACGCGCGAATCCCGCCCGACAACCGAACGAAGCTCGAATTATATTTCGATATCTTAAAATGAAGTGTTTTAAATAAAACTTCAATCAAACCTTACGCGAATAAATCGTTAACGAAAACCTTGAATAATAAACGTTTAACGATTAAACAAACGGATAAATGGGTACCGCACGTAACGTAAACTTGGGGAACAATATTTAGGCAACCCACACCATGTGGGGGCCCACCAAATCTGCCACCATCCCCAAGCCATGCCCAAGACACCTCATTCCCTTCCCATACTCACCTCACCCCCTCATTCACTCCAACACTCCAACAATTTCACACACAACCTTTTTCTCTCAACTCTCTCATCTCTCTCTTGATCTCTGCGAATCCCAGCCCCAAAAACCCCCCAAATCACCACCAAAGTCATCACCACAAACCACCTTAACACCACGTCTTCGGTTTGCAAGAAAACGCTAGGAAACGAGTTTTCGACCTCCATTTATTCGTGTTTTCATCAACTTCTTTGTAAGAAACTTCATCTCCCTTTTATTTTACTTGGAACATACATATAAACATGTTATAATGTCCATATAACAAGATTATCTCCAAAAACAAAGTCGAAAAACATTTTTGAAAACACAAAAACGCTAACAGCTTTTGGGCAGAAACTTAGGCTGTTTTCAAGGAAACGTTTCGTACTCAAAACTTAATGAAAATGGACGATTCAAAAGACAAAACTTAAGTTTAAGAAGTTAGCTTTCATTTCCAAATGGTTTCGTAATTTTTTGACACCGTTTGATACCCGAAAACATTTTTACAAAAACGTGTCGCAAATCTGTCTCGGATGGCAGATTTTTGTGCCAAATTCTCGGGTCCATAACTCGAGCTACACAACTCCAAATGACATGAGGTTTTCGCCTAAATCTCACAAATTTCGTTAGCTTTAAAAGTTGTATGATTACGTCTCGTGAAGTTTTATATATGTTTCTCAGTAATTCAATATTTGAATATGTGTCCAGATTGGTCAAAATTAGACCTCCAAGGACAAAGGGAATTATTAAAAATATTTAGACTTATCCAAAAATTCTAGAAAAATAACTGAAAGTAGCCAAGACATACGGGAACAACTGGTATTTTTCTCGGATTTTATCTCGACACTTTGACTAGTCAAAATGAGCCACGAAAACGACACAAAAATTGATGAAATAAACCAAGGGACTGTTTTGGCATACTTTTGAAAACGACACTTTCGGGTTAACCACAAAACGTAACGATAATTTTTCTAAGCTTTAAAAACATATTTAAGACTTCCCTAAAAGTTTCGGGTCAAACCGAGTATGTTTGACCAAGTTCTCGAAACACAGATCACAACAGGTCCTCTGTGTCGCAGATGCCCCAAAACCATTGCGACACAATACTCTTGCGACACTAACCCTTGTGTCGCTATTTTAAAATCAGCATTATTGACTTGTGTCGCAACCTACGACACAAAGCCATGTGTCGCTTGTTCGCACTTGATTTTCACAATACTCTTGCGACACTAACCCTTGTGTCGCTATTTTAAAATCAGCATTATTGACTTGTGTCGCAACCTACGACACAAAGCCATGTGTCGCTTGTTCGCAGTTTTAACCTGCGACACAACCCATGGGTCGCAACTGCATAACTAACAGTACTAATATGCGACACTACATCCGTGTCGCAATACAAATCCAACACCGTCGACTACGACGCAAATCCCTATGTCGCACACTTAATTAAAATCGCGATCTGCGACACCAAGTCTTGTGTCACACCCCCAAAAGTGTACAGCGGAAGCGGTTCGGGTGGGGTCGTGACTAATCAAGTAATCACAACACAAAGGTAAAAGCGAACGACTCTATATGAGACGTTTATAAAATAGTACAAAGTAGTTACATTGAAATACTTTAAAAGTTACATTAGCATCGAGTTCGCGAAATAATATCCTGAAGATTCTAGTACATAACGAAATATTTCAAAAATAATATATGAACATCTTCATATACGTATAATGCATGCGACTCGATGTAGCTAGCAATCCTGTGGGCAATCCTACTGTTGCTGAGTACCTGAGAATACAAAGCTGAAAGGGTCAACCAAAAGGTTGGTGAATCTCACAGGTTTAACAGTAAAAACATAGTTATGAAACACAAGATTAATCCGTGATTTGCAACCAAGCAAATAAAGTAAACAAAATTAATGTTTCCGAAATTGCCACGAGCCCACGGTTCGAAGCCTAACCCGTTTTGTGCCTCCCGGAGGTGTCTAATCCGAAACACCTTTATGACAAATACTAGAGTGCCCGTTTTTAACTTGGTTATAGCTAGTAACCCGGACGGGGGTGTCATTCCCATAATAGATCTATTCTCTAGCACTCGCGCCTTCGCAGTTAACGAACCATGTGTGTTGAGGACTTTTAATGGATTAAAAACAACTCATACAATCTTGTAAAAATAATCGAGTACTTGTGTTCATGAAAAACAGTTAAGCATTTGTATCTCACCCCAAAGTATATAAAACAGTAAAAGTAAAAGTGGGGCTGTAAGACTCACCTTGGGTTTAGCAAGCAAATAACAAATAGCGGGCGTCTGTGTCCCGTAATGCAACCTTCTAGTGCCCTAAATGCATAAGGTTGTGTGTAAGTGGGTGTTAATATCCACTTATGTATCATACGTGTAAGTGGGGTGTCAATGTCCACTTATCTCATTCGTGTAGGTGGGGGGGTTAATGTCCACCTATGCTAGTTCACTCAACTAGAAATGTCCAATTGTTCAGTTATCGTTTGACTTTAGAAAATATGTACGGCCTGTTGGTGGAAAGTTGTAATAATTAATATTAAGTTTGTTTAGATGTATGCTTGTAAAAGTACATATTGTGCATATCCGAGTAGGTATCATAGTTACGTATTGTCACACAAATTAAATATTTTGTGAAATCATGTTTTGATCAACCTGTGTTCTGCGACACAAAGAGGTTATGCGACACTAGGGATTTTTATGCGACACTAAGGCTAGTGTCGCTAGATTGTATTAAATTTAATTAGGTTGCGACATAAGATTTGTGTCGCTAAGTTTCACGGACAGAGATCGAGGGTTGCGACACTAAGGCTAGTGTCGCTAGTGACGATTCGTTCCTCCCCTGCGACACTCATGTTTGTGTCGCTAAAGTGACGATTCGGAATATGGCGAAACAGAGGCTTGTGTCGCTAATGTGACGATTCGGGTGCTATGGCGACACAAAGGCTTGTGTCGCAGACTATTGGGCTTCTGCGACACAGAGGCCTGTAACAGGTCAGTTTTTGTAAATTTTATTTCGTGTTCCAAATGTTCAAATAAAAATTCAAGAAAAATCTATGTTGTTCCTCAGTATGTTAGCTCCTTAAAATAATTTTTCCAGAATTTTTGGGTATTCCTAAGTATTTTTAAAAATTCGGTTTGTACCCTGAGGTCAGAAAGTGACCAATCAGGACACATGCAAGAAGATTAATTTTCTGGGCAAAATCCATAGGGGTTCAGAAAAAGTGGTCAACACGAAACTTGTAGCCAATAAAATTTCTGAACTTTTGGAGGTGGTTTCAGGTCGTTTGGTGTCGTGTAGCTCGAGATATGATCAAAACCATAAGACTAAAGTTTCTGACTTTTTGGACAGTTTATACCTATGTTTTTATAAAAATCATTTCGGGTATCAAACGAACTCCAAAAATTATGAAACCACTTGGAAATGAAAGCTAACTTCTTAAACTTAATTTTTGCCTTTTGAACTGTCCATTTTGGTCAAGTTTTGAGGGAGAAACAGCCTCCCAAATTCGAGCTATTTTTCTGCCCGAAAATGCATGTTTTGTTCTTGAACATTTTAAGCCATGAAAAACGTTTTTATGTTATATTTTGGACATTTCTTTATCAAGTGGACATTTTAACATGTTAATAGAAGTGTTTCAAGTATTTTAAAAGAGTTTTGAAGTTCTTACAAAGTTTCCAAACCGAGATGGAGGAGAAAGATGGTGAGGAGAGCTTGATCTTGTGTTTTGGCTTGATTTTTTCTTCAAAAGTGATGAATGATGATGGTGGTTGATGGTGGCAGGTGGTGGTTGATGGTGGTGGTGTAAATGGCAGATTTCTAGTGAGAGAATGTAGAGAGGGAATTGAGAGAGAGTGTGTGTAAAGAGTGTGTGTGTTTTGAGTGTGAAAAATGAGAGGAAATGAAGGAAAAAGAGAATAAATAGAGTGGGCCTTGGGCTGCCTTCTTGGGCCGATTTGGGCCTCTTGGGCCGACCTTGGGCTCAGTTGGGGCGGCCCAATTGGGTCCTTGGGCTTGCACATTTGCTTTCTCAAGCCCGCGTTACGTTATTCGGTTGGTAAAACGTTATTTGCGCGCATAAACATTAAATCTTTTGTGTTCTATTTTTGATACAAAATCACTATTTTAATTTGACCAATATATTTAAAAATACTTTATTGAACCTTCTTAAAATATTTGTCGGTTTCGTTCGGGTGTCGGGCGCGATTCGCGCATTTTTGTTGTGTTTATTACGTTTTAAGCAAAACGTCTAGGTTTTTCGTATATTCTTATTTAATAACAATAATATAGGGTAAATAATTACTATTTAATTTATAAAATAGGTTTACATTATTTATGGAAAGTTATCATCAACGCCGTATAGACTGTCGGACCTCGTCCGGTTGTTTCGCGTAATTACAGATATACACATAATCACGTAAGTGTATATTCAAATATACAGGTAATTACAGATATTTAGCCTAATACCAACTAAATACAAGTAATTAGGGTTTCCAGCTAGGTTTAACAATTAACCTAAAGTGTCGGGTGTCACATCTTGTTTTGCACAACTATCTGAATTTCGCACTTTTCGACACTACCTTTGTATCGCAGCACCTCATAGCGACACAATCCTTGTGTCGCATAAAACAGTCTGATTGAAAACATATCTTTCACTAAGGATCACTTTTACGAAACAACGACTATACTATACTATTCGTAACCACAATACATATACTCTTATAAGTATACAATGAAACAGAACATAATAATAATGTCTTTGGGAATTATTGTTACAAAACGTCACCAACGGGCTGTACATGTTTTCTAAACACAAACGATAAACAAACATTTGGACATAACTAGTTGAGTGGACAACTAGCATGAATGATCTTTTGAAACATTTACTCATACATAACCTTATGCGTTAAGGGCGCTAGAAGGTTACATTTTTGATATATGTTTATTAATTTAAACGCACGCTTTCAAGACTCAGGTGAGTCTCATAGCCCCTCTTTTACTGTTTTTAACTATTGGGGTGAAAATACATACACAGTTTTTCATGAACACGAGTACAGAAACACACATATAAGGATTGCATGAGTTTCACTTTCATAATCCACACAAAAGTCCTCTACACATCTTAGTTTCGTTAGTAGGGATCTTAGCGCGAGTATTAATGAATAGATCTATTTGGGATTGACCATCCCCGTCCGGGTTAGTAGCGCTAACTTGTCAAACGGGCGCATTATTATTTGTTCATACGGATGTTCTGGATTAGGCGTCTGCAGGAGGCAAACTCATTTCGATTAAGCTTCGGACTATGAGCTCATGGCAGTAGTATACATTATTTTTGCATACGCGCAACTCATTGAAATCTCGTGATTCACATCTATACATTGAAATCTCGTGATTCACATCTATACATTATTGTTGATCATTTTAGTATGTATTCTCAGGTTCGCAACAACAGTAGGATGGCCTACAGGAAATTCTAGCTCGAGTCGCATGATTTACAAACATCGGAGATTAATCTTGCATTACTATTTTGTATCATTAGTTATGTATTAGAATCTCTAGGATTATTCGCGAACTCACAGATTATTGTAAACATTTGGATTATAAATGTAAATTACTTTGTACTATTTTCAAACGATGCATATAGTGGTCGTTCAATGTAATCTTATGTGATGATCCATGATTAGTCGCGCCCTGACCCGACTTCCGCTAGAACTAACGTTTGTATGTGTTGATTGATTATCTGCAATTAAGTGATCTATTAGTTAACTGTGGCTTGAGACTGTAACCGGTAATAGGTTAAGACCAATAGCAATTAATACAACCTCATTGGTGTGATAATTAGAAAACCAATAATTATAGAATTTAACACAAAGTCACTGAATAAATCTCAATAAATCTTATGTTTATAACACGCCTCACTGTATTCAAGAGAATCTAGTATTAAGGTATGGTTTATTAGGGATTAGTTAACCTTAATAAGAGGCTATCCAGTTTAGTTGAAATCACCATAGTAATTGATCAACAATCCATAAACATATTTGAAACCTGAATCGAGAAATCAGTAATCTAAGTAAATACATGTTTGCCTATCTGATTATTGTTAGTTATCTTTTCTATCTTATAATTGTTTTTAATTCTTTTTATTAGTTTTCAATTAAATCTATGTTCGTACGGAACTATAATGCATCCCTTATCTAGTTTTAATTTGTAATTTAGATTTAATTAATTAATTTAATTTACAACGATTCCCTGAGTTCGACTCGGTCTTACCAAAGCTATACTATAATACGAACAAGTATTCTTGCCTGGTTGTGTTTAAGTTAACTTTAGTATTTCCTTTTTAATTTAAAACTTGTATTTTTTAACGACAACTTAACACGCATCATATAACACCACAAATTAAAATTGGAATGTACATAATTTCATGTACCCAAACTAAAATTGAAACGATTTACATAATAATAACCAAAAGTAATTACTTAAATATCAAATAAACTAATTATACATCACATTTTTAAGGACTTTTGACTCTTGAATTTGGTCCTCGCTTGCTTTTGCACGGTATCACTAGATACAAAAACAGGTGCTTTGCGCTTTCTCTTTGATACTTCTGGTGCAGTTTTGTTCTCATCACCAACCTTTTGTCCAGAAGTTGGTGGTGTTACCTGTACAAGACAAAAGCCGCATATGTATCAAACATTTAATTAAATATGAAGAATTATATATATGTAGGTTGATAAAAACGTGTACTATATATACCTCCTCATCAAAAACCACTTGATCCTTGGGCCATGCATAAAAACCACCTACTGCATCCTTAGCTGTTTTGAAACCATTCTTGCAATGTCCGGTATACAAGCTGTAGGTTCCTTGATCTTGGACCTAATCGAATCAACACAAACAATCGAGAGGCGGAATTCAAACGATTGAATTAAGTACGTTAAACACACAATGAATCAAACGCAAATCACTTGTATATTGATATAATAACCAATTAGCTTGATACACTGAAATGCCATACAATATGCTCTCTAAACTCCCTGATTCGTCAACCCTAACACTGAGGCCGAATGCACCTATTTATACCGAAACCAAAACTGACTTGCGACACAAGGGATGTGTCGCACAGCCGACTCATGTGACACAAGCTTTGTGTCGCATAAACGACACAAGCTCTGTGTCGCCTAAACACAAAATGTAATTACTTATTTTTGAACCAGCTTCGTAATTACATAACCAAACTATTACAGACTGAGACCAACTGACAAACACACTGAATATGCACCAACAAACTCCCCCGTGTCTTCAGCTTGGTCTTTAAAAAAAATCTTCAATCAAATCCAGCCTGCTGGAAATACACCACCGGCATGTATTCCATGAGTCACACATATATTCACAAGTTTCTGAAACCGGGTTGCTAGAACTTTGTTCACTGAATTTCTTTCATTGTATCGTATCCTATTGTCAAACAGCTTTCTTAAATCTTTTGAAGACATATTGATCAAGCTCATAGGATCAAACACTCGGAACTGTGCTTTCTTCAATCCGTAAAGCGAACCCGTTTCTGGCTCTGACTCAGGTACAAAAACAAATACTGCTTCTCCAGTATGAGCATCGAGTTCCCAATAGTGAAATCTTCTCAGAAAGTTTAGGGGAACGATCTCCAGATGAACCTCAGTAAGACAATCAGCTGGCGGATAACGAACTTTGATGATCGGCTGCCTTGTCACTGGATCTAGTTTCTTCTTAAACTTATACCTCGTACTCAGCTTCGGTTTGATAAAGTTGTATCTTTTGGTATTTACTTCTCGACGCAAAATCTTCTGCATATACTCAGCACAGTCATCTTTATGAGAATTTATCAGGTTCAGCTGAGCTAATCGATTTACCTCTCCCTTTGGTAGTGTATTGTAGGACCCTGTTACTGGATCTAAATCAGATCGTTGACCTCGAATGTAAGCGCGGAATACAAACAAACGAGTATTGAACGTTTAATCGAATCACACAATTATCTATAACGTTTTCTTTGTATTAACAATTGACGTATAAACGTTTACAATCACTTTCACTCTCTGCCTCCCTCTCTGACTCGTCTGATCAGCTCCAACACAATCAACCTCTTCACGAAACCCTAACGAAATATATATACTAACCATACTGGACCCTGCGACACAAGCCCAATGTCGCAGGCCCAGCCCATTGCGACATAACCTTTGTGTCGCTATAGCGACACAGGCTCTGTGTCGCCTGAACAGTATATTGTGTATTTTCTATAATTACATTTCGTTTACAGACTCGAAAATACAAACTTAATACTTCACACACTCAGACTAATTAACTTTAACAGAACAAACATTGACCAACTGACTGACACACATTTATGCACCAACAAACTCCCCCATGTCAGCAGCTTGGTCAAATAATCTTCAATTAGTCTTCACCAACAAACTCCCCCATTGAGATAGCTTGGTCTTCAAAAGTCTTGATGTTCAGTCTCATATGACTGATATCCAATTAGATCTTCAACTTCAGTGACCATCATCTCTTTCATCAATAGCTTCTCCAATAGTATTTATCTTCAAAGTCTTTAGAGAACTCTCATCAATTCTTGTCTTTTGAATATGAGCATGATATGTAACTTGAATAAAATAACTCAGAAATAAAATATTTTTGTAATTTTCTTTATAAGACAGAATTAAAATACTGAAAGCAATAAATAAACAATCTTTTTGGGGACAGAATTGTGTTAAGTCTACTTTAAGAATCATATCAGGATAACATGCAATTATTAGGAATAATAAGTGTTATTTCGATTATCAGTATGTTTGTCCACTTTAAATTTACTTAGCATATTTAAATCACCTGTTATAAAGATTAGTTCAAGACGATTATTGATATTTCATCCATCTAAACATTTGTACTTAAGTGTATGATGTCAACTCATAATAAGATGAATCACTTGTGTTATTATTAGCATGCATATTATAGTATATAAATCACATTAAAATATACATTTGAAATCAAAACATGTTAGTATTTTCTATATAGAGGGTGAAGGTATGGACGAATCTTTAGAACCAAGCTAGCGGTGACAGGTCTGTACTTTCGTACAACAGAGTCACATAAACAGTAGTTCTGGTTGAACCAACACCAGTCTGAACAATTTAAAATAGAGGGTACAGGTCTGTACTTTCGTACAACAGAGTACCATAGTTTAACACAAACCAGTACGAGGCAATCTTTTTATGACTTTTCTGTACATTTGTACATTTTATTTGGGAATTTAGATATGCCACGGGTACGCACTAATTGTCTATAACTTAACATAGACTACGTACCTAAGTTATTTTCAAGAATATATTAGATGAAACCAGGTCTGTATTTTCATACAACAGAGGAGACAACTAATATATTCCCCCAGATAACACCATACAAAGACCCTATATTTTAGATCATAACATGTTTATTATCCAAATATTAAGACAAAGCGTTAAAATATTTTGGACATTTTTGCCCTTATTTCAACTTAAAGTCATACATATTAATATGCCTTTATATAAAATAATATGCATTTTTGAAAGTTATGCTTCTTAGTAACTTTAGAACAAATGCCTACCAATACATCATTTGATGAAGCTAATATTTACAAAAGGTATTTCAAGTATGCTAGATAAATCTACTGACACATCAAACATAAATCTTAAAATTCCATTTTATGCATGTTTCCTGATGTACTATCATTTCCCCAATTGTTTACAGACACAATTCAACGTCTATTTTAACAATGTTGCAACTATTGCATTTCTTTAATACTAACAAGTAAAAAGAGTGACAGTTGCGTTTTTTTCAAGAATTTGCCTGTTCATATTTTTCAAACTTTTTAAATCGGAATTTTAAAATTACTCCCCCGAACAGCAAATTCTTTACTCAAAAACAAACAAATAAATAATCATGAAAGAAACAAAAATTTCAAGTCACATATCAAGTCAAACTCAAATACTTTTAGCACTTATTAACCACCTCGTTTCATTTCAAAAATATCATCCATTCGCTCAAACATCAGCACCACACATAAGCACCTTGAAATCAACCTTCTTCGTATCCTTGCAGTCACTAAAAGTATTAGCGATCAAAAACCTGACTGCATCACCACAAACAAACATTAGTACTTATGAGACACCCAAGCCTTGATAGACTTGGGTTGTCCACTATCGTCCATAACCATCACATCAATGAGTTTATGATATTTTAAAAACTCAGTTGATTTCATTGATGTGTTGTTTGTGGATTTAGGTTTCCAAACCCGTTTAGGTTCAGATGATTTGTTTTCAACAATGTTGGGTTTTTGAACAGCAGGTCTACTAGGCACAACTTTGTTTACTCTAGCCATAGGTTTTGGAGAGTTGGATGCACAACTAGATACGGGCGAAAACAATCCACGCCTTGAAAATGATTTTTGAAAAGAATTTCTAAAAAATGAAGTTCTTTGCATCCCTCTACCAAACCTATCTAGGGATAATAACCGACAGTCCCTAATGATGTGACCCTGTTGACCACAACGAAAACACGACCGCCTTTCTACATACGGCTTTCTCCAGTGACTCCCCTCAAATAGTTTTGATGGAGGATTTACTGAGGGAGGCTTAGAAGTTGAGGCATTTACAGAACATGAACACTTATGCGTACATGTTGATGTAGAGGCCTCTAAAGTTGAACAGGTAGATGTTGAAGGTTGTTTTTTAACAGATTTATTAATTATTTTCTCGTTCTTCAGATTATTCACAGATGATTGTGAATTATGTGAAGATTTTCTTTTTGAATCCTTCTTTGAGATTTTAACAGATTCGGATTCATTTACAACCTTGTTTTTACCCTTATTATTAAAAACCTTTTCAGATTCCTTTGTAAATATATGATTTTCGGGTTTAACATTAACCTTTTCAACTTTGACCTCAGACTTTTCAGTTAAGTCTTCCATTTCAACAATCTCCTCAACACACACAGGAGATACACCTTTAGCCTTAACAAACTCAGGCCTTTTGACAGTCGATGATGTATCAAACACTGACTCAGTAACAGATTGTGTATCTACCTTTGAAAAGGTAGGTACAAAGTCTTTGGCTTCATCCTTTGAAGGCATTGGCAGATAGTCAGAAGGAGGTGGTAAAAAGTGATAACCAAGACCAGCCTTACTTTTCGTATCTGTCCTTTGCGATTGAAGGATCTCGTCAAAGACCAGTGTGGATGTTGAAAAATTTGAAAGTTTTCTCTTAAGGTTAATTATTTCTGACTGTGAGTCAGCAAGTTCCTTTCTAAGATCAGCTAGTAATTTAAGATAACTATCAATTGCATCTTGTTGACTAAAAATTTTAGCTTTTAGTTCCTTCCGGTCAGAAAACGCAGCATCTAGTTTCTTATCAAAAGCCTTTTCATTATCTTTCAAAATTTTATTTGCCTGAGTAAGTTTTTCTAAATCAGAATTCAGGCGTTCAGTATCCTCACTGAATCTGTTAACTTTGTTAGTCAATTTGATACAAGACACACAAGATAATGGCTCTTCAATGGGTACCTCAGGTTTACTAATGAGATGAGACATGAGAGCTTTATTAATACTACCGATCTCATTATTATGTGTTAATAGTTGAGTAAAGGTTCGGAGAGACATTGTGATGCCTGCAATTTTTGTAAATCACAACTACCCTGATGTTTAATGGTGAGTTGTCAAATTTAGCCTTTTTCGACTTTACCCTCCAAAATTTGATTCGAAAAAAATCGAAAACTACCCGAATAAAATGAAACTTTCTCAAAACCAAAATTAAGAACTTTTAAGCTTAAAAATAAAATTTGGTAATGCGAAAAATTTCCCGCCAAAAGACTTGTGTCGCAAAGGCTTGTGGCGCACACTAGTGTCGCAGGCTGTGTTGCAAAATGTTGTGTCGCAAAAGCGTGTGTCGCACACTAGTGTCGCAGGCTGTGTCGCAAAATGTTGTGTCGCAGAAGCTTGTGTCGCAGTTCAAATTCAAAACAAAAACCCTAGTAGCGACACAAAAGTTAGTGTCGCAGCTAGTGTCGCAATGTCGCGGCCAGCAGCTCCAAAAACCCTAAAAATCGAAAATTTTCGAAACCCTAACGAATTTCGAAAGGTAATCGACGAACAAACCCAAAAATACACTTCCAGAAACACAATATGCAATCTAATAGACCTGGAAATCACGATCAATCACCAAATACCTTCACAACTCAAACCGAAAACGTACAAAAACGACCTAATACCACACAATCCAAAGATTATAGCTCTGATACCACTTGTAGGACCCTGTTACTGGATCTAAATCAGATCGTTGACCTCGAATGTAAGCGCGGAATACAAACAAACGAGTATTGAACGTTTAATCGAATCACACAATTATCTATAACGTTTTCTTTGTATTAACAATTGACGTATAAACGTTTACAATCACTTTCACTCTCTGCCTCCCTCTCTGACTCGTCTGATCAGCTCCAACACAATCAACCTCTTCACGAAACCCTAACGAAATATATATACTAACCATACTGGACCCTGCGACACAAGCCCAATGTCGCAGGCCCAGCCCATTGCGACACAACCTTTGTGTCGCTATAGCGACACAGGCTCTGTGTCGCCTGAACAGTATATTGTGTATTTTCTATAATTACATTTCGTTTACAGACTCGAAAATACAAACTTAATACTTCACACACTCAGACTAATTAACTTTAACAGAACAAACATTGACCAACTGACTGACACACATTTATGCACCAACATGTACTCAATTTATTGAATGAACGTTTGAAATATTGAATACCGTCCGTTCTCTTTATCATAAAAACACCTTTATTGATCTTCCAACTCTTAATAAGTCCAGAATAATTTCCGCTGACCTTGTAAGATTTACATGTGACAGGAACAGGTTCAGGAACTTTACCATGAGGCCACCACTCAGAATGCCTTGATATAGAAGTTTCTGCAGTTTCAGGAGTAGGTGTCTCTTGAGCTGTAGATTCTAGAACAGTCTCTGCTGACGGAACATTTTGTGACTTTGGGAAGTACCAGCAGGCTCTACTTCATCCTTAGAGGAATTTGTTTCAATTGTAGGAGCATCATCATAATATTCATCAGAATGTAACTCCTCTTCCTCAGCTGACACATCATCATTATTCTCAAAATCATCTTCCTCAAATACCCGACCAGCTTCATTGACCATTCTTTGAATATATGAAAGATCCGCTTGTGAATAATCAACCGCAAGTGGTGTCGGTTGGTCCGGAATTTCATGAACAAGGAAGTAATCTAAACGAGGGATTTCATTAAAATCAAACATATTTACATCATCAGTTTGTGTCCCGGCGGAAGTCCTAGGTGTTGTTTCAATGACACGCAGGCCTGACTCCCCCGAAACGACAGCTAGGGATTCTAATTCTAAAACCCTAGATTCCAAAACAGGAACCCTGGCAGTCTGCAGCTCCAAATCTTTAATCTATGCAGCTTGAGCTTCCAAAATAGTAGACTGCGTTTTGATAAGATCAACTTGAGCTTTTGCTATTTGCTGCATCTCATCCATACGCCTCAGCAGCTCTTGGATTACCGAGGGCAGAGGTTGAAGAGGAACCTCAACACGGGGAATGTCAACCCGTGGCCTGGAAGAAGAGGTAGCAGCAGATGGACGATTTCGAACAAGCGGAGGCTCCCAGTCTTCAACCGTAGAGTCGTCTCGAGCCCTTTTACCCGCATCGGGTCGTACGTAGACCATCCCTGCCCTTTTGCGTCTCTGAATGCACTTAAAGCGTCTTATATCAAAATGACGTATATTCTCCATTGAAGCTTCGGAAGGGACAGTCCCTGGAGAATTTGGTGGAGTGGAACCACCATCAGAAGAATCGGTATCCATTTCCTCAACAACATAAGGCTGATTAGCCTGTAGGTTTTCCGGTGCCATACCAGCAGGCTCTTCAACACGGCCATACGCCTCAATATCTTGCAAAAATGCCTCTAGCTGAGGATTTTCGTCTTGAACCGGCACATTAACAAAAATATCCTTAGGCTGAGGAGCAGCTGCAGCATCCAAAAATTCATTGGCAGCCGGAGAAACATAGTCCTCATTTACAATGTGCCCAAAAAGTGGCACGTCCGCCGGCGCCGGGACTCCTTTCGCATATTGCCCGCAAATTGCAAAAATGCGGATGTTCATAGGGGTTTGTCTAAAGCGATGAGCTGCGTTGACTGGAAGCCCCGGAAGAAGATGATTAAGTAGGAGCTGAATAAACCGCGGGTACATGTTCCAGCGATTGTCCCCGGTATGAACATTATCTACCATTGATCAAAAAATGTAGCCCGAAAAATTGAAGGGCTTGTTGTATAACAGAGCAAGCATGGCCGACGCTGTGGAATGGCTCATGCCATCAAAACCAGCCTTCCGACTTGATAGGCAAACGATCATAACGTGCATTAGATACCGCCAGACCCTAGTCAAATTGGCCTTGCGGTATAGATCCTTAGGGACACCCGGATAGCCAAGACGAAGCATGCCGCCATTGATAAACGAATTCGAGAACTGAATAGGCAAATCCGGGTGGTCAGCGAATTGAAAGAATTCGCGTATCAGCTGCTCCCATATCACTACCTCTTTGTCGTCTACCCTTGAGATAATGCGAGTGATGGGAAGATCAGAGTTAATCATAGCTGAGTTCCAGAAAGAACCAACTTGATCCTTGTAGATTGGAGCAGTGGAGGAGATGGCTGTGAAAATTCGGGAACGGCGAAGAAATGCAATCATCGGCCTGAATGGGGCAGCCGAATCCCTATCATCCTCGAGAAAAGCCACGATATTATGCCTTGGCTCCCAGTCATTTGCATTAATATCTGCCATTGCTATTAACACAAAAGAAGAAACATAGCTCGAAAAGCGTTAGGATTAAAACTCGAAGACAAATTATTTCAAGAAAGTGTCTTATGCGACACAGAGGTTAGTGTCGCAGTCAGAATGCGACATAAACATTTGTGTCGCTAGAATGGTATGCGACACAGAAGATGGTGTCGCAGAAATCAATTTCAAAAACTATGCGACAGAAGCTCTTGTGTCGCTAATAAATTAAGCGACAGCAAGGGTTGTGTCGCATTTTGCAATAAAATGATTTTAATTTAACACTGCGACAGAAGTCTTATGTCGCACATCCTGTGTCGCAGACAAAAGCGACACAAAGTTTGAGTCGCATATCAGCAATGCAACAGACACAAGTGCGACACAAGGCTTGTGTCGCATCTTGTGTCACAAAGACGAACATATGCCCAACCCAGAAAACCTGGAGATCAAATTTGGGGTTTTTCGAAATTGACCACACCAAACCGTGCGTCAATGCATGCAGAGCATGAAATCACGTGTTTTAACCCGTAACATAAATAAACACCTCGTTAAATTGCACCAAAAACAAAAACCCTAAAAACCCGTATATGATTTTAACAATTAAACACGAATTACACGGTAAAAGTGGTTAAAATTGGTACCTATAAGTCAAGAAGAGTGAGGAGAACAAGAATCACGGATTGGATTGTAACAAAATCGAGCAGAAAGATGAAATCAAATGAAAATTACGTCGCAGTCCTTGTGTCGCAAGATTGAGCTTGTGTCGCTTGTTGTGTCGCAAAAACAGTGTAGCGACTGAGAGGTAGGGTCCGGCTTTTATACCTGAACCCTGAATAGCGACACAAAATGCGACATTGGTAGCGACACAAAGCTTGTGTCGCACCTTGGACAGTTTGTAATTTTTGATTTGATTTCAAGTTTTAACTCAAGAGCCGATTTGATATTTACTTAGAGACTTGGTATAACGAAGAACAATAAAATAAAAATAACAATTTACAAAAGAAAAAGTAAAAACCCGTTTATTCTATTGTACAATCAACGACAAAATCATAACGTCTTTTTGGTGAAGGATTGTTTAAGTATGCCTTAGGAATCATATCAGGCTAACATGCACTTATTTGGAAATAGTAAACTTTATTTCGATTATCAGTATGTTTGTCCACTTTAAATTTACTTAGCATATTTAAATCACCTGTTTTAAAGATTAGTTCAAGACGATTATTGGTATTTTTATCCATCTAAACATTTGTAATTAAGTATATGATTTCAACTCATGATTGAGATTGAATCACTTTGTTATTATTTGCATGCATATTATATTATATAACTCACATTAAAATATACATGTGAAATCAAAACATGTTAGTATTTTCTATATAGAGGGTGAAGGTATAGATGTATCTTTAGAACCAAGTTAGCGGTGACAGGTCTGTACTTTCGTACAACAGAGTCACATAAGCAATAGTTCAGGTTGAACAAACACCAGTCTGAACAATTAAACTAGAGGGTACAGGTCTGTATATTCGTATAACAGAGTACCATAGTTTAACACAAACCAGTACGAGGCAATCTTTTTATAACTTTTCTTGTACATTTGTTCATTATATTTTAGAATTTTGGAATGCCACGGGTACGTAATAGTTGTCTATAACTTAACATAGACGACGTACCTAAGTTCTTTTCAAGAATATATTAGATGAAACCAGGTCTGTATTGACATACAACTGAGGAGACAGCTAATATGTTCCCCCAGATAACACCATACAAAGACCTTATATTTTAGATCATAACATGTTTATCATCCAAATATTAAGACTAAGTGTCAAAATATTTCGGACATTTATGCCCTTATTTCAACATAATGTCATACATATTAATGTGTCGTTATATAAAGAAATATGCATATTTAAGAGTTAAGCTTCTTAGTAACTTTAGTACAAATGCCTACCATACATCATTTGATGAAGCTAATATTTATAAAAGCTATTTCAAGTATGCTAGATAAATCTACTGACACATCAAATATAAACCTTAAAATTCCATTTTATGCATGTCTCCTGATGTACTATCATTTCCCAATTGTTTAAAGACACAATTCAACGTCTATTTTAGTAATGTTGTGTCAGTCCCGTTTTACTTCAATTCAAATATAACTTGAACAAGCTTTGAATTATTACTGAGAAGTTGCGGAATAACACTCAATAATATTAGAAATATCAAAGATAAATATTTAGAATAATAAATAACGAAACACAAATATTAAAATCTAAGCCTCAATCTTATTAATATGAATAAGACGAATACACTTTTGTATTAGGGTTTACACCTTGAAGCTGCGCTATTTTATTCACTAATTTCGTATGTCATATTCTAGGTTCTAACGATCTCTATTTATAACACATAGAGTCCTGTACAATCTCCTATTATTATGGAATTAGATAACTTCCATAACAAACTCATTCTTATCACAAAGTCATAAACAGTGGTAACTACCACATTTGAACATTCAGTGGAAATAAACTTCCATCAGTGGTAACTATTTCATTTATGAATTCAACTAACAGTGTTAACCACTTCAATATACACTAACAGTCGTAATTACATAAACAGTGGTAACTACTTACAAAACTATCAGTGTTAATCCTTGTAGCAGTTGTAACTTCGATTCTTCAAGCAGTTGTAATCTTCACCATCAGTGTTAATCTTCAACCTTCAGTGGTAATCTTCAACCTTTAGTGGTAATCACTGTATCTCCAGTTTTAACAAACAGTGGTAATCTAAACCCGAATCAGTTTATCCTAACAATCTCCCCCTAAACTTAATCTGTCATCTACAACATTAAGTTTCTTCTAATTCTCCATTATAACTTCTTGAAGATGCTTTCAAAACCAATTTCTATATTTCTTTCCCAACTGTTCTTTTCTGTGAATCTGATTTAATATCATATAAATCAATTCCTTAGCAACTTCATTACATACAGAAGAATGTAATTTAGCTAATCTTAAACTTCTCAACAAACTTAAATTCATATCATACTCTCTATCTGTAAGCATATATAAAATCTCACCATCTTCCAAAATAACTTGATGTACTCCAGACACTTCAAAATACATCCACATTCTCACAACTTTAAAAGTTCCAAACTGAAAGGGAAATTCTTCTGGCTCAAACATCATTTTTATCCAATCCCATGTGATTTTTTCAATAATACTATCAAATCTTTTTCCATCCATTTTCTTCTTTCCTATCTCATACATTTTCACCATATCTGCTCTACTTAACCTTCTTAAAATTTCTTTTAATGACCTCCAGAAGGATTCACTCCCATCAGCTCTAACTATTTTAATTTTCTCCTCCTTCTTAGGTATCAGCAGTTTAATTACCATCCAATCAACAATCTCTGGCAAATCCCATGTTATTGGCTCTGCAGCAACTGGATGTATAATCATCAAATCATTCAATTGCCCTTCATCTCTCTCCAAATCATTAACCACCTCTTCCTGTTCTTTCTTTTTCTTCAACTCCTTTTCCTTTCTCTGATTTTCTTGATAAGGCACAAAGATATCTCTTTCATATGCCCTGGCCATCTCTTGATATGTCATTTTCTTTAACACCCCAGCAGGGATTGTGCACTTCAACTTGTTATATAAGTCTCTTCTTTTCTGTGCAATGGTCATTGGCTTGCTTGCTTTCTTCATTCTTGCTTGCTCAGCCTTCTTCTTCTTAACTTGACCCACCAAATACTCAACAGATTCTTCTTTCTCCTTTCTTAACATCCACTCATCAAACCTATTCACTTCCTCCTTTGTCATCATAACAAATCTACCGGGCTCAACCTCAACTCTTATCAAACCAGTTCCCATTTTGGCATTCAGTTCAGCCTGTAGCCTCTGTGCATATTCTTCATCATTTGCAGTAGCAGCAGGCATTTGTTTTGATTTCTTTTTAGGCTTAGGCTCTTCCACTAACTTTCCTTTCCCTTTATCCTTTGGGTCAATGTGAGGTAAATCCCTTCGGAATGTAGGTGTTGCAGCAGGCTCTCGGATTGTGAAACTAGGCAAGGATGGTTGTGATGGTTTCTTCTTATGAGTTTCAATCTTCCTTCCTGTTCCTAATTTCTTAGCTTTAATCTGTGGTACACTTTTCTTCCTGCTAAATTTCTGAGCAAACCTATCTGTAACAACCTTTTCAGTTGCAGCTATTACCTCAGGCATATTCACCTCTTCACCATCATCATCACCTCTTAATTCTTCTGTTCTTCCATCTAAATCAACTTCAACAGTATCATCATCCAAATTTATACTTGCAGTCCTTGACACTTCTTCTATAACCTCAATCTTTTCAGTCTCTGCCTTATCATCTATCACAGTTTCATCTACTAGTGTTGGTGGAGTGTGCACACACTCATTGTCAACCTCCATCTCAATCTCCTCATCCACTCCATCACTCAGTTCATTCTCCCCCTTTTTGAATGCATCTTCTGAAAGGTCAGGGGAAGATAGAACTGTTTTTGCTTGGTGAGCAGGAACTGTCCTTTTGTACCTCTGCTCAGTGATGTAGTACCTTCTGCCCTTCTCCAAAACTAACCTTTTCAATTTCTCAATCTCCTCTTGTTGCTTCTTGATGACTTTCTTCTGCCTGACTACCTCAGTCCACATATACTCTATCATGGCCGTCAATTTGTCATAGTGACTACTAGCCTCATCACCATTGGGATGTGACTCCCTAGGTGAATCATTGGCAGAGTTACCATCTGACTCATGCCTAGCATGATCATCAGATGACCCTCTGTTCTTGGTAATGGGTCCACCAAAATCACCTTCTTGCAAAGGATCATATTCTGGTGTTGCCTCTGTTTGGGTCTTATTTATGTTACTTCTGTCCTGCTCTGCCATTTGGCCAGAAGCAGTAGAAGCAGCCCTCCCAGAATGGTCATCCCACTCCTTATAGACCACATGCTGTGTTGATTCATTGGACTGAGACACCTGAGCAGCAAGAGCCTCAGATGCATGTGTGTTAGCCCTTTTGGCTTTAGCAGTGGTTGGTTTGTGGGTCCCTTGTTTTCTTTTGGTACCCCCAACTGCTGTGGGTTGAGAGATGATGGGTATGTCAACTCTCTCAGCAGATGGTTCAGCAGCAGTGGGTGTAACTGCAGCTGTGGTGGAGGGTGCAGGAAGCATTGAAGAAAACAATGCTGTAACCCTCCCAGAAAATTTGGAGTCTCTCTTCATATTAGAAAAAACTTTAGGTTTGTGAGAGAGAACACCAATGATAGTATCCTGTGCAGGCAAATTTGAGATTTGTTCATTTAAAAGTAACTGCACAAACCTAGGATACATCAAAAATTTTAATTTTGGTTGCTCAATATTCCTGAGCATACCAGAAAAAATTAGGTTAGAAAAATTGTATCTTTGACCAGTGGCAAGACAAACAATTGCATAAGCAATGTTGCTTCCAAACTGTTCAAAAGATGACCGTTTTGATGAGAGGCAGTGTAAAATGGTGTGTATTAAAAACCTCCATTGATGGGAGAAAAGAGTCTTTTGAAACGTAAAAGTATCTAAAGGACCCTCATAACCCATCAAACGAAAATTATTATACAAAGTTTGATTAGATAACGAAGTTATACCTGCCTCGTCATCGAGTTGTAGAGAAGCACGAACAGAGGCTTCAGTGATAACTACCCTGGTGTTGGCCACCATGGATACTATGCTCTTAGTCCCCTGTTCGTCTTCAATGGTTGCATTTACCCAGAAGTCATTAATGTGATCTTTGGAGACTCTGGGTGATACTGTAAGAGCATGATAGATGTGAGAGCCACGAAGGAAATCAATAATTTGGATGAAGTCCTGTGCCTCTTTGGGTTTCAGCAGATAGGCGATCATATTATGATTCTGCCCTATTGCAAGTGATGTGGAAGAGGAAGTGGAAGCCATTGATGTACAATCGAAGTGTAGTTGAAGGTTTAGTCGGTTTCAGCAGATAGGAGATTGATTGCTTAAGCGCAAGAGTTTAGTGGGTGATTGAAAGCGTATTGAAAGACGACTAGTGTTTGGGTTTATATACTGTTCAATTTAAGTCAGTGGAAAAATCCCCAATTTTAACGCTAACAGTGTTAATCGAGTGAAAAGTATTACAAACAGTGGTAACGGAGAAATTGCACTAACAGTGATAACTGTCCAAACACTTGGGTTTCATGCGCTTGCCCATCTTATACTTATTTACGCTAGCAGTGCTATCTTGTATAAGCAGTACTAACCGACCAAGGCAGTCACAACTTAATACAAGCAGTACTAATAGTCGCACTATTAAGTAAAGAAAGCAGTACTAATTTTTTTTTTTTTTTTTTTAACTGACAGTAGTAACGCCAACGCAAGCAGTGGTAACACCCTTTAAGTAGTACTAAGTCTCCAAACCGTGGAAATTAGACCTGCGCAGTGTTAACTAAAAACAAGCAAAAAAAAAAATACAATCATACAAACAGTACTAATTACCAAAGGCAGTGGTAACTTGTTTCAGTATTAACACTGGCAGTGTTAAAAGTAACTAACAGTACTAATAATACTTGGCAGTGTTAAAATACGCCAGCAGTGTTAACACGAACAGTGGTAATTAGGATATCAGTATCAATCCCAAGTTTAAGCACATAAAAAATTAATTAGGTCAAAGATAGTGAGAAAAGTTAAGACAGATTCATCAATCCAATGCTGGTAACCAAAAATGTAAATCTGCCCACATCAAAAGCTTTGGTAAACAGATCTGCATATTGATTATCAGTATGAACTTTAAAAATTTGTATAAGCTTTTTCTCATTACAATCTCTAATAAAATGATATCGTATTTCAATGTGCTTAGTTTTTGAATGTTTAACAGGATTGTTTATGATACTGATAACAGAGTTATTGTCAATAAATATAGGAGTTTTAAGAAAAGTCAAACCATAGTCTAACATCTGATTCTGAATCCATAGCACTTGAGCACAGCAGCTAGCAGCAGCAACATACTCAGCCTCTGTTGTTGATGTAGACACAGTGGATTGCTTCTTGCATTGCCAGGAGACTAACCTTTCTCCTAAAAATTGACAACCCCCTGAAGTAGATTTCCTATCCAAATTTGCACCTCCATAGTCACTATCTGTGTAAGCAAGCAGATCAAAAGAACTGTTCTTTGGGTACCAAAGGCCTAGTTTTGGTTGGCCTTTTAAATACCTAAAGATTCTTTTCACTGCATGCAGATGTGACATCTTCGGATTGGATTGGAATCTTGCACACACACACACACACACAGCAAACATGATGTCTTGTCTGGATGATGTCAGATAAATGAGGGAGCCAATCATTGATCTATAAAGATGAACATCAACATCCTCCCCCTCAAGATCTGCATGTAATGCTTTGTGTGTCTCCACTGGTGTGCTTGCCACCTTGGCATCCTTGTAGCTAAACCTCTCCAGAATGTCATTCACATACTTACTTTGATGAATGAAAATCCCATCCTTCTGTTGTTTCACTTGTAATCCCAGAAAGAAGGTTAATTCTCCCATTGAGCTCATCTTGAACTTGTCATGCATCAAAACTTCAAATTGCTTGCACAGACTGTCCCTTGTAGAGCCAAAAATGATACCATCTACATAGATTTGTACTAGTAGGATATCATTCTTAATTCTTTTGGTGAACAAGGTCTTGTCTATTGCACCCCTTGTGAAGCCATTCTTCAGTAGATACTCTGATAAAGTGTCATACCAGGCTCTTGGTGCTTGATATAAGCCATAAAGAGCTTTATCCAGTTTGAGCACTTTATCAGGGTACTTTGAATCTTCAAAGCCTGGAGGCTGGCATACGTAAACTACCTATTGAATAGTGCCATACAGAAAGGCACTCTTCACATCCATTTGATAGACATTGAATCCTTTGAAAGAGGCATATGCCAGGAACAGTCTGATAGCTTCAATCCTAGCCACAGGAGCAAACACCTCATCATAGTCAATCCCTTCTTCCTGTGAATACCCCTGGGCTACTAATCTAGCCTTGTTCCTGATCACTATTCCCCTTTCATCTTTCTTGTTCCTGAACACCCATTTTGTGCCAATTGCTCTTTTCCCTTTGGGTAGATCCATCAAGGTCCATACTTCCTGTACTTTGAATTGAAGCAGCTCCTCTTGCATAGCTTCAATCCAACTTGGATCCTTTAGAGCCTCTGTTACCTTCTTTGGCTCCATCTGAGATATAAAACAGGCATATAAAGAAGTGTGGAGTCCTTCTTCTGATATTCTGAGTTGATGCCGTGTTTGTACAGGTGTGCCAATATCACCAATCACATTTTCTAGAGGATGGTCTCTATGAACATGATAGTGTGATGTTGATGATACTGACATCTCAGATTCTAAGTTTGTTATATTCACATCCAGATCTGGTTGTTGTGTATCTGATGTGATTCTTTCCCTAATCTGCCTTGAGGGAGTGAAAATGTCATCCATGATTCTCTGTTCTACAGCTGATAGATCAGTTGAATCTGCAGCTGCCTTATCCACATTGACACTCTCACTTTCTTCAACATCTTCTTCTAAAGCTGGCATATTAGGATCATCAGGCAAGTCTGTTGATGTTTCTAAACTCTGTGTGGACTGCTGTGAAGTGGAGTCAAATACTGCTGGTGGATCAGGTGACCAAACAGGAAATACAACATATTCCTGTGGTTTGTTTTGCTGTGCAGTTGGTATATCTGTTGATGAAGTACTTGTACCTGCATGTATACCTGCACTTGATTGCACATTTGTATATCTGAAAGCATGGGTTAGTGCATCAATATCAAACAAAGATTTTGGTCCTTTTCCTATAGTATTTTCAGTATATTCATTAAATGTGATATTCATTGACTCCTCTATGATTCTGGTCTTTTGGTTGAAGACTCTATAAGCCTTACTTTGAATAGAGTAACCAACAAAGAGACCTTCATCAGCCTTACTTTCAAACTTTCCTAAATGACTTTTGGTATCTAAGATGGTACAAGGACACCCAAATGGTTTTAAGAAACTAACTAATGGTTTTCTCTTAAAAAACAGTTCATATGGTGTCTTGTTATGAGGCTTGACAACTAATACCCTATTTTGGACATAACAAGCAGTGCTAACTGCTTCTGCCCAAAAAGACATAGGTAATTTAGACTCAGCTAACATAGTTCTTGCAGCCTCAATTAGTGTCCTATATCTCCTCTCAGCAACCCCATTTTGTTGTGGAGTCCTAGGTGCACTAAATTCTCTCTTAATACCTTTGTTTTCATAGAATTTATTCATCTCATAATTTTTAAATTCTGTACCATTATCACTCCTAATGATTTTTACTTTGAGATTCATTTGGTTTTCAATCTTAGTTATAAATGATCTAAGTGTTTTACCTGTTTCATCTTTTGTCCTAAGGAAGAATACCCAGCTAAATCTAGTAAAATCATCAATTACTACCAAACAGTATAATTTCTTCCCTATACTGCTTATGTGTGTTGGTCCAAATAAGTCCATATGTAGTAAGTGTAATGGTGAAAAGTTTGTGTTCACAATTTTGGACTTAAAAGAAGACTTGTGTTGCTTGCCTTTTTAGCAGGCAACACAATGATCATCACATGAATATACCTTTTCAGGTAAACCTCTAACAAGTTTGCTTTTGACAAGCTTATTAATGGTCTTATAATTCATGTGACACATCCTTCTATGCCATAGTTCAGATTCATTTATAGTTGCTTTGCTTATAAGACAGTTTAGTTCAGGTTGAGGTTCCATATTTGCTAAGTCACACTTATATACATTATGCTTTCTGGGAATTCTCATTAAAATCATATTTTCAGGTATTTTAAATTCCTTGGAAAGTATAAGGCATTCAGTGTCAGTAAAATGAACTGGGTTCTTTTTATCTGTGATTTGACTCACACTTAGCAAATTGTACCTCAGTTGTTCAACAAAATACACATCCTCAAAACTTCTCTTATTGCTGTGCACTGTTCCTTTGCCTGTGATTTTTCCTCCTTTGGGATTGCTTCCAAAAGCTACATATCCTCCATCAAATGATTTGAAGTCCTGCAGCATTTTCCTATCCCCTGTCTTGTGCCTAGAGCAGCCACTATCCATGTGCCATAAGTTTGCTGGCTTGCCCTGCACATCAAATTGAAACTATAATTAGTTTCTCTTAGGAACCCAAACCAATTTGGCTTTGGGTTTCCCATGTGCATTCACAAAGTCAACTTTCTTGAAAATTATTGATTGTGATGCACAGTTGGTATTTGGACCTTTTGATTTATCAGATTTAATTGGTGTCCAAATCCAACTTATTTTAGACTTAACAGTGGAAATTGATCAAACAGTGTTAACTGTTTTATCAATCTTACTAACAGTGTTAATATTGTTAACACTGACAGTTTTAGTTTTTACCACTGTTTTTGCCTTGTTACTGTTAACTAATTTTCTAGTTAATACTGATGCAGTAGAAATAGCTGTAGCAGTCTTTAACTTATTAGCCTTAACAATTTTCTTCTTGGCAGTAGTAATGCGATCAATTTTTGATTTAAAATTTTGCTTATTGATCATATCAGTTCCTGTCCATGGTTGTTTTCTAATCCTTTGAAGATTCTTAGGATTATAATAACAATCATGTTGAAGATGATTGTTTCTGCCACATGTAAAGCAAGATTTCTCCTTTACCACTGTAAAATTCTTTCCCAACTTTTGTGAAACCATTTGGTTCTAATTTCTTTGATTTCCTATGGGTTTTAATTTGTGAGAAAGTGGTAATTGAGAAATTTTGGTTTTACATTTACAGTCAGCACAGTTAATATTTATAGATTTTACATTACTAGATTTATTAACTGTTTTAACTGAATTACTAATGTATCATAGACCAACTCTAGATTTATTAGCAGTGGTTTTCATGTTTTCCAAATTATTCTTTTTCTCTTCCTGAAACATTTTCTTACCCTCTTCTAGTTTATCACTGTTGAGTTCTAAAACTAGACCAGTATCTAATTTCTTGATATTCTCACATGATTTTTTAAAATTTAGGCTATCAGTTGTTTCAGAATTAGAATTGTTATTATTTTCAGATGAATAATCCAGTTCATCTTCCTCAGTCCATTGTCTAATTTCAACCTTATCAAAGTCAATTTTATTATCCAAGTTAATAACTGGATCAACCTTTGTAACATCAACTGTTATTCCTTCCTTTAACTTATTTAAATTTAAATCAGTTTTAGGAGGAAAATAGTTGTTATTATAAGGTGGGGAAACAGAATTATATCCTAACCCAGTTTTTATCTTGTCATGAATTTGAGATTTGATAATTTGATTTACACTTTTAGAAGCATGTTCAAGATCACTTACTGTTAATTTTATATTATCTCTTTCACAAGTGACCTCTACTAATTTCTGATTTATTGCTTCTAACTTATCTTTTAACACATCTCTCTCCCATCTGGCATACTTAAGATCATATTCATATTGAGTTACATTCTTTTCATATGCCTTTATTTGATTTTCCAAGTTTTCTATTGCAGCTGTAGTATGTCTACTTTTAATCTCACATTGCTTAAGTTCCTCACAAAATTTCATATTATAATCTCTATAATGTTTAACAGTTTGTTTGCATACAGGAGAACATAATTTGATTTGTACCTCATAAGGAACCTCTGATGGCTTGTTTTCTTCAACAATGGCCATTAAGGCTTGATTCTTCACTTCATGTTCTGCTTGATCACTCCAATCAAATTCAAGCCCATCTTGTGAAATTAAAGCATTTGATGTACTCTCCTGCACCGGTACATTCTTTCTCTGAATTCCATTGCTTCCTGTTCTCTGCCCAGTCTGCTCTTGCCTCTGACTTCTACATTCTCTTGCAAAGTGCCCCATTTTATAACAATTGAAGCACTCTACCTTGTTTTTGTCAAACCAAGCAGCATCATTCCTTTGGTTTGCAAAGTTATTTCCTCCTGTCCTTTGCATAAACCTTTTGGCTCTTTGAGTAATCAAAGCAATTTGCCACTTGATATCCATCTCCTCCAGATCATCAGAATTTATCTTCTCCAAATCTTCATTAGTAAGTGAAGAGTTCACATTACTAGCAAAGAAAGATTCTAATATTTGATCATTTGAGTTGTTTTGAGATGTTCCAACTCCTGCAGCAATATAAGCGGATCCTTGTTGATTTGAATCAACTTGAGATCCACTTACTGACATAAAAGCAGCATTATGATTGTTTCCTACAGCCTGCTTTTTGCTTTCAACTTCTGGCTCAAAGTTTCTCAGATCATTATAAATATCTTCAAGCTCCTTCATCTCCAAATTTGCACTCTGTCTTAAACCTACAGTGTAGATTGTCCATTCTTCACTTATGATCTCAGAAACTTCCTGTTCAGATCATCTTTATCAATTTTTACCTTGTGATTTTCCAGGTCTCCAACAAGTTTTGAAAACCTGTCAAAGGTTTGAGTTAGAGTTTCAGTTTTTGCAGAATTAAAGTTCTCATATTGTTGCTTTAATAGAGATCTTTTGTTCTTCTTGGTGCTGTCATTACCACCAAATCTCTTCTCAATAGCCTCCATGAGTATTTTAGCATCATCACATGCTTCAAATCTTCTTTGGTACTCATTAGGCATTGACAGCAACAATGTGCTGAGGGCTTTAAATTCTATAGATCTGACTTTTCTTTCTGCATCAGTAGTAGTTGGTGGTGGTCTCTGTTGCTTGACACCGTCACCATCTACTGTAACTGGAGGACCATTTACCACAACTTCCCACATCTGATAATCTGTGAGAAGCATATATTGTTTGATTCTGATTTTCCACAGATCAAACTCATCAGGCCTGAGCATAGGGATTTTAGTGACCTGGATTCCTTCATTGTTTTCTGTTGCCATTGAATTCAATACTTAATCACAAACTACACCTTAAAAATCAATTTAATCTTAAATTCCAGATCTTTCTGTATTCAAAGCTTTCCAAGCTCTGATACCACTTGTCAGTCCCGTTTTACTTCAATTCAAATATAACTTGAACAAGCTTTGAATTATTACTGAGAAGTTGCGGAATAACACTCAATAATATTAGAAAGATCAAAGATAAATATTTAGAATAATAAATAACGAAACACAAATATTAAAATCAAAGCCTCAATCTTATTAATATGAATAAGACGAATACACTTTTGTATTAGGGTTTACACCTTGAAGCTGCGCTATTTTATTCACTAATTTCGTATGTCATATTCTAGGTTCTAACGATCTCTATTTATAACACATAGAGTCCTGTACAATCTCCTATTATTATGGAATTAGATAACTTCCATAACAAACTCATTCTTATCACAAAGTCATAAACAGTGTTAACTACCACATTTGAACATTCAGTGGAAACAAACTTCCATCAGTGGTAACTGTTTCATTTATGAATTCAACTAACAGTGTTAACCACTTCAATATACACTAACAGTCGTAATTACATAAACAGTGGTAACTACTTACAAAACTATCAGTGTTAATCCTTGTAGCAGTTGTAATCTTCACCATCAGTGTTAATCTTCAACCTTCAGTGGTAATCTTCAACCTTCAGTGGTAATCACTGTATCTCCAGTTTTAACAAACAGTGGTAATCTAAACCCGAATCAGTTTATCCTAACATGTTGCAACTATTGCTTTTCTTTAATACTAACAAGTATAAAGAGTGGCAGTTGCGTTTTTTTTTTTTTTTTTAAATCTAAATCCAAGTCCAAAAGATAATTATGACCAGAAATGGAGAGTTAGGCATTACTCAAACTCACCATTCCAATCATAGAGACTAGCTCATCAAATCTACTACGAGGGAAAGCTTTTGTGAAAAGATCTGCGTTTTGCTTAAGCGTAGGGATTTGGACAAGGTCAATTAGGTGCTTCTCATAGCAATCCCGTATAAAATGATAACGAATTTCAATATGTTTGGTTTTTGAATGCTGTACGGGATTGCGTATGATGGATACAACAGCTGAATTATCAATATGAATAGGAGTAAGAGTTAGAAGTAACCCATAGTCACGCATTTGATGCTGAATCCAGAGAACCTGGGAACAGCAACTAGCAGCAGCAATATATTCTGCCTCGACGATTGAAGTAGAGACAGTTGTCTGCTTCTTGCACTGCCACGAGACTAATCGGTTTCCAAGAAACTGACATCCTCCAGTTGTTGACTTTGCATCCACTGAGCAGCCACCATAATCAGAATCTGAAAAAGCAGTTAAGGCAAAATTGTTTTCGTTAGAGTATCAGAGACCCAAAGAGGGTCTCCACTTTAGGTAACCTAAGATACGTCTGACTGCCTTTTCATGAGAAGCTTTAGGCTTTGCTTGATATCTTGAACAGATGGACACAGCGAATAATATGTCCGGCCTAGATGCTATGAGGTACATAAGCGATCCTATCATAGAACGATAGTCTCGCTGATTTACATTATCTTCTTCATCAGCAGGTCCAAGTTTGTGACTAATGTCAATGGGAGTTCCATAGTGTTTCGCATCGAGCATCTGATATTTTGTCAAGATGTCCTTGACATATTTTGTCTGATGAATATAAATTCCCTTATTAGACTGCTCGACTTGAACACCTAGGAAGAATTTGAGTTCTCCCATTGCACTCATCTCAAACTTAGATTTCATGACTTTCTCGAAATCTCTGCACAGCACCTCATTGGTCGAACCAAAAATAATGTCATCCACATATACCTGCACAAGCAACAAATTTTTTCCTGTCTTTTTAATAAAAATAGTTGAGTCAATCTGCCCACGGGTGTAACCATTTGTGAGCAGATGTTGAGACAGCGTTTCATACCAAGCCCTTGGAGCTTGATGAAGACCATACAGCGCTTTGTCGAGTTTGTAGACATAATCAGGATGTACTGAGTCTTCAAAACCAGGAGGTTGTTTTACATAAACCTCTTCGTTGACCTTCCCATACAAAAACGCACTTTTCACATCTAGTTGATAAACACGAAATTTCTTGTATGAAGCATAAGCAAGAAATATCTGTATTGATTCCAAACGCGCAACTGAAGCAAAAACCTCGTCATAATCCAATCCTTCAATCTGTGTAGAGCCTTGCATGACCAGACGAGCCTTATTCTTTATCACCACTCCTCGATCAACTTTCTTGATACGATAAACCCAGCGAGTACCAATCGGATAGAATCCCTGAGGCAGTTTAACCAGCTCCCAAACTTCTAACTTTTTGAACTGTTGGAGCTCCTCTTGCATGGCTTCTACCCAGTGAGAGTCAGTTAATGCTTCGTTAATATTTTTCGGTTCAATTTGAGAAAGGAAGCATGACTCCATTTGAGCTAACTGGCACTCTATTTGCCCTCTGGTTCTAACTCCATCTTGTAAATCACCAATAATGTTATCGACCGGGTGATTCACATTGACACGGCTAGTTGGAATCTCTTCATGTTCAATGACAGTTTCCAAGTTTGTATCGTCTCCCCAGAGACTAAGGTCTCTTCGTCTACCTCTGTGACAGATTCTACTTCACCATCTGATAAAGTCGGCATATCTGGATCTGTATCAGGGTCTTGAACTGTTTCAGTAGTGGGAGGATTAGGTGGTGGTGTTTTTGTAGTAGACTTGGATACATCAGAGTATATATCAAGTCCATGAAGCAGTGTCACCACCTGTTCAACTTCATCCTTAACAGGAAGTTTGAATGAGTCAAACATACAGTCATAGTCGAACAAGAAGTCGGGTCCCGTTCCTTGTGAAGGTTGAGTATAACGCAGACACGTTACTTCGAAATGTTCCTCCACTCTCTTTGTTACTTTGTTATACACATGTTTATTAGGTGAATTATTTGAAAAACCCAAAAAGTAACCTTCACTCGACTTTTCACCGAATTTAGCCACTCTCTCTTTTGTGTGCATAATCATACAGGGACACCCGAAAGGTTCAAGAAACTGTAAATTTGGTTTACGGTTGTTAAGGAGCTCATAACAGGTCTTGTTGCGCTTCTTAACTGTGGACACTCGATTCAGAATGTAGCAGGCTGTGTTGACCGCTTCTCCCCAGAACGTGATAGGCAGTTTTGAATCAGCTAACATAGTCCGTGCAGCTTCAATGAGAGTCCTGTTCTTGCGTTCAGCAACTCCATTTTGTTGTGGAGTTCTTGCAGCACTGAACTGGTGATCAATGCCTTTCTTTAAATAGAACAGACCTAGTGTTAAGTTCTTAAATTCCGTACCATTATCACTCCTCAGTTTCTTGATCTTCAGATTGCACAAATTTTCCAGCTTGTCGAACAAGTAGATAAGAATTTCAACAGTCACCAAAACAAAGAGATTAATTAGAAACGGAGACCCAAGCCTTGACAGACTTGGGCACTCCAGAAACATCATCCACAATGATCACATCAGTCAAAATTTTATTTTTAAACATATCTGAAGAGTTGGCTGATGTGACACTGTTGGATGCAGAATCACTAGATGATTCTTTCACTTTCCAAACCTTTTGAAGTTTGGAAGGTTGCTTGTCAACAACATTGAGCTTAGCAATTGATGATTTGGTTGGCTCAACCTTGCTGAATTTCTTAGCGGGTGAGGGAGAATATGAACCTTTAAAAGAAGAAGGTTTAACCGAAGAGTTTCTAAATTTAGAAATTCTAGGAACACATTTCTCAAACCACTTTTGAGCAAACAACGGGCAGTCATTTATTAAATGACCCTGTTTCTTGCAATAGAAACAAGATATTTGCTTAACAGGTAGTTGAAATTTTAGAGCAAACCTATGAGGATGGTTGAACGAAGCATTAAAGGAACATGCACACTTATGTGAGCATGTTGAGTTTGACGCTTGTTTAGATAAAACAGTGGATGTAGAAGAATTTTGATGCTTTTTAATATTTTCTTTTATTTTCAAAATCTTCTTTTCGGGCTCAGGTTTAGCTTTGCCTTTTCCACTTAAAGCCATGATTGTCTTTTCTTCAAAAATTGCCTTTAACTTTTTATCACAAACCTTATCATTGTCTTTTAACATATTATTTGAAGCAGTTAATTGTTCTATGTTGGCGATAAGGCGTTCATTTTCTTCTCTTAGCCTGTTTACCTGTCCTGTCAAACGAATACAAGATATACAAGAGAAGGGTTCAACATCAACCTCATGTATGTTGGCCATGAAAGCTCTGTTTTGTTGATCATCATCAGCTTGTTCTGACCAGTCAAACGCTTCATCTGACAACATTAAGGCAGCAGATACCATTGCCTTTTCTTCAGCTTTAGCCTTCTCTGTAGTTTTGCTTGGAGTAGGCCTTGTGAATCCAGAGGAAGGCTGTCGTGTTTCACATTCACGAGCAAAGTGTCCATAGTTTTGACACTTGTAGCACTTTACCTTGCTCTTGTTGAATCCCAGACCCTTATCATTTGGGTCCTCCAGTGACCTCTTTCCTGTCTTCTTAAAGTAGGTCTTGGCTCTTCGAGTAAGCATACCCAAGTTCCACCTTAAGTCCATGCGCTCCAATTCATCATCATCGATTTGACGGAAATCTTCTTCGGTCAAATCCATAGAACCAGCTTTGTAACAACCATCAAAAATATCAGGTTAATACTAAACTTAATCTCCACCTAAATCTGGACCTGACCTTCTTAAGAATTTAAGTTAATACTGATAGTCGTAGTTAGTACTGTTGGTTAGAAGTTTATACTCCTTACCGGGTTAATACTGCCAATCAAAAGTTAATACTGATATTCGTAGTTAGTACTGTTGGTTAGAAGTTTATACTCCTTACCGGGTTAATACCGCCAATCAAAAGTTAATACTGATAGTCGTAGTTAGTACCGTTGGTTAGAAGTTTATACTCCTTACCGGGTTAATACTGCCAGTACAAAGTCCAGTTAATACTGCCAGTACAAAGTTAAGTTAATACTGCCAGTACAAAGTTAAGTTAATACTGCCAGTACAAAGTCCAGTTAATACTGCCAGTACAAAGTTAAGTTAATACTGCCAGTACAAAGTCCAGTTAATACTGCCAGTACAAAGTTAAGTTAATACTGCCAGTACAAAGTCCAGTTAATACTGCCAGTACAAAGTTAAGTTAATACTGCTAGCACAAATACCTCAGTTAATACTGCTAGTGCAATTGTTACCGTTTCTACTGCTAGCACAAATACCTCAGTTAATACTGCTAGTGCAATTGTCACCGTTTCTACTGCTAGCACAAATACCTCAGTTAATACTGCTAGTGCAATTGTCACCGTTTCTACTGGTAGTCGAGTTACTACTGCTTCCATTGTTACAACTATTTATGTTACTACTGCTAGTTCAGTTACCACCACTAGTTACTACTGTTAAGGCAAATTACTACTGTCATCAAGAACATTTTACTACTAGAGTTTCTACTGGTAGACCAAAGTTATACGGTTGGCACACTTATGTTGCAAACGAATCATGAATTACTTGGTGTCAACCTACTGCTAGTGATATGCTTAAACAATTTTAAGACCAATCAAGTGTTACCCACACACATAGCAAACCCTACTGCCCGATATAAAAGCTTTTTAAGTAATATTAAAAGATAAGTAACCATTCGTATTCTGTAAAAAGGAACTTTAAGATTTGAAATAGAGTTAAATGTGCACGCAAAAAGGGTTATGATTACCTCTTTTCCCTCAAAAATCGGCCAGCAAACCTATTTCCCATAAACCAAATCAATTAACTTACACTTCCCATAAAATCACCTCCACCTTCACCCAATCAAAATCCGAACAGTAAACTTAAACACTCCATCCCTTATTCTTTTTGTTAACCCCAGCAGAAATCATACATTCACACTCAAAACACTTTCATCTACTTTCTCTCAAACCCTCTCAACACAAGCACGATTTTAACAAGAATACCCAGTTTATTCATCATCTTCATCCAGTACCATCCACTCCGGGAACCCTACTCAATCTGTGGAAAGAACTTCATCACCCCAAAACCCTACACTCCTGGTCGAAGAGGTAATCATAAAGTGCCAGAATGTTTACATTCTACTTAAGGTTTGTTCAAGTCATTTACATACGGATTTTTATCTCATGATATGCACTTTTGGGTAAAGTAAGAGAGTTGGACAACTTTCTGTCCAGATTCTTAGGCTAACTTTGGAAGGCTGTAACTCCGTGAATACTTCACCAAAAGTGATGGGTTTTCTTCTAAAACTTACCTCTATATGTTATCTTCCAAACCCAAACGATTTCATACAAAAACAGTAAGAAGTGGGTTTTCAAATACGGGTTGAATGACAAAGAAGTGAGGCTGCCGTGTAGTGGCAGTTTTCCCTCTCCTAACTTTGGACAACCGTATTCCCTTCTATTCTTCATAAAAATGGTGACTCTAAACTGGGAATAACTTGCTTTCTAATCTTTCACACAAAACCTAAATCATACACCAATGACCTAGTATTTTGAGGTGTATCAAGAGATGCCCAGAAACTGTTAAAGCTTTGCTAAAAAGAGTCACAAAAACCAACTACAAAACCTGGGCAGATTCATTATTTAAAACAGTGGGTATTCAATTCGTACAAACTATTATATTAAAGCATATCACTCAACATTGATGGACACTTTACTACTGGACTAGGTCTCGGTTAGAGAATCACTTCGGTCTACAACATTCTCACAGCTTTACCCGTTAACCCAGCTCACAAGGTGAGTTCATTGTCCCCTCTTTCTGATTTCTATCTTTGGGGCTGAAAGCATGCAATTACTTTAAACTTTTGGTTGAACTTTTACGTACTATCAACTGCTTTTGAACTATTTTTACGCAAACTGTGGTATGTCAACATGTTAAGCTTGGGTTTTTCTTATACTCAAAGTCCCCTGCAACTTATTCACTACTAATTAACTCGTAGCGACGAGCCGTAGATATTATGGGTAGCATGCTATTTAGGGTAGGACCATCTCTCACTCACACTTCAACGTGGGTGCATAATATCGCCTTTTACTCATGTTTGTTGAAGAACATGGAGCACTTATACTTTGGGGCACGTTCGGTCGGATAATCGAATTAGTAGTGGTCTCAAGGCTTATACATTTCTCTCTTTATTACCACATGTTTATTTACAGCAACTTTATCAACCAAATGCTTGTTATAACTGTCCCGGTTGGACAAACACAGGGATGATAGCGTCCCCGAATCGGACGGCTATACCTATACTTATGTCCACGATTGGACACACTTTTGGTTTAATTGTTTCAAACCTTGGACTCACCAACTATGGCCATAGTTGACCATTTTATTTTGGCATGCTTTTCAGGAGAACGTCGGTAAGCACGGATCATATGTGGGCTAATGCATGGGATTATGTCGACCAAGCCATTTAAACGGACTTTGAACTAAATTTTTGTAATATATTGTAATAATGCCATATACTCTGTACAATTTGATGTATTTTTGATGCCTCCAAGGCTATTTTATCTTAATTTAAATGGTATGGTTGCTATATCTTTGTGTTGTGAAATCATTAGTTGACACCTCGTGTTTCCGCTTCAGCGGGGTGTGACAAGCTTTCTTACAGAGAAAGTCATCATAGGCGGAAAGCAATGCCGAGAAAAGTGCAGCATGATCTTGTGAAGCTGCCGGGATAGGCCCTTGATGACTTGGTGGTTGAAAGTAAGAACCACCAGAAGAAACACTTGGTTGATGACTTGAAGATCCACCAGTTCCACCAGCCAAGAATGCAGAGCCAGATGTTCCAATTGATGAAACATCCACTCCATAGATCTTAGGATTCTGGACATTTGCAGTAGCCTTTGTTTCCTTCCTTTGCATGTCCAGAAGATCAGCTTCTAGCTGACCAATAAGATCATCGAGAGACATATTCAAGATGTCTGGATCTTTCTCTATCATTAAAACTCGAGTATCCCACTTGTCAGGTAGGGATTCTAGAAGTTTATTATTTATTTCAGTTTTATCCAGAGTTATTCCCCCTTCTATCAACTCACTAACCAACTGTGAGTATCTAGAAAACAAGTCAGAGAGAGACTCGTTTGGAAGAATATCAAACACATCATACTGCTTCTTGACTAAACGCAATTTGTCCTTTTTATATTGTTCACTACCACCGCATCTTTTTTCAAATGCCTTCCATAGATCATAAGCAATTTCAAGATGTCGAAATTGCTTGAGGATTGATGGTGGTAATGCCATTGTTATTGCAGAATGAGCCTTTTTATCATTTTCAAAGGCATTGCGTTCCTCGGGAGTCATTGATTTAATAGGCTTTAATGGTGCAGCATCAGTATAAACTCCAGGACTGATAGGACGTTCGTATCTTTCGGTTAAAGCAACCCACGTCTCGGGATCATTGAAAGAAACAAACGCTTCAAAGTGTTGACGCCAGTAGGCATAGTCCATACCGAGAGTATACATAGGTGGTTTATTCGTACTACCGACTTCAGAGTTTTGTTTGAGAAGATCTCCAACACGTTGTAATGAAGAAGACGCCATTTAGAGAACCTGCAAAACAAACACACAAACACAGAAGACAATGTTATGCGACACAAGGGTTGTGTCGCTAAGTCAGTTGGCGACACTAAAGATGTGTCACAAAGATTTAAATAACAGTTAAACAGGCGACTTGAAGCGGAAAAATCAAAGTTGTCGGTGCATTGTAAACCGGTTTTAAGCTATTATTGGATTTCGGTCGAACCGCCCGGTTCACCGGTTGAACCGATTTGAACCGAGAACTGGATCGAGTTTTGAACCGGTTTTCACTTTTTTTTTCCTTCTCTTATTTTTTTTTTATTTTTTTTTCTTTCTTATGTTTTATTTATTTATTATATAATTCTAATAATAATACACACTATTAATCATGGCTGTGACCAAAAGGGTCAAAATCGAACCAACACCTAAACTTTTTATATATAATTCATCAAACCGGTTGAACCGACGATCCAACCGGTCCGACCAGAATCAGACCTCCCTTCAATTCAACTTAAAACTTAAAACACTGCTAATTGTTCACCCTAATTCATCAAAATCAAATTAATTAACAAATAATAATTTTTCACAATTATCTATTCAAAAAACCGTTAAAACATCACTAACGGATCTGTGAATGAAAAGAGGTTTACAATAATTAAGTTTTTTCATGGTATATGTTCCTGTTGTTATTGTTTATGTTTGTATTCAAGTTACATTTTACATTTTGAGTGGTGATGTTAGATATTCAAGTTCTTTTTAAAATTTTACGAGTTTCAATGGCAAATTACATTGTGTTAGAAAATTGTTAGTTAATCCCAAATTATAATTCTAATGAGTTATAATCTGACTTATCTTAAAATTTATTAAGTGTCTTGAGCTGAGTTAGTCAGACCAAATCAGATCCAGGCACGGTCAGACTTTGAAGACATACTTTAAAGATCAAATCAAGAGACGAAGATAAAGATAAAGACTTGAAATTGCTAAGGGTTAAATTAACGATCTGAATAAATTTAGAAATTTTCATTCACCATTTCCCCTCTCAAGTTTTCTTTACGTTGGGTCACTGGTCACTGACCAACTCAATCACTGGTATTGCTATCACTGAACATGAAGAAGGTCACTTTTATCACTTGTCTTTGTCCAAGTGTTTACTAGAATGATTAAATTTCAACTTTGTGTATCCTGCTCATTGGTGATGCAGTGAGAGATTTATTCACTCACTACTATCAATAAACATAACAGTCGCTATTGTTAATAAAAGGAAGTCAATGGAAGATAACAACATGAATCACTCTACAAGAGCACATTAGCTCCCTGTGAGTGAAGAAGATTATTGTGTCTCTAGCGACTTCAACAATAAAGACACATCAAGACTCGATAATATTTTACTAGCTGTTATGTGGTCCCTCATCAAGTGCATTAGCAACATCCAAGTTAAATACAAGTGATGGAACGTGTGACATCAAGCTTGTTTATGATTGGCGAAAATTCAACACACACAAAGAGCATGATCAGAAAATGGGGACTACAAAATCTTCCTCTAACCGTTTTCTATTAGGGCGAAACTATTCACATGATGACATGTGTCATTATATGTACGCAAATCTCTTGACTATAAATAGAGTGACATATTGTACTTAAAAAGTTGCCTTTTGTATCAATCACTTGTTGTCAGTGAACATAGTTTGTCTAAGCACAAATTCGTATCAACGAGTGATAAAATAGTTTATTTGTCGGGTATTTTATTTGATCAGTGAGTGTAATACTTAGTGTGGATTGAATTGATCTTATTTTTTACTCATTTAATACTTGGTGTAGTTTGTAACTAATAAATTCACCTTAAAGCTATTATTGTTGCGTTCTGTGTTATTTACTTCAGTACTTGCAATTCATACTCTGACTAAATTGAACGAAGTAATTTGAAGTGTTAAATAATCAATTAAAGCTTTAAATAATCAATATTCTTTTGTATTTTTATATCGAAAGAATTTTAACCGACATTATTATAATTATAATGTATATGTATATCAATATATCGTGTTAGGTAATATGTGATTAATGACATACTAACAAAATTTTGTAATGAAGTACACTATGTATATTATCATTTATATTCATTTGCATTGACTTAAAGTTTTTAATATACTTGGCACTAATTTGTACAACTTGCATTACAATATGTACAAATGACAACATATACATTTAATATTAGTGGGGTAAAAACATGATTTCAATTAATATATTTAAGAGATCGATTATAAGTGTCAAATGTTTTATGCAATAATACTCTAATTACATATGCTCCCTCCGTCTCATTATAAGTGTCCTGTTTTGACGTTTTAAAGTTTTTTTTTTCAACTTTAACCTTAAATATTTTTGTTTGTGTTATATAATACTTGATATAAAATATATGAATGTATTGGATTTTAAATGTATGTTCATTAGTATAATTTTCATCAGATATTATATAATACAAACAAAAATATTTAAGATCAAAGTTGAAAAGGATTAAATTTATAAAGTTAAAACAAGACACTTATAATGAGATGGAGGTAATATTACGATGAAATTCGTTTAAAAGAAATAAATCCATGATATAACACTATAATAATAGAAAGGCAATAATAAAGTCATGTAAATTATATTTGGACACCATAACTTGTAAAACGGAAACACGTTTTCATTCAATGATCTTAAATGAAATTAGTTGTCTAACATTTTCCCAAGGTTGTTCATAAACCAAAACTTCACAATTTCTATTTGAACTATTGTCTTCAACCTTAATTGTTAGCCTCCAATTTATTCCACCGACAATTTGGTTTTCACCCTTCATTACACTTTCAAACTTTAAAGTACTATTTGAATCGTTGTTGTGTTCTTCTACGGCAAACTTGGCTACCTCAATTACCACCGGATCATCCGGGCTCACAATTTCTAGCCAATTTCCTACCGTCTTTTGACCAGTTTCTGCAGAACAGAAACCGATAAGAAGACTGTTTAATAGTAAGGGGATGACGATCCTCATAAACGATGTAGGGTGATCGTATGCCATTTATGACTTTTCCAAGAAGTCAATGGTTGAGTATCTACGAAAATATATTTCATTGATATGGTATTTATAAGCTAAAAAATGAACTTTGCAACAAATGCTTACCGAATGTATTAAATGGGTCATTTAATGTGAATATAAGAATTCAAAATATTTGGCATTTTAAGGTAAAGAGCTTTTAATTTTAAAATGTTAGTCGATTTGTTTAGGTTAATCTTGCTTGGAATAATTATTCTAACTTGAACTGTTTGGTTGATTAAAATTATAAAATATAAATTTCTCATTATACACTTAATCCTATCCTCACAAAAAAGTCTTATTGCTTGGATCTACCAAAAACAATATGTGATTAAAGGATAGATATGACATTTAACTAATGAAAAATGCATCAATCCCACATGCCTAAAATGATGTGCCATTTGTACTAGAGGTGTTATTGGATCTGATTATTCGATTTCCGATAATTTGAGTCGGGTTATTCAGGTTTTTAAATTTATTATTTTATTGATAATCCAATTCAAATAGGGGTGAATTATTCAGGTTTTAGTTATTTGGGTACAAGTCGGGTTCGGATAATGTGTTTTAACCAAAATAAGATGATATTTTAAATTTTTACATTTTAAACAAAACTTTAACTTTATAAAATAACACTAATATGTTATATAAATCATCGTAAGTAATTTATATGTATATTATATACGGATATATTCTTATAAATCATTAATAACTTACATATATATAGTTATATTTGTATATTATATAATATTTGTGGTTATTCGGGTTATCCTAATTCTAAAATATTTATCCGTTATCCAGTTCAAACAAGACTCGGGTTATTCGAATTCGGGTGGTCAAATAAGCTCTGAATTTGGGTTATTCAAGTTCGAGTTCGAGTTAGTTATTCGGGTTCAGTTATTTGTGACACCCCTAATGTGTATTTGGAATACTTATTTTATGACTAAGAGTGCATAAGGCCACTCCCATCAGCAGACTTAAACTGACTGGTCACTTTGTGCCACATCAGCGGTACATTGGCTTTTCCCAAAACTGATTAAAACTGACTAACAATTGACAGACCTCTGCCATTAGTGACTGGTCACTTAATTTTTCTGGAACCCACAGATTATTAAATCCTTATTAAACACTATCACCGTTAAACCATAATGAACTAATAAATATATGACATAACTTTTGAGCCGTTAGAAGTTACGGGACGTGCAAATTATGAACAAAAAGATTAGGACAAAACGAACGTGTTTGTAAATACCGCACCGCCTATAAAACCTTCAATATTTACTTGCCAATTTTACACATTTCTAAGTTTTTAAAATATATAAAAATGAAACCTTAAATATCTTTTTATGTAGAAATATAAATTTATCACCTGTATTCACATGTTTAATTTTGTGTTTATTTTATCTATTTATATATTTCATAATTTCAATTTTTGATCAATACATCCCAATGTTAGATGATTTCAAGCGTTTGTGTGTATCAAGCTCAAGTACAAAGGTTTTGGTGGAGCTTTTCATAAATTTTAAACAACCCGACATCTGCAATTCAAATGTGGTTTATCAAAACGTTTTAAGCAGTGTATAAAATACACTTGTATGTGATTGTAAATTCTAGTGTATCAAAGCATATGTTTATCAATTTGATTTTAAATTACATCAACTTTATCGTAAAATTATTCTCGATTCCTGATGTTACCACTGTAGTCCTATAAACCGCCAATGTTTTATATGTATAATGTCGCCATCGCAACACGCACGCGAGCAGGAGCAGCTCAAGGTCTTTAGGGGCCTAAAGCGAAAATAAAATGTGAGGCCTTATCGATTTGATATAGTTAACTATTTTTCTACCCCTATTATGTGAATTCAATAAAATTTGTTCAGTAAGTTCCATATAATATATTTTTTCTAAATTAAAAAAGTCATTTCATCCAGAAAAAAATAACTTTTAAAACAAGTGTAATTTAAATTTGAAAATAGATCGAGTTATCGACTATTTGTAGACTCAGAGATTCACATTTTCTGCTCTTGATTTATATAAAGGTTTTATCGAATTTTTTGCTTGAGATATAGAATATAACACTACTCTATTATATTTTATCTATATTACCTATATCATATACGTTGTCTTTTTTTCTTAAAGAATATTACATGATATATTAACGTCGATTTTTATATGGCATTTAACGACTATAGACTAAGTAAAACATTAGATAAAACTTATTATGCAATTCAAAATTAATTCATCCACAAGTCATGTTTCAATGTTTAAGCTGGTAATTAGAGCAATATGATAAATGATAATAAGTAAAAAAATGAATGACCGGAGAAATTCATCGTAAAACAAAAAGATTATGATAAGTTACTTACGATAGAGATATGAAAAAGAGAACGTCGTAATCTTTTAACGCAAATACTTAGAACTAAGTGATAAAAATGGGTCTAATGTTTTTATCACTTAAATGAACATAATATTTAACAAATTAAACTTTTTTATTCCTTATAATGACGGGGTTTTTTCACATAAAATGAGTTTTATCTCTTAGAGCTTATATTCTACGAGGCCTCAGAAGACCAAAAAAGCCTTGAAGATCGTTGTCGTTATCCTATATTAATACATAACATGGAAAATTTTGAGGCCTTATAAATTGGGGGCCTAAAGCGCTAACTTCACTAGCCTTATCCTCGAGCCACCCCTACACGCGAGTATCCTATTAGCATATAGATAAATGGGATAGAAGTAATAACTACTAATAAACTAGAGGATAAGTGGTGAGTTATCCATGTATTTGAATTTACAACACCTTTCTAACTTTTTTTTTTGGGTTAACCATGTTAATTTGGTTTTACTATTGGTATTAACATTATTAATAAATTTTAAACTGCATGTGGGTCATTTCAGTTGATGAACCACCACCATACTATTTCGGCAACCATATTTAATATTTCTTCCGATCTGTTCTTTTAATTTCTAAAAATTATGGTCAACGTTAACAAAAACCCCAACCCAAAAAAATCAAAGTCAAACCACAAACATACACCTGGATCGGAGTGCATCCACTCCAAAAAATAAATCAAAACGGTTCCTCAACCGTGATCTATTCCCCGAATGGAACACGATTCATGATTGAGAACCATGATCTATTACCTTGATTAGAACATGCATCAAGCAAATTGACCATGGTTCCTACATGATAATCATGGTCTATTACAGATAACACGCAAAAAACTAACGGATCACGGTTCCTGTGAGAACCGTGGTCTATTATTACCTTGATAAGAAACGCACAAATAGCTAACAAACCACAGTTTTTGACTTTTTGTGGAGGGAACCGTGGTCTACCTTGATAAATTTAACAAAAACAATATAAAGATGACAACGATTCTCACGCCAGGGACCGGTGGACCATTATTCATTTATTTTAAAAAAAATAAATAAATTGAAATCTCGCAAAATTTAACACATTAAAGGCAAATACTTGTTATATTCTCAAAGAGTTCTCATATCGATTTATTCGAAATTAAATTAAATGTTGTTACTAAATAATTAAAAATAACTCTTAGGAACACATCCACCTCTATCCTTAAACACTACATAGACAAAAAGAAAAAAAAAAAAAGGAAAAAAAGTTGATGAATTATTTGAAGAAAACAAGTTTTTTAATCAAACGATCTTAAAAGAAACGAGTTCTTTAACATGCCTCCAAGGTTGATCGTAAACAAAAACCTCACAGTTCTTGAGTAATGTGACATCTTCAACCTCAATTGTTAGACGCCAATTTATCCCACCAACAATTTGGGTGTCACCTCTAACTACTCTCTCGAACATCAAACTACCATTCGTATTTGTGTTGTATGCATCAACTGCGAATTGTCCAACTTCTATCGCTGCCGGATCATCTGGACTTGCGATCTCTAGCCAGTTGCCCACCGTCTTTTGGCCACTTTCGGCGAAACATATACCGACTAGTAAGTTTAGAAAAAGAGGAATAACAATATAACAATATGCCATTTGTATTCAAGAGAAGGTTTTGGTGATTCTTGATGAATAGGTGATACCTAAATATGTTGCTAACGGTATTTACATTCTTGAAGGGCTAGCTTCTTGTCCAATAAACCCTCAACTAAATACTTTAATTACAGCATTAATTTATTTTCTGGAGTCAAAGTCAAAGAGCTTTAAGAGGTACATAAGTCAACGTTATGTTATCACCTTTGATTGATGTGTAAAATTAGAGAAGGCTATAAGCCTATAATTACACATGTATTTATGTTTCGTTGACTATTTAAGTAAATCAGCAAATAATAATTTAATGTGTTATATTGACATATATTAATTAATTAACTAGATTTTAAACTCGTATATACAGAAAGACGAGGTCGCTAAATGTGTATTTGATTTTTTTTAAGTATACATGTATATGATAAAGTTCTAACGTTTTATATGAGTTGATAATAAGCATGAAGTTTGAAACTAAATTATTTACAATATTATGTGTATTCATATTAATGTCATATTAATGCTATTTTTGTATACAATTTTGATTGCGTAAATAGTAATAATTTGATAATTAGAAACATTTGAAATATATACAGTTATGATCGAATCTAATTATTCATGACGAAATCAAAAGTATAAGGAAATTTAAGAAGCTAGCAATCAAAAACGTTGAAGTTGTAATACATAGCAACAGTTACTTTGTAAGACATCTTTGTACTCCATATTTGTCATCTTATTAATTTTTCTGACGGTCATATGTCTTACAGAGAAGAACATTCAACCCTTCTTTACTTTTAACAAGTGAGACAACAACATACAGTTGTCCATGTCAATCATACGGTTAAGTAAAGAGACTTTAATTTCAAATTGAGAATATATAGTAGTTGATTCTCTTCACAACTTCATATCTACATCGATTTATGTCAAGAAGTCCGTATATGTGTTAATGAATATTTGATTCAATTTAGAAACCATGGTGTTAGATGTTGGGACATGTTTTGTGACAACAGATCTAGCTTGTAATAAGACTTTTGATAGTTGTAATCAAGTTTGTACATTGATTTTGAATTGTAATGAGAAATATTGGTTGGTAAACATGTTAGAGGTAAATATTAAATGCTGAAAAATGTTGACCACGTTTGACCAAGCACTTGCGGTGCGAACCGAGTCAGTTCGCAAGGCAAGACTGCGGTGCGAACTGAGTGAGTCCGCAAGGCCGTGATGGGTTGCGAACTGAGTCAGTTTGCAGAGCCCAGTAACCCGCGAACCCATGACGGTTATATATGAAAGTTAGGTTTAGAAACCTAAAAAATTTTGGCCATTCAACACATACGAACTTCTTGAGTTTCCAGAGATATTAAAAGTATTTTAAAGGCTAGGTATTGATCGTTTAACACTTGTTATAATCGATACAAAGGTCGTTAGATAATCGATTCGCTAAACTATTGCGAAACAATTCGTTATAAATCCTATAACGCGTATTGAGGGATTCCGCACCTTAATACTTACAGATAACCTCGTTATCGATCCTATACGAAGGGACTTACAATTGGTATCAGAGCCTACAGCTAGATACGCGTAGGTTCGAGGTTATTCGGGTTAGTAACGAAAGATTTAGGTTGTTTTTACATGCACTAAGTGCGTATTAACAATCAAAATCAGTCTCTGGAAGTTCTTAGGTTTGTTTACGTTTGAAATCCTAGGGTTTAGACGTTCAAAAACCTTAAATTTTCGTTTTTGGGGTTTACAGCCGATTCTGCGAACTGAGTTGCGAAGCGAACTGAGTTTTGTCAACTGATTTGCAAACCGAACTTAGTTGCGAACTGTCGCACCCCCAAGACACGTGGCAGCGGAAGGTAGGGTGTTGCGTTGGGGGCGCCGACCAAATCAAATATCACAACACAAGAATTACTGTTGATACATTTAGAGTGTCTGTCACTTGGTCTAAGTTTCGAGTTGTAATTAATTAGATTAATTTTGTATTAGGCGATATTGTTAATATCGCTTAGGCGATATCACTAATATCGCACAGGCGATATCACCAATATCGCCCTTTAGTCCAGATTAGTTACATATAAATACTTGTTTAGGGTTTCAGTTTCACGGGCTTTTTTGACACTCTGCATTTTGATATAGGCGAATTTTCTTGGCAGCTTTTGTCATTCTCAGTGTTCCTGTCATTGTAATTCACATTGCTTTATATGATTAATTCAATATATGTGTTTGTGATTTTGTTGTTGAACGTACAATCGATAGCTATTGAATTCCGCGCATTAGTTATTGTTTATTGATTCATTGTTTAAGATCAGTCTTTATTGCGATCCTACAATTGGTATCAGAGCCATTTAATCATTGGATTAGTGGTTATTGAATCATTATTCGTACGTTTAAAAGTCGTATTAACTAGTTTTTTTAGCATAAACAAATTGTTTTTACTCTTAAAAAGCTATTTAATCAGTATTTTTAGTGTTTTCTGGATTCGTGTTCGTTGTTTGCTACTCTAAACTTTGAAAATTTCGTTGTCTTTGAAATTTTAGGGTTTACAGCCGTTTTAGCGATATTAAAAGCGATATTACAATAATATCGCCTTTAGGGTTACAGCGATATTACGTGTTCTGTGCTCATTAATTTGAGCGATATCTCTAGCGATATTACTAGAGATATAACCTGGTATCGCCTTGTTAATTTTTGCGATATTGATTCAATATCGCCTGATTAAGTTTAGCGATATTACTTGCAATATCGTCTGTGATATCGTCTGTTTTGTCTGATTTTGATTTGCGCTTTAATTAGCGATATTGATAGTGATATCACCAATATCGCTCAATCATCAGATTGTTAGCGATATTAGCAATATCGCTATAGGGTGTTAGACAAATTTTAAACCTTTTTCAAAAGTTAATTTTAATTAATATAAATTAAAATGTCTACTTTACAAGCTGTTAATGCAATGTTAAAACACAATGCTGAAGTGGGTAGTGCAAACAAACCTCCATTCTTTGCTCCAGGAATGGAGTATTCTGAATGGAGAGGTAGATTTTTATCGTTTGTCGCGTTTACCGACCCTGAAATGGAGATACCTTTACTGGAACGATACGTAAGACCTGTTTCAAGTGGAGAGCATGTTGGTATTCCTCCACCAAAGCCTATTCGTTCCATGTCTGTTGAAGAACGCAAAGCATGGGAATGTGAAAGAAAGGCTCACTCTGCTATAACCATGTCTTTACCTGCAGATGCCATGAAAATGTTTAAACAACACGACATCGCTTATGATCTGTGGAATGGCATAGCTGAACGATGTGGAGGTACTACTGAGTACAAGCAAAGTAAACTGGAGTTAGTGAAGAAACAGTATGATCTGTTTGACATCCAGAAGAATGAGACGGTGAAAGATTTATTCTGCAGATATTCGCGTCTTGTAAATGAGCTGACTGAAGGAGGCTACAAATTTAGCTCTATTGAAGTCAACAAGAAGCTACTGAATGCTCTGCCTCCTCACTGGGAAACTAGAGTGCTGATGATGGAGAATGATCCAGACATACTAGCTATGTCTCTGGATCAACTTATTGGGAAGCTTGAAACATGTGCCTTGGACATTCAGAAGAAAAGCACAAGATCTAGCTCTTTGCTTCCTGATAATAGTAATTTTGGATATGGAAGTACAGCACTTCTATCTGGGCCGTCTACATCTTCCTCTAAACCCAATTACTCTTTGGGAAATAACTCAGTTGGGACATTCTCTTCTTTTCCATCTCAATCATCCTCTTCTGCTACTGCATCTCACAATGAGCATGCAGTAATCTTTAATGCCTTTCTATCATCATACGATGATTTTCTTTCAAAGAGGATTAACTCGGTAGATCTTACCGACGAAGATTTTGCGCAAGTTGATCCTGATGAGTTAGAGAGAGTGGATCTTCGTTGGAACATGGCCATGCTGACAAGAAGGACTAAGACGTATTTAAGGAGAACTGGAAAGAGATCTCTTGAAGACGTCACTGATAAAACCAACATGGGATTTGACAAATCCAAGATCAGATGCTACAAATGTCAAAATCTGGGTCACTTTGCACGAGAATGTGAGAAGGGTAGACAACCATCTACGGGTTTTTCAAAACCTTCTACCTACAAAAAGGATAATGAAGTAGCCAAGGCAGCCATTCTGTTAGAAGAAGAAGAAGCATATGATTTTTCGGCTATGATTGATCAAGAAAATGTTGCCCTTATGGCAGATGTTCAAAATGAGGTAGAATGTGATTCTTTTAATTGCCAAACCTGTATCACACTAACTGGTAAAATCAACAGGTACATGGTAGATAATGATCGCTTAAATATAGATCTGACCAATCTTATTGAAGCAAACAAAGTTTTAAAAGAAAATGAAAAAGTCTATGTTATAAATCAGAAAACTATTATGGAAGAAAAGAAAGAGTTAAAAGCAATGATTTTTAACAAACAAGATGCGATTGACAGTTATTTAAAACTCATTTCTCATCTTAAAAAAGAACTTGCTGAAACTCAATCGGATAATGTTGATTTAAAACGCAGACTTGCAAATATTTCCACATCTACTATGGTCTTTTCTGATATTCTGCAAAATCAACGGACTGATACAAAGAGTAAGGCAGGAATTGGTTATCACAACCAACCTCCTCCCTCAAACTTGAATCAGCCTATTCTTTCGCAGGAAGAAATTAAAGATTTTGTACCTTCTGTTCTTAAGAAGGATACAAATCCTGTGGCAGAACCAGTTAGTGTTGAAATTCCCAATCAGCCTGAAACTGTCAAGGGTGATGATGTTAAACAGCCTAAGCTTGTTAAGGCTGCTGATAACAAGCAACCTGAGTTGCTTAAAGTTTTTAGTTCAAATAAAAGGAAGGCTGAGCTTATTAAGCTTAAAGTTGAACCAATCAAGTTTGTCCTTTCAACAAATGTTAAAGAAGTGGTAGAAGTGGAGGATGTAACTCACGAGGTTACACAGAAAGTTAAAAAGAATAACCTCAAACCTGAAAAGAAACAAGTCATCCAGGAGAAGTTTAAAAATAATAAAGTTTCAATTAAAAATCCTTCTCCAAAGATTACCTCAACTGTGAATACGTTTACTCCATCATGTTCACATAAGTGTTCATGTGCAGTAAACGTACCTGAAATTAAACCTCGTAGGGTTCCTCTTTCGCCTAAACCACTATCAAGTTCTGATCAAACTTTCCGAGAAAGACGGTCATGCTTCTACTGTCAGAAGCAGGGTCATCTCATTAATCAGTGTCCTGTGCTTGCTAGAAAATGGGCATCACGATATAGTACAGGTTATAATAAAAAAAGAAATTTTCAAAAGTCAAAACAACCTGGATTATCTCGACATGCTCCAACTTCTAAAGTTAACAACATTACACCTACTCAATCAATTGATCGAAAGGTTAATGTTATTAATAAGCAACCGACTTTATCTCAGAAAGTTTGGATAAAGAAGAGTACAAAAAATGTTATGTCATCTGAAGTTATCACATCAATAAAAAATAATTATGTACTAAAAAACAAGGTTTTAACTGATGTGATAATAATAGATGAAGTCTCAGGAGTACCCAAGTCTATCAAGGCTTGGGTCTCCATTTCAAACTAACATTCTTTTTTCTTGTGTTGTGACAGTCAAAGGTGCAGAATAGCAAGTGGTATGTTGACAGTGGCTGTTCGCGACACATGACAGGCAATATCTCCCTGCTCTCAGATGTTAAACCATATAATGGGGGACATGTTGCCTTTGCTGGTGATACTGGAGGTACAATAACTGGACTTGGAACACTCACAAATGGTCAAGTGAGCTTTGAAAACGTCAACTTTGTCGAGGAGCTGAAACACAACTTGATTAGCGTCTCTCAAGTTTGCGACAAGAAGTTCACTGCTGCATTTACAGATTTAGAGTGTTTAATATTGAAGCCGGGATTTGTAATTCCCGAAGAATGGATTCTTATACGAGCACCAAGGGTGAAGAACTCGTATATCCTGGATATGAGGACTGTGGAAACTGAAGAACATACATGTCTTCTTTCCAAAGCATCTAGCAAGGATTCATTGTTGTGGCACAGACGAATGGGTCATATTCATTTCCGTAAAATGAATCATTTGGTTAAACATGGTTTGGTGGATGGCATTCCTAAACAAGTATTTGCTTTGGAAGATCATTGTGTTTCCTGTTTAAAAGGGAAACAGCACAAGAAATTTCACAAGTCTAAGCAAGTAAACACCATTGAATCTCCTTTGGAATTGCTTCATATGGACTTGTTTGGACCTGTAAGCACGAAGAGTATTGGAGGTAAATCCTACTGTTTGGTTGTAACTGATGACTACTCTCGTTTCTCATGGGTCTACTTCTTGCGCACCAAAGATGAAGTACCAGATAATTTGACCTATCTATTTGATCGTCTTGAAAATCTGTGCAACTCCAAGATCAAGAAAATACGAAGTGATAATGGAACGGAATTCAAGAACAAAATTCTTGAATTATACTGTCTTCGTAAGGGAATTGTTCATCAGTTTAGTGCTGCAAGAACTCCACAACAGAACGGGGTGGCAGAGAGAAAGAATAGAACCATCATTGAAACTGCTCGCACTATGCTGTCAGATTCACATTTGCCAATTACTTTTTGGGCAGAGGCAGTCAACACGGCGTGTTATGTTTTAAATCGTGTTCTGATGAACAAGAAGAAGAATAAGACGTGTTATGAGTTGTTCAATAACCGAAAGCCAAACCTAAAATTTTTGGAACCATTCGGATGTCCTTGTACTATTTTGATATCCAAAGATAAAGTTTCTAAATTTGGTGAAAAGGCAGTCGATGGATTATTTCTCGGCTATTCGGTTAACTCTCCTAACAAACGGGTCTTCAACAAAGAAACGGGAAGAATTGAAGAACATTTTGAGGTTCAATGCTTAAAGTACACGGAGACTCCAAAAGGAAAAGGTCCGGATTGGTTGTTTGAGTATGACAATCTTCTTAACTCATTCAATCTCCCAAAGCTTGATGAAGTGGATCAAGTTGTTACTCTTCTTCATGGATTACATCTTAATCCGGATAATTCTTCATTACACTTGTCTTCTACTTTGTCTTCTACTGCTACTGATCCTCAATCATCTTCATCTACTGCTGTTCCCGAAAGTGTTCCTTCTGATTCTGAAGATTATTCTGCTAATGTTGATAGTGTTGAAGACATTCTTGTTGAAACTGAAGATGATCCTTCCGCTCAAGAGGTTGAGCTAAATAATATGGAAACAAACCTCACACCTGATCCAATACCCGTCTCCCGTATTCACACGAATCATCCGATTGAAAATATCATTGGAGATTTGGATGCAGGTATTCAAACAAGAAGCAAATCAGCTGGTCTTAATGCTGCAATTGATGCTGATATTGAAGAATGCTTCTTATCCAAAGTTGAGCCAACAAAGATTGATGCGGCTCTAAAGGATTCTCATTGGGTATCGGCTATGCAAGAAGAGTTGCAGCAATTCGTGAAGTTGAAAGTCTGGACTCTAGTTCCACTTCCTAAAGGTGTACACCCAATTGGAACTCGTTGGGTGTTTCGTGTTAAACGTGATGATAGGGGAGTGGTGATTCGCAATAAGGCTAGGCTCGTTGTCCAAGGATATACACAACAAGAAGGTCTAGATTATGATGAAGTTTTTGCACCTGTTGCAAGAATGGAATCTATTCGCATCTTCTTAGCCTATGCAACGTTTAAGGGGTTTCGCGTTTATCAACTGGATGTGAAAAGTGCGTTTCTATATGGTAAGGTTGCTGAAGAGATCTATGTCAGACAACCTCCTGGCTTTGAAGATTCGGTCAACCCAGACTATGTGTGCAAGCTGGATAAGGCACTTTATGGTCTTCATCAAGCTCCGCGTGCGTGGTATGAGCGGTTGGCAACGCACTTGATCAAAAATGGGTCTGAACGTGGTCACATCGACAGCACTCTTTTCATCAAGAGAACTGGAAATAGTCAACTACTAGTTCAAGTCTATGTAGACGACATTATTTTCGGTTCAACTGATGAGTCTCTGTGTCGACATTTTGAAGAGATAATGAAATCTGAATTTGAGATGAGTGCGATGGGGGAGCTAAAATTCTTTCTGGGTGTTCAAGTTGATCAATCATCAAAGGGCACCTACATTCATCAATCCAAGTATGTTAACGATATGTTAACACGCTACAAATTGCATGATTGTCGAGTGTATGGAACTCCCATCTCTACAAACCACAATCTTGGACCAGACGAAGATGAGGAGAATTGTGAAGAAAAGCTATATCGGTCGATGATTGGATCTTTAATGTACCTTACTGCTTCCCGACCTGATATAGTATTTGCTGTCTCTCTTTGTTCAAGATATCAATCTCAACCCAAGGTCTCACATTTGAAGGCGGTTAAACGGATATTTGGGTATCTCAAACATAGACCTACTCTAGGTCTATGGTATCCAACTGAGAAGTCATTTGCTCTCACAGCATTTTCGGATTCTGACTATGGCGGCTGTAGCATTGATAAAAAGTCAACATCAGGAGGATGCCAGTTTCTTGGTTCATGTTTAGTTTCTTGGCAATGCAAAAAGCAAACAACGGTTTCTACTTCAACTGCGGAAGCTGAATATATTGCTGCTGCCAATTGCTGTTCACAAATCTTGTGGATTCAGCACCAACTTCGTGACTACGGTTTACTCTTAACCATGACTCCATTATTTATTGATAATACTGCTGCTATCTGTATCACTAAAAATCCCGTACAACACTCTAAAACCAAACACATAGAGATTAGGTTTCATTTTATACGGGATTGCTATGAGAAGCATTTGATAGATCTTGTCCAAATAGAAACTGATAAACAAAATGCTGATCTGTTTACCAAGGCCTTCTCTAGAACTAGGTTTGACCAGCTTATCGACATGATAGGGTTGCGCTTCTTTCAAGTAAAACAGTAAGTTGTGACATTTAATTCTTTTGTTTCTTAGTTTCATTTAAAAAAAAAAAAAAAAAAAAAAAAAAAATTAATAACGCAACTGCCACTCTTTATACTTGTTAGTATTAAAGAAACGCAATAGTTTCAACATTGTTAAAAATAGACGTTGAATTGTGTCTGTAAACAATTTGGGAAATGATAGTACATCAAGAGACATGCATAAAATGGAATTTTAAGGTTTATGTTTGATGTGTCAGTAGATTTATCTAGCATACTTGAAATATCTTTTATAAACATTAGATTCATCAAATGATGTATTGATAGGCATTTGTTCTAAAGTTACTAAGAAGCTTAACTTTCAAATATGCATATTATTTTATATAAAGACATATTAATATGTATGACACTAAGTTAAAATAAGGGCTGATTGTCCGAAATATTTTGACGCTTCGTCTTAATATTTGGATGATGAACATGTTATGATCTAAAAAATATAGGGTCTTTGTATGGTGTTATCTGGGGGAATATATTAGGTGTCTCCTCTGTTGTATGAAAATACAGACCTGGTTTCATCTAATATATTCTTCAAAAGAACTTAGGTGCGTAGTCTATGTTAACCTATAGACAACCATTACGTACCCGTGGCATTCCTCAAATTCTCAAAATAAAATGTACAAAAGTGCAGAAAAGTTATAAAAAGCTTGCCTCATACTGGTTTGTGTTAAACTATGGTACTCTGTTGTACGAAAGTACAGACCTGTACCCTCTAGTTTAATTGTTCAGACTGGTGTTTGTTCAACCCGAACTATTGCTTATGTGACTCTGTTGTACGAAAGTACAGACCTGTCACCGCTATCTTAGTTCTAAAGATACGTTCATACCCTCACCTTCTATATAGAAAATACTAACATGTTTTTGATTTCAAATGTATATTTTAATGTGATTTATATACTATAATATGCATGCTAATAATAACACAATTGTTCATCTCATTATGAGTTGAAATCATATACTTAAGTACAAATGTTTAGATGGATAAAATATCAATAATCGTCTTGAACTAATCTTTATAACAGATGATTTAAATATGCTAAGTAAATTTAAAGTGGACAAATATACTGATAATCGGAATAACACTTACTATTTCCTAATAATTGCATGTTATCCTGATATGATCCCTAACCAAACCAAAACAATTCCGTCCCCAAAAAGATTGTTTATTTATTGCTTTCAGTATTTTAATTCTGTCTTATAAAGAAAATTACAAAAATATTTTATTTCTGAGTTATTGTATTCAATTTATTTCGTCCCCAAAGTTAATTGTTATTGAATTAGTTTATTTATTTATGTTTTAATTATATTTTATTTTAATTTTTTAGAATTATGTCACAATTAACTGTTTAATTTTGAAATCAAGGCGACATTGTCAATGTCGCTGCCAATATCGCATACAAGGACAACTATAAATAGAAGAATTTGAGCTCTAATTTGGTACGTTTTCAAAACATTCAAGCGATATTGATAGCGATATTGGAGTGCGATTTTGCGATATCGCCTGTTCGAACCATTTTCTTCCTATTTTTCGACCCTCACTTCAATCCAACCACTCCCTAGTGTGCGCCAGTGTTTATTTCATCATTAGAAATGGAAGATTTCGCGCTATTCGATTCCAAGTGTGACACCCGTCACAATATCACTGCTTTCTTGGATGATACTAAGGACTCTTCTGAGCCCTTTAGGCCTCTGATTGCCTTCCTGCGCCGTTCGCGAATTTTCACAGCGATTACTGCCTCCGACACCATATACAGAGATCATGTCGGGCAGTTTTGGAGGAACGCGTCCGTTAACTCTGCACTTGAGCACACACGTCTTATCTCAACAGTGCACGGACATGAAATTATTATCTCTGAACAGCTGATAAGAGATGTTCTTCGGTTCGAGGACAATTCTGATATGCCGATCCTCTTCTCCAACGAATTCATTGTTGGAGCAATGAACTGAATGGGATATTCTGGTACGCATTCGGATCAATACCGGAAGGGCAACTTGACTCGGGTTTGGAGGTGGCTTATGCACATTTTCATCTTGTGCCTCTCCAACCGTAAAGCTGGGTACGATGGTACCAGTCATCGGACGGTTTCAGCAATGTTGGCTCTCGTCTACAATAAGCCCTATAACTACTCTGGTTATATCTTCAGGGCTATGGTCGACAACGCTCAACTAGGGGATAACAGATGGTTCATGTATCCCCGCTTTATTCAGCTTTTGATTAATAGGGAGCTACCGGATCTGGCGACTGATGCCACCCGTGTTTACCGCCAAACCCCAATGTCCAATCGGATTTTTGGGGTAATGAGCTCAAATGGCAAGGGGGTTCCGATTCCCCCAGATACTCCTCTCTTCGGTCATATCATTGACCCGAACTACCAGCCGCCGGCAAATGAGGGTTATCTGGATCCTCCTCCTATTTTTGAAGCAAACCTTGCTGACATTCCTGTACAAGCTACGGAAGATCCCTTGGCGGATATATTTTTGAGTGTTTCCTCTCAGGGTGACTTGCATACTTTGCATGTTCACCATGATACCTCTGAGGGATCCACTGATTCCGACTCCTCGGGGCCAGCCGGAGGTGACACTGATACGGAATCTGAAGGGCTGGTTCCGGATCGTCGAGAGATCGAACTCATGAGGCGTATCAATCCTCAGCGTTACTTGAGGATTCAGAGGAGGATTGCTGCCGGCAAGCAGCACGTACCGCAAAAGGATAAGCGGGTACGGGAATCCTCAGATGATGAGTATGTGCCTCCACCACCGAAGAAATCAAAGGCAGCTCGTTTAGTTTCAACTTCGGCCACGCCTCTGGATACACCGCAGGTCGACATTCCTGTTCAACCACATCCCTCGGTTATCCAGGAACTAATAAAGAGGCTAGATTCGATGCAACACACCCTGGATGCTCAAGCTGCGGTCATCCAAGTTCAAGCTACTCGAGTTGAAGCTGTGGAAAAAGAGAATGAGGAGCTTAGGTCTAGGGTTGTAGCTTTGGAGTCCCAGTTGGTCGTTTCGGGGGAGATAGATAATAGTGAAAGACCAAATGTAACTCCCCCTGAAACTGAAAATGAAAATGTAAACGTTGAACCAGGCAATGAAAGTGCTCGTTTGGATTACTTCTCGTTTGAGGAAATACCTGGACAACCAAGACCACTGTCCGTTGACTATTCGTGTGCTGATTTGACATATCTGGCGAGAATGGTTAACAGATCTAATAATGTGAGAGAGGATACACCGGATGAAGATTCTGACCTCGAAGCTGAAGATGAAACATTTGATGAGGACGAATTTTATTATGGTGCTCCTATTATTGAGTCAGATTCATCTGAAGAAGAAGAAGAGGAATCACCTGATGACTCAACCGAACCTCAAGCTGAAATGCCTGAATCTCCTAAGGTTCCGGAAACCGTGGAAGAAAGAGCGGCTCGTCTGGCATCCTGGTGGCCTCAAGGTAAAGAAAAGATTGTGCCTGTTACTTGCAAATCTTACAAGGTCAAGGGAGATTACAAAGGATTGATCAAAAGCTGGAAAGTTGTGAATGCAAGGTTTATGATCAAAAGAACCGATGGAGTTCAATACTTCAAACTTTCATTCAATAAACTGAGCACGTTGCCTAAAGGAGAATTAAATAGGCTTGCTCAGTTACAACTGATAAATCCTGAGAGAAATACCCGTGCAGACTTCATTCAGACTACTCTTCAAAGAGAAATTCGTACAAAGAGGTACAGTTTTATTAAGCCGACATTGGGAAAAAGAATTATCTACAAGAAACGGCTAGATCCTGCTACAAATCAGCCATTAATCAGAATGCGCTATCCTCCGGCTGATTGTGTGAAGAGGATTATTTTGGAAACTGTTCCCCTGAACTTTCTTAGAAGATTTCACTATTGGGAATTTGATAGCCAGACTGGAGAAGCTGTATTGGTTTTTGTGCCAGAGAATGTTGAACCTGAGAAGACTTCTCTCTATGGGTTGAAGAAAGCACAATATCGGATTTTTGATCCTATGAGCTTGATAAATTTATCAAAGGAGGATATGAGGAAGTTGTTTGATAATAGAATAAGATATTACCGAGGTAATCCAACAAATGAAAAGCTTGCTCAACAATTCCAGAAAATTGTAGATATCTGTGTAACCCATGGAATCCATGCGGGTGGCAAATTTCCTACTGGATGGGTTTAGACTGAAGACTTTTTGAAGACCAAGCTGAAGACACGGGGGAGTTTGTTGATACATTTAGAGTGTCTGTCACTTGGTCTAAGTTTCGAGTTGTAATTAATTAGATTAATTTTGTATTAGGCGATATTGTTAATATCGCTTAGGCGATATCACTAATATCGCACAGGCGATATCACCAATATCGCCCTTTAGTCCAGATTAGTTACATATAAATACTTGTTTAGGGTTTCAGTTTCACGGGCTTTTTTGACACTCTGCATTTTGATATAGGCGAATTTTCTTGGCAGCTTTTGTCATTCTCAGTGTTCCTGTCATTGTAATTCACATTGCTTTATATGATTAATTCAATATATGTGTTTGTGATTTTGTTGTTGAACGTACAATCGATAGTTATTGAATTCCGCGCATTAGTTATTGTTTATTGATTCATTGTTTAAGATCAGTCTTTATTGCGATCCTACAATTACAACAAACGACCTCTATATGAGACGTTTCAAAAATCATTACATTACATAGTTAAAATGTTTACATAAGTTTTGCCAAAAGTAGAGTACGCATCTAGTACAAGATTTTAACATAATATAATGCAAGCTAATCTCTGATGTTTGTGAAAAGTATGCGACTCGAGCTATCTCCCTCCAAGAGCAAGCCTACTGCGGCTGGTCCCCTGAGAAATACATACTAAAAGGTCAACATAAAGTTGGTGAGTTCATAGGTTTGTAAACAGTTGATATATACATCGTATGGAACACAAGATTTCTGTTTGTATCATTCAACAATGATAAATAATGGATTACAAAAAGTAAAAATAGGGTATATTGTTGCCATGAGCTCATAGTTCGAGCTTAACTGTGGTGTCGGGTCACAATCAAGTGCCACGATCGAGGTGCCTCCCAGCGAGTGCCTAATCCAACACTCGCAAGAAACAAATGATAATGCGTCCGTTTGACAAGTTAGCGCTACTAACCCGGACGGGGGGAGTCAATCTCAAATAGTACTATTCATTAACATTCACGCTATAACGATACTAACAAACTATGATGTGGAGGACTTTCAGGATTAGTCAAATAACTCATGCAACCAATATATCGAGTTTTGTACTAGTGTTCACATGAAAATAGCAGTGTAAAAGCAGTTGTATGTATTCTCACCCCTGTTAGAAAACAGTAAAAGGGGCTATGAAACTCACCTGATGTTAGCAAGCAGGTAGCAAATAGTAAGCAAGTGTGTTTTCCAATGCAACCTTCTAACGTCCTAAACGTATAAGGTTGTGTAAGTAGATGTCTCAAAAGATCATCTATAGTGATTGTATAAGTGGGGGTTAATGGCCACTTAAGCCAATCGTGTAGGTGGAGGGTTAATGTCCACCTAAATAAATCGTGTAGGTGGAGGGTTAATGTCCACCTAAGCTAGTTCACTCAATTAGAAATGTCCAACTGTTCAGTCATCGTTTGTGCTTAGAAAGCATGTACGGCCCGTTGGTGATATTTTGTGAAAACATAGATTTGATACATTATGTTACGCATTTTCTACTTTCCAGTTATGGGTAATTGATCAGTGCGACAAGGGGGCGAAGCCCATTAATGACGGGGGTCCGGGGGCAGCGCCCCTGGTAGCGGGGTCCAAGGGGTGGCAACCCCTGGCGGGGTCCAAGGGGCAGAGCCCCTGGCTGGGGTCGAGCTGGGCTAGTGTCGCTATATGCGACACTAAGGGCTTATGCGACACTAAGGGTTTATGCGACACTAAGGGTTTATGCGACACTAAGGGTTTAGGCGACACTAAGGGTTTATGCGACACAAAGTCTTGTGTCGCTAATGTGACATTTCGGGTGTATAGCGACACAAAGGCTTGTGTCGCTAGTGTGACGATTGGGGTACTATAGGGACACAAAGGCTTGTGTCGCAGACTACTGGGCTTCTGCGACACAGAGGCCTGTAACAGGTCAGTTTTGTACATTTTATTTCGGGTTCCAAATGTTCAAATAAAAATTCAAGAAAAATATATGTTGTTCCTTAGTATGTTAGCTTTCTAAATTAGTTTTTCCAGAATTTTTGGGTACTCCTAAGTATTTTTAAAAATTCCGTTTGTTCCCTAAGGTCAGAAAGTGACCAATCCGGACACATGCAACAAGATCGGATTTCAAGGCAAAATATACACATTTTCAGAAAAAGTTATTTAAACGACATTTGTACCTAACAAAATTTGTGAACTTTTGGCGGTGGTTTCAGGTCATTTGGATGTGCATATCTCGAGTTATGATTAAAACAAAAGAGGTAAAATTTCTGTGATTTTCGACAGCCCGGACACATGTTTTTGTAAAAATCATTTCGGGTATCAAACGGGCTCCAAAAATTATGAAACCACTTGGAAATGAAAGCTAACTTCTTAAACTTAAGTTTTGCCTTTTGAATCGTCCATTTTGGTCAAGTTTTGAGGGAGAAACAGTCTCCCAAAGTCGAGCTATTTTTCTGCCCGAAAATGCATGTTTTGTTCTTGAACATTTTAAGCCATGGAAAACGTTTTTGTGTTATGTTTTGGACATTTCCTTGTTAAGTGAACATTATAACATGTTTATAGAAGTATTTTGGAAGAGTTTTGAAGTCTTACAAAGTTTTCAAACCGAGATGGAGGAGAAAGATGGTGAGGAGAGCTTGATCTTGTGTTTTGACTTGATTTCTTCTTTAAAAGTGATGAATGATGATGGTGGTTGATGGTGGCAGGTGGTGGTTGATGGTGGTGGTGTAAATGGCAGATTTCTAGTGAGGGAATGTAGAGAGGGAATTGAGAGAGAGTGTGTGTAAAGAGTGTGTGTGTTTTGAGTGTGAAAAATGAGGGAAAATGAAGGAAAAAGAGAATAAATAGAGTGGGCCTTGGGCTGCCTTCTTGGGCCGATTTGGGCCTCTTGGGCCGACCTTGGGCTCAGTTGGGGAGGCCCAAATGGGTCCTTGGGCTTGCACATTTGCTTTCTCAAGCCCGCGTTACGTTATTCGGTTGGTAAAACGTTATTTGCGCGCGTAAACATTAAATCTTTTGTGTTTTATTTTTGATACAAAATCACTATTTTAATTTGACCAATATATTTAAAAATACTTTATTGATCCTTCTTAAAATATTTGTCGGTTTCGTTCGGGTGTCAGGCGCGATTCGCGCATTTTCGTTGCGTTTGTTACGTTTTAAGCAAAACGTCTAGGTTTTTCGTATATTATTAAATAATAACAATAATATAGGGTAAATAATTACTATTTAATTTATAAAATAGGCTTACATTATTTATGAAAAGTTATCACCAACGCCGTATAGATTGTCGGACCTCGTCCGGTTGTTTCGCGTAATTAAAGATAAGCACATAATCACGTAAGTGTATATTCAAATATACAAGTAATTACAGATATTTAGCCTAATACAAACTAAATACAAGTAATTAGGGTTTCTAGTTAGGTTTAACAATTAACCTAAAGTGTCGGGTGTCACACGAACCGAACTTAGTTGCGGACTGAGTTGCGAACTGAGTTGCGAACTGAGATTTGCGGAATGAGTTGCGAACTGAGATTTGCGGACCGAGATTCTGCAAACTGAATTTTTGATTTAAACTTGCGAACTGGGATTTGCGAAAATGTCTGATTTAAGTAGAATGATTGAGATGGACCATGAGGTTGGAAAATCTAATGTTCCACCTAAATTGCTCCGACTTGAAAACTATTATGGATGGAAGGATAGGTTTGAATCCTATTGTCGTTTTCATGATCTGATTATTTGGGAATGCATCAAGAATGGATACACTGCACCTACCCAAACTGTTGAGAATGTAACTGTGGTTATTCCTTTAAATCGGATGAACGATTAGCAGAAAAAGGACTATGAATCTGAAAACAAAGCTCATTCGTCGATCAAGATGAGTCTTCCAAGGGAAATCAATCATCAACTAAAATCTTTTCAAACTGCTAGGAAGCTCAGGGTAGCTCTTGAGAAAAGATGCGAGTCATGAGCCCGAGACCCAAGATGGGCCAAGCCTATTTCGGCCCAGACCAGGCCCAACCGGCCCCCCCGTTGGCCCCCTTTTCTTTGACTCCAAACCCTTTCAAACTTTCATATTTCACAAACACTTAAACTTTCTTTTCTCTCAATTCTTTACTCTCTCTCTCAATCTCCAACCATAACCATCCCCACCAGCCACCACCCTCATCATCCACCTCCTCCAAGAACTCTAGTCACCACCTTCATCATCTACATCATCACGAAGAAGAAGAACAAGCAAGGAAACGAAAATCGAGCCGCAGCAGCCTTCCTCCTTTCGTTTCGGCTTTAAATCGCATTTTTGTTGTAAGAATCTCTTCCAAACTCGTTTATTTTCCTTGGATAATGTTCATATACATGTTAGAGGTTCGTTTTCACTGATTATGTCCAAGATATATACCGAAAACCATTGGATAATACGAAAAACCATCGGACAAAACGATTAACTGCTGTACAAAAACATAACCCGACTTTGATCTACAATATCTAACTCATTTATTAACTAAATCGAACGTTTCTTGAGCCTAAAATCAAGCTTAAGATGTCTACTTTCGAAATCCATAAGCCTCAAATTTTTCTGAAGTCAATTGCTATCTCAAAAGTATTTTAGAAAAGTACATGTCTAGTCTGTCATTTTGGGCAGAAAAGTTAGTCAACTTTGTAAAGGCATATCTCGAGATCTACAAACTCAAATCGACTGAAACCACTTGGAAAAGTTCACGTTTTCTGTTACCTTTAAAAGTAGTACTATTTCGCTTTCTGAAGTTTTGTAAATCGTGAGATATGGACTAAATACTGAGCAAAGGTCAGGAAATTGACCCACTGGACACATGTTTGGTTCTTGGACGATTTCATGACTTACACTTGACCAAAAATTATGTAAAAATATGTTTTCTAAAGGTAAGACATAGGGGAATACCATGAAATTTTCTTGGATTTTAATTCGGACTTTTACCTAGTTAAATCGAGCTACGAAAAACGTATAAATATCGAAGAAACTACTGTAGGGACTGATTTTGCAACGAGTATAAAACGACACTTTCGGGTTAACTATAAAACGTAACTCTAATTTTTATAAGTTCTAAAAACATATTTAAGAGTCGTGTAAAAGTTTCGGGTCAAACCGAGCACATTTGACCAAGTTCCCGAACACGAAAACACATCAGGTCGTCTGTGTCGCAGTTGGCCCAAAACCAGCTTGTGTCGCAAAACTCAATCTCAGCCAGTTAACATAGCGACACAAGTTCTGTGTCGCACTAAACATAACTAGCAGTACTAACTTGCGACACTACCCTTGTGTCGCAACACTTATAACTAACAGTATTAACTTGTGTAACACCCGACACTTTAGGGTAATGATTACCTTAAGCCAGAATCTTAATTTCGTGTATTTAGTATTTGATTAGGCTAAATACTTGTAACTACTTGTATATGTTTATATGCACATACGTGATTATTTGTAATTACGCGAAACAACCGGACGGAGTCCGACAATTATACGGCGTTGGTGATAACTTTTTCATAAATAACGTAAAATCTATTTTTATAATTTTATAGTAGTTATTTACACTTATATTATTATTTTGTATAATGATACACGAATTAATTAGACGTTGTGAATAAAACGTAACAAACGCAACGAAAACGCGCGAATCGAATTCGACAACCAAACAAAGGTCAATAAATATCTTATTAACTAAAAATAAAGTATTTTAATAATACTCCAATCAAAAGATAAATCAATCTACTCGTTAGTTAAAAACAACTCAAAGAAACGTTAGGCGATTTAATGATTTAACACGAAAAACGGGTAAACGATCACAGCACGTAACACAGTCTAAAAATCAAAAATTTAAATCACACACCCTTCATGTGGGCCCCACCTGGCCGGCCCCCATGTGCCATTCCTTCCCCTCCCATGCAAAACACAATCATCACACTCCTCTTGATCATCACAACCTCCATACACATTTCATGCATTTTTCTCTCATTTTCTCCCAAACTCTCTCTATCTTCTCTCTAAGTTTTTTCTCACTAAAAATCTGCATCAAACCACCACCATAACACCACCATTCATCACCATAATCAACCAAAGAACTTCATCAAAAATCCTCATCATCTTACAAGTGACTTCAAGATTTTCGCAAGGATTCAAGCTCTACAACACCTCCTTCTTTTCCTTCTTCCATTTCTTTGTAAGAAAACTTATTCTACCTCTAAAATACTTGAATAACATGTTAAAATTTTCACTTAAAAGATTCATGTCCAAAAACCATGTTAAAAATGTTTTTCATCATCAACAACTTACAAAAATACAACATGCATTTTCTGTCAAGAAAATACTCCGAAATTCACCTGAGTGTTTCTCACTCAAAATTTAATGAAAACGGATGATTCAAAAGAGAAAACTTAAGTTCAAGAAGTTATATTTCATTTCCAACTAGTTTCATAATTTTTGGAGTTCGTTTACTATTTTAAATAATTTTTGAAAGAACATGGGTATAATCTGTCCAGAAAAGTCAGAAAATAACTCTTGGGGTTTTAACCATAACTCGAGATATACATCTCCAAATAACTTGATGCCACCGCCAAAATCTCAAAAAAAATTTTAGATACAAATGTCGTTCAGATAACTTTCTCTGAAAATGTGTAGATTTTGCCCAAAAATTAGATCTTGTTGCATGTGTCAAGATTGGTCAATTTTGAACCTCAGAGGACAAACATAATATTTAAAAATACTTAGATTTGCCTAAAAATTGTAGAAAAATTACTGGAAGTAGTCAAGACATAGAGGAACATCTATGATTTTTCTTGTATTTTATTTCGGACTTATGATTTTCGAAATCGAGCCAACAAAAATGTACATTTTCTGGAAATATAAAAGGTGGACTGATTTTGCACAAAAAATAAAAACCGACACTTGTGAACTTATAAAAATGGAAGAACTAAATTTTTACAACCCTTAGACATATTTAAGAGTCATGTAAATGTTTCGGGTCAAACCGAGCACATTTGACCACTTTTCCGAACTTGAAAAACATAGCAGAACCTTAGTGTCGCACCTGGCCCAAATTGGGTGCGACACTAACCTCTGTGTCGCTATTTTTTAGCAAACAGTGGTAACCTGCGACACTAACTCCTGTGTCGCTACAGACAGTATTAACCTGCGACATTAACCTCTGTGTCGCTATCTTTTAAACAGTGGTAACCTGCGACACTAACCTTGGTGTCGCTACTCTTAAACAATCAGTGGAAACTAGCGACACTAACCCTTGTGTCGCTATCTATTAAACAGTGGAAACTAGCGACACCAATCTCAGTGTCGCTACCTCTAAACCAAACAGTGTAAACCAGCAACACTAAGACAATGTCGCTACCACCACGAGTGTCGCAGTAACCTGCGACACTAACCTCTGTGTCGCTTAACATAATTAATCAAATTTATGTTTTCACAAAATATCACCAACGGGCCGTACATGTTTTCTAAACACAAACGATAACCGAACAATTGGACATTTCTAATTGAGTGAACTAGCCTAGGTGGACATTAACCCTCCACCTACACAATTGACTTAAGTGGACATTAACCCTCCACTTACATAGATGATCTTTTGAGACATCTACTTACACAACTTTATACGTCTAGGACGTTAGAAGGTTGCATTTGGAATGACACGTTGCTTGCTATTTGCCATTTGCTATTTGCATACTAATCTCAGGTGAGTTTCATAGCCCCTTTTTACTGATTTACCCAGGGTTAGAATACATACAACTGCTTTTATACCACTATTTTTATGTGAACACAAGTACTAAACTCGATATATTGGTTGCATGAGTTATTTGACTAATCCTGAAAGTCCTCCACATCATAGTTTGTTAGTATCGTTATAGCGTGAATGTTAATGAATAGTACTATTTGGGATTGACTCCCCCCGTCCGGGTTAGTAGCGCTAACTTGTCAAACGGACGCATTATCATTTGTTTCTTGCGAGTGTTGGATTAGGCACTCGCTGGGAGGCACCCCGATCGTGGCACTTGATTGTGACCCGACACCACAGTTAAGCTCGAACTATGAGCTCATGGCAACAATATACCCTATTTTTACTTTTTGTAATCCATTATTTATCATTGTTGAATGATACAAACAGAAATCTTGTGTTCCATACGATGTTATATCAACTGTTTACAAACCTATAAACTCACCAACTTTATGTTGACCTTTTAGTATGTATTTCTCAGGGGACCAGCCGCAGTAGGATGCTCTCGGAAGCAATAGCTTGAGTCGCATGTTTTCAAAATCAAATCAGAGATTTGAATGCATTACTACATTTTGTAACTATTATCAGGATTGTAGTAGAAATCTCTAGACTGTTGACTCGAAATTTAATGACTATGTAGACTTTTATAAACATTGTAATTATGAAATGTAATGATTTTTGAAAACGTCTCATATAGAGGTCGTTTGTTGTAATTCTTGTGTTGTGATATTTGATTCAGTCGTAGCCCCCAACACAACACCCTACCTTCCGCTGCCACGTGTTTTGGGGGTGCGACATAAATAAATACGGATTTCAAATAATTTTCTATAATTATGCATGTAAATAAATATAAATGTGAAATCACATGTGAATTATCAATTATTATCATATATTCATTTGAAAAACACATGTGATTAAACCTCAAATTAATAATCACATGTGATTTTGAATGTAAACGAATGCAATTCTTAGAATCTTATATATAGTTATTTATGTTAATGAAAATTAAGTTGTAATCATTTGTGAGTTAACAACTACCATTGGTGAATAATCGTATAATATCATAAATCACATGTGATTATACATAAAATCACATGTAATTATATAAGTCGCATTTTCTAAATCCTGCAAAATTGAAAAAAAAAGTTTGTCGAAAATATATTTTGTGGGATCTCTAATCGAAGAGAAAAAGACGCTCATTTCGAACATGTAATTTTTATAATTTTTAGTCATAACGTTTGTGAAATATTTGATTTTAAAAATTCAGGTAGAAGTTGAGTTTTAAAGAAAATTAAACTTCTCATTATTTACTTTTGTATCATTCTTCATTTAACCCTCCTAAAATAATGTCAACATAACTTTTATTCATTAAGTTAATACTATAATAAGATTATAATTATAGAGTGATGTTCAAATGAGAATGAGGATTTTGATGAGAATTGAAGAATCAATAGGAATCTGCCACGTGTTACAAAACCGACTTTCCCCTACGTTTTTAAAAATTAAATATCTCAAGAATTATTGAAAAATTATAAAAATTGCATCATAAAAATCAGCATTTTTTTCTCTTCGATTAGATATCTCTCAAGGTATACTTTCGACGATTTTTTTATGGGTTTTACAAATTGTACAAATATTAGTATCACATATGTTACTCGTTGGTATTACATGTGTTTTCTGCTGGTATCACATGTGTTATCTGCTAGTATCACATGTGTTACCCGCTGATATCACATGTGTTACTCGCTTTATTACATGTGATAGTCGATTAGAAAATTCGCCAAAAAAATGAAAATAAAAATCGTCGAAAGTATACCTTGTGAGATCTCTAATCGAAGAGAAAAAAACACTGATTTTTAAAGTACACGTTTTATGATTTTTCGACTTACCGTTTGAGAGATATTTTAATTTTAAAAACGTTGTACGTCGTTGTACGTTCTTATTGATTCCTCCATTATCACGAAAAGATATTGTACTCGTTTGAACGTCACTCTATAATTATAATTATAATTTAAATGCAATTATTATATAATATATAATATGAGTAGAATAGCATCATTATTATCACACCAAAATAACCTTTTTTTAAGACATTTAATTTTCACTGCTCAACAACAAATAAAAACCTAAAAACCCAACAAAAAATAATCACTTGTCCGTACTATTTTAATTCGAAGGTTTTTATTTTACTGTAATAATCATCGCCGGTGAACTTCAATGTCATTTCCATACTCTCCGACGAGGCGTATGAAACGTAAACTTGAGGATTACGACGATGAAGACGCTGATTTCGCAATGAAAAATGACGATTATTTCACTAATCAAATTCTCAATCAACCACCTAGGGTTTCTATTTCACAAGAATCGGTGCCTGATCGCATACAATTTTTCGTCCGTTTGATCTCCGAAGCGAAAACTTTAGTTATGTACGGTAAACCAAATGAACAAGTAAAGATAATCCATGAGAAATTACAGACCATAACCGGAATTCCGGTGATGGAACAGCGCTTGATATACTGTGGTAGACAGCTTCAGTGTGAAAGTACTTTGGCTGAATGTATGATCAACAACGATGCGAATCTGCATTTAGTTGGTCGAATGCGAAGTACCGAGCATCCTGAAGCTTGGCATGTCATTAATGATTTAGTTTCAATGATTTACAGGTTGTGTAAAGGTGAAACTGACATTTGTTTAGATTTGGTGAAATCGAAGCTCCACAGGTTCTTACAAATGACGAGAGTGAAAAATATCAGTGAAGATACTCTCATATCGCATTTGAGAATATTTCAATCTTTGTGGGCTCCGAGAGCTTTAGTAATGCTTTACGTTTCGTCAGATAGAGGTAATAAAGAATGTGCTGAAAATTTGATAAGAAGTTTTATTGATTCTTATATTAGTAAGTTGGGACAACCTTTATATTTTTATTGTACACCTGTAGTTTTAGATTTATGTAATGTGCTTAGTGGGACTGTTGGACCAAATGATCTGCTGTATCTTTTTTGTCGGTCTAGTTTAGGATCCATCGTAGAGGACCTTAGGAGGATTGGAAGGAGATTGAGGAATAATGATAATAGGAATTGTATAGTTGCGGTTGAGGATATTTTCCCGTTTGTGTCTGAGCTTGCAAATGATTTGAGTGGCAGCTTAAGTTTTAAGAATTCTAATCTTTCATCAAGTACTGTTTGTGATTTTGCTAAATTCTTGCGGCCTATAAAATCTGCAATTAAGGATGTTTCGGAGTATGGAGGAGTCATACCAGTGCCTATCGTGAAAACCCTCCCTTGTTATTATGATGAAATCAGAAATCTATATATGATTTTATTTGATCTGTTGGAGAAAGTGCGAAACCGTCTTAAAGAAATGGATGGTCAATTGGCAATGGATAAGAAAAAAGATAACGGATGGGATCAATACCTTGCTTTATTGAAGGAGTTACGTGGAATTGCCAAATTGTTTCAAGATGCAGAAGGAATCTTTTGGTCAGATATGAAGCTGGTTAAGGTTTCTTTAAACTATCTAATTGTGAGATATGCCGAAAGAAGTGAGGACTATAAATGGATTCGTGGGCGTAATGATATTTTGGATTTTGAATCGAGGCGTCATTTGGCAATGATGTTGCTTCCAGAGATAGTTGATGAGCACGATGAGATTCATGAGATGCTTATTGACAGATCTAATTTGTTGGCTGAGTCTTTTGAGTATATTGCGTACAAAGATCCTGAAAAGTTGCGTGCTGGATTATTTATGGGATTCAAAAGTGAGGAAGCTACAGGTCCTGGTGTATTACGCGAATGGTTCTTATTGGTTTGTCAAGAAATCTTTAACCCTCAAAATGCTCTATTTGTCGCTTGCCCAAATGACCGTAGAAGATTCTTTCCGAATCCAGGTAACATTCTTTTGTTGCTTGCCCAAATGACAGTATATATTTCTATTTCCTTTTCTTTGTTTGTAGCATGTTGGTATACTTATTGATGGAGCTAAGAGTAATGGAACTGTCGTTGCTCTAAGGAACTTATATCTGCGATTTATTGATTTGGCAGACTTCATTTATCCTTACTATATGGTTACGTGTAGAATTTTACGTATAAGTTGAGTTGTTTCATCTTCATTATGTTTGGTATATATGTTTTCTTTTCAGCTCGTGCACGACATGTAAAACATTACTTGCTGAGCGGATCAAATCTGGGTAAAAAATGGGTTTAGGGTTTATTCATATAGCAGAATGACACAAATAACTTGACCACATTGTAATTTACTACATAACTAATAACACATTACATATTGTTGTGTGTTCAGGCACTCCCTGAGGAGTATGGGATAATTATTTCAGAAGTGACTGTGTATTACCGTTTAGTTTTTGATTCACGACTAGATGTGATGGGCAGTGTTGCCTGGTTTTTATAATTGCAGATTTCTTGATTATAGAAAACATAAATGAATAAAAAGGGAGAAATTTTGATATTGTGGAGGTGGCAGTTACATAACTAGATCCTGAGTACAGTATGTCATATACAGCCAGAAATAGTAATTGATTAATTGTAAGTTGTATATGTTGAGGTGAATATTAAGTTAAGCCATGTTTTGGGGAAGGCTGAAAACTGAGGAAACAACTGTTTTGATCAGTTTCCTTTCTATTAATCGCCAGAATTAGTCATAGTCATACAAATACTTCATAATGACGATCCCCACAATTATACCTTGACGCTCTGTTGCTATTCTAGTAAAAAGCTTTAGGTTTCTCAAACTGTAAAGTTGTCAAAGGCATAAACCACCCAAAAGCACGAAGGGGTCCTTGGGCCTGAGGAGCGAGGCTCATCACGAGGCGCGTGCCTCATGAATGCGTAGCACAGCATGTTAAAAACATTGTAATAAGGTTTATAGTAGAATATTAGAGTTTATGGTTGTTTTCTTTAGTACTTTTAACCGTATAGGCTGATTTTATGCTTTTAGTGTCCCGGATTGAAACAAAATACCCTAAAATGGTAAAAAAAAAGCCAATATCAGATTTGGTCAAATTATAAAAAATAGGTCAATAAGCGCATATATTTATGGGGCATGCCTCAGACGTAAAAATGCCCCAAAGAGTCTCTGCGCCATTGAGCCTCAGGCATGCCTTTAGCAACTCTGCTCAACTGTAATTGAAATTCTTTCATGTCTCATATCTTAATTTCCGTCATATGTTAAAATGTTCATATCTGATCTCGCATTTGCATGACTTTCCTTCTTTCTGTTCATTACAATGACCCCTTTCCATATAAATTAATCTATATTGTGGGGATAGAGTTGACATTGAACTTGGTTTGTGGGTGGTTTGGTAAACATTGTTGCCTTACTCAAGCGCTCAACCATGATCTAAGCTTCTATTAACCACCAAAGTATGTAACAGAAAACCCAAAAAATTAAAAATGTCCACAGGTTGAGTATATTGTATATAAAATAATATCTTTCAGAAAGTAATTCCTTGGAAAGTACATATAACCATTTAAGCACGTGTTAAGAAGCTTATGTTCATGTACTTGGAACACTTTTTACAATTCTCTCCTTCTTCTGACATGTTTCCCCATTTTGTTATATTTGCAGCATCTAAGGTGGACCCCTTGCACCGCCAATATTTCAAGTTTGCAGGTAGGGTAATCGCCCTAGCCTTGATGTATAAATTACAAGTTGGCATCGTTTTTGATCGTTCATTCTTTGTGCAACTGGCCGGAGCTGAAATCTCTTTGGATGACATTAAGGATGCAGATCCATACTTGTATAGTAGCTGCAAGAAAATCTTGGATATGGATCCTATTATAGTAGATCAAGATGCCCTTGGTCTAACATTTGTACATGAAATCGAAGAATTAGGATCCATGAAAGTTATGGAGCTCTTTGCTAATGGAAAGAACATTGTTGTGAATAGCAGAAATAGGAAGGATTATGTTGAGCTTCTTATTAAGCATCGGTTTGGAACGTCTGTCAAGGAGCAGGTGACCCAATTCGCTAAAGGATTTGCAGATATTATTGGCTATGAAAAGTCTCGCAAGTTGTTTTTTAAGAGCTTAGAGCTTAAGGATCTTGATGGCATGCTTCATGGGAGCGAAAGTAATATTTCTGTGGAGGATTGGAAGTTACATACTGAATATAGTGGGTATAATGAAGCGGATCCTCAGATATTTTGGTTCTGGCAGGTATGATCAATTTTCATCTTTTCTTACCTTCACTGGACATTTATTACCAAACAAATGGAATATCATCAGCCAATTACCTTGTTTTGTTCATCCTTGACCTGGCCAAATGTACCAGTTGGCTGATTGGGTAAGGGGTCAATATTGGTAAATTTTGTATGGGTTGATGTTGTCCTTTATAGAAAACTATTGTGTGAAATATGGTTAAAATATTATTCCAACAGTAATCTGATTTTGAATAAATTGATTTACTAGGTTTCTTGCATTAAAAATGCTCTTCATGCTACTTTTGACTCCTTGTCTTTTGAGTTTTGTTTTTCATACTTGTTTGATGACCCGCTAGAGATAAGTATAACACTATAACCCCATTAGAGTCATACATAAGTAAATGGATAAAAATAATTTCAGTGTAGTATACTAGTATATCACATATGATAGTTTTCATCATCATTTTGCATCTTCTGCAAATATCATTTAGAATATTGTCATTTTATTTAATTTTTCATAAATTACCTCTTAAGAAGTAATATTTCAGAAGGTGAGGTGTCTACTCGATGAACTTCTACAATGAGTCCCCAACCATTTTTGTGTTTTCCGTGAAGAATATTCACATTTTCACACTTGGTGCAGACCAAAAAGAGAACTAATATATGCCATTTTGGTGGATGTTCTTATACTCTTAACTGCAGCTCGAGTTTTATTCTGTTCTAGTAATTTTTGATCAATCATCAATGTGGATGCCTAAGTCATAATTGTCTAGTGTTCAGGTTGTTATGTATTTTGCTTCATTTAGAGTAGTTAGACTCAGGATCCGTGAGCTCAGGGTCTTTAAATGGGATCTGTTGGATCAAATGTCAAATAATCTTTCTCACATTTTTTACTGTTATGTATATATATTTTCCTCGTCTAGGTTATGGAAAGGTTTTCAACAAAAACCTCCACAGTTCCTCCAGGACAAACCGTCACTCCTTGCTTTACATATTACCTTCACACTAAAGATTTTGTGTAAATTGTTGCTCCATATTTGTTTGGTTTTTAGGATACAAATGTTCTCATCAGTTTTCCGCATCAAGGAAAGATGAAATATTTTCTGTTAATACTCTTTTTTTCCACATATTTTGGACTGACGGTGCTCAAACCTGCAATGATAATGCTGGAAATTTGATGCCACCGATCCCATTTTAAGCCCCTTATCTCACCGAATCCCGAGTCAAATATATATGTGTATACATATATATATTTGAATAGTTAATGAGATTAATGACTACAGATAGTCATCAGTCAAATATATTTATGATTGCAATGATAATCTGAATGTTAGAATAGCAGTTTTAGTAGGTTGTCTGTATTACAGGGAAAAAAAACACTGTGGGCACTCTCTACCTGTTTCATTTTTAGCTATTATATATGATTTGACGTGTTTGGGAAACAATACCCAAATTGAAATTGCCACCTCAATATAACTCTATTACTAAGTAATTTTGCCTGTTTGCAGATTGTTGGGGAAATGACTGACAAGCAGCGAATGGTTCTTCTTTTCTTTTGGACCGCAATGAAGCATCTAGCAGTAGAGGGCTTTGGCGGCTTACCTTCAAAGCTTTACATTTATAAATCCAATGATTCGATAGACCTTCTGCCTTCTTCTCACACATGTTTCTACAGAATATGTTTTCCTGTTTACCCATCAATGGCTGTGATGCGAGAACGCCTAAACATCATTACTCAAGATCATGTTGCCTGTAGCTTTGGAACATGGTGAAAGATACATAAATTTTGAGACGATATATCCTTTGCACATATCAAGTGTAGTTTGTACTCAGCTTGTGCAGGTAATAGAGTAAGTTTATCGTTAGTTTTTATATTTAGACAAAGTAACAATGCACAGAACTGTGTTCTATAGCTGACTATTTAGGTCTCTGTCTGTGGCATGTTTATAACTAGGTATAAATCTCATGAATAATGCTGGAAATTTCATCTTGAGTTATTAACTTATTATGGTGCATATGATTTATGGTTTAGTATATGTTTTTCTTTTGTATATGGTTATCATGGTAAGATCTAGTATGCAGATGCTTAGTATTAGAGCTGCCTAAAAGGACAAGTCGGTTGGAGTGGTCAACAGGCTGAAATGGGTTGGGTAGATTGACCTATTTGGTAACCCTAAGTTTATTTCTTATCTTTGTTGCAAATGCAACATAGGTGACCCTCATACTCCCCCTTCCTCTCCCCCACTCCCCCCCCCCCCCCCCCCCCCCACACCCCCAAATAGACCGTAGACTCCTCACAATCAGTAATTCCTTTTTATTTTTTGCCGTGGAACCGGTCTGTAGGTGCCCCCAGGTCTGTAGGGGCCCCCAGAGGGTCGGTTTTACCTTTTTGTTTTTTTTTTCAATCAGTAACTCGTGTCTCCTGCAATATTAATTTGCGTCTCTCCTTCCCTCATTGCTCATCATAGGTTGCATGTTCACCATTTTGTATTTGCAGTTTGGGTTAGTAATAGTCAAGTGATACAATATGTTTTCTTTATTTGGGTTAAAAACCCGTTTTTCTTGGTCGGTTCTAAATCTGTCGGGTTTTAAGTTGGTTTGTGTTCAATTTTTGGCTCATAATTGGTTATTGGTGAATTGATGTTTAGGGTTTAAATGTGAAATTTTAGCTTTTCAATTTTGGGCAATGTTTAAAGAAAATAATAGAGTAAATTACATTGTCCGTCCCTGTGGTTTACCCTATGTTACAGACCCCGTCCTCGGGTCGGGTATTATACAGATTCAGTCCCTTAACCCGTTTTTTTGTTTCATTGCCGATCCCTCCACCATTTAGAGAAAGGGTAAAAAAGTCTTTTCATTTTCCGTTTCCTTTTTCTTATTTATTTTAATTTTAAATAAAATAAATGAAAAGGATTATTATATTTTATGTTAAATATCAATCAAAGAACAACAAACCCATCACCATTAATAGACTTCTATCCCTCTTACTCGCCATCTCACTACCACTAGCCATCACCAAAACCCACATTTAGATCTGACCACCCACGTACAAACACCAAATATGTGGGAAAGAACAGACACAAATACACTGGCGTAGTTGTGTTCATTAAAAAATCAAAACAAAACAAAACATTTATTTACTTTTTTTAATAATCTGAGAACAAGCTTTGCGAATTCCGGTCACCACTCGTAACCGGCGTCTTCGTGTTCATCATCACCACCACCCTCTGTTGCCGTCGTCGTGTTCTTCACTACCTCGTCGGAATCACCACCGGTCACCTGCGCAAACTCCGATGCAAGATAGGACCATTTTGTTGTGCAAACCCCAACGCAAACGCAGAAAACGGATTTGTTAAGATTCTGACCTAAATCGCACAAGAACGACCGGAAAACTCCTACGATCGTGCGTCGGATTCCGTCACAAACGATTCTCTTCGTGCGATTCCGGCCGTCACGCGATTCATGGAACACGAACAGTGGTGGTCAACTGTTGTATTTAGTGGTGGTGGTAACCATAAAAAAAGCTAGTGGTGATTTTATAATGTGTTTGATTTTGTTTATGTTTGCTGTTTTTATCTTGTTTGTATTTCTCGTGCATTGACGAAAGAGAATTAGGATTAGGGACTTGAAGAAAAAGCCGAGTGTTTTGTGTTTAGGAAGAAGGTAAGGGTATTTTTAGTCTTTTCATTTGAACTTGGGTGGAGGAGGGATTGGCAATGAAACATAAAGTCGGGTCAAGGGAGTGGACCCGTACAATACCCGACCCGGGGACGAGGTCTGTAACATAGGTAAACTACAGGGACGAGCAATGTAATTTACTCAAAATAATACTCCATGAATTATGGGTTCTAATCAGGGTTGTAAAACTCGGCCAACTCGTCCGAGTACTCGGGACTCGGCCTTGGTCCGAGGCGAGTCGGCCTAACTCGGGTAAAAAATCGGTCAAGGTCGGTCAATGAAAAAAACTCGGTCTAACTCGGTCAACACTTAATTTTAATTTTAATTTTAATATGTTTTAAATTAGGGTTGTTACCTTTTATAGTCTAATTTAATTTTAATTTTAATATGTTTTAATATGTGTGTTGTTTCTAGACAATTATAGTTATGGTTATGGTTATGTTTATGTTTATATTCTATATTTACACATATAATTTTAAAATTTATTATTTTAATATAAAAAAAAGTCTAATCTGAGTACTCCCTGCCTCGGCCGAGTACTCCCTACAAGGTCCCGACCGAGTACTCCCCGCCTAGCGCATTCAACAACCTTGGTTCTAATGCTTTGATTTATTTTGATATAACCTGTGGTGGTGATGCGTTTTTGACATGTCTATGGACAATAGGAAAAATGGTTGAAATTGATCTAATTAGGGTGCGTTTAGTTACGAAAAACTCATCATGTTTTTTTTAGAAAGATTACATTTTAAACCACTAACTGTAGAAAAATGATAATAACATTTATAAAGGCTTTTAACTAAACATGTTATTTTAATATTCAAACAAATTATAAATTAATTCATCAAAAATGTTTTTAAAGACGGTCCTCATTTGAAAAGAAGGTTTTAGACGATCTTCGATCCCAATACTCTGCAATTGTTTTTAGGAAGAAAAAAAATTGTCTTTCAAAGTCATAAGTAATGAAGAAAAATCAAGAGATTGATAATCCCATGAATTTGAGCTATATATGTAACCCTTTTGTGTTTAGCCGGCTGTTTAAGAGGAGGAAAGGTTTAAGAGCAAGTATAGGCTTAAAAAAATAAAAATCGTTGAAAGAAAAAATTAAGGTGGGAGATCATTCGAGAAAGTGGTATTTGATGGTAAGGAAAGGAAGAAAAATGGAGGCATGTAACATTTTGATAATTAGATGAAAAACTAAAGACAAGGAGTAAGTGGAAAGAGTAATATTATATAGGCGTAATTACATAGACAAAAGTAGATATATTTTTTTCGTTGGTTGAATTTTTTCTCTCTCTTAATCTCATCCAATCAATCAAAATTTTAACCCTATATTTAAGTATACAAGTTTAGGTCTACTAATCATTTTTCAAGTGCAAAACATAGAATTAATTTCTTACCTCCTCTTACTTTTTTTTTTCTTCCCTACACTTTATCTTTTACCTTCTCCTTCCTTTCCCTCCACTTTATATTTTTCACCACCAGCTGACCATCGGAGTCCAACGGCTGCCGCTAACAGCCGTCTACCGTCACCAGATTCCGATGACCAGAATTTAATAAACTTTTATTTCTTCTATATGATTTCTTTTAACTATCTTTTACTTTCTTAAACATTTTTTTTTCAATTTTCTTGCTTTTGTTTTTATAAACCTTAAATGTATTCCTTTTTATTTTACATTTTTAATTTTTGTATTATTTTTCTCAATATTTACAATCGAATTATATACTTTTAAGAAGTATGTTATGATGCATCTTATATTTATTTAACTGCATCTTATATTTATTTTTATAATTCATATTGTTATTTTAAACTGCATCTTGTATGTTTATGCATTCATTTTTACTTCATTATATTTTTTTGTATACGTGTTGTCCTTTTTGTACTACATTTTGTATATATTTCTTACTGCATATAGTAGTTTTGTGTTACAACGTGTATGATTATGTAGTCATTGTTACTTCTATTTTGTATACGTTTTGTCACTTTTGTACTGCATTATATATATATATATATATATATATATATATATTTATTGTATTATTTTTTTTTATACGTGTTAGTCTTTTTTTTACTGCATATTGTATATATGTTTCACTACATATTGATGTTTTAAATTTTGTACTGCATCTTGTATCTTGTATATATACTTTACTGTGTATTGTTATATTGTTATTTTGTGATGCATTTTGTACTACATCTTGTATACACTTTCTTATTGATATTGTGTGACGCATCATTTTTTTTTGTATAAGCGTCGGCGTTCGTTTATTGCATCTTGTATATATGTTTGTTGGTCCACTTTAGTTAAGACAACTAATTACTTATTAAGAAAATTGTAGGAAGGGGGATTGTATACAATTTTTCAAGTTTAAAGTTAGTTATTGATTAAATCAAATAATCATTTTGTAATTGTTTACTGCAGAATTAAGACTAGTAAGCTATTCTAAGTAAGAATACTTGATGATAGATTTAACAACAATAAGTCACTCAGCTAAAGGTCGCTGATGACTATCAGTGATCAACACTTACATAAAGTGAAAGCACTAAAGCTCGTTGACTAACATGAGTATATGCTTAAATCAAATATCGTAGTTAATGCAATATTCGACATTCAATACGGTTGTTGAGGGGAGTATTTATGGTGCAGTAAATCCTTTCCTTTGTTTGCTAGATAATAACTTGATGCCCATGTGTGTTGAACAAACGGCTTGAAGATATCTTGAAAGATCTTGAATTGACAACTCATCCTAGAAATAGTTTACATCGTATATTTTATTCCTAGGTTCAGAAAAAGTAATATACTTTTTCTAGTAAAGGTGAATAAGTGGTTGTACATATCTTGTATACAAGATATACGACCATTATTCACCTTTCTCTAGTACACTGGATATTTTTCAGACCCGTGTACTTTGTTGGATCAAAGCTTGAACCACTGGATAAGTAAGAAGGATACCTGATTACCACTTCAACGAGTCCTTCTCTTTATTTGTCTTCAGTCTTTGACTTAGAGAAATGTGACTATGTTCTTGATGAGCTTCAGGCTTCTTGTATCTTTACATAAGTTACAAAAGATGGTCATTGTTTAATGAACAGTGACTTATACTTAATGATCGCTGCTAACAGATAAAACGATCATAAACACTTAAATACATTTCTCATATCTAAATTACATAGAGAGGGTTAGAGACCCAACAATGTTTTATTGCATATTGATATTTTTATGCGGCAGTTTGTACTGCATCTTTTTTTTTTTTTTGAAAAAAATGGTTAAAAATAAAGGTTTAAAGAAGCAAAAGAAAAAATAAACAAAAAGGTTAAACAAAGACTAAATACAAAATTGAGAAAATAAAATTAAGAAAGAAAATTGGAATTTTTTTTTCTTTTTTTTTTAAAGTGAGGATTGTGAACGAGGAAAGTAAGATGGGATGATATATAATATTACAAAAGTTGAGGAGATATAAATGAGATTTTGTTAGGTGACACTTTGTGTGTTTCTATCGGTGTTAAACATTATCACTTTTCCCTTCAAATGGGGTCTGCCTCGTGAACCCATCTAAAAAATAATTTTAATATTTTGTAAAATTAAAGATTCAAGAGAAAAAAAATACGAAGTTTATACGTGTGAAAGAGAAACAAAAAGATTATGAAAGTTGTAAATTAACACTCACCATTTTAGGAGGGTAGTTATTGAGCATATTTTCATCCCTTCATTTTAATCTCACAAACCAAACAATTTTGATACTTTAATACCAATTCCATATTTCAAAACCCTTTCTACAAATATTACTGTTAAATAAACAATATAATGACCAACAAACCAATATAATTTAAAATATTGTTAAAATTCATTTTCAACGTGCTTATGCCTCCCAAGTCTTATTTATTTGTGTTTATTCTTAACTTGTACAATAAAAGATTCCTAGCTTCCAACCTTTAAACACCAATCAAAGCTATATCCTTCACCATCATATCTAACTTACCATATTAAAATATGTTTCATCTTCTATTACTCCTTTGGACAGAAAATGGTTTCAACTTCTATTACTCCTTTCATCTTTTATTCCAAGACTCGACATATAGAACCTATCAGGCACCATCAACCCAGATTATTTAGACCGCTAAATCTTTCCGTTTTGGGTTTCCGTCATAAAAAACAAACAAGATTACTGTTGCCATTGGCGTCAAGAGGATCAAATGATGGAGACGACAGAGCAATGGAAACAGTTCTCAAGCTTTACCAAGCCATCAAGAACAAGAATCTTAACGATATGTCTGATATCATTGGACATGATTGCCTTTGTGTATGCAATCTTGTTTCGACGTTCAAAGCCTTTAATGGAAAGAAGGTTTGTATGGATATCACATTCAATGAGCTTACATACGTTGTTTTTTTCTTTCAATAGACCCATACTGCAACTACATTGTTTTTGTGTAAGATTTCGTGCATGAACATAATCTAATACGTTTTTTTATATAAACCTCTTCTAACTCTGTCACATGTGAACTAAAACATAATCTTGTGAATGATGGTTCTCTTATATATACTCGTAATATAAATGTACAAAATTGTACCTAAACACCACTAGTAACTTACATATTGTTTTATACAAAGTATTGTCTTTATAACAGCAAGTGATGGAATTCTTCTCTTCATTGATGGATAACATGGGAAACAAGTTCGAATTTGTCGTACAACCGACGCTGCATGACGGAATGACAGTCGGAGTTTATTGGAAACTAGGTGAAAATTCTTGTCACCCGTCTAGTGAAGCATTTTCTTATTTCCGTATTATTAGCCTAAACTTGTGACAGGATTACTTCAAGTTGTGCAGAATGTACCAAGACCCATAAACCGATAGGATCAGGTTTTAGTTTCCATATGTGTCATATCTACGAAGGGAATGTGCTTATAAGGTAAATTTCATATAATCTAATGCTTGTGATTATTGAAATCACAATATATACCTGATTATGAAACAAATTGACAATCTTTTCACAGGAATGTAGAGATGTTTTTGGAGCCACTCTTACACATTAAACCCACAACATTGGTGCGAATTGTTTCCAGCTTTCCATTATCAACGCTAAATTAAAAAATAAAAAATAAAAAAAAATGATTAGCCATGAGAAACTTAAAAAGATAAATTCAATGCTTACATTGAAATATATAATAAACGGACTAATGCTCAAGGATCACTAGATGGATGAGCATAGTTTGGTGCTTATATTATAGCATGTGAAATTGTTAGTTCACAAATAAACCATAAGCACAATGGCTTAAAGAAACTTTTTCACTTTATCTTGATAGAAAATGATTGGAGTTATTGCAAGCATTGTGGGACAATTGGCTTCACAGGCAATCCTTAATGGTGAGAAGAAGAAGGTTTCTTACGTTTTGTGCACCCTAATCGCATTCACTGTGCTTTGTATCATTGTAAGGATTTATAGGAGTTAGCTGCATCTCGGTTTGTATTTCATATCGATCACATCTCTCGTCCTTTTTGTGAACAGGAGGATCTCTTGATAGAGCTTAAGAATAGGATATCATTAATTCTTTAATGCAATATACAGGTTACAATTTATAGAACATTGAACACATATATATACACAAAAGTGTAACATAATACCAAAATTGTACAAACTATTGTCGTCCCGCGATGGTAGCCTAGTGGTGGTGATGTACAACATAAAGGTAAAGGTAACGGGTTTAACCCCGTCCTCGTAGACGGTGGAACCGGTTTATTGGGCCGTCGGAGGATCGTTTATCCCTTTTTACGAACTATTGCAAATCTAATGTATTAATTTTATGTAATGGAGTACTATAAATTACCTGGATCATTGACTAAGAAATCTTTGTAAACACTGAAACCCTAAATTCTCAGCACAAAATCTCTCAAACTCATTCGAATCATTTCCACCTTTTTCACTACAAATATCATGTTCAATCCCTACAATAACATCATCCCAATCCCTCAAAAACTCATCCCAATTCGCTTGCTTTGTTTCACATATTGAATCTAAAATCTCCTGTAATCCAACGATCCGACGACTGACGTTCCTCCTGAATTCCCTGACCGTTGGATCAGTTCCAGGAACTGAGTCGAGCGTAAATAATAACTTCATTAATGCTTCATTCATCTTTATTCGTTCTCGGTTGTGGGTTCGTACAGCATCAACGGTGTCTTGGAGCTGGATTAGGCTTTGCAGTTTTTCGGCTTCACTGTTGACGGTTTTGATCTTGGTAATTAAGTTACGAATCACGTGAGATCGGTAAGCTGATTGGATTTTAACGGCTGCGGTGAATTCACGATTTAAGAGGTTACTAGTGATAGGGATTTGGGTGGAATTAGTTGTTTGGGAGAAGTGATTGTTATCGTCGAAGGTAACGATGTTGGCGTAGGAGAAAGATTTCATGGTGAGAAAGTTAAGCAGAGAGTGTGTGGAATGTTCTAGTGATTGTTATCGTCGAAGGTAAGGATGGGCTGTCGGTGGTGGAGCGTAATTTTGTAATACACCTTTCGTCCCAATATAATCATCACTGACAAACAAACACACAGACACAGTTTCATAATAATCTAATTATTACCGCTTTCTTTTTTTAACTTTTATGTATAATGACAAATTTTCCTTTAACTAATAAATCACTATTTTATCTAAAGTTTGTAATAATAATTTCAATCGAGGATAATATAGTAATCATGATCAAACTTCCTTATCTATTTTTGAAAGTAAACAATTAATTTGGAACGTTCGGAAAAGGAAACAAGGACTATATTTTTGGAACAGAGGGAGTAATAAATACTCTCTTCATTTCGCTAAAAAGGTCACATTTCTATTTTTAAAAACACTTTGTAGGACAAAATGAGTAATAAATCTTACTCCATCACAAAATAAATATTCACGTTACTATTTTATCTAACCTATCTTAATTCAAACAAATAATATTGGGGGACATTTTTTGTGAGATGAAGGAAGTAATAAATTGAAATTCCAACGATGTTTTTGTTAAGAATTGCAGCGGAAACACCGAACTAAGAACAACATGTTGTTAGCAAAAAACAAATCCAACAAATGCTCATGTAATTATGTTACACCCACAAACAATAAATGAAGAATAAATCAAGCAAACAAGACTACATAGATGCAAACATAGATTACAAAAGTGAATTAAGTATCCAAAAAGAAGTCTACAAAAGTTTAGTCTTAGAAAAATATGGATATAAAGAGAAGGCTAAATATTTTGAAGACATATGTAAATCATGGTACATTGCATCTCTTAAACATGAGAATTGCCTTAAAATGCAAATTTCAAGTCAGGTACAAGTTGTACTTGGTAAAGATTTTGATTTGAAATCTTATCAAGAAGGGGGATAAAAAACTGAACCAAAGAAATTTGTGGCTGCTACTTTGCCTAACACTTTTAGTTATACAGTTGGTGATAAAACTATTTTTACAAATGCTTTTGTTAGACCAGCCAATTCTTAGAGTTCAAGTGAAAATCTTAAAAAATCATTCTCAGAGTCTGAAAAGTTAGAGTTTGAAACTTTAGATTTTGACAAATTAATTTTCACAATTTCAAACTCTGACTCGAGCTTGAATGAAAATAGTGGGTTTATAACAAAAGTAAGTGTAAAGTCTGAAAAGGAAACTGTTAATAGTAAAAAGAAGAAAAATGATACATCATCTTTCAAACCTAAAGTTAATTATCCTTTAAAATCAAGTCAAGATCATGGTAAACCTGATATGAACACAAGAAATTTCAGGGCTCAGAATTTTAAAACCGAAAACACTTTTCAAAGTTACCAAAACAAGGTTCTAAACCATATCAAAGTTTCAAGAAAGATAAGCAAATTGAATATCTCACAAAACTTGGAACACAGTTACAGAAGTTAACTGCTGAGTTTGAAAAATTAGTGAAATCAAAGTTCAATCACAAGTCAAACAGAAAGATTAAAAAGAATCCAAAAATCACCAGCAACTTGAACAGAACATATTACAATTGTGGTGATCAAGGCTCTAATAAAATCTTTCATAGGGTTGACTGTGACTTTAATACTACAAAAGTAAAATTTGTTAACAAAGAATGGGTAAGATCTGATGTATAAAGGAAAACCAACCGTCCTCCTAAAGAACCCACTCAAAAGTGGGTTCCCAAAAGAAAACTAACCCGTTTGTTGTGTCTTGTGCAGAATGATAAAAGATGGTAGTGGCTGTTCAAGATATATGACTGGAAGCAATAAGTTCTTATCAGATTTTGTAGAAAAGGATGCACCTTCTGTGAAGTATGGTGATAACTCCATTGCAAAGACAAAGGGTTATGGGAAAGTGAAAGTTGGAAATGTAACTTTCAAGTGTTAGTCCCGTGACGATCTCGTAGATGAATCGATTAGCAATTCGTGCGGAATCCGAATTCGCTAATTTATTTTTAACGTGAAATGTAAATGCGAATCATGTAAATAATGTTTCCGTTTATTGATTGATCAATGATTATAAAAACACAACAATTCAGCTCACAAATTCTCTCTCACTCAAACCTCTCAGATTTTACAATGAAGAACTACTGTCTAATGAACACAACACTCTTATATATATAGACCTGCGTACTTGCGAAACTTTGCTACTGCGAAACTTAAACTAAGTTTCACACTAATACTGAGTTTCGAACTAAATAGAGTGTCGCAGTTCACAATCAATCGAAGATAGGTAATACCTACTTTTGATGGATAAATTGACTATATATAACAAAAATTAAAAATTTAATTAGTAATTATCATTTTGATTATGAAAAATATATTTATTAAATATATTGTATTATGAAATATAAGAGACTTGAATATCGGTTCATTACTTTCACCAAATTTAAAAATGTTAATGGTTTCAAAGTGTATTAATTGTTACACCTTTTACAGTTAATTGTGCCGAACTCTAAAATTTTATATTGTGTAACACCTGGAAAAAAAATCATAAAAAATAAAAATAAAATAAGTTAGCTATTTTACATTATTAGTATGTATTATCTAGTGTCGCACCCCCAAATTTCGTGTGCAGCGGAAGTCGGGTCGTGCGCGACTAATCAGAAATCATCACATAAAGTTACATCGAACGACCTCTATATAAGTCGTTTTGAAAATACGTTTCAAAAAGAGGCAATACACTACCTTGATAAACTGTTTACAATATGAAACAAGTTCCTAGAGTTCGCATCTAGTCCGAAGATTCTAATACATAACTAATTTATACAAATTATAGTAATGCAAGGAAAATCTCCATTTGAAAGTTGTTGTTAAACATGTGACTCGAACTATTGCTTCTTCAAGCAATCCTACTGCGTCACTGAACCTGAGAAATACACGCTAAAATGTCAACAATAATGTTGGTGACTCATAGGTTTACGTAGTTAAAATCATAGTATGAACCACAAGATTTCAGAGTTTTCAGAGTTTGCACGAATGCAAAGTAAAGTAAAGTATACTATTGCCATGGGCTCATAGTTTGAAGCTTAACCGTAGTTGGTGTCTCCAGTAAGTGTATAAACCAGTACACTTGGATTTACGAATTATTATGCGTCCGTATAGTAGTTAGAGCGATTAACCCCGGACGGCGGACTGTCAGTTCCCGATAGATCTATCCATAATGTTCGCGCTTAGTATTAACGGACTATGATATTTGTTGGAGACCGTCATAGTTTGGTTTAGTTACCCATGCAATACGTATAAGTATTCATAGTACTTGTGTTCATAAAAACAGAGCAGTGTATTCCCACCCCAAAGTAAGTAAAACAGTAAAAGTAAAAGTGGGGCTATGAGACTCACCTGAGTCTGGTACAAAGCGTTTGCAGATAGCAAACAAGTGTTTCCCAAAAAGTAACCTTCTAGCACCCTAAACGCATCAGGTTATAAGTAAGTAGATGTCTCAAAAGACCATCTATGCTAGTTGTCCATTCAACGAGTTATGTCCAAATGTTTGTTTATCGTTTGTGTTTAGAAAACGTGTACGACCCGTTGGTGAAGGTTTGTAATAATAATTTCCGCAGACATTATTATTATGTTTGTTTCATTGTATACTTAATAATAGTATATGTATTGCGTGTAATGTCGTATATAAATACCCGTTGTTATTTGTGGTTACGCGTGTATAATGCTTTGTGAAAACATAGACTTGATCAAATTGTGTTAAGCGACACAGAGGGTTAGTGTCGCAGGTTACTGCGACACTTGCAATGGTTGCGACACTGGCTTAGTGTCGCAAGTAGCGATTTCAATTAGATGTGCGACACAGGGGTAGTGTCGCATGTTAGTACTGCCAGTTATAAATGTTGCGACACAAGGGTAGTGTCGCAGGTTAGTACTGTTGGCTAGCGACACTAGGCTTTGTGTCGCAGGTTGCGACAACTTAAAACTGTTGGTTTTACAATAGCGACACAGGGTTAGTGTCGCACTCGATTTGGGCCTGGTGCGACACTAAGGGTCTGATGTGTTTTCGGGTTCGGGAACTTGGTCAAACGTGCTCGGTTTGGCCCGAGACTTTTACATGACTCTCAAATATGTTTTTAGGACTTATGAAAATTAGAGTTACGTTTTATGGTTAACCCGAGAGTGTCATTTTCAAAAGTATGTCAAATCAGTCCCTAGAGTTGTTTCTTCAAAATTTATACGTTTTTCGTGGCTCGTTTTGACTAGACAAAGCTTCGAGATAAAATCCGAGAAAATTTCCAGAGATTCTCCTATGTCTTAGCTACTTAACACAATTTTTTCATAGTTTTTAGTTAACGTTAAGTTGGTCAAATAATTAGGCAAGTCGCCTTACGTCCAAAAATGACGAATTCGGATACAGGTGTGATCTTTTAATTACTGAGAAAAATCTACAAAACTTCACGAGACGTAATTATATAACTTCTAAAGCTAACTAAATTTGTGAGATTTAGACGAAAACCTCATGTCGTTTGGAGTTGTGTAGCTCGAGTTATGAACTCGAGAAGATGGCATAAAAATCTGACCATCAGGTCAGTCCGGCGGGACGTTTTTGTAAATTCGTTTTCGGGTATCAAACGGTGTCGAAAAATTACGAATTTACTTGGATCTGAAAGCTAACATCTTAATCTTAATTTTTGTCTTTTGAATCGTTCATTTTCATTAAGTTTTGTGTACGAAATTTCCTTTGAAGTCGGGCTAAGTTTCTGCCCAGAAACTGTTGTTACTTTTGTGTTCTCAAAAACGTTTTTCGACTTTGTTTTTGGACATGATCTTGTTAGATGGACATTATAACATGAAAATAAACATGTTCCAAGTAAAATAGAAGGGAGATGAAGTTCCTTACAAAGAAGATGATGAAAACACGAAGAAATGGAAGTCGTGAGCTCGTTTTCTTACGTTTTCTTGCAAACCGAAATGGAGGTTCTATGGTGGTGATTGTTGTGGTTTGTGATGGTGTTGGGGGCTGTGGAGCAGCTGGAAGTTGAAGGGAGAGTAGAGGAGAGGGAGAGAAGAGATGGAGTGTGTTTGTGTGATTGTGTTTGTGTGTTGAATAAGTGAAGAAAGGTATGGGGTAACAAGGGGATGTGGAGAGGTATGGTGGGGATGTCTTGAGTATGGTGCAGATTTTGTGGGTCCCACATGGTGTGGGTTGCCTAAATATTGTTCCCCAAGTTTACGTTACGTGCGGTGCTCGTTTACCCGTTCGTTTCGTCGTTCGTTTAAACGTTAAACGTTTATTAGTTATGTTTTTCGTTAACGATTTATTCGCGTAAATTCTTGATTGAAGTTTTATTTAAATACTTAATTTTAAGTTATTGAAATACAAATCGAGTTTTGTCGGTTGTCGGGCGCGATTCGCGCGTTTTCGTCGCGTACGGTACGTTTTATACAAAACGTATAACGTTTAATATATTATCGTAATAATATAAGTTAAATAACAATTATTTAATATAGTTACGTTATTTAAGAAAATGAGTTTCACCAACGTCCGTATTTATAGTGTCGGATTCCATCCGATTGAAATCGCGTAATTAAAATTAATTACGTACGTGTGTATATATAAATATATCAAAATGTTACTGTACTTAGCCCTATATGAAACTAAGTACAAGTAATGATAATCAAACTTAGGGTAATTAATACTCTTAAGTGCCGTTGTCACATATAGATTCTGGATACTGATTAAAAAAAAAAGTGAATAGTTGATATATTTTGCATGTGACGAGAGACATGAGGGATGAAATGTAAATGTTTATGCAAATTAGAATTTTTGAACGTGGATATCGTGATCAAGTCCGATAGTTAAGGCTTCAATGTGATTAAAATCGGTAGTTATTATCATTAATTAAAAAAAAAAAAAAAAAAAAAACCTAGTTTGAGTTGAGAGCAAGAGAACGGCTGGAGCAAAAGTGAAGCCAGAGACGCTCTTGATTCGGTGACATTCAGTAATTTGTTAGATTTCGGTATTTTAAGAAGGAGACTTTGTGAGCAAGAAGTGAAAAGATCACAGGTCTCGTAAGGTGAGTTTCACGTGACTTTTTACTGAGTTGCATTTATTCTATAAATTATTTATTCAATATTATTTATGTTACGATGTATTTATAAATCGTTTATTGCTTAGTAAATGTCTTGATAATGTGAAACCTAAAATCATCACTAAGCGTATTGATTATCCAATATAAGAATAATAATGAAATCGCATAAAAGGTGGGCATAAAAGTGGACGAAGACGTACAAATAGTGGCTAAACAGTGGATGAAAAAAAAGTGGAAATTGAAATTAAAATGGCTTGTTGGATTGGTCTTTATTGCTTAGCTGACAAAGTGGTATTGAAAATTATTTGCTAAATTATTGGTTAAATGATTTGTTTGAAAAGCTTTATAAATATTTATATGTTAAAACCGTGATTCTCACAAGGCTTTATAGATGACCCAAAATGTTTTAAAAATTTTGCAACTCAGGTTAGGGGAAACGAAGAATAAAAATGTAGATTATAATTGCATGCCGATATTGGAGAAGATTAGAGTGTAAACACTTCCGCTGAATCAAGGTTAAATGGTAGATACGTACTCTGATAAAGTGGGTTGTTTCATATTGTGTTTATTTAAGTTCTAGAAAACGTATATTGAATGCATTTTGGGCATATTTTTCTACATAAATAGACATGTTTTTAGTAAGTTTTATACATACAATAAGATGTTATGTATATACAAATAGATGTTTTTAAAATTTAAATACATACGGTAGACATTTTCAAAACTCGTCATGCAATAGTATAAGTGTATAGTTTAATACATAATAATGTAATGATACATTTGAAATTTTTATGAGTTAAAATATATGCAATACTTTTTGAAATTAAAATATTTTAGAGGGTAACTGACCTTCTAGTAGCTCCCGTGTATTTAAGATGATAATATGATGAAGCCTTCTACATAATGTAATTCGAAAATTATAAAAAATCGTAAACCATACCTGTAATGTATAACGTATTTAATGATTTATTGATAAACTTTATTGTACTTTATATATGTAGGATTATTTTGTACGTTGAAAATTAAAGAAGGTTTAAAAAATAAGATAAATTAAAAGATTATATTTCATGGCATAACTTATAGAAGAGGATTAATTGTACTTTATTTCGTAGATGAATCGATTAGCTATTCGTCCGGAATCCGAATTCGCTAATTTATTTTTAACGTTAAATTGTAAATAATGTTTCCGTTTATTGATTGATCTATGATTAGAGAAACACAACAATTCAGCTCACAAGTTCTCTCTTACTCAAACCTCTAAGATTTTACAATGAAGAACTACCGTCTAATGAAGACAACACTCTTATATATATAGACCTGCGTACCTGCGAAACTTTGCTACTGCGAAACTTAAACTAAGTTTCACACTAATACTGAGTTTCGCACTAAACATAATGTCGCAGTTCACAATCAATCGAAGCTAGGTAATCTATTCAAGCTGTTGTCACAAAATGTTGATTTTGCATCAACAAACTCCTCCTTGACAATAGTTTATATAAGTCATCGAATCTTTGATATTTAGCTTGATTGATGAGCTTGATGAGAGAGAGAATTCAACATCCTTCACAAATAAAATCTGACTGTTCATTATTCTAAAAATCATCAGAATAAATTTAGAATTTTGATCATAATTCTAAATTATTCTTTCTGAACAGCAGATTTCTCTCATTAGTCTTTTAATCACAATTAAGCAGCAACAACTTTAGGAACCCATTTGAGAATGGTTCCAATAGGCTTTGAGAGTCTTGAAAGCCATCTATAAGTTGTGTCGATATAATCAAAGGACATCGAATTTCATTTAAAACTGAAACGCGGTGTTTCATATCTAAATTGTTTCCGTGGAATCGAAGATGAAGGAGTTCTCCTTGGGGAACAAGGAACAAAATCTGTTCGTCGATGCACCATATGGTATGAATGTGGTGGTGCAAGAGCAAACAACTCCTGTCTGAAGTATTTTGTCTTACGAGATTTCGGTGAAGGTTGTATTGGTTTTGAAGCTCTCTTTGTCTTCTTCTAATGTCTTGAAACCGATCTTTTAGCACATTTAACGTTTACGGAATCCCAACAATCACGCATTTTATGACATAATGTTCTGGATGATTGCAATTTATTAGAATACTTGTTATTCTTTTGCAAAGAATAATTAGTAAACTATGAAATCTTTTTCTCACAAACCATCTTTGAACATGGTTTGGAAGATTTACTCGCGTAAATCTATGTCACAACCTTTTCTAGTTGTTTTGTAGAGTGAGAGATTTCAGTGAGTTGTCCACGAAGATCTTGAATATTTCTTAAAGCAAAACCATGATCTTCTTGTAGTTGATTAGCCCCATTTGTTGATTCTCAAGTTCGAGAATCCGTTCTTCCATTCTGACAATCTTTGGGCACATTTCTTCACGTTCCGTTTCCATGATCAGCACTTGAGAGTGAATAACTATAAGTTCATCTTCCTTCTTTAGCACCATCTCATAAACCCCTTCGTTTAAACTTTTTGGCTTCTTATCAAATCCGATTAACAACGCTTCCCACAAATCGTAAGCCGTTGCTTGATATTGTTTGTTGAGGTAAGCACATAGTAATCATCTCATATACTCTATTGTCATTGTAAAATTGTTTTCGTTCATCGGATGCCATAATCCCTTTGAGACTCGATTTTTCGTATGGCCGCTCGGTAATCAAAACTAACAAATTTGAGTCCTTGTATGCAATGAAATCCTCGAGCTCGTTCTTCCATTTAGTAAAATCACTAAAGAATAGGGACTTAGATGGAGCAAGCTTTGAAAAACCCATTTTCAGAATTTTCCCTCCAAATTTTCGTTCAAAAACGTCCAAAACTGCTCGGGTAAAATGAAACTTTTTCCAAGCTAAATTTGAATACTTTTAAGCCTAAGAACAAATTTTGGTAACACGAAATTTTTCCATGATTTTTTTTTTATTATTTTTATTTTTACTACAGTAAAATGCGAAACTTGAAGGAAGTCTCGCAAAAGATTCTAGTTTCGCAGTTGGAGGAAAGTCTCGCAAAGAATGAAGTTTCGCAGATTCAGTAAAATGCGAAACTTAGAGGAAGTTTCGCACAAAAGTCTAATCAGAAGTTTCACAGGCATAAGAGTTTCCCAAAAAAAAAAAACGGTTATTCAGCAGTTTCGCAAAGTGTTATGACTTTCGCACACCAGTAGTTACAGTTGCGCAAGAACTTTAAAATCAAGGAAAAACTCAAAATTTCTTCAAATTCGAGGCCGTTTTCTGCTGTAATCAATCACAGTAGTGATTCCGAAGCTATAGTAATCAAATTCATTGATCAATTCTGTCAAATCAGCCTGTTTTCAACTTCCGTTCGTCAAAACCCTAAACTGCAAAGTTTTCACGTAAATTCGATTCAAATTATCTGTATATCGATGTATACATGGCTCTGATACCACATATTAGTCCCGTGACGATCTCGTAGATGAATCGATTAGCAATTCGTGCGGAATCCGAATTCGCTAATTTATTTTAAACGTGAAATGTAAATGCGAATTGTGTAAATAATGTTTCCGTTTATTGATTGATCAATGATTACAGAAACACAACAATTCAGCTCACAAAGTTTCTCTCACTCAAACCTCTCAGATTTTACAATGAAGAACTACTGTCTAATGATCACAACACTCTTATATATATAGACTTGCGTACCTTCGAAACTTTGCAACTGCGAATGCGAAACTTAAACTAAGTTTCGCACTAATACTGAGTTTCACACTAAACAAAGTGTCGCAGTTCACAATCAATCGAAGCTAGGTAATCTATTTAAGCTGTTGTCACAAAATGTTGATTTTGCATCAACAAACTCCTCCTTGACAATAGCTTGTATAAGTCATCGAATCTTTGACTTTTAGCTTGATTGATGAGCTTGATGAGAGAGAGAATTCAACATCCTTCACAAATAAAATCCGACTGTTCATTATTCTGAAAATCATCAGAATAAATTTAGAATTTTGATCATAATTCTAAATTACTCCTCCTTAACAACAGATTTCTCTCCTTGGCCTTTTAATCACTATTAAGCATCAATGACTTTAGAAACCCATTTGAACATGGTTCCAATAGGCTTTGAGAGTCTTGAAAGCCATCTATAAGTTGTGTCGATATAATCCAAGGGGCAAACCACTGTTGCTTGCTAAAAGATGAAGGGACGTATATCTATTGCTTCTGGGATTTGCAGACAATGATATGTAATCATGTTTATACTCACAGTCTGCACTTGAATTGAACTGGTTATGGCATAAAAGGTTATCATATTTGAATTTCAAGAACATTAACTTGCTGTCTAAAATGAAGTTGGTAAGAGGACTTCCTGCTCTTACATACAAGAAAGATAAAGTTTGTTCAACTTGTGTTCTTGGAAAACAAACCAAGACAAAGTTTCATGTAAAGCAACTGGCTTCCGTTGATCAACCATTACACATGCTTCGCATGGATCTATTTAGTCCAATGAGCATTGAAAGTCTGGAAGGAAAGAAATATACTCTTGTAATTGTTGATGAATTCACAAGGTATACTTTGGTAATTTTTCTAAAGACTAAAAGTGATGCACCTGATGAGATCATTAAGTTGATCAAAAGAGAACAAGTTCAGAAGAGTCTGCCAGTGAAACAACTGAGAAGTGATCATGGTACACAGTTTAAAAACTCTACCCTGATTGAATGTTGTGATAATAATGGTATAATGCAAAACTTGTGACACTCGACAAATTAAGACAATTATTTGAGCCTAACAATAGTGTAATTACATGTATTTAGATATATATTAGGCTAAGTACTTGTAACTACTTGTATATATGTATATACACATACGTAATTATTTGCAATTACGCGAAACGAACGGACAGAGTCCGACAACTATACGGCGTTGGTGAAAACTTTTTCATAAATAACGCAAATCTATTTCATAAATAAATAGTAGTTATTTACACTTATATTATTATTTCGTATAATAATACACGAACTTACTAGACGTTTTGTTTAAAAACGTAACAAACGCGACGAAAATGCGCAAATCGAAACCGACACCGAAAGAAAAACCGTCAATTTAAAGTAACCATTAAGTATTAAAAATAAAATGCAAAAATTTAACGTTAATAATTAATCCCCAAAACGCGCGATTAACGTTTAATCAACCGGGAAACGGAACACGAAATCGAGAAGCAAGTCACGAGCTCGAGACACTATTGGTCCTGGCCCAATCTCGGCCCAAAACCCGGGCCCAAAAGCTGGGCCAAGGTCCATTAATATATATATGTACCATTCTTTCTTTCCCCTCATTTTTCTCACACATTCTTTACACACATTTTCTCTCAAATCCCTCTCTACACTCTCTCACTAGAAATCTGGCCCAAATCAGTCACCACACCACCCTACAACCACCGTTGACCACCACAAGCCGCCGTTGACCACCATAAATCGCCGTGCAACCGCCACTCAAAAACTTCAAGATTTTTTAAGGAATTCAAGCTTCACAACACCTCTTTCCTTCTCCTTTCTATCATCATTGTAAGAAAACTTATTCTATATCTAAAATTTACTTTAATAACATGTTATAATGTTCACTTAACAAGAATATGTCCAAATCATAACACAAAACTCGTTTTTCATGGTTAAAAGTATTCAAAATCGTCACATTAGCGACACAAGCCTTTGTGTCGCCATAACACCCGAATCGTCACATTAGCGACACAAGCCTTTGTGTCGCCATAACACCCGAATCGACATATTAGCAACACAAGCCTTTGTGTCGCCATAACACCCGAATAGTCACATTAGCGACACAAGCCTTTGTCTCGCCATAACACCCGAATCGACATATTAGCGACACAAGCCTTTGTGTCGCCATAACACCCGAATCGTCACATTAGCGACACAAGCCTTAGTGTCGCATAATACCTTAGTGTCGCTAAATACACAGAATCTATACGTTTTTATTAAAAACTAGCCTCAGCTCGACCCCAGCCAGGGGCTCTGCCCCTTGGACCCCGCCAAGGGTTGCCACCCCTTGGACCCCGCTACCAAGGGCGCTGCCCCCGGACCCGCGTCATTAATGGGCTTCGCCCCTTGCCACACTGATCAATTACCATAACTGGAAAGTATAAATATGCGTAACATAATTAATCAAATCTGTGTTTTCACAAAATATCACCAACAGCCCGTACATGTTTTCTAAGCACAAACGATAACTGAACAATTAGACATTTCTAATTGTGTGAACTAACTTAGGTGGACATTAACCCTCCACCTACACGATTTATTTAGGTGGACATTAACCCTCCACCTACACGATTAATTTAGGTGGACATTAACCCTCCACCTACACGATTTACTTAAGTGGACATTAACCCTCCACTTACATAGGTGTAACGCCCCTCTCTTAGTATATTATAAAATACTCTTTAATTCGGAAGCGTAGGTCAAAATATATTATATTAACAATATTTACAAAAAGGTAAATACATATAAGGTTCAAACATCGTACAAATACGGGGGTTACAAATTTCAACTTTCATTATTTATCCAAAATATATCAGAGTTGCCAGCCGATCAAACATTTGTTGAACAAAACCTGCCTGCCCGCCCATTCAATCATGACCTACAGGGATTAAGTGGGGAATTAGCACGAAGCTAAGTGAATGAATATGAAACTAACAGTTCAACTTGGCTTAACAATCTGATTACATCAAATAATCGTAAACACATATCATCAATATCAAAGAGGATCGGTGGTTTTTGAGGAACCCTACTGCCGCGGTGGCCCTCAAGAAACGCTTATCACAATCTGTAGTGGCCACTACAGAATATACCGATAACTTGATATTACCACTACACAATATGGGTTTAGTACAACACATGTACGACACCCCATATCTGTAATCTTGTAAATCATCAAGTCCAACAAGATGTTGACCTCTTTACTAGCAATCAATGCCCAGAGGCCACATTGCACGTAGATTCATAATCAGCATATCAACATATCAGACTAAACAGTCTATCAATTATATCTACGTTTACTTGTTGCAACCAAATCGTTACAACTAAATCAAACATGTGAGTTCCAGATCCACTCACCTGTCAATCTCAATCCAACAACTCAGAAGTCTTATATTACTGAGTCTTCTGCTGATCTGAGAATACAACAAATAATGAGTTAGATAACTTCCATAACAGACTCATTCTTATCACAAAGTCATAAACAGTATTAACTACCACATTTGAACATTCAGTGGAAACTAACTTCCAACAGTGGTAACTGCATTTATGAAAGTCTAAGTATAAATTCAACTAACAGTGTTAATTACATAAACAGTGGAAACTACTTACAATTCTTAACTAACAATGTTAACTACATAAACAGTGGAAACTACTTACAATTCTTAACTAACAGTGTTAATTACATAAACAGTGGAAACTACTTACAATTCTTAACTAACAGTGTTAATTACATAAACAGTGGAAACTACTTACAATTCTTAACTAACAGTGTTAATTACATAAACAGTGGAAACTACTTACAATTCTTAACTAACATCGTTAATTACATAAACAGTGGAAACTAACTTCCAACAGTGGTAACCGCTTCACAATCAAGTTCTGCTAACTGAGTTAATCTTCAAGCTGCGAAGTTCGCTGCTGAACCCAGAAATTCGAACTGAATTCTTTCAAAACTCACGAATTTGACTTCCTATCATTCAAATAAGCTTTCTAACAACTTATATGCATCAAATAACATCATATAACATCTTTTAAGCTTAAAATTCATATCAATTCGAGACTTTGCTAATTTCATCAAAATACAATTATAAACATCAAATACTTACAGGAACAGAGTGATGATGTGGATGTTACCGGAATTCGTTTTTGTAACAAGAGGGTGATTATTCTACTGTTTTAAGATTTCACAGAAGGTTTCTTTCAATTTTTGGAATTTCAAGTCGGTTCGCAGGAATATTTAAGAAGTGTGTATATTTGTGTAGAAGAATTGAGAAAGTATGTATATATATATATTAATCTAACCCAATACCATTACAATTTAGTTCCCTTTTTAATCTATTGTTGGGAACCTAAAACCATTTTGTGAAAACCAATTATTCTACTTTACCGTCAACTAATTTGGTTTAAAACAATGAATTATTTATTAGTCACAATAATTCATTTATTCGTTTTACTAATATTATCAAACATAATGATAGTAAAATATTTCCTAAAACCTTAAATAATAATAATTTAAAGTTAGAAAATTACCCGTATTACTAGGCCCTTAGGGTGGATGTTACAAATCTACCCCCCTTAAGAAGATTTCGTCCCCGAAATCTCATCTTGGACAAATAATCTAGGGTAGCGTGATCTCATGCTTTCTTCTGACTCCCACGTAAGGTTCGGACCTAGACTATGCTTCCATTTAACTAGCACCATAGGTATCTGTTTCTTACGCAATTTGGTCACTTTTCTATCTAAGATCTCAACAGGTTCTTCAATTATTTTCTGATTCTGATCGACACGAAATTCTTGAAAAGGAAGAACTTGATTCTGATCTTCAACATTGCATTTCCTCAAATAACAAACATTGAAAGTATCATGAATTCTAGCAAGTTCTGGTGGAAGATCAAGTGTAACTGTCTGATTATTAACAACGCGTCGAATTTTAAAAGGACCAATATATCTAGAAGCCAACTTTATACGTCTAGGGCGTTAGAAGGTTGCATTTGGAATCACACATTGCTTGCTATTTGCTATTTGCTTACTAATCTCAGGTAAGTTTCATAGCCCCTTTTTACTGTTTTCTAACTGGGGTGAGAATAAATACAACTGCTTTTATACCGCTATTTTCATGTGAACACAAGTACTAAACTCGATATATTGGTTGCATGAGTTATTTTACTAATCCTGAAAGTCCCCCACATCAAAGTTTGTTAGTATCGTTATAGCGTGAATGTTAATGAATAGTACTATTTGGGATTGACTCCCCCCGTCCGGGTTAGTCGCGCTAACTGGTCAAACGGACGCATTATCATTTGTTTTTTGCGAGTGTTGGATTAGGCACTCTTTGGGAGGCACCCCGATCGTGGCACTTGATTGTGACTTGACACCACAGTTAAGCTCGAACTATGAGCTCATGGCAACAATATACACCATTTTTACATTTTTGTAATACATTACCTATCATTGTTGAATGATACAAACAGGAAATCTTGTGTTCCATACGATGTTATATCAACTGTTTACAAACCTATGAACTCACCAACTTTATGTTGACCTTTTAGTATGTATTTCTCAGGAGACCAACCGCAGTAGGTTTGCTTTGGGAAGGAGATAGCTCGAGTCGCATATTTTCACAAACAACAGAGATTAGCTTGCATTATGATATGTTGTAATCTTGTACTAGATGCGTACTCTACTTTTGGCAAAACATATGTAAACATTGTAACTACGAAATGTAAAGAATTTTATAAACGTCTAATATAGAGTCGTTCGCTTTTACCCTTGTGTTGTGATTACTTCATTAGTCACGCCCCGACCCAAACCGCTTCCGTTGTACAAATTCGGGGGTGTGACAGATTGGTATCAGAGCCAAGGTTATAGCGAACTAGGTTGCATTAGTGGGCCTAGACTATAACCGTTAAGTTAGTATTCCTTGTTAGGTATAACTGGTTCAGATATTGCATCATTCGAACTTAATTTAACATAGCCTGATCAACTATGTACAATTAAAGGAGAATCGATGCGAGCTCTGAAATGGATATAGTGAATGTGAATACATTAGAAGACTTAGACCGAGGATAGAAGTGGGACCAACCTTTATACGTGCTTATGTAATGGGTTTATAGATATATACATATATACCTACATATATATAACGTTACGTATACTAGACTTACTTACCACGGAAAACAGCAACCACTCCCTCTAATACGCTACTTGACCTCGAGAACGAGACTCAAATCTTGCCAATTACTATGGAGACACCCACGATAACCACTTACCCACGCGCATCGGACAACGACACTACTGAGGAGAACCCATCCGAAAGAGGACCCAATTGAGAAGATTCCGTCTGAGAATGAACCAATGGAACTAGAACCACACGAGAATTCGTCACCTAGGCGCGACACATCTATTTTCTCTATTTCGTACTCCCCTCTTCCCTCTAATCATAAACCTACGAACTGCTTGTGTTATATGTGATTAGAAGAACTACTAGGTCATCTCAGACTAACCCCATCTCGTTCAGAATAAGACTTATGCGACTTCTCCGAATTACAACGACTCCCGACACCTTTGTAAACTTCGGAGCCTATAAATCCTTCGGACTCATACCTTAAATGGTTTCTGATCACTCACATCATTGATTTCCTCTCAAGTACAGTTATATATTACCCCCTCATATATACAACTGTGGTAGTTAAAATCTTTGCACAAAATCTCATATACTTTTATTCCTCCTTGTTAGTAAGGAATCATGCCGCCAAGACGTCAACCAATGAGCCCCGAGGAAATTGCTCAACTTGTTACTCAAGGAGTTGTCAATGCAATGGCAGCCTTCGAAGCGGCCAGAAACAACGGACCCAACCCAGAAAACATTAATAATGCAGCCAATCCACCCAACAACCCACCAGTACCCAAACCCTGCACCTACAAAGACTTCATCAACTGCAAACCCCTCAATTTTAAGGGCACCGAGGGAGCCATCAGTCTCATCCGATGGATAGAGTAAATGGAATCTGTTTTCCGGATCTGCAACTGCACGGAGGAAAACAAGGTCAAATTCTCTACTTGCACCCTCGCTGACAGTGCACTCACGTGGTGGAATTCATACGCTCAGACCGTGGGAATTGATGCTGTCTATCAACTTCCATGGGAAGACCTCAAGAAAATGTTGAGGGAAGAATACTGCCCTCGAGAGCAACTCCAACAGCTCGAGGAGGAATTCTGGCACCTCACTGTTCAAGGAAATGATATCACCAGCTACACCACCAGATTTCACCAGCTTGCTCTCCTATGTCCATCCATGGTGGACCCCGAACAAAAACGTGTCGAAAGGTACATTTGGGGACTACCAGAAAAGATCCAGGGGAATGTAACCTCTTCCAAGCCCGGAACCATCCAAAGTGCCGTTCGCATGGCACACGAGCTTATGACTCAAATTGTTCGCCGAGAGGCATCCGCTGAGAAAACTACCGGGGACAACAAGCGAAAGTGGCATGGGACCAACCGAACCCAACAACAACAACAAAACAAAAAGTTGGAGACCCTTAAGGCTTATGCATCAGGATCTGGAGAGAGAAAAGGGTACATTGGAACCAAACCCTTCTGTTCAAAATACAGCCGCCACCATGACGGGCTTTGTGGCACTCCTTGCGACAAGTGCAAGCATTATGGTCACCTAGCAAATGATTGTCGAACGAAAGCCTGTTACGAGTGTGGCAATACGGGACATTTCCGGAATGACTTTCCCAAGCTAAAGAATAACAACAACGAGGCTCGAGGTAGAGCTTATGTGCTGAATGCTGGGAATGCTCATCAGGACCCGGATACGGTCACGGGTACGTTCATTCTCGCGCCGTTGAACAACTCTGTGTTACTTTCCTTAAATAAGGTTTTATATACTTAACGCTTTATATACTTAACGCTTTTCCCCACTCCTTTAGAATTTAAGTACGCAATAAAACTTGCAAACGAACTCTTCCCCCATTTATCTCACACCTGTTAAGATCAAGCACCTCGATATCATCGTTGGTACGTATCGACTGTCCAAGCACCGTGCTGAGATCGCCTGTTCTGAGAAAACCGTCCGTCTTCCTACCATCTCGAATGGAACCTTATGTCCTGCGAACAATAGTATCGATAAACATGCATTAAAAACTTGAGATAGATATAATTAAATAATTGTGCTGGAAATTGATACATGTTATTAACTGCAAAACATTAACTCATAAAACGTTTGCCTCGTAGGAAATGACAAATTCCCCTATTAACAGCCACCTGTTGAACAACGACCAACTCCGTGAGGAACAGATGATCTTCCCGTACTTACTCGATCTAGATAACGATACGGAGCTGTTGAAAGACGAACCATCAGGAGAAGTGGTACCTGAGAAGGAACCCGAAGAACACCCGCCAGAACAAATGGCAACACGTGCACTATATACCCCCAATGGGACTACCAGGATAACTCGAACAAATTCCACTCCTAACTTGTCTATTACTCATCCTACCATTTCCACCTTTGCTACTACTTACTCCACTACTAATACACCCGCTACTTTTAACACAAACACGGAAAGTACCTCCCTCGGGAATGAAACTCTTAACACGTTACGCAACCAACTAGATAAGGCACAGAAAGAAATCGCTGACCTGCGTCACATTGCTTATCAGAGTGAACTACGCGCCCTCGATCACGGGGTACGCATGGTGGCTATGGAAAACGCTATACACGAATTGATGCATCTTTACCCAAGCATTGGGAATACGAATCATGAGATGCGCAACTCCATTGGGCAGATGACTTAATCTGGTGGCCCTACTGAAGGGAACACCAGGGCAAAAGTGACGAATCATAAGAGGAAAGTAGAGGAAGGTCCCGGCAACAACCCCACTCAGCGAAAAGTCAAAAGGACGAAAATCGTCGGGACTGACAAAACCGGGACCAAAGAAGAACGGGGTTACGCAGGGAACAAACCTTACTGCCCCAACTGCAAGCGTCATCACGAAGGTCCCTGCGGTACACCTTGTGGGAAGTGCAAAAGAGTCGGGCATCGGGCTAAAGATTGCAAATTTCCCCTACGGCTACGAACTCTAATACATCAAAAGTCTGCTTCGAGTGCGAAAACGCTGGACATTTTAGGAAGGATTGTCCACAATTGAACAATAATGCTCGCCAGGATCCGTAACCTTGTTTCGGGTACGATACTTCTTGACAACTGAATTATTTCAACCTTATTTTGATAATGAGTACGCTTAGTTCACTACACTATCACACCATAATGACTAAGATGCTAAGCTCTATTGTATAACTGGCCACCTTAGACTATATGGACACAGTAGAATTTAAAAAGTTACCCTAAGCTACTAACCCTAATGTAGCCATACTCTGGTGACTAACAAACAGACCTTGTCCAGTGGACAAAATGGCCAACAGAGTAAAAACTCCTCCTCTCCCCTCCCTTAGTTGCCAGTAGGGCACTAGCCTAACAAGGGGAGGAAGGCAAAACAAAACTGAACGTCACACCTCATGGCGCATGCCACAATTATTCCTAAGTAACACACCGACTTCGACTTCGAACAAATTTCAGGATGAAATTTCCTTAACAAGGGGAGAATGTGACACTCGACAAATTAGGACAATTATTTGAGCCTAACAATAGTGTAATTACATGTATTTAGATATATATTAGGCTAAGTACTTGTAACTACTTGTATATATGTATATACACATACGTAATTATTTGCAATTACGCGAAACAAACGGACATAGTCCGACAACAATACGGCGTTGGTGAAAATTTTTCATAAATAACGCAAATCTATTTCATAAATAAATAGTAGTTATTTACATTTATATTATTATTTTGTATAACAATACACGAATTTACTAGACGTTTTGCTTAAAAAAAGTAACAAACGCGACGAAAATGCGCAAATCGAAACCGACACTGAAAGAAAAATCGTCAAATATTTTGAAAAGGTTCAGTAAAGTATTTAAAACATTTAGTCAATTTAAAGTAACCATTAAGTATTCAAAAATAAAATGCAAAAATTTAACGTTAATAATTAATCCCCAAAATGCGCGATTAACGTTTAATCAACCGGGAAACGGAACACGAAATCGAGAAGCAAGTCACGAGCCCGAGACACCATTGGGGCAGGCCCAATCTCGGCCCAAAACCCAGGCCCAAAAGTTGGCCCAAGGTCCATTAATATATATATGAACCATTCTTTCTTTCCTCTCATTTTTCACAGACATTCTTTACACACATTTTCTCTCAAATCCCTCTCTACACTCTCTTACTAGAAATCTGGCCCAAATCAGTCACCATACCACCCTACAACCACCATTGACCACCACAAGCCGCCGTTGACCACCACAAGCCGCCGTTGACCACCACAAGCCGCCGTTGACCACTATAAATCGCCGTGCAACTGCCACTCAAAAACTTCAAGATTTTTCAAGGAATTCAAGCTTCACAACACCTCTTTTCTTCTCCTTTCTATCATCATTGTAAGAAAACTTATTCTATATCTAAAATTTACTTTAATAACATGTTATAATGTTCACTTAACAAGAATATGTCCAAATCATAACACAAAACTCATTTTTCATGGTTAAAAGTATTCAAAATCGTCACATTAGTGACACAAGCCTTTGTGTCGCCATAACACCCGAATCGACATATTAGCGACACAAGCCTTTGTATCGCCATAACACCCGAATCGTCACATTAGCGACACAAACCTTTGTGTCGCCATAACACCCGAATCGACATACTAGCGACACAAGCCTTTGTGTCGCCATAACACCCGAATGGTCACATTAGCGACACAAGCCTTTTTGTCGCCATAACACCCGAATCGACATATTAGCGACACAAGCCTTTGTGTCCCCATAACACCCGAATCGTCACATTAGCGACACAAGCCTTAGTGTCGCATATAGCGACACTAACCCAGTGTCGCTAAAAACACATAATCTATACGTTTTTATTAAAAACTAGCCTCAGCTCGACCCCAGCTAGGGGCTCTGCCCCTTGGACCCCGCTAGGGGTTGCCACCCCTTGGACCGCGCTACCAGGGGCGCTGCCCCCGGACCCCCGTCATTAATGGGCTTCGTCCCTTGCTACACTGATCAATTACCCATAACTGGAAAGTAGAAATATGCGTAACATAATTAATCAAATCTGTGTTTTCACAAAATATCACCAACGGCCCGTACATGTTTTCTAAGCACAAACTATAACTGAACAATTGGACATTTCTAATTGTGTGAACTAACTTAGGTGGACATTAACCCTCCACCTACACGATTTATTTAGGTGGACATTAACCCTCCACCTACACGATTAATTTAGGTGGACATTAACCCTCCACCTACACGATTTACTTAAGTGGACATTAACCCTCCACTTACATAGGTGATGTTTTGAGACATCTACTTACACAACTTTATACGTCTAGGGCGTTAGAAGGTTGTATTTGGAATCACACATTGCTTGCTATTTTCTATTTGCTATTTGCTTACTAATCTCAAGTGAGTTTCATAGCCCCTTTTTACTGTTTTCTAACTGGGGTGAGAATACATACAACTGCTTTTATACCGCTATTTTCATGTGAACACAAGTACTAAACTCGATATATTGGTTGCATGAGTTATTTTACTAATCCTGAAAGTCCCCCACATCATAGTTTGTTAGTATCGTTATAGCGTGAATGTTAATGAATAGTACTATTTGGGATTGACTCCCCCCGTCCGGGTTAGTCGCACTAACTGGTCAAACGGACGCATTATCATTTGTTTCTTGCGAGTGTTGGATTAGGCACTCTTTGGGAGGCACCCCGATCGTGGCACTTGATTGTGACCCGACACCACAATTAAGCTCGAACTATGAGCTCATGGCAACAATATACACCATTTTTACATTTTTGTAATACATTACCTATCATTGTTGAATGATACAAACAGGAAATCTTGTGTTCCATACGATATTATATCAACTGTTTACAAACCTATGAACTCACCAACTTTATGTTGACCTTTTAGTATGTATTTCTCAGGAGACCAACCGCAGTAGGTTTGCTTTTGGAAGGAGATAGCTCGAGTCGCATATTTTCACTAACAACAGAGATTAGCTTGCATTATGATATGTTGTAATCTTGTACTAGATGCGTACTCTATTTTTGGCAAAACATATGTAAACATTGTAACTATGAAATGTAATGATTTTTGAAACGTCTCATATAGAGGTCGTTTGTTGTAATTCTTGTGTTGTGATATTTGATTCAGTCGCAACCCCCAACCCAACACCCTACCCTCCGCTGCCACATGTCTTGGGGGTGGGACAAAACTTCTCTTCTCTCAGAACTCCTCAACAGAATGGAGTTGCTGAAAGGAGAAACAAAACATTAATTGAAGTTGCAAGGACTATGCTATGACAGAGAAATTTGAAAATCTATTTTTGGGCTGAAACAGCCAACACAGCCTGTTACACTCAAAATAGATCCATTATTGTGAAGAAGTATGGGAAAACAGTTTATGAGATGCATCATCATAAGGTTGCAATTGTACACTACTTTCATATCTTTGTAAGCAAGTGTTACATTTTAAATCAAATGGATACTCTTTAATATCAAAGGCTTACAGCATCTACAACAGCAGAAGGAAAGTTATTGAAGAAATGATAAATGTCACCTTTGATTATAGTTCATTAAATAATGTTCAGGCATCACAATCTGATATTAATTATTAGAACAATTGGTGTTTATTAGCTCTCAATATGATAAACCAGAAATTCCTGAACTAGTTATACCTAATGAGGAATACTAACTTAATGGTTATAGTTTAGGTCCATTAATGCAACCTAGTTCGCTATAACCTTGGCTCTGATACCAATCTGTCGCACCCCCAAGACACGTGGCAGCGGAAGGTAGGGTGTTGCGTTGTGGGCGCCGACCAAATCAAATATCACAACACAAGAATTACAACAAACGATCTCTATATGAGACGTTTCAAAAATCATTACATTTCCATAATTCCATTGTTTACAAAAGTCTACATAATCATCAAATTTCGAGTCAACATTCTAGAGATTTCCACTACCATCCTAATCATAGTTACAAAATGTAATAATGCATTCAAATCTCCGGTTTGATTGTGAAAACATGTGACTCGAGCTAATGCTTCCGAAAGCTTCTTACTGCGGCGGGTCCCCTGAGAAATACATACTAAAAGGTCAACATAAAGTTGGTGAGTTCATAGGTTTGTAAACAGTTGATATAACATCGTATGGAACACAAGATTTCCGTTTGTATCATTCAACAATGATAGGTAATGTATTACAAAAATGTAAAGATAGTGTATATTGTTGCCATGAGCTCATAGTTCGAGCTTAACTGTGGTGTCGAGTCACAATCAAGTGCCATGATCGGGGTGCCTCCCGGCGAGTGCCTAATCCAACACTCGTAAGAACACATAATGATGCCTCCGTTTGACCAGTTAGCGCGACTAACCCGGACGGGGGGAGTCAATCCCAAATAGTACTATTCATTAACATTCACGCTATAACGATACTAACAAACTATGATGTGGGGGACTTTCAGGATTAGCAATATAACTTATGCAACCAATATATCGAGTTTAGTACTTGTGTTCACATGAAAATAACGGTATAAGAGCAGTTGTATGTATTCTCACCCCGGTTAGAAAACAGTAAAAAGGGGCTATGAAACTCACCTGATATTAGCAAGCAAGTAGCAAATAGTAAGCAAAGCGTGTTTTCCAAATGCAACCTTCTAACGTCCTAAACGTATAAGGTTGTGTAAGTAGATGTCTCAAAAGACCATCTATAGTGATTGTATATGTGGGGGTTAATGTCCACTTAAGCCAATCATGTAGGTGGAGGGTTAATGTCCACCTAAGTTAATCGTGTAGGTGGAGGGTTAATGTCCACCTATGCTAGTTCACTCAACTAGAATTGTCCAATTGTTCAGTTATCGTTTGTGCTTAAAAAACATGTACGGGCCGTTGTGATACTTTGTGAAAACACATATTTGATTAATTAGATTACGCATATTTCTACTTTCCAGTTATGGGCAACTGATTAGTGTGGTAAGGGGCGAAGCCTATAAATGACGGGGGTCCGGGGGCAGCGCTCCTGGTAGCGGGGTCCAAGGGGTGGCAACCCCTGGCTGGGGTCGAGCTGGGTTAGTGTCGCTACGTGCGACACTAAGGTATTATGCGACACAAAGGCTTGTGTCGCTATGTGCGACACTAAGGTATTATGCGACACAAAGGCTTGTATCGCTAATGTGACGATTCGGGAGTTATGGCGACACAAAGGCTTGTGTCGCAAAAGTGACGATTCGGATGTTATAGCGACACAAAGACTTGTGTCGCTAATGTGACGATTCGGGTGCTATAGCGACACAAAAGCTTGTGTCGCAGACCACTAGGCTTCTGCGACATAGAGGCCTGTAACAGGTCGGTTTTGTACATTTTATTTCGTGTTCTAAATGTTCGAATAAAATTCGAGAAAAATCTATGTTGTTCCTTAGTATGTTAGCTCCTTAAAATAATTTTTCCAGAATTTTTGGATATCCCTAATTATTTTTAAAAATTCCGTTTGTTCCCTGAGGTCAGAAAGTGACCAATCCGGATACATGCAACAAGATCGGTTTTCTGGGCAAAATGTACACATTTTTAGAAAAAGTCATCTAAACGACATTTGTACCTAACAAAATTTGTGAACTTTTGGCGGTAGTTTCTGGTCATTTGGAGGTGTATATCTCGAGTTATGATTAAAACAAGAAAGGTGAAATTTCTAAGTTTTTGGACAGCCCGTATACACGTTTTTGTAAAAATCATTTCGGGTATCAAACGAACTCCAAAAATCGTGAAACCACTTGAAAATGAAAGCTAACTTGTTGAACTTAAGTTTTTTCTTTTAAATCGTTCATTTTGGTCAAGTTTTGAGTGAGAAACATTTATGTCAAATTGGTGTTAAATCTTGACAGAATTTGCATGTGTTGTTCTTGAATGTTTTTTGTAATGAAAAATGTTTTTATGTAATCTTTTGGACATATCTTTGTTAAGTGAACCCTTTAACATGTTTTTAAAGGTATTTAGATAGAGAATAACTTTTCTTACAAAGGGGTTGGTGATTTTTGAAGAGACGTTGTTGGAAGAGCTTGAATCTTGAGTTTTTGGCTTGCTTTCTTCTTGAAGATGGGATGGATGATGACGGTGGTAGGTGGTGGTTTGTGGTGGCAGGTGGTGTTTGATGGTGGTGTGGTTGGAGTTTCTTGGGAGAGAGGAGAAGAGAGGAAAAGGGAGAGTTTGTGTGTGTAAAATGAGAGTTTGCAAGAGTGGGAGGGTTTAAAAGGGAGAGGAGAAAGGGGGGTCCATTGGGCCGGTTTTGGGCTGGGCTGGGCCGGATATTGGGCCTGGCCCATTGTGGTTCTCGGGCCCGTGACTTGCTCCTCGATTTCGTATTACTTTACTTGTTCGGTTAAACGTTAATCGCGTGTGTAAAAATTAAATCGTTAACGTTTAATTTTTGTATTTTATTTTTGATACGAAATCACTATTTTAATTTGACCAATATATTTAAAAATACATTATTGAACCTTCTTAAAATATTCTTCGGTTTCGTTCGGGTATCGGGCGCGATTCGCGCGTTATCGTTGCGTTTGTTACGTTTTAAGCAAAACGTCTAGGTTTTTCGTATATTATTATTTAATATCAATAATATAGGGTAAAATAATTACTATTTAATTTACAAAATAGATTTACATTATTTATGAAAAGTTATCACCAACGCCGTATAGATTGTCGGACCTCATCCGGTTGTTTCGCGTAATTACAATTAATTACGTAAACGTATATAAACATATACAAGTAGGTACAAGTATTTAGCCTAATCAAATACTAAATACACGTAATTATGGTTCTAGATTAAGGAAATCATTTCCCTAAAGTGTCGGGTGTCACACCGGGTTTTATCATCCCAGAAAAATGGATATTGATGAGGGCTCCAAGGAAGAAGGACAGCTATGCCATCAACATGGGTGTTCCTAATACTTCAATGGAATCGACATGTCTTCTATTCAAGGCTTCTGACGCAGACGCACTATTATGGCATAGGAGAATGGCTCACCTGAACTTTCGAAAAATGAATGGGTTAGTTCTGGGTGTACCACAAAAACGTTTCGAGTCTGAAGACAAGTGTGTTCCTTGCATGAAAGGAAAGCAGCATAAAAAACCACACAGGTATAAGACTGAAAACTCAATCTCCTCGCCATTTGAATTGCTGCATATGGATCTTTTTGGCCCAATAAGCAAAAGAAGCATAGGTGGCAAATGATACTGTTTAGTTGTCATAGATGACTTCTCTAGATTCTCTTGGGTATTCTTTTTGGGATCTAAGGATGAAACTCCTGGTATTCTTATTGTCGCACCCCTAAATTTTGTGTGCAGCGGAAGTCAGGTCGGGGCGCGACTAATCCAGTAATCTTTTTGGCCCAATAAGCAACGTAATTCACATCCTCTAGGTTGTATAATAATAATATAATGTAAATAACTACTATTTAATTACAAAATAGATTTACGTTATTTATGAAAAAGTTTTCACCAACGTCCGTATTCATAGTTTTGAAATCTTTCAGATCGTTTAGCGTAATTATAATTAATTACGTGCGCGTGTGTATATATACTAAACGCTACTGTACTTAGCTCTATTTAAAACTAAATACCAGTAGTGATAATCAAGCTTAAGGTAATTTAATACGCTTAAGTGTCGGTTGTCACACTTATGGAGTTCTTAGATCTAATAGAGAATGTCTATAGAACACGAGTTAAGTGAATTCGTAGTGACAATGGAACAGAGTTCAAGAATTCAACGTTCAAATCTATTGGATACAACATCAATTCATTGCACCCTATGAACCTCAACAGAACGGTGTTGCTGAAAGGAAAAACAGAACGTTGATTGAAGGCGCTAGAACAATGCTTGCAGATTCAAGGCTTCCGGTCATTTTTTGGGCAGAAGCGGTGAATACAGCATGTCATGTTTTAAATAGAGTTCTTACGGTTAAAAAGCAGAACAAGACGTGTTATGAGCTTTTGAACAATAAGAAACCTAACTTAAAAGGGTTTGAACCCTTTGATGTTTCATGCACTTTGCTAAAGACTAGCAATCCACCGAAATTTGGTGAGAAGGCTGACGAAGGATACTTCCTAGGTTATGTGCCTAATTCATTAAACAAACGTGTCTTCAATAAAGCTACGGGACGTGTGGAAATAGTTTATAACATTGAAGTTACGAGCTACACACATGACTTACATAAGGGATTAGATTGGCAATTTGACTATTCAGATCTCTTTAAGTCTTACAACGTTCCAATTAGTGACTACAAAGTTGACTCAACAATCCCTGAGCATTTATTGTCGGGCGATGGGGATATTGGCCCTGCACCAACATCGAGTGCTTCTAAAAGTACAACTTCTGTGGATCCTAATCGAGCTTCAACAAGTGCCACACAGCACTCTTCTGATGAGGTGTACAGTACTGATGAGGATATGCCACCATTGGAAGAAATTGGCACTAATCTAGAAGATGAAATACAATTTGAACCGTTGACGATAATACGAATTAACAAAAATCATCCAACTGAGAATATCATTGGAGATCCAAATGCATCTGTTCAAACTAGGGCTAGTATATCTGAGTACACTAGCCTATATGCTGAAATGAAAGAGACAGGGGTTACAAATCTATGTCTATATTCATGCTTTATCTCACAAGTTGAGCCTAAGAATGTCCAAATGGCTTTGAAGGACTATTCGTGGGTAGAAGCAATGCAGGAAGACCTGTCTCAGTTCTCAAAACTGCAAGTTTGGGAGTTGGTTGATTTACCAGTTGGTGAATATCCAATTGGAACTAGATGGGTCTTTAAGTGTAAGAAAGACGATCGGGGAATCGTGATTCGCAATAAAGCTCGTCTAGTAGTTCAAGGTTTCAATCAACAAGAGGGGATTGATTACAATGAAGTGTTTGCACCTGTGGCTAGGCTTGAGGCAATTAGGTTGTTCTTAGCATTTGCAGCTTCAAAGAAAATGAAAGTTTATCAGTTGGATGTTAAGAGTGCCTTCTTGTATAGCAAAGTCAAGGAAACGGTGTATGTTTCTCAATCAGCGGGGTTTACTGATCCAAGTTATCCAGATAGAGTATATCGTCTTGATAAAGCTCTGTATGGATTACATCAAGCACCAACAGCGTGGTATGAAACACTATCAACTTATCTTCTTGAGAATGGTTTTACAAGAGGAAGAACTGATTGTACACTTTTTGTGAAATGGAAGAAGCAGGACTTTTTACTTGTTCAAGTGTATGTTGATGACATTATCTTTGGGTCATCTGACGAAAAGATGTGCCAAGAATTTGAGCAAGTTATGAAAGGCAAGTTCGAGATATCTGCTATGGGAGAGTTGAACTTTTTCTTAGGGTTACAAGTTGACCAAAAGAAAGATGGATTCTTTATTCATCAATCTAAATATACACATGAGCTATTAGAACGTTTCAAGATGGATGAATCTCGTATCTACAAAACTCCTATTCTAGAAAATCACGGACTCGGTCTCGATACATCGAGTGATCAGGATGTAGATCCTACTCTATATAGGGCTATGATTGGATCACTAATGTATTTGACTGCATCTAAGCCTGACATTATGTTTGCTATTTGTATTTGCGCAAGATATCAGGCTAATCCGAAAGAGTCACATATGCAAGCTGTAAAACGAATCTTTCGTTACCTCAAAGGGAAGCCGAAGCTGGGACTTTGGTATCCGATTGAAGGAGACTTAAATTTCGTTGCTTATACTGATTCGGATTATGGTGGATGCAATCAAAATAGAAAGTCTACGACCGGAGGATGTCAATTCTTAGGAGGTAGACTCGTGTCTTGGCAGTGCAAGAAGCAAAGCTCAGTAGCCATTTCCACATGTGAAGCTGAGTATGTTGCAGCTGGCAGCTGTTTTTCTCAAGTGTTATGGGTTCAACAACAACTAAGGGATTACGGGTTGAATTTTACCGATACTCCTATGATGATCGATAATGAATCGATGATCTCTATAACCAATAATCCAGTAAAGCACAGCAAGACGAAACACATTGATATTCGTCATCACTTTATTCGGGATTGTGCCGAAAAGAAGCTTATTAGGTTAGTCAAAGTTGCTTCTTCTGACAACTTGGCAGACCTATACACTAAAGCTTTCGACAGGGCGCGTTTTGAGACATTGGTTCAACTAAACGGAATGAGGAATCCAGAATAACTTGTCTTCCAAAGGTTATGTAATAATTAGTAGCATGTTTGGCTTACTATTTTAAAGGGGGTTGGCGTATGGCATTTATTTGCTTGTTACCTGAGGGGAATCGCCTCCTATAAAACGCAAAAAGAATATAAACCATAAAAAGTTTAAGTTTTTATCTGCTGAGAAATGATAGTACATTAGGAGAATAAGCTTAACAATAATAAGTATAAGTCTTAAGTTAGATGTGTTAGTAGATTCTGGTAAGTCACATTAACGTTACATCTTTACAACCAGGATTTTACTTATATTTATTTCATTATACACCTTTCTCCACACGTTATAATTGGATAAGAATAAAATTAAGTCTAGACAGCTTCATTATATGATGTACTGGTAGGCAAATTATGCTATGACTTTTAAGCATTTAAAAAGGTACTAATTCTTATGGATGTTATCTAGTGTGAACTACTATATGATGTTTGACATAAGTCTTAATTGTGAATGATAGTAGAGCCATACACTGTTATCAAGAAACTATGAAAATATGAACAGACAAATAGTTAGAAAAATGGCTATTAGCAAAACTACTGGTTACTCTGTTGTACTATGTACAGACCTGAAACTTTTAGTTTTGCCAATGGTCTCAAACTTGTTTTGCTCATACTAAGGGATCTTCTGTTGTACTAAGTACAGATCTAGAACCACTAGTATCTTCAAAATATGTTTGATGTTTGTCAAGCCTTAAAATAACTCAAGGATATGTTATATGTTACGAAAAGTGCATCATTTAGTAACCTCTACCTTGAATGTAAAAGATACAGTGTTTTGTGTTATACTTGATTTCTCAGTATGTCGTATATTGGAACACACTGGTTAATATGCATACTAACAATAAAGGTTTGCTTGGAAATCATTGTATAATTTGTTTATATGGATCATAATATCGGTAATCGTCTTGAAGTATCGATGACAAATGAACGATCACTTTGGTGAATAACTCGTTCTCATTAATATAAAAGTATGTTCAAAGAACGTGTTATATCATGTGGATAAAGGTAACCAAGTTATAATCTTATAAATATAAGTTGATAAATGATTAAGTTATAATTTTTCTGTAACTTATTTGAATTTCATGATGTATGTATACTAACAATCTTCTTAGACTTGTTTAGTAAATAATAAGGTACAACTTATTCTTCCTAATATGATCCCTAAGCAGATAAATTCTTAACGCCAAAAAAGTAAATAAATAAATAAATATAGTGTTTATCCGTTTTGTTTCATTAATAAAATGGTACCTGATACCACAGTTTAGTTTGTTTATTCGTGTATGGTGTTTATATTATAGTTTTATTAAGTTTTTAAGTTTTATCGTTTTGACCCTTTGGAATTAAGTTAAATCTGAAATTTATCGTTCCGTGTTGAATAAATGTGACAAAAACGCAATGGAAAGTTTAATCTTTTGACTTGTAAAAATATCAATGACTTCAATTTATATTTAAAGCTAAATTCGCATTTTTGGTCAAAGTTGCGAAGTTGACCAGTCAAAGTTGCGAATTGAGTTTGGAGTATAAAAGGGACAAGTCAACGAGTCAAGTACTCACTTTCCAACTTCCATTGCAAACTGAAATTCTGTCCCTGCGAGACGAGATTTTGGCGAACCCACTCAAGACACACTCACGGTTAATTTTTTTTCAAAATTCAAGTACGAGTGGTTTTTCACTCCGAGGATATTATACTTCTTTCGATTACGCATCATTTGAAGTAAGATTCACTCGATTTCATTGCATAATTTGTGTTTAATCGATGTTTTATGTTTTGAAAGCTTCGGTTTGGTTTTTCACGGATTTAACACGAGTTAGTGAAAGATAAAACATGAAACTTTTAGGAGAAGTTAATTGGTCTATAACGAACGTGTTAGAATCACTTAATTGAATTTAAACATGTTCGATCCTTGATTAATACTCGTTCTAGACGATCCTGCGAACTGAGCTTCAATCTCAGTTCGCAGAGAACCCAATTATTTGACTCTCGTTGACCTGCGAACCGAACCCATAGTGTTGACTGACGTTGACCATAGTGAAGCGAACCCAACCGGGTTGACTTTCGTTGACCGTAGCGAACTGAATTTTTTGGTTGACTATGGTTGACCTGCGATCCGAACCCAATTTGTTTGACTTCGAGTTGACCATAGCGAACTTAAACTTTAACTTTTGTTGCTTTTGCGAAACGAATTAAATTCTTGAATTTTAATTTGATTTGCAATCTGAACGTTTGACTTAGTCAATATTCAGTTTACAAATCTAACATTTTCGACGTGTATTCGATTTGCGAACTCTATGTTTACAAATAAATTACACGTTGGGATTTGTTAATTACTTGTTATACGTTTCGACTTACGTTTATAAGTTAAATACGTATAAATCTACAAATTTAACATGTTAGACTTGTTTTCGATTTGAGATCTTTATGTTTACAAATAAACTACAAGTTGCGACTGTTAATTATTTGTTATATGTTTCGACTTAAGGACTTATGGGTATAAGTTAAATACATATAATATACGATTTCTGTTCTTTCATATCGAAAGACTTCCGACTCATATGTAGTCGTACGGCGTGTTTCGATTCTCTATCAGCGGTATGATTTTTCAGATTATCTATTAGGACTTACGAACTGTATATAATTTAGAGAATATAATTGAAAATTAAGTCTCGTATACTTAATAGTTCAATTAAGTTCAGTAAATTAAGTTATTAATTAATAGTAAACGTGGATGTTTGGTGATCATTTTTGTTCACAATACATAAACGTTTAAAATTAATTAATGTTCGATAAGTTTTCCTATTATATGAGCTAATTGCCGTTTGTGTAATTCTTATGGTTACAGATATGGTTGCTCGATCTTTCACTCCTGGTCACAATATATTGGTGAACTTGGATGTCAATGAGCGTGGTGCTACTCGTTTTACTGAGATTTTGACGTACTTAGCACGTTCGAGGATTCGATATGCTATTACGGAGTCTCCACTATTGTCCCGAGATCTACTGGATCAATTTTGGGAAAATATTGAGTATGATGGTGCTGCTAACCCTCCTATTATTCGTACAAGGGTAAATGATCATCCCGTTGTCTTCTCTGCTGATGATCTGAGACAGATTTTACATCTGGGTACAGTTGATTAAGAAGCTGGTCCCTCTGTGTACACCTCTGATTTCATTGAGGGTGCACTTGGACGAATGGGTTATTCTGGACCCAAGAGAGGCCGTCAATTTGTTAAAGCATTTGTACTTGGCCAGTGGAGATTCCTGTTCCACATTATTGTTACCATCTTCGGTAACAAGAAGGGCGGTTACGATGAGTTGAGCCCTGAGCTTTTGTCTGGCTTACTGTCCCTGGTTTATAATAAACCATACAGTTTTTTGTCATATATATTCAACTCGTTTGTTGGTCAGATCACTGGCGCTGTTAGATCAAAGTTTATGCTCTATCCGCGCTTCTACATGCTTATCATTCGTCACTGCATTCCTGGTTTGACGAATATTCAGCCAGATTTGCACGTCGACCGGATTGGACTTCGAGGTTACAATGCATGTTTTCTTCATTCCTCCCGACGTCCAGATCAGGTCAAGCCTGAAGCATGTGATCTTTTTGGTCATCTTCTTAATGCCACTTATGTTGCTCCGCCAAACAATGGATGGTTGGATGACGGAGCTCAAACACAATTTCAACCTCAGCCAGCAGTTGTGGCTCAAAACCCCGAGCCGCAAGAGCTTATTAAAGATGTTCTGCATCAGGCTGCTCAACCTGACATTGCTGCTCAGGTTTTGCATGAGGTTTTGATACAAAATGATGATGCTACTGATCCTCTCTTAAATGAGATTGATCAATTTCAGGTATTTTTGGTATCATTATTATTCAATTTGTGTGTATTCTATATATTTACTTATCATCTATTATCAATCATCATGACTAGGCTCCTGAAGCTGTCGACCCAGAGGTCGTTAGACCTGAGGGTGAACGGGATCAGGCGGGTTTAGATGCTGGGCCTTCTAGTGCCTTAGGCAAGGACGGCGCCACTGCACCAGACTCAGATAGTGAGGAAACTGATGATGATCTTCCTCATCCTTTTCCTTCGGGTATTCCTACTGGAATGATCAGGAAGGGCTCCAAACTAATCATGGATCCTACTTTAAAAGGCAAGCGTAAAGCTGATGATAAAGATCCTGATTATTGTTTGATCTATGAGGAGACAGATGATGAGGAGGATCAACCTCTTCAGACTCGACACAGAAAACGCATTCGTTCTGCTACTTCTTAGCTAACGATTGGCGATTTATCTAGTCTAGGTTACTTTTTAACCTAATTATTATCTGCTGTATGTTGTGAGTTCTGCATGAGAAACTGAGATAGATATTTCTATAAAAGTTGCTCAAGATACACAACCACAGGCTAGACCATCGACGCAACGTCCGAGTGCTCCGGTATCTGAAACCTCAGAGAAGGTTAGAGATACGAGTATTTATAGTTATTCAGAGATTGAGACAGATTACTCTGTAACTTTTACTGATAACTATTGTCTAACAGGAGCCTACTACTGACGATACTGTCACGATTCAGACTACCAAAGCTAGTAGAATCGCAACTCGGTTACTTTTGACAAACGTTGCCATCCAGATTGAACAACGTCATGCTCAATCTGCCACCGCACCTACTTCCTTGCCTCCTATTAGAGCTTCTGAGCGGATCTCAAATTTGGAACTTCGAGTTCGGATATTAGAGACTCAGAATGCTACTCTTGCAAAGGAGCTTGTGTCACAAGGCGAAGCCTATACTCATCTCCTGAAGTCTCATATGCTTTCAATCAGAGAGTCTGAAGATCAGCAGAGACAGCTTGATCGACTGCAAGGCCTTGTCACTAACTTATTGAAGGGCAAGTCGCCTCATGGGGAGATCTTGCTATTTAATGAGGCTTGCAGAGAAGATGAACTGAGAAGGAAGAGACGTGATGATAGAGATGATGATCCCAATGCACAGAAAGATAGAGAGCCGAATGGTCCTTCAACGACTGGTGAGCTACCTATAATTCAGGGGGAGTCTGCTGGTGCAAGTGGAAGTGGTGTTGGTGGGAGTGGTGCTGGTGTTGGTGCTGGTACTAAAGATGGTGGTGCTGGTAATGTTGGTGAGCAAATTACTAAGTGATAATTTTAGATGTGTATTCTTAGATTGGTTGTAAGAATATTTATAATCAATGAAAGATGTACATTAAAAGTTATTTGTTTTGTGTTCGTATCTACAGAAATTATATAAGTAATAGACTTGAGATGTTATATGACAAGTCAAAATGTTATAAGATTAATTATATAAGATTTAGACTTGAGATGTTATATGACAAGTCAAAATGATATAAGATTAATTATATAAGATTTAGACTTGAGATGTTATATGACAAGTTAAAATGATATAAGATTAATTATATAAGATTTAGACTTGAGATTCTTCATGACAAGTTAAAATTATATAAGATTAATGATTGGTTGTGATTTCATGAATGAGATGATAAAGAAATTTTTAGATTGATTATCTGTTTCGATAAAAGAATTTATATTATTCACATTTGATTCATGACATGTTTATCACTTATAGATATGAATGATGAAAGTGATTCCGATACTGAAATCGAAGAAGAAGTTGATTATGATCTAGAGGAGGGAGAGTTTGTACCTCCTGAAGATTGGACTTCTATCTCTGATGTTGGGTTAGACGAAGGTGTAGATCCCGATGCTGATATCGATGAACACATCATGAGCCCATCACAGACAAAGGTTATTATTCAGGATGAAGATGGAGAAAGAGTTGTTGATTTAGATGAAAATCTAGATGAATCAACTAATTCTGAAGATGATCTTCCTGATAAATTTAAAGATAATCCGATGTTTAGGCCTTTGGAGAAAAAGAAAAAGGAAAAGACTAGGATTAGTGAAATTGATATCACTGGAAAGCGTATACCAAGAAGAGATATTATTGGATGGTACTATGACGCTGACTTGAAGCTTTTTGCTATAAAGAGATTTGACAGAGTTCAATAGTTTGAGAAGAAGCTTGCAGTCTTCAGTTCTTTGCCGAGTTTTGAAATTCGAGACTTGGCTAGATTAGAATTGAATAACCCCAGTAATGATCCTTTTGGAAGATATGTCGAAAAGATTATCAAGACTGAGGGTTGGTCAATGAAGTTTGAAAGAATTAAGCCAAGAGTCGGAAAGACAATCAAACTTGACGAGAGAAGCGAAAGAACAGGAAGGCGTCGAAGAAAGAAGATATATCCAGCTGTGAAATGCATACAACAGATTCCACTAAAGACTATGCCTCAAGATATCTTAGGTAAGTTGAAGAGATGGTCTGTAGATTCTATGACTGGTGAAGCTCTCATGTTTGAACATGATGATGAAGTTGAAAACGAAGAGAGAGAAATCTTAAAGATTTATGATCGACGACATCTCATGAACTTTTCAAAGGCTGACCTATTAATGTTACACAAGAATAGGATTACTGCGATTGAAGGATGGGAAGATGTTGCTCGAGACTATCAGTCAATGGTTAAGACATGCATAAAGCTGAAGATATATGCGGGTAGTAATATTTTCAAGTGATTACCAAAGACAACTTGAAGACAAAGACCTAAAGACGCTAGAGCTATTGTCAAGGGGGAGTCTGTTGAGACATGTTTTGTGACAACAGATCTAGCTTGTAATAGACTTTTGGTAATTGTAATCAAGTTTGTACATTGGTTTTGAATTGTAAATGAAAGATATTGGTTGGTAAACATTTTAGAGTTAAATATTAAAATGCTGAAAAATGTTGACCAAGTTTGACCGCGAACCGAGTCATTTCTCAGGACAAATTTGGGCTGCGAACCGAGTCAGTTCGCTGGGCCAAATTGGGCTGCGAACTGAGTCAGTTCGCAGAGCCCATGAGCCTGCGAACCGAGACGGTTATATATGCTATTTAGGTTTTAAACCTTATAACCTTTTGCCATTCATCCAAGACGAACCTCCAGGGTTTCCAGAGACATTACAACTGATCTAAAGGCTAGGTATTGATCGTTAACGCTCGTTATAATCGATACAAAGCATCTTAGATAATTGATTCGCTAAACTATTGCGAAAGAATTCGTTATAGATCCTATAACTAGTATTGAGGGATTCCGCACCTAAATACCTTAGATAACCTCGTTATCGATCCTATACGGAAGGGACTTACAAATTTCTGGTTTAAAAATGTCTCTTCAAAGCTTTACTCAATTATTAAAACATAACAATGAGATCGGTAGCACTAATAAACCTCCATTATTCACTGCCAATTCTAATTATGTTGATTGGAGAATACGATTTGAGGGCTTCATCTCCTATAATGATCCTGATATGATGATTCCCTTGCTTGAACGATATGTTCATCCTCTTGCTGATGGAGATTTCCCAGGAGTTGTTCCACCAAAATCCGTTAGGTCTATGACTCCAGAAGAGAAGAAGTTATGGGATTTAGAACGAAAAACTCACTCCGCTTTAACAATGAGTTTAACTACTGACGTAATGAGATTGTTTAAACATAATGACACTGCTTACGATCTTTGGCAAGCCATTGAAAAGCGTTGTGGGGGAAACGAAAATTATAAAAAGAGTAAACTGGACCTCGTGAAGAAATAATTTGAGTTGTTTGATATATTGCCTAATGAATCTGTTACTCAACTGTTTAATAGATACTCAAGGTTGGTTAATGAGTTATCTGAAGGTGGAGTTATCCTAGCTACAGAGGATGTGAATAAGAAACTCTTAGGTGCTTTACCTAAGAAATGGGATCAACGTGTCATGATGATGGAAGAACAAGAGGAGGTTATGGCACTGTCATTAGAAGATCTCATTGGGAGACTACAAGCTTATGCACTTGACATGCAACGAAAAGAAACTAAGTCAAGTGCTTATGTTTAAGAGCCTAGCTTGTATGGGGCTCAATCTCCTACTGATGAGAGCACTGGTGGGGTGGCTTTCATGTCCGGTGATACTTCAGCATCTAGTTCTAAGAAAGGTGCTTCATCACAGGGAAGAGCATATTATTCTTCCAATACACCACAGACACCGGCTACTGAAGAAAATGCTGCTGTCTTCCAAGCTTTTCTCAGCGCTTATGACAGTTTCTTATCAAAGAAGACCAGTACCATTGATCTCACTGAAAAGGATTTTGAACAGATCGACCCTGATGATCTGGAAAGAATGGATATCAGGTGGAATATGGCTATGTTAACTAGAAGAGCCAAAAGGTACTTGTAGAGAACTGGGAGAAAGAACCTGGAAGATGAAACTGATGTAGGTTTGGGTTTCGACAAAAGCAAAGTGCGATGCTACAATTGTCAGAATCTTGGGCATTTTGCTAAAGAATGTGAGAAGGCTAAACAGTCCCCATCTGGCTTCACAAAGCCTTCTCCTTCTAAGCAAACTGTTACTACCGCTTCAAATGTCTTTCTAATGTTGAATGAAGAAGCTTATGATTGGGGTGCACAGGCTGATCTGAGCGATAATAAAGCTCTCATGGCTCACATCTTGAGTAAACTTGCGGTACATGTTGAAGAGCCATTATCTTGTGTGTCATGTATCAAATTAACTAACAAAGTTAATAGGTACAGTGAGGATAATGAATGCCTTAAGTCTGAGTTAGAACAACTTCATAAGGCAAATAAAGTTTTATAAGAAAATGAGATGGCTTTTGATAAAAAACTAAATGTTGCTTTCGAAAAAAGAAAAACACTTAAGGACAAAATTTTTAGTCAGCAAGACGCAATAGACAGTTATATGAATATGAAAAAGATTATGAAAAAGGAACTTGCTAACTCACAGGCCGAAGTAATTGAATTAAAAAGAAAGTTGTCTAATGTTTCAACATCCTCACTGGTCTTTGACGAGATCCTCCAATCGCAAAGGTCAGATACGAAGAGTAAGGCTGGATTTGGTTACCACTATGTACCACCTCCTTCTGACTATCTGCCAATGCCTTCAAAGGATGCAGTCAAAGACTTTATACCTACCTTTTCAAAGGTAGATACAAAATTTGTTGCTGAGTCAGTGTTTGATACAACACCGACTGTTAAAAAGCCTGAGTTTGTTAAGGCTAAATTTGTATCTCCTGTGTGTGTTAAGGAGATTGTTGAAATGGAGGACTAAACTGAAGAGTCTGAGGTCAAAGTTGAAAAGGTTAATGTTAAGCCCGAAAATCATATACTTACTAATGAAATTGAACAAGTTTTAAAATATCATAAACTCATTGATGTGATGGTTATGGATGATAGTGGACAACCTAAGTCTTTCAAGGCTTGGGTGTCTCATAAGTACTAATGTTTGTTTGTGGTGATGCAGTCAGGTTTTTTATAGCTAATCCTTTTAGTGACTGCAAGGATGTGACGAAGAAGGTTGATTTCAAGGTGGTCATGTGTGGTGATGATGTTTGAGTGAATGGATAAAATTTCTGAAGTGATACGAGGTGGTTAAAAGTGCTAAAAGAATTTGAACTTGATTTGATATGTGACTTGAATTTTTTCTTTAAACATTCTCTGTTTAAAATGGCAACGACAAATTCTTGTGTTCTAATTAATGCACATTAAGATAAGCAAAGTTGCCACATCTGTTTTTTTTTAATGATTATTTATTTGTGTGTTTTTGTGTAAAGAATTTGCTGTTAAGGGGGAGTAATTTTAAGATTCTGATTTAAAAAGTCAGCAAAATATGAACAGGCAAATTCTTGAAATACGCAACAGCCACTCTTTATACTTATTTGTATCAAAGAAATGCGAGGTTGCAACATTTCTAAAAATAGACGTTGGGTTGTGTTTGTAAACAACTTGGGAAATGATAGTACATTAGGGAACATGTACAAAATGGAAACTTTAAGTTTTATGTTTGATGTGTCAGTAGATTTATCTGGCATAGTTAACACAATTTTTCTAAACATTAGCTTCCTTACATGATGTATCGGTAGGCATTCATACTTAAATGTTAAGAAGCATAATGTCAAACTTGCATATTATTTTATATAAAAGATATTATTATGTATGACATTAAGTTGAAATAAGACTTTAAGTCTGAACTTTTGACACGTAGTCTTAATATTTGGATGCTTAACATGTTATGATCTATGTTTAGAATATTGATGTGGTTTTAAATATATTGGTTGCCTCATTTGTTGTATGAAAATACATACCTGGTTTCAACTGATATATTTTTTGAAAGGACATAGGTACGTAGTCTGTGTTATGTTACAGACAAATATTATGCACCCGTGGTAATCTTGCAAACTTATAGTATTGTATAAATATGCAAGAAAATCTATAAATAGATTACCTAGTACTGGTTTGTGTTAGATTATGGTACTCTGTTGTACGAAAGTACAGACATGTACCCTCTAGTTTAATTGTTCTGTCGCACCCCCAAATTGTGATGCAGCGGAAGTCGGGTCGGGGCGCGACTAATTAGGAAATCATTACACAAAGTTACATCGAACGACCACTATATGCGTCGTTTTGAAAATAGTACAAAATAATACATTGATAATCAAATTGTTTACATCTATTTCTGAGTTCGCGAATAATCGTAGAGATTTTAATACATAACTAATGATACAAAATGGTAATGCAAGGAAATCTCCAATGTTTGTAAATCATGCGACTCGAGCTATGGTATCCTGGAGTAATCCTACTCCTGTTGTGAACCTGAGAATACATACTAAAATGGTCAACAATAATGTTGGTGAGTTCACAGGTTTAGATATCAAAATGTAAATGTGAACCACGAGATTTCATATGAGTTGCACGCATGCAAAATAATGTATACTATTGCCATGAGCTCATAGTCCGAAGCTTAACCAAATGAGTTTGCCTCCTGCAGATGCCTAATCCAGAACATCCGTATGAACAAATAATAATGCGTCCGTTTGACCAGTTAGTGCTTCTAACCCGGACGAGGATGGTCAATCCCAAATAGATCTATTCATTAATACTCGCGCTAAGATCCATACTAATGAAACTATGATGTGTAGAGGACTTTTGTGTGGATTATGAAAGTGAAACTCATGCAATCCGTATATGTGTAAATCTGTCACACCCCCAAAAACGGTCAATGTTGGTCAGCGGAAGCAATTGTATACAGAGGTGGGGGCGTCGACGTAAACATTGGACATTCATACATATCAGAGCATATGATTATCGCAGAACATATATGTATTAAGATGCCATAATTAATTGTTTACAAAAGTTTACGATTCATCGAATCGTAGAAGTAGAAATGTAGTTTAAGTTATACAAAAGAAATCCCATTGGCTTCAAAAGATGGCATCCTAAATTCTTCGTGGGTCGCCTAGTTTCATAGGTATGCATGCAGTCTCACATGTGCAGCTAATTCCCTGAAAAACATAGTAAAAAGTCAACAAAATTGTTGAGTGAATTCATAGGTTTTATGTTTGCAAGTATAGTTTGATAAACCAAAGTTGTTTGTAAATCGTTGTTGCCATAACATTCAAGACGTGGTTTCGTTGGGATGTTACCCCAAAATACAGTTTAGTTGGGATGTTACCCAAAACACAGTTTGAAAATACGTTGCTGGTCGTTCTCCAGCGTTTTCAAAATAGTACCGGTCGTTCTCCAGTTTATCAAATACTGGTCGTTCTCCAGTTTAACACGGCCGGTCGTTCTCCGGCCTATAACATGCTGGTCGTTCTCCAGCGAATCACAATACCGGTCGTTTTCCGTTTTATTACGTACTGGTCATTCTCCAGTAAAACACTACCGGTCGTTCTCCGGTTTATCACAAGTAGTAAAACGTTTTTGTAAACCGTTCGTATAAAAGTTTGAAACTCATTTCATAGTTGCACAATAGTATGAATACGATCATAAACAGTTGTATAAAAGCATTGAAAGCAATTATATAAACAGTTGTATAAGTCCGACATTTGTACCTAACAAAATTTGTGAGATTTTGGCGGTGGTTTCAAGTCATTTGGAGATGTATATCTCGAGTTATGGTTAAAACAAGAAAGGTGAATTTTCTGAGTTTTTAGACCGCCCGTATACATGTTTTTGTAAAAATCGTTTCGGGTATCAAACGAACTCCAAAAATTATGAAACCAGTTGGAAATGAAAGCTAACTCCTTGAACTTAAGTTTTCTCTTTTGAATCATTCATTTTCATTAAGTTTTGAGTGAGAAACACTCAGGTGAAATTCGGAGTATTTTCTGGACAAAATATGCATGTTGCATTTTTGTAAGTTGATGATGATGAAAAACGTTTTTAACATGGTTCTTGGACATGAATCTTTTGAGTGAACATTTTAACATGTTATTCAAGTATTTTAAAGGTAGAATAAGTTTTCTTACAATGAGAATAGAAGAAGGAAAGGAGGAGGTGTTGTGGAACTTGAATCCTTGCAAAAATCTTGAACTTCCTAGCAAAATGATGAAAGTTTTTGGTATGATTTCTTGATGAATGGTGGTGTTATGGTGGTGGTTTGATGCAGATTTTTAGTGAGAGAAAATCTAGAGAGAAGCTAGAGAGAGTTTGAGAGAAAAGAGAGTAAGATGCATGAAAGATAAGTGGAGGTATAAGGTATAAGTGATGATTGAAATTTGCATGTATGGGGGGATGGGGTGGCACATGGGGGCAGATTTTTGAGGGTCCCATCTCATGAGTTTGTGATTTAATTCTCAGTCTCAGTCTGTGTTACGTATTGTGGTCGTTTACCCGTTATTCGTGTTAAAACGTTAAATCGCCTAACGTTTTCTTGTGTCGTTTTAATTTACGGTATATTTGGGAAAATTTTCCATTGAAGTGTTATTAAAATACTTTATTTTGAGTTACCGAAATATTTATCGAGTTTCATTTGGTTGCCGAATTCGATTCGCGCATTTTTGTTGCGTTAGAGACGTTTTAACCAAAACGTATAGATTTTTCGTGTATTATTATATTAAAATAATAATATAGGATAAATAACTACTAAAAATAGATTTAAGTTATTTATAGAAATATTTTCACCAACGTCGTATATCGTGTCGGACTCTGTCCGATCGTTTCGCGCGTATTTATTAATAATTACAACTTTTGTAATACCTCACGTATTAATTTGTTGAGCTTTGCTAGACTTATCTCATAAAAATAGTGTGAATTTTCTTAAGTAGGGAATTAGCCTAAGACATGCACGTGATTAATGTACGTAATTACACTGAAATTTGAGGGGTGTCACATTCTCCCCTTGTTAGAGAAATCTCGTCCCGAGATTTTTAAATCGTGTCGGAGCGTCAGACGCATGTATTTCTGAAAAGACGTGTTGTTATCATTGTGGCCTCTGAGGTTGTCGAAAAAGTCGTAACGGCTTTTGGTATACATATCGTTTAGTTTAATGGATTCCATATCAAATGCGGTCTAGGTTTACTAGACACGAAATTGACGCTCGAATTATATAACGTTAGACATAGTGGGTGTTTACTAGAAACGTACCAAGGTTGGCGTAGGGATCCTGCGGAGCATCCTGCGCTTTAAGAATATACGCGCGTCCACGAGCTGGTGGAATGTTGGTGTTGCGATCGTTGTCATTATGGTTATTGCGGTTGTTATTATTTTGGTTGTTGTGGTCGTTGTTGTTGTTACCACGGTTGTCGTCTTGGTTATTGTTGTTTCGGTTGTTGTTATTGCGGTTGTTGAGCTTTGGGCACTGGTTTCGGAAATGTCTCGGGTCGCCACGCTCGAAACATCCAGTGTTCTGTCGCTCAGTGTTTGCTAGGGTGGGAGGGTTTGATTTACAACTTTGGGTTAAATGACCCCAACGTTTGCAGTTTTGGCAGAAGGTACATCCACCATCATGGTGCTTCTCGCACTTACCACACCTGGGTTTGTTACCCAGGTACGGTTTCGGTTCGGTGGTGGTGGCAGCGTATGCCCTAGCGTATCCTGAACGCTTCTCACTACGCTGACCCTGTCGGTCATCTCCTCCTTCATTCCATTTTCGTTTATCTATCCCGGAACTCCTGCCCTCAGCACTGTTCGGGTCATCCTTCCCCGACACAGCTTTCTTCATCAGTGAGCCCATCCTCACTGCTTCGTCCGTCAAGCTTTGCGCTAAACTAACTGCGCTCCTGAAGGTGGCAGGTCGGGACGACGTTACCAAGCTTCTGATTTGAGGTACCAATCCCCAGATGTACCTCTCGATGCGTTTGTACTCGGGTGTCACCATGTGTGGAACAAGACGGGCTAGTTCCTGAAATCTAGTGGTGTAGCCTGTGATATCAGCACCGATCATCTTGATGTCCCATAGTTCGGTCTCAATCTTTTGCAATTCACTGCGAGGACAGAATTCCTCCATAATCATTACCTTTAGGTCTTCCCACGAGATGGCGTAGGCGGTTGTTCGCCCAAGGGTTTGAACTTGAGCATTCCACCAGGTCAATGCTTTTTCAAGAGTTTCCTCAATAAAATCCAAAAAACGTTCAACTTCATGGAATTGTCAAGTGATTGAAGAAGAGAAATATAAGGTATGCTCACTTACATTTGATACTTAAGTTATGCAATATCATCAAATAAGGGGAAGTATTGAGTCTAGTCTCATCGAGTTGAATTTAGTACAAAAATAAGAATGTAACTCGCTGATAATATAGAATGTTAACTTAGTGAGTAGAGTTACTTCACGTACACCTCTACATAGTATCTTACTGATAGTGGAGTTGGTTCACATCAAGGAGATACAGGGATACAGGGCCAGTCCTCAACCGCATAGGCCCCATAATATTTTAGGGTCTCAAATTCTAGAAAGTTTTCGATGAATATGGACTGAGTTTCAGACAATTTGATTTACTTAAACGATGTTGTCGAGTGGAAAAATACAGTTTCGTATGTTTAAGAACAAATAGTCAAGTCACAGTAAAGAAAGAAGGTCAAAATTATGTTTTAATGGTGATAAATTAAATTGCGGTTCGTCAGGGAAGATAAGCAGTATGTTTTCCTCTATTTTTTTAATACTCCTAGTGTTATCTAAAGTTACAATCTAACCCCTCTATTCTCTAACTCACAAATTCAGTCCCATTTTTTGATATCAAGTTTCTAGTCACGCGAGAAAGACCCATAACTACAACGGAAACAAAGCAACCTTGTAAGTCGTCTTGCACGGATCTGATTTGAATCAATCCTTTATTCGTGCGGAATCCGAAATAACGAATCAAGAACGTGAAATCTATATATATATATATATGAATGAGAATCGAATACGAACAAGAAAATATAAATAATGTTTCTGTTTATTGATCAATTACGATTACAGAAAATGAACGTTTAAGCAACATACTCTCTCTTCCCCAAACCCTAATTCGACTTTGTACTTCTCTCACACAACCCCTCTGTCGACATGAACTGTTATATATATATGTAGGGCATGCGACACTAGCAGCGACACTATGATAGTGTCGCTAACGCGACACTATGGTAGCGTCGCTAAATTACAAGTAAGTGTCGCTAGATTACAAGTAAGTGTCGCTAAATATATATACAATCATGTTAAGATTTCTAAACAAGATGTTGTCACACCTGAATGCATCAACAAACCGCGACGGAAATTTGTGACAGAGAGCAATCTTTGGCAAATTTGTGACGAATTTGTCACAGTTTTGCGACGATATTGAGCAATAAAAAGTCAAACGTTTGATTAACTTTTATGATGGATTAGTGTCCAATTTGCGACGACAATGTAAAAGCCAAATGTTTGACTAACTTCTGTAACGGATTAGTGTCCAATTTGCGGCGCCATATATTTAATAGTATTAATATAAAAATGTCTGTAGCAAATCAGTCGTTAAGTTAAAGTAAAACAATAAAATTAATAAAAAGTTAAACGTTTGACTAACTTTTGTGACGGATTAGTGTCAAATTTGCGACGATTTACATATGAAAATAATAATATAAAAAGTTCATACCAAATCGGTCGCTAAATATAAGTAAAGCAATAAAAAAAATAAAAGCAATTAAATGGTCGTCACAAATAAGTCGCAACCGATTATAGGCGTTCATTTACATATAGATCTATAAACCTATTTTATATATTTTACTTACTAATTTCTACATATAGTAATATGAAAGAAAGTGTGTGTGCACGTACTTTGTGAGAAATAATTTTTTTAAAATTAAACATAAAATAAGCTGTAGTAAATCCAACACAAATACGTCTAAATTTACAACCGATTTGCAACGGAACTTTTACGTTTTTGCCGTCTATTGATAAGAAAAACATGAGCATCTACTATGTGCTTATCTGTGTATAGCTTATGAAAGATATGATATTTATACATTTTAATATGTTCGTTAGTATGTACGCTCTAACTACTAACAAATATGTATATCATTCCCATATGTCGATGTTGATACATAACCATAGTTACATATAGATATGTATATTCATTCACTTTATATGTTTTCATACTTATTTAATGATACTGTAATATGAATGAAAGTGTCTGTGTGCGTATTTTGTAAGAAATTATTTTTAAAAATTAAAAAGAAAATAAGATGTAGTAAATCCGTCACAAATACGTATAAATTTGCAACCGATTTGCTACGGAACTTTTACGTTTTTGCCGTCTCTTGATCATAAAACCACAAATAGACACATATGAGCATCTATTATGTGCTTATATGTGCATAGCGTATGAAAAATACGATTTTTATACATTTTAATAAGTTCGTTGGTATGTACGCCCTAACTAATAATAAAATTGTATATCATATGAATGAAAGTGTCTGTGTGCGTATTTTGTAAGAAATTATTTTTAAAAATTAAAAAGAAAATAAGATGTAGTAAATCAGTCACAAATACGTATAAATTTGCAACCGATTTGCTACGGAACTTATACGTTTTTGCCGTCTCTTGATCATAAAACCACAGATAGACACATATGAGCATCTATTATGTGCTTATATGTGCATAGCGTATGAAAAATACGATTTTTATACATTTTAATAAGTTCGTTGGTATGTATGCCCTAACTAATAATAAAATTGTATATCATTCTCATATGTCGACGTTGATACATAACCATACTTATATATAGACATGTGTATTCATTCACTTTATATTTTTATCATACTTATTTAATGATAGTGTAATATGAATGAAAGTTTGTGCGCACATATTTTGTTAGAAATAATTTTTAAAAATTTAAAAGAAAATAAAATGTAGTAAATCCGTTACAAACTGTGACACCCGGCAAATTAGGCCGTCATTTGTATTTAATCATAAACCATTATTACTTGTATTTAGTATGGAATAGAACTAAGTACAGTAACATTTTTATATGTATGTAAATATATATAAACGTACGTAATAAAATTTTAATTACGCAAATTCGATCGGATGGAATTCGACACAATAATACGGACGTTGGTGAAAAATATTTAATTAAACAACGTAATTGTAATAAATAATTGTTATTTAACTTATATCGTTACAATAATATCTAAAACGTTTTACGTTTAGTATAAAACGCATCGTACGCGACAAAAACGCGCGAATCGCGCCCGGCAACCGAACGAAGCCCGAAATATATTTCAATAACTTAAAATGAAGTATTTTAAATAAAACTCCAATCAAAATCTACGCGAATAATTCGTTAACGGAAAACTCAAATAACAAACGTTTAGCGTTTAAACGAACGACGAAACGTACGGGTAAACGGGCACCACGCGTAACGTAAACTTGGGGAACAAAATTTAACACTCCCCCACCCCTAGTGGGGCCCCTAGCCGCCCCCCCCCCCCCAACATCACCACCATACCAAGACACCCACTCTCTTTTCCCTTCTCCTTTCCACACTCAAACTCACACAAACACTCCACTTTCCTCTCAACACTCTCCCTCCTCTCTTTTTATTTCTCTGCAATTCCAGCCCAACAAACCTCCCAAATCATCATCATAAGCCACCAAGAACACCACCACAAACCACCAAAGTTCATCCCTTTCGGTTGCAAGGAAACTCAAGAAAACGAGCTTTCGATCTTCATTCTTCGTGTTTTCATCAACTTCTTTGTAAGAAATTCTATCCCTCTTTTATAATACTTGAAACATACATATAAACATGTTAAAAGGTCCATATAACAAGATTATGTCCAAAAGAAAAGTCAAAAATCGTTTTTGAAGACATAAACACACTAACAGTTTCAGGGCAGAAACTTGGCCCGACTTCAAGGGAAGGTTTCGTGCTAAAAACTTAACCAAAATGGACGAATCAAAAGACAAAAATTCAGTTTAAAGAGTTATATTTCATCTCCAAATGGTTTCATAATTTTTCGACACCGTTTGATACCCGAAAATGATTTTACAAAAATGTGTCGCCAAACTGTCTCGGGTGACAGATTTTTGACTGAACTTCTCGAGTCCATAACTCGAGATACACGACTCCAAATGACTTGAAACCACCCTCAAAATCTCACAAATTTTGTTAGGTACAAATGTCGTTTAGATAACTTTCTCTGAAAATGTGTAGATCTTGCTCGGTATTTCGATCTTTGAACATGTGTCCAGATTGGTCGATTTTGGACCTCAGAGGACAAATGGAATTCTTAAAAATACCTAGACTTGCTCTAAAATCCTAGAAAAATTACTGAAATTAGTTAAGATGTATAAGAACAACTAGTAATTTTCTCGGATTTTATCTCGACACTTTGACTAGTCAAAACGAGCCATGAAAACGACACAAAAACTGATGAGATAAACTTGTGGACTGTTTTGAGACATAATTAAAAACGACACTTTCGAGTTAACCACAAAACGTAACGATAATTTTCCTAAGCTCTAAAAACATATTTAAGATTTCCCTAAAAGTTTCGGGTCAAACCAAGCACGTTTGACCAAGTTCCCGAACATGTTGACACAACATACCCTTAGTGTCGCATAAACTAGCGACACTAAGCAAGTGTCGCTAAACCAACTTCTGTGTCGCTAAAATCTTAAACCAGTACTAACCTGCAACACTAAGCTAGTGTCGCAACAAATTGAACTAACAGTGGTAACCCTTGTGTCGCAACGATTTTAACCAACAGTAGTAACTAGCGACACTAACCCTTGTGTCGCTAAACAAATTCGAGTGTCGCAATATGCGACACTAAACGTAGTGTCGCACAATTTTAAAATCTTCGACTGCGACACTAACACCAGTGTCGCTACTTAATTTAATTTCTGAAACCTGCGACACTAAACCTTGTGTCGCACAATTATTAAATTCTTCGACTGCGACACTAACTCTAGTGTCGCAACATAATTGGATTTCTGACATCTGCGACACTAACTGTTGGGTCACAAGGTTCCCAAAACTTAGATACAGATTAAATAACAGTTATCTTAACGTGTTAGTTTATATCCAAGTCTTATATCAAACAAATTTAAATTAATCTAGGCGTAAAACAAGATTAATTTTGACACAGAGTTTATTATGAATCAAAGTATTATTCACAATAAAGTGTTTGTCTCACACAGATGACAAAGTATTCAAACCCACACAGATGGTTTGAATACGATCCAAGTATTAGTATATTAAGATACAATTATCACTATAAACTTTAACAGTTAGTGTGGTAATGCTTTGAGCCTAAGCTTAAAGGTCTTGTATACTATTTTTCTTTAAGAGCTTGAATTACTTGGATACTTGGATAGTGCTTTTGAGCTGCTATTTATAGAGTTGAGTATCAACATCTATTAACCAGCTCAGTCAGTTGTCCAAGGGATAACACATTCATCTTGGGCAACTTTGCACTCTACCCTTTTTGCTTTTCTTGGAAATAGAAAAAGCAAAAGGTAAAAGGTTTCTTTGCTGAAAAAGTAAACCTTTATCCAATGTTTGATTTTACTCAAACATCTCTTCAGTTGTACCATAGCCTTGGGAAAGAAGAACTTCTTTTGTACGATTGTACTTTCATTCTTCAATCTGTGCTCTTCAGTCTGTGCTCTCAGTCTGTGATCTTCAATCTGTAATCATCAGTCTGTGATCTTCAATCTGTGAAGTCTTTTGTCTTCAATCTTCATTCTTCAGATGATGAATCCATAAGTCTTCAAGTAGAGAACGGCTTTCAGTCTGTGAGATTTCTTCAGTCTGTGCAGCACAGACTCAGAAACAATTCTTCAGTCTGTGTAGCACAGACTCAGAAACACAGACTCAGGAATTCACTAAGTTTTTCCTGAATACAACTGAGATAGATTTTGACTCTTCAGATTTATAACTTAGGTTTGATCATTGTTTTTCCCAACAATCTCCCCCTATCTGATGATGTCAAAATCTATTTACAAAAGATAATAGAGAAATAATAAATACTAAAGTGAAACATAACATATGGATCAAGACTTATATACATAAGGTCAGAATCATAGTTAGTTCACAAAAATATTACAATTATTACATTAGATTGTAAAAGGTATAAATTTAACAATCTTCAATCTTTTCTCTGAGCCCTGATCTCTTTGATCTTTTCCACTTTCCTCTTCAACAACACTTCCATTTCCTTATCAGATTTTTCTTCAAATTCTTGATACTCCAGGATGATTTTCTTGCAGATATCTTCAAATCCAATCATCATCCTGATCTTGGAAAGGTTGTTGAATAACCAGCTGATTAACCTTCTTCTAAATGGCTTGGCTTGAGAATATTTGCATTCCTTCAGCAGGGCAATGCAATGCAGCAGAGATTCTCCATACAGTCTGTTTTGATCCTGGAAGCACTCTATCCCATTGATATCTCTGTAGCACAGACCTTCAACTTTGTCAGTCTGGACATAAGATCAATCAATGAAAATGATACCTTTGGGTAGAGGATGCTCCCTTCTCTGGTCATTCTCTGTAGATAACCCAGCTGACTTCTTCTTTATTACAAAGTTGTTTGCTATGCAGAACAACTTGTATTCTTCTTCTGAGATAAGCCTCAGACTGAGAACTAACTCAATCAGGTAAGATAGCTCATCCAGAACTTCTTTCTTCAGATCTTTGTCAGCTTCACTCTTCAAAAGATTAGCAATGGATTGCCATTCTTTAGGTCCTAGAGTGTACAGGTCATCCACCAACACCATTTTTGAGCTCTTGGTCAAAGTCAACTCTAGCCTCAATCTCTGTCCAATCTTATTCAGATGACAGTCTTTAATCTTTTGCTTGAGCTTTGACTTTCTGAAAGTGGATTGTAGCTTTGCTTTTAGGCTCTCTATCTTCTGTAATCTTTTTGACAGCTCTTCATCTTCCTTGAACTGCTGCTCAACTTGACAATTTCTGGTTTGAGTCTGTGAGCAGTCTTCATCTTCTAATTCTTTGGAGAGCATGTCAACAAATCTTGCTTCCTTCAGCTTCTGCTCTTCTTCAGTTAGTACATTTAAGTACTCAGTTAAAGACATACCTTGAGCAGTAGCTTCTTGTTGCAAGAGTTCATCCTGTAGATTTGTCAGTTCAGGATTTCTTGTGCCAGCAGCATGATCATCCACCATCTTCTTGATCTTTCTTAACCTTTCCTGCTTGGATAAGGCAATCTCCTTGCCATTACCCTTATCCATAACTTCTTCCATTGTAGAGCTTGACCCAGGATAAGTGCTAATCAGGTGAGCACTTCTCCATTGCATTCTATCTTCAAGTTCACTTCTACCTGGAGGCAGTATTCTGGTTGTTGTGGTTGGTCTAGCAGGATTGGCTTCAGCTTGAATGGCTTCATCACTGATAATTAGAGCATCAGTGCTTGCTGCTTGTTGTTCAGAGCTCTGAGTCTGTGTTTGATGCTGTGTCTCAGTCTGTGCAGGTTCAGAGGGCACAGACTTCGACTCTCCAGTCTTGACTTTTGAGGCACCTTCATCTACACCTCCAAAAGTAGCATCATCTTCATCATCATCTGATCTTCTAAATACCTCAGACTCAGAACTACAATCAGGATTAATGGCATCATCATCTTCACCATCAGTGTCCTGTTCTTCAGCCAGCTTCACAAACTGATCCCAGGTCTTGATCCCCTTCATCTTTGGTTGGCAATCAAAGATATCCCTTTCAGGAATCCTTCTGGCCATTCTTTTTGTCTTCCTGGCTCTTTTGATCTGCAGTGGTTGAACATCTTCATCTTCTTCCCTTGGTCTCTTCAACTCCATTTGACCTTGGGCTGAGATAGTTGCAATTGGGTCTATGTGTAAGACAATGGATTACTCCCCCTGAGTCTGTGCAACCATCTCAGTATGTTCACCTGCCTGCAATTCTTCTTGCTCCCCCTCAGTCTGTGCACTCATATTTTCAGTCTGTGGCACAGACTGAGCTTCAGTCCGAGACTTCACCCTAGCACCTTCGGGTCCATCATCTCCATCACCTCCCTCACTGCTATCTCCCCCTAAATCTAAGGATTTATTATTTAAATTTTTATCTTTTGAGGTTTTAGCTTCTGCAGACCCATACTTCATCTTCTCCCCCTTTTTGACATCATCTACTAAGTTTGAGAGGGTGGTCTGCATTTCATCTAACCTATTGGATACCTTTTCCTCCAGCATATCCACTTTATCCACCATAGTAGAGACTAGATGCTTCATCTTCTCTAGCTCTTTCTTATTATTATTGAACCCAGTCTGTACCCATTCAGACAACTTGTTGATGGCAGAAAGCACATCATTAAGTGTACTAGAAGGCACAGACTGGGTCTGGTTGGAAGGGTTAGAATTGGGTGATGGTATGTGTTCCTCACTTGACTCATGTTGAGACTGAGCAAGATCACTGGAATCTTTTGGGGTTGCACTCTTTGCCTCACTCTGTGTCTTGTGCATGGAAAAGCGATCATAGGCATTGAGTGCTGTAGTTGTTCCCTCAGATCTAATCCGGTGATAGGATAAGATATCACTGGGAATTGATTGTGTAGCACCTGTTGCCTCAAACAATCCCTGGTGTAAGGGAACAGTATCACTGGCAACTGATGTGGAAGTTGGTATGCCTTCACTAACCATCTGGTGATAAGATAGTAGTTCATCAGGCAAAGAAGATGAGATCTGTACCTCAATTTGTGACATGACTGGGGTATTGGCGATCTGTGCAGAGGGGTGTAAGAAAGGACTCACTGGAATGTGAACTAGTACAGGACTAATGGTCATTATGGGCTCAGCCATTGTGAGTGGGGTAAAGAGGGGGGTGGTAGTGCTCAGGATTGGAGCATCTTCTTCAATGCATACTACAGGTGTCAGTGTAGTAGCAGTAATGTGGGTATCCAAGCTGACTAAACTAGGTGTAGGTTGGGTCAGTTGGGTAGCCATTGGCACCACAGACTCTAGCAGAGCTGCAGTGGAATGGACTACAGCACTGGAAGGTGTTCTATTGACATCCAATTCCATGGATGATGATTCCACTTGTGCTATACTTTTTGGGGTTGAGTCTGGTGATTCCTCCAGAGTGAGTGGTGACTCATCTGGGTTGGTTTGTTTGTGACTCTCTTTTGTGGGTGAGGATGGGCTAGGATAAGAAGGTTGATCTATATCCATGTCCTCAGATGAAGAAGAAGTACTACCTGCATCTTCTGTTGAAGATGGAACAGACTCGGGAATGTTTGAGTCTGACTCCAAGTGCACAGACTGAGTTGAGTCTGTATCCCTGGAGTCTGTGTGCTCTGCTTCAGCCACACGATCTTCAACAGCCTGGGTCTCAGTACCCTCACTATCACCTGAACTATCACCCTCCATAGATGCAGAAGCAACATATGGGTGATCAATCTATTGCTGCATAGCAGCAGTGATAGGCGCTCCAGAAAGTGGAACCGGATGGTTGAACACTTTATATGTGAGCACAGGTACGGGTATATCTGCAGTTTTGTTATTAAAAGACATATACACAGACCCAGTTAATCTGGATTGGATGCACAGGGAGAGTAACCTTATAAAAGGTACATTAAAAATTCTCTGTGACTCATTCACTAGTTTTAAAATTTCTTTAAAATACAACTCTGCAAAGTTGATGTTTAAACCTGTGATGAATGAGCTCAACAGTTGAGTTTCAAACTCGTTTAGCTCCCCTGTGCTACCAGATTTTCCTCCTAGACTTCTAATGATGCCAGAGATTAAAAATTTCCATCTGGGGGTGAATCCTGACATCAAGATGGTGCCTTTTTCTTTGGTATATCCAACCAAAGTAAGAGAAGCCCTTGCTGCTTCTTTGGTTGGAATGGGTTCAAAATTATTTCCCAAAGGCAAGTCTAAGACATTCCTAATTAGCTCCTGATCAATGGTAATTGCCCGTTTACCATGATCAATAGTACCAGTAATTGCAGTATTGGTACTGTTTGAGGAGCAAGTATACCACCATTCCATCAAAAATTGTGGGTATATTTGAGGAACTGTGTTAAAGAATGCTCCCCTTAATGGATGAGCAGACATAAAAGCAGTTAGTTCCTCAAACCCTTTATTCTTTTTAAAGTCAGGAATGGAAATGGTAGCTACTTGATTATTTATACAGAGTTTTACCTGTTTACCCTGTTTGAAGGGTTTAGCCGCAGTGATGTTGGCAGGTGCCGTGTAAGCCCAGTGATCAGCCATTTTAAATGAAGAATTTGTGAGATTGATTTCGAAAATAGTTGAGCGATTTAGGTTAGGGCTTACAAACTCTGTGTAATTTTGGATGTGCAAGTACAGGTGAAGAAGAAAAGGGGAAAACAGAAGTGGGTATTTGAAGAAATTAAATTTCCGTTAAATGGGACCCACTTGACGGTTTATCCCTTTCTCTGCAACAGTAACGCTGAAGCATGTGCACTTTTTGTATTGAGCAGATAAATAGACAACAAGCGCCAAAACTTTTAATGATTATTACCATAAAAATGGTTTTAGCATTAAATGCAAAGATATTGTTGTTTATTTATTTTTTGAAAAAAAATAAAAAAATTTTTGCCAGCAGTGGTAACAGATTTATAGCTAACAGTACTAACTTGTGAAAGCAGTACTAAAATTAACTAACAGTAGTAACTTGCGAAAGCAGTACTAAAATTAACTAACAGTAGTAACTTGCAAAAGCAGTACTAAAATTAACTAACAGTAGTAACTTGCGAGAGCAGTACTAAAATTAACTAACAGTAGTAACTTGCGAGAGCAGTACTAAAATTAACTAACAGTAGTAACTTGTTACAATAACAGTGTTAATTGCACCAATCTTTACCAGCAGCATAAAAAAAATCAGTATTAGCCCAGCAGTACTAAAAGTAACTATCAGTATTAATACTAACAGTGCTAAAATACGAATTCATGAGGGCAGTATTAAAGAGGCTTATCAGTATTAAACAACAGTACTAAGAGTAACTAGCAGTATTAATACTGACAGTACTAAAATACTAACCTTATGAATTAATAAAGCACAAAAGTAGAGGGTCTAGTCTGAATGAATATGGTTAGTCTGTGTAGCTTAATCTGGAAGAAGTCACACAGACTGAAACATATAATTAGGCAGACTAAGAGAAAATAACATAAGTTGTAAAATCTTTTTGGTATTTTCTTATAAAATATGTACAAATATATCTCTTAGTCTGTGCTTTTTGATTGTATGTAGCTGAGAATACAGTTATACAGATTGAAAAGCAGACACAGACTGAGAATTGAATCATACAGATTCAAGGTTTTACTAGGGGTTGAGCATTCCTAGTTGACCAAGCAGATATAAGAATCTATCTTCATTAAGAGGTTTAGTAAAGATATCTGCTAGTTGGTCATTTGTTGGCACATATTTGAGAATCACTTTACCTTTCTCAGCACAATCTCTGATAAAGTGATGTCTGATCTCAATATGCTTTGTCTTGGAGTGAAATACAGGATTCTCAGTGTTGGCAATGGCACTTTGGTTATCACACATGATTGGAGTTTTTGTAAACACCAAATCATAGTCTGCTAGTTGATGTTGCATCAATAGCAATTGAGCACAGCAACTACCAGCAGCCACATATTCTGCTTCTGCAGTGGATGTAGCAACAGAATTCTGTTTCTTGTTTGACCAACTAACTAGTTTGCCACCTAGCAGTTGACATCCACCAGAAGTGCTTTTCCTGTCTAATTTACAACCTGCATAATCTGCATCTGTATATCCAATTAGATCAAAACCAGAGTCTTTGGGATACCAAAGACCCAGGTTAGGAGTACCTTTTAGGTACCTAAAAATCCTTTTTACAGCTTTTAGATGCGATTCTTTAGGTTCAGATTGATATCTAGCACACAAACATGTTGAGAACATGATATCTGGTCTACTTGCAGTGAGGTATAGTAGAGATCCTATCATACCTCTATAAGTGGTTTGACAGACTGACTTACCAGACTGATCCTTATCCAACTTATCTGCAGTGCTCATTGGTGTTTTCATAATTGAACAGTCCTTTGAAGAATATTTAGTAACTAGGTCATTGACATATTTACCTTGGTTGATGAAGATACCATCAGGTTTCTGATGTACTTGTAGACCAAGAAAGTATGTTAATTCACCCATCATACTCATTTGATATTGTTTTGACATTAAGTTTGAAAACCATTTACACAATTTTTCATCAGTAGACCCAAATATAATATCATCAACATAGATTTGGACTAGTATGACATCTGCCTTGTTCCTTTTGAAGAACAAAGTTTTATCAAATGATCCTCTAGTAAAGTCATTACTAAGAAGATAGGATGATAAGGTGTCATACCAAGCTCTTGGAGCTTGTTTTAGTCCATATAGTGCTTTCTGCAATTTATAGACATGATTTGGAAAAGTGGAACTTACAAAACCTAGAGGTTGTTTCACATAGACTTCCTCCTGTAAGTTGCCATTCAGAAATGCGCTCTTGACATCCATTTGATAGACTTTGAAGTCCTTGAATGCAGCATATGCCAAGAATAACCGAATTGCTTCAATTCTGGCTACAGGGGCAAAGGTTTCATCATAATCAATGCCTTCTTCCTACTTGTAGCCTTGAGCAACTAGCCTTGCTTTGTTCCTTATTATCACTCCATCCTTGTCCATCTTGTTTCTGTAAACCCATTTAGTTCCAATAATGGTTTTCCCTTTTGGAGCAGGAACTAGGGTCCAAACATTGTTTCTGTCAAATTCTGTTAACTCTTCCTGCATTGCTTCAACCCAATCATCATCTTTCAAGGCTTCTTCAGCTTTCTTTGGTTCAATGATTGACAGGAAGTTTGTGAAGTAACAGAAATTTGCAGTAGGTGAGCTTGATACTTGAGCTCTTGTTTGTACACCAGAAACATAATCTCCAATTATTTCTGTAATTGGATGATACTTGTGTTCTTTGACTCCTAGAAGTGATTCATCATTGAATGGTAAATCATTCTCATTTGGTGGAAGAATAGCAGAACTGAGTTCTTCATTATCTTCTACATAGGGCAAGTCTGAGTCTGTAGAGTTCACAGACTGAAAACTACCAGACTGAACACATGTATCAGAAGAATTTGAATCTCTGGACACATATTCATCTTCTGTTGATGAAGGTACTGTCATTGAATGAGCAGGTTGAGCATCTTCATTATCACTTTCAGAGTCCTGTTGTTGGTTAGCAACAACTGGGATTTGAGATTCAGATCCCACAACAGATAAATCTTCCAATAAATGAACATTAGACTGAGAAACATGTTCATCATTAGCATAGGAAGCATCAAAGGTGACATTGATGGTTTCTTCAATTTTGTTCCTTCTGTTGTTGTAGACTCTGTAGGCCTTTGAAATAGATGAATAGCCAACAAACATTCCTTCATCAGACTTAGGTTCCATCTTTGCTAATTGATCTCTTTGATTGAGAATGTAGCATTTACTTCCAAAGGTCTAGAAGTAATGGATGGTTGGAACCTTCTTGTGATACAGCTCATATGCAGTTTTGCCATGCCTTTTGACCAAAATAGATCTATTTTGGGTATAACAGGCAGTGTTAACTGCTTCTGCCCAAAAATAAATCTTCATTTGACCATGGCATAACATGGTTCTTGCAGCTTCTATGAGTGTACGATTTCTTCTCTCAGCAACACCATTTTGTTGAGGAGTTCTGACAGAGGCAAAGTTTTGAATAATGCCTTTGTCAGTACAGAATTCAATGAGAGTAGAATTCTTAAATTCTGTACCATGGTCACTCCTGAGTTGCTTGACAGGTGCATCTTTCTGCAATTCTTCCCTCTTGATTAGATTAATAATCTCTTCAGGAGCATCACTTTTAGCCTTAAGAAAGATGACCCAAGTATACCTTGTGTATTCATCCACAACCACAAGTGTATACTTCTTTCCACCCAAACTGCTAATGCTCATGGGTCCAAACAGATCCATATGGAGCATATGCAGTGGTTGCTCAATTGTAGCTAACAATTTGGATGGAAAATGGTTCTTGGTCTGTTTCCCTAGTGTACATGCAGGACAAAGTTTGTCTTTTGCAAATGTAACATCAGGCAGACCTCTAACCAATTTCTTCTTTGACAGGAGGTTAATATTTTTGAAGTTCAGGTGGGATAACCTCCTATGCCATAGCCAGCTTAGTTCTGGCACAGGCTGAGTATAGAGACAAGTCTCTACATTATTGTCTGCAGAAGAAAGATCCAAGAGATAAATATCTCTTTCTCTTTTGGCAACTAATATAGGTTTGCCTTTGGAATTATAGATAACAGCAGCCTTCTTTTGGATTCTGATTTCACCATCATCATCACAAATCTGGCTAGCACTAAGCAGATTATGCTTTAATCCCTCAACATAGGCCACCTTTGTTATTCTGATGTTGCCAGCCTTCACCACACCATAACCTTTTATCTTGGCAACAGAGTTGTCACCATATTTGACAGAAGGTCCTTCTTCTTCTACAAACTCTGACAGATTCTTCAAGGAACCTGTCATGTGTCTTGAGCATCCACTGTCTAGGTACCATTTGCTGTTACCCTGCACAAGACAAACAAAATCGATTAGTTACTTTTGGGAACCCATCTTTTGATGGGTTCTTTAGAGTTGGTTGGAGTCAATTCTTTAGCAGTTTTGGTGCCAAGTCTGTGAAGTTGACTTATAACCTCTCTATTTTTGATTTTGTTGTTTGTAGATGACATTTGTTTGATCAAAGCAGCCTTTGGCTGTTTAAGAAAGGACTTTGTGCATTTAATACCTTCATGTCCCAGATTTCCACAGTTGTAACATTTTCTGTTCAACATAATGGTCCTTTTGGATTTTGGGTTATTATTTGCACTAGATCCTCTGTTAAACTCTTGTTTTGACTCAACAAATGTTTTAAAATCTGTGGTTAACTTCATTAAGTTTTCACTAAGCAGCTTAATGGTCTCAGTCTGGTTGTTAAGATTTGACTTTTTAGAGTCAGACTGAGTGTTAACACAAACAGATTTGGAGTTAAGTTTGCCAGACTGAGAATTGATTTTTTCAGACTGACAGATAGATCTCACAGACTGAGATCTTTTTAACTCCTTTGTTACTGGTTTTATGCCTTTAGATTTATCATTTGGCATATTATTGTCTGGACCAGTTACAGACTGAGATGTGGAAGGTTCAAACACATTGTAACCTTTCTGTTTATTCTTGATTCTTTTTACCTCTTTTTGTCTTTTTAAAGATGGTACTGTGGGAATATTAACTTTGCCTTTTATAAATCTTTTCTTTTCAAGTTCTATAGTTTCTAAAGATTCATTAGTGATTATAAGTTCAGGCTGTTCAGATTGAGAAGTTTCAGAGACTGAGATTTCTGAGTCTGTGTCTTCAGAGTCTGGCTCTGTCTCATATACTAGTTCTTTAGCAACTATTTTTGGTCTAACAAAAGCATTTGTCAATATAACTTTGTCTCCCACAGTATGACTAAAAGTATGAGGTAAAATCTCAGGTACAAATATAGTAGGTTTTGAGTTTATTTCTGAATTTATGTGACTTTTAAGATCAAACTCATCACCTATGCCTGCTTGTATCTGAGCTGGAATCTGTTTTGATAAACAGTCCACATTTTTAAGTGATGAAATACACCAAGATTTACAGATCCTTTCATAATGATCAGCTTTGTTTTTATAAGCTTCTTTTTCCAGCTTGATCTTTTTGAGAAGGTCATATTGAGCATCAAGCTCAAGTTTGTACTGTTTATTTTGATTTATTTCATTCACTTTTGATTGTAGATCTTTTTGAACTTGACTGAGTTTGGTTTTTAAATCTTGTATTTCCTCCAGCCTTTTCAAAAAATCTACATAGATGTGTTCAAACATTTTATGTTTTTCTGCATCACTATAGTAAAGTTTAAAATGATTTACATTGTAAGCAGATCCTCTGTCCCAGTCTGGATGAACACATGCCTTTTCTGCAAATTTGACATCTTTGTCAAACTGGCTCTCTGTGATAGCCATTAAGCACATATCTTCATCATCCTCAGATGATGAAGATTCTTCATCTATCCATTGTTCAACAACCAAAGCTTTCTCAAGTTTCTTTGGTTGTTGTTTCTCTCCAATTTTCTTGGAGTTGAAGTACTTTTTCTTGTACTTCTTGGCCTTTTCTTCCCACTTATCAGAACTTGAAGATTCTGCAATCTTCACTCTGCAGTCAGAAGAAATATGACCAACTTGCCCACATTTATAGCAAGTAGCTTTCTTAGGATCAAAAGTTGGCCTTCCTTTTGAACCTTTGAATCTTGCTTTTTCTAACCTTTGGGCTAGCAATGCCATTTCAGCTTCTAGAGACTCAGTTTCATCATCTGATTCTGAGTCTGTCATAGTAAGATTGTAATCTGCTCTAGAGAAAAGTTCTCTATTTTTCCTTGTTGTTGCAACAAGGGCAGCAGATGGATCTTTTGCAATCCTTTTGGCATTTAGATCCTTTCTGGCTTTGGTTTCTTCAAAATTTAGTAGAAGTCCAAACAAGCCAAAGAGATCATATGTCTCCAATTTTTCACTTACAATTAATGAAGTGATAACTTCAGAAAAAGTGGAATGACATCAACAAATTTTGCACAGATTTCAAACTGTCCTTTGATGATATTATACCTTTCAAGATCATTGATTAAGATCTGAAATCTGGTATGAATATCAGTTAATGACTCATTTTGGCCAGCAGAGAAGTTCTCATAATTTCTTATGAGATTCTTCTTCTTTTGGGATTGTACTAAACTTACACCATCATATTGGTCAGTTAGCATATCCCATATGGCTTTAGCAGTTTTGCAGCCAGATATCTTGGCAAAGATAGGCTCAGTAACTGCATTGCCCAGTATGGATTTGGCCTTAAAGTCTAAAGCATATAGTTGCCTGTCTAGATCAGTCCAGGTATTTTTGGCAGCCTCAACAAATTTTTCAGGTGTCAAAATAATACCATTTGCATCTAAAGTTGCAGGAACTATTCTGCCAGGAATAATGGGTCCTTCCTGAATGACTCTAAGCATTTCATCATGAATGCTAGCAAGAAACCATTCAGCTTTCAATTTCCAGTGGGTAAAATTTACACCATTGAAGATTGGAATTCTCTTCCCAGCCATAGCAATAGAAGAAGTCATTTTTCAAAGAAAAAAAAATGTAGAGAAAAATGGATTTAGATGATTGTTTGATAAACTGGGTTCCTTTGATCGTTAAAGATTAGATCTTTATTTGCTCCGATACCAGTTGTTGGGTCACAAGGTTCCCAAAACTTAGATACAGATTAAATAACAGTTATCTTAATGTGTTAGTTTATATCCAAGTCTTATATCAAACAAATTTAAATTAATCTAGGAGAAAAACAAGATTAATTTTGACACAGAGTTTATTATGAATCAAAGTATTATTCACAATAAAGTGTTTGTCTCACACAGATGACAAAGTATTCAAACCCACACAGATGGTTTGAATACGATCCAAGTATTAGTATATTAAGATACAATTATCACTACAAACTTTAACAGTTAGTGTGGTAATGCTTTAAGCCTAAGCTTAAAGGTCTTGTATACTATTTTTCTTTGAGAGCTTGAATTACTTGGATACTTGGATAGTGCTTTTGAGCTGCTATTTATAGAGTTGAGTATCAACATCTATTAACCAGCTCAGTCAGTTGTCCAAGGGATAACACATTCATCTTGGGCAACTTTGCACTCTACCCTTTTTGCTTTTCTTGGAAATAGAAAAAGCAAAAGGTAAAAGGTTTCTTTGCTGAAAAAGTAAACCTTTATCCAATGTTTGATTTTACTCAAACATCTCTTCAGTTGTACCATAGCCTTGGGAAAGAAGAACTTCTTTTGTACGATTGTACTTTCATTCTTCAATCTGTGCTCTTCAGTCTGTGCTCTCAGTCTGTGATCTTCAATCTGTGATCATCAGTCTGTGATCTTCAGTCTGTGAAGTCTTTTGTCTTCAATCTTCATTCTTCAGATGATGAATCCATAAGTCTTCAAGTAAAGCACGGCTTTCAGTCTGTGAGATTTCTTCAGTCTGTGCAGCACAGACTCAGAAACAATTCTTCAGTCTGTGTAGCACAGACTCAGGAATTCACCAAGTTTTTCCTGAATACAACTGAGATAGATTTTGACTCTTCAGATTTATAACTTAGGTTTGATCATTGTTTTTCCCAACACTAACCTCAGTGTCGCAACATCACTGATTTTCACATCCTGCGACACTAACCTCAGTGTCGCATCTCAGTGTCGCTACCCAGTGTCACCATCTAGTGTCGCTAATCACAACAGATTGAAAACATGATTTACACTAAGTGTCAAACTCACGTATCAACCACTAAATCGTATTAGACACTACACATATACGCAACACATATACTACTATAAGTATACAACGGAACAAAACATAATAATAATGTCTTCGGGAATTGTTATTACAAAACGTCACCAACGGGCCGTACATGTTTTCTAAACACAAACGATAACCAAATATTTGGACATAACTAGTTGAGTGGACAACTAGCATGAATGATCTTTTGAGACATTCACTTACTCATAACCTTATGCGTTTAGGGCGCTAGAAGGTTACATTTTGGATATACGTTTATTAATTTAAACGCTCGCTTTCAAGACTCAGGTGAGTCTCATAGCCCCACTTTTACTGTTTTATACTATGGGGTGAGATTACATACGCTGTTTTATAATCACAAGTAACTGAAACAACTCTTATACGGATTACACGAGACCTTTAATCCACTAAAAGTCCTCACTTTATCATAGTTCGTTAATTGTATAAGCGCGAGTATTATTGGATAGATCGATCGGGGATTGACATCCCCGTCCGGGCTAGTCGCTCTAGCCGACCCACGGACGCATTAATATTTGACTGTTACAGGTGTATTGGATTATACATCTGCCCGAGGCACAAACTAGGTTAAGCGTCGAACTGTGAGACTCATGGCAATAGTATACTCTTACTTTGCATTCGTGCAACACTGATTAAATCTTGTGATTATTACCAACTTTTGATAAACTGTTTCAAACCTATGAACTCACCAACATTATGTTGACCGTTTTAGTATGTAATCTCAGGTTCGCAGACACAGTAGGATGGCCTACAGGGAACTCTAGCTCGAGTCGCATGCTTTACAAACAAACAGAGAGATTTTCCTGCATTACTATTTTTGTATTGGTAGTTATGTACTAAGATCTCTAGTCTTTTATGCGAACTCGCGAATAGAACAAACATGTATTTTTGTGAACAACATATTTTATGAAATGTATTTCTAAACGTCTCATTTAGAGGTCGTTTGTTATAACTTGTGTAATGATCCATGATTAGTCGCGCCCCGACCCGACTTCCGCTGCACATCAAATTTGGGGGTGCGACACAAACACATATAAATTTGCAACCGATTTGCTATGGAACTTTACATTTTTTCCATCTCTTGATCATAAAATAAAAAATAGACACATATGAGCATCTATTATATGCTCATATGTGCATAATGTATGAAAGATACGATTTTTATACATTTTAATTTGGTCGTTGGTATATACACCCTAACTACTAACAAATATGCATATCATTCTCATATGTCGACATTGATACATAACCATACTTATATATAGATATGTGAGTGAGGTTCAAATAAGAATAAGAATGCACCACGTGTCACAAAAATCCACTTTTCCTCACGTTTTTAAAAATTAAATATTTCAACAATGGCTCATTGAAAAATTATAAAATGCACCATAAAAATCAACATTTTTTTCTCTCTGATTAGACCTCTCACATAATATACTTTCGAAGACTTTTTTATTTTATTGGTTTTATAAATTGTACAATATTTGTATCACATGTCATACCCGTTGATATCACGTGTGATAGGCGTTGGTATCACATTTGATAGTCATTGGTATCATATGTGATAATTGTTTAAAAAACCCAGGAAAACGAAAAAAAAATCGACGAAAGTATACATTGTGGGATGTATAATCGAAAAGAAAATAACGCTAATTTTTTTATGGTGCAATTTTTATAATTTTTCGACTTACCGTTTGTAAGATATTTAATTTTTAAAAACGTAGGAGAAAGTGAGTTTTGTGATATGTGGCGCATTCTTATTGGTTCAATTATTCTCACTAAATCTTATTGTACTTACTCATAGATATTTATATTTATTCACTTTATATTTATTTCATACTTATTTAATGATAGTGTAATATGAATGAAAGTGTGTGCGTCCATATTTTATTAGAAATATTTTAAATATTAAAAAGAAAATAAGATGGAGTAAATCCGTCACAAATACGTATATATTTGCAACTGATTCGCTACGGAACTTTTACGTTTTTGCCGTCTCTTGATTATAAAATCAAAAATTGACACATATGAGCATCTATTATGTGCTTATATGTGCATAGCGTATGAAAGATACAATTTTTATACATTTTAATATGTTCGTTGGTATGTACGTCCTGACTACTAACAAATATATGTCATTCTTATATGTCGACGTTGATACATAACCATATTTATATATAGATATGTATATTCATTCACTTCATATTTTTTTGTACTTAATTAAGGATAGAGTAATATGAATGAAAGTGTGTGTGTGTATTTTTTCGTACCAGATCGGTGGTGGCGATGGTGGTGTTTAGGAAGCAGATCGATGGTGATTGTAGTATTAATCTGATAGAACGAGTGGTGATAATTGTGAGTAGTTGTGTGGTGTATTGAAGAGAAAGCGTTAGTGTTTTTTAGGGCTTTAAGAAGTACTGACACTGAAAAGGCCCGTTAAATTTGGTTTACATATTTCAAAATCCAGTTCTCATAGTTCTCATCACATTTCTAGTTCTCACTTGATCCTTTTACTATATATGATGTATGATATGATATATAAGTTCGTATACTAATTGTATTTTTTATAAAAGATATTTCTATTCTATTGCGATAGATACTTCTACTAGGTGGATGTATTTCTATTATTGTAATTGTAACTATGTATATAATTAACACCTAAACTCACAGAAGAAAAGAAATACAAGAAATACAATAGAAAAAAACATCTTAAAATTGGGAGCCAAAAATAGTCAAACGTTCTACTTTTAATGTCCCCCGAAAATTTCACTTTCATTTTGTTCCCGCCCCACTCTCAAAATATTTCACTTTCATCTTCTTTCCCGCCTCCACCCTTCATTTCACTTCAAAAACTATGGCTCCAAACTGAAACTCCATTCTCCCTCCCTCTACTCTCCCATCTCCTTCCTAGCGTCCCACACGACACACTAACTTCAATCTTTTTATCATCACTGCAGCTCTGGTTATGTATCGCCATCATCACTTCACAGGGCCATCTTTAAGGGTGGGCGAGGTGGTCAACCGTCTAGGGCCTCCGATTTGGAAGGACCTAAAAAAAAATTATATATGTGTATGTGTGTGTGTGTGTGTGTATATATATATATATATATATATATATATGTTATATGATAAATTTGTTAAATGTTCCGATCTTTGAGTTTGCAAATGCAATTGGGCCTTAAGATAAAAGGAAGGGGCCTATATCCATGATCTGCTAATTCTATTTCCAAGTCCATATTACAGTTACAATACAATAAAATAAATAACAATAAATAAAAGAAGGGTAACTCAATCGACATTTAATTTTGATGGTGATCAAAAATCACGGCTCCATAGCTCGTGACTTCCTTTCTTCCTTTCTTTCTAAATGGCTAAACTTCTCTGGCTGTCTCTGATTCTCTGACTCAAGTTTTTCAATTATATATAAACGCTCATTTAATCATCAGATAACTTATCATCATCATTGAATATAAAGGAAATGCTTTTAGATTACATGATCTCTTTGAATGTAATTTACTAATTTTATTTCTTATATTTGATTTTATTTCTCTATTTATTAATCCATGATATTCTAATAAGTTGTTGTGTATATTATTTTAGGAATTCTCGTAGACTCGTACCAAGTACCAAGTGCCGACTTCCTTGATCATTCTTCTATTTGACTTCTTGTCTTCCTTGCATATATATGTGCTAAGTTTCTTGTTCCCTATATCTCTTACTCGTCGATATACTTAATTATTTATTATTTTTATATACTTGATTACTTGAACAGTTAGAACTATGTCTTCAAGAATAAGAAAGTTTGAAACTAGACATGAAAAATGTAAGAAAAAGAAAACAATTGAAGAATCTCAAAAAGGAGCCCTTGATTCATATTTTAAGAAGGAACAAGTTGCTAATGATAACCAAAATGTGGATAATGATAATCAAAATATCAATAATGATAATCAATATGTCGATAGTAATAATAAAAATATGAATAATGATAACCAAAGTGATAATTAAAATGTCGATAATGATAATCAAAATGTTAATCAGAATACGCATACTGATAACCAAAATAATAAACAAAATGTTAATGTGAAGGATGATAATCAAAATGCCGATAGTAATAATAAAAATATGTAAAGGGATCTGGTAAGAACTAATAATTTGTGAGAACCGTGATAACTAGATGCAAAATACCAAATACATCTAATAATCTCTAATAAATTTGTTTGAGATTAGATGCATTTTGCATTTGAATCGAGTTCTCATGGTTTTAACCAATTGTTAGTTCTCATGGGATCTTTTACCTACATATCTAACTACATATAATGAATTTCTTCATTTGTCTTAAATTTGTATTCAACATTGTTTAACAACCAAAATACCTTCTAATAACTATTATTCTAGGCATAGTTACCTTTATTAGATATGGTAATACATCAATAAATAGTAATTACCACTAATACCATTCAATTTACCTCTTAATTAATTATTTGAATAAAGATTATATAATTATACCAAATATTTATTCATAAAATAAGTTGACCTAACATAAAAGTATGTATTCGAAAAAATTTCACATATCTGTTGAAAGACGATATGTCCACATTCAAGTTCAAGAGTTGCAGTATTTTAATTATTAATTTCCGTATACTTCCGTACACTAATCACGTGCATTCTTACGCTAATTCCCTACTTAGTGAAAACTAAACTATTTTAATGAGATAAGTCTAGCACAAGTCACTATTTTAATACTTGACGTATTACGAAATACGTAATTAATTATAATTATGCAAAAAAATAAAACAATCGGATTGAGTCCGACAAAAATATGATCGTTGGTGATAAAGGCCTTACTCTATTCCTTGTCAGGAATAGTGGCCTTAGAGCTTCTACTACTATCGGCTATCTAACTGCTTAATTTCGTCGAAGGAAAAAAAAGAAGAGAAAGAAAGGGAAGTTTTTTCTTTCAATCCAAATAAGAGAACAAAGAAACCACTCAAAAATGAAAGTTAGATAAAATAAAGAAGTTTATAATTAAATAGTAGTTATTTACATGTATATTATTATGCTATAAACTTTAAAGCATAACGTCTCTGCAGTTACGTTTGTACGTTTTGTATTAAATGTAACAAATGCAACGAGAACTCGCGAATCAAACTTAACAACCAAACGAAACAAAACGAACTATATGAAAATATGAAACTAAGTATTTAGAATAATACTTCACTAATATTTAACGTTTAATTACCGTTAACTAAAACCATTAACTAACGTGTAACCGATTTAACACTAAACAAGATTAACGAGTTAATGATCAAAATATCTAACTAATCAAGGGGGACAAAAATTTAAGAGGCCATGCCCTCTCTTTGACAAGAAAATCAGCCAACCAACACCCCCTCCCATACTCACTAACATTTTCTTTATACACTTGCACACACCAACACAACCACACTCTAACTCAAACACTCTACCTCTCCTTTCTCTACTCTCCCTCACGGTTTCATCATCCACCACCATCACCAACATCAACAACCACCACCAAGAATCATAATCTTCATCATCTAGCAAGAAAACAAGTTAGGAACAAGGAACAAGCTCAAGATCATCTTCATTCTTCTTCTTGTTCTTCATCTAACGCTTTGTAAGAAAACTTTATTCTTGTATTTCTTTCATGTATATATTTGTACAAACATGTTAGTAGTTCACTCATCAAAGATCTTTGCTAAAAACATGTGAAAAACTTGTGTCAAAACATTTGAAACAACCAAACATACTCAAAAAAAAAAAAAAAAAAAACACAAAATACTCACTAGACTGTCCGACTTCAACGCGTGATAACGTGCTCAAAACAAAATAAAAAATATCGAATCTTGAGTCTAAAATGAAGTTTAAGAAGTTATCTTTCAAATCCAACTAGTTTCGTAAGTTTTGGACAAGAATTGTGTGACACCCGGCAAATTAGGCCGTCATTTGTGCTTAATCATAGGTCATTATTACTGGTATTTAGTGTGAAATAAGACTAAGTACCGTAACGCTTTGTATATTATTATATTTACACACGTACGTAATTAATTTTAACTACGCGAATTCGATTGGATGAAATCCAACACAATAAATACGGACGTTGGTGAAAAACATTTTCTTAAATAACGTAACTATATTAAATAATCGTTATTTAACTTATATTATTGCGATAATATATGAAACATTATACGTTTTGTATAAAACGAACCGTACGCGACAAAAACGCGCGAATCGCGCCCGACAACCGAACGAATCTCGAATTATATTTCAATAACTTAAAATGAAGTATTTTAAATAAAACTTCAAAAAAATTTACACGAATAAATCGTTAACGAAAAATATAATTAAGAAACGTTTAACGTTTAAACGAACGACGAAACGAACGGGTACCGCACGTAACGTAAACTTGGAGAACAAAAATTTAACACACCCACACCCCAAGTGGGCCCCCATGGCCGGCCATCCCTTGCCCCCTTCCATACTCAAGAACCCCCTCCCATACCATACCCCATATTCTCTTCTTCTTTCCACACTCAAACTCACTACACACACAAACACACAATCTCTTCTCTCCCTCTTCTCTTGCTCTCTGCGATTTCCAGCCCCCAAGCAGCCCCCCAACAACACCACAAACCACCAAAACACCTCCATTTCGGTTTGTAAGAAAACGAGCTCATGACTTCCATCTCTTCGTGTTTTCATCATCTTCTTTGTAAGGAACTTCATCTCCCTTCTATTTTACTTAGAACATGTTTATTTTCATGTTATAATGTCCATCTAACAAGATCATGTCCAAAAACAAAGTCGAAAAACGTTTTTGCGAACACAAAAGTAACAACAGTTTCTGGGCAGAAACTTAGCCCGACTTTAAGGGAAATTTTCGTACACAAAAATTAATGAAAATGGACGATTCAAAAGACAAAAATTAAGCTTAAGAAGTTAGCTTTCATCTCTAAGTGGTTTCGTAATTTTTCGACACCGTTTGATACTTGAAAACGATTTTACAAAAACGTGTCGCTATGCTGTCTCGGGTGACATATTTTTGTACCAAATTCACGAACTCATAACTCAAGCTACACAACTCCAAACGACATGAGGTTTTCGCCTAAATCTCACAAATTTTGTTAGCTTTAAAAGTAGTATGATTACACTCTCTGAAGTTTTGTAGATTTATCTCAGTAATTAAAACAATGGACATGTATCCAGATTGATCACGGTTGGACCTCGGAGGACGAACGAAATTATTAAAAATACTTAGACTTACCCTAAAATTTTAGAAATTTTTTTGAAAGTAGCCAAGACATAGAGAACAACTGGTATTTTTCTTGGATTATATCTCGACACTTTGACTAATCAAAACGAGCCGCGAAAAACGTATAATTTTGAAGGAACTTGTTGAGGGACTGTTTTGGTAATAAATTGGAAACGATACTTTCGGGTTGACCATAAAACGTAACTCTAATTTTTATAAGTCCTAAAAACATATTTAAGAGTCATGTAAAAGTTTCGTGTCAAACCGAGCACATTTGACCAGGTTCCCGAACCCGAAAACACATCAGACCCTTAGTGTCGCACCAGGCCCAAATCGGGTGCGACACTAACCCTGTGTCACTACTTTTAAAACCATCAGTACTAACCTGCGACACTAACCTTGTGTCGCAACACTTATAACTGACAGTATTAACTCGCGACACTAACCCCTGTGTCGCACATCTATTTGAAATCAAAACCTGCGACACAAACCTTAGTGTCGCACACTTATTGATTTTCTCGACTGCGACACAAACTCCAGTGTCGCAACAATATTTAACTCTCGCCACTTGCGACACTAAGCCAGTGTCGCAACCATTGCAAGTGTCATAGTAACCTGCGACACTAATCCTCTGTGTCGCTTAAAACAGTTTGGTCAAGTCTATCTTTTCACAAAGTATTAAACACGCGTAACCACAAATAACAACGAGTATTTATATACGACGTTACACCCAATACATATACTCTTATAAGTATACAATGAAACGAACATAATAATAATGTCTTCGGGAATTAATATTACAAAACGTCACCAACAGGCCGTACATGTTTTCTAAACACAAACGATAAACAAACATTTGGACATAACTAGTTGAGTGGACAACTAGCATGAATGATCTTTTGAGACATTCACTTACTCATAACCTTCTGCGTTTAGGGCGCTAGAATGTTACATTTCGAATACACGTTTATTGCTATAAACGCTTGCTTTCAAGACTCAGGTTAGAATACTTCGATTATCAATGTATTATTTTATACTGTTTTCAACGATGCATATAGTGGTCGTTCAATGTAATCTTGTGTGATAATCCATGATTAGTCGCGCCCCGACCCGACTTCCGCTGCACAGTAAATTTTGGGGTGCGATAAATTGGTACCTCAAAACTATTTTAAAGACGAGATAGCAAATCTGTCTCTGAAGACAGATTTTTGGCCCAACTTTGGAAGGCCACAACTTCTTGTACATAGATCTAAATGACGTGAGACTTTTTTCTTAAAGTCAAAAATTTTGTTAGCTTTAAAACTTGTATGATCGCACTTTGTGAAGTTATGTGTAACTTGGACAATAATTAAATCTTTGGACACGTATATGAAATTTTAGCTGTTGGACCTCAGTTGACATATAAATAATTTTGGACCACTTAGACTTATCTAAAAATTATGTAATTTACCTTTTTGGAAAGCTAACACATGTGGGGTCATTTGGTAAAAATTTCGTAATTTATCTCGGACATTTGATTATTTAAAACGACCTCACAAGAGAGGGTATTTTGGAATCAGAACTGATCAGGGACTGTTTAGTCCACTTGTTTAATTACGTACACTTTCGAGTTGCTAAAAATCACCAAAACTTACTTATTACGGGAAATAAAACATTTGTGAATGTTAGGTAAAAATCTTGTGACAAAACGATTAAGTTTGACTAAGTCAACATAACGATACGCGATACGACAAAACGTTGGAACAAACTATTTAGGACTAAGGTTTTAGTCTAAAAAGAGTTTTTAGTATTTAATTGTCAAACTCGAACGAAAACTTAAATATATATAAGACAAACTATACGGGATGATTTATGAACATATAAGGTGGATATTGATAAAGAACTAGTTATATATCCAAGAAAACGTTATATACTAATTTTATGACAATACGATTTTATTAGTATTACCGAGAAATAATTAAATACAATCGCCAACTATATATATATATATATATATATATATATATATATATATATATATATATATGACGAATAAACTATTTATGGTGAATATGCTATGGCAACAAACGTATAACGCGTACATTAAAAACTGAACAACTATACTAATACTTTGAGAGAAATATTAAGTACAAATACGGAACGAAACAAGAATAATAATACTTTGAGAAATATTATTCAAGAACATCACCAACGAGTCGTACACTTTTCGAAAACAATAAAACATATGATTTTCACAAGACGAGTGAACAACTAGCATAGATTGGCAGTTAGCCATCTATTTACAAATGATCTCTTGCGTTTAGGGCGCTAGGAGACTTCCATTTGGGCAAACATTTTCTTATATTAACGCTAGCTCTCACGAACTTACGAGGTGAGTGCACAACCCCTATTTTTACTGTTTTACTGCTTTTATACTAGGGGGTGGAAAACATATGAACTGCTTTTCATACGATGATTGAAAACTTGTTTACTTATGAATGAATTTCATACTATACTTGGAAACATGACAACGAATCCTTGTGCGAACCTACGTTTACAGTTGTAGTGCATTGAAGTCCTCTTGCTTGCAAACTATAACCATTAGCTAGGTGTCTCTAGCCACTGCATATACGGATAGTACTATCGAGATGACCTACCTCCCACTCTTGTTGGATTGTGCCAACGCCCAACTTTATGTCACGACGAGGAACGTATATTTACCCGGTCCTAGAGGCAAAAACAATACACAAACGAGGTCGTGGTTTGGTTATAGGACTAGGTGTCGTCACTTTAACTCATAAGGCCGAGCCAGCCTTTGGGGATCACCGTCTGTATTTTCTAACAAACGATAACGAATTATACATTAGATCACCTTCGGGTTTTCTAACAATCGATATATATTAGATTACTATTAAAGTTTTCCAACGAATTATACATTGGAAATGTTTTTCCAACTATTTATATTGGATGAATTCCAACGATTTACTCACAACTTGGTTTACTGAAAGTATACTAAACCTGTGAAATCACTCAACAATTTTGTTGACGTTTCTAATATGTTTTTTAGAGAATTAGCAGCAACGTAAGAATTGCATGCATGTTGGAACTACACCCAGGCCATGACAATTAGGATGCCACTTTTGTAACAATGGGATTTCTTTTGTATAACTATAAACTTTTTAGTCATATTTACGAAATTCCTGCTTAAATTTGAAATCGCTAAGACTCTTGTTATTTTGCTAACACTACTAATCCTACGACTTGATAAGTCGTAGCTTTTGAAATAACAATAATTATGGCATCTTAATATTATGTTCTGCAATAGTCATATGCTTTGTTGATCCGCTCTTGCTACGCCCCGCCACGTCACACGCTTCCGCAATCACTGTACTTAACCGCAGTTTACTGTTTTGGCGGGATGTGACAATATATATATATATATATATATATATATATATATATATAATTTATTTATGTGGTTTTAAATACTTATTTCGTTCATATTTGCAAATAGGTGTTAATTATGGCTTGAATCTAAAAATGAATGGAAAAAGAATGGCGTGATCGATACTGATGATGATCCATCCTAGCACGACTACTAGGAAGGTGATTAGAGATTTTCCCACCGGACCATTAACGCCACGTGATAAGGCACTAGCCGAGCCAAAGGAACTACCAGAGGAGCCACCACTGAAGAGGCTTAGGACTACACACTTGGACTGGATGCCTACCAGAGGAGCCACCACTGAAGAGGCTTAGGACTACACACTTGGACTGGATGCCTAGCCTGTTGAGGCACTAGGGAGCACTTGAGGGTATCCCTTCGACCTATGAGACTGGAGATTTTTCTCATCTGCCACCTTCTCTTCCTTTTACCGGTGAGCCTCTTGAGCTGATTATCCCTACATTAGTTGTCGTGATCCACTCACTATTCAGGAGCCTTTTTGACACACATGTCTATGTCAGAGAGCTACAGAGCGACACCTCCTGTCTGGATGGAAACATGGCCTCTACATATGAGCGTCTTGATTATGTAGAGAGCCACATGATTGTTGACAGAGAGGCAGCCGATGCTACCCGTGTACGTGTAGAGACACTGAAGGGACGTGTGAGAGCAGCAGAGATTGTAGCTGGGGTTAGCTTGATGATGACTGTACTGATGACTGCAGTGGAGATGTATTTATCTTATTTTCATTTGACCTACGTATGGCGGGGTGTGCCTACGCTATATTGTACTGAAAACTTCTATTTTGATGGGCATATAAGAACCCCATCAAATTTTGTATAAAACTTATGTATGAACGTTTTCACTTATTGTATAATATAGTGTATGGTTGTTTACTTTTCGTGTTCTTTGTGTTGACATTGATTATTATATGTTATTTATCTTTATTGTGTGTATTAGAACGAAATCATGCCGCCTAAGAGTCGAAAAACCAGGAACAGCCAGAGGAGCACAGTACCTCCCAACGCTGCAACAATTGAAGAGCTCGTTAATCAACGAGTGGCTGATGGTATTGCCCAATATGAGGCAAGTCGCGTCCGCGACGATGGACGAAATGGTAGCGGAATATCGGGAAGGAACCGAACTGGAGAAAGAAACAATGTGAACGGAGAACCCGTGAATACACAACAGGGGTGTTCATACAAAACATTTCTGACCTGTAAACCAAGTACCTTCCGCCGAACCGAAGGTGCTATAGGAATCGTCCATTGGATCGAGAAGATGGAATCAGTGCTGGACATCAGCAATTGTTCACCCGACTGCATGGTGAAGTATGCTACTTGCACACTAGATGACAAAGCATTGACTTGGTGGAATGCTCAAGTCCAAACTCTTGGACTAGAAGCCGCCTACTCCATCTCTCGGGAAGAATTAAAAATAATGATACCGGAAGAATTCTGTCCCCGTAGCGAACTGCAGAATATCGAAACCGAACTGTGGGACATTAAAATGATTGGTTTTGATGTCACAGCTTACACTACGAAATTTCAGGAACTAGCATGTCTAGTACCGCATATGGTGACACCGGAATACAAATGCATCGAAAGATACATCTGGGGATTGGCACCACAAATCAGGAGTTTGGTAACATCATCTCGACCTGACACATTCAGAAGCGCTGTTAGTTTAGCGTAAAGTTTGACCGATGAAGCAGTGAGGATGGGATCACTAACAAAGAAAACGGGGTCGGGAAAAACTGAATTGAGCGGTACTGAGGGCAGCAGTTCTGAAACTGAGAAGCGAAAATGGAACAGCGGAGGAAATGATCGACAGGGTCACAAGAGTGAGAAACATTCAGGAAACTCTAGAGCATACACTGCCACCACAACTGAACCGAAAGCTTATCTGGGTAATAAACCAAAGTGTGGAAAGTGTGAAAGACACCACGAAGGCAGGTGTACTCTCTGTAATAACTGCAAACGATGGGGTCATCAGACCCAATCTTTTAGAACAAACTGTAACACCCCGAAATTTATTAAATTTAAAAAGCTGTGTACTGTTATGCTACACAAGGGCTAGTGTCGCAGGTAGCGACATAAAGCCCAGTGCGACACAAGGCTTGTGTCGGAGTGTCGGGCAGAAAGTCGGTTTTGAAGGGTTAATTGTGTAATTAAGTGATAAATTAAAAATAAAACATTATCCAAACATTTCCAGAATTAGGTACCAAGTGAAGAAACCTATCTTGTATGTGTTTTGAAAGTTTTAGAGAGAGAAAGTAAGCAAAGTCAAAGAGAAATCAAGGAGAAATCAAGAATTGTTAAGGAATTGAGTCTTGAAGGTGTTGATTGATAATTACAAGCTATCTCAAGGTAAGAATCTGAGTTTATTATGACTTTGAAAGTGTTAGTTTGTGGGGTTAGTGAGGATGAAATTTAAAATGTAAAAATTTAAGAATTGGGTAAAAGGTTTTGTTTGTTAAAGCAAGCTTGGATGTGTTGTGTCGTGCTTTATCATCTAAGAAACTTAATTGAGTTGAAGAGTGTGAATTTTGCCCAGAAACTTGTCAATTTCAGTAGGTTTCTGCTGCCCTGTTCGTCATTGCGACACAAGGCTTGTGTCGCAGCTTGTGTCGCAGTGACGGTGTCGTAAATGTAAAACTGTTGCTTTAGCGACACAAATCCTTGTTTACATGGGAACCAGAGTTTACATGGGAACCAGAGAGTGAGGTTCTTCGATATTATCCCTCGTTGTATGAAAAGTGGATTGTGAGGACACAATCCTGAGTAAGTGGGAGAGTTGTAACACCCCGAAATTTGTTAAATTTAAAAAGTTGTGTACTGTTATGCGACACAAGGGCTAGTGTCGCAGGTAGCGACACAGAGCCCAATGCGACACAAGGCTTGTGTCGCAGTGTCGGGCAGAAAGTCAGTTTTGAAGGGTTAATTGCGTAATTAAGAGATAAATTAAAAATAAAACATATTCCAAACATTTCCAGAATCAGGTACCAAGTGAAGAAACCTATCTTGTATGTGTTTTGAAAGTTTTAGAGAGAGAAAGTAAGCAAAGTCAAAGAGAAATCAAGGAGAAATCAAGAATTGTTAAGGAATTGAGTCTTGAAGGTGTTGATTGATAATTACAAGCTATCTCAAGGTAAGAATCTGAGTTTATTATGACTTTGAAAGTGTTAGTTTGTGGGGTTAGTGAGGATGAAATTTAAAATGTAAAAATTTAAGAATTGGGTAAAAGGTTTTGTTTGTTAAAGCAAGGTTGGATGTGTTGTGTCGTGCTTTATCATCTAAGAAACTTAATTGAGTTGAAGAGTGTGAATTTTACCCAGAAACTTGTCAATTTCAGAAGGTTTCTGCTGCCCTGTTCGTCATTGCGACACAAGGCTTGTGTCGCTGTGACGGTGTCGTAAATTTAAAACTGTTGCTTTAGCGACACAAGGATTTGTGTCGCTAGTTTCTACTGCTAGTTGGTACTGTTGCTATAGCGACACTAAAAGCTAGTGTCGCAGCTTATGTCGCTTGTTTCCACTGTTAATTGTAATTATTGTTTTAGCGACACTAAGAGCTAGTGTCGCAGGTTGTGTCGCAATAGTGTGTTGAGCGACACTAATTTAGTGTCGCCAGGAGGTATAGCGACACTAGGGGGTAGTGTCGCAGGATTAATTGATATTTTAAATAATATTAATTATTATCAGAGTTAATTGAATACGGTCGCCTCGACAGGTATTTCGGGTAGCAATTCATAAATATCTGATCGTCGTCCTCGAGGTAAGTAGTAGGAAAGTAAAGAATTTAATTGGCTGATTTTGTTAATAATGATTGTGTTACAAAGTTGCATTGAATAACTGAGTATATCAATGAGTTGAGTGCCCAATTGCTGAGTGAACAGTTGTGCCCATGAAAATGAGTTGAGTGGCCAATTGCTAAGTGAACAATTGTGCCCATGATAATGAGTTGAGTGGCCGATTGCTGAGTGAACAATTGTGCTTATGAGATTGAGTTAAGTGGCCAATTGCTGAGTGATCAATTGTGCCCATAAGATTAAGCCGAATGACCAATTGCTGAGTGATCAATTGTACCCATGTATATGTGAGTTAAGTGACCAATTGCTGAGTGACCAATTGTGTCTAGTTGTATGAGTTAAGTGGCCAATTGCTGAGTGATCAATTGTGCTGATTGAATATATGTTGAATGTAGTAAATGTATGATTGAATGCATTTTTCCTTTACTTACTAAGCGATGTGCTTATGTATTGTTGGATGTTGTGTTGATAGGTACGCCTAAAGGGATGAAGGGTGGGGATCCGGGCAAGCGACCCGAGAGCTACTAGTGATGGACTTACTATGGCAAGATAGTAATGAGTCGATCTTGAAAATCATGCTCTGTATAAACATGACATTTTGTGAAGATAATGTACAACTTGTGTTGAACAATGTTAAAATTTGTTTACATTAATATATAAAGTGTTTTTTCAAATTGAGTATATATAAAAAAAAATATATCTGGGACGTTTCAAGTTGGTATCAGAGCATTGGTTTAAGAGATTCGAGTATCCATCATTAGGGGTACTTGAACTTAGTCTATGAGATCAGTTTGATGAGCATGTTGAGAATGTTGTGTATTACGAGTTGATGTTTGAGTAGTTGTTATCACTGATGAGATGTGATAATTTGATGATTGTCAGGGTATTGTGGGAGTATTATGTAATAACGATTACGTCTGGCCAACGTAATAATTATTATATGAACTCATACAATGCCATAACTGTTGTGTGATGCTAAAGAGAATTGCGAAAGATAGACTAATGTGTAATGAGAATTTTAGTCTAATCTAATGTGTTTGCTGATAAACCCTTTCAGTATAAGATGGAAGGGAAGAATTTTAATGAGCATAATACCGAGAGCTCTGGACAAGGGTATACGGAGAATCTATCGTTTATGAGTACAGACGAGATAAAAAAATTTATAACTGAAGAAATTGCGTTGGCACAAGAGAGATCTCTTCCGTACGTGTTGGAAAGAATTACTGAAACCGTCAGAGATGATCTGGCAGATGAGTTGCAAAAGAGAGATGCAGAGAAATCTGAAAAGAATAGTTTGATGAAGGAAGAGAAAAAGAAAGTGAATTATAAGGATTTCGTAGCATGTAAACCTCCCGAGTTTGAAGGAGAGACAGATCCGATTAAATGTTATCGATGGATTTCTGAAATGGAAGCAGCATTTGCCATTTCTGAGTGTCCGGATAAGTTAAAAGTGGTATATAGTGCCAGTTTATTAAAGGCACGAGCGAAATAATGGTGGGACGTTCAGCGCCAATCCATGGGAGAAGAACGTGTTAGTAATTTGTCTTGGAAGGAATTCAAGGATATGTTTGTAATAGACTATTCACCGGAGGCTGAGTTGACCAAGCTTCGCCGAGAATTTCTGTTTATGAAACAAACGACAGAGACTGTGAATGAGTTGACAGGTGTATTTCTTGATAGGGCCCGATTTTGCCCTGAATATACTGAGGATCCGAAGAGATTAATGTATCATTTTCACGAGGTATTAAAGAAAGAGATTTGGCAGTTTGTGGATCCGAGTCATTGGAATAAATTTGAAGAATTCGTGAATGAGGCGAGAAGAAGAGAGATTGAGATAAATCGGGAGGATGATGGTTCCTCCAAGAGAAAGATCGAATCAGCTGGAGGATCTTTTAAAAGATTCAATCCTAGCGGAAGTTTTAAAAGAGAGGATCGACGAGAAGCACCTATGTGCCAGAAATGTCACAAGAAACATTTTGGGAACTGTGCGGGTGACAAGAGGTCGTGTTATCAATTTGGACAAGAGGGCCACATCAGCCGTGATTGTACAAAGACGGTACGAGTATGCTTTAATTGCTATGAACCTGGCCATATAAAGAGTGAATATCCGAGATTGAAGAGTTCAACAGGTTCTAGTGGGGTAAAGAAAAATGATGAAAAGAAATCTTCAGATCAGTCAAGAGTGAAGAGTCGATCCTTTCAATTGACTGCGGATGAAGCAAAGAATGCTCCGGATGTTCTTACGGGTACTTTTCTTATTAACTCATTACCCGCTTATGTATTATTTGATTCTGGAGCTTCTAGATCTTTTGTCTCTGAAAACTTTAGTAAGAGCTTTCAATTAATGTTAAGTGAGTTAGATACACCCCTAGATGTTGAGATAGCCGATGATCGTGTTATTTATGTGACCAGAGTTTATAGAGGGTGTCGAATAGAAATTAATGACAAAATAATTATGATAAATCTTATACCAATGAGAATGGGTGAATTTGATGTCGTTGTGGGCATGGATTGGCTGAGTAAACATGATGCTGTTATCCGTTGTGAATAGAAAATTATTCGCATCAATGCTCCAAGTAGGGGAGTAATAGATATATATGGAGAAAAACCTAGACCATCTCTGTCAATTTGTACTTATGCTCGAGCTATAAGGCATTTGTCGCATGGTGGTCAGGCATTTTTAGCTCACGTTATTGATACACGAAAGAATGAGATGAGTATTGAGAATATTCCGGTCGTAAATGAGTTTCCTGATGTATTTCCGGAAGAGTTACCAGGTATTCCGCCTGAAAGAAAAGTTGAGTTTCGAATTGAATTAGTGTCGGGGGCTACTCCTATTGATAAGACCCCTTACAGACTTGCGCCATCAGAAATGAAGGAAATGATGAAACAAATACAAGAGTTGTTGGAGAAGGGATTTATCCGTCCGAGTAGTTCGCCATGGGGAGCACCTGTGTTGTTCGTTAAAAAGAAAGACGGGAACATGCGTATGTGTATTGATTATAGAGAGTTGAATAAGGTAACTATTAAAAATCGTTACCCGTTGCCGAGGATTAATGATTTGTTTGATCAACTCCAGGGTGCTACCCATTTTTCAAAGATTGATTTATGATCTGGTTACCATCAGTTACGAGTAAAAGAAGAGGATGTTCCCAAGACTGCTTTCCGAACGCGTTATGGTCACTATGAGTTTGTGGTAATGCCATTCGGGCTGACAAATGTTCCTGCTGCATTTATGGATTTGATGAACCGAGTTTGCCGGGCGTTCCTCGATAAATTCGTGATTGTGTTTATTGATGATATTTTATTATATTCAAAAACAGAAGGGGAGCATGAAGTGCATTTGAGACAAATGTTGCAAGTTTTACGAAATGAAAAGCTATATGCAAAATTTTCGAAGTGTGAATTTTGGCTGAGAGAAGTATAATTCTTGGGACATGTGATAAACCACGAGGGAATCAAGGTAGATCCTGCAAAAGTAGAAGCGGTGATGATGTGGAAACCTACTAAGACCCCAACAGAGATTCGAAGTTTCCTGGGATTGGCAGGATATTATCGGAGATTTATTCAAGATTTCTCCAAGATTGCAGCTCCTCTTACAAGGCTTACGTGTAAAAATGCCAAATTTGAGTGGAATGAGGAACAGGATCAAGCCTTTAATATTTTGAAAGAGAAACTGAGTCAAGCACCTATACTAGTACTTCCCGAAGGGAATGATGATATGGTGGTGTACTGTGACGCATCTCGCGTGGGATTGGGTTGCGTGCTCATGCAACGAGGAAAAGTAATAGCGTATGCTTCGATACAGCTAAAAACACACGAGAAAGGATATCCTACTCACGATCTAGAATTGGCAGCGGTGGTGTTTGCGTTGAAAATTTGGAGGCATTATCTCTATGGAGTAAAATGTACGATTTATACAGATCATAAGAGTTTAAAGTATTTCTTTGACCAACGAGATCTTAATATGAGACAGAGGCGTTGGCTTGATTTGGTGAAAGATTATGACTGTGAAATCTTATACCATCCTGGAAAGGCAAATGTGGTGGCAGATGCTCTCAGTAGAAAGGCTATTGATATGGTGTTAAAAGTAAAATCTTTTCGAATGATTGTGGTTACAGATTTAATTGAGCAAATTAAAGAAGCTCAACAACAAGTGCTACAAAGTGGTGATCTTCCAGCAGAACGAATAAAAGGCCACGAGCAAGACTTTGTCGATGATTCCCGCAGATTAAAGACCCGTTATGGAAGGATTTGGGTACCGAATTCTAGGGAAATGAGAAAACTTTTACTTGATGAAGCTCATAAATCCCAGTATTCGATCCATCCTGGTGCCACGAAGATGTATCATGATTTGAAAAGAGATTATTGGTGGCCAGGTATGAAAAGAGAAATTGTCAGATATGTGGAAAAGTGTTTGACCTGTTCGCAGGTTAAAGCTGAGCATCAGAAACCTTATGGGAAGATGAAGCCCTTAGATATTCCAGTGTGGAAATGGGAACATATTACGATGGATCTTATTACGAAATTGCCGAAAACGTCAAAGCATCATGATGCCATCTGAGTAATAGTGGATCGATTGACCAAGAGTGCTTTATTCTTGTCAATAAGAGAAGCTTCGTCTTCAGAAGAATTGGCCGATTTATATGTGAAAGAAGTGGTTGTGAGACACGGTGTACCAGTATCTATTGTCTCTGATAGGGATAGTAGATTTACATCTAGATTTTGGGCAAAGTTTCAAGAGGAGATGGGTACACGTCTTAATCTGAGTACAACTTATCACCCACAAACATATGGTCAGAGTGAGCGGACGATTCAAACATTAGAGGATATGCTGAGAGCGTGTGTTATTGATTTCGTAGGGAATTGGGATGTGTATTTGCCGTTGGTTGAATTTTCTTACAATAACAGCTATCACTCCAGTATTGGAATGCCGCCATATGAAATGCTTTATGGAAGAAAATGTAGAACTCCAATCTGTTGGGATGAAATTGGGCAACGTGAAGTGGCTAGTACCGAAGTTGTACTGAAAACTACTGAACAGATAGAGCAAATCCGAGCCCGTTTAAAAGCTGCGCAAGATAGACAAATATCGTATGCAGATAAGAGAAGGCGTCCAATAGAGTTTAAAGAAGGAGATTATGTTATGTTAAAAGTATCTCCGTGGAAGGGTATTATTCGATTTAGAAAGCGCGGGAAGTTGAGTCCTCGTTTTATTGGAGCCTTTAAAATCTTAGCGAGAGTAGGTGAAGTGGCATATCGCTTAGAATTACCGGGTGAATTGGCAAATATTCATAATACTTTTCATGTGTCATATTTGAGGAAATGTTTAGCTGATGAGACAGCCTATGTTCCAATGGACGAAATTGAAGTAGATGATAAATTGAATTATATTGAAGAACCAATCGAGATACTGGATGAGAAGATAAAGAAGTTAAGAAATAAGGAAATCCGAATGTTTAAAGTCCAGTGGAAGTATCGAAAGGGATCAGAGTTTACATGGGAACCAGAGAGTGAGGTTCTTCGATATTATCCCTCGTTGTATGAAAAGTGGATTGTGAGGACACAATCCTGAGTAAGTGGGAGAGAGTTGTAACACCCCGAAATTTGTTAAATTTAAAAAGTTGTGTACTGTTATGCGACACAAGGGCTAGTGTCGGAGGTAGCGACACAGAGCCCAATGCGACACAAGGCTTGTGTCGCAGTGTCGGGCAGAAAGTCAGTTTTGAAGGGTTAATTGCGTAATTAAGAGATAAATTAAAAATAAAACATATTCCAAACATTTCCAGAATCAGGTACCAAGTGAAGAAACCTATCTTGTATGTGTTTTGAAAGTTTTAGAGAGAGAAAGTAAGCAAAGTCAAAGAGAAATCAAGGAGAAATCAAGAATTGTTAAGGAATTGAGTCTTGAAGGTGTTGATTGATAATTACAAGCTATCTCAAGGTAAGAATCTGAGTTTATTATGACTTTGAAAGTGTTAGTTTGTGGGGTTAGTGAGGATGAAATTTAAAATGTAAAAATTTAAGAATTGGGTAAAAGGTTTTGTTTGTTAAAGCAAGGTTGGATGTGTTGTGTCGTGCTTTATCATCTAAGAAACTTAATTGAGTTGAAGAGTGTGAATTTTACCCAGAAACTTGTCAATTTCAGAAGGTTTCTGCTGCCCTGTTCGTCATTGCGACACAAGGCTTGTGTCGCTGTGACGGTGTCGTAAATTTAAAACTGTTGCTTTAGCGACACAAGGATTTGTGTCGCTAGTTTCTACTGCTAGTTGGTACTGTTGCTATAGCGACACTAAAAGCTAGTGTCGCAGCTTATGTCGCTTGTTTCCACTGTTAATTGTAATTATTGTTTTAGCGACACTAAGAGCTAGTGTCGCAGGTTGTGTCGCAATAGTGTGTTGAGCGACACTAATTTAGTGTCGCCAGGAGGTATAGCGACACTAGGGGGTAGTGTCGCAGGATTAATTGATATTTTAAATAATACTAATTATTATCAGAGTTAATTGAATACGGTCGCCTCGACAGGTATTTCGGGTAGCAATTCATAAATATCTGATCGTCGTCCTCGAGGTAAGTAGTAGGAAAGTAAAGAATTTAATTGGCTGATTTTGTTAATAATGATTGTGTTACAAAGTTGCATTGAATAACTGAGTATATCAATGAGTTGAGTGCCCAATTGCTGAGTGAACAGTTGTGCCCATGAAAATGAGTTGAGTGGCCAATTGCTAAGTGAACAATTGTGCCCATGATAATGAGTTGAGTGGCCGATTGCTGAGTGAACAATTGTGCTTATGAGATTGAGTTAAGTGGCCAATTGCTGAGTGATCAATTGTGCCCATAAGATTAAGCCGAATGACCAATTGCTGAGTGATCAATTGTACCCATGTATATGTGAGTTAAGTGACCAATTGTTGAGTGACCAATTGTGTCTAGTTGTATGAGTTAAGTGGCCAATTGCTGAGTGATCAATTGTGCTGATTGAATATATGTTGAATGTAGTAAATGTATGATTGAATGCATTTTTCCTTTACTTACTAAGCGATGTGCTTATGTATTGTTGGATGTTGTGTTGATAGGTACGCCTAAAGGGATGAAGGGTGGGGATCCGGGCAAGCGACCCGAGAGCTACTAGTGATGGACTTACTATGGGAAGATAGTAATGAGTCGATCTTGAAAATCATGCTCTGTATAAATATGACATTTTGTGAAGATAATGTACAACTTGTGTTGAACAATGTTAAAATTTGTTTACATTAATATATAAAGTGTTTTGTCAAATTGAGTATATAAAAAAAAAATATCTTTGACGTTTCACAAACCCTCCCCCCCGAGCCAACAACGAGCAACAAAACAGTGGATGTTTCGCGTGTGGCGATCCGAAACACTACCGAAACTAGTGCCCAAAACTCAACAACAGTAACAACAACAATCGCAACAACGACAACAACAACCGAAACAACAACAATCGCAACAACAACGACCGAAACAACAACAACCGCAACAAGAACAACAACAACAACAACAACAACAACAACAACAACAACAACCGAGCTAACAACAATAACCAACCAGCTCATGGACGAGCATTCGTTGTTGGAGCGCAGGAGGCACGTCAGGACCCTAACACCGTCACTGGTACGTTTCTAGTAAATAATCATTATGCCTCTGTGTTATTTGATTCGGGCGCTGATTTAAGCTTTGTATCTAGCGAATTTAGACCACTTTTGGGAATAGAATCCCTTAAACTAAATAATAAGTATGCCATAGAACTAGCAGATGGTAAGTTGATCGAAACTGGAGAAGTTATACCGGGGTGTACCCTAACCCTAGAGGGTCATTCCTTTGACATAGACTTACTACTAGTAGAATTGGGAAGTTTTGATATCGTAGTCGGTATGGACTGGTTATCTAAAAACCGAGCCAAGATCGTATGTTTCGAAAAGTTGGTACGCATACCGTTACCGACAGGAGAAACTTTGGTGATACAAGGAGAAAAGAGAAAGAGTGCCGTAAAGATGATTACTTGCACGAAAGCCAGTAAGTATCTACGAAAGGGATATCAGGCATTTTTAGCACATGTTGTGGAGAAGAAACCCGAAGAGCGACACATAGACGATATACCGATCGCACATTATTATCCGGAAGTGTTTCCTGAGGATTTACCAGGATTACCGTCCCCAAGACAAGTCGAATTTCGCATCGATCTGGTGCCCGGAGCCGCACCAATCGCTCGCTCACCATATCGTCTAGCTCCATTAGAAATGCAGGAACTGTCCACGCAGTTATAAGAGCTCCTAGACTTAGGATTCATCTGGCCTAGCTTTTCACCTTGGGGAGCTCCGGTTTTGTTTGTAAAGAAAAAAGATGGATCCATGCGAATGTGCATAGATTATCGGGAACTGAACAAAGTAACTATCAAAAACCGATACCCATTACCACGCATCGACGATCTGTTTGACTAACTTCAAGGGTCCAGCTTCTACTCAAAAATTGACCTACGTTCAGGTTACCACCAACTGAAAGTTCGAGAAGAGGATGTACCAAAAACCGCGTTTAGGACTCGTTATGGCCACTACGAGTTCCTAGCCATGCCTTTCGGACTGACAAACGCGCTAGCAGTATTCATGGATCTCATGAACAGAGTATGCAAACCCTACCTCGATAAGTTCGTCATCGTATTCATTGACGACATCTGATATATTCACAAACGAAGGAAGACCATGAACGACACCTGAAGTTAATCCTCGAACTAGTAGAGAAAGAGAAGCTGTACACGAAGTTCTCTAAATGCGAATTTTGGATACGAGAGGTTCATTTCCTTGGTCATGTGATAAACGATAAAGGAATCCATGTGGACCCATCCAAAATCGAGGCAATCAAAAACTGGGAAGCACCGAAAACCCCGACTGAAGTACGTCAATTTCTTGGTCTGGCTAGCTATTAACGTCGATTCCCGAAAACTTTTCTAAAATAGCCCAGTCCCTCACCGCTTTCCCTGTCATTACCCGAAGGGGTGGAAAATTTCATTGTCTACTGCGATGCTTCGCATCAAGGATTGGGTTGTGTGTTAATGCAAAATGACAAAGTCATCGCTTATGCTTCTCGTCAATTGAAAATTCACGAGAAAATTTATACAACTCATAACTTAGAACTGGGAGCAGTCGTGTTTGCACTAAAAATCTGGAGATATTACCTTTACGGTACCAAGTGCACAATTTTCACCGACCACAAAAGTCTCCAACACATATTCGACCAAAAAGAAAATGAGACAACGACGTTGGGTCGAATTGCTAAACGATTACGACTGTGAAATCAAATACCATCTGAGCAAGGCTAATGTAGTAGCGGATGCCCTGAGTAGCAAGGAAAGAGTTAAAACTCTCAGTGTCCGAGCTTTGGGATTAAAAATCCACTCGAACCACACCACACAAATTCGCGACGCGCAACGAATAGCCTTCACTGCTGAACGCCTGAAGGAAGAATCCCTAAAGGGAATGGATAAACAACTCGAATATAAAGACAATGAGGCGTTATATTTTATGAACCGAATTTGGGTACCGTGTGTAGACGAATTGCGCAAACTAATACTGGACGAAGCTCATAAGTCCAACTACTCTATACATCCGGGTGCAGACAAAATGTACCAAGACCTGAAGGTTTCTATTGGTGGCCGAACATGAAAGGAGATATCGCTACCTATGGTAGCAAATGTCTAACCTGTTCGAAGGTCAAAGCCGAATACCAAAAGTCGTCAGGACTTTTGCAACAACCCGAAATACCACAATGGAAATGGGAACAAATAACAATGGACTTCATCACTAAGTTGCCCAAGACGTCAGCTGGAGCTGATACAATATGGGTGATTGTCGATCGACTGACGAAATCAGCCCACTTTCTAGCCATCAAAGAAACTGATAAGATGGAAAAGCTGACTAGAATCTATCTGAAAGAAATCGTTTCTAGACACAGTGTATCGTTATCCATTATCTCCGTTAGAGATAGCCGATTTACATCTCCCTTCTTGTAATCACTTCAAAAGGCATTGGGTACTCGCCTCGATAAGACTACTGCCTACCGTCCTCAAACCGACGGCCAGAGTGAACGAACGATAAAAACGCTCGAAGACTTGTTGCGAGCATATGTGACACTCCTCAAATTACGGTATACTTCCGTACACTAATCACGTGCATTCTTACGCTAATTCCCTACTTAGTAAAAACTAAACTATTTTAATGAGATAAGTCTAGCACAAGTCATTATTTTAATACTTGACGTATTACGAAATACGTAATTAGTTATAATTACGCAAAAAAAAAACAATCGGATTGAGTCCGACAAAAATACGATCGTTGGTGATAACAATTTTTATAAATAACGTAAAGCTATTTTATAATTAAATAGTAGTTATTTACATGTATATTATTATGCTATAAACTTTAAAGCATAACATCTCTGCAGTTGTATTAAATGTAACAAATGCAACGAGAACTCGCGAATCAAACTTAACAACCAAACGAAACAAAACGAACTATATGAAAATACGAAACTAACTATTTAGAATAATACTTTACTAATATTTAACGTTTAATTACCGTTAACTAAAACCAAACTAACTAACGTGTAACAAATTTAACACTAAACGAGATTAACGAGTTAATGATCAAAATATCTAACTAATCAAGGGGGACAAAAATTTAAGAGGCCATGCCCTCTCTTTGACAAGAAAATCAGCCAACCAACACCCCCTCCCATACTCACTCACATTTTCTTTATACACTTACACACACCAACACAACCACACTCTACCTCTCCTTTCTCTTCTCTCCCTCACGGTTTCATCATCCACCACCATCACCAACATCAACAACCACCAGCAAGAATCATAATCTTCATCATCTAGCAAGAAAACAAGTTAGGAACAAGATCAAGATCATCTTCATTCTTCTTCTTGTTCTTCATCTAACGCTTTGTAAGAAAACTTTATTCTTGTATTTCTTTCATGTAATTATTTGTACAAACATGTTAGTAGTTCACTCATCAAAGATCTTTGCTAAAAACATGTGAAAAACTTGTGTCAAAACATTTGAAACAACCAAACATACTCAAAAAAAAAAACACAAAATACTCACCGGACAGAAAGTTGTCCGACTTCAATGCGTGATAACGTGCTCAAAACAAAACCAAAAATATCGAATCTTGAGTCTAAATTGAAGTTCAAGAAGTTATCTTTCAAATCCAATTGGTTTCGTATGTTTTGGACAAGAATTGGTACCTCAAAATTATTTTAAAGACGAGATAGCAAATCTGTCTCTGAAGACAGATTTTTGGCCCAACTTTGGAAGGCCAAAACTTCTTGTACATAGATCTAAATGACATGAGACTTTTTCCTAAAAGTCAAAAATTTGGTTAGCTTTAAAACTTGTATGATATCACTTTGTGAAGTTATGTATAACTTGGACAATAATTAAATCTTTGGACACATATCTGAAATTTTAGCTGTTGGACCTCAGTTGACATATAAATAATTTTGGACCACTTAGACTTATTCAAAAGTTATGTAATTTACATTTTTGAAAAGCTAACACATGTGGGGTCATTTGGTAAAATTTCGTATTTATCTCGGATATTTGACTAGTCAAAACGACCTCACAAGAGAGGGTATTTTGGAACCAAAGCTAATCAGGGACTGTTTAGTCCACGCATTTAATTACGAACACTTTCGAGTTGCTAAAAATCACCAAAACTTACTTTTTGGAAATAAAACATTTGTGAATGTTAGGTAAAAATCTCGTGACAAAACGATTAAGTTTGACTAAGTCAATATAATGATACGCGATACGACAAAACGTTGGACCAAACTATTTAGGACTAAGGTTTTAGTCCAAAAAGAGTTTTTAGTATTTAATTATCAAACTCGAACGAAAACTTTATATATATAAGACAAACGATACGGGACGATTTATGAACATATAAGGTGGATATTGATAAAGAACTAATTATATATCCAAGAAAACGTTATATACTAATTTTATGACGATAAGATTTTATTAGTATTACCGAGAAATAATTAAATACAATCGCCAACTCTATATATACATAATTTAATGAAAGTATACTAAACCTGTGAAATCACTCAACAATTTTGTTGATGTTTCTAATATGTTTTTCAGGGAATCAACAGCAACATAAGAATTGCATGCTTGTTGGAACTACGTCCAGCCATGACGATTAGAATGCCACTTTTGTAATAATGGGATTTCTTTTGTATAACAATAAACTTTTTAGTTATATTTACGAAATCCCTGCTTAAATTTGAAATCATTAAGACGCTTGTTATTTTGATAACACTACTACTCCTACGACTTGATAAGTCGTAGCTTTTGTGATAACAATAAATTATGGCATCTTAATATTATGTTCTCCAATAGTTATATGCTTTGCTGATCCGCTCTTGTCGAGACCCGCCACGTCACACGCTTCCGCAATCACTGTACTTAACCGCAGTTTACTGTTTTGGCGGGATGTGACAATATATATATATATATATATATATATATATATATATATAGTTACAATATTTTAATTCTTAATTTCCTTTTTATAAAGTACACTTGACATTTATCCAAATGACACAACTGCTTTTTTTTTTTAACATATATCCATAGGATGGGTCAACATCTTGAAAAATTATGAAATAAATAAATCAACTTTAAAAATTTATAGCTAAACTGAAGTACTCTTAAACTTCAAATTTAAAAACATGTTAAATAGGAGACATACAAAGTTTTGTAAGCATGTTAATTTATCTAACAATATTAGTGGAACTAAAAAGAAATAGAGGAAAAACGAAGCTTCGTATAAACCACCAAATCAAGTCTCATGAATACAATGCATATTTTACAGTCAAAACTACATGTTCTAAAGTACTGAATCTTTGTCTCATGAATACAATGAATATAAAAAATAATTAAGTAATTTCAAACCACTGAATCTACAAATTTAACACATGTATTGACTTGTGTGGTTAAAAAAAAGTCCAACACTTTGTCTTTCTACCTAGCATATTCATATTTAAAAACTAATATATTTGCAAGTAGAGGTAAGCCTTTTATCTTTCTTAAAAACATATTGCTATGTATTCGTATCTATAAAATGCATTTACAACATAGAACCTACCAAATATAAAGTTGACATCCAATCTATATACAACTACACATATTACTTGGAAATATAATTACAATAGAGTTAGAGTTCATATAGTTTACTTACATAATCCGAAAGAGGAGATTGAAGGGCGTACGAAACCGAAATATTAAATTGACAACCGAGAGATAACGATGCTCGGAGGTAACCAACTGTGAACGAGAGGCAACCAGGGAAGAGGATATTGTGCTATGAAACAAAGGACTTGTGTTTGTGAAATTAACAATGGATTTATATAAGAGAAGATGAAGAATATGTGGTTTTATAGAGTAACATAAACTGTTTTGAAACGGATAAGGAAGGTCAAAGCCTAGAAATAAAAGTTATAATCTTGATATGTTAGTTTGATGCAAAGATAATATAGATTTGCAGACTTTAAATAAAAATGGAAGATCAAAACATACAAACAGAAAAGACATTAACTTATTATGACAAAATTCTTGTGTAATTAAGCTTAAAACTTCCATAATCATCATCCTTGAGGTAAGAATAACCCCATTCATCTTTTAATTTGGTTGTTTTGGTGATTTGAGTATGAGCCTTAACTTTTAATTTGGTTGTTTTGGAAGATTATATGATTTTTATTGAATCGTAAATGAGTTTATTTGAGTATTTTTGAGATAAAGGAGATGAGTTAATTGAGAAATTGGTGTCATTGAGTTATAAACATGGTTGATTAGATGTTTATTCCTTTCGGAAATCAGTCTTAATGTGTTGGTTAAGTAATAGTTTATCAAGAAAAGTGTTGTAAATGTATATGAATTGATTTGACACGTTTTTGATGAAAACTCGAATTTGGACAGCAAGTTGTGCAGAAAACGGACTGTATTCAGAAAATCATTGTAAATTAACCATAACTCATATTTTAACGTGGTTGGAGTCGTTCTCAAGAGCTGAAACTGAGTTTAAGTGGGTTCAATAATTAAAATGCTATAGGTTGTCCAGAATTGAGAATAAATTTTTGAGTAATTGATGATTTAGCTAAAAATGGAGATTTTGATGCAAAGGTGAATGATGATGAGTTGTTTTAGTTGAGTTATTGTTGTTAAAATAGGATCAGATACACTATATGCATATGAATTCCATGAGAAAGAAGTTAAATAGCTAGTTGAAATAATTGTTGTGTTAGGAGATATAACACTTGAGTTTGATTGAAATATTGATATCATTGAGTTGATACATGTGAGATTAATTAGAGTTATTGAGTTAGTAATGAGTTAAAAGAGTAGTATATGTGACATTGAGTTGATACATGTGAGATTAATTAGATTTATTGAGTTAGTAATGAGTTAAAAGAGTAGTATATGTGACCTTATGTGTATGATACTAATTATAGATCCATAGAGAGTTGGAGGCATTATGTGAGTTTAACAAATCGATTTATTTGCAAGGTAAGTAATGGGGAGGGAATAATATGATGACAACAATTTGATTACATGAGTAGTAGTCGAGTGTGTGTCATCATGAGGTGGATGACTTGGTGGTGCCATGGAGGCACAAGAGAGTATTCAATGTGCACACCTAAATGGTGGAAAGCAAGGGTGACATTGAGGCTTGAGAAATCTCAATTGTTATGCGTTAACACCATGAGATTATACTCTTTTGAGTAGGAGTCAATATGATATTATACTTCTTTGATTAGGAGTTAATATGAGTTGTATATTAAGGATCCTTAATTATGAGTATTGTGTTTATTATTGTTGTTGTTGTTGCATTATATCCATTACTTACTAAGCAAGTTGGTTTACCCCATTATATTGTTGTTGTTGTGTAGGTACATTGAGTGGTTCATGGGGGGATTTGGGAGAAAGCTCAAAGAAGACTAACGATGGCTTGCTACAATGTTGATAGTAAGTAATCCTTTTAAATTATGCCCTTAAGAAGTTGAATGCCCCTTTTTGAAGAGAAAATATTGATCATTTGAGTATGATCTTTTAAAAGAAAAAGTTGATGTTTTATTGGATAACGATTCGAACGATTCAAATTGGAATGGTTGTAAATTGTAGTAAAAAATGTGGTTGTAAATGTGTTTCGATGAATCAATTGTCTTAGTGAGTCTTGTTGATAAAATGTGTTGTAAATTTTGAGTCAAGTTGATTTTTGGTTGTTAAAAAATGTGATGGCTTTAGTTGTCAAGATTCTGGTTAAAAGTGACGCGGGAATTGATTTTTGGTTGTTAAAAATGTGATGTTTTTAGTTGTCAAGATTCTAGTTAAAAGTTAAGTTTTCTTGGTGAAAATATAAATAAAAATAAAAATTGACGATTAAGTCTGAAGTGACGTCACTTCGGACTCAATGAAAAATAACCTAAAAACTTTATGAAATAAAGAAAAATGAAAAATCGTTTTGCATTTTTGGTGTTATAGACTCTAACTAATACGGAACTTACATAAATATACAAAATCATGAATTTGAAAATTTAACCCGACTAAGTCTGAAGTGATGTCACGTCACGTCAGACTCTTACAGTAAATTTTCAGACTATGACCATGAAGAGCACGTCTAGAGGATGTCAACTGCTTGGAGGGAAGCTTGTTGGTCAAGTAAAAAGCAAAACGCAATAGCTACTTCAACTGTTGAAGCATAATATGTTACTGATGGAAGTTGTTGTGCTCAGTTATTATGGATGCAACATCAATTAGCAGACTATGATGTGAAGTTTGAAAGAGATCCCATTATGTGTGATAATCAAAATGTCATTACAATAACTGAGAATCCGGTATTTCACTCTAGAACCAAGTACATAGCAGATAAAAGAAGTGATCTTCGAACAATGATTTTGTAAAAATATCTGTCAGTTGCTCATCAGTTTTGACAAATTTTAGGACTACTTTACCATTTTCAACGCAATCTCTTATGAAGTGATGTCTGATCTCTATGTGCTTGGTTCTAGAGTGAAATACCGGATTCTCAATTATTGCAATGACACTTTGATTATCACACATGATGGGATTTCTTTCAAACTTCACATCATAATCTGCTAATTGATGTTGATGTTGCATCCATAATAACTGAGCACAACAACTTCCATCAGCAACATATTATGCTTCAACATTTGAAGTAGCTATTGCGTTTTGCTTTTTACTTGACCAACAAGCTTCCTTCCAAGCACTTGACATCCTCCAGACGTGCTCTTCATGTCCAACTTACAACCTGCATAATCTGCATCTCTGAAACCTATTAGATCAAAACAAGAGTCTTTGGGATACCAAAGACCCCAGTTTGGAGTACCCTTTAGGTACCTAAAGATTCTTTTTACAGCTTTTAGATGTGATTCTTTTGGTTCAGGTTGATATATAGCACATAAACATGTTGAAAATGTTATATCAGGTCTACTGGCAGTTAAATACAAAAGTGATCTAATCATACCTCTATAAGTTGTTTGACAAACTGATTTTCCAGATTCATCTTTATGCAACTTATCTGAAGTACTCATAGGAGTTTTCATAGATGAACATTTTCCAAAAGAATATTTCTAGATTAAATCATGAACATATTTACTTTGGTTTATGAAAGTGCCATCAACCTTTTGTTGAACTTGCAAACTAAGAAAATATGTCATCTCACCCAACATAGACATTTGATATTGTTTTGACATTAAGTTTGAAAACCATTTACACAAATTATCATTAGTAGACCCAAATATAATATCATCTACATAAATTTGTACTAAAATTACATGACACTTATCTTTCTTTATGAATAAAGTTTTATCAATTGATCCTCTTGAGAAGTTATTCTCAAGACGATACTGTGATAAGGTATCGTACCAAACTATTGGAGCTTGTTTCAGATCATAGAGCGCTTTCTGCAGTTTATAAACATGATTTGGATATTTTGGATTAACAAAACCTGGAGGTTGCTTGACATAGACCTCTTCCTGCAATTCACCATTCAAAAAGGCACTCTTCACATCCATTTAATAGACTTTAAAGTCCTTAAATGCAACACAAGAAAGATATAATCTGATAGCCTAAATTCTTGCAACATGAGCAAATGTCTCATCATAGTCTATGCCCTCTTCCTGTTGTATCCTTGACCAACCTTGCTTTATTTCTGATTACCACACCATCAGTGTCCATCTTATTTCTAAACACCCATTTTATGCCAATGATTGACTATCTAGAGGGAGCAGGTACAAGTGTCCAAACCCTATTCCTTTCAAACTCTGTTAACTCTTCTTGCATTGCTTCTACCCAATCATCATCTGTTAATGCTTCATCAGTCTTCTTTGGTTCTATGATTGATAAAATTTTTTGTATAGAAGCAAAAGTTAGCTGTTGCTTGTTCTTCAGATTGTGTTCTTGTTTAAATGCCAGACTCTAAGTCTCTAATAATCTGATCAACCGGATGTTCTTTGTGAGTCTTGATTCCATTTAGATCAACAGTAGATGTATCTAGAGATGATTCCAGAAAAGAGTTATCTTCATCATTTTCACCATAGGTGAAATCATCTTCCTCTAGACCAGGCATGTCTGGGTTTGTATCATAACGCACTTTTGTGCCATGATTACCAGTGGATTTAGAAGTATCCATTGGTGGAGAAATGATGTAGATGGTGTATGAGCTTCTAGTGTAGGTTCACACTCTGTTGAACTCATGCAATCACGTGAACAGTCACTGATGTCGAGTACCGATTCCATCTTTTCTATCCAGTGGACAATGCCAATAGCTCCCTCAGTTCCATTGAAGGTACTTGGTTTGCAAGCTAGGAAGGTTTTGTACGAACACCCTCGCTGGGTATTCTCAGGGTTTCCGGTTGTGTTAGTCCTTTCCCCATCTTGGTTCCTATCCAACGTTCCGCTACCACTAGCTATGTTGTCGCGGGCGCGAGTTGCTTCGTATTGGGCTATAGCTTCAGCCACTCGTCGGTTTATGGTTTCTCCCATCGTTTCAGGGTTAGCGTTGGGAGGTGTGGCATTCCTCCTGCTATTTCTGGTATTCCGACGTTTGGGTGGCATGATTTCGTTCTATAACAATGAAAGTGTAGAATTCAATGCCAATTCGAGGATTGGGAAGAGCGATATTTCACCTTATTCAGGTATTGACTTTTAAGGACGATTAACGTTTCCCCATTACGTACTTTACGATTTTGAAACGCCCATATGTACTTAGTATAATATAATCACGTTGGCCAGGCGTCATTATATGATGCTAACTACATACTTCTTTTCATCACCGCTTAATACGATCAGGTTCACACGAAATCAAAGCAAGAATGAACGAATAGATTGTAGTATGGTTCAAGGAATACAAGGTAAAATCAACCACACACTATATCATACAACAGGCATAAACATCCGTATAGTGAACAAATAGATTAAGTGTGCGATAGTGTCGGTCGGCGGGTTCTCGTGTGCCGATGTGGCATTGTTAGCGTAATCGTGTTCAGGGAGAGTTCCTCGCAGGAATAGTTAACGTAGGCAGACATATTCCTCTAGACGCGTTTTGACGATAGTTATCGTGGGGTGAGTTAGGCGTATGCAAATGAATGTATGCATGAGTGTCCTAGCTAAGGCTATAGTCTAGGTCTCTAAGACTTCCTAAGTCATTAAAGACTCCTAGTTCGCTATAACCAATGGCTCTGATACCAATCTGTCACACCCCCAAAAACGGTCAACGTTGGTCAGCGGAAGCAATTGTATACAGAGGTGGGGGCGTCGACGTAAACATTGGACATTCATACATATTAGAGCATATGATTATCGCAGAACATATATGTATTAAGATGCCATAATTAATTGTTTACAAAAGTTTACGATTCATCGAATCGTAGAAGTAGAAATGTAGTTTAAGTTATACAAAAGAAATCCCATTGGCTTCAAAAGATGGCATCCTAAATTCTTCGTGGGTCGCCTAGTTTCATAGGTATGCATGCAGTCTCACATGTGCAGCTAATTCCCTGAAAAACATAGTAAAAAGTCAACAAAATTGTTGAGTGAATTCACAGGTTTTATGTTTGCAAGTATAGTTTGATAAACCAAAGTTGTTTGTAAATCGTTGTTGCCATAACATTCAAGACGTGGTTTCGTTGGGATGTTACCCCAAAATACAGTTTAGTTGGGATGTTACCCAAAACACAGTTTGAAAATACGTTGCTGGTCGTTCTCCAGCGTTTTCAAAATAGTACCGGTCGTTCTCCAGTTTATCAAATACTGGTCGTTCTCCAGTTTAACACGGCCGGTCGTTCTCCGGCCTATAACATGCTGGTCGTTCTCCAGCGAATCACAATACCGGTCGTTTTCCGTTTTATTACGTACTGGTCATTCTCCAGTAAAACAGTACCGGTCGTTCTCCGGTTTATCACAAGTAGTAAAACGTTTTTGTAAACCGTTCGTATAAAAGTTTGAAACTCATTTCATAGTTGCACAATAGTATGAATACGATCATAAACAGTTGTATAAAAGCATTGAAAGCAATTATATAAACAGTTGTATAAGTCCGACATTTGTACCTAACAAAATTTGTGAGATTTTGGCGGTGGTTTCAAGTCATTTGGAGATGTATATCTCGAGTTATGGTTAAAACAAGAAAGGTGAATTTTCTGAGTTTTTAGACCGCCCGTATACATGTTTTTGTAAAAATCGTTTCGGGTATCAAACGAACTCCAAAAATTATGAAACCAGTTGGAAATGAAAGCTAACTCCTTGAACTTAAGTTTTCTCTTTTGAATCATTCATTTTCATTAAGTTTTGAGTGAGAAACACTCAGGTGAAATTCGGAGTATTTTCTGGACAAAATATGCATGTTGCATTTTTGTAAGTTGATGATGATGAAAAACGTTTTTAACATGGTTCTTGGACATGAATCTTTTGAGTGAACATTTTAACATGTTATTCAAGTATTTTAAAGGTAGAATAAGTTTTCTTACAATGAGAATAGAAGAAGGAAAGGAGGAGGTGTTGTGGAACTTGAATCCTTGCAAAAATCTTGAACTTCCTAGCAAAATGATGAAAGTTTTTGGTATGATTTCTTGATGAATGGTGGTGTTATGGTGGTGGTTTGATGCAAATTTTTAGTGAGAGAAAATCTAGAGAGAAGCTAGAGAGAGTTTGAGAGAAAAGAGAGTAAGATGCATGAAAGATAAGTGGAGGTATAAGGTATAAGTGATGATTGAAATTTGCATGTTTGGGGGGATGGGGTGGCACATGGGGGCAGATTTTTGAGGGTCCCATCTCATGAGTTTGTGATTTAATTCTCAGTCTCAGTCTGTGTTACGTATTGTGGTCGTTTACCCGTTATTCGTGTTAAAACGTTAAATCGCCTAACGTTTTCTTGTGTCGTTTTAATTTACGGTATATTTGAGAAAATTTTCCATTGAAGTGTTACTAAAATACTTTATTTTGAGTTACCGAAATATTTATCGAGTTTCATTTGGTTGCCGAATTCGATTCGCGCGTTTTTGTTGCGTTAGAGACGTTTTAACCAAAACGTATAGATTTTTCGTGTATTATTATATTAAAATAATAATATAGGATAAATAACTACTAAAAATAGATTTAAGTTATTCATAGAAATATTTTCACCAACGTCGTATATCGTGTCGGACTCTGTCCGATCGTTTCGCGCGTATTTATTAATAATTACAACTTTTGTAATACCTCACGTATTAATTTGTTGGGCTTTGTTAGACTTATCTCATAAAAATAGTGTGAATTTTCTTAAGTAGGGAATTAGCCTAAGACATGCACGTGATTAATGTACGTAATTACACCGAAATTTGAGGGGTGTCACATTCTCCCCTTGTTAGAGAAATCTCGTCCCGAGATTTTTAAATCGTGTCGGAGCGTCAGACGCATGTATTTCTGAAAAGACGTGTTGTTATCATTGTGGCCTCTGAGGTTGTCGAAAAAGTCGTAACGGCTTTTGGTATACATATCGTTTAGTTTAATGGATTCCATATCAAATGCGGTCTAGGTTTACTAGACACGAAATTGACGCTCGAATTATATAACGTTAGACATAGTGGGTGTTTACTAGAAACGTAACAAGGTTGGCGTAGGGATCCTGCGGAGCATCCTGCGCTTTAAGAATTTACGCGCGTCCACGAGCTGGTGGAATGTTGGTGTTGCGATCGTTGTCATTATGGTTATTGCGGTTGTTATTATTTTGGTTGTTGTGGTCGTTGTTGTTGTTACCACGGTTGTCGTCTTGGTTATTGTTGTTTCGGTTGTTGTTATTGCGGTTGTTGAGCTTTGGGCACTGGTTTCGGAAATGTCTCGGGTCGCCACGCTCGAAACATCCAGTGTTCTGTCGCTCAGTGTTTGCTAGGGTGGGAGGGTTTGATTTACAACTTTGGGTTAAATGACCCCAACGTTTGCAGTTTTGGCAGAAGGTACATCCACCATCATGGTGCTTCTCGCACTTACCACACCTGGGTTTGTTACCCAGGTACGGTTTCGGTTCGGTGGTGGTGGCAGCGTATGCCCTAGCGTATCCTGAACGCTTCTCACTACGCTGACCCTGTCGGTCATCTCCTCCTTCATTCCATTTTCGTTTATCTATCCCGGAACTCCTGCCCTCAGCACTGTTCGGGTCATCCTTCCCCGACACAGCTTTCTTCATCAGTGAGCCCATCCTCACTGCTTCGTCCGTCAAGCTTTGCGCTAAACTAACTGCGCTCCTGAAGGTGGCAGGTCGGGACGACGTTACCAAGCTTCTGATTTGAGGTACCAATCCCCAGATGTACCTCTCGATGCGTTTGTACTCGGGTGTCACCATGTGTGGAACAAGACGGGCTAGTTCCTGAAATCTAGTGGTGTAGCCTGTGATATCAGCACCGATCATCTTGATGTCCCATAGTTCGGTCTCAATCTTTTGCAATTCACTGCGAGGACAGAATTCCTCCATAATCATTACCTTTAGGTCTTCCCACGAGATGGCGTAGGCGGTTGTTCGCCCAAGGGTTTGAACTTGAGCATTCCACCAGGTCAATGCTTTTTCAAGAGTTTCCTCAATAAAATCCAAAAAACGTTCAACTTCATGGAATTGTCAAGTGATTGAAGAAGAGAAATATAAGGTATGCTCACTTACATTTGATACTTAAGTTATGCAATATCATCAAATAAGGGGAAGTATTGAGTCTAGTCTCATCGAGTTGAATTTAGTACAAAAATAAGAATGTAACTCGCTGATAATATAGAATGTTAACTTAGTGAGTAGAGTTACTTCACGTACACCTCTACATAGTATCTTACTGATAGTGGAGTTGGTTCACATCAAGGAGATACAGGGATACAGGGCCAGTCCTCAACCGCATAGGCCCCATAATATTTTAGGGTCTCAAATTCTAGAAAGTTTTCGATGAATATGGACTGAGTTTCAGACAATTTGATTTACTTAAACGATGTTGTCGAGTGGAAAAATACAGTTTCGTATGTTTAAGAACAAATAGTCAAGTCACAGTAAAGAAAGAAGGTCAAAATTATGTTTTAATGGTGATAAATTAAATTGCGGTTCGTCAGGGAAGATAAGCAGTATGTTTTCCTCTATTTTTTTAATACTCCTAGTGTTATCTAAAGTTACAATCTAACCCCTCTATTCTCTAACTCACAAATTCAGTCCCATTTTTTGATATCAAGTTTCTAGTCACGCGAGAAAGACCCATAACTACAACGGAAACAAAGCAACCTTGTAAGTCGTCTTGCACGGATCTGATTTGAATCAATCCTTTATTCGTGCGGAATCCGAAATAACGAATCAAGAACGTGAAATCTATATATATATATATATATATGAATGAGAATCGAATACGAACAAGAAAATATAAATAATGTTTCTGTTTATTGATCAATCACGATTACAGAAAATGAACGTTTAAGCAACATACTCTCTCTTCCCCAAACCCTAATTCGACTTTGTACTTCTCTCACACAACCCCTCTGTCGACATGAACTGTTATATATATATGTAGGGCATGCGACACTAGCAGCGACACTATGATAGTGTCGCTAACGCGACACTATGGTAGCGTCGCTAAATTACAAGTAAGTGTCGCTAGATTACAAGTAAGTGTCGCTAAATATATATACAATCATGTTAAGATTTCTAAACAAGATGTTGTCACACCTGAATGCATCAACAAACCGCGACGGAAATTTGTGACAGAGAGCAATCTTTGGCAAATTTGTGACGAATTTGTCACAGTTTTGCGACGATATTGAGCAATAAAAAGTCAAACGTTTGATTAACTTTTATGATGGATTAGTGTCCAATTTGCGACGACAATGTAAAAGCCAAACGTTTGACTAACTTCTGTAACGGATTAGTGTCCAATTTGCGGCGCCATATATTTAATAGTATTAATATAAAAATGTCTGTAGCAAATCAGTCGTTAAGTTAAAGTAAAACAATAAAATTAATAAAAAGTTAAACGTTTGACTAACTTTTGTGACGGATTAGTGTCAAATTTGCGACGATTTACATATGAAAATAATAATATAAAAAGTCCATACCAAATCGGTCGCTAAATATAAGTAAAGCAATAAAAAAAATAAAAGCAATTAAATGGTCGTCACAAATAAGTCGCAACCGATTATAGGTGTTCATTTACATATAGATCTATAAACCTATTTTATATATTTTACTTACTAATTTGTACATATAGTAATATGAAAGAAAGTGTGTGTGCACGTACTTTGTGAGAAATAATTTTTTTAAAATTAAACATAAAATAAGCTGTAGTAAATCCAACACAAATACGTCTAAATTTACAACCGATATGCAACGGAACTTTTACGTTTTTGCCGTCTATTGATAAGAAAAACATGAGCATCTACTATGTGCTTATCTGTGTATAGCTTATGAAAGATATGATATTTATACATTTTAATATGTTCGTTAGTATGTACGCTCTAACTACTAACAAATATGTATATCATTCCCATATGTCGATGTTGATACATAACCATAGTTACATATAGATATGTATATTCATTCACTTTATATGTTTTCATACTTATTTAATGATACTGTAATATGAATGAAAGTGTCTGTGTGCGTATTTTGTAAGAAATTATTTTTAAAAATTAAAAAGAAAATAAGATGTAGTAAATCCGTCACAAATACGTATAAATTTGCAACCGATTTGCTACGGAACTTTTACGTTTTTGCCGTCTCTTGATCATAAAACCACAAATAGACACATATGAGCATCTATTATGTGCTTATATGTGCATAGCGTATGAAAAATACGATTTTTATACATTTTAATAAGTTCGTTGGTATGTACGCCCTAACTAATAATAAAATTGTATATCATATGAATGAAAGTGTCTGTGTGCGTATTTTGTAAGAAATTATTTTTAAAAATTAAAAAGAAAATAAGATGTAGTAAATCAGTCACAAATACGTATAAATTTGCAACCGATTTGCTACGGAACTTATACGTTTTTGCCGTCTCTTGATCATAAAACCACAGATAGACACATATGAGCATCTATTATGTGCTTATATGTGCATAGCGTATGAAAAATACGATTTGGTCCCGAAATTAGCTTGTTGTCGTGGGTTATGTGGCATCCAAGAATAGATGTGGATATTTCTGTACCATTTGGTCTTCCCGTTCCCAAGTGAATTCGGGACCACGCCTGGAATTCCACCGGACTTTAACGATGGGAATACGACTCTGTTTTAAACGTTTGACCTCTCGGTCCATGATTTCGACGGGTTCCTCGACGAAGTGAAGCTTGTCATCGATTTGGATTTCATCGAGTGGAATGATAAGTGTCTCATCAGACGGGCATTTCTTAAGGTTAGAAATGTGAAAGGTGTTGTGCACGCTACTGAGTTCTTGAGGTAGCTACTTTCGATATGCCACCGGACCAATTCTTTCAAGAATTTTAAACGGTTCAATGTATCTAGGGTTTAACTTTCCGCGTTTACCAAAACGAATGACGCCTTTCCATGGCGATACTTTCAAAAGTACTTTGTCCCCGATCTGAAATTCGAGGTGTTTGCGTCTCACGTCAGCATAACTTTTCTGACGATCACGTGCGGCTTTCAGCCGGTTTTGGATACCTACAATTTTCTCGGTTGTTTCATGAATGATTTCAGGACCGGTGAGTTGGCTATCTCCCACCTCGGTCCAACAGATAAGTGAGCGGCATTTTCGCCCATAAAGTGCCTCGAAAGGTGCAGCCTTAATGCTGGTGTGATAACTGTTGTTGTATGAAAACTCGCACAATGGGGGTGATTTTCCCAAGAGTTACCGAAGTCAGATCCTCCAGTGTTTGAATAGTTCGTTCGCTTTGGCCGTCAGTTTGCGGGTGATAGGCTGTACTCATATCTAAACGAGTGCCTAGAGATTTTTGTAACGTTTGCCAAAAGCGAGAAGTGAATCGACTAGCTCGGTCGGAGATGATTGAGATGGGTACGCCGTGTCTTGACAGAACCTCTTTTAGATAGAGTCGCGTCAAACGTTCCATCTTGTCAGTTTCCTTGATGGCTAGAAAGTGGGCGGATTTGATAAGCCGGTCGACGATCACCCAAATGGTGTCGCAACCGCTTGGTGTTTTTGGGAGTTTAGTGATGAAATCCATGGAAATCTGTTCCCATTTCCATTGGGGTATTTCTGGTTGTTGTAGTAATCCGGAGGGTTTTTGGTACTCAGTTTTAACTTTCGAACAGGTGAGACATTTACTGACGTATGAAGCTATGTCGGCTTTCATGTTGGGCCACCAATACAACTCCTTGATGTCGTGGTACATCTTGTCAGATCCAGGATGTATAGAGTATCGAGATTTGTGAGCTTCATCCATCACCAATTCTCGTAGGTTCCCAAAGTTCGGTAACCAAATTCTGTTAGATTAGTATCGGGTTCCATCGGGTTTGATTTCGAATTGTTTATCCATGCCCCGTAATGTTTCGCTTTTCACGTTCTCTTCCTTGAGTGCCCCAAGTTGTGCGGTGTGGATTTGGGTGGTGAGATTGTTATGTATGGTCATACCAAGGGCTCGAACTCGGAGTGGTTTCGTTCGTTCTTTTCGACTCAAGGCATCTGAAACAACATTTGCCTTGCCTGGGTGGTAGCGAATTTCGCAATCGTAATCGGTGAGTAGTTCGACCCATCGGCGTTGTCTCATGTTCAGATCCTTTTGATCGAAGATGTGTTGGAGACTCTTGTGATCGGTGAAGATTGTACACTTGGTGCCGTATAGGTAGTGTCTCCAGATTTTAAGCGCGAAAACTACGGCTCCTAGTTCCAAATCGTGAGTCGTATAGTTTTTCTCGTGGATTTTGAGTTGTCGAGAGGCATAGGCAATGACTTTTTCTCGTTGCATTAACACACAACCAAGTCCTTGGTGTGAGGCGTCGCAGTAAACCACGAAGTCATCGTTGCCTTCGGGTAAGGATAAGATTGGCGCACTGCAAAGTTTCTGTTTCAATAGTTGGAAAGCTGACTCTTGTTTATCTGTCCAATCGAACTTCTTTTCTTTTTGTGTCAGGGTGGTTAAAGGTTGAGCTATTTTGGAGAAGTTCTCAATGAATCGCCGATAGTACCCAGCGAGTCCTAAAAATTGGCGTACTTCGGTTGGGGTTGTAGGTGCTTGCCAGCACTTGATAGCCTCAATCTTGGACGGATCGACATGTATTCCTTGACTGTCGATGACGTGACCTAGGAATTGTACGGTTCGAATCCAAAATTCGCACTTGGAGAATTTGGCATACAACTCTTCGTGTTTGAGTAGTTCAAGAATGGTTTTCAGATGTTGTGCGTGTTCTTGTTCGTTACGCGAGTAGATCAAAATATCATCGATGAATACGATAACAAATTTGTCTAGATATGGTTTGCACACCCGATTCATAAGGTCCATGAATACAGCCGGTGCGTTGGTTAAGCCAAAGGGCATGACTTGGAATTCATAGTGACGGTACCGAGTTCGGAAAGCGGTTTTCGGGATGTCGTCGTTTTGAACGCGCAATTGGTGATAACCTGACCGTAGGTCGATTTTTGAGTAAACACTCGATCCTTGGAGTTGGTCAAATAAGTCATCGATTCGAGGGAGTGGGTACCGATTCTTTACAGTTAGTTTGTTCAGTTCACGGTAATCGATACACATTCGGAAAGATCCATCTTTCTTCTTGACGAAGAGGACCGGAGCTTCCCAAGGCGAGGAACTTGGTCGAATGAATCCCTTGTCTAGGAGTTCCTGTAATTGGGTAGATAATTCCTGAAGTTCGGAAGGGGCTAAGCGGTAAGGTGCTCGTGCCACGGGTGCTGCGCCGGGCACTAGATCGATTTGAAATTCGACTTGTCGAGGTGGTGGAAGGCCGGGCAAGTCTTCAGGAAAGACTTCAGGAAAATCTCGGACTATGGGCACGTCCTCGAGTCGCTTCTCCTATGACTTCTTCTTTGTTACGTGTGCGAGAATTGCCTGATACCCTTTTCGCAGGTATTTTCTAGTTTTCATACACGAGACGATGTTGAGATTAGGTTTATCGGTCTCCCCTTGTACGACCAAGGTTCCACCGGTGTCGAGGGGAATACGTACGATTTTATCAAAGCAAACAATTTCGGCACGATGTTTGGATAGGCAGTCCATGCCTTTAATAATATCAAAGCTCCCGATTTCGATAGGTATAAGATCTATGGGGAAAAGTTTGTTTGCGAGGTTTAAAGTGCAGTTGAGTATTACGCTATTGGCCTCAATCAGTTTGCCATTTGCTAATTCTACGGTGTACTTAGCATCTAAGGCAGTGGGCGTGATGTTGAGTAGTGGACATAACTCATTTGATATGAAACTTTTATCGGCTCCGGTATCGAATAGCATAGAAACGGATAAACCGTTGAGGAGAAACATACTCGTAACAACGTTGGGATCTTGTCGGGCTTCTCCTGCGTTAAGTACAAAGGCTCTGCCGTGGGAGTTGTTGTTGTTATTGTTCCTGTTGTTGTTGTTGTTGTTGTTGTTGTTGTTGTTGTTGTTGTTGTTGTTTCGTTTCGGACATTCATTTCTGAAGTGCCCCGAGTTACCACACTCGAAACAGGCCTTTGGTGTGTTTGTGTTGGCGTGTGGGTTGGGGGTTCTGCAATCCCGGGTTTGGTGTCCGTAGCGCTTGCATTTGCTGCAAGGGGTGCCACAAGGACCCTCATGATGTCGGTTGCATTTTGAACAGAAGGGTTTGCTTCCAGTGTACCCTTTCTTCTCCCCAGACCCTGAGGTATAGGCTCTGACGGTATTGTACCTCTTATTCTGTTGGTTGTTGTTGTTGGAGTTACCTTCCCATCTTCTTTTGTTGTCACTAGCTCGTGTCCCCGTATCCTTTCCTGCAGGTGTCCCACGTCGGACCACCTGTGCCATTAAACTGTGTGCCATACAGACGACACTCTGAATCGTTCCAGGGTTTGAGGCGGTGACCATTCCCTGAATCTTGGCTGGGAGTCCCCAGATGTACCTTTCGATTCGTTTGTACTCGGGGTCCACCATGGTCGGGCAGAGAAGTGCCAATTGGTGAAATCGAGTGGTGTAGCTGGCGATGTCATCGCCCCTAACTGTGAGGTTCCAGAATTCTACCTCCAGTTGTTGTAATTCTTCTCTGGGGCAGTACTCTTCAGTCATCATCTTCTTCAGTTCCTCTCATGGGAGTTGGTAGGCAACATCGATACCCATAGTTTGGGCATAGGTGTTCCACCAGGTGAGGGCACCTTCTAGAAGGGTGTAGGTGGAGTACTTTACCTTGCACTCTTCAGTGCAGTTACAGATGCGGAAGACATATTCCATCTTCTCGAACCATCTCAGTAATCCGAGGGCTCCTTCCGTGCCTTTGAAGTTTAGAGGTTTGCAGCTCAAGAATTCCTTATAGGAACAAGGTTTGGCGGTGTTTACCGTGTTTGAAGTATTTTCGCTGCCACTCTGTGGGTTCGACCCACTGTTCCTTTGAGTTCCCTGAGCAGCCAGGTCATCGGCTACTCCTTGGGCGATAAGTTGTGCGATTTTATCGGGGGTATAGGTCTGTCTTCTTGGCGGCATGATTCTTTAATAACAAAAGATAAAATGTGCATGAGTGTTGGCGCAAAGGTTTTGATAGTCATAGACGCACATATAATTATAGGGTATTATATAACATCACACATGCCAATCAACCATGCCTAGTAGTAGGAACATAAATCAATTAAAACGTAGTGCAAAAGTTACATGATTAGAGGTTTTACACAAACGCCGAGAATGGTTACCTCCGGTCGCTTACAAAAATTTAATACAAGTACATAATTGGGTACATTTCGTCCCGGTAGGCTAACTATCGAATTTTCGAGTTAATTCTGACGTCGGCCTATTTGAGGTATGAGGGTGATGATTCGATCGACTGACTCCGCTAGTCTACCAGCTTGCCTGGCGTTTTCTTCGGCTAAAGTTAGTCGTTGTTCCATTTGGCGGGAGAGTTGTTCAGCTTCCTGCGAGCGCTGCTCACATTGGTGTATCCTCATCCGCAATTCCATGAGTTCGTCCCTCGTATCGGTTGATAGGTCATTTGTGAGGTTCACCACTTCAGCAATATCTTCATGGTTTTGGTAGAATTGTGCCTTACGTTCCCGTGTCTCGTTTTGCTCCACTTCCATTGCCGCCAGTCTCCTTTCATGGCGGTGAAGTCTCGCAGCTAGTACTGGGACAGTGTGGCGCGTAGGTACCAGGGTGTATGGATAGATATCCATGGGTTCTGTGGTAGACCGTATCCCTTCCTCGTGTCTCCAGGTCTCTAGTGCATTTGATAGCCAATTCCACTCGCGTGCTTCCGCTCGACGGCGGTCTCTGGCTTGAGTGTCTGCGGCGGTTCTTGACCGAGGTCTGGCCTGGTTGGTTCTAGTATCGCTCCTAGTGCGTGGGCGGCGAGACCCTGAAGGAGCACGGGTGGGTGAGTTTGGAGTTCCGTCTCCCTCGTCGATTGTCATTCGGGTAGGGAAATCTGCCATTCTGTGGTCAGAGTTTTAGCACGTGAGGACTATATATACACATATAGCATACAATACTTTACTAAGCATAGTATGAAAATTTTAGTCCTGCCTCTATTGTTATCAAGGTCTTCTAATGTATTCCCGTTTACCATAACCATATCAAGTCCTGCATCGATCCCCATTTAATTGTACATAGTTGATCAGGCTATGTAAATTAAAATTGAATGATGAAATTCCTGAGCTAGTTATGCCAACGAGGAATACTACTTAAAGAGTTATAGTCTAGGTCCACTAATGCAACCTAGTTCGCTATAACTATGGCTCTGATACCAATCTGTCGCACCCCCAAATTGTGATGCAGCGGAAGTCGGGTCGGGGCGCGACTAATTAGGAAATCATTACACAAAGTTACATCGAACGACCACTATATGCGTCGTTTTGAAAATAGTACAAAATAATACATTGATAATCAAATTGTTTACATCTATTTCTGAGTTCGCGAATAATCGTAGAGATTTTAATACATAACTAATGATACAAAATGGTAATGCAAGGAAATCTCCAATGTTTGTAAATCATGCGACTCGAGCTATGGTATCCTGGAGTAATCCTACTCCTGTTGTGAACCTGAGAATACATACTAAAATGGTCAACAATAATGTTGGTGAGTTCACAGGTTTAGATATCAAAATGTAAATGTGAACCACGAGATTTCATATGAGTTGCACGCATGCAAAATAATGTATACTATTGCCATGAGCTCATAGTCCGAAGCTTAACCAAATGAGTTTGCCTCCTGCAGATGCCTAATCCAGAACATCCGTATGAACAAATAATAATGCGTCCGTTTGACCAGTTAGTGCTTCTAACCCGGACGAGGATGGTCAATCACAAATAGATCTATTCATTAATACTCGCGCTAAGATCCATACTAACGAAACTATGATGTGTAGAGGACTTTTGTGTGGATTATGAAAGTGAAACTCATGCAATCCGTATATGTGTAAATATGTACTCGTGTTCATGAAAATAGTGTATGTATTCTCACCCCAATAGTTAAAACAGTAAAAGTGGGGCTATGAGACTCACCTGAGTCTTGAAAGCGAGCGTTTAAGTTAATAAAAGTTTATCTAAAATGTAACCTGCTGGCGCCCTAAACGCACAAGGTTATGAGTAAGTGAATGTCTCAAAAGATCATTCATGCTAGTTGTCCAATCAACTAGTTATGTCCAAGTGTTTGTTTATCGTTCGCGTTTAGAAAAATATGTATGGCCCGTTGGTGATGTCTTGTAATAATCATTCCCGAAAACACTATTACTATGTTTGTTTCTTTGTATACTTATCATAGTACATATATTGCGTGTGATGTCGTATATAACTACTCGTTTGCGATTTGTGATTACGCGTGTTCAGTACTTGTGAAAACACATTTAGAATAAGTCTGTATTATGCGACACAATGGTTTTGTCGCTGTATGGTGTTGCGACATAAGGGTAGTGTCGCTGAATGTGAACTTCAGATAATTGTGCGACATAAGTATTAGTGTCGCAGGTCATGATTTTTCATAAGTATGCGACACAAGTCATTGTGTCGCTAGTCTCAGCGACATCGAAAATAGTTGGCGACACAAGGTATGGTGTCGCTAGCTTTGGCGACACAAGCGTTAGTACTGTTAGTTGAATTATTGCGACACAAGGGTTACTACTGTTAGTTCAATTTGCTGCGACACTAGCTTAGTGTCGCAGGTTAGTACTGTTTTATGATTTAGCGACACAAGCTTTGTGTCGCAGATTAGTACTGCTGTCTTATGTTTTAGCGACACAAGCTTTGTGTCGCAATAGCTTTGGGCCATCTGCGACACAGACGGGCTGTGATGTTTTCGTTGTTCGGGAACTTGATCAAATGTGCTCGGTTTGACCCGAAACTTTTAGGGAAGTCTTAAATATGTTATTAGAGCTTAGGAAAATTGTTGTTACGTTTTATAGTCTACCCGAAAGTGTCGTTTCATTTTTGTCAGAAAATCAGTCCCTTTGGTTAACTCATCAGTTTTTGAGTCGTTTTTAGGGCTCGTTTTGGCAAATCAAAGCTTCGAAATAAATTCCAAGAAAAATCACAGTTGTTCATACATGTCTTAAATACTTCCAGTAAATTTTTCATAATTTTTGGTCAAAGGTAACTCACGAAATCGTCCAAGGATCAGACAGGGGTCCAGCAGGTCGGTTTTTGTACCTTTGCTCAGTGTTTGGTCTATATCTCACGATTTACAAAACTTCAGAAAAAGTGCAAGTACAACTTTGAAAGGTAACAGGAAATGTGAACTTTTCAAAGTGGTTTCAGTCGATTTGGATTTGTAGATCTCGAGATATGCTTTCTCAAAGTTTGTTGATTTTTCTGTCCAAAATGACAGTCCAGACACTTTTTTTGTAAAATCGTTTTCGTATATCAAATGACCTCAGAAAAATACTAAACCACTTGGGTTCGAAAGTAGACTTTTTGAACTTGATTTTAGACTCAAGAATCGCTTGATTTGGTTAAGAAATGAGTTAGATATCATGTGTCAAAGTCGGGTTAAGTTTTTGTCCGAAGGTTAATAGTTTTACCCGAAAGTTTTTAGCATTATCTTTTGGTTTTCGGTTTAGATCTTGGACATAATTAGCATAAACGAACTTCTACCATGTATATTAACATTATCCAAGGAAGATAAACAAAATTTGAAGGAATTCTTACAAAGAAAGCTCGATCTAAAGCCGAAATGAGGAAGAAAGGGCTGCTGTGACTTGGTTCGGGTTCTTTTGCTTGTTCTTCTTCTTCGTAGTGGTGTAAATGGTGTTGGTGGTGACTAGAGCTCTTGGAAGGGGCTGGGGAGTGTGGTGGTGTTGGTGGTTTAGGGTTGAGTTAGAGAAAGAGAGTAGAGAATTGAGACAAAAGTGTTAAGTGTGTGTGTAAAAATGAAAACTTGCAAGGTTATGTGAGGTTTTAAGAAAATGGTGGGACAAGGGGTGTTGGGCCGATTTGGGCCTGGCTGGGCTGACTTTGGGCTTGGCCCAAGGTTGGTTCTCGGGCTTGCATCTTGCTCATCGATTTCGTGTTACGTTATTTTGTCGATTAAACGTAAATCGTGTGTTTTAAATCTTAATTGTTAAACGTTTTGTTCTATATATATATATATAATTAAGATTTTAAATTGATCAAGTATTTTATTGAACCTTTTCAAAATATTTGACGGGTTCCTTCCGGCATCGGATTCGATTTGCGTGTTTTCGTCGCGTACGACACGTTCTATACGAAACGTAAAACGTTTTAGATATTATCGTAATAATATAAGTTAAATAACAATTATTTATCATAATTAGGTTATTTAATAAAAAGTGTTTTTCACCAACGTCCATATTTATTGTGTCGGATTCCATCCGATCGAATTCGCGTAATTGAAAATTAATTACGTACGTGCGTATAATACAATATACAAAGTGTTCCGTAATTAGTCCTATTTCTCACTAATTACAAGTGATAATAATCTACGATTAATCACTAATGACGGCCTAATTCGCCGGGTGTCACATGTTCAGACCGGTGTTTGTTCCACCCGAATCAATGTCTGTGTGACTCTGTTGTACGTTGTACAGATTTGTTACCTCTAGGCTTGGTTCTAAAGATATTACTATGTTACTACTTTTTACATGGAAAATACTAACATTTTTAATTTCAAATGTATATCTTAAGTATGTTTTATATCGAATAATTTGCCTACTCATAATAAGATCAAAGGACCATTAAAAGTTCCTTAACTTAAGTATGAAATATTTAGATGGACAACAATATCGATAATCATTTTGAACTAATTTTTGAAAACTGCTTTAAATATGTCACGTAAATTTAAATTGAACAAACATACTGATAATTGAAATAACTCTTAGTTTTTTCTAATAATTGCATGTTATCATGATATGATCCCTAACCTGACCAAAACAATTTTGTCCCCAAAAAGATTGTTTATTTATTTATTGATTTCAGTATTTTAATTTTGTCTTATAAAGAAAATTCAAAAATATTTTGTTTCCAAGTTATTTTATTCAAGTTACATATCATGCTCATATTCAAACGACAAGAATTGATTAAAGTTCTTTAAAGATTTCGAAGATAAATTATATTGGAGAAGCTATTGATGAAAGAGATGATGGTCACTGAAGTTGAAGATCTAATTGGATGTCAGTCACATGAAACTGAACATCAAGATTTCTGAAGACCAAGCTATCTCAATGGGAGAGTTTGTTGGTTCAGACTGATTGAAGATTATATTGACCAAGCTGCTGACAAAGGGGAGTTTGTTGGTGCATAATGTGTGTCAGTCATTTGGTCAAACAATTGCAATTGTCAAAGTCAATTAGTCTGCGTATGTATCGTGTTTAGTGTGTATATGTGAGTATGTAAATGGATTGTGAGATAGAAAATATACACAAAATCATTGTTCGTGCGACACTAGGGCAGTGGCCTGTGACACTAAGCTAGTGTCACAGGATCGGCAGAATGTGTCGCACCCCCAAGACACGTGGCAGCGGAAGGTAGGGTGTTGCGTTGGGTGCGCCGACCAAATCAAATATCACAACACAAGAATTACAACAAACGACCTCTATATGAGACGTTTCAAAAATCATTACATTTCGTAGTTACAATGTTTACATATGTTTTGCCAAAAGTAGAGTGCGCATCAAGTACAAGATTACAACATATCATAACGCAAACTAATCTCTGTTGTTTGTGAAAAATATGCGACTCGAGCTATCTCCTTCCAAAAGCAAACCTACTGCGGTTGGTCTCCTGAGAAATACATACTAAAAGGTCAACATAAAGTTGGTGAGTTCATAGGTTTGTACACAGTTGATATAACATCGTATGGAACACAAGATTTTCTGTTTGTATCATTCAACAATGATAGGTAATGTATTACAAGAATGTAAAAATAGTGTATATTGTTGCCATGAGCTCATAGTTCGAGCTTAACTGTGGTGTCGGGTCACAATCAAGTGCCACGATCGGGGTGCCTCCCAGCTAGTGCCTAATCCAACACTCGTAAGAACAAATGATAATGCGTCCGTTTGACCAGTTAGCGCGACTAACCCGGACGGGGGGAGTCAATCCCAAATAGTACTATTCATTAACATTCACGCTATAACGATACTAACAAACTATGATGTGGGGGACTTTCAGGATTAGTAAAATAACTCATGCAACCAATATATTGAGTTTAGTACTTGTGTTCACATAAAAATAGCGGTATAAAAGCAGTTGTATAGTTGTATGTATTCTCACCCCAGTTAGAAACAGTAAAAAGGGGCTATGAAACTCACCTGAGATTAGTAAGCAAGTAGCTAATAGTAAGCAAAGCGTGTTTTCCAAATGCAACCTTCTAACTTCGTAAACGTATAAGGTTGTGTAAGTAGATGTCTCAAAAGACCATCTATAGTGATTGTATAAGTGGGGGTTAATGTCCACTTAAGCCAATCATGTAGTTGGAGGGTAAATGTCCACTTAAATTAATCGTGTAGGTGGAGGGTTAATGTCCACCTAAGCTAGTTCACACAATTAGAAATGTCCAATTGTTCAGTTATCGTTTGTGCTTAGAAAACATGTACGGGCCGTTGGTGATATTTTGTGAAAACACAGATTTGATTAATTATGTTACGCATATTTCTACTTTCCAGTTATGGGTAATTGATCAGTGTGGCAAGGGGCGAAGCCCATTAATGACGGGGGTCCAAGGGGTGGCAACCCCTGGCGAGGTCCAAGGGGCAGAGCCCCTGGTTGGGGTCGAGCTGTGTTTTTAGCGACACTGGGTTTTTAATAAAAACGTATAGATTTTGTGTTTTTAGCGACACTGGGTTAGTGTCTCTTTATGCGACATTAAGGTGTTATGCGACACTAAGGCTTGTGTCGCTAATGTCGCACCCCCAAATTTACTGTGCAGCGGAAGTCGGGTCGGGGCGCGACTAATCATGGATCATTACACAAAGTTAAGGCAAACGACTCTATATGAGACGTTTTGAAAATAATACAAAGTAATTACATTAGTAATTCAACCGTTTACACTAAGATTTGAGTTCGCGAACAGTTCAAAAGATTCTTATACATGACCAATGTTACAAAATAGTAATGCAAGAAAATCTCTGATGTTTGAAAGCATGCGACTCGAGCTATCGTGTCCTGGGGTAGTCCTACTCCCGTTGTGGACCTGAGAATACATACTAAAACGGTCAACATAATGTTGGTGAGTTCATAGGTTTGAAACAGTAATCAAAAGTTGGTAATAATCACAAGATTTAATCAGTGTTGCACGAATGCAAAATAAGTGTATACTATTGCCATGAGTCTCACAGTTCGACGCTTAAGCTAGTTTGTGCCTCGGGCAGATGCATAATCCAATACACCTGTAACAGTCAAATATTAATGCGTCCGTGGGTTGGCTAGAGCGACTAGCCCGGACGGGGATGTCAATCCCCGATAGATCTATCCAATAATACTCGCGCTCATACGATTAACGAACTATGATAAAGTGAGGACTTTTAGTGGATTAAAGGTCTCATGCAATCCGTATAATAGTTGTTTCAGTACTTGTGATTATAAAATAGTGTATGTAATCTCACCCCATAAAAAAAAAAAAAACAGTAAAAGTGGGGCTATGAGACTCACCTGAGTCTTGAAAGCGTGCGTTTAAATTAATAAACGTATGTCCAAAGATGTAACCTTCTGGCGCCCTAAACGCACAAGGTTATATATGAGTGAATGTCTCAAAAGATCATTCATGCTAGTTGTCCACTCAACTAGTTATGTTTTATGTTGTTCGTTCTATGATTATGTTTAGAAAACATGTATGGCCCGTTGGTGAAGGTTTGTATTAATAATTCTTAAAGGTGTTATTATGATGTTCCGTTTTGATGTATACTCGTAAAAGTTCTTATTGTGCGTATCCGAGTAAGTATCATAGTCATGTATCATCGCGCGAAATAGATTATTTTGTGAAATTATGTTTTTGGATCTATCTGTGTTGCGAACTGAGTTATTGCGATGCGAACTGAAACGCTGCGAACCGAACTGAGAGGCTGCGAACCGAATCATTGACTAACGAACTGAGCTTATCGCGAACGGAGATTCACAGACTGAGGGTTGGTTCACGGACTGAGGGTTGGTTCACAGACTGAAGGTGTTGCACAGACTGAAGGTGTTGCAAAGACTGAAGGTGTTGCACAGACTGAAGGTGTTGCACAGACTGAAGGTGTTGCGACACAAGGGTTAGTGTCGCTAGTTAATACTGTTGGTTTCACAGGTAGCGACTCAAGGGTTGTGTCGCTAGGCTTAAGAAGGTTCAGTCTGGGTGACACAGATTCAGACTCAAGGATTTTTGCGACAGAAGGTTTTGTGTCGCTAATTCCACAGACTGAAAGTTTTACATAGTTTCTACTGCTCTTCTTAGTTTCTACTGCTCTCTTAGCTTCTACTGTTGGTTCTTTTCTTTTAGTACTACTGCTAGTTCATTTCCATTATTAGTACTGCTAGTTCATTTACATTATTAGTACTGTTAAGTTGTTACATTATTAGTACTGCTAGTTCATTTTACTCGGTTACTACTGTTAGTGTATTTCCTTAGTTTCCACTGCTAGTTCATTTTACCCGGTTACCATTGTTAGTGTATTTCCTTAGTTTCCACTGTTATTTATTTTACCCGGTTACCACTGTTAGTGCATTTTACCTAGTTTCCATTGTTAGTGCATTTCGCCTAGTTTCCACTGCTAGTGTATTTCTATTATTTGTTTCTGGGAAATCATTTTCGTTCACGGGTTTAGATTTAGAAATTTCGCCTTGGACCCGAGGCTTTTACACGTTAAGTCTTACTATCTTTACACACGTAAAAGTAATTCGATTTTTGGTTCGAAGTTATAGGTGGTTCTCCGGTAAGTTTCCTTAAAATGTTTGTTTTAAGATCCTTCCAAGTGATTTTTAGTTTAGATCTTGTGAGTGAACTTACTAGCATGTGAAATAAGCAAGATCGTACGAATAATAAAAAGGGAAGTTGAGAAAAGTGTTCTTACCCGAAAAGTATGTGATGAATACGATGAGAACGAGAGTGATGTAGCTTGACTTCTGGTTACCAGTAAGCTCTCTTGAGATTTCTTGTGAGAATTTAGAGTAAAAAGTGAAGATGGAAAGATTTCTGGTTGTGGTTGCTGTGAGGAGAGGAAATGAGAGGAAGTTTTGGGTAAAGTTCTGAGAGTTTTGACTAATGAGGGGTTAAGTTGTGTGTGTAAGTAACCAAAATGATGATATTCCATTGGGAGATGTGGGAGGGGCCGGCCTAGGAAGTCTTAGGCTTTGCAGAACTCCCATTTCAAATGTGGGTTCCACTAGATTTCTCCCCCACTTGCCCACTTAGTTAATTTATTTGTTTCTATAATTGTTATATTAATATGTGAGTCTCCTTTTGGTTTGTTTGTTTGTTCAATTAAATTGTTACATTTTAAATTTGTGTTTCTTTTATGTTTTCGCGCGGGTTTGCGTTACGTATTGTACATCTTGCATAAAACGTACAGTGTTCGTATATTATTACGTAAAAATCATATAATGTAAACGACTACTATTTAATTATAAAATGGATTTATGTTATTTATGAAAAAGGGTTTTCACCAACGTCCATATAAATCGAGTCGGACTCCATCCGATTAAAATTGCGTAATTACAATTCAATTACGTATGAGTGTATAATACAATATACAAGATGTTCCGTAATTAGTCCTATTTCACACTAATTACAAGTGGTAATAACCAACAATTTACTACTAATGACGACCTAATTCGCCGGGTGTCACAGCTAATGTGACGATTCGGGTGTTATGGCAACACAAAGGCTTGTGTCGCTAATGTGACGATTCGGGTGTTATGGCGACACAAAGGCTTGTGTCGCTAATGTGACGATTCAGGTGTTATGGCGACACAAAGGCTTGTGTCGCTAATGTGACGATTCGGGTGTTATGGCGACACAAAGGCTTGTGTCGCTAATGTGACGATTCGGGTGTTATGGCGACACAAAGACTTGTGTCGCTAATGTGACGATTCGGGTGTTATGGCGACATAAAGGCTTGTGTCGCAGACTACTGGGCTTTTGCGACACAGAGACCTGTAACAGGTCAGTTTTTGTAAATTTTATTTCGTGTTCCAAATTTTCAAATAAAAATTCAAGAAAAATCTATGTTGTTCCTTAGTATGTTAACTCCTTAAAATAATTTTTTCCAGAATTTTTGGGTATTCTTAAGTATTTTTAAAAATTCCGTTTGTTCCCTGAGGTCAGAAAGTGACCAATCCGGAAACATGCAACAAGATCGGGTTTCTGGGCAAAACCTACACATTTTCCGAAAAAGTTATCTAAACGTCATTTGTACCTAACAAAATTTGTGAACTTTTAGAGGTGGTTTCATGTCATTTAGAGGTGTATATCTCGAGTTATGATTAAAAGAAGAAAGGTAAATTTTCTGAGTTTTTGGACAGCCCGTATACATGTTTTTGTAAAAATCATTTCGAGTATCAAACGAACTCCAAAAATTATGAAACCACTTGGAAATGAAAGCTAACTTCTTGAACTTAAGTTTTCTATTTTGAATCGTCCATTTTGGTCAAGTTTTGGGGGAGAAACGTCTCCTTGAAGTTGGACTATTTTTCTGCCCAGAAATGCATGTGATGTTCTTGAACATTTTAAGCCATGAAAAACGTTTTTATGTTATATTTTGGACATTTCTTTGTTATGTTAACCTTGAAACATGTTATTAGAGTAATTTAGATGTAGGATAAGTTTTTCTTACAATGAAAATGGAAGGAAGAAGGAATGGGATGTTGTAAAGCTTGATTTCCTTGAAAATCTTGAAGTTCTTGAGTTATGGTTGTATGGTGGTTTGTGGTGGTCAACGGCGGCTCGTGGTGGTCAATGGTGGTTGTAGGGTGGTGGTTGTGGCTGATCTTGGTCAGATTATAGAGAGAGAGTAGAGAGATTTGGGAGAGATTGTGTGTGAATTAGTGTGTGTAAAATGAGAGAAAGTGAGGGTATGAGGGCTTTTATAGATGGGCCAAAGAAATGGGTTTTTGGGCTGGGTTTTTGGCCGATTAGGGCTCAGTTGAGTCTGTCCAAGGGAGCCTTGGGCTTGTACAATAGTTTTTTCATGCCCGTGTCACGTTATTTGATCGGTAAAACGTTATTCGCGCGCGTAAAAATTAAATCGTTAACTTTTAAATTTTTGTGTTTTATTTTTGATATGAAATCACTATTTTAATTTGACCAATATATTTAAAATACTTCATTGAACCTTCTCAAAATATTTTTCGGTTTCGTTCGGGTGTCGGGCGCGATTCGCGCGTTTTCGTTGCGTTTATTACGTTTTAAGCAAAACGTCTAGGTTTTCGTATATTATTATTTAATAACAATAATATAGGGTAAATAATTACTATTTAATTTATAAAATAGGTTTACATTATTTATGAAAAGTTATCACCAACGCCGTATAGATTGTCGGACCTCGTCCGGTTGTTTTGCGTAATTACAAATAATCACGTAAGCGTATATAAACATATACAAGTAGTTACAAATGTTTAGCCTAATCAAATACTAAATACACGTAATTATGGTTCTAGCTTAAGGTAATCATTACCCTAAAGTGTCGGGTGTCACAGAATGTGTATAAATAGAGAGTTAGAATTTCGTTTTTAGGGTGATCAAACCCTAGACTTCGATAGAGATACGGCAGAGAGTGTGAGAAGAGGAGAGTTTTTGATTTGTAATCTTTATTCTTCAAGTGTTAATATATACGAAAAGATTATAAAATTGTTGTGTTTGTGTTTACGTTTCAATTGCTTGATTGATTGTTTCTGCCTTTCAATTGAGTCAAACGACAAGTCGAGATCCTAAAACAAGGGAACCTAACACGTGGAAGAGAAAGGTAGGAGAAATAAGGTGCAAAAGACCAAATTAAACATAGATGAGTTGAATTCAAGCAAGAATCATCATGCCTAACCAGGTGAGTAAGTGTTCATGATTATTTTGACCTAAATTAAGGGAAAATGGTAATTTGGGTGTTTGGTAATGAATTGAACGAAATTATGGGTGGGTTATGCTCAAATGATGTTAATGGAGTATAATAATCATAGTTATCGATACAAAGTTGAATTAGAGATTAAATTGATCAATGGTTCATCCATAGTCAAATGGAGTTTTGGTTGATTCTTGCAATTTAAGGGTAACCTAAGTGATTTAGCACTTAAAATAGTTTATATTCGGATTTAGCACTTAAAGTGAGTGCTATAATTGTGTAATGTGAATTTATTTTACTATTCTTATAATCTAAGTTGTTTCTAAAAGTATTTCTTACAAAATTGTGTGTTTTTATTATCCAAAGATAGCACACTATGTAGTCTCAAAATGTATAACTAAAGCAAGTTCTAATTAATACAACACCGACACACTCATAATAAATGAACTCCATACGACCATTAAAAATGAATGTTATATATATATAAGGCTAAAAATCTCACGAGTTTATGTTATGAATCTTGTTCTTTCTAGTGTAACTTTGAACTAATTTCTCTTTCTGTTGGTGCATATTTATATGTCTGTCAGTTGGTCTTAGCTTGTAATAGTTTGTTATTTAATTACGACATTTTGTCTATTATATGTAATTTACAAGTTTTGTTTTAGGCGACACAGAGCCTGTGTCGCTTATGCGACACAAGACTTGTGTCGCATGAGTCTGCTGTGCGACACATCCCTTGTGTCGCTGGTCAGTTTCGGTTTAGTATAAATAGAGAAGTTCGGCCTCAGTTTTGAGGTTGACGAATCAGGGAGTTCAGAGAGCATTTGTAAAGCATTTCAGTGTATTAAGCTAATTAACAAATATATCTATATACAAGTTGATTTGCGTTTGATTCGTTTGTGTTTTACGTACTATATACAATCGTTTGAATTCCGCATCTCGATTGTGTGTGTTGATTCGATTAGGGCCAAGATCAGGGAACCTACAAGTGGTATCAGAGCCATAATCTACGGATTTGGTGTTATCGGATCGTGTTAGTACGTGTTTTTGGTTAAAATCGACTAGTTTTTGGAATTAGATCTTTGCATTTTGTGTTAAAGGATCAATATTCTACATTTTCTGGAAGATTTTGGTGTTTGGATTCGTCTATTGTTCGTGATCAGGGAACCTACAAGTGGTATCAGAGCCATAATCTACGGATTTGGTGTTATCGGATCGTGTTAGTACGTGTTTTTGGTTAAAATCGACTAGTTTTTTGAATTAGATCTTTGCATTTTGTGTTAAAGGATCAATATTCTACATTTTCTGGAAGATTTTGGTGTTTGGATTCGTCTATTGTTCGTGGTTTTTCGTTAGAGTTTCGGATTTTGCGAATTTTAGGGTTTTCAGCCGCAACTCTCCCCGACATTGCGACACAAGAAGCGACACAGCCTCTGTCGCATTTAGGGTTTAAGCGACACAGCTTCTGTCGCGCTTAGGGTTTCCGCGACACAATCTTCTGTCGCGTGTAGGGTTTCAGCGACACATCTTTCTGTCGTATTTAGGATTTCAGCGACACAAGATAGCGGCACAAGTTTGAAATTTGCGACATGATTTTAGCGACAAAAACCTTGTGTCGCCTGTTTAACTGTTACTTAATTCTTTGCGACACATCTTTAGTGTCACCATCTGATTTAGCGACACAACACTTGTGTCGCATAACAGTATTTTGTGTTTTTCTTTGTGTGTTTGTTTTGCAGGTACTCTAAATGGCGTCTTCTTCATTACAACGTGTTGGAGATCTACTCAAGCAAAACTCTGAAGTCGGGAGTACGAATAAACCTCCTATGTATACTCTCGGTATGGATTATGCCTACTGGCGTCAACGCTTTGAAGCGTTTGTTTCTTTTAATGATCCCGAGATGTGGGTTGCTTTGACCGAAAGATACGAACGTCCTGTCAGTCCTGGAGTTTATACCGGTACAGCACCATTAAAGTCAATTAAATCAATGACTCCTGAGGAACGCAAAGCCTTTGAGAATGATAAAAAGGCTCATTCTGCAATCATCATGGCATTACCACCGTCAATCCTCAAGCAATTTCGACATCTGAAAATTGTTTATGATCTATGGAAGGCATTTGAGAAAAGATGAGGTGGTAGTGAACAATATAAGCAGAATAAATTGCGTTTAGTCAAGAAGCAGTATGACGTGTTCGATATTCTTCCAAACGAGTCTCTTTCTGACTTGTTTTCTAAATACTCATAGTTGGTTAGTGAGTTAATAGAAGGGGGAATAACTCTGGATAAAACTGAAATAAATAAAAAACTTCTTGAATCCCTACCTGACAAGTGGGATACTCGAGTTTTAATGATGGAAAAGGATCCAGACATTCTGAATATGTCTCTTGATGATCTTATTGGTCCGCTAGAAGCTGATCTTTTGGACATGCAAAGGAAGGAAACCAAGGCTACTGCAAATGTCTAGATGTCTAAGATCTACGGAGTGGATGTTTCATCAACTGGAACATCTGGCTCTGCATTCTTGGCTGGTGGAACTGGTGGTTCTTCAAGTCTGTTGGACCCTTTGTACTGGATCTAAATCGAATCAATTCAACAATTGAAAGTGCGAAATACAATCAATTGAACAAAGCACGTTAACAATCACACGAAACTAGTCGATGAGCTTTTAGATATATCAAGAATAACGAATCAACCAAATACAATCAATGCCTCACAAATAGCTTGAAAACTCTCTAAGTTCGTCAACCCTAGAACTGAGCCCGTAGGTCTCTATTTATAGCCAAACTCTAAAGAACCTGCGACACAAGCTCTGTGTCGCCAAACCGTCCTATGCGACACAAGCCTTGTGTCGCTATTGCGACACAAGCTCTGTGTCGCCTAAACAGTGACATTAATTTTGATTTTTAAAACAAATAACGTTTATATCATAATCAAAATATTACAAACGACTTAGACCTAGACCAACTGACAGACATACAAAACATGTATCAACAAAGTCATCAACCAAGTGTTTCTTTTGGTGGTTCTTACTTTCAACCACCAAGTCATCAAGGGCCTATCCCGGCAGCTTCACAAGATCATGCTGCACTTTTTTCGGCGTTGCTATCCGCTTATGATGACTTTCTCTGCAAGAAAGCTGGTTCTATGGATTTGACCGAAGAAGATTTTCGTCAAATCGATGATGACGAATTGGAGCGAATGGACTTAAGGTGGAACTTGGCTATGCTTACTCGAAGAGCCAAGACCTACTTTAAGAAAATAGGAAAGAAGTCGCTGGAGGACCCAAATGATAAGGGTCTGGGATTCAACAACAGCAAGGTCAAGTGCTACAAGTGTCAAAACTATGGACACTTTGCTCGTGAATGCGAAACAAGACAGCCCTCCTCTGGATTCACAAGGCCTACTCTGAACAAATCTACAGAGAAGGCTCAAGCTGAAGAAAAGGCAATGGTTTCTACTGCCTTGATGTTGTTAGATGAAGCATTTGACTGGTCAGAACAAGCTGATGATGTCCAACAGAACAAAGCTTTCATGGCCAACATACATGAGGTTGATAATGAACCCTTCTCTTATATGTCTTGTATTCATTTGACTGGACAAGTGAACAGGCTAAGAGAGGAAAATGAACGCCTTATCGCCAACATAGAACAGTTAACTGCTTCAAATAATATGTTAAAAGATAATGATAAGGCCTGTGCTAAAAAGTTAAAAGCAATTTTTGAAGAAAAGAAAGAATTAAAAGCCAAAGTTTTTGAACAGCAAGATGAAATAGGAAGTTATGTTAATATGCTCTCCTTAGTAAAGAAACAACTTGCTGATTCTCAGATTGAAGTTCTTGATTTAAAAAGAAAAATATCAAACTTTTCAGCTTCCTCTCTAGTTTTTGATGAGATCCTTCAGGCACAAAGGACTGATACGAAAAGCAAGGCTGGACTTGGCTATCATCAAGTTCCGCCTCCTAAAAATTATTTTCCCATGCCTGTTAAGGATGACATCACTGAATTTGTGCCTACTTTTTCAAAGATAGACATAAATCCTGTTAAATCCGTTCCTGTCAAAATAAGTAAGCCTGTGCAACTTCAGGCTGAAAAAGTTAAAGTAACGGCTGAACAACCTAGCACTAGTGAGCCTGAGATTGTTAAGGTTCAAGAGGTTGAATCTGTTAAACCAGTTACTATTTGTGTCAAGGTTGAGTCTATTAAGCCTTCTGATGTTTGTGCGCCTGTTTTAAATAAGGCTACATGTGATTCTCCTTTTACTGTAGAGGAGATTGTTGAGATTGAGGATATAACCGAAAAGGAATACTCTAAGGTTAAAAAGAAAAACATAAAGCCAGATAATGTGATCATAACCAATGAAACACCAATCATTGCTTTAGTGGAAAAGGCAAAGCTAAAGCTGAGCCTGAAAAGAAGATTTTGAAAAGGCATCAAAATTCTTCTTGACCCACTGTTTTATCTAAACTAGTGTCAAATTCAACATGCTCACATAAGTGTGCATGTGCTTTTAATGCTTCTTTCAACCATCCTCATAGGTTTGTTCCAGAATTTCAACAACCTGTTGTGCAAAGATCTTGTTTCTATTGCAAGAAACAAGGTCATTTAATAAACGATTGCCCGTTGCTTGCTCAAAAGCGGTTTGGGAAATGTGTTCCTAGAATTTCTAAAATCAGAAATCTTTTGAGTAAACCTTCTTCTTTTAAAGGTTCACATTCTCCCTTGCCCACTAAGAAAATCAGCAAAGTTGAGGCAACCAAATCACCTATCACTAAGCTCAATATTGTTGACAAGCAACCTTCCAAACCTAAAAAGGGTTGGAAAGTGAAAGAATCATCAAGTGATTCTACATCCAACAGTGTCACATCAATCGATACTTCTGATATATTTAAAAACAAAATTTTGACTGATGTGATCATTGTGGATGATGCTTCTGGAGTGCCCAAGTCTGTAAAGGCTTGGGTCTCCGTTTCTAATTAACCTCTTTGTTTTTTTGGTGTTGCAGCAACCTGAAGCCGTAATGAATAGCAAATGGTATATCGATAGTGGTTGCTCGCGGCACATGACCGGCAATATATCCCCGCTTTCCGATGTTCATGCGTATAATGGGGGATATGTTTCTTTTGCTAGTGACAAAGGAGGCATAATTTCTGGTCAAGGCACACTCTCAAACGGCCGAGTGAGCTTTAAAAAAGTAAATTTTGTAGAACAGCTGCAACACAACCTTCTTAGTGTATTGCAAGTTTGTGATAAGTCATACACTACTGTTTTCACGAAAAGTGAGTGTTGTATTCTGAAGCCGGGGTTTGTTATTCCCGAGGAGTGGGTGCTACTGAGGGCACCTCGAGACAGAGACACATACATTCTGGATATGCATACTGTTGAAACAAAGCAGCAAACGTGTTTTCTGTCTAAGGCCACTGAAAAAGAATCTCTGCACTGGCACCGACAAATGGGTCATTTGCATTTTCGGAAAATGAATTATTTGGTTAAGCATGATCTTGTGCGTGGTGTACCGAAGCAATCTTTCAGACTTAATGACCATTGCGTTCCCTGCCAAAAGGGGAAACAGCACAAGAAGACCCATAAGTCAAAACTGGTCAATTCTGTTGAAAAACCGTTGGAATTATTGCACATGAACTTATTTGGACCAGTGAATAAGAAGAGTATAGGTGGAGCATGGTACTGTTTGGTGGTTACTGATGATTACTCGAGGTTCTCTTGGGTTTATTTTTTGGCCTCCAAAGATGAAACTACTAAAATCCTTATCTACTTGTTCGACAAGCTGGAAAATTTGTGCAATATGAAGATCAAGAAACTGAGAAGTGATAACGGTATGGAATTTAAGAACTCTACACTAGGTCTGTTCTGTTTGAAGAAAGGCATTGATCACCAGTTCAGTGCTGCAAGAACTCCTCAGCAAAATGGAGTTGCTGAACGTAAGAACAGGACTCTCATTGAAGCTGCACGGACTATGTTAGCTGATTCAAAACTGCCTATCACGTTCTGGGCAGAAGCGGTCAACACAGCTTGCTACATTCTGAATCGAGTGTCCATGGTTAAGAAACGCAATAAGACCTATTATGAGCTCCTTAACAACAGTAAACCAAATTTACAGTTTCTTGAGCCTTTCGGGTGTCCCTGTATGATTATGCACACAAAAGAAAGAGTGGCTAAATTCGGTGAAAAGTCGAGTGAAGGCTACTTTTTGGGTTTTTCAAATAATTCACCTAATAAACGTGTGTATAACAAAGCAACAAAGAGAGTGGAGGAACATTTTGAAGTAACATGTCTGCGTTATACTCAGCCTTCACAAGGAACGGGACCCGACTTCTTGTTCGACTATGACAGTATGTTTGACTCATTCAAACTTCCTACTGAGGATGAAGTTGAACAGGTGGTGACACTGCTTCATGGACTTGATATATACTCTGATGTATCCAAGTCTACTACAAAAACACAACCACCTCCTCCTCCCACTACTGAAACAGTTCAAGAACCTGACAAAGATCCAGATATGCCGGCTTTATCAGACGGTGAAGTTGAATCTGTCACAGAGGTAGACAACGAGACTTTGATCTCTGGGGGAGACGATACAAACTTGGAAACTGTCATTGAACATGAAGAGATTCCAACTAGCCGTGTCAATGTAAATCACCCGGTCGATAATATTATTGGTGATTTTCAAGATGGAGTTAGAACACGAGGGCAAACAGATTGCCAGTTAGCTCAGATGGAGTCATGCTTCCTTTCTCAAATTGAACCGAAAAACATTAAGGAAGCATTGACTGACTCTCACTGGGTAGAAGCCATACAAGAGGAGCTCCAACAGTTCAAAAAGCTAGAAGTTTGGAAGCTGGTTAACCTGCCTCAGGGATTCTATCCGATTGGTACTCGATGGGTTTATAGAGTCAAGAAAGATGATCGTGGCGTGGTTGTGAAGAATAAGGCTCGTCTGGTGGTGCAAAGTTTTACACAGATCGAAGGATTGGATTATGATGAGGTTTTTGCTCCAGTTGCGCGTTTGGAATCAATACGGATATTTCTTGCTTATGCTTCATTCAAGAAATTTCGTGTTTATCAACTGGATGTAAAGAGTGCGTTTTTGTATGGGAAGGTCAACGAAGAGGTTTATGTGAAACAGCCTCCTGGTTTCGGAGACTCGGTGTATCCTGATTATGTCTACAAACTCGACAAAGCATTGTATGGTCTTCATCAGGCTCCAAGGGCTTGGTATGAAACGTTGTCTCAACATCTGCTCGCAAATGGTTACACCCGTGGGCAGATTGATTCAACTCTTTTTACCTAAAAGACAGAAAGATTTGTTGCTTGTGCAGGTATACGTGGACGACATTATTTTTGGTTCGACCAATGAGGTGCTGTGCAGAGATTTCGAGAAAGTCATGAAATCTAAGTTTGAGATGAGTGCAATGGGAGAACTTAAATTCTTCCTAGGTGTTCAAGTTGAGCAATCTGATAACGGTATTTATATTCATCAGACAAAATATGTCAAGGATATCTTGACAAAATATCAGATGCTCGATGCTAGACACTATGGAACTCCCATTGATATTAGTCACAAACTTGGACCTGCTGATGACGAAGATGATGTTAATCTGCGTGACTATCGTTCTACGATAGGATCGCTCATGTAGCTTACAGCATCTAGGTCGGACATATTATTCGCTGTGTCTATTTGTTCAAGATATCAAGCAAAGCCTAAAGTTTCTTATGAAAAGGCAGTCAGACGTATCTTAGGTTACCTTAAGTGGAGACCCTCCTTGGGTCTCTGGTACTCTAACGAAAACGATTTTGCTTTAACTGCTTTTTCAGATTCTGATTATGGTGGCTGCTCAGTGGACGCAAAGTCAACAACTGGAGGATGTCAGTTTCTAGGAAGCCGATTAGTCTCGTGTCAGTGCAAGAAGCAGACAACTGTCTCTACTTCAATCGCTGAGGCAGAATACATTGCTGCTGCCAGTTGTTGTTCCCAGGTTCTCTGGATTTAACATCAAATGCGTGACTATGGGTTACTTCTAACTCTTACTCCTATTCATATTGATAATTCAGCTGCTGTATCCATCATACGCAATCCCGTACAGTATGCAAAAACCAAACATATTGAAATTAGTTATCATTTTATACGGGATTGCTATGAGCAGATCTTTTCACAAAAGCTTTCTCTCGTAGTCGATTTGATGAGCTAGTCTCCATGATTGGAATGGTGAGTTTGAGCAATGCCTAACTCTCCATTTCTGGTCAGAATTATCTTTTAGACTTGGTGAGTTCAAATAAAAAAAAAAAAACACAACTGCCACTCTTTATACTTGTTAGTATTAAAGAAATGCAGTAGTTGCAACATTGATAAAATAGACGTTGAATTGTGTCTGTAAACAATTGGGGAAATGATAGTACATCAGGAGACATGCATAAAATGGAATTTGAAGATTTATGTTTGATGTGTCAGTAGATTTATCTAGCATACTTGAAATACCTTTTATAAATATTAGCTTCATCAAATGATGTATTGGTAGGCATTTGTGCTAAAGTTACTAAGAAGCTTAAATTTTAAATATGCATATTATTTTATATAACGACATATTAATATGTATGACATTAAGTTGAAATAAGGGCGTAAATGTCCAAAATATTTTGACACCTAGTCTTAATATCTGGATGATAAACATGTTATGATCTAAAATATAGGGTCTTTGTATGGTGTTATCTGGGGGAATATATTAGTTGTCTCCTCTATTGTATGAAAATACAAACCTGGTTTCATTTAATATATTCTTGAAAAGAACTTACGTACGTAGTCTATGTTAAGTTATAGACAACTCTTACGTACCCGTGGCATTCCTACAATTCTAAAATAAAATGTACGAATGTAAAGAAAAGTTATAAAAAGATTGTTGGTGCATAATGTGTGTCAGTCATTTGGTCAAACAATTGTAATTGTCAAAGTCAATTAGTCCGCGTTTGTATTGTGTTTAGTGTGTATATGCGAGTATGTAAATGAATAGAGTAATAGAAAATATACACAAATGTACTGTTCGTGCGACACAGAACCTGTGTCGCTATAGCGACACAAAGGTTGTGTCGCAATGGGCTGGGCCTGCGACATAGGGCTTGTGTCGCAGGGTCCAGTAGGGTTTGTATAAATAGAGAGTTAGAGTTTATGTTTTGTGTTGATCAAACCCTAGAGAGAGATAGAGATACGGCAGAGAGTGTGAGAGGGAGAGAGTTTGTGATTTGTAATCTTTATTCTTCAAGTGTTTATATATACGAAAAGATTATTGAATCGTTGTGTTTGTGTTTACGTTTCAATTGCTTGATTGATTGTTTCCGCCTTTCAATTGAGTCAAACAACAAGTCAAGATCCGTGATTAAGGGAACCAACAAGTGGTATCAGAGCCTTTGGGCGTTTGTTTAAAGATTTGATCGTTAATTGAAATGTTTTCGGTTTGATTCGTGGTGTTTTGGGTGGTTTGATCAACGTTTTGGGTCCAATTAGTTGAATATTTAGCTTCTGGGAGTGTATTTCTGGGTTTGTTCATCAATTATCGTTCGAAATTCGTTAGGATTTCGAAAATTTTCGATTTTTAGGGTTTTTGGAGCTGCTGGCCGCGACATTGCGACACTAGATGCGACACTAACTTTTGTGTATCTACTAGGGTTCCTGTTTTGTATTTGTGCGACACAAGCTTTTGAGACACAACATTTCGCGACACAGCCTGCGACACAAGTGTGCGACGCAGACTGCGACACAACCTGCGACACAGCCTGCGACACTAACTTTGTGTCACATAAAAAAAAAAAAAAAAAAAAAAGTTTCGCGCGTATTAAGCTAATTGACAAATATATCTATATACAAGTTGATTTGCGTTTGATTCATTTGTGTTTTACGTACTATATACAATCGTTTGAATTCCGCCTCTCAATTGTGTGTGTTGATTCGATTAGGTCCAAAATCTAAAACGCGCGATTTACGTTTAACCAACCGAGGAACGTAACACGAAATCGAGGATGTAAGTCCCGTTGTTTTGGATCGATAACGAGGTTATCTAATGTATTAAGGTGCGGAATCCCTCAATACTAGTTATAGAATCTATAACAAATTCTTTCGCAATATATTAGCGAATCAATTGTCTAATTGCTTTGTATCAATTATAACAAGTGTTAACAATCAATACCTAGCCTTTAGAATTTCTTGGAGGTCTCTGGAATCGCAGGTCGTTGGGATAAGTAAATTGGCAAAAGTTGTGAATATGAAAACCCTAATTTTCATATATATCCGTCTCAGTTCGCAGATACATGGGCTCTGCGAACTGACTCGGTTCGCAGCCCATGTCGGCCCAGCGAACTGACTCGGTTCGCAGGCCAATCTTTTCTTGCGAACTGACTCGGTTCGCGGTCAACCTTAGTCAACATTTCTCAGCCTTTTGATATTTAACTCTAAAATGTTTACCAAGCAATATATTTCATTTACAATTCAAAACCAATGTACAAACTTGATTACAATTACTAAAAGTACTATTACAAGCTATAACAAGCTAGATATGTTGTCACAAAACATGTCTCAACAGACTCCCCCTTGACAATAGCTCTAGCATCTTTAAGTCTTTGTCTTCAAGTTGTCTTTGGTAATCACTTGTAAATTTTACTGCCCGCGTATATCTTCAGCTTAATGCACATCTTCACCATTGACTGATAATCTCGTGCAACATCTTCCCAACCTTCAATCGCTGTGATCCTATTCTTGTGTAACATCAATAGATCAGCCTTTGATAGGTTCATCAGATGTCGACGATCATAAATCTTTAGGATCTCTCTCTCTTCATCTTCAACTTCATCATCATGTACAAACATGAGAGCTTCACCATTCACTGAATCTACAGACCATCTCTTCAGCTTACCTAAGATATCTTGAGGCATAGCTTTCAGAGGAATCTGTTGTATGCATTTTGCAGCTGGATATATCTTTTTCCTACGACGCCTTCCAGTTCTGTTGCTTCTTTCATCAAGTTTAATGGTCTTTCCGACTCTTGGCTTAATACGCTCAAATTTCATTGTCCTACCCTCAGTCCTAAAAATCTTTTCAACATATCTGCCAAACGGATCATTACTGGGGTTATTTAATTCCAATCTAGCCAAGTCTCGGATTTCAAACCTAGGCAAAGAACTAAAGACTGCAAGCTTTTTCTCGAAGTATTGAACTCCATCAAATTTCTTTATAGCAAAAAGCTGCAAATCTGCGTCGAAGTACCAACCAATAATACCTCTTCTATCACAGACTTGGGAAACACTCACAAGGTTGTGAGTTAGTTCTTCAACATAATTCACATCCTCTAGAGTCAAAGTTCCATTTGAAACTCTTCCTTTCCTAGTTATTACTCCTCCTTTATCACCAGCGAAATGAACTCGCTGTTTCATTCCACCTTTGAAGTCCTTCAGTAGACTTCTTTCACCGGTCATGTGCCTAGAGCATCCACTGTCTACATACCACCAACTGTCCTTGTTCACAGTCTGCTCCTGCACATAACAAGTTGTACACAATTAGTTTTAAAGAGGGACCCAAGCCATTACGGTCTTGGCTTGTCCCTTATCATCAACAATCTGAACCTCCTTAAAGTAACCATAACTATTATTGTCAATAGTCTTGGTAACTGCTAAAGAAGTTGGAGGTTGTTGATGATCTGAAGTCTTATGCCTCTGAGGAGAGTGAGTAGAAAACCTCTTAGGCACATAATCAACTCTATGTGTACGTGAAGTAGAACCACTCTCAAATTGACTGTGGTTTCTACTTGGAGTCCTAAATCTCGACGGTGTCTTATCTCTAGGCTTAGTGTCATTTAGAGTATAAGACCGTTTAGGTTTAGGCGGGGAGACACTATGAGTAACATCTCTTTTCAGAATGTTCACAGGTTTAGTACCTAATCCAAGTTTGGTACCTAACCTGTCTACATTTGAACTAGACACCTTCGGTGTCTCATGGTTATTCACGAGCTTATGTGATGTTTCCAACTTCTTGTTAGGACAACAGGAAGCCACATGCCCCTTTTGGTGACATTTGAAACAAGATTTCTGCTTTCGTGACTTAACCACTTTTGCCTTTTCGTTTTCAGTCTGAGTTTCAGACACTAAAGGTGTATTGCCTTGTTTCTTAATAATTTCATCATTTATGTCAGTATCAACCATCATTCCACTCGAGACAAACTGTACTTTAGGGAATAGTGTGTTCTTACTGACATCAGATGATGGATCCTTATGAACGACCTTCTTTGTCTCTAACTTTTCAGACTTCTTAGTTACTAAATTCTCCGGTTTAGTATCTACCTCCATCATTTCTAAATCAACAGAAGTAGTGTAATTTGAATTAAACGGAGGAGGTACATCAGTGTATCCTAATCCAGTTTTATCCTTAACACTACGTTGAGCATCAATTATAGAGTCCATAATTAAAGATGAGGTTCTATAACTCTCAAACTTACGATTAAGCTCAACCAATTTCAGTTTTGACTCAGCTAGCTCATTATCTTTATTGGCCATGTTTTGATTTAAGTCTCTTAGATTTAAGTACAAACCATCTATTTTAACACATTGTTCATTTATAGTGTCTCTTAAAGTGATCTTATCAGCAGCATCAGACTTAATCTTTTCTTTTAGAGCTAGTTTATCCTCACTAAACCTTTGAACATCACATTTAGCAATTTCTAATTCAGATTTCAACGTATTATATGAATCAGCAAATACACTAACTTGTGATTGCAAACTAGTAACTAGATTACAGACATCAACAAGAGTAAGCAAATCAAGACATACCCTTTTCTTGTCTGTTGGAATCTCAGCCATATGTGCTACAAAATCATCTAGATTCATATCCTCAGTTGAGTCCATATATAGCACATCATCATCATCTGCTTTTGGTGTGACTTCTGGCACCCTTACTTGATAATCCACATCAGTCGGCATATAGGATGTAGATTCAGCAGCTTTCTCTTGATTATCTATCTCAGCCATAAGAGCTTGCTCAGGCTGAGCAGACCAATCATAAGAACCATCAAGCTGTTGAACTACCAAGGCTTTTGAAGCTAAAGAACATCCCGAGCCTTGTCTTCCATTGCTGACATCAACCTTTGGTCGTTGACATTCCCGAGCAAAGTGTCCGAAACCTTGACAGTTATAACACTTAACTTTGAATTTATCAAACCCTGGTCGATTACCTACCACCTTCCTTCCAGTACGCTTCAAGAAATTTTTAACTCTCCTTGACACCATAGCTAGTTGCCACTGGAGATCCATTTCTTCAAGGTCATCAGGGTCTATCTGATCATAATCTTCATCGAACACAGCTGGATAATTGATTTTCCCCTGAATGTAGTTCTCATAGGAAGCAACAAAAGAAGCAAGAACAGACAGTTGTTGTTCAGCAGATTTCACACTCATCGGCATTTTATTATGCCCTTGAGGTGACTTCTCAGTAGATTTTTCTTTTGTTTCACTTCCCGATAAAGCGATAAAGCACAAATCCTCAGTTATCAATTCACCCTTTTCTCCAGTATCACCAACTAGTAAAGCAGTGGTCGAATTGGATGATGCATTTGAGAGAGTTGATTTTCCATGATATAGTCCAGGTTTCTGTAATTGCTCCAGAGTCATTGTAGCATAACGCTCTTCATTATCCTTGAGCATAACTCCATGCATTTCCCATTTATACGGTAAACCCTCAATAAACTTGTCGGTTTTCTCCGTATCAGAATAGAAAATCTCATGATCGTCTAGCTCACTCAATAGATGGTAGTATCTTGTGGTGTAAGCATCAAGATCTTCTCCCTTAAAAGCTTTAAACACAGTAAACTGCTTCTTAAGGAGATTCATCTTGCCTGCCTTAACTTGTGGACTTCCCTCACATCTTTTCTCAAGAGCAATCCAGAGTGCTCTAGCAGTGTGAAAAGATTTCAATTGATGATTGATCTCCTTAGATTGATCTCCTTAGGTAAGCTCATTTTAATTGACGAATGTGCTTTGTTTTCAATCTCAAAGTCTCTCTTTTGGTTATCATTCATCCGATTGTAGGGTACAATTACTGTTGCATTTTCAACAACAGTTGTAGGTGCAGTGTATCCATTTTTAATACACATCCAGATTGACAAATCATGGAATCTACAGTATGATTCAAACCTGTCTTTCCATCCATAGTAATCCTCAAGTCGAAGCAATTTAGGTGGAACATTAGATTTTCCAATCTCGTGGTCCATCTCAATCATTTTACTTAAGTCAAACATTTTTGTCAATCTCAGAAGTTACCCAGTCACAACAAACAAGGAATTCAGTTCGCAAGAAACTCACTTCGCAGAAACTCGATTCCCAGAAACTCAGTTCGCAGAAACTCACTTTGCAGGAACTCAGTTCGCAAGACTCAACTCAGTTCGCAAGAAACTCACTTCGCAGGAACTCAGTTCACAAGACTCAACTCAGTTCGCAAAAACTCAGTTCGGTTCGCAATCTCGGTTCGGTTCGCAAGAACTCAGTTCGCAAATCTCAGTTCGCAACTCTCAGTTCGATTCGCAAACTCGGTTCGGTTCGCAGCTTTTACTTCGCAGGAACGGCTGAAACCCTAATCTCAGTTCGCGAAGCGGCTGAAAATCCCAAAAACGAAAGTGTTAGTTACTTTTACGATTAAAACACAGGTTTCTGATCGTAAACTAAACTAAAAAGTGTCCAGAGAGTGATTTTGGTCGTAAATAAAGACGTAATGCACTAAAAACAACCCGAAATCACACGTTATTATTCCAAATAACCTCGAACCTACGCGTATCTAGCAAAAACGCTCTGATACCAATTGTAAGTCCCGTTGTTTTGGATCGATAACGAGGTTATCTAATGTATTAACATGCGGAATCCCTCAATACTAGTTATAGAATCTATAACAAATTCTTTCGCAATATATTAGCGAATCAATTGTCTAATTGCTTTGTATCAATTATAACAAGTGTTAACAATCAATACCTAGCCTTTAGAATTTCTTGGAGGTCTCTGGAATCGCAGGTCGTTGGGATAAGTAAATTGGCAAAAGTTGTAAATATGAAAACCCTAATTTTCATATATATCCTTCTCAGTTCGCACATACATGGGCTCTGCGAACTGACTCAGTTCGCAGCCCATGTCGGCCCAGCGAACTGACTCGGTTCGCAGGCCAATCTTGTCCTGCGAACTAACTCGGTTCGCGGTCAACCTTGGTCAACATTTTTCAGCCTTTTGATATTTAACTCTAAAATGTTTACCAAGCAATATATTTCATTTACAATTCAAAACCAATGTACAAACTTGATTACAGTTACTAAAAGTACTATTACAAGCTATAACAAGCTAGATCTGTTGTCACAAAACATGTCTCAACAGAGGAGCGAGTCACGAGCCCGAGACCCACGATGGGTCAGGCCAAATATCGGCCAAGGCCAATCCCAAGAGCCGGCCTAAATTGCCCGTCTCCTTTAAACACCCCCCACAACTTACAAGCTCTCATTTTACACACACATTCAAACACTCTTTTGTCCTCATTCTCTGCCCTCTCCCTCAATCTCCAGCCATTACACCACCACAATCACCATTCTCAACCTTCTTCAAGAACTCTAGTCACCATCTTCATCATCTACATCATTACGAAGAGGAAGAACAAACAAAGGAGCAAGAACCAACTCACAGCAGCCTTTCCTTCTCGTTTCGACTCTAGATCACGTTTTTGTTGTAAGAACCTCTCCAAACCTTGTTAGTTTTCTTTGGATAATGTTAATTTTTGCTAATTATGTGTCACACCCCACTAAAGCGGAAATACGAGGTTTAACAGACAAGGGATTCACAACAAAAATGTTATAAGATAAAAACCATAAATTACAAGTGCCTTAGAGGCATCAAAACATTTTGTCAATCCGTTTCTTGTTACATAAAGAAACTTTTTCACAATTTTTAACATTGTTCAATCAAGCTTCAACATTTCACAAAAGGCGTTGATGAATGTAAAATGCTCCCATGCACGTGCCCATGTAAGATCCAACTTACCGACGATCTCCTGAAAAGCATGACAAAACAAAAGAGTCAACTATGGCCATAGTTGGTGAGCTCACAGTTTATAACCAATAAACCAAGTAAACTGTCCAAATCGGGGACGAGTGTATTGTCCAATCGGGGACATAGATAAAGTTAATGCGAAAAGAATTGGAGGTATAAGTAAGTAAATGTTCATGCCTTGAGACCACTACTAATCCGATTATCCGACCAAGGTGTGCCCCTATAGCTTCATGTTCTTCAACTAACATGAGTAATGGTGATATTATGCACCCACGTTGAAGTGTGAGTGAGGGATGGTCTACCCTAAATAGCATGCTACCCATAATATCCACGGCTCGTAGCCACGAGTTAATTAGTAGTGTGAGATCTCGGGGACTTTGCAATAATACTCAAGCATAACAATATGACATACCCCAAGTCGCATAAAATAGCATAGTAACAGTTTTACAAGTTCATAAAGGGTAAAACCAAGTTAGTAAAATGTATAATCATGCTTTTCAGCCCCAAAATAGAAAATAGTACAAAAAAGGGGACAGTGAACTCACCTTGAGAGTTGAATTAACGAGTATAATCTGTGAGCAAGTTACAATCTGGAATGAATCTCTAACCGAGACGTAATCCAAGTAAAAATGTGTCCATTAATGTCTAGGGATATGCTTTAATATAAGAGTTTATACGAATTGATCATCCACTATTTTAAAATAACGAATATGCCCGGGTTTTGTTGTTTATTTCGTGACTCTTTTATCAAGACTAAAACGTTTTCTGGGCATCTCCTTGATGCACCTCAAAATACTAGGTCATTTGGTGCATGATTAAATTTTTGTGTGATTTTTTTTTTTAAAGGTATCAACCCATGCAACAGTTTCTCACATAAAATCACACCAGTTTCTAAAAATCTGATGAATCAAGCCGTGATCATCAACTGTTTGAGAGTCGAATTAGACCATGAAATTTTTACACATTACAGTTATCATATCAAACTACTCCCAGATTAAAAATCAAGACTTTTCATGAAGAATAGATGGAGATATGGTTGTCCAAAAATAGGTGAAGAAATCTGCCACTGCATGACAGTCTCACCTCTTTGTCATTCAAACAGTGTTTGAAGACCCAAATCTTAATATTTTTGCATGAAATCAATCGGGTTTGAAAGGTAACACTTAAATGTAAATCTTAGAAAAAAAATCATCACTTTTGGGTGGAGTATTCATGGAGTTACAGCCTTCCAAGGTTGGCTTAAAATTCTGGACAGAAAGTTGTCCAACTCTCTTACTTCACTAGAAGCACATAATTTGTTATAATTCCGAGTGTAAATGATTTGAATAGTTTTTAGGAGTGTTTTTATACAGAAAGCATCATGAAATTACAGATACAAAACCCTAGTGCACGCACATTATGAAGACAGATGTAAGATAATCAGAAATAGAAATAAATGGGTTTGTGCAGGATAAGATGTAAACATCTTGCACTTCATAATTACCTCTTCGACCAGGAATGTGTGTGTTGAGTGATGAGGTTCTATCCACAGAGAGTTGAGATCGAGCAAGTTTTCTGGAGTGGTCGAGTATTTGATGAAAGGTGTTGAATAAGCTGGGTGTTTAAGTTAAAAATCGGGTATAAGTGTAGAGAGAGTTTTGAGAGAGAATAGGTGAGAGTGTTTTGAGTATGTGTGTATATATTTCTGCTGTTTGATACAAAGAGAATATGGTGTAGAGTGTATATGACTAATATTAGAGAATTTGATTAGGTGAGGGTGGAGGTGATTTATGGGGAGTGTAAGTTAATTGATTTGGTTTTATGGGAAATAGGTTTGCTGGCCGTTTTGAGAGGAAAGAGGTAATCATAACCCTTTTTGCGTGCACAGGTATCTTTATTTCAAATATTAATGTTCCTTTTTACAGAATATGCACGATTACTTTTCATATTAAACTACTTAGAAAACTTTTAAATCGGGCAGGATGATTTGCTGGGTGTGTGGGTAACACTTGGTTGGTTTTAAAATCGTTTAAGCATATAACTGACAGTAGATTGACACCAAGTAATTCATGATTTGTTCGTGACATGAGTGTGCTAACCGTATAACTTTGGTCTACCTGTAGAAACTCTAGTAGTAATACGTCCTTGATGACAGGATTAACTTACCTTATCAGAGGAAACTATCAGCGGTAACTGAACTAGCAGTAGCAATGTAAACAGTAGAAACATAAACAGTGGTAACCAATGGTAATAGTGCTAACAGTAGAAACAGTGGTAATTGAGCTAACAGTAGAAATTTGTGCTAACAGTGGAAACTATGATAAGAGTAGTAACTTTAAGATTTTGCGAGAGCAGTGGAAACATCACTAACAGTAGAAACTCCTACTAGTAGTACTAACCGTACTAACAGTACTAACTTCAACTAGCAGTGTTAACTGAAATCAACAATATACCCTTTTACTAACAGTACTAATTATAACTAATAGTGGTAACTTTTGTCGAGCAGTACTAACTGTTAACCTAAGAAGATCAGGTCCAGATTTAGGTGGAATTAAGTTAGGTATTGACCTAATATTTTTGATGGTTGTCACATTATCTCCCTGTTGAAAAGAATTTCGTCCCGAAATTCAATTCATTCCATCGGTTGTCGGAGTGCTTGGGAATAAGTGCGGGTATTTATGTCGAATATAATCTTCTCGTTCCCAAGTAAATTCAGGACCTCGACGTGAATTCCACCGAACCTTAACAATAGGTATCTTACTGCGTTTCAGTCTTTTGACCTCGCGGTCCATAATTTCGAGTGGCTCTTCTACGAAGTTTAGTTTATCATTTATTTGAATTTCATCGAGGGGGACAGTAAGCGTTTCGTCAGATAAACATTTCTTTAAGTTGGATACATGGAACGTGTTGTGAATGTTGCTGAGTTCTTGAGGCATCTCGAGTCGGTAAGCGACTGGACCAATCCTTTCTAATATCTCAAAGGGTCCAACGTATCTTGGATTTCGCTTTCCCCGCTTTCCAAAGCGGATCATGCCATTCCATGGCGATACTTTTAAAAGTACCTTATCACCTACTTGGAACTCTAAAGGTTTCCTGCGGTTATCCGCATAACTTTTCTGTCGACTTGTGGCAGTCTTCAACCTTTCCTTGATAGCCATGATCTTGTCAGTTGTTTCTTGTATAATGTCGAGTCTGGTTGCCTGCCTGTCTTCTGCTTCTAACCAGCAGAGTGGTGAACGACACTTACGTCCATACAAGGCCTCAAACGGTGCACATCCTATGCTCGTGTGGTAGCTATTGTTGTAGGAAAACTCCACTAAGGGCAAGTGGTTATCCCAGTTTCCTCCAAAATCAATTACACAGGCTCTTAACATGTCCTCCAGGTTTTGAATGGTTCGTTCGCTTTGTCCATCGGTTTGGGGGTGGTAGGCGGTGCTCAAGTTCAGTTGAGTACCCAGAGCCTTCTGAAGTATTTGCCAAAATTGTGATGTGAAACGACTATCCCTATTTGAAATGATGGAGAGGGGTATTCCGTGACATGCAACGATCTCATTGATATAAATCTGAGCGAGCTTTTCCATCTTGTAATCTTCTCGGATTGGGAGAAAGTGTGCAGACTTCGTTAGTCGATCCACAATGACCCAAATCGTGTCATGCCCTCTTGCCGTCCGTGGCAACTTAGTTATGAAATCCATTGATATTTGCTCCAATTTCCACTGTGGTATTTCTGGCTGCTGCAACAAACCGGATGGCTTTTGATGCTCGGCCTTGACTTTAGAGCAAGTTAAACATTTTCCAACGTATACATCAATGTCCTTCTTCATTCCCGGCCACCAGTAGAATTCCTTTACGTCCTTGTACATCTTATCGGCTCCTGGGTGAATCGAATATCTGGATCTATGGGTTTCATCCAGAATGATTTCTCTCAAATCGTTAACTTTCGGGATCCAAACTCTTTCCTTGAAGTATCGAATTCCATCGGACTTAATTTCAAATCTCTGATCCAAGTTGTGTAAGGTCTCATTCTTTATGTTTTCCGGCCTCATTGCTTCACCTTGAGCTTCCAGGATTCGAGTTTTCAAACTTGTCTGAACTAGCATTCCCAATGCTCGCACCCGCGAGGGTCTTACCCTTTCCTTTCTACTTAGGGCATCCGCTACGACATTAGCTTTGCCTGGGTGATACTTGATCGCACAATCGTAGTCACCAAGCAGTTCTACCCATCTTCTTTGTCTCATGTTGAGCAGTTTCTGGTCGAGGATATGCTGAAGACTTTTGTGATCAGTAAATACAGTGCACTTTGTACCATACAGATAGTGTCTCCAAATCTTAAGGGCGAAAACTACCGCTCCTAGCTCCAAATCGTGGGTCGTGTAGTTCTTCTCATGCTCTTTGAGTTGTCTTGATGCATATGCGATAACTTTGTTCTTTTGCATCAGTACACATCCCAATCCTTGGTACGACGCATCACAGTACACGACAAAAATTTTTGTTCCTTCGGGCAATGCCAAGATTGGAGCGTTGCATAACCTATGCTTCAGCGTTTCAAATGCTTCTTCTTGCTCTTTTCCCCAAACAAACTCTTTAGCCTTCTGGGTTAGCTCTGTTAGTGGTTTAGCGATCTTTGAAAAGTTTTCGATGAACCTTCGATAGTAACTAGCTAATCCCAGAAATTGACGAATCTCCGTAGGGGTCCTTGGGGCTTCCCATTTCTTAATGTGTCACACCCCGCTAAAGCGGAAACACGAGGTGTCACAGCTAATGATTTCACAACACAAAAATATAGCAACCATACCATTTAAATTACGATAAAACAGCCTTGGAGGCATCCACAAATACATCAAATTGTTCAAAGTATACGGCATTATTACAAACATATTACAAAAATTTAGTTCAAAGTCCATTTAAATGGCTTGGTCGACATAATCCCATGCATTAGCCCACATATGATCCGTGCTTACCGACGTTCTCCTGAAAAGCATGCCAAAATAAAAGGTCAACTATGGCCATAGTTGGTGAGTTCAAAGTTTGAAATAATTAAACCCAAAGTGTGTCCAATCGTGGACATAAGTGTGGGTATAGCCGTCCGATTCGTGGACGCTATCATCCCTGAGTTTGTCCAATCGGGACAGTTATAACAAACATTTGGTTGATAAAGATATTGCAAGTAAACATGTGGTAATAAAGAGAGAATGTATAAGCCTTGAGACCACAACTAATCCGGTTATCCGACCGCTGCCCCAAAGTATAAGAGCTGCATGTTCTTCAACAAACATGAGTAAAAGGCGATATTATGCACCCACGTTGAAGTGTGAGTGAGGGATGGTCCTACCCTAAATAGCATGCTACCCATAATATCTACGGCTCGTCGCTACGAGTTAATTAGTGGTGGGTTAGTTACAGGGGACTTTGAGTATAAGAAAAACTCAAGCTTAACATGTTGACATACCACAGTTCGTGTAAAATAGTTCAAAAGCAGTTGATAGTACGTAAAAGTTCAACCAAAAGTTTAAAGTAATTGCATGCTTTCAGTCCCAAAAATAGAAATCAGAAAGAGGGGACAATGAACTCACCTTGTGAGTTGAGTTAACGGTTTAAGCTGTGAGAATGTTGCAACTGAAGAGATGCTCTAATCGAGACCTAGTCCAGTAGTAAAGTGTCCATTAATGTCTAGTGATATGCTTTAATATGATAGCTTGTACAAATTGGTTACCCACGGTTTTAAATAACAAATCTGCCCAGGTTTTTGTAGTTGGTTTTGTGACTCTTCTTAGCAAAACTAAACAATTTCTGGACATCTTCTTGATACACCTCGAAATATTTGATCTTTGGTGTATGATTTAGGTTTTGTGTGAAAGATTAGAAAGCAAGTTATTCCCAGTTTAGAGTCACCATTTTTATGAAGAATAGAGGGGGATACGGTTGTCCAAAGTTAACTAGAAAATCTGGACAGAAAGTTGTCCAATTTTCTTATTTTACCAAAAACACATAACTTTTTATAAAATCCGTATGTAAATGATTCGAACAACTTTAAGTGTGTGTTTTATTTGCAAAACATTATCATATTTCAAGTACAAAAACCTTAATGCACACATATTTTAAGGAAAATGTAACAGTAGTAAGAAATAAAATAAATGGGTTGTGCAGAATAGCATGTAAACATTCTTGCAATTTATGATTACCTCTTCGACCAGAAGTGTAGGGTTGTGGGGTGATGGAGTTCTTTCCACAGATTGAGCAGGGTTCCCGGAGTGTTTGGTACTGGATGAAGGTGATGAATAAACTAGGTATTCTGACTAAAATCGTGCAAGTGTTGAGAGAGAGTTTGAGAGAAATTAGATGAAAGTGTTTTGAGTGTGAATGTATAATTTCTGCTGCGGTTAACAAAAAGAATAAGGGATGGAGTGTTTAAGTTTACTATCCGGGATTTTGATTGGGTGAAGGTGGAGGTGATTTTATGGGAAGTGTAAGTTAATTGATTTGGTTTATGGGAAATAGGTTTGCTGGTCGAGTTTTGAGGGAAAAGAGGTAATCATAACCCTTTTTGCGTGCACATTTAACTCTATTTCAAATCTTAAAGTTCATTTTCACAGAATACGAATAGTTACTTATCTTTTAATATTACTTAAAAAGCTTTTATATCGGGCAGGAGGCTTTGCTGTGTGTGTGGGTAACACTTGATTGGTCTTAAAGTCGTTTAAGCATCTCACAGGTAATAGATTAACACTTAGTACTTAATGATTTGTTCGGGACATTAATGTGCTAACAGTGGAAACTTTGAACTAACAGTGGAAACTTTGAACTAACAGTGGAAACGGTGATTTGTGCTAGCAGTGTTAACTACTTAGCAGTGGTAACTGAATGTCACAAGCAGTATTAATCAATGCGGGCAGTAGAAACTGGACTAACAGTAGTAACTGAACTAGCAGTAGAAACTGAGCTAGCAGTTGAAACAATGAGAGCAGTAGTAACTATTAAGAGCAGTGTTAACTATGAAAGGTGAGAACAATATTAACTCAACTACCAGTAGAAACTGACCAACAGTTGAAACTGAGGTAATTTGTTCTGGCAGTATTAACTGAAGTATTTGTGCTAGCAGTAGAAACGGTGACAATTGCACTAGCAGTACTAACTGAGATATTTGTGCTAGCAGTACTAACTATGATAACAGTATTAACTTAACTTGTACTGGCAGTATTAACCCGGTAAGAGGTATAAACCTCTAACCAACAGTACTAACTACGGCCAACAGTAGTAACTTTTGCCCAGCAGTATTAACTTAATCCTTAAGAAAGTCAGGTCCAGATTTAGGTGGAGATGGAGTTAAGTATTAACCTGATATTTTTGGTGGTTGTTACATAATGGCCTCTACTTTGGCTGGGTCTACATGGATTCCTTCTTTGTTGACCACGTGACCAAGAAAGTGTACTTCTCGAAGTCAAAATTCGCACTTTGAGAATTTAGCGTACAACTTCTGATCCTTAAGTAGTTCCAGGATTATCTCCAAGTGTCGCTCGTGGTCTTCCTTACTTCTTGAATAAATTAATATGTCATCGATGAACACAATCACGAACTTATCTAGGTATGGTCGACATATCCTATTCATTAAGTCCATGAACACCGCTGGCGCGTTAGTCAATCCAAATGGCATTACTAGGAACTCATAATGTCCGTAACGAATCCTGAAGGCAGTCTTAGGAATGTCCTCCTCACGGACTCTCAACTGATGGTATCCTGATCGAAGGTCGATTTTTGAGAAATAAGATGCGCCTTGCAACTAATCGAATAGATCATCTATTCGGGGGAGGGGGTATCGGTTCTTTATTGTCAACTTGTTGAGTTCCCTATAATCTATGCACATACGGAAATATCCATCTTTCTTTTTGACAAAGAGAACTGGAGCTCCCCAGGGCGATGAACTTGGCCGAATTAACCCATTACTCAGAAGTTCTTGGAGTTGCCCTGACAGTTCTTGCATCTCGGACGGTGCCAGACGATATGGTGTCTTTGCTACGGGCGCCGCTCCGGGAATTAGGTCGATATGGAATTCGACTTGCCTAGGCGGGGGAAGTCCAGGTAGATCATTCGGGAATACATCGGGGTGATTTCTTACCACGGGAATGTCCTGAATACGCTTCTCCTTCGATCTTTTCTCCACCACATTTGCCAGAAATGCAAAGCACCCTCTTTCCAAGTACTTACGCATCTTCAAAATCGACACAATATTTAATTCTCTACCCGGTTTTTCTCCTTGTATGACAAGGGTTTCTCCGTCTTGGAGTGGTATTCGAACAACCTTATCGAAACAGCCAATCTCCGCTCGGACTTTTGTTAGCCAGTCCATACCCACAACTACGTCAAAGCTTTTCAGCTCAATCGGTATTAGGTCGAAATTAAACGTCTTATCAGCTATGCTCAAAGTACAATTTAATATTATGTCTCTAGTCTCGAATTCATGACCGTTAGCATATTCAATAGTAAAAATCTCTCTTAGTTTCACCGAGTTCAATTCAATTAATGGTCTAAACGCTAGCGAGACAAAACTCCTTTCCGCTCCAGAGTCAAATAGCACTGATGCGTAGTGGTTGTTCAAAAGAAACGTACCTGTCACCGCATTTTGATCCTGCCTTGCTTCTTCAGCTCCAATGATGAATGCCCGGCCCCGCGCTTGCCCTCTCTGGTTTCCAGCGTTGTTGTTAGGGGCTCTGATCAGCTTTGGGCAGGCATTCTTGAGATGTTCTTGACTTCCACATTCAAAGCATGCTGCCTTCGGCCGATTGTTCCCATTTCCAGCTCTGCAATACTTGGTGAAGTGGCCCGCCTGTTTACACCTTTCGCACACCGGGTAATTTCCTGAATGATGTAAATGGCACTTGTTACACTTTGGGTGCGGACCATTGTATTGCTTTGGCCCTTGGACAGCTATGCCAAGATTCCTTGCCACCATCTGCTTTTTGTCCGAATTACGGCCACCTCTTTGCCTCGAATGGTTATCCAGTCTCCGTTTACCGGCATCATTCCCCTTTAACACTCCGCCTGATCTAATTACGTCGTTTGTTAGGCGATTTGCCAAGACCAACGCGGACTGTATGGTTGTCGGGTTTGCCGCGGTAACCATTCCCCGGATTTCAGGTATCAATCCCCAGATGTACCTGTCAACCCTTTTCTCCTCCGGAGTAACCATGTGGGGTACTAATCTTGCAAGCTCGTGAAAACGGGCGGTGTACTTGTCAATGTCGGTTCCAGTCATGGAGTGATTCCAGAATTCAGATTCCAGTTTCTGGAGTGCGTCCTTTGGGCAGTACTCTTCAGTTAACAACTTCTTAAATTCTTCCCATGTGAGGTTATACGAAGCTTCACGACCTCGACTTTGAATCTGATTGTTCCACCAGGTCAAAGCTCTTCCTTGAAGCATGCAAGCGACATACTCGACTTGGTTAGTAGTTGCGCACTTGCTAATGTGGAGCACCGACTCCATGCTCTCTATCCATGACAATAGTCCGACAGCACCTTCCGTCCCAAAGAACTCCTTGGGCCTACACGACATGAAGGTTTTGTAGCTGCACCCCTGATTGTTGTTGGCGGTTTGTCCTTTCGGGTTTCCTTGAGTAGCGTTGAGACTAGCGGTGATTTGAGCGACGAGATTTGGTATTGCCGCATTTAGTTGCTGGGCTATTTGGTCAGCCACGTTGTTTGGGTTTCTCCTTGGAGGCATGATTCTACGATGTTTCACAAAGTTTTGTTTCAGAAATGTATACGTGTTTAACTTTAGTTATAGCTAAGAATTTCGCGTGTTGTATTTTGTAAAGTTTGGTAATAACAGATATGCAAAGTAGAAATGAGGGTGCAAGAAGTTATAATATCATAAGTATTCATGTACTTGGAAAATAGATAATACCAAAATACATAAATCTTCGGCCTTCAGCCTTCCAAACCGCAACTTAATAAAATCAAAAGACAACAGGTTACTTCCAAATTAAGGGCAAAATCTATGACATGGTCACCACAAGAAGCCAAACAACTACAATCAACACCAACAGGCCCAACCCTAAGCAAGTCCACACTAAGTTCCTAGCGGTTTTCCTAGCCGAATCAGCAGATGTCAAAGCCCTGACCGCTTGGTGTGACAGCCCTTCCACTAGTTTTGACATCTCATACAGGAGCTGTCCCTGGTGCTCAATCCTTCCTCGACAATTGTGTATCTCGGTCGTCATCATATACATCCTCCTGAGCTCCTCCACGGTCATCCCGGGCCCGTGACCCGCTGGTATTCCTGTTACAGTGCGAGACGTCGAAGCTTCCCTTGGTCGGGACATGACAGGGTTCACGTAGTTGTTCATACGTTCCTACCACGTATACCTATCGGTGACCCGTGTCGGAACGGGGGCGTGCTGCTCGCCAAGGTGATACTCACCCGTAACGGGCTGAGAGGGTCAGGGATCCATTTCCCGAGAAGGGATCTCCTGTGGTGGTGCTCTCAGTGTTACTCTAACCGGGTCAGCAACTCTCTTCCTTGCAGTGTGCCTAATACGTGGACCTGACTGGGTTGGCTGTGGTGGGATAGGTGCTGGTGATGCCCTAATGGTATGGGCGGTTTCCTCACTCCTCGCTTCACGTTCAGTACTAGGTGATTGGTTCCTAGGACGACTAGTGACGTATCTAGATGCATCAGTCGAATAGGGAGTACGGGAAGATGATGACTGAGACATGATGATACTGAAAATGAAAGTATATGGGGTCACTGATAATATTGATGTGGATCATATAGTATGCAGTGCACGTACACAGCAGAATGTCAACATAAACATAATTCGGGCGTAACCACTCCAAATATCTCATGACCTTTCCTGAATTAGACATAGGTGATCAAGCTATGCCTAATTGAGGCTAAATAATGGGATGCTTGGCTTAGTTAAACTAGTATTATGTTTAGTGCTTTAAAGAAAATGTTGTTTCAAAAGTTTTGGTTATAGTTAGGTTTTATTTGAAAAACAGGCATTCTCTATAACCTTTGGCTCTAATACAAAACCTGTCACACCCCACTAAAGCGGAAACACGAGGTGTAACAGATAAGGGATTCACAACGCAAATGTTATAAGATAAAAACCATAAATTACAAGTGCCTTAGAGGCATCAAAACATTTTGTCAATCCGTTTCTTGTTACATAAAGAAACTTTTTCACAATTTTTAACATTGTTCAATCAAGCTTCAACATTTCACAAAAGGGGTTCATGAATGTAAAATGCTCCCATGCACGTGCCCATATATGATCCAACTTATCGACGATCTCCTGAAAAGCATGACAAAACAAAAGAGTCAACTATGGCCATAGTTGGTGAGCTCACAGTTTATAACCAATAAACTAAGTAAACTGTCCAAATCGGGGACGAGTGTATTGTCCAATCGGGGACATAGATAAAGTTAATGCGAAAAGAATTGGAGGTATAAGTAAGTAAATGTTCATGCCTTGAGACCACTACTAATCCGATTATCCGACCGAGGTTTGCCCCTATAGCTCCATGTTCTTCAACTAACATGAGTAATGGTGATATTATGCACCCACGTTGAAGTGTGAGTGAGGGATGGTCTACCCTAAATAGCATGCTACCCATAATATCCACGGCTCGTAGCCACGAGTTAATTAGTAGTGTGAGATCCCGGGGACTTTGCAATAATACTCAAGCATAACAATATGACATACCCCAATTCGCATAAAATAGCATAGTAACAGTTTTACAAGTTCATAAAGGGTAAAACCAAGTTAGTAAAATGTATAATCACGCTTTTCAGCCCCAAAATAGAAAATAGTAAAAAAAGGGGACAGTGAACACACCTTGTGAGTTGAATTAACGAGTATAATTTGTGAGCAAGTTACAATCTGGAATGAATCTCTAACCGAGACCTAATCCAAGTAAAAATGTGTCCATTAATGTCTAGGGATATGCTTTAATATATGAGTTCATACGAATTGATCATCCACTATTTTAAAATAACGAATCTGCCCGGTTTTTGTTGTTTATTTCTTGACTCTTTTATCAAGACTAAAACGTTTTCTAGGCATCTCCTTGATGCACCTCAAAATACTAGGTCATTTGGTGCATGATTAAATTTTTGTGTGATTTTTTTTTTAAAGGTATCATATCAAACTACTCCCAGATTAAAAATCAAGACTTTTCATGAAGAATAGATGGAGATATGGTTGTCCAAAGTTAGGTGAAGAAATCTGCCACTGCATGACAGTCTCACCTCTTTGTCATTCAAACAGTGTTTGAAGACCCAAATCTTAATATTTTTGCATGAAATCAGTCGGGTTTGAAAGGTAACACTTAAATGTAAATCTTAGAAGAAAAATCATCACTTTTGGGTGGAGTATTCATGGAGTTACAGCCTTCCAAGGTTGGCTTAAAATTCTGGACAGAAAGTTGTCCAACTCTCTTACTTCACCAGAAGCACATAATTTGTTATAATTCCGAGTGTAAATGATTTGAATAGTTTTTAGGAGTGTTTTTATACATAAAGCATCATGAAATTACAGATACAAAACCCTAGTGCACGCACATTATGAAGACAGATGTAAGATAATCATAAATAGAAATAAATGGGTTTGTGCAGGATAAGATGTAAACATCTTGCACTTCATAATTACCTCTTCGACCAGGAATGTGTGTGTTGAGTGATGAGGTTCTATCCACAGAGAGTTGAGATCGAGCAAGTTTTCTGGAGTGGTCGAGTATTTGATGAAAGGTGTTGAATAAGCTGGGTGTTTAAGTTAAAAATCGGGTATAAGTGTAGAGAGAGTTTTGAGAGAGAATAGGTGAGAGTGTTTTGAGTATGTGTGTATATATTTCTGCTGTTTGATACAAAGAGAATATGGTGTAGAGTGTATATGACTAATATTAGAGAATTTGATTAGGTGAGGGTGGAGGTGATTTATGGGGAGTGTAAGTTAATTGATTTGGTTTTATGGGAAATAGGTTTGCTGGCCGTTTTGAGAGGAAAGAGGTAATCATAACCCTTTTTGCGTGCACAGGTATCTTTATTTCAAATATTAATGTTCCTTTTTACAGAATATGCACGATTACTTTTCATATTAAACTACTTAGAAAACTTTTAAATCGGGCAGGATGATTTGCTGGGTGTGTGGGTAACACTTGGTTGGTTTTAAAATCGTTTAAGCATATAACTGACAGTAGATTGACACCAAGTAATTCATGATTTGTTCGTGACATGAGTGTGCTAACCGTATAACTTTGGTCTACCTGTAGAAACTCTAGTAGTAATACGTCCTTGATGACAGGATTAACTTACCTTATCAGAGGAAACTATCAGCGGTAACTGAACTAGCAGTAGCAATGTAAACAGTAGAAACATAAACAGTGGTAACCAATGGTAATAGTGCTAACAGTAGAAACAGTGGTAATTGAGCTAACAGTAGAAATTTGTGCTAACAGTGGAAACTATGATAAGAGTAGTAACTTTAAGATTTTGCGAGAGCAGTGGAAACATCACAGTGGAAACATCACTAACAGTAGAAACTCCTACTAGTAGTACTAACCGTACTAACAGTACTAACTTCAACTAGCAGTGTTAACTGAAATCAACAATATACCCTTTTACTAACAGTGGTAACTTTTGTCGAGCAGTACTAACTGTTAACCTAAGAAGATCAGGTCCAGATTTAGGTGGAATTAAGTTAGGTATTAACCTAATATTTTTGATGGTTGTAACTGTTGAAAAGAATTTCGTCCCGAATTTCAATTCATTCCATCGGTTGTCGGAGTGCTTGGGAATAAGTGCGGGTATTTGTGTCGAATATAATCTTCTCGTTCCCAAGTAAATTAAGGACCTCGACGTGAATTCCACGAACCTTAACAATGGGTATCTTACTGCGTTTCAGTCTTTTGACCTCGCGGTCCATATATTCGAGTGGCTCTTCTACGAAGTTTAGTTTATCATTTATTTGAATTTCATCGAGGGGGACAATAAGCCCTGTGTCGCAGATGGTCCAAAACCATTGCGACACAAGCCCTGTGTCGCAACCTCTGAAATCCGCAGTACTAACCTGCGACACAACCCTTAGGTCGCAACTATTATAACATGCAATGTTAACCTGCGACACTAACCACTGTGTCGCACATTTATTTAAATTCACGACCTGCGACACAAATCCTTATGTCGCACAATTATCTGAAATTTACACGCCGCGACACTACATCTGTGTCACAACAATTCACAGCGACACAACCATTGTGTCGCATAACACAGTCTGATTTAAAAACATGTTTTCACAAAGTATCGATTTCGCGAGACAACAACTATACTATATACGACACCATTCGTACACGCAATACATATACTCTTATAAGTATACAATGAAAGAAAACATAATAATAATGTCTTTGGGAATTATTATTACAAAACATCACCAACGGGCCGTACATATTTACTAAACACAAACGATCAACAAACAATTGGACATAACTAGTTGAGTGGACAACTAGCATGAATGATCTTTTGAGACATTCACTCATACATAACCTTATGCGTGTAGGGCGCTAGAAGGTTACACTTTGGAGATACGGTTATTGATCTAAACGCACGCTTTCAAGACTCAGGTGAGTCTCATAGCCCCACTTTTACCGTTTTAACTATTGGGGTGAGAATACGTACACTGTTTTCATGAACACGAGTACAGATTAACACATATACGGATTGCATGAGTGTTTTACTTTCATAATCCACACAAAAGTCCTCTACACATCATAGTTTCGTTAGTATGGATCTTAGCGCGAGTTTTTAAGAATAGATCTATTTGGAATTGATCATCCCCGTCCGGGTTAGTAACTCTAACTGGTCAAACGGGAGCTTTATTATTCGTTCATACGGGTGTTCTGGATTAGACACTTGCAGGAGGCAAACTCATATCGGTTAAGCTTCGAACTATGAGCTCATGGCAGTAGTATACATTTATTTATCGTAGTTTTGCGATACAAACAACATGGAAATCTTGTGGTTCACATTGATACTTTGATAACTAAACCTATGAACTCACCAACATTACTGTTGACATTTTAGTATGTATTTCTCATATTTACAGCCAAAGTAGGATTCCTCCAGGGGGACCGCACTTTAGAGTCGCATGGTTTCACAATTGCATTACTAGAGATTCCCTCACATTACTTTTTGTAAACTGTTATGTAATAGAATCTCCCATTTTAAAGGCGGATTCTAGGGAGACAACATTTTTGTGACATGTAAAAAATACATTTCAACATTTTATAAAAATGGAATGTACTATTTTTCAAACGACTCATTTGGAGGTCCTTCGTTATATCCTTGTGTGATGATTCCTAATTTCATCGCGCCCCGCGTTAACTTCCGCTGCATCATAATTTGAGGGTGCGACATTAATCTTATGAGTTTATATTGAGTAATTTATGTTTAATTAAAACCTTTGTGTATTCAAGTATAATTTCATTTGATTTATCTTGTTGGTGAATTATTGTATGATCAATTTAGCGGGAGCTTTTTCATATTATTAATTCATTACAATTGTTTATCTATGAACAACTGTTGATTGATTGCGAATGCAGATATTGAATAGGATAATCATTTAGACTTGAGCGTGCGAATTAGTAAAGTTGACGGAAGTTATTTACTGGATTAAATCATAAATTAGAAAATTGAACCTAAGGTGTAGGAAAAGTGGACGCTAATCCTGGCTTAATTACATTTGTGAATTCAACGTAGGTAAACTGATTTTAACAAACACACCAACATCATTAGTGAGCTAATCCAAGTAAGTGTCGCTTTAAACATAAGATCAACCTTAATCAACTTGATTCTTCATAATCCATTTTCTTTACTATTTTAGTAGTTTAATACGCAAAGCAACAACTCGGTTGCAAAACCCCCAAATTTACTTATTTGTTTAGATTAATTGCGTTTAAATACAACTCTTGAATTCACATTCCTTGTGGAACGAACCGGACTTACTGTAGCTATACTATACACGATAGGGTACACTTACCTAGTTGTGTAATATATAATTGCAGTATTTCTAAGTTTATTTTATAACTAGATTTTACACATCAAGTTTTTGGCGCCGCTACCGGGGAATGTGTTTAATTTAATAGTTAGTTTAAGTGTTATTTAATCGATCCTTTCTTGGATTATTCCAAGAGAGTTACTTTTATAGTTTTAGTTATTTTTCTTTTATAGTTTGATTGTTTGTTTATTTTGTCTAGAGTAGTTACGTTTTACCATTTTTAGTTTTTGTGTTTTTAGTAGATTTCTTTACCAATGTCTTACTATACGACTTATCAAGATTACCAACCTTTAATTTGTAAGAGTGATAATGATGATGTGCCCATGGTATCACACGAAAGGTATACGAAGAGTTTAAGGTATGCACAAGAAGGAGGTTACTAACGGGACAGTTGCCAAAGTAATATGAATATGATAGAAACCCAACCACTTCGATTAATACTTTGGAATAATGAACCATTAGTCACCCGGAAGAATGAAGAACCGGAAATTTCTAATCTTGAGAGGATACTGAAAGAGGCGATAGAGCAGACAGAGAGACAAAGTAGGGAATGGGATGAAGTTTTTGACTGGAAGATTGAGCATAACTGTGAGAGTTCGTCTGATACATTCATCGATACAAATGAAAATGTGACAACATTGAATATAGTAGGGTTAATGATTTTGATTCTAACGTTTATGCTACAAATGTTTCTTACCTTGCATTACAGGATGAGTTTGAATACGAAACAGACGAGGAGGAAGAAGATGATGAACTATTGCAGGATGTACATGTTGGACCCCCTGTTACCGGATCTAAATCAGATCGTTGACCTCGAATGTAAGCACGAAATACAAACAAACGAGTATTGAACGTTTAATCGAATCACACAATTATCTATAACGTTTTCTTTGTATAAACAATTGAAGTATAAACGTTTACAATCACTTTCACTCTCTGCCTCTCTCTCTGACTCGTCTGACCAGCTCTAACATGACCAGCAACCATTTGCGAAACCCTAACTAAATATATATATACTAACCATACTGGACCCTGCGACACAAGCCCAATGTCGCAGGCCCAGCCCATTGCGACACAACCTTTGTGTCGCTATAGCGACATAGGCTCTGTGTCGCACGACCAGTATATTGTGTATTTTCTATAATTACATTTCGTTTACAGACTCGAAAATAAAAACTTAATACTTCACACACTTAGACTAATTAACTTTAACCGAACAAATGTTGACCAACTGACTGACACACATTTATGCACCAACAGTACCCACGATTGATCTTGAAATCACGGTTGATTCAGATGGGGATGACTCGAATGAAGAAGAGGAGATGGATATCGAAGAAGATAATTAAGAGGAAAAAGTCGATCAGATTTCCATCATTCATAGTTTTGAAGTTTCTAGTTTACCAGTTTTGTCGTCTACTAAGTGCAAGGAGCTGAATAAGGAGGTAGAGAGCATTGAGAACAAGCTTTTAGAAACATATGGAAAGATTCATAATAACGATCATGCGGTTGTGTTGGAAAATCAGGGTTTTTCGAGGCTTGATTACCCTACTTTGGATGAGGAATTACATATATTACTTAGTTTTGGTGATGAGGAGCATGAAGAGCTCGGGAATAATGGAGATGGGATGATGACTGAAGAGGAGTTGTTAGAGATTATGGATTTGAGTGTGGATGAATCTCCTCCATTGCATAAAGATGTTGAAAAGTTGAAGGAAGATGATCAGACGATAATCAAGACTTCAATTGAAGAATCACGGATGGATATGAAGTTTAATCATTTGCCATGTAATCATGAGATTTTATCTTTAGAAGAGCCAAAACCTCCGGATGAATTGTCAACGAGGTTAATTGGATTAATTTCTAATTGTGATATTGAGGAGTTGAAGATTGATAAAGAACAAATCATACCCGATAAGTGCATTACAATTCATATGCGCTCCGAAAACTATGGTCTTATAGATGATCCTGGAGATATGGAGATAGCTATTTTTATGGTATCCTTGATGGTGACATATGGTGAATTTTCGAGGAGATATTGGGGAAGCATTCGGTTGATCAACAAGCCACTAGAAAACAAGTGGAGAGTTGATGTTTATATTTCTACTCTTAATAGGGAGAAGTTTTATAAGAATCACCAAACGAAGGATAACTTCCTCCCATGTGAGTATGATTGGAAAGGAAGTGGTAGTTTCAAGGATGATCCAACATGATGAAGGAAGGTCGAGTCTAGCTTTAGACTCGTTAATAACTTAAGCGCTTCGCGGGATGCAACCCGTGGGTTAGTTTTTATTTTAAATTTGTATGTTCTGAACTTTGTGGGTTTGTTCCATGGAAACCCTCACGAGACTATAACTCGTCCTCTTGGGATATCGAGGGGTTTAAAGGCTTATTGCATACGCTAAACGCAAATGTGATTCCTCGAAAATGATTGATGATTGTGGTTTTTTACGATAACAAAGATGTATATGCAACGAATGGTGATTAAAGGTTTAACGAGCCTATGAGCTTACACACATAACCCCGGGGATGTACTCGTTCCCTTTTACTTCACACGTTGGTTACTTTGCATATATTGTTTATGTTAGTGCATTGAGAGCATTGCATTAATCAAGTGTGGGGGGTTGTATTTCACTTGAACTTTATTCAATTGAAATTCTTAATCAGGTTATTATCTCTTGCCACTTATCGAGTCTGTCATTGATCTTGATTTAATCAATTGATCATAACGAATCTTTGTAACAGGCCAAGACATGGTAATTTGTATTAAAGGTTTCGATTAAAGTTTTTCCTTAGGAATTAGGTTACTTTGACATATTGTTAGGATTATATTAGTATAAGTAACTAGTCCCTTCTTGCAAAAATTTGGTATGAGATGTGTACATGAGAGTAACTTCATTGGGTGAATTGCATGACTAGCACATTTATAGCCCCACTACTAAATATGTGAGATATTTTGAACCTTATTGGAAAAACACTTATATTTAGTGTTTATATGTTTCTTTTGTTGTGAGTAGGCGTGACCAATATTTGGTTGTAAACCGTTTAATCCAAAAACCGAACCGAACCGTAAACTGTTTAAAACCAAACCGATTCTTAAAACGGTCTTCGATTCGGATTTTAACCGAAACCGAATATGATAACTTGTCTTCGGTTCGGTGATTGGTTTGATGATTGTTGATTCGGTGAAACCGAAAAAACCGATTATAATATAATAATATATATATCTTTATATTATTTAGAGATAATAATAATCTGTTACATATAAACAAACTTCATCTACATTTTCTCCAACTATGTAAACAAACAACTGGACCCAAACAAACTTTACCTTAGGAAGTTATAATTCCTAAGCTAGTTTGCTTAGGAATTGTTATTAGTCACTGCTTTGTTTTGGTTTGGATTTGGTTATGGAGTTCGTGGACACATACATTTACTCTTTTATTTTATTTAATGTGACGATGATATTGTAATGAGGAAGTTATAATTTGTAAATTCTTTATATTATATTGTACTTCGGTTTTTGTGGTTTAAACCGAAAACCGAACCGAATTGAATAACGGTCTTCGGTTCGGTTATTTCACATTATTAAATGGTTCGGTTCGGCCTTTGGTTAACGTCTTAAAAAAATTTAAACCGAAAACACCGAACCGATTAAACCAATAAAACCAAAAACTGAACCGATGAACACCCCTAATTATGAGTGTGCCAGTGAGTGTGATTTGTTATAGAACTTGCCTTTGTGATGCATTTCGAACCGCAGTGAGATCGCAAAAATGTGATATAAGTGAGGTAGTATGATAAGGAGGTATTTCTTAGGATTTTGACTAATAATTTTGATCTTCTAACCAATTATCGAGTCTGTGATCGATCTTATTTGATTGATACGAACCTCAATAATCGGTCAAGAAATCTTAATTATTTAGTTTTTATTATGTTAAACCATTTATATCCCAGTCTACCTAGGTCGAGCACTCATTTTTAGTGCTAGAAACCCTTAGAAAACTTCCACATACACTACATCATATTAGCCTTATTTTTGTGTAGTCATCACCCGAATCAATTTATTTTAATGTTACCTAGTTAGTTTTTAAATAGATTTGTTAAAAATGTGGCTTTTAATTTTTTTGAAAGGATTCCTAAATATGTTATATTCCAAAAGTTAAATTATGTTGAATTGAGATAAGTTAAAGGTTATGGAAGTTAAAGTTCAAAAAATTGGTTAATTGTAATCAACTATATGGCCTTTGAAACTTGAACAAGTAGTTCCCGAGGGGTGCTCGTCACCTAACCACCTAAGGTCTTTATCTGGTCTGGGATGGTTGGTCCGAAAGTTTGCTAAAGGGTTTCATAGAAAGTCATGGATTATAGTTAGTGCAATAAAAATTGTAAATAAATATATGCCTATTGAGGTTTGCGGAATTATAGAATTATGAATTATAAAATAATGTTATGAGAACTTCTAACTGGACTGAGATAACATATGAATCCTAAGCTTATTTTTGAGTCACGTCATAAAATTTCTAGGTAACATTTTATTAACTTTTTAACAGGTCTTAGCTACCAGTTTTCACCAATTTATATTGAGTCTGACATACCCAATTTCATCCACACCTAAATACAACACATATTGAAATATCTCTTTTGAGACTTCACCTGGTGCTTACGCTAGACGATGGAGATTTGATCCATTTACAAGCCTATGGTAACTATTGCATCACGACCTGGCTTTATTTGAGTGGTTACATCATTGATATTCCCTACCTTGTAGTATAGGTCGAGAGTTGAGTGATTGAAACACTTATCCTATTGTGAGGTGCTAGGTCGTGCGTTCGGGCTTGAAAGATTAATCGTCTCAAGGTTTTCATAATGTTTATATATATTGTTCTAACATCATTGTTTATGTGGTTATTGTTAGTATTTACTTTTGAAATCTTGTCACCGTTGGTTGAATTGCAAGATGGGTATGTTATGAATTGTTAAATCATAGTTTGCTTGAGGACAAGCAAAGTTCAAGTGTAGGGGAATTTGATATCTCTCATTTTATACATATTTATCTAACATGATATCGTGTCATTTGTATTTATTTTAAAGTAAATTCCATGAATTTTTGGTACTTAATATGCTTTGAATTCGTTTAATATTGTTAGGAATGGATACAAGAAGAAAATGGAGGAAAACGATGAAGAAATGATGAAGAAAGGAGATTTGTTGAAGATTCAGCGAGGCTCTACGGTTTTGGTCATAACTCCCTCATACGCACTCGGATTGATTTGATTCAAAAGCCCAAATGACTGGAACTCAGAGGGCTACAAGTTTGAAAAAGATGAGGTTCTGAAATTCATGAGTACACGCCGGGTACATACCTTTAGCCACCATGTAAGGGTGCCAGACGGGAAAACCTAAATTTTGGATATAAATACGAAAATAAAACCCTAAACTTGATATCTTTTGTACCTGCGAATTAAGAGACGAATTTTGGGGTATCTTGGCAAGTTTTTCATCATTCTTGAAGATCATTCCATCTACCAAATCATTCGGTCATGAAGATTGATCAACATCACGTTTAAGTCATTCGGTTAACATTCTTTCAATCCAAAACAATGTTTACTTTGGTTTTAATTATGAATCTTGTGCTTTCTAGTGTAACTATGAACTAATTTCTCTTTCACTTGCTTGGATGATGTAAACTAGTAATTAGGGGTGTTAATCTTATAAGTTTATGTTGAGTAATTTATGTTTAATCAAAACCTATGTGTATTCAAGTTTAATTTCAATTGATTTATCTTGTTGGTGAATTATTGTATGATCAATTTAACGGGAGCTTTTTCATATTAGTAATTCATTACAATTGTTTGTCTATGAACAACTGTTGATTGATTGCGAATGCAGATATTGAATAGGATAATCGTTTAGACTTGAACATGTGAATTAGTAAAGTTGACGGAAGTTATTTACTGGATTAAATCATAAGTTAGTAAATTGAACGTAAGGTGTAGGAAAAGTGGATGCTAATCCTGGCTTAATTAGATTTGTGAATTCAACTTAGGTAAACTGGGTTTAACAAACACCCCGACATCATTAGTGAGCTAATCCAAGTAAGTGTCGTTTTAAACATAAAATCAACCTTAATCAACTCGATTCTTTAGAATCCGTTTTCTTTACTATTTTAGTAGTTTAATATGCAAAGCAACAAATTTACTTATTTATTTATATTAATTGCGTTTAAATACAACTCTTGAATTCACATTCCCTGTGGAGAAACATCAGGATATCCTATCCTTTGGAAGAAACCACTAATAAGGGTTGAAGGAAAAACTATACGATCATCTTCAGAATCTAGAAATTGTAGCGCATCCCTTATCACATTCTCAGTCAGTCTAACTTCATGACCCATTACCGTTGAGGTAATAGTCGGAACATCCTCTATTGTTTCATAACTGGCATGATCCCAGCATATCACTATTTCAGCAGTGGTAGCATATCCAATGCGGGATCGCTGAAGAAAATTGATCAACGCAAGTACAGAGCTGATGTCAAGACAGACGTATCCAGAAAGGCATTGATATTGTGTCTCCCATCGAAATTCTTCTTGATTGCATTCGCAGGAATTGCCATCTGTAATCTATAAGATATAGACAATATGCACAATGAATTGTTTAGATTTAAAGTCTTATGTTATTCAAAAATTTTCTAAGTGTTGAAACTTGCGAACTTATTGACAGGTTCGCAACACTGTACATGCGTACTTAAGAGTAAGTTCGCAGAAGCATTTTACCCTTTGTTAGTGTATCAGGAATCATGCGAACATATCTTAAGTTCGCGAGTACAGTTCATGCATACTTATTATAAGTTCGCAATTACACTTAGAAATTATCAGTCAAAGGTCAAACTCTACTGTTACTGCGAACTTTATGTTAAGTTCGCAAGTACAGTGTTCACCAGACGAACACTTGTTCAATTTTTCGATTTCATTTCGAATTAATCCAATTAATCAAGCAGATTAGGCCGTTTAAATAATCAGAAGGATGTTGAGTTTAATCGTTCAAATCGTGCTTAAAACCCCAAACCCGTGAGTCTAAAAGCTAGATCCACAATATAAACCCCAAATTAATGAGTTAAAATCATACCAGTAAGTGTACGAGGGTTTGTGGTTACGTTTTCAACAAGAATCACTTGATTTTAACGGTTGAAATACAAGCAGATCTGGTTTTCAGCAAGTTCGCAAGAAAGTAAATAAAGTCACAATTTAAGTTCGCAAGAAAGAGTGCAGGTAAATTCGCAACTGAAGATATTTATACCAGAAACTGAAACTGTATGTGCAAACTTAACATTAAGTTCGCATGAACAGTGTTGCGTATTTATCTGTGCGACTTTATAAGATTTTTAATAATTTTAACTTTTAAGCTCAAACTTCTCATGAAAATAAGATCTTTCTCATATTTGAGTGACATAAAAGTAAAATAACATAGAAAAGTAAAATATTTTTGTAATTTTCTTAATTTTCTATATACAAACAAAAATCACAGTATTTTTGTATTTTTTCACAATATTTTTAAAACAAGAAAACTTAAAATATAAAACGAAAAAATCTTTTTGTCTGGAGATGATTTTGTTATGCTTTGAGATTATATCAGAAAGTATAGATTCGTTTAATATTTTTGAATTTATTTTTAATTGCTAGTATAAATTTCCACTTTAAACTTATCTGAATCAATTTTAAAACAAGTTTTCTCATCTTTTTAGATAGTTCAAGACGATTATTGATATTATTTTCCTCTTAAAACATTTTACACTTCAGTTTCTAAACAAAATTATTATTATTATGGATATTATTTGAGAGATCCAAATTTTGGCATACTCTTGAATATATTAATATCTATTTTAGGCGCAAATTAGTCTTTTGCAATATATCATATGATGAAGCTATTTTTTATTTAGAAAATTTGAATTAAAATTGGTAAGCAAGTCTACTAGCACATCAAAATCAAATCAAATTATAGATTTTATTGTTCATATACTTCTGATGTACTTGATGAGTGATGTTTTTGTGATTTTTGTATTTTTACTGTTTTTGGCTTTTTGGTATTTTTAATGTTTTTGTCATTTTAGATATTATAAAAGAAATAGCAGACAAAAAGCTAACTAAAAAAAGTATCTAGTCACTCAATATGATCGAGATCTTTCATCCCAATCATTGAAACAAGGTCATCAAATCGATCTTTTGGAAAGGCTTTTGTGAAAAGATCTGCTTTTTGCTTTAGGGTTTCAAGGTGTACCAAGGTGATTAGCCGTTTTTCATAACAATCCCTAATAAAATGGTGCCTAAGTTCAATGTGCTTGGTCTTAGAACGTTGGACGGGATTTTAGTCACACATATTGCGGTCGTGTTGTCAATATGGATTGGGGTTGCTATATACAACAACCCGTAGTCTCTGAGTTGATGTTGAAACCAGAGAACCTGGGAACAACAACTCAATGCGGCAATGTATTCTGCCTCAGCTGGGGAAGTAGAAACAGTTGTCTGTTTCTTACATTGCCACGAGACTAGGCGCATGCCCAAGAATTGGCATCCACCCGTTGTGAATTTCTTGTCCAATTGACAAACACCATGATCAGAATCAGAAAAAGCAAGTAGATCAAAATTATCATATTTCGGGTACCAAAGTCCAAGTTTTGGTGCACCCTTAAGATAAGAAAGAATCCTTTTTACTGCTTTGAGGTGAGAAATCTTCAGAGTGGCTTGATATAGGGAACATAATGCAACAGCGAACATTATATCTGGGCGAGATGCCGTCAGATACATCAACGAACGGATAGTAGACCGATATTCCTTTTGATCGACAAATTCTTCTTCCGGAGAAGGCTCAAGTTTGTGAGTAGAATCAATGGGAGTTCCAAATGTACGACAATCGAGCATTTTAAACCGGCTCAAAATGTCATGTACATACTTTGTTTGATGAACGAATATCCCTTGTTCGGATTGTTGAACTTGCAATCCAAGAAAGAAGGACATTTCACCCATGGAACTCATCTCAAACTTAGCTTTCATTTTTTTCTCGAATTCAGTACAAAGAGCTTCATTCGTTGATCCGAAGATAATGTCATCACATATATTTGTACCAATAACAAATCGTCCTTAGATTTCCGTATGAACAATGTGCTATCAATTTGCCCTTTTGAGAAACCGTTTTGAAGCAAATGAGTAGACAATGTTTCGTACCACGCTATGGGTGCTTGATGAACACCGTACAAAGCTTTGTGGAGCTTGTACACATACTCGGTATGGTCGAGGTCTTCAAACCCAGGAGGCTGACATACGTACACCTCTTCCTGAACCTTGCCGTAAAGAAAAGCAGATTTCACATCCAGCTGAAAGACTTTGAATCTTTTGAATGTAGCATATGCAAGAAACAGACGAATAGATTCAATTCTTGCAACTGGAGCGAAAACTTCGTCATAGTCTAAGCCCTCGATTTGAGTAAAATCTTGTACGACTAACTGTGCTTTGTTTCTCACTACTACCCCGCGATCATCTTTTTTATTTCGAAAACCCCATCGCATTCCTATCGGGTGTTCGCCCTTGGGTAGTGGAACTAGCCTCCAGACATCTAATTTTACAAAATGCTGCAGCTCCTCTTGCATTGCCTCGACCCGTGAAGGTTCTTGCAAAGCTTCATGAATCTTTTTAGGCTTGATTTGAGACAGGAAACAAGATTCTATATGAGCCGATTGAGCTTCCATTGCAGGTTCACTGAATTGAAGTTGATTTCTGGTTCTGACACCCACTGAGAGATCACCCAAGATTTGTTCCGTGGGGTGAATATTATGAATTCTCAGGGTGGGGATAGTTTCTTGAGCAACTGTTGAATCCAAATTTTTCAAATTCGAATCAACAACCTTTTGAGCAGGTTCACTTGTGCTAGCTTCTTCATTTGAAACATTCGTGAATTCAGTTTGAGGATCTTGAAGTTCATCAAGATTCTCATCACTTTCTGCATCAAAATCATGGTGAGTAACAGACACAGGTTCTGGAGAAGAAGTGGATGGAACATTGTTAGCAACATTATGTCCACTTACTCTCCCATAAACCATACTATATATTTGGTCATCACAGTCAAGAAGAATTTGAAAAGATTTGAAGAGTGAATCGTAATCAAAAATCCAATCTGGACCAGTACCTTGTTTTGGGTCAGTGTATCGAAGACATTCTACCTCAAAATGTTCCTCAACACAAACCGTAACTTTATTAAACACTCGTTTGTTTGGAGAGTTAACAGAATAACCAAGAAAATAACCATTTACTGTTTTCTCTCCAAATTTAGATAAATGATCTTTAGTGTTTAATATAGTGCAAGGACATCCAAATGGTTCAAGAAATTTTATATTCGGTTTCCGGTTATTAAGAAGTTCATAGCATATTTTATTTTTCTTTTTAACCGTTAACACACGATTCAGCACATAACATGCCGTATTTACCGCTTCTGCCCAAAATGTAATGGGAAATTTAGAATCAGCGAGCATCGTACGAGCACATTCAATTAGAGTTCTATTCTTTCGTTCAGCTACTCCAATCTATTGTGGAGTACGAGGTGCACTGAACTGGTGATGTATACCATTTTCTATGCAAAATAGTTCCAGGTTATGGTTCTTGAATTCTGTGCCGTTGTCACTACGAATCATCTTAATTTTCAAACGGCAATAATTTTCTAATTTCAGAAAGAGAAACTTCAGAATTTCTGAAGTTTCATCCTTCGATCTTAGAAAATATATCCAAGAAAACCTCGAAAAATCGTCAGTGATCACAAGACCATATTGCTTTCCACCCATACTACGCACATTCACTAGGCCGAATAAATCCATGTGCAGAAGTTCCAATGGTGCCTGAATAGAGTTCACCGCTTTGGGCACATGAGACTTCCGATATTGCTTTCCTTTTGAGCAAGAAATGCAGTGATCATTTAGCGCGAAAGTATGATGAGGAATGCCTTCGACAAGATTTAATCTGACCAAATCATTCATTTTTCTGAAGTGAATATGGCCCATTCTTCTGTGCCAAAGCATTGACTTTTTCTCTGAAGCTTTTGATAGCAAAAAGTATATTCATCCGAAGTAGAAACAGTACGCATATCTAGGACATACGTGTTCTTTCTCCTTGGGGCTCGCATAACTATCCACTCTTCCGGTATGACAAAACCAGGCTTCAATATTGAACACTCAACTTCAGTGAAAACAGTTGTGTACTGTTTATCACATACTTGAGATACACTCAAAAGATTGTACTGGAGCTGTTCACAATAGTTCACTTTCTCAAAGCTGATTTTTCCATTTGACACAGTTCCCTCTGCTGTGATTTGACCACGCTCATTGCCTGCGAAGGCTACATATCCTCCATGAATTGATTTTACGTCAAAGAGTAAGGATATGTTTCCAGTCATATGCCTGGAACAGCCATTGTCGACATACCAAATATTTTCAACTGGACGACGACTTTGTTCCATCACAAAACAGTCAAAAGATTAGTTTAAAATGGACACCCAAGCTTTGACAGCTTTGGGTTATCCGTCCTCTCCAATGATTATTGCATCAACCATTTTAGAATTTTTATCCAAAGATGGTGAAACAGATGATGCAACATCAGCAGAAATTTTCACTAGGAACTTTTACTTTCCAGACCTTAACTGGTTTTGCTGATTGCTTGAGTGAAGGTTAAGGAATAGGTTTCTTAGCTTGTTCAACTTTTGCTAACTTTTGTTGACCAAACGTCGACTCCTTTGAGATACCATTTTTAAACCTTTTAGAAGGTACTTCTTTAGAAGTTTTTCCTTGAAAATTTCATTTTGACTCAAAATATGTCGATCGTTTAGTCACATTACTCAATCAATCTTTGATAATGTGTCCTTGGTAACCATAATTAAAACATGTTCTCCTTTCAACAAAAACTTTAGAGTTCATAGATTTAGGAGGAATAGGAACATGTGTTGAGCAATCTTGTGAAATGTCAGCTAAAGATTCTCCACGTTTTAGAATTCTCACCTTTTTTACAGATTCAGTTGATGGTTTGTTAGCTTGAGATTTTGAAGATGTTTTCTTTGTGGCAACATTTATATTAAATTCTTTCTTTAAAATCTCAGTATCTGCTTCAAGCCTAGTCATTCCTTTTGAGAATGCCATTTAATATTCATTTGTAATAATAAAGTTTTCAGGCTTGACCGCAGATTTGTCAACTTGAACTTCAACACGTTCCTCAATGATACTGATAGGTGTTTCAGTATCATTGTTTTTCTTAACACTAGATTTTGAAGAAAGTTCTTTTTGGACTTTCTTCAATGGCTTATCACTAAAAGAATTTCTATAATTTGCTGATTTTGTAAGCGAAGAAGTCAATGTTTCAAAATCTGTGATGGAGTCTTTATCTGGTACTTGAGTATATGATTTAGGTGGAGGCACCGCATGATATGCTATACCAGATTTGGACTTCGTATCCAGATTTTGATCATGAATAATCGTATCGAGAATCATTGAAGAAGCTGAGAAGTTTGAAAATTTTCTCTTATAGTTCAAGACTTCACTTTTTATCTCAGCTAATTCTTTGTTCAAAAGGTCATTCTCTATTAGATTACTATCAATAGTTGCTTGTTGATTTAAAATCTTAATTTTCAAGCGTTGAGTATCATCACTTGAAGATTTAGATTTTTCTTCGTAAAGTTTCTCATTTGATTTCAAAACTTTATTTGCAAGTTTTAACTTCTCAATAGTATCTAACAGAGTAAGATTTTGATCTTGATAGATCTTAATCTTAGCTTCAAATTCAGCACATGATAGACAAGGTTTAGAAAAAGAATCAGCATCAACCTCGTTGATGTTTGCCATAAAAGCTTAATTCTGAGAATGAGCGTAGGCAGCAACATCTTCAGCTTGTGCATGCCAGTCATAGCTGTCATCAGATGAGGATACTAGTGCTAATGCAGAAGATCCTTGATGAGTGAGTTTAGCCTGAGAAGCATTATTGTTGTTGTATGAGGGTCTTGGAGTACTAGGTTTTGTAAAACCCGAGGCAGGTTGTTTTCCTTTCTCACACTCTCTAGCAAAATGTCCGTAGTTTTGACAGTTATAACACCAGATTTTGCTTTTATCAAAACCTAAACCCAGTTTTGTAGTACCGCTGATTTGAGATCGACTAGTTCTCTGCAAAAAGTTCCTAGCTCTTCTGGTCAACATGGCCATACTCCACTTGATATCCATTTCCTCTAAATCATCAGGATAAATATGATCATAGTCATCATTTGTCAGATCCAGATTTGATGTTTTAGAAAGAAAACCCTCATACAAACTCATAAAGGAGTTCAATAGAGCAATGTGATCTTCAGCTCCTTTGGAAGACATAGACATAGTAGGTTGGACACTTGCTGTTTTAACATTGTTTGAACAATGCATACAAAGAACACCACCGCTACTACTGCTTCCAGTTACATGCTCCTTCTCACTACTTATACTAGATATCAAAGCAATACCCTCTCCACTAGACTCTGCAGAAGATACATCACTGTACAAACTTGGATTCTGAATAGCACTTTTTCCAGTTGCTTTCATTTGCATATCTAATTCATATGCTTGCAGTTTTCCAATAAGTTCATCCAAAATCCCATGTACCTAGCTCTGGTTTCTCCTCAAGCAACATTACTCGAACATTCCATTTCTGGGGTAGAGAATGTAACAGCTTCTTGTTAATTACCAAATCAGAAAGCTCCAAATCTAATTCTCCGAGTTCACAAATGAGAAGCGAAAATCTGGAAATTAACGCATCGAATGTTTCATTCGGTAATTGAGTGAACATATCAAATTGTTTTCTTAAAAGATCTTCACGACTCTGTTTATATTGATCATTTCCCCCAAACCTTTTCTCAATTTGCCTCCCACAACTCAAAAGTAGTAACCTTCTTCTTAAACAGCATCATCATGTCCTTTGACAAATACATCGTGATAGCAGCATAACATTTTCTTTCCTTCTCATATTCTTTCTTCTATTCAGGAGTCATCAAACTAATGGTCTTAAAACCACGACCGTTATCCATAAGAGGAAGAGAATATGGAGTTTTAAGAAAACCAAGCAATTCTGGATCACTAAAAGAAATATAGTTATCGAAACGAAACTTCCAATTTGCACAGTCACTTGCTTTGACAAACCGAGTTGGTTTGTTTGGTGTACCAATTTCGTTATCAAATTTCAACATATTCGCCATATTGTACGCCATCTCAAGAAAAAAAAAATCTAATTCCAAACAGTAACCCAACACTTATTACAAGTTCCCAGTCTTCAATTTCTTTAAACTTGCGAACTTAACGGTAAGTTCGCAGTAACAGGGCTCAACAAGTTCGCTAAAGTCAAAATAGTCAAACTAAAATTTCGCGCCACACAAGTTCGCAGGAAACGGTTTTTCTGGAACAAGTTCGCAGTAATCAAAATAAGTTCGCTATCAGCCCAGAAAACGTAACTTCGACCAAAATCTCAGAATTAACTCGAATAACCCAACTTTAACTCTTGTAATAAACTAAAACAACTCTTGCGAACTAGCCTAACAAGGGGAGGAAGGCAAAACAAAACTGAACGTCACACCTCATGGCGCATGCCACGTTTATCCCTAAGTAACACACCAACTTCGACTTCGAACAAATTTCGGGACGAAATTTCCTTAACAAGGGGAGAATGTGACACTCGACAAATTAGGACAATTATTTGAGCCTAACAATAGTGTAATTACATGTATTTAGATATATATTAGGCTAAATACTTGTAACTACTTGTAACTATGTTTATATATGTATGTACACATACGTAATTATTTGCAATTACGCGAAACGAATGGACTGAGTCCGACAATCTATACGGCGTTGGTGATAACTTTTCATAAATAATGTAAACCTATTTTATAAATTAAATAGTAATTATTTACCCCATATTATTATTTATAAATAATAATATACGAAAAACCTAGGCGTTTTGCTTAAAACGTAACAAACGCAACGAAAACGCGTAAATCGCGCACGACAACCGAACGAAACTCGAACTATATTCCAATAACTTAAAATGAAGTATTTTAAATAAAACTTCAATAAAAATTCACACGAATAAATCGTTAACGAAAAGCTTAATTAATAAACGTTTAACATTTAAACGAACGATGAAACGAACGGGTAAACGAGCACCGCACGTAACGCAAATTGCGGAAATAAATTAACACACCCACATGGTGGGACCCACCCCAAAGATCTGCATTTTTACCAAGAATAACCCTTCCCCATGCCCACTTTGTTAATCACTCCACTCCACCTTTCTTTTCATTCATCATATCACCATTTCCCTCACTTTTCTCCTCCTTCTCTCTTCCCCCTCTCTCTAGAACGAATTTTGGCTGCCATCAACCACCACCACAGCCACCAAACATCACCATAAGACCCCCATACAAGCACCAAGGAGCCACCATAAACCGCCACCGAGATCTTCAAGAAAAACGCGAGAAAACGAGCACACTAGCTTCTTCTCCTCCTTCTCGATTGTACAAACATTGTAAGAACTTCAAAACTCTTCTAAAACACTTGTAACACTTCTATAAACATGTTATAATGTTCACTTAACAAGGAAATGTCCAAATCATAACATAAAACTCGTTTTTTCATGGTTAAAATTGTCAAAAACGTCACATGCAAGCTGATCAGAAAAATGGTCTGACTTTGAGAGGCTGTTTCTCCCTCAAAACTTGACCAAAATGAACGATTCAAAAGGCAAAAATTAAGTTTAAGAAGTTAGCTTTCATTTCCAAGTGGTTTCACGATTTTTGGAGTTCGTTTGATACCCGAAATGATTTTTACAAAAACATGTGTACAGGCTGTCCAAAAACCCAGAAAATTCACCCTTCTTGTTTTAATCATAACTCGAGATATACACCTCCAAATGACGTGAAACCACTGCCAAAAGTTCACAAGTTTTGTTAGGTACAAATGTCGTTTAGATAACTTTTTCGAAAAATGTGTATATTTTGCCCAGAAAATTAATCTTCTTGCATGTGTCCTGATTGGTCACTTTTTGACCTCAGTAGATAAATGTAATTTTTAAAAATACTTAGACTTGCTTAAAAATTCTATAAAAATTACTGAAAGTAGTCAAGATATAGGGGAACCTCTGTGATTTTTCTTGTATTCTATTTCGGACTTATGATTTTCGAAATCGAGCCAACAAAAATGTACATTTTCTGGAAATATAAAAGGTGGACTGATTTTGCACAAAAAGAAAAACCGACACTTGTAAACCTACTAAAAATGGAAGAACTAAATTTTTACAACCCTTAGACATATTTAAGAGTCATGTAAAAGTTTCGGGTCAAACCGAGCACATTTGACCACTTTCCCGAACTTGAAAAGCATAGCAGAACCTTAGTGTCGCACCTGGCCCAAATTGGGTGCGACACTAACCTCTGTGTCGCTATTTTTTTTAAACAAACAGTGGTAACCTGCGACACTAACTCCTGTGTCGCTACAAACAGTATTAACTAGCGACACCAACCCTTGTGTCGCTATCTATAAAACAGTGGAAACTAGCGACACCAACCCTTGTGTCGCTACCTCTAAAACCAAACAGTATAAACCAGCGACACTAAGACAATGTCGCTACCACCTCGAGTGTCGCAGTAACCTGCGACACTAACCTCTGTGTCGCTTAACAAAATTAATCAAATTTATGTTTTCCCAAAATGTCACCAACGAGCCGTACATGTTTTCTAAACACAAGCGATAACCAAACAATTGGACGTTTCTAATTGAGTGAACTAGCTTAGGTGGACATTAACCCTCCACCTACACGATTTACTTAAGTGGACATTAACCCTCCACTTACATAGATGATCTTTTGAGATCTACTTACACAACCTTATACGTTTAGGACGTTAGAAGGTTGCAACTTGGAACACATTGCTTGCTATTTGATTATTGTTTGCTATTTGCTAAACTCAGGTGAGTCTTACAGCCCCACTTTTACTTTTACTGTTTTATATATTTTGGGGTGAGATACAAATGCTTAACTGTTTTTCATGAACACAAGTACTCGATTATTTTTACAAGGTTGTATGAGTTGTTTTTAATCCATTAAAAGTCCTCAACACACATGGTTCGTTAACTGCGAAGGCGCGAGTGCTAGAGAATAGATCTATTATGGGAATGACACCCCCGTCCGGGTTACTAGCTATAACCAAGTTAAAAACGGGCACTCTAGTATTTGTCATAAAGGTGTTTCGGATTAGACACCTCCGGGAGGCACAAAACGGGTTAGGCTTCGAACCGTGGGCTCATGGCAATTTCGGAAACATTAATTTTGTTTACTTTATTTGCTTGATTGCAAATCACGGATAAATCTTGTGTTTCATAACTATGTTTTTTTTTACTATTAAACCTGTGAGATTCACCAACCTTTTGGTTGACTCTTTAGCTTTGTATTCTCAGGTACTCAGCAACAGTAGGATTGCCCACATGATTGCTAGCTACATCGAGTCGCATGCATTATACGTATATGAAGACGTTCATATATTATTTTTGAAATATTTCGTTATATACTAGAATCTTCAGATTATTATTTCGCGAACTCGAGGCTAATGTAAACTTTTAAAGTATTTCAATGTAACTACTTTTGTACTATTTTATAAACGTCTCATATAGAGTCGTTCGCTTTTTCCTTTGTGTTGTGATTACTTGATTAGTCACGCCCCGACCCGAACCGCTTCCGCTGTACAAATCAGGGGGTGTGACAGATTGGTATCAGAGCCAAGGTTATAGCGAACTAGGTTGCATTAGTGGGCCTAGACTATAACCGTTAAGTTAGTATTCCTTGTTAGGTATAACTGGTTCAGATATTGCATCATTTGAACTTAATTTAACATAGCCTGATCAACTATGTACAATTAAAGGAGAATCGATGCAAGCTTTGAAATGGATATAGTGAATGGGAATACATTAGAAGACTTAGAGCGATGATAGAAGTGGGACCAACCTTTATACGTGCTTATGTAATGGGTTTATAGATATATACATATATACCTACATATATATATAACATTACGTATACTAGACTATATTACCACGGAAAACGACAACCACTCCCTCTAATACGCTACTTGACCTCGAGAACGAGACTGAAATCTTGTCAATTACTATGGAGACACCCATGATAACCACTTACCCACGCACATCGCACAACGACACTACTAAGGATGAACCAATGGAACTAGAACCACACGAGAATTCGCCACCTAGGCGCGACACATCTATTTCCTCTATTTCGTACTCCCCCTTCCCTCTAATCATAAACCTACGAACTGCTTGTGTTATATGCGATTAGAAGAACTACTAGGTCATCTCAGACTAACCCCATCTCGTTCAGAATAAGACTTATGCGACTTCTCCGAATTACAACGACTCCCGACACCTTTGTAAACTTCGGAGCCTATAAATCCTTCGGACTCATACCTTAAATGGTTTCTGATCACTCACATCATTGATTTCCTCTCAATAAGGAATCATGCCGCCAAGACGCCAACCGATAAGTCCTGAAGAAATTGCTCAACTCGTCTCCCAAGGGGTTGCTGAAGCTATGGCAGCTTACGAAGCAGCCAGAAACGGCCCTAATGCTAACCAAAGAAACGCTGAAGAACCCGTCTACAACGCACCTGTAACCAAACCCTGCACATACAAAGATTTCATGAACTGCAAACCCCTCAATTTTAAGGGCACCGAGGGAGCCATCGGTCTCATTCGATGGATAGAGAAAATGGAATCTGTTTTCCGGATCTGCAACTGCACGGAGGAAAACAAGGTCAAGTTCTCTACTTGCACCCTCGCTGGCGGTGCACTCACATGGTGGAATTCATACGCTCAGACCGTGGGAATTGATGCCGCCTATCAACTTCCATGGGAAGACCTCAAGAAAATGTTGAAGGAAGAATACTGCCCTCGAGAGCAACTCCAACAGCTCGAGGAGGAATTCTGGCACCTCTCTGTTCAAGGGAATGATATCACCAGCTACACCACCAGATTTCACCAGCTTGCTGTCCTATGTCCATCTATGGTGGACCCCGAACAAAAACGTGTCGAAAGATACATTTGGGGACTACCAGAAAAGATCCAGGGAAATGTAACCTCTTCTAAGCCCGGAACCATCCAAAGTGCCGTTCGTATGGCACACGAGCTTATGGCTCAAATTGTTCGCCGAGAGGCATCCGCTGAGAAAACTACCGGGGACAACAAGCGAAAGTGGCTTGGGACCAACCAAACTCAACAGCAACAACAAAACAAAAAGCCGGAGACCCTTAAGGCTTATGCATCAGGATCTGGAGAGAGAAGAGGGTACATTGGAACCAAACCCTTCTGTTCAAAATGCAGCCGCCACCATGACGGGCTTTGTGGCACTCCTTGCGACAAGTGCAACCATTATGGTCACCTAGCAAACGATTGTCGAACGAAAGCCTGTTACGAATGTGGCAACACGGGACATTTCCGGAACGACTGTCCCAAACTAAAGAATAACAACAACGAGGCTCGAGGTAGAGCTTATGTGCTAAATGCTGGGAATGCTCGTCAGGACCCGGATACGGTCACGAGTACGTTCATTATCGCGCTGTTGAACAACTCTGTGTTACTTTCCTTAAATAAGGTTTTATATACCCAACGCTTTTCCCCACTCCCTTAGAGTTTAAGTACACAATAAAACTTGCAAACGAACTCTTCCGCCAATTATTTCACGCTTGTCGAGATCAAGCACCTCGATATCATCGTCGGTACGTATCGACTGCCCAAGCACCGTGCCGAGATCACCTGTTCTGAGAAAACTGTCCGTCTTTCTACCATCTCGAATGGAACCTCAAGTCCTGCGAACAATATTATTCGCCAGAATCCGTAACCTTGTTTCGGGTACGAGACTTCTCGACAACTGAATCGTTTCAACCTTATTCGATAATGAGTACGCTTAGTTCACTACACTATCACGCCACAATGACTAAGATGCCAAGTACTATTTTATAACTGGCCACCTTAGACTATATGAACACAGTAGAATTTATAAAGTTACCCTAAGCTACTAACCCTAATGTAGCCATACTCTGGTGACTAGCAAACAGACCTTGTCCAGCGGACAAAATGGCCAACAGAGTCGAAACTCCTCCTCTCCCCTCCCTTAGTTGCCAGTAGGGCACTAGCCTAACAAGGGGAGGAAGGCAAAACAAAACTGAACGTCACACCTCATGGCGCATGCCACGTTTATCCCTAAATAACACACCAACTTCGACTTCGAACAAATTTCGGGACGAAATTTCCTTAACAAGGGGAGAATGTGACACTCGACAAATTAGGACAATTATTTGAGCCTAACAATAGTGTAATTACATGTATTTAGATATATATTAGGCTAAGTACTTGTAACTACTTGTAACTATGTTTATATATGTATGTACATATACGTAATTATTTGCAATTACGCGAAACGAACGGACTGAGTCCGACAATCTATACGGCGTTGGTGATAACTTTTCATAAATAATGTAAACCTATTTTATAAATTAAATAGTAATTATTTACCCCATATTATTATTTATAAATAATAATATACGAAAAACCTAGACGTTTTGCTTAAAACGTAACAAACGCAACGAAAACGCGTAAATCGCGCACGACAACCGAACGAAACTCGAACTATATTCCAATAACTTAAAATGGAGTATTTTAAATAAAACTTCAATAAAAATTCACACGAATAAATCGTTAACGAAAAGCTTAATTAATAAACGTTTAACATTTAAACGAACGATGAAACGAACGGGTAAACGAGCACCGCACGTAACGCAAATTGCGGAAATAAATTAACACACCCACATGGTGGGACCCACCCCAAAGATCTGCATTTTTACCAAGAATAACCCTTCCCCATGCCCACTTTGTTAATCACTCCACTCCACCTTTCTTTTCATTCATCATATCACCATTTCCCTCACTTTTCTCCTCCTTCTCTCTTCCCCCTCTCTCTAGAACGAATTTTGGCTGCCATCAACCACCACCACAGCCACCAAACATCACCATAAGACCCCCATACAAGCACCAAGGAGCCACCATAAACCGCCACCGAGATCTTCAAGAAAAACGCGAGAAAACGAGCACACTAGCTTCTTCTCCTCCTTCTCGATTGTACAAACATTGTAAGAACTTCAAAACTCTTCTAAAACACTTGTAACACTTCTATAAACATGTTATAATGTTCACTTAACAAGGAAATGTCCAAATCATAACATAAAACTCGTTTTTTCATGGTTAAAATTGTCAAAAACGTCACATGCAAGCTGATCAGAAAAATGGTCTGACTTTGAGAGGCTGTTTCTCCCTCAAAACTTGACCAAAATGAACGATTCAAAAGGCAAAAATTAAGTTTAAGAAGTTAGCTTTCATTTCCAAGTGGTTTCACGATTTTTGGAGTTCGTTTGATACCCGAAATGATTTTTACAAAAACATGTGTACAGGCTGTCCAAAAACCCAGAAAATTCACCCTTCTTGTTTTAATCATAACTCGAGATATACACCTCCAAATGACGTGAAACCACTGCCAAAAGTTCACAAGTTTTGTTAGGTACAAATGTCGTTTAGATAACTTTTTCGAAAAATGTGTATATTTTGCCCAGAAAATTAATCTTCTTGCATGTGTCCTGATTGGTCACTTTTTGACCTCAGTAGATAAATGTAATTTTTAAAAATACTTAGACTTGCTTAAAAATTCTATAAAAATTACTGAAAGTAGTCAAGATATAGGGGAACCTCTGTGATTTTTCTTGTATTCTATTTCGGACTTATGATTTTCGAAATCGAGCCAACAAAAATGTACATTTTCTGGAAATATAAAAGGTGGACTGATTTTGCACAAAAAGAAAAACCGACACTTGTAAACCTACTAAAAATGGAAGAACTAAATTTTTACAACCCTTAGACATATTTAAGAGTCATGTAAAAGTTTCGGGTCAAACCGAGCACATTTGACCACTTTCCCGAACTTGAAAAGCATAGCAGAACCTTAGTGTCGCACCTGGCCCAAATTGGGTGCGACACTAACCTCTGTGTCGCTATTTTTTTTAAACAAACAGTGGTAACCTGCGACACTAACTCCTGTGTCGCTACAAACAGTATTAACTAGCGACACCAACCCTTGTGTCGCTATCTATAAAACAGTGGAAACTAGCGACACCAACCCTTGTGTCGCTACCTCTAAAACCAAACAGTATAAACCAGCGACACTAAGACAATGTCGCTACCACCTCGAGTGTCGCAGTAACCTGCGACACTAACCTCTGTGTCGCTTAACAAAATTAATCAAATTTATGTTTTCCCAAAATGTCACCAACGAGCCGTACATGTTTTCTAAACACAAGCGATAACCAAACAATTGGACGTTTCTAATTGAGTGAACTAGCTTAGGTGGACATTAACCCTCCACCTACACGATTTACTTAAGTGGACATTAACCCTCCACTTACATAGATGATCTTTTGAGATCTACTTACACAACCTTATACGTTTAGGACGTTAGAAGGTTGCAACTTGGAACACATTGCTTGCTATTTGATTATTGTTTGCTATTTGCTAAACTCAGGTGAGTCTTACAGCCCCACTTTTACTTTTACTGTTTTATATATTTTGGGGTGAGATACAAATGCTTAACTGTTTTTCATGAACACAAGTACTCGATTATTTTTACAAGGTTGTATGAGTTGTTTTTAATCCATTAAAAGTCCTCAACACACATGGTTCGTTAACTGCGAAGGCGCGAGTGCTAGAGAATAGATCTATTATGGGAATGACACCCCCGTCCGGGTTACTAGCTATAACCAAGTTAAAAACGGGCACTCTAGTATTTGTCATAAAGGTGTTTCGGATTAGACACCTCCGGGAGGCACAAAACGGGTTAGGCTTCGAACCGTGGGCTCATGGCAATTTCGGAAACATTAATTTTGTTTACTTTATTTGCTTGATTGCAAATCACGGATAAATCTTGTGTTTCATAACTATGTTTTTTTTTACTATTAAACCTGTGAGATTCACCAACCTTTTGGTTGACTCTTTAGCTTTGTATTCTCAGGTACTCAGCAACAGTAGGATTGCCCACATGATTGCTAGCTACATCGAGTCGCATGCATTATACGTATATGAAGACGTTCATATATTATTTTTGAAATATTTCGTTATATACTAGAATCTTCAGATTATTATTTCGCGAACTCGAGGCTAATGTAAACTTTTAAAGTATTTCAATGTAACTACTTTTGTACTATTTTATAAACGTCTCATATAGAGTCGTTCGCTTTTTCCTTTGTGTTGTGATTACTTGATTAGTCACGCCCCGACCCGAACCGCTTCCGCTGTACAAATCAGGGGGTGTGACAAGTTACAACAGAAACCGTCAATCCGTAATCTTCATGAAAATAATTCAAGTCGAAATTTATTGAAATATACTGTGCAGAACTTAAATTCGATCCATAATCAACCTTCTGAATTAGAGAATTTATTGAATTTGAACACCTGAGACTAAATTCAAATTCACCCGTAACCGCGAAGATCACAAAATTCGATCACCACCTGAAATGATTCAATTAACCGAACTGAATCTCAATTAGCAATCTAATCAATCAATTAACACCAAATACGCACTCAATTTCACCGAAACTTCACGAATTCGAAATGAACACCGTAGCTCTGTTTTCACGAAAACGATCAAATTCAACCTGTAATGGCTCTGATACCAATTGTGGAACCCGTACACTTGATCTTAGAACTTGATCACGAACAATTGTTAGCGGAATCTTCAATTGAATGCTTGAATCGTAAATAATCAAATCACAAACTCACGGTGTAAATAAACTTTTTCACTTTTTCTATTAATCAAGAACGCAAACGGTTACAACTTGTATGAATGATGCTAGCTACTGATTATACAAATTGATAACATTCAAAGTACGTGCGTACTTATTTACAAACACAAGACTTCTATATATAGACAATGTTGCTGCGAACTTAATGAGACCTGCGAACTTATTGACAAGTTCACATAACAAGTTCGCACAAAGCTTATGTTCGCAGAAACACTTGACAAAAATCATAAGTCTAAAATCAACTTCTAAACTACAAGTTGCATGACACACTAGTTGTACCAACACAGTTTAATAATGAAAATCATAACAGACTCTCCCTCCCCCGGTAAAAGTGTAAAAATAACATCTCGGTGAATTTCAGGTCTGTATGCAGAATATACTCGGTGAGCAAGCAGTAATACTCGGCAACTTTTCTGTTCAAGTATGCAAAAGTCGCTTCAAACGGCTCAATTCTCACACTTATTTGTTGACATGTATAAGATAAAACAACAAACTCAACTTCTCCAAAGCAAATATTAAATTTGATTGTCGGGGTTTGAAACGTTGGCATTTGTTAAAACATGTATTTCTTCCTCTATATAAAGATTTCACTACACATATACATCGATTTATCACCACAAATACATGTTCAACCGCACCAAGAAAGAGTATTTATTAGATGGGTATTTTGACCGCTACCGAAAAACTTCTATTTTTCGTAGAGCTAGCATCTGGGCGGTCTAATAACGCTTCAGATGACGTTTTTCATCTCCACAACAAACTTTTTCTGTAGTAGCGGCTCTAATAATGATTTACGGGGCAAAAATTTCACCAATTAGCTAGGCAATATTTAAAGTAAGTTATAATTTTTTAATAGACCATCAATAAAAACAAGTAGAAAGTGTTTGAACAAAAGTTCAAACTTAACTCTCTTCAATTATGAGATTGTTCTAATGCTACCATATCATGAAAATGACTTGAATATAAACTTAGAAACAAAAAAATTTCACTTCTTATATATGCTTGTTTTCTCCGTCAAGAATGTTACTTTTTTATTCCTATATAAACATAAATATCCAACTCCCTAATTCCACTTGAAAAAAACAACTGGTTTTCTATATTACTAAGACTGATCAGACCAAGAATGTGCTATTCCTAATTGATGCATCAAGAAATCGACTCTTTGGACATGAAGATTGCAGAGGGAAAGCTTCATACGACTGCTGAATACTTGCCAATCTTCTATATACATATCAGGTAAATTAGTTATGCACATTGCCATCACTTGATGATAGATTCGAGTTCCTATTTAAGTATCCTACTTGCAAAATGTATTAAGAGCACCCTTTTTACAACTGAAAATACGGATGAATATGTTCTTACTAAGAATTTAACGACGGGTATATCATAGGCGTGGTAAACAACAAACAACATAATTCTGTGTTGCTGGCAGATCTTGTGCAACATAAGCATTTTTATTTTAGAGTTTTTATATGCTCTGAATTTTTCATATATACATATCATGCTCCTCTTTTTAGACTAAAAGCACCTTAGTATTTTCTTATTTAGGAATTTTTTTTGGATGATATTAATTAAAAAAAAAAAAATCTACTCTTGACTTCTTCAAAAGAAAATACGGGCAAAGCATGAGTTTGCTACCCGATTTGGGTACGTAGTAATAGCTGAATACTTATATATGTTGATTGGCTCGAATACACATATCACCTTATATGTTGGGGATAAGTACTTGAAAATGTAATAAACTAAGGTTTGATATTCGTTGTGTGTACTTAACTACTTGGGTGTACATTGTACAAGGATGTCACGTGACACCTTATATAGATGACACGCCAGTAAAGGTACTATAAATTACGTATAATGTATCAAATTACACACAATGTAAGCACGAGTAGTTTAATACACACTACGAAAGTCAAACCTTAGTTGATGTAGGATTACATTTTCAAGTACTTAATTATCCCTTATATGTTGTTGATGTACGAACAGCATTATATGCAGGTACAATTAGATGTGCTATTTCATCCTCCAGCTATTGTGTACGCGTGCAACAGTATTTTCCATATAAACTATTACTCTGGTGAAGAGTTAAAAATCAAGCTACTACGTAAATATTTTCATTAGTGATTAATGGGTGCAAATCTTTGTTGTATGAAGGCCACATCAACAACTCCTTCTCAAATAAAGAAAAAACCAAGAGAAGGCACAAGACCAATCAATCTCATAGGAAACTCGTCGAAAAATGTATTGCTTCGATACAGTGAAAATGAGAAAAATGTAGTTAAAAGCAGTTCAACTTTAAAAGAATGTCTTTTGGCTTCACCAAATAATCAACATCATCCAATAATCCCAAGTAAGATACAATTTTTTAGTTCAGAGTTAACACCAATACCCCAAATCTCGAGCTCAATGAATGTCCGAACTGAAGATTTATGCACATCAAGGATTGATTATTCAATGGAGAAATGGAATGGGAAATTAAGTAAGGTTGATGAAAAAGATGAAGACGACGAAACGAGCGTCACTCCCATGTTGGAAAGATCTGAAAGTCAAAAGTTGAAAAAGAAAGTTTCGTTTAGGTTTCCTGAAGAGGCTGATATTTTTATTTTTTGCTCAGAAGATTAAAGAATGCAATTGTGAGAGTCCTCATTTACTTATTTAGGAAATAGGCTTATAATTAAAAAATAAAAGTAAATGATTAGTATCTTTTGTTTTAAAAGTTGGGAATCATATTTGACACTGAATTTGAAATATTTAGTGACACGTTAACGGCTTAACGCATTGTTATGGTCTTTGGTAATTAATTCAGTTTCAAATACAAAGATAACATCGTAGTTTGGAGTTTTAACCCAAAGTTTAGAGTTAGATAATGAATGTACAAAAAAGTTTGGTTCCGAGATAGGCCTTTAGGGAGGATTGAGACAAAAGGGCTGAAAATGTAGAGCCCAATAGAGGATTGGTCTAGTGACTTGTAGTCCCATTTCAGTTCATATTTTCAAAAGGGTGATGATAAACCTAATAAAACACTCGATTCATACATCAATAAATACGTCTAGTACAAATACACTACAACATTTTTTAATGTATTAACTTAATTATTTTCTTTTTTAAATTCCTCTCCTAAATACATTTTTTTAGGGTTTACCACTCGGTTCCGCAAAAGTCGGGATGCAAAACGGTGAGTCGGTTTCAGAAATCTAGTGTCGGTTGTGGAGTCCCGGCATGGCCATTATGAACTCCGTACTGCGAGTTTGATGTAGGGGTTGCGTAGCCATGTCCGTTGCATAATTGATTAATTTTAGATAAATTGCGTTATGTTTAGCGAGTTGCGAGATTTCACAGATTTAATCAGATAATATGACCCCAAATCAATCATTCTATTAGAGGGGTTTTTCATAAATTTTTTTTGAAAAATACGCTCCAAGAGCATGGTCGTCTCTGAGTTTTCGAGGGCCCTGGACAAAATAAAACTAATTGCCAAAATGAGGCCCTATTAGACTTGACAAAATTAGTAAGTTTCATACCTCAAAAAGATATAACGATAAGTTGTCATTTAAAACGAGCTGCCCTTCTTGCATTTTTCGAAGCGAACTCTTCAATCAGATCATCATAGTCAATCTTCTTCAACATCTCTCTCTCTCTCTACGCATATCGTTGCTAGTCCATTAAGCCTTTCCTGAGACATAGTAGAACGTAAGTAAGACTTTAGCAGTTTTAATTTAGAAAAACTTCTTCTCACAAGAATAGTTAATAAAACTCTATATGCAAATATCGTATTAGGAAAACAATCTAAATGCTTGATAAATCGTAAAAAATCAATAGGTTCCATCTTTTCATTAGGCAAAGAATGAACAAAGTAATTCTAACTCAACATAGAGATCATTTCCATCAACATCATATTCACCATCACCTTTTAGTGCATGTTCTTGACTTATTCCACAAGCCTTCAATTTTATACTATCCAATGAGAGTAACTTGTCTGAACTGAATAAGAAGCCAAATATTTTTTTATATTCTTGATATTGCTCAAATCTACTCTCAAGTGAAACAATTGCTTGATCGACAATACACAAGAAATAGTTGGTCCTAAATGATTCCTCTTGAGATTGTGAAGGACCTGATGATGTATCATTTGGGTTTTCATCACAACGTTTCTTTCTTTTGACTTCACGCTTATAAGGAAATACCGGATCAACATCTAATTCTATGGCTTACTCTTTAGCACTATTTAATGCATTGAAAATCCAGTTTCTCTATAACTTTTAAAGTAAGTAGCTAAACCATCTAATTTCTCAATAGCATCATCAATTACCATATCCATTGATTGTAAACTCTTGAAAACCAAATTATTGCTAATAATTTAGATTCACTTTCTATTCCAAGGTCGCCATCAGTTTCAGCCACTACAAGTAATGCTTCACGTATATCTGAGATTTGATATCTAATCGCTTTAACACTTTCAACACGACTTTCCCAACGAGTAGATGACAATTATTTAAAAGGTAGTCCGTTCACATTATCTTTTAAGGCAGCCCATCTTTTAGGAGAATTTGAAAATATAGTATAAAGGCGTTGTATTTTATCAAAATCGTTTTTAGCTTTAGTACATGTCTTGGCCATGTCTCATAAGAGTAAATTAAGACTGTGACTACCACAAGGAGTATAAAACGCTCTACGATTGATCTCTAAAAGATGAGTTTGTAAACCATTACGTATTCCTTTCATATTTGAACCGTTGACCTCGTACGTTATTAATATCAAGATCAAGTGATTTAAGCTCATTTTTTAAGACATCTAAAAGTCCTTTCCCGGTTGTATCTCTTACATTCAAAAAGCCTAAAACGTTTCTAGTAAATAATATAGTAGAAAACCATCTAGAAAACTTATCTTTAGGACCTTTTTGAAAAGACAAATCTCTTTTAGGACCGGTTACTAAAACAAGTTCCCTCATTTTAGAATCATGTGCATCCCAGTTTCTTGGATCATAGATATCAAACACATTATAGGGTACATTAGCACTACTATTACCACAATTCTGATTCTCATTATCTAAAGGCACATCACCACCATTCTCATGATTATCATCCTCAACATTAACATTTTGATTATCATTGTCGACATTTTGCTTATCATTTTGGTTATCACTATACGTATTTTTATTATTACTATCGACATTTTGATTATCATCCTTCACTTTAACATTTTGATTATTATTTTGGTTAGCAGTATGCGTATTCTGATTAAAATTTTGATTATCATTATCGACATTTTGATTATCACTTTGGTTATCAGTATGCATATTTTATTATTACTATCGACATTTTGATTATCATTATCGATATTTTGATTATCATTATCTACATTTTGGTTATCATTAGCAACTTGTTCCTTCTTAAAATATCAATCAAGGGCTCCTTTTTGCGATAGAGTTAATTCTTCAATTCTTTTCTTTTTCTTACATTTTTCATGTCCAATTTCAAACTTTTTGATTCTTGAAGACATAGTTCAACTGTTCAAGTAATCAAGTAAATAAAAATAATAAATAATTAAGTATATCAACGAGTAAGAGATTTAGGGAACAAGAAACTTATCACATATATATGCAAGGAATACAGGAAATCAAACACAAGAATGATCAAGTAAGTCAGCACTTGGTACTTGGTACTTGGTACGAGTCTACGAGAATTCCTAAAATAATATACACAACAACTGATTAGAATATCATGGATTAATAAGTCAAAAAAAAGATCAAATATAAGAAATAAAATTAGTAAATTACCTTCAAAGAGATCATGTAATTTAAAAGTGTCTTCCTTTGTCTTCCTTTACATTCAATGATGATGATGAATTAACTGATGATTAAATGAGCATTTATATATAATTGAAAAACTTGAGTTAGAGAATAAGAGATAGCCAGAGAAGTTTAACCGTTTAGAAAGAAAGTCACGAGCTATGGAGCTGTGATTTCCGATAACTATCAAAATTAAATGTCGATTGAGTTACCCTTCTTTTATTTATTGTTTTTTATTTTATTGTATTGTAACTGTAATATGGACTTGGAAATAGAATTAGCAGATCATGGATATAGGTCCCTTCCTTTTATCTTAAGGCTCAATTACATTTGCAAACTCAAAGATCAGGACTTTTTTTCTCCAGTTGTTTCTTTTTTTTCTTAAATAACAATCAAAAAATTTATCATATAACATATATATATATATATATATGTATGTATCTATATATGTATGTATATATGTATGTATGTATATATATATATGTATGTATGTATATATATATATATATATATATATATATATATATTCACATATATAATTTTTTTGAGGCCTTCTCAAATCGGAGGTTCTGGACGGTCGACCACCTCTTCTACCAACTCTAATTTAACATAGCCTGATCAACTATGTACAATTAAAGGCGAATCGATGCAAGATCGGAAATAGTTATATTAAATGGGAATACATTAGAACACATGGACCGAGGATAGATTATGACAAACCCTTATATGTGCTATTTGTACTAGGTTTATATATATATATATATATATATATATATATATATATATATATATATATATATATATATATATATAGACCTCACGTACTAAAACTCTTGCCACAGAAATGGCAGATTTTCCTACTGCAACTTCAACCGAGATAGGGAACGATACTCAAGCCTCTCCTAATCGCGCCTCTTCGAATACCCGCGTCATACGCACCACTAGGAGGGCAACTGACTCTCCTCGGACTAGCCCATATCCCGGCACTACTACCGCCAATAATACCACTAACAGAGCCCGCCGTCGGGCAAGTGCTCGCCGTTGGAATTGGCTACCCACTACTCTAAATTCCTGGAGATCCGAAGAGGGAATTCAGGCTACTGCTGAACCCATGGATATCTCCCCATACACACAAGAACCCACCCACTACACTGTCCCAGTGTTAGCCGCCAGACTCCACCGCCATGAGAGGAGGCTAAACACTATGGAAATGGAACAAAACGAAATGCGGGACAAGCTAACTCTAATCTGCCAAAACCAAGAAGATATTTCGGAGGTCGTGAACCTCACCAATAACTTGTCCACAGACACTAGAGACGAACTCTTAGAATTAAGGGTAAGGATGCAACTTAATGAGAAACGCTTACAAGCAGTCGAAGAACTTCCCCGCCAAGCCGAACAACCCGAAACCCGTTCCAACCGGATGCACGTGGCTCAAGGTCGAGTTGCACAAATCTCTCAGGACCAGGAGGACATTACTGAAACTATGGGTGTGGTGCATAACCAAGTCATAGGGAACCGAAATGAGATCTATGTCCTGCAATCCAGACTGGAGCAATGTGAAACACGTCTACGGGAAACAGAGGATTACTCACGCTCGTTAGAACAACGCTGGGCAATGGCTGAAGAGACTCTTAGGATGGTCAGCAGACTCACAGAGACAATGGAACGAGTCGTCACACTACTCCCACCGCCAAACCCAAGCCAGCCTTAAGTTATTATCCTATTTTGTAACCTATTGAGGTGGGATGTGCCCAACAGGTTAAATTTTGTAAACTCTCGTATCTAGCCGGAAGTATCAATGCCCGGCACGTTTTGTAAACTTCGAATTATTGTAATCGACTTACCTCGCGCTTAAATTTGACCACAAGTTCTATTTCCTAATATTGATTATCGTGCGTGAAACTCTTTATAGTCTTATCTTACACAACTGCGAAAGTTTGATTCTAGCACAAGGAAATCTCATTTGTTTCATATTGTTTTCTTTTAAGAATCATGCCGCCACGACGACAGACTTTCACCGCTGCAGAAATAGCACAACTTGTCGCTCAAGGAGTAGCCGACGCTTTGGCTGCTCAAGAAGTGGCTAGGAACAATGGTCCTAACCCACAAAACCCTGAGAACCCAGTCAACAACCCACCAGTAACCAAGCCTTGCACCTACAAAGATTTCATGAACTGTAAACCCCTCAGTTTCAAAGGCACCGAGGGAGCCATCGGCCTCATGCGATGGATAGAGAAAATGAAATCTGTTTTCCGAATCTGAAACTGCACGGAGGAAAACAAGGTCAAATTCTCTACTTGCACTCTCGCTGACGGTGCACTCACATGGTGGAACTCCTACGCTCAAACCATGGGAATCGATGCAGCCTACCAACTTCCCTGGGATGAACTCAAGAAGATGTTAAAGGAAGAATACTTCCCTCGAGAGCAACTACAACAGCTCGAGGAGGAGTTCTGGAACCTCACCATTCAAGGATACGACATCACCAGCTACACCACTTGTTTCCATCAATTACCTCTCTTATGTCCATCCATGGTGGACCCCGAATATAAACGTATCGAAAGGTACATTTGGGGACTACCAATAAAGATCCAGGGGAATGTGACCTCTTCCAAGCCCGGAACCATCCAAAGTGCTGTCCGCATGGCACATGAGCTTATGGCTCAAATCGTCCGCCAAGGGGCACCTTCTGAGAAAGCTACCGGGGACCACAAACGAAAATGGCAGGGATACAACCGACCCCAGCAACAGCAGCAACACAAAAAGCCGGTGACCCTTAAGGCTTATGCATCAGGATCCGGAGAGAGAAAAGGGTATGCCGGAAGTCAACCCTACTGTTCAAAATGTAACCGTCATCACAATGGCATGTGTAATAACCAAAGATTTCCGAACCCCCAACCTAAACACCAACTCAAACGCCAATCCTAACGCACTGAAAGACTGTTTCGAGTGCGGCAACCCCGGACATTTCAGAAATGAATGCCCGAAACGAAACAACAACAACAACAACAACACCAGCAGGAACAATAACAACAACAACTCCCGCAGCAGAGCCTTTGTACTCAACGCAGGAGAAGCCCGTCAAGACCCCAACGTTGTTACGGGTATGTTTCTCTTCAACGATTTATCCGTTTCTGTTTTATTCGATACCGGAGCCGATAAAAATTTCATATCAAATGAGTTATGTCCACTACTCAACATCACTCCCACTGCCTTAGATGCTAAGTACACCGTAGAATTGGCAAATGGCAAACTGATTGAGGCCGATAGTGTAATACTCAACTGTACTTTAAACCTCGCAAACGAACTTTTCCCCATAGATCTTATATCTATCGAAATTGGGAGCTTTGATATTATCATAGGCATGGACTGGCTGTCCAAACATCGTGTCGAAATTGTTTGCTTTGATAAAATCGTCCGTATTCCCCTCGTCACCGGTGGAACCTTGGTCGTACAAGGGGAGACCGATAAACCTAACCTCAACATCATCTCGTGTATGAAAACTAGAAAATACCTGCGAAAAGGGTATCAGGCAATCCTCGCACACGTAACAGAGAAGAATTCAGAGGAGAAGCGACTCGAGAATGTGCCCATAGTCCGAGACTTTCCAGAAGTCTTTCCCGAAGACTTGCCTGGCCTTCCCCCTCCCAGACAAGTCGAATTCCAAATAGACCTTGTGCCCGAAGCTGCACCCGTGGCACGAGCCCCATACCGATTAGCCCCGTCCGAGTTGCAGGAGTTGTCCACCCAATTACAGGAACTCCTTGACAAAAGATTCATCCGACCGAGTTCTTCGCCTTGGGGAGCTCCGGTCCTTTTCGTGAAAAAGAAGGACCGATCTTTCCGAATGTGTATCGATTACCGTGAACTAAACAAACTAACCATCAAGAACCGATACCCACTCCCGAGAATCGATGACCTGTTCGACCAACTCCAGGGATCAAGCTTTTACTCAAAGATTGATCTACGGTCTGGTTACCATCAACTTCGAGTCCGCGACACTGATATTCCCAAAAAAGCCTTCCGAACTCGCTACGGGCATTACGAATTTCAAGTGATGCCATTCGGCTTGACCAACGCACCGACTGTATTCATGGACCTTATGAATCGGGTGTGCAAACCATACCTGGATAAATTCGTTATCGTGTTTATCGATGACATCTTAATCTACTCACGCGACGAAACCGAGCATGGCCAACATCTAAAAACCATATTGGAACTACTCAAACACGAGAAGTTATACGCCAAGTTCTCCAAATGTGAATTTTGGATGCAAACAGTACACTTCCTAGGGCATGTCATTGACAGTCAAGGCATACATGTTGACCCAGCCAAGATCGAGGCCATCAAGTGCTGGAAAGCACCTACCACTCCAACCGAGGTACGTCAATTCTTAGGTCTCGCTGGATACTATCGGCGATTCATTGAGAATTTCTCCGAAATAGCCCAACCATTAACCACCCTGACTCAAAAAGATAAGAAATTCGATTGGACCGACAAACAAGAGTCTGCCTTCCAACTCTTGAAACAGAAACTCTGCAGTGCACCAATCTTGTCCTTACCAGAGGGCAGCGATAACTTCATAGTTTACTGTGACGCCTCAGCCCAAGGACTTGGTTGTGTGTTGATGCAACATGATAAAGTCATCGCCTATGCCTCACGCCAACTGAAAATCCACGAAAAGAACTATTCAACTCACGATCTCGAATTAGGAGCCGTAGTTTTCGCGCTCAAAATCTGGAGACACTACTTGTATGGCACCAAGTGCACCATCAACACCGACCACAAAAGCCTTCAGCATATTTTCGATCAGAAGGAATTAAACATGAGACAACGTCGTTGGGTCGAGTTACTTAGTGACTACGACTGCGAAATCCGATACCACCCGGGTAAGGCAAATGTTGTTGCTGATGCCCTAAGTCGAAAAGAACGAGTAAAACCCCTTCGAGTTCGAGCCCTTGGTTTAACCGTTCACAACAACCTAACTACTCAAATTCTCTCTGCCCAACTCGATGCACTCAACGAAGAAAACGTTAAAAACGAAGCCTTGCGAGGCATGGATAAACAATTTGAAACCAAATCCGACGGAACCCGATACTTCTCCAACCGAATCTGGTTACCAAGCTTTGGGAACCTACGAGATTTGGTGATGGATGAAGCTCACAAATCCCGATACTCTATTCATCCTGGTTCAGACAAAATGTATCACGATCTCAAACAACGATATTGGTGGCCCAATATGAAAGCTAACATAGCCACTTATGTTAGCAAATGTTTAACTTGTTCCAAGGTAAAGGCCGAATATCAGAAACCCTCCAGGTTACTTCAACAACCCGAAATACCTCAGTGGAAATGGGAACAAATAACCATGGACTTCATCACGAAACTACCAAAAACCTCGAGTGGTTGCGATACCATTTGGGTAATCGTCGACCGTCTCACAAAGTCCGCCCATTTTCTAGCAATCAAAGAAACCGACAAGATGGAGCGTTTGGATCGCATCTACATCAAAGAGATTGTAGCAAGACACAATATACCCATCTCAATCATCTCGGATAGAAATAGCCGCTTCACCTCTCGATTCTGGCAAACACTTCAAAAAGCTCTCGGCACTCGTCTTGATCTGAGCACTGCTTATCACCCCCAAACCGATGGTCAAAGTGAACGAACCATCCAAACCTTGGAAGACATGCTACGTGCTTGCGTAGTTGACTTCGGAAACAGTTGGGAAAGCCACCTACCCTTGTGTGAGTTTTCGTACAATAACAGTTACCACACAAGCATTAATGCTGCACCTTTCGAAGCACTTTACGGAAGAAAGTGTCGATCACCTATTTGTTGGACCGAAGTGGGCGATAGCCAACTCACCGGTCCCGAAATCATTCATGAAACGACCGAGAAAATCGTAACCATTCAAGACCGACTAAAAGCCGCTCGTGATCGTCAGAAAAGTTACGCTGACGTGAGACGCAAACCACTAGAGTTCCAAGTTGGGGGCAAAGTACTTTTGAAAGTGTCACCTTGGAGAAGTGTCATTCGTTTTGGCAAACGCGGAAAACTAAACCCCAGATACATCGGACCTTTTGACATTCTGGAAAGAATCGGTCTTCTGGTTATCATTCATCCTGTTGTAGGGTACAATTACTGTTGCGTTTTCAACAACAGTTGTAGGTGCAGTGTATCCATTCTTGATACACATCCAGATTGACAAATCATGGAATCTACAGTATGATTCAAACCTGTCTTTCCATCCATAGTAATCCTCAAGTCGGAGCAATTTAGGTGGAACATTAGATTTTCCAATCTCGTGGTCCATCTCAATCATTCTACTAAAGTCAGACATCTTTGTCAATCTCAGAAGTTAAACAGTCACAAAAGTCAGAAGTTTCAGTTCGCAGGATACTTAGTTCTCAATTCGCAGGAACTCACTTCGCAGGAACTCAGTTCGCAAATCTCAGTTCGCGACTCTCAGTTCGGTTCGCAAACTCGGTTCGGTTCGCAAGTGATCTCGGTTCGCAGAAACTCAACTCAGTTCGCGACTCTCAGTTCGGTTCGCAGAAACCCTAATCTCAGTTCGCGAAACGGCTGAAAATTCCAAAAACGAAAAAGTTAGTTATTTTTACGATTAAAAATGAAGATTTCGATCGTAAACAAAACTAAAAACATCCAGAGAGTGATTTTGGTCGTAAATAAGTATGTAATGCACTAAAAATAACTCGAAATCACACGTTATTATCCCGAATAACCTCTAACCTACGCGTATCTAGCTGTAGGCTCTAATACCAATTGTAAGTCCCTTTCGTATAGGATTGATAACGAGGTTATCTAAGGTATTAAGGTGCGGAATCCCTCAATACTAGTTATAGGATCTATAACGAATTCTTTCGCAATAGTTTAGTGAATCAATTATCTAATATGCTTTGTATCGATTATAACGAGCGTTAACGATCAATACCTAGCCTATAGATCAGTTGTAATGTCTCTGGAAACCCTGGAGGTTCGTCTTGGATGAATGGCAAAAGGTTATGAGGTTTAAAACCTAAATTGCATATATAACCGTCTCGTTTCGCAGGCTCATGGGCTCTGCGAACTGACTCAGTTCGCAGCCCAATTTGGCCCAGCGAACTGACTCGGTTCGCAGCCCAATATTGTCCTGCAAATTGACTCGGTTCGCGGTTAAACTTGGTCAGCATTTTTCAGCATTTTAATATTTAACTCTAAAATGTTTACCAACCAATATCTTTCATTTACAATTCAAAACCAATGTACAAACTTGATTACAATTACCAAAAGTCTATTACAAGCTAGATCTGTTGTCACAAAACATGTCTCAACAAAATTTACCAAATCACAAATACCCAGATGTTGAATGGCGAGTTTTCAAATTTAGCCTTTTTGACTTTTCCCTCTAAAATTTGATTCGAAAATATCAAAAACTGCCCGAGTAAAACGAAACTTTTTCAAAATCAAAATTAAGAACTTTTAAGCTTAAAAACAAAATTTGGTAATGCAAAAAATTTTCCGCCAAAAGACTAAGTTAGTGTCGCAGAAATTTTTTTTTTTTTTTTATAATCTCTAGCGACACTAAGTTAGTGTCGCAGGAAAGTGTCGCAATGTAGTGCCGCACACTAGTGCCGCAGTCCGATTGAAATCAAACTAACCCTAATAGCGACACAGAGGTAGTGTCACAGATTAATGTCGCACCAAGTGTCGCAACTTAGTGTCGCAGTTCAAATTAAAATCAAGAAACCCTAGTAGCGACACAAAAGTAAGTGTCGCACCTAGTGCCGCAGTGTCGCGGCCAACAGCTCCTAAAACCCTAAAAATTGAAAATTTTCCAAACCCTAACGAATTTCGAACGATAATCAACAAACACACCCAGAAATACACTTCCAGAAGCCAAATATTCAACTGATTGGACCTAAAACCTTGATCAAACCACCAAAAACACCACGAATCAAACCGAAAATGTTTTAATTAACGATCAAATCTTCAAACAAACGCCCAAAAGCTCTGATACCACTTGTTAGGTTCCCTTGTTCTAGGATCTCGAGTTGTCGTTTGACTCAATTGAAAGGCGGAAACAATCAATCAAGCAATTGAAACGTAAACACAAACACAACAATTTTATAATCTTTTCGTATATATTAACACTTGAAGAATAAAGATTACAAATCACAAACTCTCCTCTTCTCACACTCTCTACCGTATCTCTATCGAAGTCTAGGGATTGATCACTCTAAAAACGAAATTCTAACTCTCTATTTATACATATTCTGCCGATCCTGCGACACTAGCTTAGTGTCGCAGGCCACTGCCCTAGTGTCGCATGAACAGTGATTTTGTGTATATTTTCTATCTCATTATCCATTTACATACTCGCATATACACACTAAACACAATACCTACGCAGACTAATTGACTTTGAAAATTGCAATTGTTTGACCAAATGACTGACACACATTATGCACCAACACCATGCAATTTCTCCCTCTCTCTCTAGAAGTCTCTGGTTTCCCAATTGAAATATGTACGTATATGTATGTGTAATTATTTTATTTAGTGTTTTAATTGAGTATTTGCACCCCTAGTCACTCAAGTCCCAGCCACTTTAAAATACATCACTTAAATTGTTGCCCCCGACTTATTATTTAGGCGACTTAATTATTTCTTGACTACCAATAATATATATAATTTTATATAACTTATAAAATAAAGTATATACGTATATTATAATATTACCTCAAATTTCAGGGTGTTATAAAGTATCATCATTTTAAACAAAACTTTCAAATGGACATAATACTTGAGCTTAATTTGATGCTATTGAGTTACTTTGACTCTTAAAAATGCTTTAGAAATGATACATGAATAAGCAAGACTTGAAAGTGGCACTACTTTAAACAAATAAAGTTAGTGATACTCTTTTGCAAGTAAATGGCTTAATCAACATCCAACTAATCATTTTGACCCTAAATTGCACAATTTGAAATGTGATGATGGTTTGAACTTTATGACGAATTTTGACCAAGTATCATTATTTTGAAATTACTTTAATTAAAAGTGATGCTTGCACTAGTTTGAAGAGACCATAACTTCTCTAAGAACACTCTTAAATTACAAATCGGTCAAAAGTTAATATGAAACTTTGATTGCATTACTTGTTGGGTACAACTCTAATTGCACAACAATAAATTCGATGCCATGCTAGTTTGCACCCATTTATGTAAGTAAGTTGTCCAAACACCATTTTAGTCACTTTAAGGTAATTAAAAATCTTAGAAAGAAACTTAGGATCCACAACTTGAATTTTATGGCAAAATTCTAATGCTTAAAGCTTATATGGTAGAAATTGAGAACTAGTTTTGAATTTCTCATGTTACTTTAATTTGATAAAGTGTACTTGAGAATTTGATATAAGTAGTTCAACATAACTTTATTGCATAAATCAATTTGCAAGTAAATGGCTTAATCAACATCCAACTAACCATTTTGACCCTAAATTGCACAATTTGAAATGTGATGATGGTTTGAACTTTATGACGAATTTTGACCGAGTATCATTATTTTGAAATTACTTTAATTAAAAGTGATGCTTGCACTAGTTTGAAGAGACCATAACTTCTGTAAGAACACTCTTAAATCACAAATCGGTCAAAAGTTAATATGAAACTTTGATTGCATTACTTGTTTGGTACAACTCTAATTGCACAACAATAAATTCGATGCCATGCTAGTTTGCACCCATTTATGTAAGTAAGTTGTCCAAACACCATTTTAGTCACTTTAAGGTAATTAAAAATCTTAGAAAGAAACTTAGGATCCACAACTTGAATTTTATGGCAAAATTCTAATGCTTAAAGCTTATATGGTAAAAATTGAGAACTAGTTTTGAATTTCTCATGTTACTTTAATTTGATAAAGTGTACTTGAGAATTTGATATAAGTAGTTCAACATAACTTTATTGCATAAATCAAAGTCTCTCTTGATGATTGAAAATTGGGATTTTGATTATTATTGATCATTACAGGTTTATAGATTATTCATATTTCAAAGCTCTCATTTTGAATTGTTTCTCTAAAAATTCGAGAATATGATATAATCCATACACTTTGTAACGATCCAATGTAATTAACTAAGCTATTTGATCTCTCATTTTGCAAATGGTCAAGATGACATCCCCTCTTACATAAAGGATTTGATTAAAGATAATGAGAAAAGGGAACTTTACATAAAGGATTTGATTAAAGATAATGAGAAAAGGGAACTTTACGGGGAGTGGCTTAGGCATCAGTTTGGAGTAAACGAATACTTATTATGGGATGATTTGGAGGATATCGGTTTGAAAGAAGGTATTAAGAAATTGATACAATTTAAAGTTGGAAAAAGGAATCTTCATTCTTTGACAAGTTTATTCGTGATCAATGAGACAGTTTATTAGGGGCTGGAGAGTTTATGGATACATATAAGTTTAATAAAACTATCACGAGATTCGATGATGACACGATGATCCGATTCAACTTCAAGGAAAAGAGCATCATATGTCCTTGGCCACTTTTGCTCGACATGAGTCCTTGGTATAGCTATCATGAGTCCTTGGTATAGTTATGGAAACATCTCTGAGTGTAGTACATCGTGGAAGCCACAAAAAGGCCATAGGTATAATACCTTGTGGATTACCTAGGAAATCTAGAACAATATCTAAACATCAAAGCTATGGAAACGTTAAAACCGGTACATCGTGAATATGCTTAGGGACGAACGACTGATCACAAAAGGGGGTCTAGATCATGACAGAAGTATTTGCACTTTAAAAAATATAAGAATGAGACTAGAAAAGAAGGCTAAGCCCAACAATGGTTCAGGATGCCTAAAACCCTAGACTATAAATAACTGATAGAATAACATGTTAATAATTAGCATACGATTTGGAGATAACATTTAGATTTGGATGTTAAGAACGGTCAGAATATATGTATAGCGGTCTGTTACCTTATTCCTGCACCCTTAATGGGTTACTAGTCCTAAACGGACAGTGTGTCCCCGATTATCTTTATAATGAACATATCCCAATGCCTCTAGTTATTGAAATTTTAGCAACCACTCTATATCTATCTGATTAGATACTTATCTTTGTTTCATTATTTACTTTATCACAATTAGTATAATTAAGAAAAACTTACAAAAACCTACCTACTTTACACAAACTCTATCCTAAAAGTAAAACTTATCTTCAGCATAACCTTTGTTTCAATTCGCTTTGATTAAAAAATAATCTCGAGTTATACTTGCTGCTTACTCACCTAGTGTAGTAAGTAGTATATATAGTTTGAGCCCCAACTATTACAAATTATAAAACTTCAATCGATACGTCGCTAGCAGTTGGTCCCTCCTTTGACAACATGACTATCCACAAAAACCCGACCGCTGTGCTGGCAGCAAACACAAATACCACATATTTTCAACGAACTTCCCTCTGTAACTATCTTTTTCAAACTTTGAAGTGAACTTCTTCCTAACAACTGCGAGCATATTGTCTCCCTGAGAATAATATAAGTTACAATAAGAAGTAACAGAATCACAAAATATAAACAAAATGACACATGCTTAAACATACAAGTTCATCCATAATAATCATTCCAAAATCATTACTTCGTCTCCACAGACTTAGAACATGAGCCCGTTCATTACAAACATGTTTCAAATTGTCGACTTCTCAGAAAAATGTTAAATCATGTCGTTGTCTAGCGGGATCCACACCACGAAACAACTTAAAATCCCCATTTGCATTACGAGTATGAAGAAAGATAAAAAAGATAGAGAAAACAACACAAAAGAGAAAGAAAATAAGGAGAGAGTGTGGTATGAAATTTTAAGCAGATCTAAAACGCAGTATAAATGCCCCAAGAGGGAGAGAAATTAACAGCGAGTGGGACTCGGTAGATAAAATGAAAAAACTATTGACGCAAGAAGCCAAAAAATGAACTGAAAAGGGCTGAGGGATGAACACATTAGTGGTTTTTTTTTCCAAAAATGATGTCATGGCCTTCGGCTATTATTAATTTATTAGTATACATAGATACATAGATTGGCAACTTAATACGGTAAGGGAGTATTTTTTGAAGATCTTTTCGGAGGAGGATTATAATAGGCCGGTGTTTAAAAGTGAGAAGTTTAAGAGAATTTTCGAGGAAGAGAAACAGATGCTAGAGATATCTTTTACTGAAGAAGAGGTGAGAAGGGCGGTGAGTCAGTTTGCTAGCTCCAAAGCACCGGGCCCAGACGGATTTAATTTTAGTATTATCAAGCGATATTGGGATATGATGAAGGGGGAGGTAATGAGGGCAATGGAATGGTTTTGGGAGAATGAAAGTATAAGTAGTGGGTGTAACACGAATTTTGTGTCATTAATCCCGAAGGTTAGTAATCCGGTGAGTCTTGGTGAGTTTAGACCTATTAGTCTAATTGGGTGCTTTTATAAGATTGTAGCAAAAGTTCTAGCAGAAAGGGTGAAGAAAGTAATTGATTCGGTTATAGGAGAGGAACAGAGCGCTTTCATCGAAGGGCGGTCAATCTTGGATGGGGTGTTAATAGCAAATGAACTCATTGATTACGTAAGGGGTAGGAAGAATAAGAGTTTGATCTTTAAAGTTGATTTCGAGAAAGCTTATGATTGTATAAATTGGAGTTTATTATTTTCAGTTATGGAACAAATGGGGTTTGGAAATAAATGGATAGGTTGGATTCGTGCTTGTATTTCATCGGCTACAACATCAATTTTGGTTAACGGTCGCCAACTAATGAGATTCTTCTCTCTCGAGGCATTCGTCAAGGAGACCCGCTTTCCCCATGTTTATTTCTGATGGTAGCTGAAGCTCTTAATGTGGCTATGAAGGAGGTTCACGATAATGGGGCCTATGATGGAGTGAAAGTGGGTGAGGGGGGTGAAATTGTGTCTCATTTACAGTTTGCGGATGATACCATATTCTTTGGGGAGTGGAGTGAAAATAATGTGGTGAGTCTTATATCCTTATTAAAATGTTTTTAGGCGGCTTCGGGTTTGAGAATGAATATGCGAAAAAGCAAGATTACGGGTATTGGGGTGGATGAGGACGAAGTTAAACTCTGAGGTGATTGAGTGTGGTGTAGATACGACGCCTTTTAAATATCTTGGCCTCCCGGTTGGTTGTTCTATGAGAAGATCGGTAGCTTGGAATTCGGTTTTAAATAAATTCCAAAGTAGGTTATCGGATTGGAAAGCAAGAATGATCTCACATGGCGGTCGATTAACCTTGGTCAAATCGGTGCTTGGAAGTCTTCCCTTGTATTTCTTCTCCCTTTATCGGGCCCCGGTATGTGTTCTTAACTTTCTTGAATCTATTCTTAGAAAAAAAATTTTGCGGGAGGGGGGTAGGAAAGGGTTGGGTCATCAAACGTCTTGGATTAATTGGAATTGTACCATTTCTAGTTTCGGGTTGGGTGGTTTAAATATTGGGAGTCTTAAGGCGCTAACTTGGGTTTTGCTTGGTAAGTGGTGGTGGCGGTTCAAAACGGAAGGGATGACATTATGGGTGCGGATTATTTCTTCTATTTATGGGAGTGATAGAGGCTTGGGGGATGTTTGAGAGAAGAGTGGAAGGAAATGGTAGGGTTTGGGATAACATTATAAGCATTGGGAGAGTGATTGATGGGGAGGGTATTAATTTCTCAAAATCTTTTGGGAAGGTAATTAACAATGGGATGGACACTTTATTTTGAAAAGATAGATGGGTGGAGGAAGGAAGAGGGGATATCCTTCGGGACAAATGTGGGTGTTTATTTCAATTGGAAGCAAATAAGGAGGTAAAGGTGGGGGAGAGAGGGATATGGGAGGGAAATAATTGGTGTTGGCGGTGGGATTGGTCGAGGGAACCAAGAGGGAGGGTGATAGGCAAGTTTGAAGAACTTTGTAGATTAATGGAAAATAGCGATGTTAAAAAGGAGGGAGTGGATAAATGGAATTGGATGTTGGAAAAGGATGGTATGTTTTCCGTTAGAGAATTAAGAAAATTGATAGATGACAAGGTTCTTAAGGAGGAGAGGAGTTGAAAGGAGACTGTGTGGTGTAGGGTGGTTCCTAAGAAGGTGTGTGTGTGTTCATATGGAGGCTTAGACATAGGAGAATTCCAGTTAGGGAAGTAGTGGATAATATAGGTGTTGATATGAATAGTGTTTTATGTCCATGTTGTGAGGAGGGGGTCGAGTCTATTGAGCATTGTTTTGTTAGTTGTAAATATGTAAAAGAGTTGTGGGCTAAAGTGTTTAGTTGGTGGGGGGTGGATCAACAAAATGTTAATTCCATGGAAGATTTGATAAAACATGAAGGATTAAGAACATTTTGTAAATATAAAAGATTAGCTTGGAGAGCGAGTGTGTGGTCTTCGTTGTATTTGATTTGGAATTTCAGGAATAATAAGGTGTTCAAGAATAATGCGGAGATGATTCCAGATTTATTGAAGGAGGTTCAAGTTAGAGTATACAGATGGATCACGACTAGAGACATAAATTTGAAGATTTCATTGGATTCCTGGAAAAATCCTCCTGTTGGTCAATTTTAATAGTTCGGTTGCTGTCAATCTATTGGATAACTGTGCACGTGGCTTGAGATGGTTCATGCTGTTGTTTACTTCTTTCTTTGTCTGATTTATATTTCATTTTGTAGTGGAGTTAGAGCTAACAATTTTTCGTGTTTGTGTCATTGTTTTTGGTGTGGTTGCATCCTCTTTTTACTTCTTGTAGAATGAGGGGGTCGTTATTGGCTAGATGATTTAGTTCATCTTTGTATATATACTTTTATTTGCTTTTTTATTTAATGGTAGTCTGCCTTATTAAAAAAAAAATAGATTGGCAACTTATACGCGCTTACTACAGAAAAACTAACAGTGGAAAAAGAACATCTTGTCCTAATTCCGAACTTATTACATGTTATTTATCGATATAAACTATAAAGTCAGCCAATGATATCTATACAACTTAATAAAGCATTTGGGTTAGTCTTAAAATGTGTTAGAAAGGAGAAATAGTAATTTACAATTTTACCCTAACTTTTATAATATACCTATAATCAATGCACAATTAAACACTGACATCAATGCAATTAATTATAAAACTTATATATTATAATTATTAATTTGATGTCAAAAATATGTAACATAAATTTATTTGAGTTTTTTAATAACCGATGTAACTGACATGACATATTGACGGATATTAAAATGTCGGTTACAACTGTTTTGATAGAAATATATAACCATCTATATACTTATATATTTATAATTTTATACTAATATATAAGAAACGGAATTTTTTTAATAAACTATTAATAAAGAGATAGTATAAATTTATTTACCACCCATATAAGTATGCTATTTAACATTTAAACACTTAAAGTCAATTACAATCAAGTAATTATAAAAAGTTAATCTTCTACTACTATACAAATAGTTTGACCATTTAGTCTTAGATAAAAAATAAAATTTACTATTTTACACAACATCTATGCAGATAATACATACAACAATGATTTATTTATTTTTTTATTATTATTTAAAGCTCCGGTATTTTATTATCAAAGTAATTAGTTAGATTTATTCTTTCTTTTCTTTTCTTTTCTTTTTTCTTTTGTAAAAATCATCTTTACCTTTTTTTTTTTTTTTTTTTTTTTTACAAATAGTGCAAACATACAAACTTTCAATTATTATAATTTGGAGTTGCAATTCGAGTCAAATCAAGTTAACGGGTTTAAAATTTCATATCCAAAGGTCAAAACCTAAACTCGAATTGATTTCATACAGAGGTTGACGAGACAAAAGTATTCAACACGAATATAGATAGCATAATCTTTTAAGTAAACGAGGCAAACAAATTGATGGGCGGAATCTTTTTATTAAAAAATGAAATTACTTTTCTGCTTGGTTGATCAACCTTTGATCCAAACCTTAACTCAATTTGGACCCTAAAAACTAAAATGGTTAACGGATTGAAAATCCAACTTTAACGTATTTCTTTTTGTTTCGGGTCAGGTTTAAGGTATTGTCAATAATTGTCACCGTTAATTGTTATAATTTGAAATATATGATGTATACAATAAAGTAAGAATATGATATACCACTATTTATTTTTCAATTTGATTAAATGATGACATGTAATCAACTAATATAATACCACGAGTACAATTTTTTGATGCCGCTGCAATGACGCGGGTAACATGCTAATAAGTAATAAGTTATCTCCACAAACTTGTGCTTTTTAGTGCAACACTTCAAGCCTCTTTAGAGAACTAATCTCCTATAGGTAGTATTCGCTATTTTGGAACAATCAGATGTTATTATGTATACATTCAAATTATAATTGCAAATTAGCAACACCGATTACCAACTTCTATCTACACCCAAACACTCCTACGATGCATTTTATACAATAAATTATTTTCTTGAAATTCTAGGTGGTCATTGTAGTGTGATATGTTTCTATGCTTTATATTTGTTTATTTATTTATATTATTGTAAGTGTTTTTTTCCATAGATTGTGGGATTTGAAAGTCCCCAACGGATCTGATTTGAATCAATTTGTTATTCGTGCGGAATCCGAATAACAAATCAAGAACGTGAAATATATATTATTGTAAATCGAATACGAACAAGCAAATATAAATAATGTTTTTGTTTATTGATCAATCACGATTACAGAAAACAAATGTTTAAGCACCAAACTCTCTCTTTCAAACTCACACTGTCGATGTTGTACTGATATATATATATATGCAGGGCCTGCGACACTAGCTGCGACACTAACAAAGTGTAGCTATTGCGACACCAGCTAAGTGTCGCTAAAAGCAATAGTGTCGCTTATCTTGGAACAATCAAACCAAGTTTTCTAAATAAGATGTTGTCACACCAAAATGCACAAACAGGATTGATCATTGACTTCTTCGCCATTCAAACCTTGCAACATTGACTGGTTACTAACTAAATGGAGACCAAAGACTCCTGGCTTACAAGTAATTGCCACTCCCTAGCCCAGAAAACCATTTTTTCGGTAAACTTCCGTTCTTTTTATTCTTTGCTTACTTTCTTTATCGAGTAAACTGAATGGTATATCCATTAGATATTTGGATATCTTAACCATTAGCGTTTTTCAGTAATATTAATCATTCTTGGGATAAGTAACAAGTCAATAGTCTCCCGATGAAAGAGATAGGATATCAATTTATTCGTCAATATTAATAAATTACTATCAGGCTACCCGCACAATAGAGTGATACCTCATACATAAAAGACGGTTTTAATTTATGATGATCGGTAATAAAAGTTTGTTTTATACATACGTCAGAAAAGCAATATCTTCATTCATATTGAAATGATAAGTATTTGAAATCACACTCGTTTGGATTACTGTAAATTCAGTATGGTCGTTATGGCTGCAAGCGTTTTAATTTGTTACAAGTATTAAGTGTATAATAATTGGTACATAGTATTTGGCTACATATTGCACTTCTAAAAAAATTATTATTGTTTCTTAAATAGACAAAAGATTTTGTTGAATAGAAAATGTAGTTTGACTTATAAGTTGTTTCTAATTTTACAGAAATAACTTTAAAAGAATATATATTCTCAAATTATATATCTTTTGACTTACAGTTTATTTTTATTTTTATAGTTGTTTAAATTAGCTAAGGGTAATTTAGTCATTTACGATCTTTAATTTTTTAAGGTTACAAGGAAAAGGTGTAAACAAATTATAAATAGTATAGATATAGATATTACATATTGTTTCTATGACCTCTTTGCTTTAGATTAAGGACATGGTTCCAACATCTCTTTGTGTGTATGATCTGAGAAAGTCCAGGCTACAAATGGCAAAATAAGTGGGTTGGGTAGTTCAGTTAAAATGGGTCTAGTTCTCAATGGGGGGCTGACATGCTCACACTTTCTTTTTGGCTTGTACCTTTAAATTTTTTATAAGTACAGAGTTTATTAAATATGATCAAGATACCTTTTTAATTAAATAATAATTCAGCATTAATAGTAAGAAACTTGAGTTTACTTTATTGACTTTAAACCGTTAGACCCATTTTCCTTGTAGTAATGTTTATAGTTTTACTCCGTTTGACAGAAATGTATTGCAAATTTGATGTTAGTCCTGTTAACCTCGTCTTTAAATTGAATTAACGAAACGTGCGGAATTCTTTCGTTAATTGTGTTTATACGTGAAATGTAAATCGAGACCGAAGTAAATAATATTATGTTTTTATTGATATTAATCAATTACAGAATTACACTTAAGCTCACAAACTCTCTCAAACAATTATAGATACTCCAAGGTTCGCGCACACTCTATCTCACTCTCAACTGAAAACTGTGTGAACTTATTTTAAGTTCTCATGAACAATAACTGCGAACTTAAAATAAGTTTCCATGAACAGTACCTGCGAACTTAAAATAAGTTCCCATGAACAGTATTTGAGAACTTATTTAGGTTATCATAAATTCGCAGTTTGTACACAACATTTAACAACATTTATCAAGCTAAGATTTCTACATAAGCTTTTGTCACACTGTGTTGATTTTGCATCAACAATGCACTTTTATTACTCGAGATATGGGTCATCAGGACAAGTTGCAAATCTAGAACATAAACTCACGTGGTTCCTTAATACCATGACTCTATTACTTGGTTGCGGCGACAAAATAATATTGATAAGATAAACGGGTCTGGTAGTTAAAACGAAGCGTAGAACATAAATTCATCAATAATTTTATAAAAATTTCATCTACTAAAATTGCAAAAGGAGTCGGCCAAGAGACAGTGAGCCGAAAGAGATTGAGCCAAGAGAACAGAGGCTGAAAGTTAGCAGCTGCACACTGGAATTTTCACAAGCCTAACAGTTTCATTTTTCTATTTTTGTCTTTAAGGATTAAGGATAGCCATTGAGATTAATGGGCTAAAATAGTAATAGTCGGGCTATTATCAGTTCATCATTCTATTATCAATTTATCATGGGCCAAAGTAGGTCCATTTAGTTATGTAGATGAAAATTTCTAATCCATCGTAAAAAGTTTTTGACTTTAAGGTGAGTCAAAGGACCCATGTGCTAAACGGCTAGATCCGCCCTCGATCAGGACTCATGAATCATTGGATTGGCACGCGAGACTAGTTAGTGCAGGTTGTGGTCTTGAGTATATTCACTACAATGCAAGAAAGGATCGTAATGACTTCAATCCTAAGTATTGATGTTAGTGCAGGTTGTGGTCTTCAAACATCTTACTGAATAATGACTTCAATCCAAAACGTTCAGACTTCCGACTTGCTAAATTGGTTGTTGTTGGTGATAACACCCGCGTGTCAACTCAAGTTATGGGCACTTAAGGCTAATGTGCACCTGATAATGCCATGATTGGTAAACTTACTACAAGCTTGATGTATATAGTTTTGGCATTGTATTACTGGAGCTTATTAGCAGGCGTAAAATAATCATAAGATCACATGAACATGAAAAAAAGGTAATTTAGAGGGTACCACTGACTCCCGTATCATATTTCAATGGTACGCATCCGCTTCACTCGCAAGGAACATCAACGCCAGGTAAATCACCTGTCCACAAATTAACCACATATGCCGAGGAACGGATTCGAACCCCTAACTTATAGGTCACACATGTAGAGTCTGGACGTTTGTGGTAACGGTACCACTTGAGCTATGTTCAATTAGTATGAACATGTATTTACATAGAAAAAGAATAATTAGTTCAGATCTTTTAGAAAAAAACATTTGTGTGCAAGTGAGATTTATAGATATTCTGATTAATATAATCACATACTTTTGTTGTAGAGATGGTCAGAGACATGGCATGTGGTTACCACGAACTTTCATCAGCATTCAACATTATAATTTCCAACTTTCTCGCTAAATATGCATGAAAATGCCTTGATGAAATTTGAACCCTGGACGCTTTTGGGCGATTTTAATGCCATTCTTAATCTGGAAGATTCTTCCTCTGGCCCTTCCAGGCGCTCTACCTCTATGCGAGAGTTCAGGGAATGTGTGGAGGATATTGGGATTGTTGATGTGCAGGCCTCGGGGCTCCACTTCACTTGGAATCAGCGACCTCAGTCTGACTCGGGAATCTTGAGGAAGATTGATCGCATCATGTGTAATGGAGATTTCTTGGGCGCCTTTCCTGGGGCCCGTGCTTTATTCCAGCCTTACAGAATTTCTGATCACTCTCCTGCCGTTCTTTCTCTCCCTGTGATTCAAAAACCTCGGGTCAAGCCCTTTAAATTCTATAATCTGCTTGCTCATAAGCCTGAATTTAAAGATATTGTAAGGGATGCGTGGAAGGAGGAAATTGTGGGACATGCCATGTTTCGGATTACCACGAGGTTGAAGAGACTTAAAAATCCGCTTGCCGCGTTAATGAGAGAGCAGGGTGACATCCATAAGATGGTTGTTAAACTTCGTGCTGAATTGGACGAAGTCCAGAAAGCTCTTGACTCTAATCCCGACTCTGCTGCGCTGAGAGAGGAGGAGAGTCTTTTACTTCGTGCTTTTAATGCGGCGGTCATTGACGAAGAACGATTCCTGAAACAGAAAGCAAAGATTGAATGGCTTCGGGTGGGGGATTGTAACTCTAAATTTTTTCATAACGTGGTTAAGGAAAAAGCGAATAGGGGTCGGATTGATCGAGTGCATGATCTGAATGATGTAGTCCATGAGGGCGACTCAGTGCCTATGACCTTTGTTGACCACTACCAGAAATTTTTGGGCTGTGCTGGAGATGCTCTGTCGCTCGATAGCTCGGGTCTTTTCTCCCGCAAGCTTTCGAGATCCAAGGCTGACTTGATGATTCGTCCTGTTACTAAGGATGAAGTTCGGGTGGCCTTGTTTTCTATTGGTGACTGTAAATCCCCGGGGCCGGATGGGTATTCGGCATCTTTCTTCAAACGGACGTGGGATACGATTGGTGACGACTTGTTCTCTGCAGTTCGGGATTTCTTTGTTAATGGTCAGATATTAAAAGAAATCAACCATACTGTTATTGCCCTCATTCCGAAAGTTTCCTCCCCTGGTCGGATTAATGATTTTCGGCCTATTTCCTTGTGTAATGTCTTGTATAAGTGCATCAGCAAGGTGATCACTAGTCGTATCAAGGATGGGCTGGGGGATATTGTGAGCGACAATCAATCTGCCTTCATTCCTGGCAGGAGCATCTCTGATAACATCCTCTTAACCCAGGAGCTTATGAGGTGTTACCACCTGAATCATGGAGCTGCTCGTTGTGCTTTCAAGGTTGACATTCAGAAAGCGTATGATACGGTGGATTGGGGCTTTCTTCGGACCATTTTAAATGGTTTTGGTTTCCACCCTGTTATGGTCAATCTAATCATGACTTGTGTATCTAGCACATCCTTTTCCCTGAGTATTAATGGGGGTGTTCATGGTTTCTTTAAAGGAAAAAGGGGCCTGCGGCAAGGGGATCCAATGTCTCCTTATATTTTTACCCTTGTGATGGAGGTGCTGAACTTGCTTATTCGGAGGAAGGTAGATGAATCTAATTGCTTCAAATACCATGCGAAATGTGAAAACCTTGGTCTTGTAAACCTGTGTTTTGCAGATGACTTGTTTCTTTTTGCGCATGGGGATCTAGGCTCTGCCATGGTAATCCAGTCTGCCCTTAAGGAATTCAAAGAAGTTTCGGGCTTGGTCCCTAGTATCCCGAAAAGTACTGCTTTCTTCTGTAATGTCCCCGGTTATGTGAGGCAGAGTATCCTCCACATCATGCCTTTCGAGGAAGGTACTCTTCCGGTTCGGTACCTCGGGGTTCCCCTTATCTCTTCGAGGCTCGTCAAGTCTGACTGTAAAGCTCTGGTGGAGAAGGTCCAGAATAGGATTGGGGATTGGAAGAATAAGACTCTTTCCTTTGCTGGCCGTGTCCAACTAATCTCCTCTGTTCTGGCTTCTCTTCATGGATATTGGGCGTCTATGTTTATTCTCCCTGCTCTACAATTGGGGATATTGAGAAGCTTATGAGGGGCTTCTTGTGGTGCCAAGGCCCAATGAAGGCCGGTAAAGCAAAGGTGGCTTGGGAGGATATCTGCCATCCGAAGCTTGAAGGTGGCTTGGGGATCCGTCGCCTGAGTGAGTGGAATGTCTCTTTTATGGCCACTCACATTTGGAGCATCCTTGCTAGAAAGGACTCCATCTGGGTCAGATGGGTGTACGCTTATAAACTGCGTGAGCGCAGTTTTTGGGATGTCCCTGCTCAACGCAGTATGAGCTGGGGTTGGCGGAGTCTGTTACGTATCAGGGATGTCGTGCGGCCATTTTGTTGGTATAAGATCGGCAATGGGAGAACTGTTTCGGTTTGGTATGACACTTGGTGTATCCAATGTCCCATTGCCCGTGTTCTTTCGGGTCCGTGTGACATTATGCGCCCGGGCTTCTCGACTTCTGATTCGGTCGCTGATCTCATTGAGGGTAACTCTTGGAGATGGCCGGTGGAATGGCTCCAAAGGTACCCTTCTCTGTCTCAGATTGAGGTTCCTACCCTCCGTGCTCAGCCTGACAAGTTATTATGGCGCGATTCAGATGGAAACTTCTTCGATTTTCGGGTTGGCCAAGTTTGGGATTCCATTCGGCCAAGAGGGAGTGTGGTGGATTGGGCTCCTGTGGTATGGTTCTCTCGTTGTATTCCTAGGCATGCCTTTCATTTATGGCTCGTCCTTCGAGGTAGACTGAAGACCCAAGATCGTCTGAGGCAGTGGGATGTCGGTCCTTCCGTTGATCTAGCCCTGTTGCGTTGTCTGCTGTGTGGCTCGTGCCAGGACTCCCATGCCCACCTCTTCTTTGAATGCACCTTCTCCTCACAGGTTTGGTTCAGGGTTATTAGTCATGCGCAGCTGCAGATTGTGTCGGACAGACTTGAAGTTGTTATGCCTTCTCTCTTATCTGCTACGGGTCCGAAAAATATTGACCATGTTGTATCCCGCCTGGTGCTAGCTGCTTCGGCATTCTTCATCTGGCAAGAACGTAACTTTCGGCTTTTTGACAAAGGCAAGAGATCATGCAGGGAGGTGGCTGATGCTATCATCAATACGATAAGGCTGAAGTTGGTTTCTTTTCCCTTCAGACATTCGTCTTGTGCTCTCCGTGCCATGGAGAGATGGAAGATTCCGAAAGGGGTGTATTCTTCGTCCAGTTAACTTTTTCGTCATGCGGGCGCAGTGGGTCATTGCTTGGCTAGAGTTTGTTTGTTGTTGGTGCTTAATGGTTGTGCTTAGCGCTGGTTGTCATACGCAAGGCATGTCTTGTGTATGCACTTAGTCTTTCATATCTGTTAGATTAAGTCTTGTGGTGCCCACAATTTTTGTTCTTGTAACGCCTATCATTTGTTTTTAATAATATTTGTCGGGGTAATTTTCCCCTTTAACAACTAAGGTAATGCATAACAATCCAAATGCAAAACATAAAAGGTTCCAAAAACCAGAATATTTGTATTAAAGAAACAAAACACGGTATATCTCGTATTAAAACGTGAGGACATGATTCAACTTACCTAAAATAGAGATTTGGAGATAAACTTAATTTGTTTAACAAATCTTTTAAATTGGGAGTTTGATTTGTTATCAAATTAGCATGATTGTGTTTTGCCTATATAAATATAGAAGTTATGTTAAAGAGAAAGGTGAGGAGGTTGAGAGAAAAAGAGAGATTATACGAGAGTTGTCTCTCTTTGTCCCGTGAGGTAGTCTCGGTGATTCGATAACGACGGCACGAATTGTGCATTTTATTATTGTCTTATACAAAGTTGTGTGATTTATTGTGGTGGTGATCCCAACGAGCTGTATGAGAGCGAGGTCGAACCCAACATAAAATACAATGAATCAAATTATATTCAATATTCAATAATTTATAAAGAGAAACAAACTTAAATACAAACATGCATTCGTACTAGTTGCATACCAATTTCATCTATGTCATCATATTTATGACACCGATAAAATAAAATATAATGTTTAATCTATGTCAACAGTACATATGTATATGTTGGTGTTAATTAAGTGGTGATAATATTTTGTAGTCCATTTCAAGTAAATATGCCTTATTTGACAACTTATATTCATTTCCATTTAAAGTGTCAAAAGAATCAATTTTACACACTTTTTTTTCTAAAAAAAAAATTAAGGTCGTCATTTAAATTTCATTTAGAGTGAATTTTATTGCTTTCTTATTTGATTTGTAAGAATCTTTATATCATTGATTTTAGAGGCTATTACTACACTATATTTCACTTGAATTCATCAGAATTCAATATTACTCTATAGCGGACCGGAACACAACATCTTTCCGACTAAAGAGATAAACCCCGAACATTGATAGTATTGAAAACTATGAGGTACTATCAGCTCTAAATATTCTTACAAATCAAATAAGAAACTATAAAATTCACTCCAACATAATAGTTGTTCGTACAATATATATAGAAACATTACTAATTGACGATTATTTACACATGTTATTTGTAAAAAATGGGCTCCTAGGTATATGCATTAGTAGTTTACCACAAATTTGCTATATTCATATAAGGAAAAATGAATATATGATGCAATATAAATACGTTTACATGCACGATTTCACCGAATTCGCATATCCTTAAAACTAGTTTTATTTTATTTCTAGCAAGAAAAGAAAACCACGAATATTTGTTGGGCTAAATTGAATAAAGGGGCTGGGTCAAAATTTGTTGGGCTACAAAATCAAAATTACACATCAACTGGGCCTAATGGGAGCATGTACCGGTAACCCGGTTCAATTCCGCCACTGAGTCGGGTCGGAATGATCGAATAATTTCGTAAAGTTGAGCCAGCGAATCTCCTCTTTACTTCTACACAAATTATTCTCTCACGATTGACTCACTCAGGTCTGCTTTACATATATACCTATGTGTCTACATACTTGTTTACAACTTTTGTTCATAATTCCCTTTAGTTTCCGCTAACTCAGATTCGATCGTAACTTCGTAAGTTTGTATCGTTTTTGTTTTTCGTTAATTGCATTAAAAGTCGATTAATTTATAGTTTTTTTCTTTCTTTTGTGTTGCGTTTGTGATTGTATGTCCATTATGCACATGAAAAATAGGCAGAGTTTAATCTGGAATCAAACTAGTAATTTGAATATACTTAGGGTTTTTTTGTATTTAGAAATTGATATTTAAGGTCTTGTCATTGAATTCGCCCCTGTTTATTTTAGACTAGATAGTTAATAAAAATGCACTTTTTCCGACGTTGTTTTTTAATCATTGATACATATTTACATTTAAATTTAAATCACTCCAAATAAACCTTTTGGTTTATTTGGAATTCCAACCACTTTATCCGACTATTTGGTGAAACTATGCATTTTCTCACGTTGAATTCTACCTTACGTATGACTTATGCTTAACACCGGAAACTTCTAACTTGATTAATGAATGTGGAAAGTAAGTATGTTTCCTAAAAAATAGCAGTATTGCTCCAGTCAATGAACTACATAAGTTAGTCTAACAGACTCACAAATGTGCCCATATCACGAAGGTCAATATTTAAATGTGTGCACTAGGCTTGTATATTGTGACTAGCAACAAAACTCGGCACCTGTGTACTGTGTTTCATACACTTTTGAGTTATAAGTATTTTATGCATTATATGCGTCTTATTTTAGGTGAGGCTCTCGCCTTAGCGCTTAGCGCCTAGCGCCTCGGCTTTCAGGTCCAAGTGCTTAAGAATGAATTAAATAGTATTTATCAAATAAAAATTCTTCCCCTGGATCAGCTTACCAAGGTGTTCACTTTTATTAGATATCGTTTTTAAATCACAACCTCTATCAGAAACAGTAAATGTTTTTAACCCTAGATACTAAATATGTAATTTAGTAACTTTTGAAGTTTGTTTATACTTACATATGTTTGTGTCAAAGTTTTCTTTTGCCTAGTTGATTAAATTGAACATGAATATTTGTTATCCATATGCTTTTCTAAAATACTGTAATATTTCTTAGCCTTTTTGTAGAGATGTAGGCCTCTATATTTCAATGATAATTTCTTGTCATCAGTTATGTTCTTTGCTATTTAAGTCGGCTTGTTTACCTGACACTTTATTTGTTCATAATTTCTCACAAATGTGTAAACTGGGAATCATATCATTGAATGTAATGAGATGTTCTTGTTCATTTTGATTTACAGGTTTACTGCATTACGTTGTTTATGTTTGTTGTTGACCGGCCATGACAAAGGAGAACGAAGGTACTGTTGCTGTTACGCATACCGGACGAGTTCGGCGCCGTAGAGGTTCAAATGAGGTATGACTCAACGTAATCTCTTATAATCGTTGGTCAAGTGGTTATAAACATTTATTTAGTTTTTCAACAATTTTAGGTTGATTGAACTGTCCATGTTGGATAACAGGTTCCAGCTGATGTTGGCCAAGCAAATGAAACCAAGATGCTGGCAAATGATCAAAATAAGTACAAGTCAATGTTGATCCGTGCATATTCAACCATCTGGATGATTGGCGGTTTTATATTTGTTGTCTACATGGGGCATCTCTATATATGGGCCATGATTGTAATAATACAAATCTTCATGGCAAAAGAACTGTTCAATCTATTAAGAAAAGCACACGAAGACAAACAACTTCCTGGATTTAGGTTATTAAATTGGTAAGCACATTTTTATTTGCATATACTGGTGTTCTTAAAGTTTATGGTATTAAATTATGGATTTGTTTCAGGCACATCTTTTTCACAGCGATGCTATTTGTATATGGCCGGATTCTTAGTCAACGACTGGTCAATACGGTTACAACAGACAAGTTTTGGTATAAACTTGTCGGCAACCTTATCAAATATCATATGGTCACCTGTTATTCCTTGTATATAACAGGTTTGTCATTTCTGCGACTCTTTTACTTCTTCGTGTGTTTTCCACATGGTTGCTTTTTTAGACCTTGATTTATAACAAAACACGAGCATGTATTATGCTTTTCCACCTTTTGAGTTATGATGAACTTTAATCGTTAATTTATTATTTTTCAGGTTTTGTTTGGTTTATCCTTTCACTAAAGAAGAAGCTTTACAAGTATCAATTTGGACAATATGCCTGGACGCATATGATCCTTATTGTTGTTTTCACTCAGTCCTCGTTCACAGTTGCCAACATTTTTGAAGGAATTTTCTGGTATCACAACCACCACCCCTTACAGTTTTCATATAAAAAGTCATGTATACCTCATAGTTCTAATAATTCTACACTGCTACTGGCTCCTCCTTAGGCTCTCTTATTGAAAAATATGATATATTAGTCGATTGACTTCAACTCCTTTCCACTGTTTCTGTGGAGTCCAAGTTGCCACTTATTTGTTGTTGAACAAGTTTACAAAAAGCTAATTGTAATGCAGGTTCCTTCTTCCAGCATCACTGATTGTCATCAATGATATTGCTGCGTACATCTTCGGTTTTTTCTTTGGAAAAACCCCATTAATCAAGTTATCTCCTAAAAAGACTTGGGAGGGATTCATTGGAGCCTCAGTTACAACGATCATATCTGCATTCGTGGTAAGCAATCTCTCCTATTAACTTTTGTGATTCACACAAAAAGTGGTTTTTGTATGTAGAATAGTTTTTAAAGTATGTTATGATGATACAATTTAGAAATATTTTGATTATTATTTTGTGTGATTTTTATTGTCTGCAGCTTGCTAATTTTTTTGGTCGCTTTCAGTGGTTAACGTGCCCTAGAAAGGTGATATATCTCTATTTTAAGAAGCATAATGTTATAAACGGATAGAACTTAGATAATAACTTAATAGGATTATGATGCAGGACCTATCAACTGGTTGGCTTCAGTGTGACCCTGACCCTCTATTTAAACCTGAGAACTTTGCTTTACCTGGATGGCTTCCTGAATGGGTAACTACAAATTTAAGTATATTTGTTTTATGATTTTATCTAGTTTTATGTCTATGTTATCACGTAGTAGAGGCGGAAATTTATATATAAATGGGTCACTCGGTTATGTTTCAATCTCAAACGTCAAATGGGGCAAGAAAAAAAATCTAACCATCATGGAAATGGGTCGAACCGGTAACTAAAAACTTAAGTATATCTGTTTTATGATTTTATCTAGCTTTAGGTTTATGTTATCACAGTAGATGTGGACATTTTTATCTCAAATGTCAAATGGTTAAAGCTAAGAGCATCCACAAGACCACAATGATTTTTGCTGGCATCGCTTAATAGAAAAAAATGTGTGAGTGTTTATTACAGTTTTGCACTGTGAAAGTACCACACATTGATACGTCTTGTGAAAGTTTGTCTCTATACACATGGATGTTGAGCGCACAGATATGGGCCATCATTTATTAATTGCCTTTAATGTATATCACTGTATATCTTGTTCACCGTTTTAGTTTCTCAGGTTATTGACATTTATTTGATTATTATTCCATTTAATTTTGGATGAGAACTTTGAGCGACTAATAATTCGAGCTAATGTTTAAAAATCTAAATGGATAAGCATTGCACAGAAACAATCTTTATGTTTAGTATGTTACTTTTCTAATTGTTTGTAAAATTTATCAAATTTAACAATCTTAAACATTTGATACTTATTGCATTTGAATTGTTATCGATAACTACAGTTTAATTTATATCTTGTATTAATAGAACATTATTAATATATACAAAGGGAAATATAAAATAAAATAAATGATAAGTGATTAAAAATGGTATATTGATGTTGCAGTTTAATGATACGTCTAAAAGCATAATGCACTATAAAGAAAAGATATGATGTGCCAGTGTATTGACTGTCATAAAGTTCAATGCATTGGAGATGCTCTAAAAATTGTAACCATCACTGAAATGGATGCTCTAAAAATGTAACCATCACTGAAATGGGTCGAGCGGATCAAATGGCTTGAAAACTTTATGAAATAAGTACAGTTAAACATAAACATACAGGTTACCTGGAAAGGGAGAGTCTTTATTTACTCAGTTGTACGTGGCTTAACTGGGGTATCTTCGTGAGCCTTTCCAATCCTCTCCCTAGCCACCCCAAGATGTTTACTAGGGAGGTTCGAACCTAAGACCTCTTATGAGGACATCCGGATGCCTTACCACTAGGCCACCTTGATGATGGTTATTATCATAATTACATGTAGTTTTGTGATCATATTTAACACAAAATAATCTATAAAATGTAAGCAATTAATTGACTGTCACTAAGTGACCTGTTGTTGTAATTATTTGGTCGAGAGTATCAGAGACTCACCCGCAAACTCAATTAAATATCCACAATATGTTTTTCCTTTTTAATTCTTTTATCTTTCATGAAGTTATCTTTTTTCTCTCGTCCAAACACTCAAGGAGTTAACAACAAAAGTTATATACTTATATATATCATAAAACCTGAAGCAATAAACTCGTACCCCAATTCCATGACACCCCTCTAATTCACAATAATTTCGACACTTAGTTACGTGCTATTTGAAGACATTAGTCTCTAATTCATCACTGGTGGGCTGTATTAAGATTTTGCTACAAATTTTTTTGTCAATCTCGGAATTTATTGGTCAACATCTCAATACACAACAATCATTAAATTACTTTTAAGCTATGATTTAGGATGCTGGTAGTTCAATACATATTATTTTGATGCTAAATATGTTGTTTTTGACGCATGTATGTTTTCAGTTTCCATGGACAGAGATCCAAATTCTGCCAGTGCAATGGCATGCATTGGGTCTTGGACTTTTTGCCTCAATCATTGCACCTTTTGGTGGCTTCTTTGCTAGTGGTTTCAAAAGAGCCTTCAATATCAAGGTTCAACTTCGTTTGCTTTCAAGTCTTAATAATGAATGCTGCATCCCAAATGTACATTTATTTAGTTTATTTTGTTGTCAATTTCTGTAGGATTTTGGGGATAGCATTCCTGGACATGGTGGGATGACAGACCGAATGGATTGCCAGGTGAGTGAGCGGCTTTATTGTGCTTTCTACTTTTGACTCACCGTTTGAATTGACATATAGTATTATATATATTCGACTATTATAAAGTATCTAGGTATCCTTGGGTGTTAAAGTAAAGGAGATCGTGTGGGTCCAAAAAAATATTGCTAGTTACACGTTAATCATCCAAACATGGAAACTTTCCAAATAAGAAACTTGCAAAGTTTCCTTTAACATTATAAAGAAGAGTGCCCCAATTATCTATTATCTATAATCTGTTATCTGTTACTATATATAAAGCATTTCATTGTATAGTCTTAAATTCAATTCAATGAATAGAAATTACTACAATGCCCACACATATCTGTTACTATATATAAAGCATTTCATTGTGTAGTCTTAAATTCAATTCAATGAAGAGAAATTACTACAATGCCCACACATAATCATCTTTATCTTAAAAAGTTACTATACTTGAAAAAAAAAACATAACAATGGAAAGGCGAAACAAAAAATTTACATCAATTGTAATTAAATCATTTCAATCTACTTATTTTAATAAGTGGGAGAATGACATATACCCCCTCCTTAAACCCTATAAATATCATATATACCCAATAGCCCAATTTAATTATAACTAAAACTTTAAATTTATCAATAATTATCTATTAACTTATATATAAATGATTATCATACCTTACTCATTTTTTACAAACTAACTTCTACAACAGAAGTTTCACATATCTATCTCACTCGAATCATTTACAAGCTGTCATTGATATAATTTACAGCATTTCTATTGGTGTGTCATCTATATAAGGTCCCATGTCATCCTTACAAGTTGTCACGTCACAAAATTACCTACAATGACAATAAATAACAAGTTTCTTACACACAATTTACACCCAAGTAGTTGAGTACACACTACGAATGTCAGACCTTAGTTAATTGCATTTTCATGCACTTAACCCTTTACAAACTAACCAGTTATATGCCATCACATACTAATTTCTCAGCTCTCCTTTTTTTTTTCTATGGTTTTTTTTTTTATATTTGTTTTTAAAGAACATAATTATATGAAAACTTCACACAAATATCAGTTACGAATATCCTTATATGCCATCACATAGTACCTTTTTTTAGGTAAAGAGGTCGCGGTGGACCCCGGTAAATATATATCCAAAAAAACAGTTAAGAACAACGAATGTGAATGAGTTTCACATTTCAGCCTCAAAAGGCAACAAACTACTAAAACAGAAAAACTAAGCTATCTAGACTTGACTCCTACATAAAAGTCAAGATGGTACTGTCATCCCGGGAGGGAGCCTCTAATCCTGATTCAAATATCACGGCAAAAGTCTGCCATTTCTCCAGTCAGCTCCTCAACATAACTCTCCTCGTGATAATAATAATCATCATCATCCCATTTGTGTGAAGCTACATTATCTAGTGCTAGAAACCCTTCTTCAACAATTCCTTCGTCTGGTGATCCACTACAACAGTTTCCACAGCCTCATCCACTTCAGTAGTTTTCACAGATTTACCCACCACTTGATTCCCCAATGTTGGTACCATCTTCATTCTCCATAGAACTTTAAATGCATTTGAAACCTTTTTTGCTGTTTCAACATGAGAACCACTTGTACTACCTTTTTCCAATGTAGTCTTTGTTACTGGCCAGTAAGCTGCCTTTGGCTTGGAATTTTTAGTCCCAACTTTCGGCCCCTGCTTCCAAACCAAAATTCCCCCGAAAAGGTTTCCTTGCAACAGTTTGAAACCCCTCTTGGTTCACCATGTTTGCCTTCTTAGAATCAGCTATTACTCGTTTTGGGCATTGGTCTTTATCATGGCCAAAAAACTTTACAAGTTTCGTACCTTGGGGGTTTCCGTTCGTATTCCACTCGAACTGTATTCAATATCTTACCATTACCGTCCAACCTCAGGATAGCTACAACCATAGTTTCTTTGAGTATCCGATCAACTTTAATCTCAATCATGGCACGTGCATAGTTGGAACGTCCACATGACTGCATACACATAGTACTAGTATAAGAAGTTAGCATCATCGGGGTCCCTAACTTGGTTCCAATTGCACTTGACCCGTCTTCAGTCAAGGCTGTTAATGGGATATCATGCAACTTAATCCAAACTGGAACCTTGGTTAGATCTTCTTTTGCTAAACTAACATTAGAAGACCACTTGTTCAAGATTTTAAGAACTGTACGAATCATCCACAGTCCATTTTCCAACACGTCTTCCATGTCCTTTGTTGATGAGAATTTAAAGAAGAAAAATTTCGAGTTCATCATAGCTCTCTCAATGCCAAACTTCTTCCATACATTCAACACATAGTTTTCAACAAAGTGAAATGCCACTCTTTTGCCAATAAAATACCCATATAGTGTGTTCACGTACCTCTCGTTTGCTTCCATCACGGACGACATTGGTATTTCAACATCACTATTGTCTCCCTCCGGCTCATTAGTTTCAAGAACACGAAAATTAACTTTTTTCTTACCCAACGCAGCATTTACCAAGTTCGTGTATGATCTAGGAACATCACTTTGCACACATGGGGCCATTTGAGTAGCCCCTACCATGGTCGTATGTTCCACTGTTCCAGAACGGATGATGAAGGGGCTGTATGTGTAGTTTATACTCATTCATGCTTATCATTACCCGCACTTACAGGCCCTAACTCACTAATATTATTTATTGCAGCCCCCAAACCAGTTTCTACAGCTTTCAAACCTGTTTGGACAGTCCCAAGACCACTAGAACCAACACCTACTGGAGCCCCTAGCACTTGATCTTGCGTTTTCATCATTGCAGCCTCCAAACCAGAATTTTCAGCCCCTATATCACTTGTATTAGAAAGATGAATATCAACACTCTTCAATCTAGTTTGGTCAGAAGCCCCAAAAACACTAAAACCTTCACCAGAATCAGCCCCAAACATGTTAGCTCCTATACCATCTGCTTGCTGCGTGTTGGACAGATTATGAGAAACCAAAAATATTATTCCAATTCGGGAATTCTGTGGTTTGGTTATTTTCCAGCTCAAACTCTTTTGATACTAAAAAATCCGGACTAGAAGTTGCTACTGAATCTGATTTTTGACTTTTTGTTCTTCACTGAACACCACCTTCGTATTTATAGTTTTGGGAACAATAGTTCTAGTCCATAGAACCGTAACTGATTGAACATCACCTCAATCTTTTTTATTTTTCTTTTGCTCTTGATCTCCAGCTCTCGTACCCGAATCTATGAACTCCTTTTCCATCACAACACCATATCAAAACGCAACCATAAAACATAAACTATAGCCAAATCTAGGCTGTTAACCAATTTGACAAGTCCATGTACTTCACCAAACAGGTGCTGTCCCGACGATACAAACTCGCACACCCACCAAAGAAAACAGACCTGCGATTTGGAATTGGGTTACGTGATATAGCGAAAGACCTGAAATCACAGAATCACGATTAAAATAAGTAAAGATTGTTAAGGGTAGGATCACATTTCTGTTTTGAATCAAACTAAAATAAAAATATTGAATCAGCGAATTGGGTTTTGGGTTTTAGTTGAATCGCAATTTACGGTTCTTAATTAAACGATTTAAGGATGATTATTGTTGGGATTTAGATTGCAATTCAGATTATAATAATCATTTATTACCATGAAGACAGCATCCAAACAAGAATTAAGGCTTGTTTCAGGATTTTTGGGAATAACGATTTTTTCACCCAGATATATAGTACCTTTGTGTAGACTAAAATATAAAACAATACAAATGAATCATAATATTTGATATCACGATATCACATATTAGTTAGGTAGCTTATTTTTTTTTCTTTTATAAAGTTGAGGACCTCATAGAGGGGGGAAAAAACTGTACAAGCATCTTATCATAGGAACCAAAAGAAAAATAAAATTAGAAAAAACAAAGAAATAACTCATGCAATTAATATTACTGATATGGATTTCAATTGTAATAAATGGAGGCTTGAAAACCAAAGCCTTGAGATTTGGTTTACAACTGAATCGGCCATTGAAAAGAAAAATAGGAGGGTCTGCCTCTTTTTGGAAGAAGATAAAAAGTATAATAGTCATTAGTAGGTTAATACAAAATACAAAATTATATATTATTTTAAAATTTTAATTATGTTTAAATCAAGAATTTGGGTATATATGATATTTTTAAGTCAACTTGGGTATGATATTTATAGGGTTTAAGGGGATATATGTAATTCTCCATTTCAATAATATCATCATACATTTAACGCAAACTGAGCCCCTGAGAAACCTCAAACCCAAACTGAACATTAAAAATCGAAAAACATATACCCCTAAATAAAATCATGAACATCCAAGTATTCTTATTTATTTCACTTATCATAAAATTTACCCGCTGCTTTGCGTGGGCATGATGCTAGTGTTTTATAATCAGTGTGCTTTTTACACACTTGGATCATTATGGGAGTTTGAAGAATCTCAAGAATCGGTTTCAAATCACAAATCTTTCTGATACGCGATGTCTCTTTAATAGTATAGATTATTGGATCTCTTTTTCAATTAATTTAATGTCAAGGTTTGCTTGCATGGTTTTGTGCCTTGATTATTGATCTGTCATGAACTTTTTTAACTTGTCATCCAGATGGTGATGGCCGTGTTTGCATACATCTATCATCAGTCATTTATTGTAGCTCAGAGTGTATCTCTTGGGATGATTTTAGACCAGGTATGCCACCCACTATTTGCTTTAGTTTCGAGATAAATCTTACGGTGATTGAAAAAGGCGGGTTGTATAATGAGGTAGGTCATAAAGGTCAGGCTGGGCCGAAACACAACCACTAATTTTTGTGAATTTTATAAATAATTAATGTGTTTAGCATGGCTCCAATACATATCACCTGACTTTCAACTTGTTTGACTTGTGAGAAATGGATAAACCAAGTTGACCCTCACGTATAAAAAGGTTTTTGATTAAGATCTTGGTGTTTCAGATCGTCATGAATCTCTCCTATGAGGAACAGAGAGAATTGTACTCGAAACTTGGGCAGATCATTAAAGAACGCCAATTTGGTGAATCATGAAGATAATATTTCTTTGAAAATATTGTAACTTTTGATTTCAGTAGATTTGGTAGAAAGCTTGCATATGCTGTACAGTGGACATTTGATCATAATTCGTTAGTCATTAAAAGCTTGTTGTAATCTATACATATTGAAACACCATAAGAGGTACTTAAGAGAAAGCGCCTCTCATTAAAATCTTGTAGATTTGGTCCTATAATTTGTGAAAGTATGTTATTATTTCATTTCATAATTCATTATATGTAAATCAAAAGAATATGAAAGACCTCTCATTTTGTATCTTTCTGTACTATGGATCTAATGTCCTAGCAAGGTTATACCCTGTAGTTCAGCTGACTTCATAGCCCACTTACCCACCCAATCTTTTTTACTCTCAGGTTTTGGGTCTAGGTTGTTTGTGCCAAATTGAAATATAGATATAGACAATGGTCCAATTTCGCCTATTTGTTTTCCGTTTGGGCATCGCATATTAAAGCTATATAGCCGTCAGGTGGATTTCGCACAACTCGAAAATAGCGTCTTAAAACTCGAAATGTACAAATATATTTGAGAAAGAGTCACCGTTTGGCTTTAAAAAACATAGTGATTAACTTATCTTCCAAAACTAAAACACCACTTAACTATTCCAAACTGTTATTACGAATCTGGTGTGTTAGTTCAAAAAATCTCAATGTAAACTTGAATACACTTCAACAAAGTAACCACAAACTTCGTTGACTGTCTATGAAGTCCCCGTCCCTACTTGTTATATGCCCACTAGAAAACTCATCAGACCGTTGAAGATTGGGTCCCTTATTGTTGATTACCTTGTACTTGCTAATCATAGGTGTTGTACCAAAATCATTAACCCAACTACTGTAAACCCATTAATCGATCTCCAAGAGCCGTTTTAACCCCACCCAAAACCACATTCTTTCTGGCTCACACTTAATTTTGTGACTTCACTAGCTAATCAACAAGTTGGTGACCAAAATAAAGTCTCCAACTTGGCTTTTATAAAAAAAAAAAAACAGAGTAACAGATTGGCCATTGTGATTAAGAAAATGGGAGCAAATATTAACAACAATCATTACTCGAGAACAAACAAGCAAAAATAAACAGGTATAGTAAAACAACTCTACAAGCTATATACATTGGGACAGTGCTGGAAACCTCCTGCAAAATACCTTATGTGAATGGGAGAAATTCATATATGCCATTGCTAATCTTCAATATTCCAAGACAAATGAAGTGCAGTAGTAAAAGGCAACTGCGTACGCTAAATAATTTCTATATAATATAATGTAATAGAATAACCGTTTCAAGAATTCACTTTTAGCTCACATACTAGAAAGAAATTAAATAAAACAAATAGTATCATAAACAGGATAAACAAGATCATACAAAATTTGGTACATATAAATTCTACTTTCACAGCTAAACCTCTCAACAGCCTATCCCAATTCATAAAATATACTTCAAATCCAACTACTAAAAAAAAAGCAATAATTACTTGCTAACTTTTGTGTATCTACCTCCGTTACTGTGTCTTCGGTTTTTCAATCTTCACATAAGGGAGAACTCCCATAAAATGAACCACCTTAGGGCTCCACTCTCGTTGTTGTGCACGACAAAACATCAAGAATGTGTTTGCAAAGTAAGAATTAAATCCCATGAAGACATGCCACAATGCATGACCCTGTGGATTAATCGGCCAACTGGATATCTGGTTGCAGCAAAACCGATCACCTAACCAACACAAACTACCAATGAAAAGAGTCACAAAATACAACTTAGCAACCCTTTTGGCAGACATATCTTGAGTGTATATGTAATACATGTACATTCGGGGAATACACAAGAGGCATAGCATCACATAATGAAGTTTGAAACCAATATCAAATCGGATGACTGAATGGAGAACGGCAAAACAAACGCCATAGAGGAAGAGGAATGTAGGCATAGTACTACGGTAGTGCCAATCCGGTGAGTAGAGGATGTATATGTAGAGAAGCATTTCCCACACCATTGGAGTTTCATCACTTTGCTGCTGCCTGCAAAGGCTATCGATGGTCAAATTCACGTAAAATGATTTTATTGACAGAAGAAAAGCTGTGACTGTGACCTCATTCCGGTATGGTAGTAGTCAGCTCAATATTACACATGTCTTGGATAAAACAGGGATCGAAATTACGAAGTAAAACATTCTCATATCAAGTAAAATAGATTAACCTATTAGAAAAAAGACACAGACTTGTAACCGAAGAGACAAGTGGCCTCTCCTAATACCGTTTATTTCGAGAAGTAAGCGAACTCTACGTTCAATGTTCAGTAAATTCCCTTGAATGAAGCATAATAAACTTACATCCCGGGGACATATTGAAACAACTATTTATAATCTTTATCTATAATTTATATATATCTAATAAACAAAATAACATTAAGACTCGTCTGATGAATGTGACTTTAATTTTTGAGGTTTTAGCAAGCAGATAATCAATTTTTGAGTTGTTTTTTTTTTTGTAATTCTGGTTATTGATGAAACTAGGCCAATGCTCGAAAAATCCCTTCAAAGCTGATTACTTGATCCATTTATAATTAAGAACTATAAGCAGAATCTAATTATCCAAACACTAAAAGCTATTCACTGCAACTTCAATTCCCAATATAACGATCATCCGTTTGAAAACACAAATCTAAACACCCTCATAATAAATTTGTCAAGCTATGAATCATTCTACTACGCAAGGAGAAGGGCCCAGAAGGAAACTATAGCACTGTCCTTTTTCAGTTAATTCGGATTCTGATCAAATGAGAAGCAGAACTTCGATTATGTTACATACTTGCGTTGTATGCAATGTAAAATTTTGCAACTCTTCACATTTTTCCTCTTGCTTTTAACTTTTTAAACTTGAATTCTTTTCTATACTCAGTTTTTCTTTTTATGTAGATTTCACATCCCATGTTTCTATATAATGCATATTAATTACCATAAATTTATAATAATTAAAATCTACTGCTTTGTCCACCCATTGGTGTTCTACTTCCCACTTTAAGGGCATTCACTAAAACTTGTTTCGTTTTCATAATTTAAATTTGGGTCACCGCACTCGAAGATAGCTGCAGTAGACGCAATGTCAATTTACATTGGAGATTGATAAGGCTTACCATATTTTAATAGAAGGAAGCAAAACTACTTACCAGTTCCCCAAGGTAAACTAATTAATTTTATGAACGTATTATCTGAAAGTGAATGGTGACACATATTTTTGTTTAAGCACCCAGAATAACTTTCTTAAATTACTTTCGTTTAAGTGGTTTTTCTTCGTTCTCCATTATCCATACACAGCATTATTTCTCCTAAGATCAAATATATAGGATCCACATGGTAATTGACATATCTTTAAAAACTAATCTTAAGGAATTAACATAAAGAGAATAAGAGTAGGCATGCACAGAAAAGCTTTAAATAGAACATATGGATGAACTATAAGGTTCTGTAACGCAGTGGCATGATAAAAAAAAAAAAAAGGACTTACACATGCTGCAATGTGGCATGATACATTACACTTCCAATAGCAAGTGCCATATTTGATAAGTGAAGAACACTAAACCTCTTCTCAAAACGTAGTAACAATGAACTTATAAGGCCAATCAATGCCAAAAGAATGCACGGTACATTTGAGATGGTATTGTAAAACTCGGCAACGTAAGAAGAATAAACATAATTCTTTTCGCACCACTCATGGGAGGAAGTGACCGGACCCCAAAAGTTTGATATACTATCTGCCATATAAAACGTATAGGTTGTCACTACCCGCTACGCATCTATTATAACATCACTTCAAATAGTATTATAACCAACAACTGATGTTACCTGCAAAATTGATATTTTAAATTAATAATTAGTAAAATCAATTATGTTACATACTTCACCTAGCTAGTCAATAACATAAAATTTCGTTGGGTGAAAACCCTTTATCTAAAAAGATAATAAAAAAAAAAAAAAAATAGCTAGTCAATAACTAGAAACATAATATCTTTCGGGCGCTAAGGAAAATAACAGTGGTGCTATTTCATAACAGAAGCTGTTTTTCAACAGCTACAGTAATATTAGGCAAGTAATGAACTGCATGGTTGCTTAGACTACGTAGCCTGTATCTCGACAACTTGGAATTACTGATGAATGACAAATATCCCTCACATCTACCTTATTGAATCTCTTAAAAAGTTAAAAGCAACATAACAATATTGGTTATCTAAAATCAAGACTAATGTGCAACTCGCAATACTTATAGACATTATATATCCCCAGTGGCAAGAACCTTAACTTATTCACCAACTCATTACACCTCCACAAATAAAAGCAAGTAGAGAATTTCATTTAAGTGCAACAATCATTCATCTTTAGGAATTCTTTCCAAAACCATTTATAATGACTCAATAAACAACTTTATAAGATAAATATGTCTTGTCTTTGTGTTCAATAACCATAGTGACACTAACTAATCATGTAGCAGGAAACTTGAACAAAATGATTATCTAAATATACTGAATCTTATAAGTAAAAAGGTGAATCTAAGCAACCCGTCTATAACTACGAATGTAACACCAATGTAGGGAGTATACACCAACTATATATTTAATATTTTCTTATTACATATAACTCTATTACCCCGTTTACTTCAAATTTTCAACTTTTTGCTTGGATTCAAAGTTCTCAAACATAACCTAAAGTCAGATATAATGACTTTAATCTGAATCCAGATCCAATCTTATTATTATATTATTATTACAATATTATATATTATATGCAAAATATTAAGCGCAGAACTTCAATCACTGAAAAAAATTGATAAAAAAACAAATAATATACAAATAAAATAGAAAATGATAAACCAACCTGCATTCGCATTTGAAAGAAAATTAGATTGCTTATTTGTTGTTGAGGACGTATATAGATACGTGTGGGTAGATCACAGGTTTTGTAAGTGTCTCTGATCTACGCCTATTTTGTTAATTAGGGAGTTTGGATCGGAGTTACGGATGACGACCACCGTCTAAGAAGAGAACGACATTTTGCATTTTACACAGAAAATAAAGTTGTTTTTTTATTGGGTTAATTGCCGGGCAATTTTTTATTTGCGGGTATCAACTAATTTTTTTCCCTTTCATACAGCGATATTAAAAAATTATAGTTATTGTATTATATTAGTTGATTACATGTCATCCTTCAATTAAATTTGAAAAATAAAATAGTAGTATATCATATTTTTACTTTACTGTATACATCATATATTTCAAATTATAACAACTAACGGTGACAATTATTGACAGTACCTTAAACCTGACTCGAAACAAAAAGAAATAAGTTAAAGTTGAATTTTCAACCCGTCAACCATTTTAGTTTTTGGGATCCAAATTGAGTTAAGGTTTAGATCAAGGGTTAATCTACCAGGCAGAAAAGTAATTTCATTTTTTAATAAAAAGATTCAACCTATCAGTTTGTTTGCCTCGTTTACTTAAAAGATTATGTTATTTGTGTTCGTATTGAATACTTTTGTCTGGTCAACCTCTGTATGAAATCAGTTCCAGTTTAGGTTTTAACCTTTGGATATGAAATTTTAAACCCGCTAACTTGATTTGACTCGAATTGCAACCTCAAGTTATAATAATTGAAAGTTTGTATGTTTGCACTATTTGCAAAAAAAAAAAAAAGAAAAGAAAAAAAAGAAAAAAAAAAAGAAAAGGAAAAGAAAAGAAAGAATCAATCTATCTAATAACTTTGATAATAAAATACATGATCTTTAAATAAAAAAAATAAAAAAATCATTGTTGTATGTATTATCTGCATAGATGTTCCATTAACTAAAATGGTAAAATAGTAACTTTTATTATTTTATTTAAGAGTAATACAAAATGGTCAAACTATTTGTATAGTAGTAAAAGATTAACTCTTTATAATTACTTAATTGTAATTGACTTTAAGTGTTTAAATGCTAAATAGCATACTTAAAATGGGTGTAAATAAATTTAAACTATCTCATTATTAAAAGTTTATTAAAAAAAATTCATTTTCTTATATATTAGTATAAAATTATAAATATATAAGTATATAGATGGTTATATATTTCTATCAAAACAATTGTAACCGGCATTTTAATATCCGTCAATATGTCATGTCAGTTACATCGGTTATTAAAAAACTCAAATAAATTTGGGTTTCATATTTTTGACATTATAATTAATAATTATAATATATAAGTTTTATAATTAATTGCATTGATTTAAGTGTTTAATTGTGCATTGATTATAGGGATATTATAAAAGTGAAGGTAAAATTGTAAATTACTATTTCTCCTTTCTAACACATTTTAAAAACTTTAGCTCAAATGTTTTATTAAGTAGTATAGATATGTCTAATCCAATTTTAAATTATCAAATATGCCATTTATAAACTTCATAAATATCATATTTGCCCAAATATTAATTTTTATCATTAAAAGCTCATTAATCTTCATAATAAATTAAAAATTGAGAGTGAGGTTAAAATGAGAATGAAAATTTTTTGTGGGAATGAAGAAATCAATAGAAATCCGCCACGCAAAACTCACTTTCTCCCACGTTTTTAAAAATTAAATATCTCAAGAATGGCTCACTAAAAATTTATAAAAATTGCACCATAAAATCAGCATTTTATTCTCTTCGATTAAAGATCTCACAAGGTATGCTTTCGACGACTTTTTTGGGGGGTTTTACAAATTGTACAATATTAGTATCACATGTGTTACTCGCTAATATCACATGTGGGAGTTGTTTTCAAAACTCACTAAAAATTACAAAAAAAAGTTCGTCGAAAGTATTTCTTTTGAGATCTCTAATCGAAGAGAAAAAAACGATGATTTTTGTGATGCAATTCTTATAATTGTCCGACTTATCGTTTGAGAGATATTTAATTTTTAAAAACGATGGAAAATGGGTTTTGTGACACGTGACACGCTCTTATTGGTTTTTTCATTCTCACGAGAAGTTGTTGTACTCGTTTGAACCTCATTCACATAATTGACTATTTGTGACAACCGGCACTTAAGCGTATTAATTACCTAAAGCTTGATTATCACTACTTGTATTTAGTTTGAAATAGGGCTAAGTACGATAACATTTTCTATATTTTATATACACATGTACGTAATTAAATTTTAATTACGCGATTTCAATCGGATGGAATCTGACACGATAAATTCGGAAGTTGTTGAAAAACATTTTCTTAAATAACGTAACTATATTAAATAATCGTTATTTAACTTATATTATTACGATGATATATTAAACGTTTTACGTTTTGTATAAAACGTACCGTACGCGACGAAAACGCGCGAATCACGCTTGACAACCGAACGAAACTCGATTTGTTTTTCAACAACATTAAATGAAGTATTTAAATAAAACTTCAATAAAAAATTTACGCGAATAAATCGTTAACGAAGAACATAACTAATAAACGTTTAACGTTTAAACGAACGACGAAACGAATGGGTAAACGAGCACCGCACGTAACGTAAACTTGGGGAACAAGATTTAAACCACCCACACCCTTGTGGGGCCCCCAAAATCTGCTACCATGCCCCCTTACCCCCCATACCCAAGACTTTCCCATGCCATAACCCACACCCCCTTACTTCTTTGTTCATTTCACACACAAACACATTCACACAAACACACTCAACCTCTCCCCACTCTCCCTCTCCTCTCTCCCTGCGATTTTCCAGCCCCAAACACTCCACCACAAACCACCCAAGACCACCACAATCACCACCATAAACCACCATAGCACCACCACTTCGTATTGCAAGAAAACGTGAGATAACGAGCTCACGGCTTCCATTTCTTCTTCTTTTCATCATCTCCTTTGTAAGAAACTTCACCTCTCTTGTATTTTACATGGAACATGTTTATTTTCATGTTATAATGTCCACTTAACAAGATCTTGTCCAAAAACAAAGTCGAAAAATGTTTTGAAAACACAAAAATGACAACAGCTTGCTGGGCAGAAACTTAACTCGACTTCAAAGAGACTTTTCGTACTCAAAACTTAACAAAAAGTGACGAATCAAAAGACAAAACTTAAGTTTAAGAAGTTAGCTTTCATTTCCAAGTGTAGAATTTTTTTTTTTGGTGTGTGACGAGATCCTAGCAACGTGCTAGGATCGCGTACTCATGCACAAAATCGTAACAGAAAGTTTCTTTCATGGTTACGCGATCTTAGCAAGCTTCTGGGATCGCGTAACAATGTACAAAATCTCAACAGCAAGGTTTTTCTTCAATGTTACGCGATCCTAGTGACTTTCTGGGATCGCGTAACTATGCACAAAGCCAGAACTCAGCAAAAACTCAAGTTTTTGACCCAACTTCGCACGCGCATAACTTTTGACTCGTTTACAATCAAGACACAAAATTTTGCAGACATGTTTCCTATGACATAATAAAGGTTTCCGAATTGGCACTTTTTCAAAATTTACTCTAACGAAGGTTTTGGACTTAAATCCGAAAAGTGACTATTTTGACACTTTTAGAACCAATTTTTGCAACCATTTTGATTCAACTTTTCTTACCACTTTGCAACAACTCTATTTGCATAATTCAATCCAACAAAACATGTCAACATGTCCAAACCATCATTTCAACTAGTTTTAACGAATTGACCCATTGGGAGACCCATTTTGACACTTACAACCACTTAACATAACCGACATTAAATCAACCTTTACAAAGGTAACTTCAACCAATAACAACCTTCAACATCATTCCTTACAAAATATTTCATAGTTACTCACTTCATTACAAAAGATGATTTCTTTCAAAAATCAACAACCTTACAAGTTGGGCGTTTCTATTTATATATCGAGAGCATGATCAAAAGAGATTACTTACTACTAACTTGTAGCAAGTCCACCCCTATTCCCGCTTGGGCTTTTTACCCAAATCGTCGCGTGTCCCACTTTGCTCACCTACATACATCAACAACATAATTATAAGCAACATGCTTAATAAGTAAAGGAGAATATAACATCAAAATTAACATTAACTGTGACAACTGGCAAATTAGGCCGTCATTAGTGCCTAAGTTAGGTCATCATTACTTGTGATTAGTGTGAAATAGGACTAAGTACAGTAACATTGTTTTGTATATTTTGTATACACACGTACGTAATTAATTTTGATTACGCGATTTCAATCGGATGGAATCCGATACGATAAATACAGACGTTGGTGAAAACTTTCATAAATAACATGAATTTATTTTAATTAAATAGTAGTTATTTACATTATATTATTATTGTACGATAATATACGAACATATTACGTTTTGCATAAAACGAACCATACGCGACGAAAACGCACAAATCGAACCCAACACCGAAAGAAACCCGTCAAATATTTTGAAAAGGTTCAATAATGTATTTGAAAATATTTGGTCAATTTAAAATAGCAATTACATATAAAAAACAATACGCGAAAACTAAACATTAACGATTAAATTCTAAAACGCGCGATTAACGTTTAACCGACCGAGGAACGTAACACGAAATCAAGAAGCAAATCACGAGCCCGAGAACCACAATGGGCCAGGCCCAATCTTCAGCCCAGCCTAGCCCAAAAATCGGCCCAATGGCCCACCCTTGGCCCCCCTTACTAATCTCACCGTTGCAAGATTTCTCATTCACTACACACACTTAACACTCGTTTCTTGTTTCCCTTACTCTCTCTCAATTTCGAGCCCCAAATCACCACCACCACCACCTCTCTCAGCCCCTTCCAAGTGATCTAGCCACCATCTCCATCATTTACAACACCACGAAGAAGAAGAACGAGCGAAGAAACAAGAAACGATCCACAACAGCCCTTTCCTCCTCATTTCGGCTTTAGATTGAGTTGTTGTTGTAAGAATCTCTTCTAATCTCGTTTATTTTCCTTGGATGATGTTAATATACATGTTAGGGGTTCGTTTTTGCTAATTATGTCCAAGATCTAAACCGAAAACCATTGAACAATAAGAAAAACTGTCGGATAATAACTTTAACCACTGGACAAAAATTTAACCCGACTTTGATCCATGATATCTAACTCATTTCTTAACCAAATCGAGCGATTATTTAGTCTAAAATCAAGTTCAAGGAGTCTACTTTCGAACCCAAGTGGTTTGGTGTTTTTATGAGGTCGTTTGGTATGGGAAACGATTTTACAAATGAAAGTGTCCGGACTGTACTTTTGGACAGAAAATTTAACCAACTTTGAGAAGGCATATCTCGAGATCTACAAACCCAAATGGACTGAAACCACTTGGAAAAGTTCACATTTTCTGTTACCTTTAAAAATAGTACTATTTCGCCTTCTGAAGTTTTGTAAATCGTGAGATATGGACTAAACACTGAGCAAAGGTCAGGAAATCGACCCACTCGACACATGTTAGGTTCTTGGACGATTCCGTGACTTACACTTGACCAAAAATTATGAAAAATTTACTGGAAGTAGCTAAGACATGTATGAACAACTGGTAATTTTCTGGGATTTTATTTCGAATCTTTGGTTTGTCAAAACGAGCCACGAAAACGACTCAAAACTGGTGAAAAAGGACCTGTGGACTGTTTTTGCAACAAATATAAAACGACACTTTCGGGTTAACCACAAAACGGGCTCTAAAAACATATTTAAGACTTCCCTAAAAGTTTCGGGTCAAACCGAGCACAATTGACCAAGTTCCCGAACACGAAAACACATCAGGTCGTCTGTGTCGCTGATGGTCCAAAACCATTGCGACACAAGCCCTGTGTCGCAAAACTCAATCTCAGTCTATTAACATAGCGACACAAGTCCTGTGTCGCAATAACCATAACTAACAGTACTAACTTACGACACTACCCTTGTGTCGCGACACCTATAACTAGTCGTGTTAACTTGCGACACTAACCCCTGTGTCGCACATCGATTTAAATTCACGACCTGCGACACCAGCTCTTATGTCGCAAAATTATCTGAAATCTACACCCTGTGACACTACACCTGTGTCGCAACACCTCACAGCGACACAACCCTTGTGTCGCATAATACAGTTTGATTAAAAATATGTTTTCACAAGTATTGATTTCGCGAAACAACTACTATACTATATACAACACTATACGAACACGCAATACATATACTATTATAAGTATACAATGAAACAAAACATAATAATAAGGTCTTCGGGAATTATTATTACAAAGCGTCACCAACGGGCCGTACATATTTACTAAACACAAACGATAAACAAACACTTGGACATAACTAGTTGAATGGACAACTAGCATGAATGATCTTTTGAGACATTCACTCATACATAACCTTATGCGTTTAGGGCGCTAGAAAGTTACACTTTGGATATACTTTTATTGATTTAAACGCACGCTTTCAAGACTCAGGTGAGTCTCATAGCCCCATTTTTACTGTTTTTAACTATTGAGGTGAGAATACATACACTGTTTTCATGAACACGAGTACAAAAACACACATATACGGATTGCATGAGTGGTTTTACTTTCTAATCCACACAAAAGTCCTCTACACATCATAGTTTCGTTAGTATGAATCTTAGCGCGAGTATTAATGAATAGATCTATTTGGGATTGACCATCCCCGTCCGGGTTAGTAGCACTAACTGGTCAAACGGGCACATTATTATTTGTTCATACGGATGTTCTGGATTAGGCATCTGCAGGAGGCAAACTCATATCGGTTAAGCTTTGGACTATGAGCTCATGGCAGTAGTATACATTATTTTGCATGCGTGCAACACTTATGAAATCTCGTGGTTCACATTTATACATTTGATAACTAAACCTATGAACTCACCAACATTATTGTTGACCATTTTAGTATGTATTCTCAGGTTCACAACAGGAGTAGGATTACTCCAGGATACAATAGCTCGAGTCGCATGATTTACTGTTGGACCCTTTGTTCTGGATCTAAATCGAATCAATTCAACAATTGAAAGCGCGGAATACAATCAATTGAACAATGCACGTTAACAATCACACGAAACTAGTCGATTAGCTTTTATATATATCAAGAATAACGAATCAACCAAATACAATCAATACCTCACAAATAGCTTGAAAAGTCTCTAGGTTCGTCAACCCTAAAACTGAACCCGTAAGTCTCTATTTATAGCCAAACTCTAAACGACCTGCGACACAAGCTCTGTGTCGCCAAATCGACCTATGCGACACAAGCCTTGTGTCGCTATTGCGACACAAGCTCTGTGTCGCCTAAACAGTGACATCACTTATATATATTTAAACAAATAACGTTTTATATCACTGAACACATTATTACAAACTATTCAGACCTAGACCAACTGACAGACATACAGAACATGTATCAACAAACTCCCCCGTGTCTTCAGCTTGGTCTTCAAAATTTTTCATTCAGCCTCGGTCTTCTAACACTTCCAACTGGCAGGAAAATTTCCTCCAGCGTGTACTCCTTGAGCTATACATACGCTGACAACCTTTTGAAATCGCATAGCTTCAACCTTAAATTCTTGAAAATAATCAATCTTCTTGAGATGAAGAGCTTCAAGGTCTTTCTTTGTAAGGTTGATCAAGCTCAAAGGATCATACACTCTAATCCTCGATAGTTTGGCTTTCCATAGGTCTTCAGGCTCTGTATCGGAAATATAAACAATCTCAGCTTCGCCTGTATAACCGTCATATGTCCACAGTTGTAGTCTGCGCAAAAAGTCAACTGGGAGCTTCTCCAGAGGAATAAACTTTAAAGTCTTTGGAGATTTATATACAATCTTAACCCAGGGCTTGTTGGTAAACGGATGCATCTTGTTTCGGTAAGTGTACCTTGTCCCCAGATTCGGTCTCAAAAGATAAAACATTTTCGTGTTGACCTCTTTCCTCAAAATTCTCTGAAATTGGTTGGCTAATTCGTTGTTCGTGGGATTGATAATATTCAGTTGTGCCAAGTGCAGTATCTCACAATAAGGTAATGTGCTTAACACTTTAAAATTCACGGTGAAATACTGTATTCCATCTTTCCTCTTGATAACGATCACTTTATTTACTTCATCAAACTTCCAGCTAATAACTTGCTGCTGATCTTGTAGAACTTGCAAGTTTTTGACAGATTAGGCTCAGCAGCAGTGGAAGTAGATGTTTCAGCAGTATCCGGAGCAGGAGTAGAACCTTTTGCAGGAGTAGAATCTTTACATGGTTCAGGCTCTACAACCTCTTCAGTATCAGAGACCTCCATCTCCTCTCCCAAATTCACTTCATCAACATTCACAAAGTCTTCGTGAATGTTTTCTTCTTCAACATCAACATCAACATCCTCATTATTATACACGAACTTCTCATTTTCAGTTTCTGTATCATCTTCATTTATTAGACTTTGTAGATACTCAAGATTGGCTTCGGAGTAATCTACATTTAGGGCAATTGGCTGTCCTGATATCGGTGTAGAAGACGCGAAATAATCTAAAGAGATATTTTCATTGATAGAATCATTGCAGCAATGGATTGATCACCCATATGTTGCTTCTGCATCTATGGAGGGTGATAGTTCAGGTGATAGTGAGGGTACTGAGACCCAGGCTGTTGAAGATCGTGTGGCTGAAGCAGAGCACACAGACTCCAGGGATACAGACTCAACTCAGTCTGTGCACTTGGAGTCAGACTCAAACATTCCTGAGTCTGTTCCATCTTCAACAGAAGATGCAGGTAGTACTTCTTCTTCATCTGAGGACATGGATATAGATCAACCTTCTTATCCTAGCCCATCCTCACCCACAAAAGAGAGTCACAAACAAACCAACCCAGATGAGTCACCACTCACTCTGGAGGAATCACCAGACTCAACCCCAAAAAGTATAGCACAAGTGGAATCATCATCCATGGAATTGGATGTCAATAGAACACCTTCCAGTGCTGTAGTCCATTCCACTGCAGCTCTGCTAGAGTCTGTGGTGCCAATGGCTACCCAACTGACCCAACCTACTCCTAGTTTAGTCAGCTTGGATACCCACATTACTGCTACTACACTGACCCCTGTAGTATGCATTGAAGAAGATGCTCCAATCCTGAGCACTACCACCCCCCTCTTTACCCCACTCACAATGGCTGAACCCATAATGACCACTAGTCCTGTACTAGTTCACATTCCAGTGAGTCCTTTCTTACACCCCTCTGCACAGATCGCCAATACCCCAGTCATGTCACAGACTGAGGTACGGATCTCATCTTCTTTGCCTGATGAACTACTATCTTATCACCAGATGGTTAGTGAAGGCATACCAACTTCCACATCAGTTGCCAGTGATACTGTTCCTTTACACCAGGGACTGTTTGAGGCAACAGGTGCTACACAATCAATTCCCAGTGATATCTTATCCTATCACCGGATTAGATCTGAGGGAACAACTACACCACTCAATGCCTATGATCGCTTTTCCATGCACAGGACACAGAGTGAGGCAAAGAGTGCAACCCCAAAAGATTCCAGTGATCTTGCTCAGTTTCAACATGAGTCAAGTGAGGAACATATACCATCACCCAAGTCTAAACCTTCCAACCAGACCCAGTCTGTGCCTTCTAGTACACTTAATGATGTGCTTTCTGCCATCAACAAGTTGTCTGAATGGGTACAGACTGAGTTCAATAATAATACGAAAGAGCTAGAGAAGATGAAGCATCTAGTCTCTACTATGGTGGATAAAGTGGATATGCTGGAGGAGAAGGTATCCAATAGGTTAGATGAAATGCAGACCACCCTCTCAAACTTAGTAGATGATGTCAAAAAGGGGGAGAAGATGAAGTATGGGTCTGCAGAAGCTAAAACCTCAAAAGATAAAGATTTAAATAATAAATCCTTAGATTTAGGGGGAGATAGCAGTGAGGGAGATGATGGAGATGATGGACCCGAAGGTGCTAGGGTGAAGTCTCAGACTGAAGCTCAGTCTGTGCCACAGACTGAAAATATGAGTGCACAGACTGAGGGGGAGCAAGAAGGATTGCAGGAAGGTGAACATACTGAGATGGTTGCACAGACTCAGGGGGAGTCATCCATTGTTTTACACATAGATCTAATTGCAACTATCTCAGCCCAAGGTCAGATGGAGTTGAAGAGACCAAGGGAAGAAGATGAAGATGTTCAACGACTGCAGATCAAAAGAGCAAGGAAGACAAAAAGAATGGCCAGGAGGATTGCTGAAAGGGATATCTTTAATTCCCAACCAAAGATGAAGGGGATCAAGACCTGGGATCAGTTTGTGAAGCTGGCTGAAGAACAGGACACTGATGGTGAAGATGATGATGCCATTAATCCCGATTGCAGTTCTGAGTCTGAGGTATTTAGAAGATCAGATGATGATGAAGATGATGCTACTTTTGGAGGTGTAGATGAAGGTGCCTCAAAAGTCAAGACTGAAGAGTCTAAGTCTGTACCCTCTGAACCTGCACAGACTGAGACACAGCATCAGACACAGACTCAGAGCTCTGAACAACAAGCAGCAAGCATTGATGACCTAATCATCAGTGCTGAAGCCATCCAAGCTGAAGCTAATCCTGCTAGATCAACCACAACAACCAGAATACTGCCTCCAGGTAGAAGTGAACTTGAAGATAGAATGCAATGGAGAAGTGCTCACCTGATTAGCACTTATCCTGGGTCAAGCTCTACCATAGAAGAAGTTATGGATAAGGGTAAGGGCAAGGAGATTGCCTTATCCAAGCAGGAAAGGTTAAGCAAGATCAAGAAGATGGTGGATGATCATGCTGCTGGCACAAGAAATCCTGAACTGACAAATCTACAGGATGAACTCTTGCAACAAGAAGCTACTGCTCAAGGTATGTCTTTAACTGAGTACTTAAATGTACTAACTGAAGAAGAGCAGAAGCTGAAGGAAGCAAGATTTGTTGACATGCTCTCCAAAGAATTAGAAGATGAAAGTTGTTCACAGACTCAAACCAGAAGGAGTCAAGTTGAGCAACAAATCAAGGAAGATGAAGAGCTGTCAACAAGGTTACAGAAGATAGAGAACCTGAAACCAAAGCTACAAGCCACTTTCCAAAAGTCAAATGTAACACCCCGAAATTCGTTAAAATTGAAAGTTGTGTACTGTTATGCGACACAAGGGTTAGTGTCGCAGGTAGCGACACAGAGCCTAGTGCGACACAAGGCTTGTGTCGCAGTGAGGGGTTAAAAGTGTAAAATAGAGGGGTTAAACCCCACTTTTCGATTCCAAAACATTCCGGAAAGTTTTGAGATTTGTATGTGAGTTTTGTATGTGAGTTTTGAGATTTTAGAGGGAGAAAACAAGGAAAAAAATTGAGGTTACTAAAGATTTGATCTTTGAAAGTGTTCTTGTGTGTTTTGAAACCAATTCCAGGTAAGAGTTTGAGCTTATTACGTGCTTTATCATCTTCAGTAAATTTATTGGGTTAAAAGTGTGAGTTTTACCCAGAAAATTGTTAAAATCGAAAGCTGCTGCTGTTCTGTTCGTCATTGCGATACAAGGGTAGTGTCGCAGCTTGTGTCGCAATGATGGTGTCGCGAGTTAATACTGTTGCTTTAGCGACACAAAGATTTGTGTCGCTAGTTTCTACTGCTGATTAGTACTGTTATTTTAGCGACACTAAGAGCTTGTGTCGCAGCTTGTGTCGCTAGTTTCTCCTGTTAATTGAATTGTTGATTTAGCGACATTAAGAGCTAGTGTCGCAGGTTGTGTCGCAAAAGTGTGTTGAGCGACACTAATCTGATGTCGCCAGAAGGTGTAGCGACACTAGAGGGTAGTGTCGCAGGATTAATTGATGTTTTAAATAATATTAATTATTATTAGAGTTAATTGGGTACGATCGCCTCGACAGGTATTTCGAGTAGCAGTTCGTAAATATCCGATCGTCGTCCTCGAGGTAAGTAGTAGGAGAGTAAAGAATATTAATTGACTAATCTGTCAATAATGCTAGTGTTATAAAGTTGTATTGAATAACTGAGTGTATCAATGAGTTGAACGGCCAATTGCTGAGTGAACAATTGTGCCCATGTATATATATGTTAAACGGCCTATTGCTGAGTGATCAATTGTGCCTATGAGGATGAGTTGAGAGGCCTATTGCTGAGTGATCAATTGCGCCTATGAGGATGAGTTGAGTGGACAATTGCTGAGTGACCAATTGTGCTTGTGAGATTAAGTGAAAAGGGCAATTGCTGAGTGAACAATTGTGCCTATGTATATGTGAGTTAAATAATCAATTGTTGAGTGATCAATTGTGTCTAGCGGTGTAAATTATGTGTCAAATTGATGAGTGATCAATTGTGACAACTGTGTAGATGATAAATGTATGATTAAAGAATACAGACATGAAATGTCTGGTTTATTGTATTGCTGTAACTGGATTATCCCTTTACTTACTAAGCGATGTGCTTACGTATTGTTGTTTACCGTGTTGATAGGTATGCCTAAAGAGATGAAGGGCGGGAATTCGGGCAAGCGACCCGAGAGCTGCTAGTGTTGGACTCATAGATCATGCTCTATATTAACATCTGATGTTTTGCGAAAAACAATGTATATATTTTGTGAATTATGTGGTTATTACTTTATATTAATATATAAAGTGTTATAAAAAAAATAAAAAAAAATTATGGGACGTTTCAAGTTGGTTTCAGAGCATTGGTTTAAGATACTCGGGTATCCATCATTAGAGGTAATTGAACTTAGACCAAGAGATGAGTCTAATGAGCTTTGATGAGAATGTTGTGTACTATGAGTTGATATTTGAGTAGTTATTATAACTGATGAGATGTGATGATTTGTTGAACGTCAAGGTATTATATGAATCTTATGTAATAACGATTACGTCTGGCCAACGTAATAATTATTATATGAACTCATACGATTCCATGACTGTTGTATGATGCTAAAGAAAGTTGCGAAAAAAAAAAAAATAGACTAATGTGTAATGAGAATTTTAGTCTAATTTGATGTGTTTGCTGATAAACCCTTTCAGTATAAGATGGAAGGGAAGAATTTTAATGAGCATAATACCGAGAGCTCTGGACAAGAGCATGTGATGAATTTATCGTCCATGACTACGGACGAGATGAAAGAGTTTATATCAGAAGAGGTTGCGTTGGCACAAGAGAAGTCTCTTCTGTATTTATTGGAAAGAATTACTGAGACTGTCAGAGATGTTATGGCAGAAGAATTACAAAAGAGGGATATAGAGGGATCTGGAAAGAGTGACCAGATGAAAGAAGAGAAGAAGAAAGTGAGTTACAAAGATTTTGTGGCATGTAAACCTCCAGAGTATAAAGGAGAGACAGATCCGAACAAGTGTTATCGATGGATCTCTGAAGTGGAGGCAGCGTTTGCTATTTCTGAGTGTCCTGATAAATTGAAAGTAGTATATGGTGCCAGTTTATTGAAGGCACGAGCAAAAGAATGGTGGGACGTGCAACGTCAGACCATGGGACAGGAACGTGTTAATGACGTGTCCTGGAAAGAGTTTAAAGATATGTTTGTGATAGCCTATTCACCGGAAGCTGAGTTGACCAAGCTTCGTCGAGAATTCTTGTTTATGAAACAAACGACAGAGACTGTGAATGAGTTGACAGGTGTATTTCTTGATAGGGCCCGATTTTGCCCTGAATATACTGAGGATCCGAAGAGGTTGATGTATCATTTTCATGAAGTATTAAAGAAAGAGATTCGACAGTTTGTGGATCCAAGTCGTTGGAGTAAATTTGAAGAGTTTGTGAATGAGGCAAGAAGGAGAGAGATTTAGATAAATCGAGAGGATGATGGTTCCTCCAAAAGAAAGATTGAACCAGCTGGAGGATCTTTTAAAAGATTCAGGCCCAGCGGAAGTTTTAAGAGAGAAGATCGACGAGAAGTGCCTATGTGTCAGAAATGTCACAAGAAACATTTTGGGAATTGTGCAAGTGATAAGAGGTCGTGTTATCAGTGTGGACAAGAGGGCCACCTAAGCCGTGATTGTACAAAGACGGTACGAGTGTGTTTTAATTGCTATGAACCTGGACATATAAAGAGTGAATGTCCGAAATTGAAGAGTTCAACAGGTTCTAGTGGGGTAAAGAAGAATGAGGAGAGAAGAGTTTCAGATTCATCAAGAGTGAAAAGTCGATCTTTTCAATTGACTGTGGATGAAGCGAAGAATGCTCCGGATGTTCTTACGGGTACTTTTCTTATTAACTCGTTACCCGCTTATGTATTATTTGATTCTGGAGCTTCTAGATCTTTTGTCTCTGAAAACTTTAGTAAGAGTTTTCAATTAATGTTAAGTGAGTTGGATACACCCTTAGATGTTGAGATAGCCGATAATCATGTTATTTATGTGACCAAAGTCTATAGAGGGTGTCGAATAGAAATTAATGATGAACTATTTATGATAAATCTTATACCAATGAGGATGGGTGAATTCGATGCCGTTGTGGGCATGGATTGGCTGAGTAAACATGATGCTGTTATTCGTTGTGAAAAGAAAATTATTCGCATTAATGCTCCAAGTGGGGGAGTAATAGACATTTATGGAGAAAAACCTAGACAATCTTTGTCAATTTGTACTTATGCTCGTGCTAGAAGGCATTTGTCTCATGGATGTCAGGCATTTTTAGCCCATATTGTTGATATGCAAAAGAATGTGATGAGTATTGCAAATATTCCGGTTGTAAATGAGTTTCCTGATGTATTTCCGGAAGTGTTACCGGGTGTTCCGCCTGAAAGGCAAGTCGAGTTTCGAATTGAATTAATGCCGGGGGTTACTCCTGTTGCTAAAACTCCTTATAGACTTGCGCCGTCAGAAATGCAGGAAATGATGAAGCAAATACAAGAGTTGTTAGAGAAGGGGTTTATTCGTCCGAGTAGTTCACCGTGGGGAGCACCAGTATTATTTGTTAAAAAGAAGGATGGGAGCATGCGAATGTGTATTGATTATAGGGAGTTGAATAAGGTAACTGTTAAGAACCGTTACCCGTTGCCGAGAATTGATGATTTATTCGATCAGCTCCAGGGAGCTACTCATTTTTCAAAGATTGATTTACGATCTGGGTATCATCAGTTAAGAGTAAAAGAAGAGGATGTTCCTAAGACTGCTTTCCGAACACGTTATGGTCATTATGAGTTTGTGGTAATGCCATTCGGACTGACAAATGCTCCTGGTGCATTTATGGATTTGATGAACCGAGTTTGCCGGACATTCCTGGATAAATTCGTGATTGTGTTTATTGATGATATTTTAATTTACTCAAAAACGGGAGAGGAGCATGAAGTGCATCTGAGACAAATGTTGCAAGTATTGCGGAGGGAGAAATTATATGCTAAATTCTCAAAATGTGAATTTTGGGTTCAAGAAGTTCAATTTTTGGGGCATGTGATAAACCATGAGGGAATCAAGGTAGATCCTGCAAAAGTAGAAGCAGTGATGATGTGGAAACCTCCTAAGACTCCAACAGAGATTCGAAGTTTCTAGGGATTGGCAGGTTATTATCGGAGATATATTCAAGATTTCTCCAAGATTGCAACTCCGCTTACAAGGCTTACATGTAAAAATGCCAAATTTGAGTGGAAGGAGGAACAAGATCGAGCCTTTAATATTTTAAAAGAAAAGCTGAGCCAAGCACCTATACTAGTACTTCCTGAAGGGAATGATGATTTGGTAGTATACTGTGACGCGTCTCGCGTGGGATTGGGTTGTGTGCTTATTCAAAGAGGAAAAGTAATAGCGTATGCCTCGAGACAGCTAAAAACACACGAGAAAGGATATCCTACTCATGATCTAGAATTGGCAGCGGTGGTGTTTGCATTGAAAATTTGGAGGCATTATCTCTATGGAGTGAAATGTACGGTTTATACAGATCATAAGAGTTTAAAGTATTTCTTTGACCAACGAGATCTTAACATGAGACAGAGGCGTTGGCTTGATTTGGTAAAAGAATATGACTGTGAAATCTTATACCATCCTGGAAAAGCGAATGTGGTAGCAGATGCTCTCAGTAGAAAGGCTATTAATATGAAGTTAAAAGTAAAATCTTTTCGAATGATTATAGTTACAAATTTAATTGCGCAAGTGAAAGAAGCTCAACAGCAAGTGCTACAGAATGGTAATTTTCGAGCAGAACGAATAAAAGGCCAAGAACAAGATTTTGTTGACGATTCTCGTGGATTGAAAACCCGATATGGTAGAATTTGGGTGCCGAGTTCTGGAGGAATGAGAAAACTTTTGCTTGATGAAGCTCATAAATCCAAGTATTCGATCCATCCTGGTGCCACAAAGATGTATCAAGATTTGAAAAGAGATTATTGGTGGCCAGGTATGAAAAGAGAAATTGTCAGATATGTGGAAAAGTGTTTGACTTGTTCGCAGGTTAAAGCCGAACATCAGAAACCTTATGGGAAGATGAAACCCTTAGATATTCCAGTGTGGAAATGGGAACATATCACGATGGATCTAATTACAAAATTGCCGAAAACGTCAAGGCATCATGACGCCATTTGGGTAATAGTGGATCGACTAACCAAGAGTGCTTTATTCTTGCCGATAAGAGAAGCTTCGTCTTCAGAAGTTATGGCTGATTTGTATGTGAAAGAAGTGGTGGCGAGACATGGTGTGCCAGTATCTATTGTCTCTGATAGGGATAGTAGATTTACATCTAGATTTTGGGCAAAGTTTCAAGAGGAGATAGGTACACGTCTTAATCTGAGTACAGCGTATCACCCACAAACAGATGGTCAGAGTGAACGGACGATTCAAACATTAGAGGATATGTTGAGGGCATGTGTTATTGATTTTGGAGGAAATTGGGATGTGTATTTGTCGTTGGTTGAATTTTCTTACAATAACAGTTATCACTCCAGTATTAGAATGCCGCCATACGAAATGCTTTATGGAAAAACGTGTAGAACTCCAATCTGTTGGGATGAAATTGGGCAACGTGAAGTGGCCAGTACCGATGTTGTACTGAGAACTACTGAACAGATAAATCAAATCCGAGCCCGTTTAAAAGCTGCGCAAGATAGACAAAAATCGTATGCAGATAAGAGAAGGCGTCCAATAGAGTTCAATGAAGGAGATTATGTTATGTTAAAAGTATCTCCGTGGAAAGGTATTATTCGATTTAGAAAGCGTGGGAAGTTGAGTCCTCGTTTTATTGGACCCTTTAAAATCTCAGCAAGAGTAGGTGAAGTGGCGTATCGTTTAGAATTGCCGGATGAATTGGCAAATATTCATAATACTTTCCATGTGTCATATTTGAGGAAGTGTTTAGCTGATGAGATAGCTTACATTCTAATGGATGAAATTGAGATAGATGATAAATTGAACTATATTGAAGAACCAATTGAGATATTGGACGAGAAAATAAAGAAGTTAAGAAATAAAGAAATCCGAATGTTTAAAGTCCAGTGGAATCATCGAAAGGGAGCAGAGTTTACATGGGAACCAGAGAGTGAGGTTCACCGATATTATCCCTCATTGTATCAGAGGTGGATTGTGAGGACACAATCCTGAGTAAGTGGGGGAGAGTTGTAACACCCCGAAATTCGTTAAAATTGAAAGTTGTGTACTGTTATGCGACACAAGGGTTAGTGTCGCAGGTAGCGACACAGAGCCTAGTGCGACACAAGGCTTGTGTCGCAGTGTCGGGTAGGAAGTCGGTTTTGAGGGGTTAAAAGTGTAAAATAGAGGGGTTAAACCCCACTTTTCGATTCCAAAACTTTCCAGAAGCTAGTAAACACTCCAGAACGATTTGTATGTGAGTTTCGAGATTTTAGAGAGAGAAAGCAAGGAAAAAAATTGAGGTTACTAAAGATTTGATCTTTGAAAGTGTTCTTGTGTGTTTTGAAACCAATTCCAGGTAAGAGTTTGAGCTTATTACGTGCTTTATCATCTTCAGTAAATTTATTGGGTTAAAAGTGTGAGTTTTACCCAGAAAATTGTTAAAATCGAAAGCTGCTGCTGTTCTGTTCGTCATTGCGACACAAGGGTAGTGTCGCAGCTTGTGTCGCAATGATGGTGTCGCGAGTTAATACTGTTGCTTTAGCGACACAAAGATTTGTGTCGCTAGTTTCTACTGCTGATTAGTACTGTTATTTTAGCGACACTAAGAGCTTGTGTCGCAGCTTGTGTCGCTAGTTTCTCCTGTTAATTGAATTGTTGATTTAGCGACATTAAGAGCTAGTGTCGCAGGTTGTGTCGCAAAAGTGTGTTGAGCGACACTAATCTGATGTCGCCAGAAGGTGTAGCGACACTAGAGGGTAGTGTCGCAGGATTAATTGATGTTTTAAATAATATTAATTATTATTAGAGTTAATTGGGTACGATCGCCTCGACAGGTATTTCGAGTAGCAGTTCGTAAATATCCGATCGTCGTCCTCGAGGTAAGTAGTAGGAGAGTAAAGAATATTAATTGACTAATCTGTCAATAATGCTAGTGTTATAAAGTTGTATTGAATAACTGAGTGTATCAATGAGTTGAACGGCCAATTGCTGAGTGAACAATTGTGCCCATGTATATATATGTTAAACGGCCTATTGCTGAGTGATCAATTGTGCCTATGAGGATGAGTTGAGAGGCCTATTGCTGAGTGATCAATTGCGCCTATGAGGATGAGTTGAGTGGACAATTGCTGAGTGACCAATTGTGCTTGTGAGATTAAGTGAAAAGGGCAATTGCTGAGTGAACAATTGTGCCTATGTATATGTGAGTTAAATAATCAATTGCTGAGTGATCAATTGTGTCTAGCGGTGTAAATTATGTGTCAAATTGATGAGTGATCAATTGTGACAACTGTGTAGCTGACAAGGAATTGAAGAAAGAAGTTCTGGATGAGCTATCTTACCTGATTGAGCTAGTTCTCAGTCTGGGGCTCATCTCAGAAGAAGAATACAAGTTGTTTTGCATAGCAAACAACTTTGTAATCAAGAAGAAGTCAGTTGGGTTATCCACAGAGAATGAGCAGAGAAGGGAGCATCCTCTACCCAAAGGTATCATTTTCATTGATAGATCATATGTACAGACTGACAACATTGAAGGTCTGTGCTATAGAGATATCAATGTGATAGAGTGCTTCCTGGATCAGAATAGGTTATATGGAGAGTCTCCGCTACATTGCATTGCCCTGCTGAAGGAATGCAAACATTCTCATGCCAGACCATTCAGAAGAAGACTGCTTAGCTGGTTATTCAACAACCTTTCCCAAATCAGGATGATGATTGGACTTGAAGATATCTGCAAGAAGATCATCCTAGAGTATCAAGAATTTGAAGACAAATCTGATAAGGAAATGGAAGAACTGTTGAAGAGGAAAGTGGAAAAGATGAAAGAGATCAAGGCTCGGAGAAAGGACTGAAGATTGTTATATTTATATTATTTACAATCTTATGTAATAATTGTAATATTTTTGTATACTAACTATGACTTTAACTTTATGTATATAAGTCTAAATTCATAAGTTATGCTTTACTTTAGTTTATATTATTTCTCTATTATCTTTTGTAAATAGATTTTGACATCATCAGATAGGGGGAGATTGTTGGGAAAAACAATGATCAAACCTACATTATAAATCTGAGGAGTCAAAATCTAACTTAGTTGTATTCAGGAAACTTAGTGAAATTCCTGAGTCTGTGTTTCTGAGTCTGTGCTACACAGACTGTAGAATGGTTTCTGAGTCTGTGCTGCACAGACTGAAGAATCTCACAGACTGAAAGCCATGCTCTTCCTGAAGACTTATGAATTCATCATCTGAAGAATGAAGATTGAATACAGAAGGCTTCACAGACTGAAGTTCACAGACTGAAGATCACAGACTGATGAGCACAGACTGAAGAGCACAGATTGAAGAATGAAAGTACAAATGTACAGAAGATATTCTTCTTTCCTTAGGCTAGATACAACTGATAAGATGTTTGAGAAAGGTCAAACATCGAACAAAGGTTTTCTTCTCAGCAAAGAAACCTTTTACCTTTTGCTTTTTTTGTTTCCAAGAAAAGCAAAAAAGGAGGCGTGCAAAGTTGCCCAAGATGCATCTGTTATCCCTTGGACAATTATGTAAGCTGGATAATATAGAGTTACATCCAACTCTATAAATAGCAGTTCAAAAGGCACTGCTATGCATCCAAGTATCCAAGAACCCAAGCTCTCAAAGCAAAATAGTATACAAGACCTTTAAGCTTAGGCTCAAAGCATTACCACACTAACTGTTAAAGTTTGTAGTGATAATTGTATCTTAATATACTAATACTTGGATCGTATTCAAACCATCTGTGTGGGTTTGAATACTTTGTCATCTGTGTGAGACAAACACTTTATTGTGAATAATACTTTGATTCATAATAAACTCTGTGTCAAAATTAATCTTGTTTTCCGCCTAGATTAATTTAAACTTGTTTGATACAAAACTTGGATATAAACTAACACGTTAAGATAACTGTTATGTAATCTGTATCTAAGTTTTGGGAACCTTGTGACCCAACAAACTGGATCATGGGGCGAAAAGGGATTGCTGACTCCCTGTCGTCATCGAGAAAAGCGACGGTGTTGTGACGAGGTTCGAGCAACCTCAGAAAAGCATCTTGCCCTGCCATTTCTAAAAATACACTAGAAAGGAAACACTACAGAAGCATTAGCAATAATTAATTAATTTCAAACTGTCGAAGCGACACAAGGCTTGTGTCGCACAGATGTGGCGACAGAGGCATTAGTGTATTAGTAGATAAAGTTAATTAATTGACATTATGCAAGCGACACAAGCACTTGTGTCGCAACTCAAAGTTGCGAAAGAAAAAGGGTTGTGTCGCATTTGGCAATTATTTTGAAATTAATTAAAGTAAGCGACAGAAGGACTTGTGTCGCAGAGGGGTAGCGACACAGACATTAGTGTCGCAGCCAAACACTTGGAAGAAAAATTGATTTTGATAGAAAAGCGACACAAGAGCTTATGTCGCATACAATAGCGACACAGACTTTAGTGTCGCACCCAAAGTCTGCCATTAAATTAATTTGAAAAATCCTGCGACACAAAGGCTTGTGTCGCAGGTTGTGTCGCAAAGATGAACACCAAACCGTGCCCAGATCTCGATGGTCGAAAATTTGGGGTTTTTGCAAACCAAAGCGACCACAAGATACGTAGCATCATTACGAACAAGAAAGTATCCGTTTATCAAGTTAGGCGCACACAAACACCGCAATTTCATCCCAAACCGAAACCCTTTAAAAAATCGTAACTTTAATTCACAATTAAACACAATATACACGGTGAAAAAGGGAAAGAATTGTACCACTAGATCAAGAAAAGTAAGGGGAATTAGATTGTGTGGATTGATTTGAACAAAAAGCTCAGAAAAACAAAATCAATCGGATAATCACACGGGTTTGCTTGTGTCGCTATATCCGATGCTTGTGTCGCAGAAAATAATGGTGATGTCGCAGGTAATTAAGAATAGTAAACACGTTAAGGTCGCAGAGGTTTGCTTTTATACCTGTACACTACATAGCGACATAGCCTGCGACACAGGCAGCGACATAGGGAGCGACACAGGCTTGTGTCGCAAAAGGACACTTGGTGATTTTTCAGTATGATTTCGATTTTCAGAGTTCGATACTCGATTTGATATTAGTTTATAGACTCGGAGAAACTAATTAAGCTACAGATAAAATAAGAAATAATGCAAAAAGAAAAATCGTTGATTCAATTTTACAATCAACGAGAAGTTCGTAACCTATTTTTGGTGACAGAAATGTTTAAGTCTGGTTAGGGATCATATCAGGATAACATGCCATTATTAGGAATAGTAAGTTTTATTTCGATTATCAGTATGTTTGTCCACTTTAAATTTACTTAGCATATTTAAATTACCTGTTATAAAGATTAGTTCAAGACGATTATTGATATTTTATCCATTTAAATATTTGTACTTAAGTATATGATTTCAACTCATAATGAGATGAACCACTTGTGTTATTATTAGCATGCATATTATATTATATAACTCACATTAAAATATACATTTGAAATCAAAACATGTTAGTATTTTCTATATAGAAGGTGAAGGTATGAATGTATCTTTAGAACCAAGTTAGCGGTGACAGGTCTGTACTTTCGTACAACAAAGTCACATAAACAATAGTTCGGGTTGAACCAACACCAGTTTGAACAATTAAACTAGAGGGTACAGGTCTGTACTTTCGTACGACAGAGTACCATAGTTTAACACAAACTAGTACGAGGCAAACTTTTTATAACTTTTCTGCACTTTTGTACATTTTATTTTGTGAATTATAGGAATGCCACAGGTACGTAATAGTTGTCTAAAGCTTAACATAGACTACGCACCTAAGTTCTTTTCAAGAATATATTAGATGAAACCAGGTCTGTATTTTCATACAACAGAGGACACAACTAATATATTCCCCCAGATAACACCATACAAAGACCCTATATTTTAGATCATAACATGTTTATCATCCAAATATTAAGACGAAGCGTCAAAATATTTCGGACATTTTGGCCCTTATTTCAACTTAATGTCATACATATTAATATGTCTTTATATAAAATAATATGCATATTTGAAAGTTAAGCTTCTTAGTAACTTTAGAACAAATGCCTACCAATACATCATTTGATGAATCTAATATTTATAAAAGATATTTCAAGTATGCTAGATAAATCTACTGACACATCAAACATAAACCTTAAAATTCCATTTTATGCATGTCTCTTGATGTACTATCATTTCCCCAATTGTTTACAAACACAATTCAACGTCTATTTTTAACAATGTTGCAACCATTGCGTTTCTTTACTACTAACAAGTATAAAGAGTGGCAGTTGCCTTTTTTTTTTTTTTTTCAACACGCTCCAAGTCATAAATTAATTGTTAACAAAGAACCTCATCCCTATCATAGAGACAAGTTCATCAAATCGAGATCGTGAAAAGGCCTTTGTAAAAAGATCAGCGTTTTGCTTAGATGTATCAATTTGGACAAGGTCTATCAGGTGTTTCTCATAGCAATCCCGTATGAAATGAAAATGAAGTTCAATATGTTTAGTTTTTGAGTGTTGTACGGGATTGCGTATGATAGAGATAGCAGCAGTATTGTCAATGTGGATAGGAGTTAAAGTTAAGAGTAACCCGTAATCACGCATTTGATGCTGAATCCAGAGAACCTGAGAACAACAACTTGCAGCAACAATGTATTCAGCCTCAGCAGATGAAGTAGAGACTGTGGTCTGCTTTTTACACTGCCACGAGACTAAGCGACTACCAAAGAACTGACATCCTCCAGTCGTAGACTTTTTGTCCACATTGCAACCAGCGAAGTCTGAATCGGAGTAGGCAGTTAAAGCGACGTTATCCTCATTAGAATACCAGAGACCCATAAATGGTCTAAATTTGAGGTAACTAAAGATTCGCTTAACCGCCTTCATATGAGAAACCTTCAGATTTGCTTGAAATCATGAGCAGATAGCCACAGCAAACATTATGTCGGGTCTTGATGCTGTGAGATACATCAGTGATCCTATCATTGACCGATAGTCTCGCTGATTTACGTCTTCTTCGTCTTCAGCCAAACCAAGTTTGTGATTTATGTCAATGGGAGTTCCAAAGGTCTTACAGTCGAGCAACTGATATTTGGTTAAGATGTCATTGACATACTTAGTTTGATGAATGTAAATACCTTTATCAGATTGCTCAACCTGTACACCTAAGAAGAATGTAAGTTCTCCCATTGTACTCATCTCAAACTTGTCCTTCATGATTTTGTCGAAGTCCTTACACAGCTTCTCATTGGTAGATCCAAAGATAATGTCGTCCACATATACATGCACAAGTAACAAATCGTTTCCAACCTTTCTAATAATGAGTGTGCTGTCAATCTGTCCTCGTGTGAATCCATTAGCCAGCAGATGTTTTGACAACGTCTCGTACCACGCCCTTGGAGCTTGATGAAGTCCATACACTGCTTTGTCTAATTTGTAAATATACTCCGGATGCACTGAGTCTTCAAATCCAGGAGGTTGCTTGACATACACTTCTTCACTGACCTTTCCATACAAAAACGCGCTTTTTACGTCTAGCTGATACACTCTAAATTTCTTGTATGAGGCGTAGGCAAGAAATATTCTAATTGATTCTAGCCTTGCAACTGGAGCAAATACCTCATCATAATCGAGACCTTCTATTTGAGAAAAACCTTGTACCACTAGTCTAGCCTTGTTCCGAATCACAATACCACGATCATCTTTCTTTGCACGAAACACCCAACGCGTACCAATAGGGTGTTGCCCCTTGGGGAGTGGAACCAAACTCCAAACTTGTAGCTTTTGAAATTGATGAAGTTCATCCTGCATAGCCTCGACCCAATGAGAGTCGATTAATGCTTCCTTCACATTTTTCTGTTCAATCTGAGATAGAAAACATGATTCCATCTCAGTTACAAGACAAGAAGATAGTGGCCTTAACTTGATGTCGTGTTTGTACACCTTTAGACAACTCACCAATAATATTATCAGTCGGATGAGATGTGTGTACTCGTTGCTGTGGAATCTGTGGTGGCACAACCTCAAAATCCAAGTTGTTTAAATCTCCTTCAACTTCAATAATGTCAGGCAATTGGGCAGCTTCATCGGATTTATCGTCAGTTTCATCATCGGATAAACCAGGCATCTCAGGATTAGGGTGTGGATTAGATGCACTAGGAGTTGTCCCAGAAGTGGAAGGGATATCATTGTTTGAGGGTGGTGTGGCTTTAGGAGGAGTAGATACATCTTGAAACATATCAATTCCATGTAGGGTCACCACCTGATCAACATTATCATCCATAGATAGATGAAATGAGTCAAACAATTCATCATATTTAAACAATGAGTCGGGTCTCGTGCTTTGAGGAGATTCAGTATATCTTAAACATTTAACTTCATAGTGCTCCTCAATCCTCTTCGTTGATTTATTATAAACTCTCTTATTAGGAGAATTAACAGAATAACCCAAGAAAAAACCATCACTTGACTTTTCACCGAATGTGGCAACTCGTTCACGTGTGTCCATGATGATGCAGGGATACCCAAAAAGTTCAAGAAACTGCAAGTTGGGTTTACGGTTACTAAATAGCTCATAACATGTCTTATTTCGATTCTTCACCGTCAAAACCCTGTTGAGAACATAACAGGCTGTATTAACCGCCTCTGCCCAAAAAGTGATAGGCAATTTTGAATCTGAGAGCATGGTACGTGCAGCCTCTATGAGAGTCCTGTTCTTTTTTTCAGCGACTCCATTTTGTTGTGGAGTTCTTGCGGCACTGAATTGATGATTTATTCCTTTCTTCAAACAGTACATCTCTAATGTTTTGTTCTTGAATTCAGTTCCGTTGTCACTCCGCAGTTTCTTTATCTTCAGATTGCTTAGGTTCTCCAGTTTGTCAAACAGATAAATTAGAATATCAGGCACCTCATCTTTAGAAGAAATGAAGTACACCCATGAAAATCGAGAATAGTCGTCAGTCACTACCAAGCAGTAAGAACTTCCGCCTATACTCCGTTTGGTCACTGGTCCGAAAAGATCCATATGCAATAACTCAAGAGGTGTTTCATTGGTATTCACTAACTTAGACTTATGGAATTTTTTGTGTTGTTTTCCTTTGAGACATGAAACACAGTTATCATTTAATCCAAAAGTTTGTTTAGGAACGCCTAACACAAGATCATGTTTTACAAGATAGTTCATCTTGCGGAAATGAAGATGTCCCATTCGTCTGTGCTACATTAGTGAATCCTTTTCATCAGCTTTACACAATAGACAAGTATGCTCTGTAGATGAAACGGTACGCATATCTAGTACATACGTGTCCTTTGTCCTTGGTGCTCTCATTAGCACCCATTCCTCGGGAATCACAAATCCCGGCTTCAAAATCAAGCATTCTACGTCAGTAAATGCTGTTATGTATTTCTTGTCACACATTTGAGAAACACTGAGCAAGTTGTGATTCAACTGTTCAACAAAGTTCACTTTTTCAAAGCTCACTTGCCCATTTGTGAGTGTTCCTTGTCCAGTAATCTCTCCACCCTTATCACCCGCAAATGCAACATAACCCCCATTATATGGCTTCAAATCAGAAAGTAGGGCTAAGTTGCCAGTCATGTGTCGTGAGCAGCCGCTATCGATATACCCTTTACTATTTTTTACTTCCTCCGACTACTGCAGACACAAAATGTAGGAATGGATTAGTTAGTAGTGGAGACCCAAGCCTTTACAGACTTGGGTCTTCCAAGGTCATCTATAATAACAACATCAGTTAAAACTTTATCTTTTAACAAATCAGTGGTGTTTCCTGATGTGTTATTATAGGATGACAGGTCATTGGTTGACCTTTTAATCTGTCAAACCTGTTTAGGTTTGGGTGGTTGCTTATCGATAGGATTGTGCTGTTTGACACTAGGTTTACTGGGCACAATCTTATTGACTTTCCTGACAGGTAAGGGAGATGATGAGCTATGTCTCAATTGAGATTTATTAAATGAATTTGTATATAAAGAATTTCGTAGCGTGGATCTCCAAAATTGTTGTCTAGAAAGCAACGGACAAACATTAATGAGATGACCTTGTTTCCTACAATAGAAACAAGATCGTCTTTCAACAAATGGTTGAGGTTGAGGATGAAAGCACTGGAGGTTGTTTAGTTGAAACATTAACAGAACATGCAAATTTGTGTGTACACGGTGAGTTAGATGCTGGTGAAGATGTTGATGGTTTATCCGAAACATCAACAGGTTTAGAAGATTTTTCAGGTGATTTGTTCTTTTTATCATTTTTTAAAATCTTCTTTTGAGGCTCAGCCGTAGCTTTGCCTATTCCTTGAAAAGTCATGTCACTTAATTCAGTGGTTATTATATGATTTTCAGGCTTAACATTTTCCTTTTTAATCTTCACATTGACTTCCTTAGTCAAATCCCCAACTTCAACTACTTCCTGTTCACTAACTGGGTTTGAAATCTTGATCTTAACAAATTCAGGTATCGTAACAGGCCCGAACTTAGTTTCATCAGGTTTTACAGATTCATTAGTAGTAGTTTGTTCAGATTTAGACTCAACACTTTGCTTAGAATCATTAACTGGGTCATTAACAGATTTCATGACTTCCTTTAAAAAGGAAGGCACAAAGTCTTTAGCTTCATCCTTTGAAGGCATAAGTAGATAATTTATAGGAGGTGGTACTTGGTGATAACCAAGACCAGCCTTGCTTTTAGTATCATACCTTTGCCCTTGAAGAATTTCATCAAAGACAAGTGAGGACGTTGAGAAATTAGAAAGTTTTCTCTTAAGGTTATTTATTTCTGACTGTGAGTCAGCAAGTTCCTTTCTAAGATCAGCTAGTAATTTAAGATAACTATCAATTGCATCTTGTTGACTAAAATTTTTAGCTTTTAGTTCCTTTCGGTCAGAAAATGCAGCATCTAGTTTCTTATCAAAAGCTTTTTCATTTTCTTTTAAGATCTTATTAGCCTTAGCAAGTTTTTCTAATTCATTATTCAGGCGTTGGTTATCCTCAGAGTATCTGTTAATTTTACCAGTTAATTTAATGCATGATATACAAGAGAATGGTTCTTCGATGGGTACCTCATGCACACTGGAGATTTCAGCCATAAGAGCACTGTTTTGATCATCATTTGCTTCTTCACTCCAATCATACGCCTCTTCATTTTGAATAAGAAGAGCATTTGAGGCAGGCGTTTTCTCTGGAGTCCTCGGAGATGGTATTGAGTAGGCAGATGATTTTGATAAGCCAGAAGCAGGATGCTTTGCCTTCTCACATTCCCTAGCAAAGTGCCCAAGATTTTGGCAGTTGTAGCACTTCACCTTACTTTTATTAAAGCCCAGACCGGAATCACTATCATCATCCAGATTCTTTCTCCCAGTTTTCTTTAAATATTTCTTTGCTCTCCTGGTTAGCATAGCAAAGTTCCAACGCAGATCCATTCTTTCCAGATCATCGGGATCTATTTGTTCAAAATCTCTCTCAGTAAGATCGATTGTGCTAGTTTTCTTTGAAAGAAAACTATCATAAGCACTGAGAAAGGCTTGAAACATAGCAGCATTCTCTTCAGTATCAGGTGAGAATGGAGTATTTGAAGAGTAAGGTACTCTTCCAACTGAAGGAATAGCTGGTTTAGTAGAGGATGCAGAAGATCCACTAGAGCTGCCAGATAATAATGCCACACCAGTAGTAGGAGACGAACTACCATATAAGCTGGGATCTTGAACTTGTGCACTAGACTTCGTTTCTTTTCTCTGCATATCTAGTGCATAAGCTTGTAGTCTTCCAACAAGATCATCTAACGAAAGATTTATCACTCGTTCATCTTCCTCCATCATCATGACACGATGATTCCATTTCTTAGGCAAAGCGCCTAAAAGTTTCTTGTTTACATCCTCAGTAGTTAAAGTCACCCCTCCTTCATTCAGCTCACTTACCTATGAGAGTAGCGAATAAATAGTGCATTAATAGACTCATTTGGTAAGATGTCAAACAATTCATATTGCTTCTTAATGAGTGCAAGTTTACTCTTTTTGTATCTTTCATTACCCCCACACCGTTGTTCAATAGCCTTCCACAAATCATAAGCAATAGTGTAGTGTTTAAATATTTTCAAAACATCGGCATACATGCTCATTGTGATTGCTGAATGTACTTCTCCAAATCCCAAGACTTTTTCTCATCCGGAGTCAGGGATCTAATAGGTTTTCGCGGAGGATTGATAGAATTGAATTGACCATCAGATGGTGGATGTTCATAACGCTCCAGCAGAGGAATTAACATATCAGGATCATTATATGAAATGAAAGCTTCAAATCGTTGCCTCCATTCCACATAATCAGTGTTTGCAGTAAATAGTGGAGGTTTGTTTGTGCTTCCAACTTCATTACTATGTTTCAATAGCTGAGTAAAGCTTTGAAGAGACATTGTATTTCCTGCACACTAGACAAAACACAAAAAAAATTGTTTTTCAAATATTAAACAGCGACACTAAGGTTGTATCGCAGACAAATGGCGACACTAAGACTAGTGTCGCTAACCAGCAAAAACAAGTTAGAACAGACGCGACACAAAGGTAATGTCGCAAACAGAGACAAATGGCGACACAAGGGGTAGTGTCGCAATAAAAACAACTGGCGACACAAGGGTTGTGTCGCAAACAGTGAATAAATGAAAAAGTCCAAAAGCGACACAAAGGTTATGTTGCTATCCAATGTCGCTGTCCAATGTCTCAGGTTTATGTCGCACCCAATGTCGCAAATAACCCTAACACGACACAGAGTGATTGTGTCGCACAAATAGCTTATGTCGCTAACACCCTAGTGGCGACACAGAGGTTGTGTCGCTATGCTGCGAACTCAGCCGCACTTAAACCCCAAAATTCGAATATTTTCATAAACCTCACGAAAATTAACGACCTGCAATCGAACGAACCTTCAATAATCTTTCAGAAAAACCAGATTTCAAGCTTTTACCACTTCTAATCAAGAGTAATTGCTGTCCAATGTCTCAGGTTAATGTCGCACCCAATGTCGCAAATAACCCTAACACGACACAGAGTGATTGTGTCGCACAAATAGCTTATGTCGCTAACACCCTAGTGGCGACACAGAGGTTGTGTCGCTATGCTGCGAACTCAGCCGCACTTAAACCCCAAAATTCGAATATTTTCATAAACCTCACGAAAATTAACGACCTGCAATCGAACGAACCTTCAATAATCTTTCAGAAAAACCAGATTTCAAGCTTTTACCACTTCTAATCAAGAGTAATTGCTAAAAAGTATGTGATTTAACCCGAAAAACGCACAAAATCGATTCAATACCACAAAATCAAACGATTTTAGCTCTGATACCACTTGTTGGACCCTTTGTTCTGGATCTAAATCGAATCAATTCAACAATTGAAAGTGCGGAATACAATAAATTGAACAATGCATGTTAACAATCACACGAAACTAGTCGATTAGCTTTTATATATATCAAGAAAAACGAATCAACCAAATACAATCAATACCTCACAAATAGCTTGAAAACTCTCTAGGTTCGTCAACCCTAAAATTGAACCCGTAAGTCTCTATTTATAGCCAAACTCTAAACGACCTGCGACACAAGGTCTGTGTCGCCAAATCGACCTATGCGACACAAGCCTTGTGTCACTATTGCGACACAAGCTTTGTGTCGCCTAAACAGTGACATCAATTATATATATTTAAACAAATAACGTTTTATATCACTGAACACATTATTACAAACTATTCAGACCTAGACCAACTGACAGACATACAAAACATGTATCAACATTTACAAACATCGGAGATTTTCCTTGTATTACTATTTTGTAATATTAGTTATGTATTAGAATCTCTAGAACCATTCGCGAACTCAAAAATTGATGTAAACAATTGGATTATCAATGTACTATTTTTGTACTGTTTTCAAAATGACGCATATAGTGGTCGTTCGATGTGATTTTGTGTAATGATTTCTGATTAGTCGCGCCCCGACCCGACTTCCGCTGCATCATAATTTGGGGGTGCGACATTAACACAACAATATAACGTGAATTAAGGATCCTTAATCTCTTATCAATTTGATTCAAAGAGTCCCACCTTATGGTGTCAAGGCATAACATTTGAGGTTTCTCAAGTCTCAAAGTCACCCTTGAATTCCACCATTTAGTATGATCATTGAATACTCTTATATCTCAATGATCACACTTCATCCACAACATACCAAAGAGCAATTACTTGACTACTCAATGTAATCCAAGTATTGCAATATAAATCATACTCATCCATTACTTACCTTAGATTAATGATCAATTTGCTCAAGCAACTCTTTCCACTCTCTTATCACCTAAACATAACAATACATACATATGAGTTATTTACAACTCAATTTCAACTCATTATCTTTAACTAGTTAGAATTCAAGTGTGTTACTTCACACACTTCACACACTCATATGTAAAGGTTGAATTCTAACTAGTTAAAGATAATAAGTTGAAATTGAGTTGTAAATAACTCATATGTATGTATTGTTATGTTTAGGTGATAAGAAAGTGGAAAGAGTTGCTGTTGAGCAAATTGATCACTAATCTAAGGTAAGTAATGGATGAGTATGATTTATATTGCAATACTTGGATTACATTGAGTAGTCAAGTAATTGCTCTTTGGTATGTTGTGGATGAAGTGTGATCATTGAGATACAAGAGTATTCAATGATCATACTAAATGGTGGAATTCAAGGGTGACTTTGAGACTTGAGAAACCTCAAATGTTATGCCTTGACACCATAAGGTGGGACTCTTTGAGTCAAATTGATAAGAGATTAAGGATCCTTAATTCATATTATATTGTTATGTTAATGTTAATGTTAATGTTATATTCTCCTTTACTTACTAAGCATGTTGCTTATAATTCTGTTGTTGATGTATGCAGGTGAGCAAAGTGGGATACGAGACGATTTGGGTAAAAAGCCCAAGCGGGAATAGGGGTGGACTTGTTACAAGTTAGTAGTATATAATCCCTTTTGATCATGCTCTCGATATATATATATATAGAAACGCCCAACTTGTAAGGTTGTTGATTTTTGAAAGAAATCATCTTTTGTAATGAAGTAAGTAACTATGAAATCTTTTGTAAGGAATGATGTTGAAGGTTGTTATTGGTTGAAGTTACCTTTGTAAAGGTTGATTTAATATTGGTTATGTTAAGTGGTTGTAAGTGTCAAAATGGGTCTCTCAATGGGTCAATTCGTTAAAACTAGTCGAAATGATGGTTTGGACATGTTGACATGTATTGTTGGATTGAATTATGCAAATAGAGTTGCTGCAAAGTGGTAAGAAAAGTTGAATCAAAATGGTTGCAAAAATTGGTTCTAAAAGTGTCAAAATAGTCACTTTTCGGATTTAAGTCCAAAACCGTCGTTAGTGTGAATTTTAAAAAATTGCCAATTGGGAAACCTTTATTATGTCATAGGAAACATGTCTGCAAAATTTTGTGTCTTGATTGTAAACGAGTCAAAAGTTATGCGCGTGCGAAGTTGGGTCAAAAACTTGAGTTTTTGCTGAGTTCTGGCTTTGTGCATAGTTACGCGATCCCATAAAGTCACTAGGATCGCGTAACATTGAAGAAAAACCTTCTGGAACGATTTTGTACATAGTTACGCGATCCCAGAAAGTTGCTAGGATCGCGCAACAATGAAGAAAACTTCTTGTTGAGATTTTGTACATAGTTACGCGATCCCAGAAACTTGCTAGGATCGCGTAACCAAGACAGAAAATCGTAATTTTTCGACACCGTTTGATACCCGAAAATAAATTTACAAAATCGTTGCGCCGGACTGATCTGATGGTCAGATTTTTGTGCCAATTTCTCGAGTCCATAACTCGAGCTACACAACTCCAAACGACATGAGGCTTTCGCCTACATCTCACAAATTTTGTTAGCTTTAAAAGTAGTATGATTACACTCTCTGAAGTGTTGTAGATTTATCTCAGTAATTAAAATAATGTGCATGTGTCCAGATTGGTCACGGTCGGAGCTCAGAGGATAAATGGAATTATTAAAAATACTTAGACTTACTCAAAAATTGTAGAAAAATTACTATAAGTAGTCAAGACATAGGGGAACAACTGGTATTTTTCTTCGATTTTATCTCCACTTTTACCTAGTTAAAACGAGCCATGAACACGACTGAAAATTTGATAAAACGAACACGGGGACTGTTTTGGTGTTAAAATAGATACGACACTTTCGGGTTAACCATAAAACGTAACTCTAATTTTTATAAGTTCTAAAAACATATTTAAGAGTCGAGTAAAAGTTTAGGGTCAAACCGAGTACGTTTGACCAAGTTCCCGAACACGAAACCACATCAGACCCTTAGTGTCGCACCAGACCCAAATCGGGTGCGACACTAACCCCTGTGTCGCAATACCATTTGAATGTCGCAACTTGCGACACTAAACCTAGTGTCGCATTAATCTCAACTTTCGAAATAATTGCGACACTGATCTAGTGTCGCAATCCATCCTAGTGTCGCACCTAATGTCGCGTAAAACAGATTTAAGACATGTTTTCACAAGTTATTAAACACGCGTAACAACGAATAACAACGAATATTTATATACGACACTACTCGTACACGCAATACATATACTCTTATAAGTATACGACGGAACAAAATATAATAATAATGTCTTCGGGAATTATTATTACAAAACGTCACCAACGGGCCGTACACGTTTTCTAAACGCAAACGATAAACAAACATTTGGACATAACTAGTTGAGTGGACAACTAACATGGATGATCTTTTGAGACATTCACTTACACATAACCTTATGCGTTTAGGGCGCCAGAAGGTTACATTTCGGATATACGTTTAGTGATATAAACGCTTGCTTTCAAGACTCAGGTGAGTCTCATAGCCCCAGTTTTACTGTTTTTACTGTTTTTACTTTGGGGTGAGAATACATTGCTTTATTTTACATGAACGCAAGTATCGATAATCACTTATACTAACTCCATGAGTAACTTATAATCCACTGAAGGCCTCTCATATCATAGCTTCGTTAGTTATCGACTTAAGCGCGAATATTAGTAAATGGATCCATTTGGGACTGACAATCCCCGTCCAGGGTAGTAGAGCTACCACGAATTGTTACGCAAAAACGAACGATTAGTATATGTATCTAACGGTGTTCTGGATTAGCACTCACGGAGGCACATTTCTTACTGTTAGGCATCGACTATGAGCTCATGGAAACTGTATAACTTTTACTTATTTCACCTTTGCTTTACAAACGAATATGGAAATCTTGCGGTTCATACTTCTATTTCTAACTGTCAAACCTATGAGCTCACCAACATTATTGTTAACCGTTTAGCATGTATTCTCAGGTTCACAGACGCAGTAGGATTTCCCCTGGATGTTATAGCTAGAGTCGCATGGTTTTCAAAATTGCATTAGAGGAGATTCAGTCGCATTACTTTTTGTATCTTGGTTATGCAATAGAATCTCCCGTTATATATACGAGGACTCGTATTGTACTTTTGAGGATTGTAAACAATTTACTTCCAAACAGTTTATTTTTAAAAACGACTCTTGTAGAGGTCGTTCGTTGTAACTTTGGGTATTGATTTCTGATTAGTCGCGCCCCGACCTGACTTCCGCTGCATTCGAAATTTGGGGGTGCGACACTATTATAACCATGTTCAATGAAACCCTACCTAGAAGCCCATAAGTCGTCATAAAATTCTCGTCACCATTCGTCTCACAAACTCCTGCTCCCTTTTTTCTTACTCTGAACATCGATCAAGCAGGTAGGTGCTATATTCATTATCATCATCTTTTTTTTTTCTTCTCGTTGATTGATTGAGTAGATATATGTATTACTTTTATTCATGTATGTAATGTTTTTATTAGTGGAAAAACTTGCAGTATGATGTTGCCCTTTTGAATTGTGACTTAGGGTTTAAATTGTAATGTGACTTGCACGCTTTGTTGGTTTAATAAATATGTGCATTAATAGAGAAGCTAATTACTAGACTAATTTATTCTTTTAATGGGATGTGTCTGTGGTTTTTATATATGGATCTGTGGTTTTTATATATGATTATCTTCATTGTGACTCGGGTGGTGAGTACAGTTCTAACAAATTTACCTCTTTTTGTACTTCGGATGGAACAATACATCAAACTTCTTGTACCGATACTCCTCAATAGAATGGTGTTGCTGAAAGGAACCATCGCCATCTTGTTGAGACAGCCAGGTCACTCATGTTGTCCGCTGACGTTCCGATTATATTTTAGGGGGAAGTTGTTCTTACACCTACATACGTGTCTTTAATAGAATTCCGAACTCACATAATTCAGGTTTGTCACCTTTTGAGTGGTTGAATAGTTATGTACTTGATTATTCATCATTACGTGTCTTTAATTGTACTTGTTTTGTTCTTCAACTACACGTTGAGTGCACTAAATTGTCTCTAAATCTTCCTTAAGTGATTTTTTGGGTTATGGTGTTAGTCAAAAGGGATATCGTTGTTTTGACCCTGTTAGTCAAAAGTTGTATGTGTCACGCCATTTTGTCTTTTTGGAACATATTTCTTTCTTCTCCGTTCCTACTAGTTCACATCATTTAACGCAATCGGATCTCATTAAAATAAAACCTTTTGATGAGCACATTGAAGAATCCACACACACAATTCCAGAACCTGTTCTAGACACCATTTCAGTGATTGTTACGGAAACATTTCCAGCCTCAACTTGTCTCATGCACCTACTGTTCCTCAACTCCTCCTACTATGACCCAATCAGCTCGTGATGTTGCAAGTCCTCCTCCAGAAGGTCGCCCAAAATGGAATAGTAAGTCTACAAAACAAGATGATTTTGTGTATTCTTGTTACTCTAATTCATTTGTTGCATTTGTTTCTTCTATTCATCGTCTATATGAGCCTTTGTCCTATCGAGAGGCTGTTTGTGATCCACTTTGGCAGGATGCTCTAACTGAGAAACTTACTGCTCTACATCAAACTCATACATGGGATTTGGTATCGTTGCCATTGGGTAAGCTTTCTATTGGTTCTCATTGGATCTACAAAATTAAGACCAAATCAGATGGATCTGTTGAAAGGTATAAGGCTCGACTTGTTTCTAAAAGTTACTGTAGGTTCCCAATACCTGATCTAACTCGAATCGTTACGTTCAATTGAAAGGCGGAATTCAAACAGTTGAATATAGTACGCAAAGAACAAACGAATCAAAACACAAATCACATGTGTATATTGATAGTATAATCGATTAGCTTGTTACACAGAGTTGTCTCACAAATGCTCTCAAATAACCTAGATTCGTCAATCTTGAAAACTGAGCCGAAATCAACAATTTATACCGAAAACCTAACTGACCTACGACACAGAGGATGTGTCGCACAACCGACTCATGCGACACAAGCCTTGTATCGCACATGCGACACAGGCTCTGTGTCCCCAAATAACGTAATTACTTACATAATTCAAACTTCGTAATTACACAAACAAAACTAGTACAGACTAAGACCAACTGACAGACACACTAAATATGCACCAACAAACTCCCCCGTGTCTTCAGCTTGGTCTTCGAATATCTTCTAACACTTCCAGTTAGCTAGGAAGTTTCCTCCGGCATGTACTCCTTAAGCTAAGCATATATTGACAACCTTCTGAAATCTCATAGCCTCAATCTTGAACTCTTTATGGTAATCAATCTTCTTGGCATGTAGAGCTTCAAGATCTTTCTTCGTCAGGTTAATCAAACTCAAATGACCATAAACTCTAATCTTTGTAGACTTAGCTTTCCATAAATCGTCAAGCTCACTATCAGGATTATACACAATATCAGCTTCGCATGTGTTTCTATCATAAACCCAATACTGCAACTTTCTAAAAAAATCGACCGGAAGTTTCTCCAGAAGAATGTACTTCAGCGTCCTTGGAGATTTATACACAACCTTGACCCAGGGCCTGTTGGTAAGCAGATTTATCTTGTTCCTATATATGTACCTAGTCCCCAGATTTGGTCTCACGAGATAATACTATTTGCTGTTGACCTCTTTCCTCAATATCCTCTGTACTTGATTTGCCAATTCATTGTATGTGGGATTGATAATATTCAGTTGAGCCAAATGAAGAATCTCGCAGTATGGTAATGTACTCAAAACCTTGAAATTTGTAACGAAATACTACATCCCATCGTTCCTCTTAACCACAATTACTTTGTTCACCTCGCCATACTTCCAGTTGATTATTTGACCTTTGTATCGTTTGCTGCTGATTTTATAAAACTTGCAGGTCTTAGAAATATTAGTTTCAGCAGCTATTGACGTAGACGGTTCAGTTTCATGAGCAGTATCTACAGAAGCAGTCTCTGGAGCGGGAGTGGAAGCTGTAGATGGTTCAGGCTCAACAACATCTTCTGTGTCAGAAATCTCCATCTCTTCTCCCAAATTTACCTCATCAGCATTCACATAATCTTCATTTACGTTCTCCTCCTCAATATCAACATCTTGATCATCAGAAATAAACTCCTCATCAACAGTTTCTGTATTTTGCTCATCTTCATTTAACAAACTTTGTATATACTCAAGATTGGCTTCGGAGTAATCTACGTTCACTGGAATTGGTTGACCTGGAATTTCAGGAGAAGACGCAAAATAATCCAAACGAATATTTTCATTGATAATATTATCATTTACATTTACATTTTCATCCTCAGTTGAACCGGGGGCCCTAGATGTTGTTTCTAATTGGCCTAACTCCCCCGGAACAACAGCAAGGCCTCTAATTCTAATAACCAGCTCTCCAACTGAGGAACCCGAGCCGCTGTCTGCTCTAATTCTGTAATCTGGGAGGCCTGAACTTGAATGACTGCAACTTCATCAGCAATCATAGAACGCATCCTTGTCAAATCCTCTAAAATTTGGTGCAAAACGGCCGGTTGAGGTTAAGGATCAACAGAAGCAGAAACCGGTGCACCACGAGAGAGAGGATGAGGACGGGGCTCATAAGTAGCATCCTCGGTATGTTGCACGTCCCGTGGCCTTTTTCCCTGGTTAGACGGCACTTGCACCCGTCCTTGCCTAATTCGGCATTGAATGCGCTCATACCGGAGAGTATGATGAACTCGTAGGTTCTCGATAACAGTCGGAGAAGGGACATCGCCATCCGAGTCTATTGGCGTGTCATTTGGATCGACAGAAGAATCGGAAGCCGTAGCCGTAGATTCTTGGACCACAGGGATAGGTTCATCCTGTGCTGGGACATCAGTAAAATTGTCAATTTCCATTAAAACCTCTTCTAGAGCAGCGTCCTGTTGAACAGGAACGTTAACAAAATTCGCAGTATCTACATGCGGCTGCGGAGGAACAACCGGATCTTGAAATCCGTCATTTTCGAGAGGGATGTAACCCTCATTAATGATGTGGCCAAAAAGAGGAACATCTGGAGGAGCTGCAACTCCTTTGCCGTAGGAGCTACAGATAGCAAAAATCCTCAGATTCATCAGCGTCTGGCGAAATGTAGCATCTGGATTCGCCAGAAGTCCAGGCAATTGATCAATAATAAGAAGCTAAATAAACCTAGGATACATGACCTATTTGTCGTTTCCAGCATTTGCATTGTCTACCATTTCTTGAAATAGATAGCCGGAAAAATTGAACGGCTTGTTGTAAACCAGGACCAACATTGCAGAGATTGTGTGGTGACTGGCCCCGTCAAAACCAACCTTCCTAGCCGATAGGCACACAATGATGATGTGCATCAAAAATCTCCAAACCCTGGTCAGGTTTCCCTTCCTATACTGATTCGAAGGTACTCCAGGGTAACCCATGCGAGCCATGCCTCCCGCAATAAATGTATTTGAAAATTGGATGGGCATATCCGGATGATCATTAAATTGAAGGATATCGCGGATCAGCTGTTCAGTCAGTACGATGTCTCGATCAAAGACTCCGGAGAGAATACGTGTGTGAGCTAATTCCGAATTGACAACCCCATTTATCCAGAAGGGCCCAACATTATCTCTGTAAATTGTTGGAGCAGCAGTAATAGCATGAAAGATCCGGGAACACCTGAGAAACTGGATCATAGGGCGAAACGGATGGCCGAATCCCTATCGTCTTCCAAAAATGCAACAGTATTGTGTCGGGGTTCGAGAAGTCTGACAAAAGCGTCCTGTTCTGCCATATCTAAAATAACACACAAGAAAATGTACTACAGAAACGTTAAATTTAATTGAAAATTTTGCAATCTATAGAGGGGGCGACACATGGATTATGTCGCAAACTCAATACGACATTGAGAGTGGTGTCGCAAAACGCAAGTTAATTAATTTGATCCAATTAGGCGACACAAGCTCTTGTGTTGCAACCCAAAGGTGCGACAGAAAAGGGTTGTGTCGCATTTTGTAATAAATAAGAAATTAATTAAAGTAAGCGACATAAAGAATTTGTGTCGCAGAGGAATGGCGACACAAACATTAGTGTCGAAACCAGAGACACATGAAAATTGATTTGGACATAACCGCGACACAAGGACTTGTGTCGCAATCAATGTCACAACTATGAACACAGATGATACCCAGATCCCGATGGTCCAAAATTTAGGGTTTTTCGTAACCAACACAACCACAGGGTGCGGTTCAACAGCAGAAACAAGAAAATGTAACATTTATCAGTTTAAGCACACTCAAAGACACCAATTTTGAGACATGACCGAAACCCTAAAACCTCTAAAACTTTAATTTACAATTAAACCGAAAATACACGGTGAAAAGAGGAGAGAGTTATACCGATCGGTCAAGTAAATCAAAGGGAAGAAGATTATGTGGAATGATTTCAACAGAAACCCCTGAAAATGAAGATCAATTCGAAAATATGCCCGGTTTGCTTGTGTCGCAAAGTCGAGAGCTTGTGTCGCAGGTAATTTAGTGTGATGTCGCAGGAGATTAATAACGGTAAAAAGATTAAGGTCGCAGGTGGTTTGCTTTTATACCCGAACCCTAAATAGCGACATAGGCTGCGACACAGGCAGCGACACCAAGCTTGTGTCGCATAAAGACACTTGGTGAATTTTCAATTCGATTTCGATTTTCAGAGTTCGACATTCGGTTTGATATTAACTTAGAGACTTGGAGAAACTAAATAAAAGACAGTAATATTAAACTAAGAAATAATAAGTATACCAAAAGTAAAAACCATTGATTATATTTTACAATCAATAAAAATAATAAGAAAAGTAATTATTATTGGTGACGCAATTGTGTTAGTCTGGTTAGGGATCATATCAGGATAACATTCAATTATTATCAAATAGTAAGTGTTATTCCAATTATCAGTATATTTGTCCACTTTAAATTTACTTAGCATATTTAAAGTAGTTTTTATAAAAATTAGTTCAAGATGATCATCGATATTGTTATCCACTTAAACAAACTACAATCGTATGTCCGAGCGAACCTTTTATTGTTAGTATGTATATTGTCTTGTAGTTCTCACTTATGACATACTCCTAAAACTTAGACCTATATAGACTTTCATATTTGGAGAAATTATAGGAAGCTCATATTTAAGAATCAAGACATTGGTGACAGGTCTGTATTTTCGTACAACAGAGCGACGTATCTTGATTCAGGTTTAAGCAAAACGGTTTTTAATCAAACCATTGGTGACAGGTATGTACTTACGTAGTTTGACTAGTTTAGATATCTGAATAATTTAAGACTTTGCAAGTGCATTGACTTATGTTTGATATTTAAAGATATACTGACAGAGACCAGGTTTGTACTTTCGTACAACAGAAACAACAGAGGAAACTGTCAGTATATCCCCCAAATGATTTCATATAAAAGCTCAAAATATAGAAGTATGATAAGCTACTTTTAGGAATTAAGACATTCAGTCGTACGTCATAGAGTGTTTACTACAAGAGAATACCCAAGTTGTTAAACTTACTTCTTAAAAGCTCGGACATCTTGTGTAGTTTGCCTACCAAAACATCATTTGATGAAGCTAATATTAACAAAAACTATTTCAAATATGCTAGATAAACCTACTAATACATCAGACATAAACCTTAAAATTTTCATTTTGTGCATGTTACCTGATGTACTATCATATCCCTAATTGTTTACAGACACAATGCAACGTCTATTTTTAGAAATGTTGCAACTGTGCATTTCTATAATACTAATAAGTATAAAGAATGGGTTTTGCGCTTTTGTTTTTTTTTTATATATATATTGATTAGCAAGAAATATAGAATAAAGTTCCAAGTCCCGAAATTAACTATGACCAGAAATGAAAAGTTAATTACCCCCCAAACTAACCATTCCAATCATAGAGACTAGCTCATCAAATCGACTACGCGAAAATGCCTTAGTGAAAAGGTCTGCTTTTTGTTTAAGCGTAAGGATTTGGACAAGGTCAATAAAATGCTTCTCATAGCAATCCCGTATGAAATGAAAACGAATTTCAATATGTTTAGTTTTTGAATGTTGTACGGGATTGCGTGTTATAGAGACAGCAACTGAGTTATCAATGTGAATAGGAGTGAGAGTCAGAAGTAACCCATAGTCACGCATATGATGCTGAATCCATAGAACCTGAGAACAGCAACTAGCAGTGGCAATATATTCTGCTTCAGCGGTTGAAGTGGAAACAGTTGTCTGCTTCTTGCACTGCCACGAGACCAGACGGTTCCAAAGAACTGACTTCCTCCAATAGTTGACTTTTTATCTACATTGCAGCCGCCATAATCAGAATCCGAGTAAGCAGTTAAGTCGAAATTGTCCTCATTTGAGTACCAGAGACCCAGAGATGGTCTCCATTTGAGGTAGCTGAATATCCGCTTAACCGCTTTCTCGTGAGAAGCTTTAGGCTTTGCTTGAAATCTTGAACACAGAGATACAACAAACATTATGTCCGGCCGCGATGCTATAAGGTACATAAGCACCTCATGATTGGGCTGCCCCAACCGAGCCCACGGCCGGCCCATGAGGCCCAAAAACCGGCCCAGCCCTTTGGCCCAAAGGCCCACCCTATTTAAACCTACATTTCTTTCATTCCTCACATTCCACATTTACATTTTCACACACACACTCTCAATTCTCTCTAACCACTCTCTAAAACTCTCACATCTCTCTCTAGAATCTGACCAAAAAACAGCCCTAACACCACCACCATCACCAAAAATCCGGCCACCATCACCACCATCATCATTCACCATACTTTCAAGAAGAAATCAAGCCGAAAACGCAAGAAAACGAGCTCTCAAGGTTCATCTCTTTGTGCTTTCATCCTCCTGTTTTTAAGAACTTAAAAACCCTTCTAAAACACTTCCATGAACATGTTATAAAGTTCACTTAACAAGGAAATGAATCATAACATAAAAACGTTTTTCATGTTTAAAAAGTATCAAAAACGTCACATGCAAACAGACCAGAAAAATGACCCGACTTTGGGAGGATGTTTCTCCCTCAAAACTTAACCAAAATGGACGATTCAAAAGGCAAAAACTAAGTTTAAGAAGTTAGCTTTCATTTCCAAGTGGTTTCATAATTTTTGGAGTTCGTTTGATACCCGAAATGATTTTTACAAAAATATGTGTCCGGGCTGTCCAAGAACTCAGAAATTTATCCTTTCTTGTTTTAATCATAACTCGAGATATACACCTCCAAATGACTTGAAACCACCGCCAAAAGTTCACAAATTTTGTTAGGTACAAATGTCGTTTAGATTTTTCCTGTTAGGTGTTGATACATGTTTTGTATGTCTATCAGTTGGTCTAGGTCTAAATAGTTTGCAATAATGTGTTCAGTGATATAAAACGTTATTTGTTTAAATATATAATTGATGTCACTGTTTAGGCGACACAGAGCTTGTGTCGCAATAGCGACACAAGGCTTGTGTCGCATAGGTCGGTTTGGCGACACAGGGCTTGTATCGCAGAGAGTTTAGTGTTTGGCTATAAATAGAGGCTTACGGGTTCAGTTCTAGGGTTGACGAACCTAGAGTGTTTTCAAGCGATCTGTGAGGAATGTTGTGTAATTGTTTGATTCGTTGTTCTTGATATATATAAAAGCTAATTGACTACTTTCGTGTGATTGTTAACGTGCTTTGTTCAATTGATTGTATTCCGCGCTTTCAATTGTTAAATTGATTCGATTTAGATCCAGTAACAAGGGTCCAACAAGTGGTATCAGAGCCAAAATCGTTTGATTTTGTGGTATTGAATCGATTTTGTGCGTTTTTCGGGTTAAATCACATACTTTTTAGCAATTACTCTTGATTAGAAGTGGTAACAGCTTGAAATCTGGTTTTTCTGAATTATCATTGAAGGTTCGTTCGATTGCAGGTCGTTAATCTTCGTGGGGTTTGCGAAAATTTTCGAATTGTGGGGTTTAAGTGCGGCTGAGTTCGCAGCATAGCGACACAACCTTTGTGTCGCCATTAGGGTTTTAGCGACATTAGCTATTTTTGCGACACAATCTCTCTGTGTCGCGTTAGGGTTATCTGCGACATTACCATTGCGACATTGGGTGCGACATAAATCTGAGACATTAGACTGCGACATTGGATTGCGACATAACCTTTGTGTCGCTTTTGGACTTTTTCATTTATACACTGTTTGCGACATAACACCTTGTGTCGCCAGTTGTTTTTGTTGCGACACAACCCCTTGTGTCGCCATTTGTCTCTGCTTGCGACATTATCTTTTTGTCGCATTTGTTCTAACTTGTTTCTGCAGGTTAGCGACACTAATCTTAGTGTCGCCATTAATCTGCGACACAATCTTAGTGTCGCTGTCTAATCTTTGAAAAACAAATTATTTGTGTTTTGTGAGTGTGCAGGTAATACCATGTCTCTTCAAAGTTTTACTCAGCTATTAAAACATAGTAATGAAGTTGGAAGCATAAACAAACCTCCATTATTTACTGCAAACACTGATTATGTGGAATGGAGACAATGTTTTGAAGCCTTCATTTCATACAATGACCCAGACATGTTGATTCCTTTACTTGAACGTTATGAACATCCACCATCTGATGGACAATTCAATTCTATTAACCCTCCGCCAAAACCTATTAGATCTCTGACTCATGATGAGAAAAAGGCTTGGGATTTGGAAAGAAAAGTACATTCAGCCATCACAATGAGCATGTCTGCTGATGTTTTAAAAATGTTTAAACATTACACCATTGCTTATGATTTATGGAAGGCTATTGAACAAAGGTGTGGGGGTAATGAGAGATACAAAAAGAGTAAACTTGCACTTATTAAGAAGCATTATGAACTGTTTGATATCTTACCAAATGAGTCCATAAATGCACTGTTTATTCGCTACTCACATCTGGTTAGTGAGCTGAATGAGGGAGGGGTATCTTTAACTACTGAGGATGTCAACAAGAAACTCTTAGGCGCTTTGCCTAAGAAATGGAATCATCGTGTTATGATGATGGAGGAAGATGAACGTGTGATGAATCTTTCATTAGATGATCTTGTTGGAAGACTACAAGCTTATGCACTAGATATGCAGAGAAAGGAAACTAAGTCTAGTGCACAGGTTCAAGATCCCAGCTTGTATGGTAGTTCGTCTCCTACTACTGGCGTGGCTTTATTATCTAGCAGCTCTAGTGGATCTTCTGCATCCACTACTAAACCGACTATTCCTTCAGTTGGAAGAGTACCTTATTCTTCAAACACTCCAGTCTCACCTGATACTGAAGAGAATGCTGCTGTATTTCAAGCCTTTCTCAGTGCTTATGATAGTTTTCTTTCAAAGAAAACTAGCACCATTGATCTTACTGAGAGAGATTTTGAACAAATAGATCCTGATGATCTTGAAAGGATGGATCTACGTTGGAATTTTGCTATGCTAACCAGGAGAGCAAAGAAATACTTAAAGAAAACTGGGAGAAAGAATCTGGATGATGACAGCGATTCTGGTCTTGGTTTTGATAAGAGTAAGGTGAAGTGCTACAACTGCCAAAATCTTGGGCACTTCGCTAGGGAATGTGAGAAGGCAAAGCACCCTGCTTCTGGCTTCTCCAAACCATCTACCTACACAAGACCACCTCAGAGGACTACAGGGAAAACGCCTTCCTCAAATGCTCTTCTTATTCAAAATGAAGAGGCGTATGACTGGAGTGAAGAAGCAAATGACGATCAAAATAGTGCTCTTATGGCTGAAATCTCCAGTGTGCATGAGGTACCCATCGAAGAACCACTTTCTTGTATATCATGCATTAAATTAACTGGTAAAATTATCAGATATTCTGAGGATAACCAACGCCTGAATAATGAATTAGAAAAACTTGCTAAGGCTAATAAGATCTTAAAAGATAATGAACAAGCTTTTGATAAGAAACTAGATGCTGCATTTTCTGACCGAAAGGAGCTAAAAGCTAAAATTTTTAGTCAACAAGATGCAATTGATAGTTACCTTAAATTATTAGCTGATCTTAGAAAAGAACTTGCTGACTCACAGTCAGAAATAATTAACCTTAAAAGAAAACTTTCTAATTTCTCAACGTCCTCACTTGTCTTTGATGAAATTCTTCAAGGGCAAAGGTATGATACTAAAAGTAAGGCTGGACTTGGTTATCACCAAGTACCACCTCCTATGAATTATCTACCTATGCCTTCACAGGATGAAGCCAAAGACTTTGTGCCTTCCTTTTTAATGAATCTGAAATCTGTTAATGTGCCAGTTAAAGATTCTAAGCAAAATGTTGAATCTGAGTCTGAACTATCTACTGCTAATGAATCTGAAAAAACTGTTGAAACTAAGCCTGTATCTATTAAGAGAACTGAATTTGTTAAAATCAAGATTTCAACTCCAGTTAGTGCACAGGAAATAGTTGAAGTTGAGGATTTGACTGAGAAAGTTAATATGAAGATTAAGAAAGAAAATGTTAAGCCTGAAAATCATATAATAACTACTGAATTGAGTGACATGGCTTTTCAAAGAAAAGGCAAAGCTACGGCTGAGCCTCAAAAGAAGATTTTAAAAATAGATAAAAAGAACAAATCATCTGAAAAATCTTCTAAACCTGTTGATGTCTCGGATAAACCATCAACATCTTCACAAGCATCTAACTCATCGTGTACACACAAATGTACATGTTCTGTTAATGCTTCATTTAAACAACCTCCAGTGATTCATCCTCAACCTCAACCATTCGTTAAAAGACGATCTTGTTTCTATCGTAGGAAACAAGGTCATCTCATTAGTGTTTGTCCGTTGCTTTCTAAACAACGATTTGGGAGATACACACCACGAAATGCTTTATATAGAAATTCATTTAATAAATCTCAATCGAGGCGTAGCTCATCATCTCCCTTACCTGTCAAGAAAGTCAATAAGATTGTGCCAAAAAAGCACAATCCAATAGACAAGCAACCATCCAAACCTAAACAGGTTTGGCAGATTAAAAGGTCAACCAATGACATGTCATCCTACAATAACACATCAGGAAACACCACTGATTTGTTAAAAGATAAAATTTTAACTGATGTTGTTATTGTAGATGACCTTAGAAGACCCAAGTCTGTGAAGGCTTGGGTCTCCACTACTAACTAATTCATTCGTGCATTTTGTGTCTGCAGCAGTCCGAGGAAGTGAAAAACAGTAAATGGTATATTGATAGCGGCTGCTCATGACACATGACAGGCAACCTAGCCCTTCTTTCTGATTTGAAGCCATATAATGGGGGTTATGTTGCATTTGCGGGTGATAAGGGTGGAGAAATTACTGGACAAGGAACACTCACAAATGGGCAAGTGAGCTTTGAAAAAGTGAACTTTGTTGAACAGTTGAATCACAACTTGCTCAGTGTTTCTCAAATGTGTGACAAGAAATACATAACAGCATTTACTGATGTAGAATGCTTGATTCTGAAGCCGGGATTTGTGATTCCCGAGGAATGGGTGCTAATGAGAGTACCAAGGACAAAGGACACGTATGTACTAGATATGCGTACCGTTACAACTACTGAGCATACCTGTCTATTGTCTAAAGCTGATGAAAAGGAATCACTAATGTGGCACAGACGAATGGGACATCTTCATTTCCGCAAGATGAATTATCTTGTAAAACATGATCTTGTGTTGGGCGTTCCTAAACAATCTTTTGGATTAAATGATAACTGTGTTTCCTGTCTCAAAGGGAAACAACACAAGAAATTCCATAAGTCTAAGTTAGTGAATTCTATTGAAACTCCTCTTGAGTTATTGCATATGGATCTCTTCGGACCAGTGAGCAAACGGAGTATAGGAGGAAGTTATTACTGCCTGGTAGTGACTGACGACTATTCGCGATTCTCTTGGGTGTACTTCATTTCTTCTAAAGATGAGGTGCCTGATATTCTGATTTATCTGTTTGACAAACTGGAAAACCTATGCAATCTGAAGATAAAGAAACTGCAGAGTGACAACGGAACTGAATTCAAGAATAAAACTTTAGAGATTTACTGTTTGAAGAAAGGAATAAATCATCAATTCAGTGCCGCAAGAACTCCACAACAAAATGGAGTCGCTGAAAGAAAAAATAGGACTCTCATAGAGGCTGCCCGCACCATGCTCTCAGACTCAAAATTGCCTATCACCTTTTGGGCAGAGGCGGTTAATACAGCCTGTTATGTTCTTAACAGGGTTTTGACGGTGAAGAAACGCAATAAAACTTGTTATGAGATATTTAATAACCGTAAACCCAACTTGCAGTTTCTTGAACCTTTTGGGTGTCCTTGCATCATCATGAACACACGCGAACGAGTTGCTAAGTTTGGTGAAAAGTCAAGTGATGGTTTCTTCTTGGGTTATTCTGTTAATTCTCCTAACAAGAGAGTTTATAATAAATCAACCAAGAGGATTGAGGAGCACTACGAAGTTAAATGTTTACGATATACTGAATCTCCTCAAAGCACGGGACCCGACTCACTATTCAAATACGATGAATTGTTTGACTCATTTCATCTTCCTATGGATGATAATGTTGATCAGGTGGTGACCCTACTGCATGGAATGGATATGTTCCAAGATGTATCTTCTCCTCCTAAAGCCACACCACCCTCAAACAAAGATATCCCTTCTACTTCTGGAACAGCTCCTAGTGTATCTATTCCACAACCTAATCCTGAGATGCCGGGTTTTTCCAATGATGAATCTGAGGATAAATCTGATGAAGCTGTTCAACCGAATGAAATTTTTGAAGTTGAGGGAGATTTAAACAACTTGGATTCTGAGATTGTGCCACCTCAGATTCCACAGCAACGCGTACACACATCTCACCCGACTGATAATATTATTGGTGAGTTGACTAAAGGTGTACAAACAAGACATCAAGTTAAAGCTACATCCGACTCATCTTCTTGCCTTGTAGCTGAGATGGAATCATGTTTTCTATCTCAGATTGAACCGAAAAATGTGAAGGAAGCATTAATCGACTCTCGTTGGGTAGAGGCTATGCAGGATGAACTTCATCAATTTCAAAAGCTACAAGTCTGGAATTTGGTTCCACTTCCGAAGGGACAACACCCTATTGGGACGCGTTGGGTGTTTCGTGTAAAGAAAGATGATCGTGGAATTCTAATACGCAACAAAGCTAGACTAGTGGTACAAGGTTTTTCTCAAATTGAAGGACTTGATTATGATGAGGTGTTTGCTCCGGTTGCCAGGCTAGAATCGATTAGAATATTTCTTGCCTACGCCTCATACAAGAAATTCAGAGTGTACCAGCTAGATGTAAAAAGCGCGTTTCTATATGGGAAGGTCAGTGAAGAAGTGTATGTCAAGCAACCTCCTGGATTTGAAGATTCAGTGCATCCTGAATATGTCTACAAGTTAGACAAGGCACTGTATGGACTTCATCAAGCTCCAAGGGCGTGGTACGAGACGTTGTCAAAACATCTGATGGCCAATGGATTCACACGAGGGCAGATTGACAGCACACTTTTCATTAGAAAAGTTGGAAAAGATTTGTTACTTGTGCAGGTATATGTGGACGACATTATCTTTGGATCTACCAATGATACGCTGTGTAAGGACTTCGAGAAAATCATGAAGGACAAGTTTGAGATGAGTGCCATGGGAGAACTTACATTCTTCTTAGGTGTACAGGTTGAGCAATCTGATAAAGGTATTTATATTCATCAATCTAAGTATGTCAATGACATCTTAACAAAATATCAGTTGCTCGACTGTAAAACCTTTGGGACTCCCATTGACATAAATCACAAACTTGGCTTGGCTGAAGACGAAGAAGATGTAAATCAGCGAGACTATCGGTCAATGATAGGATCACTGATGTATCTCACAGCATCAAGACCCGACATAATGTTTGCTGTAGCTATTTGCTCAAGATTTCAAGAAAATCCAAAGGTTTCTCATATGAAGGCGGTTAAGCGAATCTTTAGTTACCTCAAATTTAGACCATTTCTGGGTCTCTGGTACTCTAATGAGGACAACTTCGCTTTAACTGCCTACTCCGATTCAGATTTTGGTGGTTGCAATGTGGATAAAAAGTCTACGACTGGAGGATGTCAGTTCTTTGGTAGTCGCTTAGTCTCGTGGCAGTGTAAAAAGCAAACCACAGTCTCTACTTCATCTGCTGAGGCTGAATACATTGCTGCTGCAAGTTGCTGTTCTCAGGTTCTGTGGATTCAACATCAAATGCGCGATTACGGGTTACTCTTAACTTTAACTCCTATCCATATTGATAATACTGCTGCTATCTCTATCATACGCAATCCCGTACAACACTCAAAAACTAAACATATTGAACTTAGGTTTCATTTCATACGGGATTGCTATGAGAAACACCTGATAGACCTTGTATAAATCGATACATCTAAGCAAAACGCTGATCTTTTTACAAAAGCTTTTTCACGATCTCGATTTGATGAACTTGTCTCTATGATAGGGATGAGGTTCTTTGTTAAAAATTAATTTATGACTTGGAGCGTGTTTATTTAAAATAAGGCAACTGCCACTCTTTATACTTGTTAGTATTAAAGAAATGCAATAGTTGCAACATTGTTAAAAAAAAAAAAAAAAAAAGAAGACGTTGAATTGTGTCTGTAAACAATCGGGAAATGATAGTACATCAGGAGACATGCATAAAATGGAATTTTAAGTTTTATGTTTGATGTGTCAGTAGATTTATCTAACATACTTGAAATATCTTTTATAAATATTAGATTCATCAAATGATGTATTGATAGGCATTTGTTCTAAAGTTATTAAGAAGCTTAATTTTCAAAAATGCATATTATTTTATATAAAGACATATTAATATGTATGACTTTAAGTTGAAATACAGGCTAAAATGTCCGAAATATTTTGACGCTTCATCTTAATATTTGGATGATAAACATGTTATGATCTAAAAATATAGGGTCTTTGTATGGTGTTATTTGGGGGAATATATTAGATGTCTCCTCTGTTGTATGAAAATACAGACCTGGTTTCATCTAATATATTCTTGAAAAGAACTTAGGTGCGTAGTCTATGTTAAACGTTAGACAACTGTTACGTACCCGTGGCATTCCAATAATTCTCAAAATAACATGTACAAAAGTACAGAAAAGTTATAAAAAGTTTGCCTCGTACTGGTTTGTGTTAAGCTATGGTACTCTGTTGTACGAAAGTACAGACCTGTACCCTCTAGTTTAATTGTTCAGACTGGTGTTTGTTCAACCAGAACTATTGATTATGTGACTCTGTTGTACGAAAGTACAGACCTGTCACCGCTAACTTAGTTCTAAAGATACACCCATATCCTCACCTTCTATATAGAAAATACTAACATGTTTTGATTTCAAATGTATATTTTAATGTGAGTTATATAATATAATATGCATGCTAATAATAACATAAGTGGTTCATCTCATTATGAGTTGAAATCATATACTTAAGAACAACTGTTTAGATGGATAAAATATCAATAATCGTCTTGAACTAATCTTTATAACAGATGATTTAAATATGCTAAGTAAATTTAAAGTGGACAAACATACTGATAATCGAAATAACACTTACTGTTCCTAATAATTGCATGTTATCCTGATATGATCCCTAACAAGACTTAAACATTTCCGTCACCAAAAATATGTTATGAAGTTTCCGTTGATTGTAAAATTGAATCAACGATTTTCTTTTGTATTATCTATTCATTATTTGTAGCTTAATTAGTCTCTCCAAGTTTATAAGTTAATATCGAATCGTGTATCGAACCATGAAAATCAAAATCGAATCGAAAATTCACCATGTGTCACTATGCGACACAAGCTTTGTGTCGCTGCCTCTGTCGCTGCCTCTGTCGCTTCTTATGTCGCAGGCTATGTTGCTGCTTAGGGTTTGGGTATAAAAGCAAACCTCATGCGACCTTAGAATGTTCACTGTTTTTAATTACCTGCGACATCACGCTTAATCATTGCGACACAAGCACTCGATATTGCGACACAAGCAAACCGAGTGATTTTTCGATTTGATCTTCCGTTTCTGAGCTTTCTGTTTCAATCCATACACACTCCCATTTTCTCCTTACCTTACTCGATCTAGTGGTATAAATTTTTCCCCTTTTCCCCGTGTATATTGTGTTTAATTGTGAATTAAAGTCACGGGTTTTTAGGGTTTTCGGTTTGGGATTAAATTGACGTGTTTGGGTGTGCTTAACTTGATAATTCGGATATTTTCGACTTCCTGATGTGCATACGCACCTTCGGGTTGCGTTAGCTTCGAAAACCCCCAAATTTTGAACCATCGGGATCTGGGCACGGATTGGTGTTCATCTTTGCGACACAACCTGCGACACAAGCATTTGTGTCGCAGGATTTGTCAATTTAATTTAATACCAGACTTTGGGTGCGACACTAAGGTTTGTGTCTCTATTCTATGCGACATAATCTCTTGTGTCGCTTGTCTATCAAAACCAATTTTCTCGCAAGTGTCTGGTTGCGACACTAAGGTTTGTGTCGCTACTTTTTGCGACACAAGCCCTTCTGTCGCTTAAGTTAATTAATTTCAAAACAATTGCCAAATGCGACACAACCCTTTTCTGTCGCACCTGATGTTGCGACACAAGAGTTTGTGTCGCATACCTGATTCAAATTAATTAACTTCAATTTCTGCGACACTAAGGTCTATGTCGCTACAACTGTGCGACACAAGCCTTGTGTCGCTTTTACAGATTGTTATTAAAGTAATTATTGCTAACGCTTCTGTAGTGTTTCCTTTTTCGTGTCTTTTAGAAATGGCAGGACAAGATGCGTTTCTGAGGTTGCTTGAACCTCGTCACAACACGGTGGCTTTTCTGGAAGATGACAGGGATTCAGCTATCCCTTTTCGCCAAATGATCCAGTTTCTGAGGCGATCCAGGATTTTTTACGCTATCACTGCTGCTCCTACCATCTACAGAGACCATATTGGTCCTTTCTGGAGGTATGCGGTGGTAAATACCGAATTGGAACATACCCGGATTTTTTCCAGCGTTTTTGATAGGGAAATCATTATAACCGAGCAGCTACTCCGTGAGGTTCTTCTCTTCAATGATTCTCCAGACATGCCCACCCAATACTCAAATGTTTTCATTGCTGGTGGCATGGCACGTATGGGTTACCCTGGTGTACCCTCAGACCAGTACAGAAAGGGGCATCTCACAAGGGTCTGGCGATTTTTGATGCATGTCATAATAGTTTGTCTATCGGCGAGGAAAGCAGGTTTTGACGGGGCCAGTCACCGTACAGTCTCTGCCATGTTGGCCCTGATCTACAATAAGCCGTATAATTTTTCCGGATATCTGTTCCGTGAAATGGTGGACAATGCCAAAGCTGAAAATGACAAATGGGTCATGTACCCAAGGTTTATCCAGTTGTTGATTAATCATCTGTTACCGGATCTTCCGGTCAATCCTGATGCAACCTTCCGCCAAACGCCAATGAATCTGCGGATTTTTGCTATCTGCAGCTCTTACGGTAAAGGAGTGGCAGCTCCGCCAGATGTGCCACTGTTTGGCCATATCGTGAATGAGGGTTATGTCCCTCCTGCAAATGATGATTTTGAGGATCCAGTTGCTCCTCCACCGTCAACTGCCGATGCTGCGGCATTCGTAAATGTTCCCATTCTTGAGGAAAGAGCGACCGAGTCACTGCACAATGTGTTAGTAGACATCGAGAATTTTGGGACAGCTGACGAGACTGCTGCTGATGCGGCCTCGGATGATACTGTCTCTGTGGATCCAAACGACACCCCAACGGATTCGGATGGTGATGTTCCTTCACCGAAAACCATTGAAAGCCTCCGAATCTACAATACTCATCGATATGAGCGGGTTCAACGCCGAATTAGGGCAGGACGGGTGCATGTGCCGTCTAACCGGGGGAAACGGCCCCGGGACGCACAGGACTCAGATGATGATACTTTCGCACCCCGTCCTCGTCCTCGAACTCAACCTCATCCGGTCTCTACTTCTGCTGAGTCTCAGCCACAACCACAAACGCTAAATCAGATAATGGCTCTTCTAGACAGAATGAACAAGCAGTTGGCTGATCAAGCAGCTGTCATTCAAGTTCAAGCTTCTAGGATCACGGATTTAGAAGCAACGGCGGCTAGGGTTCCTCAGCTGGAGAGTCGCCTGTTAGAACTAGAGGCATTAGCTGTTGTTCCGGGGGAGTTAGGCTTAGATGAAACAACATCAATGGCCCCTGGTTCAACTCAAATTGTAAATACTAATGATGTAACCGAAGAAGCTATGAATGAAAATATTAATTTGGATTATTTTGCGTACTCTGCACCGATTCCAGGACAACAAATTCCCTTAAATGTAGATTACTCTGAAGCAAACCTAGAGTATCTACAGAGTCTGATAAATGAGGAAGGGCAAAGTACAGAAAATGACAATGAAGATTTTGTTTATGATAAGGAAGAGGTTGATGTTGAAGAAGAAAACGTTCAAGAAGAGTTTGTGAATGTTGATGAAATGAATTTAGGAGAGGAAATGGAGGTCTCTGATGCAGAGGAGACTACTGAGGAAGAACAACCTACAAATTCCACTCCTGCTCCGGCTACAATCGAACCATCTACTTCTACTGCTGCTGAGCCTAATATGTCAAAGACCTGTAAATTCTATAAAATCAGCAGCAAGCGCTACAAAGGTCAAATCATTTCCTGGAAGTATGATGAGATGAATAAAGTGATTATTATTAAAAGGAAAGATGGGATGCAGTATTTCACTATGAGCTTCAAAGTATTAAGCACACTACCTTATTGTGAGATATTGCACTTAGCACAATTGAATATCATAAATCCCACGAACAACGAATTAGCCAACCAACTGCAGAGAATTTTGAGGAAAGAGGTCAACACGAAAATGTTTTATCTGTTGAGACCAAATCTGGGGACGAGGTACATTTACCGCAACAAGATGCATCCTGCTACTAACAAGCCCTGGATTAAGATTTTATACAAATCTCCGAAGACCTTAAAGTCTATTCCTCTGGAGAAGCTCCCAGTTGATTTCTTGAGAAGGTTACAACTGTGGACATATGATGGATATACAGGCGAAGCTGAAATTATCTATATTCAAGAGTCAGAGCCCGAAGACCTATGGAAAGCCAAACTATCAGAATTAGAGTGTATGATCCTTTGAGCTTGATTAACCTTACCAAGAAAGACCTTGAAGCTCTTCATGCTAAGAAGATTGATTATTTTCAAGAGTTCAAGACTTAGGCGATGCGTTTTCAAAAGGTTGTCAATGTCTGTATAACTCAAGGAGTACATGCTGGAGGAAACTTTCCTGCCAGCTGGAAGTGTTAGAAGACCGAGGCTGAACGAAGAAATTTTGAAGACCAAGCTGAAGACACGGGGGAGTTTGTTGATACATGTTTTGTCTGTCTATCAGTTGGTCTAGGTCTAAATACTTTGTAATAATGTGTTCAGTGATATAAAACGTTATTTGTTTAAATATATAATTGATGTCACTGTTTAGGCGACACAGAGCTTGTGTCGCAATAGCGACACAAGGCTTGTGTCGCATAGGTCGGTTTGGCGACACAGGGCTTGTGTCGCAGAGAGTTTAGTGTTTGGCTATAAATAGAGGCTTACGGGTTCAGTTCTAGGGTTGACGAACCTAGAGTGTTTTCAAGCGATCTGTGAGGAATCTTGTGTAATTGTTTGATTCGTTGTTCTTGATATATATAAAAGCTAATTGACTACTTTCGTGTGATTGTTAACGTGCTTTGTTCAATTGATTGTATTCCGCGCTTTCAATTGTTAAATTGATTCGATTTAGATCCAGTAACAAGGGTCCAACATTAGGTACAAATGTGTAGATCTTTTCCAGAAATCCGATCTTGTTGCATGTATCCGGATTGGTCACTTTCTGACCTCAGGGAACGAACGGAATTTTTAAAAATACTTAGAGGTACCCAAAAATTCTGTAAAAATTATTTTAAGAAACTAACATGTTAAGGAACAACATAGATTTTTCCTGGATTTTTATTCGGAGATTTAGAACACGAAATAAAATCGACAAAAACTGACCTGTTACAGGCCCTGTGTCGCAGAAGCCCAGTAGTCTGCGACACAAGCCTTTTGTGTCGCTATAAAACGAATCGTCACATTAGCGAGACAAGCTTTTGTGTCGCCATAAACCGAATCGTCACATTAGCGACACAAGTTTTTGTGTCGCCATAAACCGAATCGACACATTAGCGACACAAGCTTTTGTGTCGCTATACACCCGAAACGTCACATTAGCGACACAAGACTTTGTGTCGCATAAACCCTTAGTGTCGCATAAACCCTTAGTGTCGCATAAACCCTTAGTGTCGCATATAGCGACACTAACCCAGTGTCGTTAAAAACACAGAATCCATACGTTTTTGGTTAAAGCAATATAAGCATAAATAAAAATTTTCCAAGCTGACCTGGCACCTCGATCCCAGCCAGGGGCTCTGCCCCTTAGACCCCGCCAGGGGTTGCCACCCCTTGGACCCCGCTGCCAGGGGCTCTGCCCCCGGACCCCCGTCATTTATGGGCTTCGCCCGTTGTCGCACTAATCAATTACCCATAACTGGAAAGTAGAAAATGCGTAACATAATGTATCAAATCTATGTTTTCACAAAATATCACCAACGGGCCGTACATGCTTTCTAATCACAAACGATAACTGAACAGTTAGACGTTTCTAATTGAGTGAACTAGCTTAGGTGGACATTAACCCTCCATCTACACGATTTATTTAGGTGGACATTAACCCTCCACCTACACGATTGGCTTAAGTGGCCATTAACCCCCACTTATACAATCACTATAGATGATCTTTTGAGACATCTACTTACACAACCTTATACGTTTAGGACGTTAGAAGGTTGCATTGGAAAACACACTTGCTTACTATTTGCTACCTGCTTGCTAACATCAGGTGAGTTTCATAGCCCCTTTTTACTGTTTTCTAATAGGGGTGAGAATACATACAACTGCTTTTACACTGCTATTTTCATGTGAACACAAGTACAAAACTCGATATATTGGTTGCATGAGTTATTTTACTAATCCTGAAGTCACTCACATCATAGTTTGTTAGTATCGTTATAGCGTGAATGTTAATGAATAGTACTATTTGGGATTGACTTCCCCCGTCCGGGTTAGTAGCGCTAACTGGTCAAACGGACGCATTATCATTTGTTCTTCTGAGTGTTGGATTAGGCACTCGCTGGGAGGCACCCCGATCGTGGCACTTGATTGTGACCCGACACCATAGTTAAGCTCGAACTATGTACTCATGGCAACAATATACACTATTTTTACATTTTTGTAATACATTACCTATCATTGTTGAATGATATAAACAGGAAATCTTGTGTTCCATACAATGTTATATCAACTTTTTTCAAACCTATGAACTCACCAACTTTATGTTGACCTTTTAGTATGTATTTCTCAGGGAACCAATCACAGTAGGCTTGCTCTTGGAGGGAGATAACTCGAGTCGCATACTTTTCACAAACATCAGAGATTAGCTTGCATTATATTATGTTGAAATCTTGTACTAGATGCGTACTCTACTTTTGGCAAAACTTATGTAAACATTTTAACTATGTAATGTAATGATTTTTGAAACGTCTCATATAGAGGTCGTTTGTTGTAATTCTTGTGTTGTGATATTTGATTTGGTCGGCGCCCCCAACGCAACACCCTACCTTCCGCTGCCACGTGTCTTGGGGGTGCGACATAGATTCAGGTTTATCAACATTAGGCTTAACAATCTCAGCCTTGACATTTGGAGTCGTCACAGACTCAACGTTCTCAACCTTTTGAGCCTTGATAGTTTGAGGCTCACTAGTTGTTGTCTTAACTAACTCAGGCACACTAGTTTCAGGTTTCTTAAACACATGTTTCACATTTTCAACCTTAACTGACTCAAGCTTACTTATCTTTATGCTAACTGCAGGTTTAACAGGTTTTATGTCTATCTTGGAGTAGATAGGCACAAAATCATTAATGACTTCCCTTACAGGCATAGGGAGATAATCATTAGGAGGCGGGACTTGATGATAACAAAGTCCAGCTTTACTTTTGGTATCACCCCTTTGATCCTGAAGGATTTCATCAAAAACTAGAGAGGATGTTGAAAAGTTAGACAATTTTCGCTTTAAATCAAGAACTTCAGCCTGAGAATCAACAAGTTCTTTCTTTACATAAGTAAGCATATCAACATAAATTTTGACTTTTAGTTCTTTCTTTTCTTCAAAAATAGCGTTTAAATTTTTATCAGATGCCTTATCGCTTTCTCTTAACATTTCGTTAGTTTCAGTTAATTGTGTTATGCTAGTGTTAAGGCGTGAAGTCTCCTCTTTATACCTATTAATGTTGAGACATGTTTTGTGACAACAGATCTAGCTTGTTATAGCTTGTAATAGTACTTTTAGTAATTATAATCAAGTTTGTACATTGGTTTTGAATTGTAAATGAAATATATTGCTTGGTAAACATTTTAGAGTTAAATATCAAAAGGCTGAAAAATGTTGACCAAGGTTGACCGCGAACCGAGTCAGTTCGCAGGACAAGATTGGCCTGCGAACCGAGTCAGTTCGCTGGGCCAACATGGGCTGCGAACTGAGTCAGTTCGCAGAGCCCACGAGCCTGCGAACCGAGACGAGTATATATGAAAAACTAGGTTTTCATATTCAAGGACTTCGGCCATTTCGTTTACCCGGAGACCCTGCGATTCCAGAGAGACTTATCACGTTCTAAAGGCTAGGTATTGATCGTTAACACTTGTTATAATCGATACAAAGCAATTAGACAATTGTGTTGGGTCACAAGGTTCCCAAAACTTAGATACAGATTAAATAACAGTTATCTTAACGTGTTAGTTTATATCCAAGATTTATATCAAACAAGTTTAAATTAATATAGGCGGAAAACAAGATTAATTTTAACACAGAGTTTATTATGAATCAAAGTATTATTCACAATAAAGTATTTGTCTCACACAGATGACAAAGTATTCAAACCCACACAGATGGTTTGAATACGATCCAAGTATTAGTATGTTAAGATACAATTATCACTACAAACTTTAACAGTTAGTGTGGTAATGCTTTGAGCCTAAGCTTAAAGGTCTTGTATACTATTTTGCTTTGAGAGCTTGGATTTCTTGGATACTTGGATATTTTGAAGAGTGCTATTGAGCTGCTATTTATAGAGTTGAGTATCAACTTCTATTACCCACCTCAGTCAGTTGTCCAAGGGATAACACATTCATCTTGTGCAACTTTGCACTCTACCCTTTTTGCTTTTCTTGGAAATAGAAAAAGCAAAAGGTAAAAGGTTTCTTTGCTGAGAAGAAAACCTTTGTTCGATGTTTGACCTTTCTCAAATATCTTATCAGTTGTATCTAGCCTAAGGAGAGAAGAATATCTTCTGTACACTTGTACTTTCATTCTTCAATCTGTGCTCTTCAGTCTGTACTCTCAGTCTGTGATCTTCAATCTGTGATCATCAATCTGTGATCTTCAGTCTGTGAAGTCTTTTGTCTTCAATCTTCATTCTTCAGATTATGAATTTATAAGTCTTCAGGAAGAGCAAGGCTTTCAGTCTGTGCAGCACAGACTCAGAAACACAGACTCAGGAATTCACTAAGTTTTTCCTGAATACAACAGAGATAGATTTTGACTCTTCAGATTTATAACTTAGGTTTGATCATTGTTTTTCCCAACAATCTCCCCCTATCTGATGATGTCAAAATCTATTTACAAAAGATAATGGAGAAATAATAAATACTAAAGTACAACATAACTTATGAATCTTAGACTTATATATATAAAGTCAAAGTCATAGTTAGTATACAAAAATATTACAATTATTACATAAGATTGTAAATAATATAAATATAACAATCTTCAGTCCTTTCTCCGAGCCTTGATCTCTTTCATCTTTTTCACTTTCCTCTTAAACAGCGTTTCCATTTCCTTATCAGATTTGTCTTCAAATTCTTGATACTCTAGGATGATCTTCTTGCAGATGTCTTCAAGTCCAATCATCATCCTGATTTGGGAAAGGTTGTTGAATAACCAGCTAATCAGTCTTCTTCTGAATGGTCTGGCTTGAGAATGTTTGCATTCCTTCAGTAGGGCAGCAGAGACTCTCCATATAACCTATTCTGATCCTGGAAGCATTCTATCCCATTGATATCTCTATAGCACAGACCTTCAATGTTGTCAGTCTGTACATAAGATCTATCTATGAAAACAATATCTTTGGGTAGAGGATTCTCCTTCTCTGCTCATTCTCTGTGGATAACCCAGCTGACTTCTTCTTGATTACAAAATTGTTTGCTATGCAAAACAACTTGTACTCTTCTTCTGAGATGAGCCCCAGACTGAGAACTAGCTCAATCAGGTAAGATAGCTCATCCAGAACTTCTTTCTTCAGATCCTTGTCAGCTTCACTCTTCAAAAGATTGGCAATGGATTGCCATTCCTTAAGCCCTAGAGTGTATAGTTCATCCACCCATACCATCTTCTTGCTCTTGGTCAAAGTCAGCTCAAGCTTCAATTTCTGTCCAATCTTGTTCAGATGACATTCTCTAATCTTCTGCTTGAGCTTTGACTTTTGGAAAGTGGCTTGTAGCTTTGGCTTTAGACTCTCTATCTTCTGTAACCTTGTTGACAGCTCTTCATCTTCCTTGATTTGTTGCTCAACTTGACTCCTTCTGGTCTGAGTCTGTGAACAGTCTTCATCTTCTAATTCTTTGGAGAGCATGTCAACAAATCTTGCTTCCTTCAGCTTCTGCTCTTCTTCAGTTAGTACATTTAAGTACTCAGTTAAAGACATGCCTTGAGCAGTAGCTTCTTGTTGCAAGAGTTCATCATGTAGATTTGTCAGTTCAGGATTTCTTGTGCCAGCAGCATGATCATCCACCATCTTCTTGATCTTGCTTAACCTTTCCTGCTTGGATAAGGCAATCTCCTTGCCCTTACCCTTATCCATAACTTCTTCCATGGTAGAGCTTGACCCAGGATAAGTGCTAATCAGGTGAGCACTTCTCCATTGCATTCTATCTTCAAGTTCACTTCTACCTGGAGGCAGTATTCTGGTTGTTGTGGTTGATCTAGCAGGATTAGCTTCAGCTTGGATGGCTTCAGCTCTGATAATTAGAGCATCAGTGCTTGCTGCTGGTTGCTCTGAGCTCTGAGTCTGTGATTGATGCTGTGTCTCAGTCTGTGCAGATTCAGAAGGCACAGACTTAGACTCTCCAGTCTTGACTTTTGAGGCACCTTCATCTACACCTCCAAAAGTAGCATCATCTTCATCATCATCTGATCTTCTAAAAACTTCAGACTCAGAACTACAGTCAGGATTGATGGCATCATCATCATCACCATCATTGTCCTGTTCTTCTGCCAGCTTCATAAATTGATCCCAGGTCTTGATCCCCTTCATCTTTGGTTGGGAATCAAAGATATCCCTTTCAGGAATCCTCCTGGCCATTCTTTTTGTCTTTCTGGCTCTTTTGATCTGTAACAACCACCAAAAATATCAGGTTAACACTTAACTTAATCTTCACCTAAATCTGGACCTGACTTTCTTAAGAATTAAGTTAATACTGCTGGGTAAAAGTTACTACTGTTGGCCGTAGTTAGTACTGTTGGTTAGAGGTTTATACCTCTTACCGGGTTAATACTGCCAGTACAAGTTAATACTGTTAATATGGTTAGTACTGCTAGTAGGAGTTTCTACTGTTAGTAATGTTTCTACTGCTTTCGTAAAAATCAAAGTTTCTACTGTTATCACAGTTAGTACTGCTAGTGCAATTGTCACCGTTTCCACTGCTAGCACAAATATCTCAGTTAGTACTGCTAGTGCAATTGTCACCGTTTCCACTGCTAGCACAAATATCTCAGTTAGCACTGCTAGTGCAATTGTCACCGTTTCCACTGCTAGTTCAGTTTCTACTGCTAGTGAGTTTCTACTGGTAGTCGAGTTACTACTGCTCCCATTGTTTCTACTGCTTGTGTTACCACTGCTAGTTCAGTTTCTACTGCTAGTGAGTTTCTACTGGTAGTCGAGTTACTACTGCTCCCATTGTTTCTACTGCTTGTGTTACCACTGCTAGTTCAGTTTCTACTGCTAGTGAGTTTCTACTGGTAGTCGAGTTACTACTGCTCTCATTGTTTCTACTGCTTGTGTTACAACTGTTAGTCAGTTTCCACTGCTAGTTCAGTTACTACTGTTAGTCCAGTTTCTACTGCCCGCATTAATTAATACTGCTTGACATTTAGTTACCACTGCTAAGTAGTTAACACTGCTAGCACAAATCACCATTTCCACTGTTAGTACAAATTAGCACTGCTCTTAATAGTTACTACTGTTCATTATTACAACTGTTTGTTACCACTGCCAGCTTCGTTTCCACTGTTAGCTCAGTTACTACTGCTAGTCAGTCTCCACAGCTAGACCAAAGTTTATACAGTAGGCACACTTATATCACGAACAAATCATGAAAAACTTAGTATCAACCTACTGTTAGAGATATGCTTAAACGATTTTAAGACCAATCAAGTGTTACCCACACACACACAGCAAACCCTCCTACCCGATATAAAAGCTTTTTAGGTAATATTAAAAGATAGGTAACCATTCGTATTCTGTAAAAAGGAACTTTAAGATTTGAAATAGAGTTAAATGTGCACGCAAAAAGGGTTATGATTACCTCTTTTCTCTCAAAAACGGCCAGCAAACCCATTTTCCATAAAACCAAATCAATTAACTTACACTCCCCATAAATCACCTCCACCCTCACCCAATCAAACTCCCTGACATTAATCATATACACTCTACCCCTTATTCCTTTTGTATCAAACGGCAGATTCACATACACACACTTACTCAAAACACTTTCACCCATTTTCTCTCAACTCTCCCAACACATACATCCGGTTTTAACATAACACTCAACATATCCATCACATCTCACCAAGTAATCGGTCACTCCAGCATACTTGCTAAATCTCAACTCTTGGTGGACAGAAACTTATCACTCAACGCCCATATTCCTGGTCGAAAAGGTAATCATAAAGTGCAAGAATGTTTACATTCTATTCTGCACAACCCACTTATTTTCATTCCATGTACTGTTACATTTTATAATATAAGCGCATTAGGGTTGTACACCTGAAAGTTTATAATATTCCTGTATAAAAACACTTCTAAAAACTATTCAAATATTTACATCCGGTTTGTAAAAGTTATGCGTTTTTGGTAAAATAAGAAAGTTGGACAACTTCCTGTCCAGATTTTTAAGTTAGCTTTGGACAACCGCATTTCCCTCTATTCTTCATAAAAATGACGACTCTAAACTGAGAATAACTTACTTCTAATCTTTCACCAAAATCTAAATCATACACCAACGACCTAGCATTTTGAGGTGTATCAAGAGATGCCCAGAAGCTGTTAAAGCTTTGCTAAAAGGAGTCCCAAAACCAACTACAAAACCTGGGCAGATTTATTATTTAAAACCGTGGGTAACCAATTTGTACAAACTATTATATTAAAGCATATCACTAGACATTAATGAACACTTTACTACTGGACTAGGTCTCGGTTAGAGCATCTCTTCAGGTTGCAATATTCTCGCAGCTTTACCCGTTAACTCAACTCACAAAGGTGAGTTCACTGTCCCCCTTTTTCTGATTTCCGTTTTGGGGCTGAAAGGCATGCTTATACATCTTAACAACTTGGTTTTGCTCTTTATTCACTTACAAAATTGTTGTTATTCAAATTTTATGCGAATTGGAGTATGTCATATTGTTATGCTTGAGTGTTATTGCAAAGTCCCCGGGAACTCACACTACTAATTAACTCGTGGCTACGAGCCGTGGGTATTATGGGTAGCATGCTATTTAGGGTAGACCACCCCTCACTCACACTTCAACGTGGGTGCATAATATCACCATTACTCATGTTGGTTGAAGAACATGGAGCTATAGGGGCAAACCTCGGTCGGATAACCGGTTTAGTAGTGGCCTCAAGGCATGAACATTCACTCCCTTAATTCTCCAATTCTTTTCGCACTGATTTACTTATGTCCCCGATTGGACAGTATTTATGTCCCCGATTGGACAAAACTTTAGTCCCCGAATGGACAAATTACTTGGTTTATTGGTCATAAAACTGTGAGCTCACCAACTATGGCCAAAGTTGACTCTTTTGTTTTGACATGCTTTTCAGGAGAACGTCGGTAAGAATGGATCATGTGTGGGCAAGTGCATCGGATTTTATCAAACAAGCTATAAATTGTGAACTTTGGAACAAACTTTTGTGATTTTATTTGTAACAGAACCTTTGTCTCCTTGAACGAACTTATGTATTTTTTTTTTTTATTTAGGGAGACTGTTAAATTTATGGTATTGTTACTACATCTTTGTGTTGTGAATCCCTTAGCTGTTACACCTCGTGTTTCCGCTTTAGCGGGGTGTGACAGAAGTGGTATCAGAGCCAAAGGTTATAGAGAATACCGGTTTTTCAAAAATAAAACCAAACTATAACCAAAATTCTTTTATTTAAAACAACCCTTTATAAAGCATTGAACATTACACTTGAGTAACTAATACAAGCATTTCATTGTTTAGCCTTAATTAAGCATAGCCTGATCACCTATGTCTAATTCGGGAAAAGTAGTGAGAAACTTGGAACGGTTATCCACGGGTTAATGTTAATGTTTATCCTTACCATGCATGTGCTCCACATATCATACGATCCATTCATTGTTATTAGCAACCTAACCCACTTTCATTTTTCAGTCTCATCATGTCCCAGTCATCATCAACCCGTACTCCCTACTCAGCCGACGCATCCGGATACATTACTAGTCGTCCTAGGAATCACTCGCCTAGTACGGAACAAGAAACGAGCAGTGAAGGAACTGCCCAAACCCTTAGGACATCACCAACACCTATTCCACCGCAACCAGCCCAGCCAGGCCCCCGGATTAGGCACACTGCGAGGATGAGAGTGGCTGACCCCGTTAGAGTGACGCTAAGAGCACCAACACAAGAGGTTCCTCCCCAAGAAATGGACCCCCGTACTTCTCAGCCCGTTAGGGATGAGTACCACGTTGGGGATCAGTCCACCCCTGTCCCGACACAGGTCACCGATAGGTATACGTGGCAGGAACGTATGAACAACTACGTGAACCCTGTCACATCACGACCAGGAGAGACTTCTTCATCCCGTACGGTTATGGGAATGCCGACAGGGCATAGGGCAGGAATGACCGCGGAAGAGCTCAGGAGAATGTACGTGATGACGACAGAGATACACAGCTGTCGAGGGAAGATTGAGCACCAAGGGCAACTCCTGTATGAGATGTCCGAATTGGTGGAAGGGCTGTCCCACCAAACGGTCAGGGCCTTGACATCTGCTGATTCGGCCAGGAGGACCGCTAGGAGTTTAGTATGGGCTTGCTTAGGGTTGGGTTTGTTGGTGTTGATCATTCTTGTTTGGCTCCTTGTGGTGACCATGTCCTAGATGCACCTTTGAATTGGAAGTAAACTATTGTCTTTTTATTTTATTAATTTGTAATTCGGAAGGCTGAGGGCCGAATATTTATGCATCCTAGCATCGTCTATTTTTCCAAATAAAGGAATGCTTATGATACTTTAACTTTCTTACACGTTCATTACTACTTTGCATATCCGTTATTGTCAAACTTCACAAATTCCAATTATAACTTAGGTTAAACACGTACGTACTTCTGAAACAAACTTTGTGAACATCGTAGAATCATGCCTCCAAGAAGAAACCCGAACAACGTGGCTGACCAAATTGCCCAGCAGCTAAACGCGGCAATACCAAATCTCGTCGCCCAAATCACCGCTAGTCTCAACGCTGCTCAAGGAAACCCGGAAGGGCAGACCGCCAACAACAACCAAGGATGCAGCTATAAAACCTTCATGTCATGTAGGCCCAAGGAATTCTTTGGAACGGAAGGTGCTGTTGGATTAATGTCATGGATAGAGAGCATGGAGTCGGTGCTCCACATCAGCAAGTGCGCGGCCGGTGATCAAGTCGAGTATGCCGCTTGCATGCTCCAAGGGAGAGCTTTAACTTGGTGGAACAATCAGATCCAGAGCCGAGGTCGTGAAGCCTCGTACAGCCTCACATGGGAGGAATTCAAGAAGCTGCTAACTGAAGAATACTGCCCAAAGGACGCACTGCAGAAATTGGAGTCTGAATTCTGGAATCACTCCATGACTGGAACCGACATTGATCAGTACACTGCCCGCTTCCATGAGCTTGCTAGGCTGGTGCCACACATGGTTACACCGGAGGAGAAGAAGGTTGACCGGTATATCTGGGGTTTAGCTCCTGAAATCCGAGGAATGGTTACGGCGGCAAACCCGACAACCATTCAGTCCGCAGTGGTCTTGGCAAATCGCCTGACGAACGATGTAATTAGATCAGGCGGAGCGTTAAAAGGGAATGACGCCGGTAAAAGGAAGTTGGATAACCATTCAAGGCAAAGAGGTGGCGGTAATTCGGACAAAAGGCAGATGGTGGCAAGGAACTTTGGCATGGCTGTCCAAGGGCCGAAGCAATACAATGGTCCACACCCGAGGTGTAACAAGTGCCTTTTCCATCATTCGGGGAATTGCCCGGTGTGCGAAAGGTGTAAGCAGACGGGCCACTTCGCCAAGTATTGCCGAGCTGGAAATGGGAACAACCGACCGAAGGCAGCCTGCTTTGAATGTGGAAGCCAAGAACATCTCAAGAATGCCTGCCCAAAACTGATCAGAGCCCCTAACAACAACGCTGGAAACCAGAGAGGGCCACCGCGGGGCCGGGCATTTGTCATTAGAGCTGAAGAGGCAAGGCAGGATCCGAATGTAGTGACAGGTACGTTTCTTCTGAACAACCACTACGTATCTGTGCTATTTGATTCTGGAGCAGAAAGGAGTTTTGTCTCGCTGGAGTTTAGGCCATTAATTGAATTGAACTCAGTGAAACTAGAAGAGATTTTTACTATTGAATATGCTAACGGTCACGAATTCGAGGCTAGAGACATAATGTTAAATTGTACTTTGAGCCTAGCTGATAAGACGTTTAATATCGATCTAATACCAATTGAGCTAAAAAGCTTTTGACGTAATTGTGGGTATGGACTGGTTAACTAAGGTCCGAGCGGAGATTGGCTGTTTCGAGAAGGTGGTTCGAATACCACTCCAAGACGGAGAAACCCTTGTCATACGAGGTGATAAGCCCGGCCGGAAACTGAACATTGTGTCGGCTATGCAAATGCGCAAGCACCTGGGGAAGCAGTGCTTTGCATTTCTAGCACACGTGGTTGACAGGAGGCCGGGGGAGAAGCGTATTCAAGACATTCCTTTTGTTAGAAATCACCCCGAAGTTTTCCCAAACGACCTACCTGGACTTCCCCCACCTAGGCCAGTTGAATTTCAAATCGACCTAATTCCCGGAGCGGCGCCCGTAGCAAAGACACCGTATCGTCTGGCACCGTCCGAGATGCAGGAATTGTCCAGTCAACTGCAAGAGCTTCTGAGTCACGGACTAATTCGTCCAAGCTCATTGCCCTGGGGAGCTCCAGTCCTCTTCGTAAAGAAGAAAGACGGATCATTCCGTATGTGTATAGACTATAGAGAGTTGAACAAGTTGACGATAAAGAACCGATACCCTCTACCTCGAATCGACGACTTATTCGACCAACTGCAAGGCGCCTCGTACTTTTCAAAAATCGATCTTCGTTCAGGATATCACCAATTGAGAGTCCGTGAAGTGGACATCTCAAAGACAGCCTTTAGGACGCAATATGGGCATTATGAGTTCTTGGTAATGCCGTTTGGGCTAACCAACGCACCCGCAATATTCATGGACTTGATGAATAGGGTATGTCGACCATACCTAGATTAGTTCGTAATTGTGTTCATCGACGACATATTAATTTATTCCAAAAGCAAGGAAGACCACGAGCGACACTTGGAAATAATACTGAAGCTGCTAAAGGAACAGAAGCTATACGCCAAGTTCTCGAAGTGCGAGTTCTGGCTCCGAGAGGTACACTTTCTTGGTCACGTGGTCAACAAAGAAGGAATCCACGTGGATCCAGCCAAAGTAGAGGCCATTAATAAATGGGAAGCCCCAAGAACCCCTACAGAGATACGTCAATTTCTGGGATTAGCTTGTTACTACCGAAGGTTTATCGAGAATTTTTCAAGGATTGCTAAACCGCTAACTGAGCTGACCCAAAAGGCTAAGGGGTTCACTTTGGGAGAAGAGCAGGAAGAAGCGTTTCAGACACTGAAGAGTAGGCTATGTAACGCGCCCATCTTAGCTTTACCGGAAGGAACGGAAGATTTTGTCGTATACTGTGACGCCTCACACCAAGGAATGGGCTGCGTGCTGATGCAAAGGAATAAGGTGATTGCCTACGCATTGAGACAACTAAAGGAGCACGAGAAGAATTACACGACGCATGACTTAGAGTTAGGAGCGGTGGTGTTCGCTCTTAAAATTTGGAGACACTATCTGTATGGCACAAAGTGCACCATCTTCACCGATCATAAGAGTCTTCAACATATCCTCGATCAGAAGATGCTCAACATGAGGCAAAGAAGATGGGTAGAACTGCTAGGTGATTACGATTGCGACATCAAGTATCATCCAGGCAAGGCTAACGTCGTAGCAGATGCATTAAGTAGGAAGGAAAAGTTAAGACCCTCGCGAGTGCGAGCATTGGGAATACAAGTTCAGACGAGTCTGAAAACTCGAATCTTGGAAGCTCAGGAGGAAGCAATGAGACCGGAGAACTTAAAGAATGAGACCTTGCATGACTTGGATCAAAGATTTGAAATCAAGTCCGATGGAGTTCGGTATTTCAAGGAAAGAGTTTGGATTCCGAATATCAATGAACTGAGAAAAATCATTCTTGAAGAAGCCCATAGATCCAAGTATTCAATTCACCCCGGAGCTGATAAAATGTACAAGGACTTAAGGGAATACTATTGGTGGCCAGGAATAAAAAAGGATATTGCGGAATACGTGGGAAAATGCTTGACTTGCTCCAAGGTCAAGGCAGAGTACCAGAAGCCATCAGGATTGTTGCAACAACCGGAAATCCCGCAATGGAAATGGGAACAAATATCAATGGATTTCGTCACGAAATTGCCACGAACGGCAAGAGGACATGACTCTATATGGGTCATAGTGGACAGATTAACAAAATCAGCACACTTTATTCCCATCCGAGAAGATTACAAGATGGACAAGCTCGCTCAAATCTACATCGACGAAATCGTTGTACGTCATGGAATACCACTCTCCATCATTTCCGATAGAGATAGCCGCTTCACGTCACGCTTATGGAAACAACTTCAAAAGGTTCTAGGCACCCAACTAAATTTGAGCACCGCCTACCATCCACAAACCGATGGTCAAAGTGAGCGAACCATCCAAACATTGGAAGACATGTTAAGAGCCTGTGCCATAGATTTTAAAGGCAGCTGGGATACTCACTTGCCATTAGTGGAGTTTTCCTACAACAATAGTCACCACACGAGCATAGGCTGTGCACCCTTTGAGGCGTTATATGGTCGTAAATGTCGATCACCACTTTGTTGGTTGGAAACCGGTGATAGGCAGCTAATCACACCCGATGTTATTCAAGAGACAACTGATAAAATCACTATCATCAGGGAAAAATTGAGGACTGCCAGGAGTAGGCAGAAAAGCTACGCTGATAACCGTAGGAAACCTTTAGAATTTCAAGTCGGCGACAAAGTACTTTTGAGAGTGTCACCCTGGAAGGGCATGATCCGCTTTGGAAAGCGAGGCAAACTTAACCCAAGGTATGTTGGACCTTTTGAGATAATAGAAAGGATTGGTCAGGTCGCGTACCGACTAGAACTACCCCAGGAACTTAGCAACATTCACAACACATTCCATGTTTCCAATCTAAAGAAATGTCTAGCCGACGAAACACTAATTGTCCCTCTCGATGATATCCAAATAGAGGACAACCTAAACTTCGTGGAAGAGCCACTTGAAATCATGGACCGAGAGGTCAAAAGTTTAAAACGAAGTAAGATACCCATTGTTAAAGTTCGATGGAACTCACGACGAGGTCCTGAATTTACTTGGGAACGTGAAGACTATATTCGACACAAATACCCTCACCTATTTACTAGCACAACGACAACCAATGGAACGAATTGAATTTAGGGACGAAATTCTTTTCAACGGGGAGATACTGTAACAACCACCAAAAATATCAGGTTAACACTTAACTTAATCTTCACCTAAATCTGGACCTGACTTTCTTAAGAATTAAGTTAATACTGCTGGGTAAAAGTTACTACTGTTGGCCGTAGTTAGTACTGTTGGTTAGAGGTTTATACCTCTTACCGGGTTAATACTGCCAGTACAAGTTAATACTGTTAATATGGTTAGTACTGCTAGTAGGAGTTTCTACTGTTAGTAATGTTTCTACTGCTTTCGTAAAAATCAAAGTTTCTACTGTTATCACAGTTAGTACTGCTAGTGCAATTGTCACCGTTTCCACTGCTAGCACAAATATCTCAGTTAGTACTGCTAGTGCAATTGTCACCGTTTCCACTGCTAGCACAAATATCTCAGTTAGCACTGCTAGTGCAATTGTCACCGTTTCCACTGCTAGTTCAGTTTCTACTGCTAGTGAGTTTCTACTGGTAGTCGAGTTACTACTGCTCCCATTGTTTCTACTGCTTGTGTTACCACTGCTAGTTCAGTTTCTACTGCTAGTGAGTTTCTACTGGTAGTCGAGTTACTACTGCTCCCATTGTTTCTACTGCTTGTGTTACCACTGCTAGTTCAGTTTCTACTGCTAGTGAGTTTCTACTGGTAGTCGAGTTACTACTGCTCTCATTGTTTCTACTGCTTGTGTTACAACTGTTAGTCAGTTTCCACTGCTAGTTCAGTTACTACTGTTAGTCCAGTTTCTACTGCCCGCATTAATTAATACTGCTTGACATTCAGTTACCACTGCTAAGTAGTTAACACTGCTAGCACAAATCACCATTTCCACTGTTAGTACAAATTAGCACTGCTCTTAATAGTTACTACTGTTCATTATTACAACTGTTTGTTACCACTGCCAGCTTCGTTTCCACTGTTAGCTCAGTTACTACTGCTAGTCAGTCTCCACAGCTAGACCAAAGTTTATACAGTAGGCACACTTATATCACGAACAAATCATGAAAAACTTAGTATCAACCTACTGTTAGAGATATGCTTAAACGATTTTAAGACCAATCAAGTGTTACCCACACACACACAGCAAACCCTCCTACCCGATATAAAAGCTTTTTAGGTAATATTAAAAGATAGGTAACCATTCGTATTCTGTAAAAAGGAACTTTAAGATTTGAAATAGAGTTAAATGTGCACGCAAAAAGGGTTATGATTACCTCTTTTCTCTCAAAAACGGCCAGCAAACCCATTTTCCATAAAACCAAATCAATTAACTTACACTCCCCATAAATCACCTCCACCCTCACCCAATCAAACTCCCTGACATTAATCATATACACTCTACCCCTTATTCCTTTTGTATCAAACGGCAGATTCACATACACACACTTACTCAAAACACTTTCACCCATTTTCTCTCAACTCTCCCAACACATACATCCGGTTTTAACATAACACTCAACATATCCATCACATCTCACCAAGTAATCGGTCACTCCAGCATACTTGCTAAATCTCAACTCTTGGTGGACAGAAACTTATCACTCAACGCCCATATTCCTGGTCGAAAAGGTAATCATAAAGTGCAAGAATGTTTACATTCTATTCTGCACAACCCACTTATTTTCATTCCATGTACTGTTACATTTTATAATATAAGCGCATTAGGGTTGTACACCTGAAAGTTTATAATATTCCTGTATAAAAACACTTCTAAAAACTATTCAAATATTTACATCCGGTTTATAAAAGTTATGCGTTTTTGGTAAAATAAGAAAGTTGGACAACTTCCTGTCCAGATTTTTAAGTTAGCTTTGGACAACCGCATTTCCCTCTATTCTTCATAAAAATGACGACTCTAAACTGAGAATAACTTACTTCTAATCTTTCACCAAAACCTAAATCATACACCAACGACCTAGCATTTTGAGGTGTATCAAGAGATGCCCAGAAGCTGTTAAAGCTTTGCTAAAAGGAGTCCCAAAACCAACTACAAAACCTGGGCATATTTATTATTTAAAACCGTGGGTAACCAATTTGTACAAACTATTATATTAAAGCATATCACTAGACATTAATGAACACTTTACTACTGGACTAGGTCTCGGTTAGAGCATCTCTTCAGGTTGCAATATTCTCGCAGCTTTACCCGTTAACTCAACTCACAAAGGTGAGTTCACTGTCCCCCTTTTTCTGATTTCCGTTTTGGGGCTGAAAGGCATGCTTATACATCTTAACAACTTGGTTTTGCTCTTTATTCACTTACAAAATTGTTGTTATTCAAATTTTATGCGAATTGGAGTATGTCATATTGTTATGCTTGAGTGTTATTGCAAAGTCCCCGGGAACTCACACTACTAATTAACTCGTAGCTACGAGCCGTGGGTATTATGGGTAGCATGCTATTTAGGGTAGACCACCCCTCACTCACACTTCAACGTGGGTGCATAATATCACCATTACTCATGTTGGTTGAAGAACATGGAGCTATAGGGGCAAACCTCGGTCGGATAACCGGTTTAGTAGTGGCCTCAAGGCATGAACATTCACTCCCTTAATTCTCCAATTCTTTTCGCACTGATTTACTTATGTCCCCGATTGGACAGTATTTATGTCCCCGATTGGACAAAACTTTAGTCCCCGAATGGACAAATTACTTGGTTTATTGGTCATAAAACTGTGAGCTCACCAACTATGGCCAAAGTTGACTCTTTTGTTTTGACATGCTTTTCAGGAGAACGTCGGTAAGAATGGATCATGTGTGGGCAAGTGCATCGGATTTTATCAAACAAGCTATAAATTGTGAACTTTGGAACAAACTTTTGTGATTTTATTTGTAACAGAACCTTTGTCTCCTTGAACGAACTTATGTATTATTTTTTTTTTATTTAGGAAGACTGTTAAATTTATGGTATTGTTACTACATCTTTGTGTTGTGAATCCCTTAGCTGTTACACCTCGTGTTTCCGCTTTAGCGGGGTGTGATATGATCTGCAGTGGTTGAACATCTTCATCTTCTTCCCTTGGTCTCTTCAACTCCATCTGACCTTGGGCTGAGATAGTTGCAATTGGGTCTATGTGTAAGACAATGGATGACTCCCCCTGAGTCTGTGCAACCATCTCAGTATGTTCACCTGCCTGCAATCCTTCTTGCTCCTCCTCAGTCTGTGCACTCATATTTTCAGTCTGTGGCACAGACTGAGCTTCAGTCTGAGACTTCACCCTAGCACCTTCGGGTCCATCATCTCCATCATCTCCCTCACTGCTATCTCCCCCTAAATCTAAGGATTTATTATTTAAATCTTTATCTTTTGAGGTTTTAGCTTCTGCAGACCCATACTTCATCTTCTCCCCCTTTTTGACATCAACTACTAAGTTTGAGAGGGTGGTCTGCATTTCATCTAACCTATTGGATACCTTCTCCTCCAGCATATCCACTTTATCCACCATAGTAGAGACTAGATGCTTCATCTTCTCTAGCTCTGTCTTATTATTATTGAACTCAGTCTGTACCCATTCAGACAACTTGTTGATGGCAGAAAGCACATCATTAAGTGTACTAGAAGGCACAGACTGGGTCTGGTTGAAAGGGTTAGAATTGGGTGAGGGTATGTGTTCCTCACTAGACTCATGTTGAGACTGAGCAAGATCACTAGAATCTTTGGGGGTTGCACTCTTTGCCTCACTATGTGTCCTGTGCATGGAAAAGCGATCATAGGCATTGAGTGGTGTAGTTGTTCCCTCAGATCTAATCCGGTAATAGGATAGGATATCACTGGGAAATGATTGTGTTGCACCTGTTGCCTCAAACAGTCCCTGGTGTAATGGAACAGTATCACTGGAAACTGATGTGGAAGTTGGTATGCCTTCACTAACCATCTGGTGATAAGATGGTAGTTCATCAGGCAAAGAAGAGGAGATCTGTACCTCAGTCTGTGACATGACTGGGGCATTGGCAATCTGTGCAAAGGGGTGTAAGAAAAGACTCACTGGAATGTGAACTAGTACAGGACTAGTGGTCATTATGGGCTCAGCCATTGCGAGTGGGGTAAAGAGGGGGGTGGTAGTGCTCAGGATTGGAGCATCTTCTTCAATGCATACTACAGGGGTCAGTGTAGTAGCAGTAATGTGGGTATCCAAGCTGACTAAACTAGGAGTAGGTTGGGTCAGTTGGGTAGCCATTGGCACCACAGACTCTAGCAGAGCTGCAGTGGAATGGACTACAGCACTGGAAGGTGTTCTATTGACATCCAATTCCATGGATGATGATTCCACTTGTGCTATACTTTTTGGGGTTGAGTCTGGTGATTCCTCCAGAGTGAGTGGTGACTCATCTGGGTTGGTTTGTTTGTGACTCTCTTTTGTGGGTGAGGATGGGCTAGGATAAGAAGGTTGATCTATATCCATGTCCTCAGATGAAGAAGAAGTACTACCTGCATCTTCTGTTGAAGATGGAACAGACTCAGGAATGTTTGAGTCTGACTCCAAGTGCACAGACTGAGTTGAGTCTGTATCCCTGGAGTCTGTGTGCTCTGCTTCAGCCACACGATCTTCAACAGCCTGGGTCTCAGTACCCTCACTATCACCTGAACTATCACCCTCCATAGATGCAGAAGCAACATATGGGTGATCAATCCATTGCTGCATAGCAGCAGTGATAGGTGCTCCAGAAAGTGGAACCGGATGGTTGAACACCTTATATGTGAGCACAGGTACGGGTATATCTGCAGTTTTGTTATTAAAGGACATATACACAGACCTAGTTAATCTGGATTGGATGCACAGGGAGAGTAACCTTATAAAAGGTACATTAAAAATTCTCTGTGACTCATTCACTAGTTTTAAAATTTCTTTAAAATACAACTCTGCAAAGTTGATGTTTAAACCTGTGATGAATGAGCTCAACAGTTGAGTTTCAAACTCATTTAACTCCCCTGTGCTACCAGATTTTCCTCCTAGACTTCTAATGATGCCAGAGATTAAAAATTTCCATCTGGGGGTGAATCCTGACATCAAGATGGTGCCTTTTTCTTTGGTATATCCAACCAAAGTAAGAGAAGCCCTTGCTGCTTCTTTGGTTGGAATGGGTTCAAAATTATTACCCAAAGGCAAGTCTAAGACATTCCTAATTAGCTCCTGATCAATGGTAACTGCCCGTTTACCATGATCAATAGTACCAGTAATTGCAGTATTGGTACTATTTGAGGAGCAAGTATACCACCATTCCATTAAAAAATGTGGGTATATTTGAGGGACTGAGTTAAAGAATGCTCCCCTTAATGGATGAGCAGACATAAAAGCAGTTAGTTCCTCAAACCCTTTATTCTTTTTAGAGTCAGGAATGGAAATGGTAGCTACTTGATTATTTATACAGAGTTTTACCTGTTTACCCTGTTTGAAGGGTTTAGCCGCAGCAATGTTGGCAGGTGCCGTGTAAGCCCATTGATCAGCCATTTTAAATGAAGAATTTGTGAGATTGATTTCGAAAATGGTTGAGCAATTTAGGTTAGGGCTTACAAACTCTGTGTAATTTTGGATGTGTAAGTACAGGTGAGGAAGAAGAGGGGAAAACCGAAGTGGGTATTTGAAGAAATTAAATTTCCGTTAAATGGGACCCACTTGACAGTTTATCCCTTTCTCTGCAACAGTAACGCTGAAGCATGTGCACTTTTTGTATTGAGCAGATAAATAGATAACAAGCGCCAAAACTTTTAATGATTATTACCATAAAAATGGTTTTAGTATTAAATGCAAAGATATTGTTGTTTATTTATTTTTATTAAAAAAATGAAAAAATAAAAGAAGGTTGTGCCGGCAGTGGTAACAGATTGATATAGCTAACAGTACTAACTTGTTAAAGCAGTACTAAAATTAAGTAACAGTAGTAACGTGCCAAAGCAGTACTAAAATCAACTAACAGTGGTAACTTGCGAAAGCAGTACTAAAATCAACTAACAGTGGTAACTTGCGAAATCAGTATTAAAGTTAACTAACAGTGGTAACTTGCCAAAGCAGTACTAAAATCAACTAACAGTGGTAACTGCGAAAGCAGTACTAAAGTTAACTAACAGTGGTAACTTGCCAGAGCAGTACTAAAATTATCTAACAGTGGTAACTGCGAAAGCAGTACTAAAGTTAACTAACAGTGGTAACTTGCCAGAGCAGTACTAAAATTAACTAACAGTAGTAACTTGCGAGAGCAGTACTAAAGTTAACTAACAGTAGTAACTTGCTACATTAACAGTGTTAATTGTACCAATCTTAACCAGCAAAAAAAAACATCAGTATTAACCCAGCAGTATTAATACTAACAGTGCTAAAATACGAATTCATGAGGGCAGTATTAAAAAGTTTTATCAGTATTAACCAGCAGTACTAAAAGTAACTGGCAGTATTAACACTAACAGTACTAAAATACTAACCTTATGAATTAATAAAGCACAAAAAAATAGGGTCTAGTCTGAATGAATATGGTTAGTCTGTGTAGCTAATCTGGAAGAAGTCACACAGACTGAAACATATAATCAGTCAGACTGAGAGAAAATAACATAAGTTATAAAATCTTTTTGGTATTTTCTTAGAAAGTATGTATAAAAACATCTCTTAGTCTGTGCTTTTTGATTGTATGTAGTTGAGAATACAGTTATACAGATTGAAAAGCAGACACAGATTGAGAATTGAATCATACAGATTCAAGGTTTTACTAGGGGTTGAGCATTCCTAGTTGACCAAGCAGATACAAAAATCTATCTTCATTTAAAGGTTTAGTAAAGATATCTGCTAATTGGTCATTTGTGGGCACATATTTGAGAATCACTTTACCTTTCTCAGCACAATCTCTGATAAAGTGATGTCTGATCTCAATATGCTTTGTCCTGGAGTGAAACACAGGATTCTCATTGATGGCAATGACACTTTGGTTATCACACATGATTGGAGTTTTTGTAAACACCAAATCATAGTCTGCTAGTTGATGTTGCATCCATAGCAATTGAGCACAGCAACTACCAGCAGCCACATATTCTGCTTCTGCAGTGGATGTAGCAACATAATTCTGTTTCTTGCTTGACCAACTGACTAGTTTGCCACCTAGCAGTTGACATCCACCAGAAGTGCTTTTCCTGTCTAATTTACAACCTGCATAATCTGCATCTGTATATCCAATTAGATCAAAACCAGAGTCTTTGGGATACCAAAGACCCAGGTTAGGAGTACCTTTTAGGTACCTAAAAATCCTTTTTACAGCTTTTAGATGCGATTCTTTAGGTTCAGATTGATATCTAGCACACAAACATGTTGAGAACATGATATCTGGTCTACTTGCAGTGAGGTATAGTAGAGATCCTATCATACCTCTATAAGTGGTTTGACAGACTGACTTGCCAGACTGATCCTTATCTAACTTATCTGCAGTGCTCATTGGTGTTTTCATAATTGAACAGTCCTTTAAAGAATATTTAGTAAGTAGGTCATTGACATATTTACCTTGGTTGATGAAGATACCATCAGGTTTCTGATGTACTTGTAGACCAAGAAAGTATGTTAATTCACCCATCATACTCATTTGATACTGTTTTGACATTAAGTTTGAAAACCATTTACACAATTTTTCATCAGTAGACCCAAATATAATATAATCAACATAGATTTGGACTAGTATGACATCTGCCTTGTTCCTTTTGAAGAACAAAGTTTTATCAATTGATCCTCTATTAAAGTCATTACTAAGAAGATAGGATGATAAGGTGTCATACCAAGCTCTTGGAGCTTGTTTTAGTCCATATAGTGCTTTCTGCAATTTATAGACATGATTTGTTAAAGTGGAACTTACAAAACCTGGAGGTTGTTTCACATAGACTTCCTCCTGTAAGTTGCCATTCAGAAATGCACTCTTGACATCCATTTGATAGACTTTGAAGTTCTTGAATGCAGCATATGCCAAGAATAACCGTATTGCTTCAGTTCTGGCTACAGGGGCAAAGGTTTCATCATAATCAATGCCTTCTTCCTGCTTGTAGCCTTGAGAAACTAGCCTTACTTTGTTCCTTATTATCACTCCATCCTTGTCCATCTTGTTTCTGTAAACCCATTTAGTTCCAATAATGGTTTTCCCTTTTGGAGCAGGAACTAGGGTCCAAACATTGTTTCTGTCAAATTCTCTTAACTCTTCCTGCATTGCTTCAACCCAATCATCATCTTTCAAGGCTTCTTCAGCTTTCTTTGGTTCAATGATTGACAGGAAGTTTGTGAAGTAACAGAAATTTGCAGTAGGTGAGCTTGATACTTGAGCTCTTGTTTGTACACCAAAAACATAATCTCCAATTATTTGTGTAATTGGATGATACTTGTGTTCTTTGACTCCTAGAAATGATTCATCATTGAATGGTAAATCATTCTCATTTGGTGGAAGAATAGCAGGACTGAGTTCTGCATCATCTTCTACACAGGGCAAGTCTGAGTCTGTAGAGTTCACAGACTGAAAACTATCAGACTGAACACATGTATCAGAAGAGTTTGAATCTCTGGACACAGATTCATCTTCTGTTGATGAAGGTACTGTCATAGAATGAGCAGGTTGAGCATCCTCATTATCACTTTCAGAGTCCTGTTGTTGGTTAACAACAACTGGGATTTGAGATTCAGATCCCACAACAGATAAATCTTCTAACAAATGAACATCAGACTGAGAAACATGTTCATCATTAGCAAAGGAAATATCAAAGGTGACATTGATGGTTTCTTCAATTTTATTTCTTCTGTTGTTGTAGACTCTGTAGGCCTTTGAGATAGATGAATAGCCAACAAACATTCCTTCATCAGACTTAGGTTCCATCTTTGCTAATTGATCTCTTTGATTGAGAATGTAGCATTTACTTCCAAAGGTCTGGAAGTAATGGATGGTTGGAACCTTCTTGTGATACAGCTCATATGCAGTTTTGCCATGCCTTTTGACCAAAATAGATCTATTTTGGGTATAACATGCAGTGTTAACTGCTTCTGCCCAAAAATAAATCTTCATTTGACCATGGCATAACATGGTTCTTGCAGCTTCTATGAGTGTACGATTTCTTCTCTCAGCAACAGCATTTTGTTGAGGAGTTCTGACAGAGGCAAAGTTTTGAATAATGCCTTTGTCAGTACATAATTCAATGAGAGTAGAATTCTTAAATTCTGTACCATGGTCACTCCTGAGTTGCTTGACAGGTGCATCTTTCTGCAATTCTTCCCTCTTGATTAGATTAATAATCTCTTCAGGAGCATCACTTTTAGCCTTAAGAAAGATGACCCAAGTATACCTTGTGTATTCATCCACAACCACAAGTGTATACTTCTTTCCACCCAAACTGCTAATGCTCATGGGTCCAAACAGATCCATATGGAGCATATGCAGTGGTTGATCAATTGTAGCTAACAATTTGGATGGAAAATGGTTCTTGGTATGTTTCCCTAGTGTACATGCAGGACAAAGTTTGTCTTTTGCAAATGTAACATCAGGCAGACCTCTAACCAGTTTCTTCTTTGACAGGAGGTTAATATTTTTGAAGTTCAGGTGGGATAACCTCCTATGCCATAGCCAGCTTAGTTCTGGCACATACTGAGTATAGAGACAAGTCTCTACATTGTTGTCTGCAGAAGAAAGATCCAAGAGATAGATATCTCTTTCTCTTTTGGCAACTAATATAGGTTTGCCTTTGGAATTATAGATAACAGCAGCCTTCTTTCTGATTCTGATTTCACCATCATCATCACAAATCTGGCTAGCACTAAGCAGGTTATGCTTTAATCCCTCAACATAGGCCACCTTTGTTATTCTGATGTTGCCAGCCTTCACCACACCATAACCTTTTATCTTGGCAACAGAGTTGTCACCATATTTGACAGAAGGTCCTTCTTCTTCTACAAACTCTGACAGATTCTTCAAGGAACCTGTCATGTGTCTTGAGCATCCACTGTCTAGGTACCATTTGCTGTTACCCTGCACAGGACAAACAAAATCAATTAGTTACTTTTGGGAACCCATCTTTTGATGGGTTCTTTAGAGTTGGTTGAAGTCAATTCTTTAGCAGTTTTGGTGCTAAGTCTGTGAAGTTGACTTTTAACCTCTCTATTTTTGATTTTGTTGTTTGTAGATGACATTTGTTTGATCAAAGCAGCCTTTGGCTGTTTAAGAATGGACTTTGTGCATTTAATACCTTCATGTCCCAGATTTCCACAGTTGTAACATTTTCTGTTCAACATAATGGTCCTTTTGGATTTTGGGTTATTATTTGCACTAGATCCTCTGTTAAACTCTTGTTTTGACTCAACAAATGTTTTAAAATCTGTGGTTAACTTCATTAAGTTTTCACTAAGCAGCTTAATGGTCTCAGTCTGGTTGTTAAGATTTGACTTTTTAGAGTCAGACTGAGTGTTAACACAAACAGATTTGGAGTTAAGTTTGCCAGACTGAAAATTGATTTTTCCAGACTGACAGATAGATCTCACAGACTGAGATCTTTTTAACTCCTTTGTTACTGGTTTTATGCCTTTAGATTTATCATTTGGCATATTATTGTCTGGACCAGTTACAGACTGAGATGTGGAAGGTTCAAACACATTGTAACCTTTCTGTTTATTCTTGATTCTTTTTACCTCTTTTTGTCTTTTTAAAGATGGTACTGTGGGAATATTAACTTTGCCTTTTATAAATCTTTTCTTTTCAAGTTCTATAGTTTCTAAAGATTCATTAGTGATTATAAGTTCAGGCTGTTCAGATTGAGAAGTTTCATAGACTGAGATTTCTGAGTCTGTGTCTTCAGAGTCTGGCTCTATCTCATATACTAGTTCTTTAGCAACTATTTTTGGTCTAACAAAAGCATTTGTCAATATAACTTTGTCTCCCACAGTATGACTAAAAGTATGAGGTAAAATCTCAGGTACAAATATAGTAGGTTTTGAGTTTATTTCTGAATTTATGTGACTTTTAAGATCAAACTCATCACCTATGACCGCTTGTATCTGAGCTGGAATCTGTTTGGATAAACAGTCCACATTTTTAAGTGATGAAATACACCAAGATTTACAGATCCTTTCATAATGATCAGCTTTGTTTTTATAAGCTTCTTTTTCCAGCTTGATCTTTTTGAGAAGGTCATATTGAGCATCTAGCTCAAGTTTGTATTGTTTATTTTGGTTTATTTCATTCACTTTTGATTGTAGATCTTTTTGAACTTGACTGAGTTTGGTTTTTAAATCTTGTATTTCCTCCAGTCTTTTCAAAAAATCTACATAGATGTGTTCAAACATTTTCTGTTTTTATGCATCACTATAGTAAAGTTTAAAATGATTTACATTGTAAGCAGATCCTCTGTCCCAGTCTGGATGAACACATGCCTTTTCTGCAAATTTGACATCTTTGTCAAACTAGCTCTCTGTGATAGCCATTAAGCACATATCTTCATCATCCTCAGATGATGAAGATTCTTCATCTATCCATTGTTCAACAACCAAAGCTTTCTCTAGTTTCTTTGGTTGTTGTTTCTCTCCAATTTTCTTGGAGTTGAAGTACTTTTTCTTGTACTTCTTGGCCTTTTCTTCCCACTTATCAGAACTTGAAGATTCTGCAATCTTCACTCTGCAGTCAGAAGAAATATGACCAACTTGTCCACATTTATAGCAAGTAGCTTTCTTAGGATCAAAAGTTGGCCTTCCTTTTGAACCTTTGAATCTTGCTTTTTCTAACCTTTGGGCTAGCAATGCCATTTCAGCTTCTAGAGACTCAGTTTCATCATCTGATTCTGAGTCTGTAAGAGTAAGATGGTAATCTGCTCTAGAGAAAATTTCTCTATTTTTCCTTATTGTTGCAACAAGGGCAGCAGATGGATCTTTTGCAATCCTTTTGGCATTTAGATCCTTTCTGGCTTTGGTTTCTTCAAAATTTAGTAGAAGTCCAAACAAGCCAGAGAGATCATATGTCTCCAATTTTTCACTTACAATTAATGAAGTGATAACTTCAGAAAAAGTGTTTGGAATGACATCAACAAATTTTGCACAGATTTCAAACTGTCCCTTGATGATATTATACCTTTCAAGATCATTGATTAAGATCTGAAATCTGGTATGAATATCAGTTAATGACTCATTTTGGCCAGCAGAGAAGTTCTCATAATTTCTTATAAGATTCTTCTTCTTTTGGGATTGTACCAAACTTACACCATCATATTGGTCAGTTAGCATATCCCATATGGCTTTAGCAGTTTTGCAGCCAGATATCTTAGCAAAGATAGGCTCAGTAACTGCATTGCCCAGTATGGACTTGGCCTTAAAGTCTAAAGCATATAGTTGCCTGTCTAGATCAGTCCAGGTATTTTTGGCAGCCTCAACAAATTTTTCAGGTGTCAAAATAATACCATTTGCATCTAAAGTTGCAGGAACTATTCTGCCAGGAATAATGGGTCCTTCCTGAATGACTCTAAGCATTTCATCATGAATGCTAGCAAGAAACCATTCAGCTTTCAATTTCCAGTGGGTAAAATTTACACCATTGAAGATTGGAATTCCCTTCCCAGCCATAGCAATAGAAGAAGTCATTTTTCAAGGAAGAAAATGTAGAGAAAATGGATTTAGATGATTGTTTGATAAACTGGGTTCCTTTGATCGTTAAAGATTAAATCTTTATTTGCTCTGATACCAGTTGTTGGGTCACAAGGTTCCCAAAACTTAGATACAGATTAAATAACAGTTATCTTAACGTGTTAGTTTATATCCAAGTTTTATATCAAACAAGTTTAAATTAATCTAGGCGGAAAACAAGATTAATTTTAACACAGAGTTTATTATGAATCAAAGTATTATTCACAATAAAGTATTTGTCTCACACAGATGACAAAGTATTCAAACCCACACAGATGGTTTGAATACGATCCAAGTATCAGTATGTTAAGATACAATTATCACTACAAACTTTAACAGTTAGTGTGGTAATGCTTTGAGCCTAAGCTTAAAGGTCTTGTATACTATTTTGCTTTGAGAGCTTGGATTTCTTGGATACTTGGATATTTTGAAGAGTGCTATTGAGCTGCTATTTATAGAGTTGAGTATCAACTTCTATTACCCAGCTCAATCAGTTGTCCAAGGGATAACACATTCATCTTGTGCAACTTTGCACTCTACCCTTTTTGCTTTTCTTGGAAATAGAAAAAGCAAAAGGTAAAAGGTTTCTTTGCTGAGAAGAAAACCTTTGTTCGATGTTTGACCTTTCTCAAACATCTTATCAGTTGTATCTAGCCTAAGGAGAGAAGAATATCTTCTGTACACTTGTACTTTCATTCTTCAATCTGTGCTCTTCAGTCTGTGCTCTCAGTCTGTGATCTTCAATCTGTGATCATCAGTCTGTGATCTTCAGTCTGTGAAGTCTTTTGTCTTCAATCTTCATTCTTCAGATGATGAATTTATAAGTCTTCAGGAAGAGCAAGGCTTTCAGTCTGTGCAGCACAGACTCAGAAACACAGACTCAGGAATTCACTAAGTTTTTCCTGAATACAACAGAGATAGATTTTGACTCTTCAGATTTATAACTTAGGTTTGATCATTGTTTTTCCCAACAAATTGATTCGCTAATATATTGCGAAAGAATTCGTTATAGATCCTATAACTAGTATTGAGGGATTCCGCATCTTAATACCTTAGATAACCTCGTTATCGATTCGCCACAACCGGACTTACAATTAACCTGATTGGTTAGCTTAATACAAGAAATACAAGATAAAGGTTCATTATCTACCTCATGTACTTCTGCCATAAGAGCTTTATTCTCTTGATTATCATCTTCAGGATCAGACCATTCCCAAGGACTATTTGACAGCATCAAAGCTGCAGATACCATTGCCTTTTCTTCAGCCTTAGTCTTCTCACCTAATTTATTTTGAGAAGGTTTAGATAACCAGAAGGTGGATTCTTATTTCTGTCACATTCACGAGCAAAATGTCCATAGTTATGACACTTGTAGCATATAACCTTGCTTTTATTGAATCCCAAACCCTTGTCTTCTGGATCAGTCATTGACTTCCTGCCTGACTTCTTCAAAAAGTTCTTTACTCTTCTTATGAGTATAGCCATGCTCCACTTCAAGTCCATTCTTTCCAACTCATCTTGATCAATTTGACTGAAATCTTCTTCAGTCAAGTCCACAGTACTGTTTTTATTAGAAAGAAAATCATCATATGCTGTAAGAAATGCTGAAAAGACCGCAGCATGTTCTTCAGCTGCAGCAGAAGAAGTTCCTTGCAAATTAACATAGGTACAACCAGTAGTAGTACTTGGAGATCCACTAGTTGTGCCAGCCAAAAAAGCAGAACCAGTCGTGTCAGATTTGGACATTGGTACATCAACTCCATACAGCTTAGGGTTTTGGACGTTGACAGAAGCCTTCGTTTCCTTACGCTGCATGTCCAGCAAAGTAGCATCCAAATGTCCAATCAAATCTTCCAGGGTCATTTCCATGACGTCAACATCATTTTCCATTAACAGTACTCGAGTATTCCACTTCTTAGGTAAGGAACCTAGAAGTTTCTTGTTAACATCTGTTCTCTCCAAAACAACCCCTCCCTCAGTTAACTCACTAACTAGCTGTGAGTATCTTGAACACAAGTCTTCAAGTAATTCATTAGGCAACATGTCAAACACTTCATATTGTTTCTTTATTAGTTCCAACTTGTTTTGCCTATATTTTTCACTTCCACCACACCTTTTCTCAAAGGCTTTCCATTAATCACACACAAGTTCATGATGTCTAAGTTGCCGCCTAAGTGGTTGTGGCAGTGCAATGGTGATCGCAACATGCGTTTTCCTTTCAGTATCATAAGCCTTGCGTTCTTCAGGAGTCATGGATTTTATAGACTTAACTGGAGCTTCTCCGGGAAAAACACCAGTTCTAAGAGGATGTTCATATCTTTCCTCTAAATAAATTTGCATATCAGGATCATTGAATGCAATGAATGCCTCAAACCATTGACGCCATGATAGATAATCCATTCCACTAGTGAACATGGGAGGCTTATTAGTACTCCCCACTTCACTATTATGTTTGAGCATAGCTCCAACTTGTTGAATTGAAGAAGATGTAGAAGCCATTGAGAATAACCTGCAAAAAGAATAAACACAAAAGAAACACAAATTCTGGTTATGCGACACAGAGGTTGTGTCGCAGAATCAAATGGCGACACTGTTGGTGCATAAATGTGTGTCAGTCAGTTGGTCAACGTTTGTTCTGTTAAAGTTAATTAGTCTGAGTGTGTGAAGTATTAAGTTTGTATTTTCGAGTCTGTAAACGAAATGTAATTATAGAAAATACACAATATACTGTTCAGGCGACACAGAGCCTGTGTCGCTATAGCGACACAAAGGATGTGTCGCAATGGGCTAGGCCTGCGACATAGGGCTTGTGTCGCAGGGTCCAGTAGGGTTTGTATAAATAGAGAGTTAGAGTTTATGTTTTGGGTGGATCAAACCCTAGAGTCAGAGAGAGAGGCAGAGAATGAAAGTGATTGTAAACGTTTATACTTCAATTGTTGAATTGATTCGATTTAGATCCATTAAACAGGGTCCAACAAGTGGTATCAGAGTCGAAATCGTTAGATTAAACATCAGGGTAAATCTTCGGATCATGGATTTTATAGCTCTGACAGGTTTCTCATCAGGGTAAATTTAGATCCATTAAACAGGGTCCTCAGTATTATAGCTCTGACAATTTAATTCTATTAACCCTCCACCAAAACCAATTAGATCCCTGACTTCGGATGAGAAAAAGGCCTGGGATTTGGAAAGAAAAGTACATTCAGCAATCACAATGAGCATGTCTGCCGACGTTCTAAAAATGTTTAAACATTACACCATTGCTTATGATTTGTGGAAGGCTATTGAACAACGGTGTGGGGGTAATAAAAGATACAAAAAGAGTAAACTTGCACTCATTAAGAAGCAATATGAATTGTTTGACATTTTACCTAATGAGTCTATTAATGCACTATTTATTCGCTACTCGCATCTGGTTAGTGAGCTGAATGAAGGTGGGGTGAGTTTAACTACTGAGGATGTGAACAAGAAACTCTTAGGCGCTTTGCCTAAGAAATGGAATCATCGTGTAATGATGATGGAAGAAGACGAAAGAGTGATGAGTCTTTCGTTAGACGATCTTGTTGGAAGATTACAAGCATATGCACTAGATATGCAGCGAAAAGAAACGAAATCGAGTGCACAGGTTCAAGATCCTAGCTTGTATGGTAGTTCGTCTCCCACTACCGGTGTTGCATTATTATCTGGTGGATCTGGGGTGGCTTCTGTATCACCTAAACCTTCAGTGGGAAGAGCATCATGCTCTTCAAATACTCCAGTGTCACCCGATACCGAAGAGAATGCTGCTGTCTTTCAAGCATTTCTAAGTGCTTATGATATCTTCCTTTCGAAGAAGACAAGCACCATTGATCTTACTGAGAGGGATTTTGAACAGGTAGATCCTGATGATCTAGAAAGGATGGATCTGCGTTGGAACTTTGCTATGCTAACAAAGAGAGCAAAGAAATACTTAAAGAAAACTGGGAGAAAGAATCTGGATGATGACAGTGATTCTGGTCTGGGTTTTGACAAAAGTAAGATGAAGTGCTACAATTGTCAAAATCTTGGGCACTTCGCTAGGGAATGTGAGAAGGCAAAGCATCCTGCTTCTGGATTCTCAAAACCATCTGCCTACACAAGACCATCTCCTAGAACTCCAGAGAAATCGCCTGCCTCTAATGCTCTTCTCATTCAAAATGAAGAGGCGTATGACTGGAGTGAAGAAGCAACAGACGATCAAAACAGTGCTCTTATGGCTGAAATCTCCAGTGTGCATGAGGTACCCATCGAAGAACCACTCTCTTGTATATCATGCATTAAATTAACTGGTAAAATTAACAGATATTCTGAGGATAACCAACGCCTAAACAATGAATTAGAAAAACTTGCTAAGGCTAATAAGATCTTAAAAGATAATGAAAAAGCTTTTGATAAGAAACTAGATGCTGCATTTTCTGACCGAAAGGAACTAAAAGCTAAAAATTTTAGTCAACAAGATGCAATTGACAGTTATCTTAAATTATTAGCTGATCTTAGAAAAGAACTTGCTGACTCACAATCAGAAATAATTAACCTTAAAAGAAAACTTTCTAATTTTTCAACGTCCTCACTTGTCTTTGATGAAATTCTTCAAGGGCAAAGGTATGATACTAAAAGTAAGGCTGGCCTTGGTTATCACCAAGTACCACCTCCTATTAACTATCTACCTATGCCTTCAAAGGATGAAGCCAAAGACTTTGTTCCTTCTTTTTTAAAGGAAGTAATGAAATCTGTTAATGAGCCAGTTAAAGATTCTAAGCAAAATGTTGAATCTGAGTCTGAACAATCTCGTGCTAATGAATCAAAAAACACTGATGAAACTAAGCCTGTGTCTGTTACTAAACCTGAATTTGTTAAAATTAAGATTTCAACCCCTGTTAGTGAAAAGGTAGTAGTTGAAGGTGAGGATTTGGCTGAGGAGCTTAATGTGAAGATTAAGAAAGAAAATGTTAAGCCTGAAAATCATATAATAACTACTGAATTAAGTGAAATGGCTTTTCAAGGAAAAGACAAAGCTAAGGCTGAGCCTTAAAAGAAGATTTTAAAATTTGATAAAAAGAACAAATCACCTGAAAAATCTTCTAAAATTGTTGATGTCTCTGATAAACCATCAACATCTTCACCAGCATCTAACTCATCATGTACACACAAATGTGGATGTTCTGTTAATGCTTTATTTAAACAACCTCCAGAGCTTCATCCTCAACCTCAACCATTTGTTGAACGACGATCTTGTTTCTACTGTAGGAAACAAGGTCATCTCATTAGTGTTTGTCCGTTGCTTTCTAGACAACGATTTGGGAGATCCACGCCACGAACTTCTTCATATAGAAATTCATTTAATAAATCTCAATCGAGGCGTAGCTCATCATCTCCCAAACCTGTCAAGAAAGTCAATAAGATTGTGCCAAGTAAACCTAGTGTCAAACAGCACAATCTTATAGACAAGCAACCACCCAAACCTAAACAGGTTTGGCAGATTAAAAGGTCAACCAATGACCTGTCATCCTACAATAACACATCAGGTAACACCACTGATCTGTTAAAAGATAAAATTTTAACTGATGTTGTTATTGTAGATGACCTTGGAAGACCCAAGTCTGTGAAGGCTTGGGTCTCCACTACTAACTAATCCATTCTTGCATTTTGTGTCTGCAGCAGACCGAGGAAGTGAAAAATAGTAAATGGTATATCGATAGCGGCTGCTCACGACACATGACAGGCAACTTAGCCCTACTTTCTGATTTGAAGCCATATAATGGGGGTTATGTTGCATTCGCGGGTGATAAGGGTGGAGAGATTACTGGACAAGGAACACTCACAAATGGGCAAGTGAGCTTTGAAAAAGTGAATTTTGTTGAACAGTTGAATCACAACTTGCTCAGTGTTTCTCAAATGTGTGACAAGAAATACATCACAACATTTACTGATGTAGAATGCTTGATTCTGAAGCCGTGATTTGTGATTCCCGAGGAATGGGTGCTAATGAGAGCACCAAGGACAAAGGACACGTATGTACTAGATATGCGTACCGTTTCATCCACTGAGCATACTTGTTTATTGTCTAAAGCTGATGAAAAGGATTCACTCATGTGGCACAGACGAATGGGACATCTTCATTTCCGCAAGATGAACTACCTTGTAAAACATAATCTTGTGTTAGGAGTTCCTAAACAATCTTTTGGATTAAATGATAACTGTGTTTCGTGTCTCAAAGGGAAACAACACAAGAAATTCCATAAGTCTAAGTTAGTGAATTCCATTGAAACCCCTCTTGAGTTATTGCACATGGATCTTTTCGGACCAGTGAGCAAACGGAGTATAGGAGGAAGTTATTACTGCTTGGTCGTAACTGATGACTATTCGCGATTTTCGTGGGTGTACTTCATCTCTTCTAAAGATGAGGTGCCTGATATTCTTATTTATCTGTTTGACAAACTGGAAAACATATGCAATCTGAAGATAAAGAAACTGCGGAGTGACAACGGAACTGAATTCAAGAATAAAACTTTAGAGATGTACTGTTTGAAGAAAGGAATAAATCATCAATTCAGTGCCGCAAGAACTCCACAACAAAATGGAGTCGCTGAAAGAAAGAATAGGACTCTCATAGAGGCTGCATGCACCATGCTCTCAGACTCAAAATTGCCTATCACTTTTTGGGCAGAGGCGGTCAATACAGCCTGTTATGTTCTCAACAGGGTTTTGACAGTGAAGAAACGAAATAAGACATGTTATAAGCTATTTAATAACCGTAAACCCAACTTGCAGTTTCTTGAACCTTTTGGGTGTCCCTGCATCATCATGAACACACGTGAACGAGTTGCAAAGTTTGGTGAAAAGTCGAGTGATGGTTTCTTCTTGGGTTACTCTGTTAATTCTCCCAACAAGAGAGTTTATAATAAATCAACCAAGAGGATTGAGGAGCACTATGAAGTTAAGTGTTTACGATATACTGAATCTCCTCAAAGCACGGGACCCCACTCATTATTTAAATACGACGAACTGTTTGACTCATTTCATCTATCTATGGATGATAATGTTGATCAGGTGGTGACCCTACTGCATGGAATTGATATGTTTCAAGATGTATCTTCTCCTCCTAAAACCACACCACCCTCAAACAATGATATCCCTTCCACTTCTGGAACAACTCCTAGCGCATCTAATTCTCAACCTAATCCTGAGATGCCTGATTTATCCGATGATGAAACTGAGGATAAATCTGATGAAGCCGTCCAATCGCCTGAAATTATTGAAGTTGAGGGAGATTTAAACACCTTGGATTCTGAGGTTGTGCCGCCACAGATTTCACAGCAACGTGTACACACATCTCATCCGAATGATAATATTATTCGTGAGTTGTCTAAAGGTGTACAAACAAGACATCAAGTTAAGGCTACCACATCAGACTCCTCTTCTTGCCTTGTAGCTGAGATGGAATCATGTTTTCTATCTCAGATTGAACCGAAAAATGTGAAGGAAGCATTAATCGACTCTCATTGGGTCGAGGCTATGCAGGATGAACTTCATCAATTTCAAAAGCTACAAGTCTGGAATTTGGTTCCACTTCCGAAGGGACAACACCCTATTGGTACGCGTTGGGTGTTTCGTGCAAATAAAGATGATCGTGGTATTGTGATAAGGAACAAGGCTAGACTAGTAGTACAAGGTTTCTCTCAAATAGAAGGTCTTGATTATGATGAGGTGTTCGCTCCGGTTGCCAGGCTAGAATCGATTAGAATATTGCTTGCCTACGCCTCATACAAGAAATTCAGAGTGTACCAGCTAGATGTAAAAAGCGTGTTTCTATATGGGAAGGTCAGTGAAGAAGTGTATGTCAAGCAACCTCCTGGATTTGAAGATTCAGTGCATCCTGAATATGTCTACAAATTAGACAAGGCATTGTATGGACTTCATCAAGCTCCAAGGGCATGGTACGAGACATTGTCAAAGCATCTGCTGGCCAATGGATTCACACGAAAACAGATTGACAGCACTCTCTTTATTAGAAAGGTTGGAAACGATTTGTTACTTGTGCAGGTATATGTGGACGACATTATCTTTGGATCTACAAATGAGAAGCTGTGTAAGGACTTCGAGAAAATCATGAAGGACAAGTTTGAGATGAGTGCCATGGGAGAACTTACATTCTTCTTAGGTGTACAAGTTAAGCAATCTGATATAGGTATTTACATTCATCAATCTAAGTATGTCAATGACATCTTAACAAAATATCATTTGCTCGACTGTAAGACCTTTGGAACTCCCATTGACATAAATCACAAACTTGGTTTGGCTGAAGACGAAGAAGATGTAAATCAGCGAGACTATCGGTCAATGATAGGATCACTGATGTATCTCACAGCATCAAGACCCGACATAATGTTTGCTGTGGCTATCTGCTCAAGATTTCAAGCAAATCCGAAGGTTTCTCATATGAAGGCGGTTAAGCGAATCTTTAGTTACCTCAAATTTAGACCATTGCTGGGTCTCTGGTATTCTAATGAGGATAACTTCGCTTTAACTGCCTACTCCGATTCAGATCTCGGTGGTTGCAATGTGGACAAAAAGTCTACGACTGGAGGATGTCAGTTCTTTGGTAGTCGCTTAGTCTCGTGGCAGTGTAAAAAACAAACCACAGTCTCTACATCATCTGCTGAGGCTGAATACATTGCTGCTGCAAGCTGCTGTTCTCAGGTTCTCTGGATTCAGCATCAAATGCGTGATTACGGGTTACTCTTAACTTTAACTCCTATCCATATTGATAATACTGCTGCTATCTCTATCATACGCAATCCCGTACAACACTCAAAGACTAAGCATATTGAACTTCGTTTTCATTTCATACGGGATTGCTATGAGAAACACCTGATAGACCTTGTCCAAATCGATACATCTAAGCAAAACGCTGATCTTTTTACAAAGGCTTTTTCACGATCTCGATTTGATGAACTTGTCTCTATGATAGGGATGAGATTCTTTGTTAAAAATTAATTTATGACTTAGAGTGTGAAAAAAAAAATTGTTTATTTATTGCTTTCAGTATTTAAATTCTGTCTTATAAAGAAAAATACAAATATATTTTATTTCTGAGTTATTTTATTCAAGTTATATATCATGCTCATATTCAAACGATAACAATTGATAAGAGTTCTCCAAAGACTTTGAAGATAAATACTATTGGAGAAGCTATTGATGAAAGAGATGATGGTCACCGAAGTTGAAGATCTAATTGGATATCAGTCATATGAGACTGAACATCAAGACTTTTGAAGACCAAGCTATCTCAATGGGGGAGTTTGTTGGTGAAGACTAATTGAAGATTATTTGACCAAGCTGCTGACATGGGGGAGTTTGTTGGTGCATAAATGTGTGTCAGTCAGTTGGTCAACGTTTGTTCTGTTAAAGTTAATTAGTCTGAGTGTGTGAAGTATTAAGTTTGTATTTTCGAGTCTGTAAACGAAATGTAATTATAGAAAATACACAATATACTGTTCAGGCGACACAGAGCCTGTGTCGCTATAGCGACACAAAGGTTGTGTCGCAATGGGCTGGGCCTGCGACATAGGGCTTGTGTCGCAGGGTCCAGTAGGGTTTGTATAAATAGAGAGTTAGAGTTTATGTTTTGGGTGGATCAAACCCTAGAGTCAGAGAGAGAGGCAGAGAGTGAAAGTGATTGTAAACGTTTATACTTTAATTGTTGAATTGATTCGATTTAGATCCATTAAACAGGGTCCAACAGACACTAAGGTTATGTCGCAAACAATTAATTGAATAAATCAAAGTAGCGACACAAGAGTTGTGTCGCAATCCAATAGCAAAGGAAGAAAACCAGGTCTAATGTCGCAACTAATGTCGCAGAAGATAGCTTGTGTCGCAACCTTATATCGCAACAATCAAAAACACACAAAGGCTTATGTCGCAAGTCTCTGTCGCAACACTAAGATCGTGTCGCGGGCTGATGTCGCTGAAACCCTAAATACGACACAAGGCTAAGTCGCAGCTTGTAACGCAAATTCGAGGAGAGCAGCGGCTGTAAACCCTAAAATTTGTAAGGTTTCGAAACCCTAACAAAAATCCATGAATGATCGACGAATCCTAACACCCAGATCTTCAAGAAAAACCAGAATATGATCCAATAACACCTTCTATGAAGATCTAACACCAAAAACTATTCGATTTCAACCGAAAAAATGTCTAAAGCGATCCGATAACACCAAATCCAAAGATCAATGCTCTGATACCACTTGATACCAATCTGTCGCACCCCCAAATTATGATGCAACGGAAGTCGGGTCGGGGCGCGACTAATCAGAAATCATTACACAAAGTCACAAGAACGACCACTATATGCGTCGTTTTGAAAGCAGTACAAAAGTATTACATTGATAAGCCAAATGTTTACACCAATTTCTGAGTTCGCGAATAGTTCTAGAGATTCTAATACATAACTAATATTACAAAATAGTAATGCAAGGAGAATATCCGATGTTTGTAAATCATGCCACTCGAGCTATTGTGTCCTGGAGTAATCCTACTCCTGTTGTGAACCTAAGAATACATACTAAATGGTCAACAATAATGTTGGTGAGTTCATAGGTTTAGATATCAAAATATAAATGTGAACCACGAGATTTCCATGTTTGTTTGTATCGCGAAACTACGATAAATAAATGTATACTACTGCCATGAGCTCATAGTCCGAAGCTTAACCAATATGAGTTTGCCTCCTGCAGATGACTAATCCAGAACATCCGTATGAACAAATAATAATGCGCCCGTTTGACCAGTTAGTGCTACTAACCCGGACGGGGATGGTCAATCCCAAATAGATCTATTCATTAATACTCGCGCTAAGATCCATACTAACGAAACTATGATGTGTAGAGGACTTTTGTGTGGATTATGAAAGTGAAACTCATGCAATCCGTATGTGTGTAAATCTGTACTCGTGTTCATGAAAATAGTGCATGTATTCTCACCCCAATAGTTAAAACAGTAAAAGTGGGGCTATGAGACTCACCTGAGTCTTGTAAGCGAGCGTTTAAGTTAATAAACGTTTATCCAAAATGTAACCTTCTGGCGCCCTAAACGCACAGGGTTATGTATGAGTGAATGTCTCAAAAGATCATTCATGCTAGTTGTCCACTCAACTAATTATGTCCAAGTATTTATTTATCGTTTGCGTTTAGAAAAATATATACGGCCCGTTGGTGATGTCTTGTAATAATAATTCCCGAAGACACTATTATTATGTTTGTTTCCTTGTATACTTATCATAGTATATGCATTGTGTGTAATGTCGTATATAACCACTCGTTGCGATTTGTGATTACGCGTGTTCAGTACTTTGTGAAAACATATTTAGAACAAGTCTGTGTTATGCGACACAATGGTTGTGTCGCTGTATGGTGTTGCGACATAAGGGTAGTGTCGCTGAATATGAATTTCAGATAAGTGTGCGACATAAGTATTAGTGTCGCAGGTCGTGAATTTACGTAAGTATGCGACACAAGTCATTGTGTCGCTAGTCTCAGCGACATCAAAAATAGTTGGCGACACAAGGTATGGTGTCGCTAGCTTTGGCGACATAGAAAGTAGTTGGCGACACAAGTTTTTGTGTCGCTAGTTTTGGCGACACAGAGGCTATTTTATGACACAAGGTTTGTGTCGCAATAACCTTGGGCCTCCTGCGACACAAACGGGCTGTTGTGTTCTCCTTGTTCGGGAACTTGATCAAATGTGCTCGGTTTGACTCGAAACTTTTAGGGAAGTCTTAAATATGTTTTTAGAGCTTAGGAAAATTATCGTTACGTTCCGTGGTTAACCCGAAAGTGTCGTTTTATATTTGTTGCAAAAACAGTCCATGGATAAAGTTTCATCAATTTTGAGTCGTTTTCGTGGCTCGTTTCCACAAACCAAAGCTTCGAAATAAAATCCAAGAAAAATCACAGTTGTTCATACATATCTTAGCTACTTTCAGTAAATTTTTCATAATTTTTGGTCAAGTGTAACTCACGAAATCGTCAAAGAATCAGACATAGGTCCTGCAGGTCGACTTGTAGACCTTTACTCAGTGTTTGGTCTATATCTCACAATTTACAAAACTTCAGAAAAAGTGCAACTTTGAAAGGTAACAGAAAATGTGAACTTTTCCAAGTAGTTTCAGTCAATTTGGATTTGTAGATCTCGAGATATACCAAATGACCTCAGAAAAATACCAAACCACTTGGGTTCGAAAGTAGACTCCTTGAACTTGATTTCAGACTCAAGAATCGCTCGATTTGGTTAAGAAATGAGTTAGATATCGTGTGTCAAAGTCGGGTTAAGTTTTTATCCGGTGGTTAACAGCTTTGTCCGAAAGTTTTTAGCATTATCCTTTGGTTTTCGGTTTAGATCTTGGACATAATTAGCATAAACGAACATCTAACATGTATATTAACATTATCCAAGGAAGGTAAACAAGATTTGAAGGAATTCTTTCAAAGAAAACTCGATCTAAAGCCGAAATGAGGAAGAAGGGGGCTGCTGTGATCGTTCCTTGTTCCTTTGCTCGATCTTCCTCTTCGTGGTGTTGTAAATGATGGGGATGGTGGCTAGATCACTTGGAAGGGGCTGAGAGAGGTGGTGGTGGTGATTTGGGCAGAAAATGAGGGAGAGGGAGGGAGAGATGGAAGGAAAAAGTGAGTGATTTTGTGTGTGAAAAGTGAAGTTTGAGTGAGTGTATAACTGTTTTGAGAAAAGGGGATGGGCCATGGGTTTGGGCCGGTCTTGGGCTGGGCAGGGCCGACAATGGGTTAGGCCCAATGTTGGTTCTCGGGCTCGCGTCTTGCTCCTCGATTTCGTGTTACGTTATTTGGTCGGTTAAACGTAGATCGCGTGTTTTAAAATTTAATTGTTAACGTTTTCTTTTCGCGTGTTGTTTTCGATACATACTTGCTATTTTAAATTGATCAAACATTTTTAAATGTTTTATTGGACCCTTTTCAAAACATTTGACGGGTCTCTTTCGGTGTCGGTTTCGATTTGCGCGTTTTCGTCGCGTACGATACGTCCTATACGAAACGTAAAACGTTTTAGATATTATCGTAATAATATAAGTTAAATAACTATTATTTGTCATAATTATGTTATTTAAAAAAATGTTTTTCACCAACGTCCATATTTATTGTGTCGTATTCCATCCGATCGAAGTCGCGTAATTGAAATTAATTACGTACGTGCGTATAATACAATATACAAAGTGTTACCGTAATTAGTCCTATTTCACACCAATTACAAGTAGTAATTACCTATCTTAGGTATAAATGATGGCCTAATTTGCCGAGTGTCACATTCCCAATACCTGATCTAACTCGAATCGTTACGTTCAATTGAAAGGCGGAATTCAAAAAATTGAATATAGTACGCAAATAACAAACGAATCAAAAGACAAATCACACGTGTATATTGATAGTATAATCGATTAGCTTGTTACACAGAGTTATCTCACAAATGCTCTCAAATAACCTAGATTTGTCAACCTTGAAAACTGAGCCGAAATCAACTATTTATACCGAAAACCTAACTGACCTGCGACACAGAGGATGTGTCGCACAACCGACTCATGCGACACAAGCCTTGTGTCGCACATGCGACACAGGCTCTGTGTCGCCAAATAACGTAATTACTTATATAATTCAAACTTTGTAATTACATAAACAAAACTATTACAGACTAAGACCAACTGACTAACACACTAAATATGCACCAACAGTTACTCTCAAGAGTATGGAATGGATTATGAAGAAACTTTTGCTATGTTGCAAAAATGACAACTGTTTGCACGTTAATTGCAGTTGCTTCTAGTTGTAAATGGAAGAGATGGATATTAAAAATACTTTCTTGAATGGTGATCTCCATGAAGAAGTTTATATTACACCGCCTCCCAGTGTTGATCATCAACCTGATCAAGTTTGTAAACTACGAAAAGCTATTTATGGTCTCAAACAAGCACTACACACTTGGTTTGAGAAATTTTCTAATGTGGTTAGTTCTCTTGGTTTTGTTTCTAGTCATCACGATTCCGCATTGTTGTCAAACATACCACTACATGTCGTATTTTGCTATTATTATATGTTGATGACATGATTATTGATTGATGGAATTGACTTTTTAAGTCCGAATTGTCTCATCGTTTTTCTATGAAATATTTGGGTTGCTACGTTAATTTCTAAGTATTGAAGTTGCCTCTTCTCCAAAGGGTAGATAACACGTAAAAAGTCATGTTTTTACGTACATTATCACCTACATTTTAGGCACAAAGTTAACAAAACCACACCAATAACGTCTTTATTTATTATATTTTGTTACCTAAGTCAAAACGGAAGTGGTGTTTATAAATTCACTAAAAACGATACGAAAAACGTGTAAAACAAAGCTAAATGACCAACAATATTCGTATACGTTCCTTTTAATAACCGACGACCTAAACTTCAAGAATTGCTCAAAACGGATGCATGAAGCAAAAGTTACGCCAAAACGAAGAAACGAATAATCGAAGAGCCGAAATACGGTTGAGCTCAACCGTATACGGTTGAGCTAGACCATACACGGCCTAGCACAGACCGTATACGGCCTGTGTAGATCGTATACGGCCTATGCCTAGCCGTATACGGCTTGTCTCAACCGTATACGGTTGGTGCTCAACCGTATACGGCCTGTGCCTCCTGAAATACGGTTGGCTCTCCCGTATTTTGGTGCTTGCCCGTATTTTTGGTGATTTTTTTTCGTTTGAGAAATACGGTTGAGAACTTGAAGGCAAAAATACGGTTGAGAAATACGGTTGGGAAACTAGTATAAATATATGGCTTCCTTCACCATTTCTCATAATCCAATCTTCACCAACACCTCCACATCTCTACACACACTCTCATTTTTTCGTCTTTCTTATTTTTTGTCTTTCTTTGTTTCTCTCTCTAGAGTTTCTCTCTCTAGAACATGGTCTAGCTTTGTAATCACGTTCAAGTGTACGAGCACTTGGTGCAACGCTAAGATTTTCTCTATATTATTCTGCTTAATTTCCGGGTGATATCTATTTTCTCTCATACTTATATTATGTCTAAATTATTTATGCATGATTATTTGTATGCGATCTATTTATTGTCATGATTATTAAGTAGTGTAATATTGTGGTTGTTGAAATGTAAATAATTAGAAGTAGGGATGATGTTAAATTAATCTTTTATTTAAAAAAAATATATAATTGAAAATTATTAAACTGTGGTATGTCAAAATTTATCATGTATCTAGAGCTAGTCTCTGGATCACCCTTTCAGTTCTTCGTGTGGCTACTACTTTAGGTTTAGAAATTATCACCTCTAAATACAGTAGTCTAGTTACCCGTGTGCTGTGGAAACACCTCTGGTGTAGTACACCGTGGAAGCTAAGGAAAATCCGTAGTTAAGTACATTGTGGATTACCTAGTTATTTAGAACATGGTCTAGGAATAATAAAATCATGGAAACACTATAGTATTATACACCGCATATACCTTAGGTTATACAGTTATGGAAATATTTAAAAGTAGTGTACATCACCGGTATACCCATGGTTATATAGTTGTGGAAATACTGGAAAGTACTGTACACTTTCAGCATTTTTAGGAACGAATAACTGATGACAAAGGAAAGTCTAGATCAGGACAGAAGTAATTGTGCTTTAAAAACAGAATAGAATGAGTCTAGAAAAGAAGGTTAAGCCCAACAGTGTTTCAGGATGCCTAAAACCCTAGACTCTACAAAACTGATAGTTTAGAATAACAAGTTAATAATTAGTATACGATTAGTAATTAACATTTAGATTCAGGTATTAAGAACGGTCAGAATATTCTTAATGGCAGTCTGTTACCTTATTCCTGCACCCGTAATGGGTCACTAGTCCTAAATAAATAGTGTGGGGGGTTGAGCAGCCTGGTCTGATCAGAATCACGATAACCTAGGTACTTAGTGACAGACTTGTCTAGGCTCCAGACTAAACAAGTTGGGTTCTAGTGTTTACACCTATAGTTTATCTGTAAATCTCCCAACTGTGTCTTCAATTATCTTTATAATGAACATTATCCCAAAAGTCACACTCTATATCTACCTGACTAACTACCCATCTTTATTTTGTTATTTACTTTATCGTAATTAGTTTAATTAAGAAAAACCCCCACAAAAGCCTATCTATTTTACACAAACCCTATCCTAAAAGTAAAATTTATCTTCGGCGATAACTTCATTTCGATTCGCTTCGATTTAAGAACGATCTCGAGTTATAGTTGTTGCTTACTCACCCAGTGTAGTAGGTAGTACTTACAGTTTGACCCAGCTATTATTAATTATAAAACTTTCAACCCGATAGCGTATCTAGCAGTCTGTCCATCCCGCCGACGACAGGTACATGGTTTACTTCCCTCAAAAGAAGTAACTCGAACAAAAACCGACCGTGGGTGCGCCATCAGTTATCTTTTATCTCAGCCAAAATATACTTCTTATTTATTAGATCGTGAACGTCTTATTGATAACAAGCCTGTTGATACTCCTCTTGAGACCAATACATAATACACTCCTTCAGATGTTTGTTTTGTCTTACTGTGACTCGCCCAGATATTGCTCATTGCTGTTAGTCAGTTTGTTGCTTCCCCTACTACAATTCATTGGGCAATTGTTCTTCGTATTCTAAGGTATCTTCGTGGCACTCAATTTCAAACATTACTGAGTTTGAGGTGGAATGTTAGCATTGCTCGTTATTTTGTTAGTTTGTCCCATAATTGAGTTAGCTTTGTTAGGCCCATAATTAGCATTGCTCACCATATTTGCACTTCTATTCTTGTTTTTCTCATTTAAATATTGTTAAACACATTTTAAAAAAGCGAACGAGTCGAGTAGATCATCTCTCGAGCTTATTGAGTATCATTTGATCTCTTTTGTAGCAATATGTACAAATAAATAACAATTACAGAAGAAGAATTTTCTCTTTCGAATGGGAACTGCTTATTCCTCAATGACCGATAGCGTACAAGTACCGTGAGAACGAGTCGTGTAGAGCTCAGCTTGAAACAGTTTATTATGAGATTAACTTATAAAAATAAAGCTTCAGACGGACTCATAGAGCTGAGAACTTGACTCGAGCTAGGATGAAAACCGCAAATATATACATGTGTATTTGGAAGAACCTATACAAACGGTGCCAAATACACGTGTATTTGGAAGGGCCTAAACAAATTGTGCCAACTACAAGCGTATTTGGAACGACATAATAAAACAGTTCCAAATATATAGATATTTGGCACGATAACTTAAGTTGTGCCAATGAAAAGTATTTGGCACCGTTTTGTTGCCGTTCCAAAAAAATTGGTCCTAAAAGTCCCTTTTTCTTATAGTGAAACCCTCATGTACACCCTTTGTCATCACTGCATTATTCAATAAAAATTGTTGTTAGTAGTTTCGGGTTTAGCCATAAACTCTGTAAAAGAGCAAGTATTGGTTTGGACAGATTTGGATGGGAATGTGACTAGGCTGTTCGTGTTAATATTATAGCAATATAATCATTTTTTTGCTGTAATACCGATTGGTCAAGATTGCCATGTTGTGTAAAATGGGTCAATATTTCTTTGAGTCAATATGACGTTCTATGTTTTATTAAACATGTTTTTTACAATTGTGATGAATTTAGTAATAATAAAGTATATAAAAAAAAAACTCAGGTGTTCCAAGTTACATACAATATAACGTTTGAAAGTTAGACTCGTACAATAGTAAAAAGTATAAAGTTCGATGGGTTACAAAACTATAAACCCAAACATAAATAGTGTTATTTACTTGGAGCATATTATTTTGTTAAATATACTTCTACAAGTAAATCTTGTTTTCAAGTAGTGGTTTTCTTTTTCTCCCTCATTTTATTTAAACATCTCAGATAAATCTTTGTTTAAACTGAACTAAGAATAACAAGTACAAGCTTATATGATAGAGAATTGTTCTACGACCACTCCCAATAGTGAACACAAACTGACGTGTCAGTTTGTGTCAAATCAGCGCCACGTCAGCACTTTTCAAAATTGACTCAAAACTGACACTACACTGCCAACAAATATACCTTTATTTTTATACACTAAACAAATAAAAAAAATAAAAATATAACTGACGCCCGTCGAAAAACTGAAGTGAAAAACTGACGCCCCAAACTGACGCCGCGGTGCCAACGGCGTCACTCTTTTGTGATGCGTCAGTTTCTAAACTGGCGTACCGTCGACAGCGAGCTAACTAAGAACTAGTGTAAATGTATAATATGATTAAATGACACAAAATGTTTGTCATTGGGTCCTATTTAGAGGCAACTAGGATGAGTTGGTCGCTTGTCAGTGAGCCTTGTCGAATGTCAAACTCAATTCCGTTGTTAAGTATCGCTCTTCCTCTTCCATTATGTTCCAATTCATGCTCTTTTCGAGACGAAAGTCTTTGCACAAGCCCAGTCCCTTGATTCGGGTATTCGCTTCTTCAATTCGGTTTAATGGTTTATCTTTGTCAAGTTGCTATACACGTGTTTTGTACATGATTTATATGTCATATATCATCAAGTCAACTTCGGATAGTATGCTTATATTCTTTCTTCTTGACTCTGGCTCTCAAGGATTTCTTTAGTGTTTTATCGTCTGCAGGGATCTTTATCAATCTTTAGATGATAAGAAACTCTTTTGACAAGGAAGCGAACTACAAAAATAATAAACCGGTGGGATGACAACTATAATCTACCCTAATATATATTGCATTCTTATTCTTATTTGTAAAATTACCATTTAATTACGTTATAGCTTCTTTCAATTAAAAATTCTACTATTATTCTAGTCACTGTCATCCCTACGTTAGACATACGTACTTTTTGTTACATATTTAGGTAAAATATAGCAAATTCAATACAACAGAAGGACCTATTGCGAAAGATAAGTGGATCGTGAATCTGTCCCAATAGATCATTTGCAACGGATTTGCGATTCAAGTTAATTGCGAGTAAAAATATAAATATATATATAAAGATAAATAGTAATATATCTAGCTAGCGAATCGTATTCATAGACCTTAGTTGCACAACTTGAAAAAGGATAACATTTAAGACTTTTAGTTCTTCGAACTTAATTTGATCGATTCTTGGAACCTAAAATGTTAATTAGCTACATAAGAAGTCAATTTAAATTTAAGTATAAGTAATTTAAGGAAAAGGAAAATTAAAATTAGAAGAAAACATGTATCGACAAAATATACAAGTTTGAGATTGGACGTACCTAGATGTAATTTGTAGGTTCAAAGAACCTGGTCATGTTTTCGATACGCACGGTTCTAATTTTCCGCTTCTCATCTGCAACAATTTTTCAACCATGACAAAATCGAGATGTCGTTCTCTAATAAAAGTTATATAATTATAATTATTTTTGGAGATAAGAGAAATAATATCATAAATAAATAAAATTATTTTATATGCGCTGTAGATCGACCTCGTTTTTGGATATTAGAATTTCGCAGGGCCATCAATAAAATTTTTAGGGCCATGTGCAAGTTGTGACAATGAGCTCATAAAACATAAAAGTATAGCGAAATCTCCAAAATTATAAGTTAATAAGTAAAAAGTTTAATAGTGAAAGAAATATAAAATTAAAGTATCTTTTTATTAAAAAAAAAAAAAAAGATTGTGTAAATTATTTCGGATTGTGTATCTTTATGTGAAAGAAAGTTGCAAAAAGCTAATGAGTCGGTTACTATATTTATACATGTTAGAAAATGATAAAGAATGGTTATCTATACTACTTAATACTCCCTTCATCCCACCCAAAGTGTCCTCATTTTTATTTTGGGTTGTCCCAAATAAGTGTCCACTTTCATGTTTCAACTAATCGAAAAAGACTTTAGTGGGTAGATAAATTATTTGATTGGTAAAAAATGTAGTTAGTGGAGAATCCTAAAACTGTGTGCAAAGTTAAAGTGGACACTTTGAGTGGGACGAAGAGAGTAATACATTTGAGTCAAAATCTTAAAAGTAGAAGTAATAATTTACTATTTAACCCTCACTTTCTTTGATATATCATAATCAATTTAATATTTAATACTCAAATCAAAATAATTAATTATCATATTAAATATATCATAATTAATTTCAGTTTCAAAACTATCTAATCCTAAAAATATTTTTTCTTTCATAACTTAGGTAACTGACATAGTTTATTACTACACATTTAAATATCCGTTACAATTGTTTTGATAGAAATATAATATTTTCATTAGAGAGTATAATTGTCTTTATACTATATATAAGAAGTTGAAAATTTATAATGTATGAAACTTTTAAGAAGGACATACTATAAAGTTTCTGTAATACCTTATTAAGTATGTTATTTAACAATTTAACACTTAAAGTCAATTACATTCAAGTAATTATAAAAGTTAATTTATTACTACTATACAAATAATTTGGACATTTTGTAGTATTTAAACTTTTATAAGGTTTAGTGGTCACAAATGTTTTAAACTATAATCTGATATTCATTATATGTAGCGAACTTCTTGAGTTTTCATTGTATGTAACGAACTTGTAATTTTTTTACATTGTATGTAATTTATGGTACTTTTTTCGCTTATGTGGCAGGCCCTTACAACCGTTAATTTGATCAAAATACATACAACGTAAAAAAATTATAAGTTCGTTACATACAATGGAACTCCGATTAGTTCGCTACATACAATGAATGTCAGATTATGGTTTGATACATTTGCGCGCACTTACCCAATTTTATAATAAGTTACTATTCTATTATCTTAATTATTACAACATCTAATGCAAATTGTATTTACAGTAATGATTTATTGTTTATTTAGTTTGTAAAGATCGGTTACTTAGTCATCAAAGTTAATAGCTAGATTAAAAATTTGGAGCCCAACTTTCTTATAAACCTTCAATTATTATAATTTTAGGTTGCAATCCGCGTCTAGTCAATTTAGCGGGTTTGAAGTTTTAGGTCCAAAGTAAGAAACCTAAACTCGAACTCATTTTATAAATGGGTTGATGGGCCAAAAGTAAACTCAAACGCGATTCACATAACCCATTTAAGTAAATGAGATAAACAAGTTGTTGGGTTGGATCTTTTTTTTTTAAAAGAAAGAAGAAGAAATTACTCTTACGGTTGTTTGATCGACCCTTGACCCAACCTATAGTCAAATCGGGCCCACAAAATAATTTATCTTTGTTTCATAATTTGTCAAGAATCGTTAGTGTTAATTATAGTATTTTGAAATACTATGTATACAATAAAGTTGTAAGAAGACGTCTTTGGATTTCCTCAACACATGTCTCTTATATGGATTTCTAATCAGGCAACAATAGGCTTGATCCTCAAGCTCTCCCAACTCGTTCATCTGCATAAATTTGTGCTCACATGCCATCTTTAAATTCATTTTGCACGCTTTAAGTGTCCAATATGCTCTATGTTCTAATTCAACTGGTAGGGGACATGCTTTACCGTATACCATCTGAAAAGGTATAGTCCCAATAGGCGCTTTATAAGCTGTATTCTAACTTTTGTGGCCAATTCTTTACATTATCTCCTATCGTTTTCTCTAAAATGCACTTCAACCCTCTGTTAGTATTCTCCACTTAAGCACTAGCCTGCGAATGGTAAGGTGTCGAAATTCTATGGTGTACACTATAATGTTTCAAAACCTAGCTTATCTAGTTGTGAGTTACAAAAATGAGTACCCATATCACTATATAAAGCTTTAGGAGTTCCAAACGGAGAGAACAATTTATTTAAGAACTTACCACTCTCATGCATCATTAGTGTGTAAATCTTGAGCTTCACACCATTACGAAACATAGTCAATCTCCACAAGAATGTATTTATAACCTATCTGCACACACACGAAATAAAAAGGGTTGATCCCAAAAATAATATTTCACGTCAGTAAAAAACTTCTTTGTTTCTTGATATGTGAACCCTTTTTCGATTATCTTCCCTCACAAAAGTTAGTATATTTAGCAAACCAAGGAATTTCTTTGGTTGCTTGAACTACCGTAAATGATTCATCGGGAAATTGTCATCTAACTCTGATTCTTTCAGCGCTTCCATCTCAGGATTTTCTAACCTATAAGATGATCTGGAGCTAGATTCTCAGCTCCTCTTTTATCGTTGATCTCAGATCAAATTTTTATAAAAGTAGCACACATCGAATAAGTCAATGTTTAGCGCCAGTCTTATTTAAACAAGTATTTAATTGTAGAATGATCAGTATAAACAATTGTTTTTGACCAAATTAAGTGTAAATGAAATTTATCAAATGCAAAAACAATGGCAAGTAGCTCCCTCTCTCTGGTAGTATAATTCTCTTGAGCATCCATTAAGGTTCTGCTTGCATAGTAAATCGGTTGAAACTGATTATCTCTTCTCTATCCCAAAATAGCCCATATAACGTAATCACTTGCATCACACATCAGTTCAAATGGAATATTCCAATCTGGAGCTATAACAATAGGTGTAGTAGTTAACTTTTCTTTTAACAAACTAAAAGCAGTAGTACGTTCAGAAGAAAAGTTAAAAGGGGTATCTATCTCAAGAAGTTTGTTCATAGGTGACACAATTAATGATAAATCTTTTATGAACCTCCTATAAAAACCTACGTGACCTAGAAAACTTCTTACAAATTTAACATTTGTGGGTGTAGGCAGTTTAGTAATGGCGTCCACCTTTGCTCGATCAACCTCGATTCCAACAAATAAAATTTTATGACCATGAACTATGCCCTATCGTACCATAAAGCGATATTTTCCCCCATTTAGCACTAGATTGGTTTCTTCACACCCGTTAAGCATTTTATCAAGATTTCCTAAACAGTTATCAAAAGAATTTTCATAGATTGAAAATCATCCATGAAGACTTCCAAGCATGCACTGTTGGAACGTTGCACGTGCGTTGTATAACCTAAATGGCATCCTCCTGTATGTAAATGTTGTATGTGGACATGTGAACGTCGTCTTCTCCTGATCTTCAGGGGCAACGAGAATCTCTAAGTAAACTTGAAAAACCATCTAAAAACCATTAAAAGTTATTCCCTCGTAAACGTTCAAACATTTGATCAATAAAAGGTAAAGGGAAATGATATTTGCGGGTGGCTTCATTTTATTTATGATAGTCAATGCAAACACGCCACCCTGTTACCGTTCTTTTCGGTATCAACTCGTTTTTTCTCATTAGTTACGACTGTCATCCTTCCTTTCTTTAGAACCATTTGTACCAGATTAACCCATGGATGGTCTAAAATCAGCATAATTATGCCCGCATCTAAAAGTTTAATGACCTCTTTCTATACAACTTCCTACATCTTTGGATTGAGTCTACTTTGATGTTGAACCACGGACTTGTAGTTACTTCCAGATTGATTTTATGTGTGCAGAAACATAGACTAATTCCTTGGATATCTATTATTTTCCATGATATTGTCTTCTTTCTATTCTTTAGGATGGTGATAAGCTTTCCTTTTTCATCCCTTGCAAGTGTTGAAGATATAATCACGGGGAATTTATCTCCCACTTTGAAGAATGCATATTCCAAATGCTCCAGCAGTTTCTTAAATTCTAACTTAGGTGGTTCCTCGATTGAGGTCTTCATATTCTGGAAAACTCCATATGAATTATCTTTATGTTCATATGTACTCACCCTAGTTAACTTCCTCACCTCGCCGAGTTCTCTTGCAGTTAAAACAAACATATTCGTTATTCACACAGTTAACATGGCAATAGACGTCACATTTACACTCTTGGCATTCTGTGATATAAATGGTATTTGCAATTAGAGATTGTAAACAGAAAGAGCAAACATTATCCATTATTTGGTCGTGTTCATCAGTAGAACTCGGCGAGTAACATGTTGTTACTCGCATAGCTACTTCCATGACTTCCTTCACATTTGTTCCGAATATTTCTTCCTCGATCTCCTCTATCTCTTCTGTTGTATCAGATGTTTCTTTTAGATTTTCCTGATCTGTAAATGATTATTCTATCTCTTAAGGTCCTGAATGAATTGTCAAAATAAATTCTTGAAAACAATCATTGGTGGTAAAATTAATGGAATCTATCTCAACTTTCGCGCATCCCTTACGCTTATTAATAAAAGAATTAACTTCCTCAAAGACAATGTCTTATTTCTCATATCAATTAATGCATTAGCCATATGTAGAAAAGGGCGTCCTAATATAACATTTTTTTAAAAATAAGTTTGTATATCCAAGTGTGAAAGATAGTCGGAGATATTTCACTTCTTGGAATTTGAAAATGATAAAAAATTAAATGATATTTTATTACACGGGTTGCCTCCCGTGAAGCACTTCTATTTATAGTCGAGGGCTCGACTTCTTCTTCCCTTCAGATCAGTCAAAGGTGGAGCTTCCAGGGCTAAAAGTGCTTCTGGTAGGAAGCGGAGCCCTGGGGTCTGGTGGGTAGAATCTGATAAAGTGGCGGAACATGAGTTCGATGATGTTTGGGATCCTGGCTGCAAAGATGGGGAAACTTTCTAGATGTTTCTCAATGACTCTTTGCAGGTGTAGAAAGTCCCAGATGATATGATCGATTGCTATGGAGGTGATTCCATAAGGATCAATTACGGAAGCTCCATTGATTTCCATTCTCTCACACTCAGGGTATTCTTGCCTCAACGAATCCATGAATCCAAGGAAGCGCAGATGAATATTTTCGTGGTCTGCGATGCTAGGGTTTCTTCCGAATTCACTGATGAATTTGAAAATGCCCTGGATGAGATAGTTCTGTTGATTAGAGTATGTGAGGTCGGAGTTACGAAACATATTGATCATTCTGCTATAGACCTCACGTAATCCATCATGAAATAATTGCCTATACTCCTCCAACTGAACATCACTGAAGATTTCGCCCAGACGTTCCGTGATGAAGTTCGTGATGTTAACCACTGATCCGTCAGCTATGGATATAGGGATGTCATGCGTTCTTTCATCAATACTAACGTACTCGAGCTCTTCAATAATTTTATGAGGGTGGTACTCAATGGTGCAATCGATGTAAAATCTGTGTGGTGAAGGATTGTCGACATGGTCGTTAATAGCCATTGAGTTTATCAATCTACGGAGATCATTCATTATCTGAATGTCTACGTCCGCATCAGGGTTCCCAGTAGCATTATCCAAATGAGCCCCGTATGAATGTAGAAAGTCCATCTGTTGGGCCGAATAAGGAAATGCGGACCTGATCAATGTTTCATAAACCTTGCCGTATATGATTTTCTGTTCTTGAAAGAATTCCAACTCTTCTGAAGCGAGATCATCTTGATGTTCTTGCAACAGTTGGGTTGAAAGGTCTTCGGCGAAGGCATTGAGGCGGTTTTGAAAGAGCTGAGGGTTGTTGGTGGCTTGATAAACTGCATATTCAGCTTCGATTTCTTCTATCAAGTTCCTTTGGTGTGGTGGGTACTCATTAGTGGAATCACGGATGACAGCCATCATGATACAAAAATCATCTTCGAATCTCTCAATAGCACTTATCATCTCTTCGTGATTAGAGTCGATAGGAACCTGAATGATTCCGAGAGGAGTGTCGATGATAGGACTTGTAGGAGTTGGAGGGATATGAGTGGAGCGGATATCTAATGGAATGTCAGTGTAAACGACGTCCTCATCGTCACTCTCTATTGCTTAGTTATTAGCATCCTGAGAGTCAGGATACTCTGTAGCGTCAGATGGTGGTTGAGTCTCGTCGGTGATCTGTGATATCGGCTGAGAAGAGTGCATCTCGATTTCTCTTTCCTCCTGAGAATCGGGATCATGGTTGAATCCAGAAGTATCTCCTTTCTCAAACTTGGTTTGAGATGGATCAAGGGCTGGAATCCCTCGAGGAGGTATATTTGGTAAGAACCTGGATTCTTTATAATACGCGATCTTCTTCAGGAGTTTGTTTCGTAACTATGGTTGTTGTATTGATAAGGCGATCGTGTTCTAGATATTTTCCAGATCACGGAATCGATGAAGGGTGAGAGGTTTGGTGGGATCTATGACTGATGCGATGAGTTTGTCCATTGTAAGTGCATAGTCCGCATCATGGGAGTAGTCAGTGAGTGGTTCTTCTTCCTCTGAATCACTATTACCTGATAGAGGGATGAAATTTTGATTATATTCTATCTGCATGATCTCTGCTGTCGGAAAATATGAACCAGTAAAGTAAGGAGGTGTCGACTGATCATCCTCCATGTCCTCCTCCTCTTCTTCTATCTCTTCTTCTATCTCTTCTTCTTCTTCTTCCATCATGTCTTAACCGTCAGAGATGAAGATTTTTCGTTCATCTGCATCGGGTGCCCTTTGTTCAGAGTCATCGTTTGAAGTTACACGATCCTTCGAGATATAGCATATTTCAACTTGGTCCATCATAGACCGATCAGTCTAATCAATTTTGTAGGTAACAGTTGCTCCATGAGATCAAAGACTGATGATCTGATTATAAACATCGGTGAGGGCACGTGCAGTGTTCATAAATGGTCTGCCTAGGATGATAGGAATGTTTATGTCTTCTTGTATGTCTATCACTACAAAGTCATTGGGAAATAGGAACTGATCTACCCTAACCATGACATTCTCTGCTATTCCCTTAGGTGTCTAATGGTTTGGTCAGTTAGCTGGATGCTCATTTTGGTTGGTGTAAGGGTTCCTAATTCTAGTCTGGTGTAAAGTGAGTATGGCATAAGATTGATACTAGATCCTAGGTCGGCTAGAGAGCGTATCGTGCCAGAGTGATAAATCGAACAAGGGAGAGTAAAACGTCCAGTATCTCCTAGTTTTTCAGGATTGGAGTTCTGAAGGATGGCTGAACATTCCATGTTCAGTGGAACATTAGGTACTTCGGGTACCTTGTCTTTTGTTGATAGGAGTCTACGGATGTACTTCGAACTGGAAGGAGTTCTGGACACGGTGTCCAAGAATTTTCCATCTAGTCGGAAAGATAAGGCTTTGTAGACGGCCAAGAAATGGAATTCATACTTCCCTTTTTTGTGTAGGGTTAGACTTGGTGTGACAACCATCGAAAATATTAGGTTAATACCTAACTTAATTCCACCTAAATCTGGACCTGATCTTCTTAGGTTAACAGTTAGTACTGCTCGACAAAACTTACCACTGTTAGTTATAATTAGTACTGTTAGTAAAAGGGTATATTGTTGATTTCAGTTAACACTGCTAGTTGAAGTTAGTATTGTTAGTACATTAGTACTACTAGTAGGAGTTTCTACTGTTAGTGATGTTTCCACTGTGATGTTTCTACTGCTCTCGCAAAATCTTAAAGTTACTACTCTTATCATAGTTTCCACTGTTAGTACAATACTTCAGTTTCCACTGTTAGCACAAATTTCTACTGTTAGCTCAATTATCACTGTTTCTACTGTTAGCACTATTACCATCGGTTACCACTATTTATGTTTCTACTGTTTACATTGCTACTGCTAGTTCAGTTACCACTAGTAGTCGAGTTACTACTGCTTTCATTGGTTAACACTGTTTACATTTCTACTGCTAGTTCAGTTACCGCTGCTTGTTTCCACTGTTAAGGTAAATTACTTGGTGTCAAGGTGTTAATCTACTGTGAGTGATATGCTTAAACGATTTTAAAACCAACCAAGTGTTACCCACACACCCAGCAAATCATCCTGCCCGATTTAAAAGTTTTCAAAGTAGTTTAATATGAAAAGTAACCGTGCATATTCTGTAAAAAGGAACATCAATATTTGAAATAAAGATACCTGTGCACGCAGAAAGGATTATGATTACCTCTTTCCTCTCAAAAACGGCCAGCAAACCTATTTCCCATAAAACCAAATCAATTAACTTACACTCCCCATAAATCACCTCCACCCTCACCCAATCAAACTCTCTAATATTAATCATATACACTCTACACCATATTCAAAACACTCTCACCTATTCTCTCTCAAACTCTCTCTAAACTTATACCCGATTTTTAACTTAAACACCCAGCTTATTCGACACCTTTCATCAAATACTCGACCACTCCAGAAAACTTGCTCGATCTCAACTCTCTGTGGATAGAACCTCATCACTCAACACACACATTTCTGGTCGAAGAGTTAATTATGAAGTGCAAGATGTTTACATTTTATCCTGCACAAACCCATTTTCTGATTATTTTACTTCTGTCTTCATAATGTGCGTGCACTAGGGTTTTGTATCTGTAATTTCATGATGCTTTCTGTATAAAAACACTCCTAAAAACTATTCAAATCATTTACACTCGGAATTATAACAAATTATGTGATTTTGGTGAAGTAAGAGAGTTGGACAACTTTCTGTCCAGAATTTTTAGCCAACTTTGGAAGGCTGTAACTCCATGAATGCTCCACCCAAAAGTGATGATTTTTCTTTTAAGATTTACATTTAAGTGTTACCTTTCAAACCCGACTGATTTCATGCAAAAATATTAAGATTCGGGTCTTCAAACACTGGTTGAATGACAAAGAGGTGAGACTGTCATGCAGTGGCAGATTTCTCCACCTAACTTTGGACAACCATATCTCCTTCTATTCTTCATGAAAAGTCTTGATTTTTAATCTGGGAGTATTTGATATGATAACTGTAATGTGTAAAAATTTCATGGTCTAATTCGACTCTCAAACAGTTGATGATCACGGCTTAGTTCATCAGATTTTAGAAACTGATGTGATTTTATGTGAGAAACTGTTGCATGGGTCGATACCTTTAAAAATCACACAAAAATTTAATCATGCACCAAATGACCTAGTATTTTGAGGTGCATCAAGGAGATGCCCAGAAAACGTTTTAGTCTTGATAAAAGAGTCACGAAATAAACAACAAAACCCGGGCAGATTCGTTATTTTAAAATAGTGGATGATCAATTCGTATGAACTCATATATTAAAGCATATCACTAGACATTAATGGACACATTTTTACTTGGACTAGGTCTCGGTTAGAGATTCATTCCAGATTGTAACTTGCTCACAGATTATACTCGTTAGTTCAACTCACAAGGTGAGTTCACTGTCCCTCTTTTTACTATTTTCTGTTTTGGTGCTGAAAAGCATGATTATACATTTTACCAACTTGGTTTTGCTCTTTATGAACTTACAAAACTGTTACTGTGCAATTTTATGCGAATTGGGGTATGTCATATTGTTATGCTTGAGTATTATTGCAAAGTCCCCGGGAACTCACACTACTAATTAACTCGTGGCTACGAGCCGTGGATATTATGGGTAGCATGCTATTTAGGGTAGACCATCCCTCACTCACACTTCAACGTGGGTGCATAATATCACCATTACTCATGTTAGTTGAAGAACGTGGAGCTATAGGGGCAAACCTCAGTCGGATAATCGGATTAGTAGTGGTCTCATGGCATGAACATTTACTTACTTATACCTCCAATTCTTTTCGCATTAACTTTATCTATGTCCCCGATTGGACAATACACTCGTCCCCGATTTGGACAGTTTACTTGGTTTATTGGTTATAAACTGTGAGCTCAACAACTATGGCCATAGTTGACTCTTTTGTTTTGTCATGCTTTTCAAGAGATTGTCGGTAAGTTGGATCATATGTGGGCACGTGCATGGGAGCATTTTACATTCATGAACCCCTTTTGTGAAATGTTGAAGCTTGATTGAACAATGTTAAAAATTGTGTGAAAGTTTCTTTATGTAACAAGAAACGGATTAACAAAATGTTTTGATGCCTCTAAGGCACTTGTAATGTATGGTATTTATCTTATAACATTGGCGTTTTGAATCGCTTTTCTGTTACACCTTGTGTTTCCGCTTTAACGGGGTGTGACAGGTTTGGTATCAGAGCCAAAGGTTATAGAGAATGCCGGTTTTTCAAATAAAACCTAACTATAACCAAAACTTTTGAAACAACATTTTCTTAAAAGCACTAAACATAATACTAGTTTAACTAAGCCAAGCATCCCATTATTTAGCCTCAATTAGGCATAGCTTGATCACCTATGTCTAATTCAGGAAAGATCATGAGATATTTGGAGTGGTTACGCCCGAATTATGTTTATGTTGACATTCCGCTATGTACGTGCACTGCATACTATATGATCCACATCAATATTATCAGTAACCCCATATACTTTCATTTTCAGTATCATCATGTCTCAGTCATCATCTTCCCGTACTCCCTATTCGGCTGATGCATCTGGATACGTTAGTAGTCGTCCTAGGAACCAATCACCTAGTACCGAATGTGAAGCGAGCAGTGATGAAACCGCCCATACCATTAGGGCATCACCAGCACCTATCCCACCACAGCCAGCCCTGCAGGTCCACGTATTAGGCATACTGCGAGGATGAGAGTTGCAGACCCTGTCAGAGTGACACTGAGAGCACCATCACAGGAAATCCCTTCCCGGGAAATGGATCCCCGACCCTCTCAGCCCGTTACGGGTGAGTATCACCTTGGCGAGCAGCACGCCCCCGTTCCGACACGTGTCACCGATAGGTATACGTGGCAGGAACGTATGAACAACTACGTGAACCCTGTCATGTCCCGACCAAGGGAAGCTTCGACGTCTCGCACTGTAACAGGAATACCAGCGGGTCACGGGCCCGGGATGACCGCGGAGGAGCTCAGGAGGATGTATATGATGACGATCGAGATACACAATTGTCGAGGAAGGATTGAGCACTAGGGACAGCTCCTGTATGAGATGTCAGAAGTAGTGGAAGGGCTGTCACACCAAGCGGTCAGGGCTTTGACATCTGCTGATTCGGCTAGGAAAACCGCTAGGAACTTAGTGTGGACTTGCTTAGGGTTGGGCCTGTTGGTGTTGATTGTATTTGTTTGGCTTCTTTTGGTAACCATGTCATAGATTTTACCCTTAATTTGGAAGTAAACTGTTGTCTTTTGATTTTATTAAGTTGTAGTTTGGAAGGCTGAAGGCCGAACATTTATGTATTTTGGTATTATCTATTTTCCAAGGAGATGAATACTTATGATATTATAATTTCTTGCACGCTCATTACTACTTTGCATATCTGTTATTACCAAACGTTACAAAATACAACATGCGAAATTCTTAGCTATAACTAAGGTTAAACACGTATACATTTCTGAAACAAGACTTTGTGAACATCGTAGAATCATGCCTCCAAGGAGAAACCCAAACAACGTGGCTGACCAAATAGCCCAGCAACTAAATGCGGCAATACCAAATCTTGTCGCTCAAATCACCGCTAGTCTCAACGCTACTCAAGGAAACCCGGAAGGACAAACCGCCAACAACAATCAGGGGTGCAGCTACAAAACCTTCATGTCATGTAGGCCCAAGGAGTTCTTTGGGACGGAAGGTGGTGTTGGACTATTGTCATGGATAGAGAGCATGGAGTCGGTGCTCCACATTAGCAAGTGCGCAACTACTAACCAAGTCGAGTATGCCGCTTGCATGCTTCAAGGAAGAGCTTTGACCTGGTGGAACAATCAGATTCAAAGTCGAGGTCGTGAAGCTTCGTATAACCTCACATGGGAAGAATTTAAGAAGTTGTTAACTGAAGAGTACTGCCCAAAGGACGCACTCCAGAAACTGGAATCTAAATTCTGGAATCACTCCATGACTGGAACCGACATTGACAAGTACACCGCCCGTTTTCACGAGCTTGCAAGATTAATACCCCACATGGTTACTCCGGAGGAGAAAAGGGTCGACAGGTACATCTGGGCATTGATGCCTGAAATCCGGGGAATGGTTACCGCGGCAAACCCGACAACCATACAGTCCGCGGTGGTCTTGGCAAATCGCCTAACAAACGACGTAATTAGATCAGGCGGAGCGTTAAAGGGGAATGATGCCGGTAAACGGAGACTGGATAACCATTCGAGGCAAAGAGGTGACGGTAATTCGGACAAAAGGCAGATGGTGGCAAGGAATCTTGGCATAGCTGTCCAAGGGCCAAAGCAATACAATGGTCCGCACCCAAAGTGTAACAAGTGCCATTTCCATCATTCAGGAAATTGCCCGGTGTGCGAAAGGTGTAAACAGACGGGCCACTTCACCAAGTATTGCAGAGCTGGAAATGGGAACAATCGGCCGAAGGCAGCATGTTTTGAATGTGGAAGCCAAGATCATCTCAAGAATGTCTGCCCAAAGCTGATCAGAGTCCGTAACAACAACGCTGGAAACCAGAGAGGGCCAGCGCGGGGCCGGGCATTCGTCATTGGAGCTGAAGAAGCAAGGCAGGATCCAAATGCAATGACAGGTACGTTTCTTTTGAACAACCACTAAGCATCAGTGCTATTTGACTCTGGAGCGGAAAGGAGTTTTGTCTCGCTAGAGTTTAGGCCATTAATTGAATTGAACTCGGTGAAACTAAAAGAGATATTTACTATTGAATATGCTAACGGTCATGAATTCGAGGCTAGAGACATAATATTAAATTGTACTTTGAGCCTAGCTGATAAGACGTTTAATATCGACCTAATACCGATTGAGCTGAAAAGCTTTGACGTAGTTGTGGGTATGGACTGGCTAACAAAAGTCCGAGCGGAGATTGGCTGTTTCGATAAGGTTGTTCGAATACCACTCCAAGACGGAGAAACCCTTGTCATACAAGGAGATAAACCCGGTAGAGAATTAAATATTGTGTCGACTTTGAAGATGCGTAAGTACCTGGAAAAAGGGTGCTTTGTATTTCTGGCACATGTGGTGGAGAAAAGATCGAAGGAGAAGCGTATTCAATACATTCCCGTGCTAAGAAATCACCCCGATGTATTCCCGAATGATCTACTTGGACTTCCCCCGCCTAGGCAAGTCGAATTCCATATCGACCTAATTCCCGGAGCGGCGCCCGTAGCAAAGACACCATATCGTCTGGCACCGTCCGAGATGCAGGAACTGTCAGGGCAACTCCAAGAACTTCTGAGTAATGGGTTAATTCGGCCAAGTTCATCGCCCTGGGGAGCTCCAGTTCACTTTGTCAAAAAGAAAGATGGATCTTTCCGTATGTGCATAGATTATAGGGAACTCAACAAGTTGACAATAAAGAACCGATACCCCCTCCCCTGAATTGATGATCTATTCGATCAGTTGCAAGGCGCGTCTTATTTCTCAAAAATCGACCTTCGGTCAGGATACCATCAGTTGAGAGTCCGTGATGTGACACCCGACACTTTAGGTTAATTGTTAAACCTAGCTAGAAACCCTACTTACTTGTATTTAGTTGGTATTAGGCTAAATATCTGTAATTACCTGTATATTTGAATATACACTTACGTGATTATGTGTTTATCTGTAATTACGCGAAACAACCGGACGAGGTCCGACAATCTATACGGCGTTGGTGATAACTTTTCATAAATAATGTAAACCTATTTTATAAATTAAATAGTAATTATTTACCCTATATTATTGTTATTAAATGGTAATATACGAAAAACCTAGACGTTTTGCTAAAACGTAACAAAAGAAACAAACACGCGCGAATCGCGCTTGACACCCGAACGAAACCGATAAATACTTTGAGAATATTCAATAAAGTATTTTAAAGATATTGGTTAAATTAAAATAGTGATTTCGTATCCAAAATAAAACATAAAAGTTAAACGTTAACGGTTTGATTTTAAAACGCGAGAAAAACATTTTAACCAATCGAATAACATAACACGGGCTTGAGAAAACTATTGTGCAAGCCCAAGGCTTCCTTGGACCGACCCAACTGAGCCCAAATCGGCCCAAGAGCCCAGCCCAAACCCTTGGCCCAAAAGCCCACCCTATTTAAAGTTACATTTCTTTCATTTCCCCCATTTCACACCAAACAAACACACACACACCTCTCTTTCTCTCCCAAATCTCTCTGCTCTCTCTCTCTCTAAAATCAGACCAAAAACATCCCAAGAACACCACCACCATCACCAAAAATCCGGCCACCATCACCACCATCATCATTCACCATACTTTCAAGAAGAAATCAAGCCGAAAACGCTAGAAAACGAGCTCTCAACGTCCATCTCTTTGTACTTTCATCCTCCTCTTTGTAAGAACTTAAAAACCCTTCTAAAACACTTCCATAAACATGTTATAAAGTTCACTTAACAAGGAAATGTCCAAAATATAACATAAAAACGTTTTTCATGGCTTAAAATGTTCAAGAACTAAACATGCATTTTCGGGCAGAAAAATAGCTCGACTTTGGGAGGCTGTTTCTCCCTCAAAACTTGACCAAAATGGACGATTCAAAAGGCAAAAATTAAACTTTTGGATCCTGTTTGATACCCGAAATGATTTTTACAAAAACATGTGTCTGGGCTGTCGAAAAAGACAGAAATTTCATCTCTCTTGTTTTAATCATAACTCGGGATATACACCTCCAAATGACCTGAAACCACTGCCAAAAGTTCACAAAATTTGTTAGGTACAAATGTAGTTCAGATAACTTTTTCTGGAAATGTGTAGATTTTGCCCAGAAATCCGATCTTGTTGCATGTATCCGGATTGGTCACTTTCTGATCTTAGGGAACAAACGGAATATTTAAAAATACTTAGGAGTACCCAAAAATTCTGGAAAAATTAATTTAGAAAGCTAACATACTAAGGAACAACATATATTTTTCTTGAATTTTTATTTGAAAATTTGGAACCCGAAATAAAATTCACAAAAACTGACCTGTTATAGGCCTCTGTGTCGTAGAAGCCCAGTAGTCTGCGACACAAGCCTTTTGTGTCGCTATAAACCGAATCGTCACATTAGCGACACAAGCCTTTTGTGTCGCTATAAACCGAATTGTCACATTAGCGACACAAGCCTTTTGTGTCGCTATAAACCGAATCGTCACATTAGCGACACAAGCCTTTTGTGTCGCTATAAACCGAATCGTCACATTAGCGACACAAGCTTTTGTGTCGCCATAAACCGAACCGTCACATTAGCGACACAAGCCTTTGTGTCGCATAAACCCTTAGTGTCGCATAACCCTTAGTGTCGCATAAACCCTTAGTGTCACATAACCCTTAGTGTCGCATAAACCCTTAGTGTCGCATAATACCCTAGTGTCGCACAATGTCGACACTAGCCCAGTGTCGCTAAAAACACAAAAATCGATACGTTTTCCTTAAAGCAATATAAGCATAAATAAAAATTTTCCAAGCTGACCTGCCCCTTGGACCCAGCCAGGGGCTCTGCCCCTTGGACCCCGCCAGGGGTTGCCACCCCTTGGACCCCGCTGCCAGGGGCTTTGCCCCCGGACCCCCGTCATTAATGGGCTTCGCCCTTGCCACACTGATTAATTACCCATAACTGGAAAGTAGAAATACGCGTAACATAATTAATCAAAAGCTGTGTTTTCACAAAATATCACCAACGACCTGTACATGTTTTTCTAAGCACAAACGATAACTGAACAATTGGACATTTCTAATCGTGTGAACTAACTTAGGTGGACATTAACCCTCCACCTACATGATTGGCTTAAGTGGACATTAAAGCCCACTTATACAATCACTATAGATGGTCTTTTAAGACATCTACTTACACCACTTTACGCGTTTAGGGTGATAGAAGGTTTCCTTACGGGACACAGACACCCGCTATTTGTTATCTACTTGCTAATTGCTATATTTGCTTGCTAAACCCCAGGTGAGTCTTACAGCCCCACTTTTACTTTTACTGTTTTATATACTTTGGGGTGAGATACAAATGCTTAACTGTTTTTCATGAACACAAGTACTCGATTATTTTTACAAGATTGTATGAGTTGTTTTTAATCCATTAAAAGTCCTCAACACACATGGTTCGTTAACTGCGAAGGCGCGAGTGCTAGAGAATAGATCTATTATGGGAATGACACCCCCGTCCGGGTTACTACCTATAACCAAGTTAAAAACGGGCACTCTAGTATTTGTCATAAAGGTGTTTCGGATTAGACACCTCCGGGAGGCACAAAACGGGTTAGGCTTCGAACCGTGGGCTCATGGCAATTTCGGAAACATTAATTTTGTTTACTTTATTTGCTTGATTGCAAATCACGAATAAATCTTATGTTTCATAACTATGTTTTTACTGTTAAACCTGTGAGATTCACCAACCCTTTTGGTTGACCCTTTTAGCTTTGTATTCTCAGGTACTCAGCAACAGTAGGATTGCCCACAGGATTGCTAGCTACATCAAGTCACATGCATTATACGTATATGAAGATGTTCATATATTATTTTTGAAATATTTCGTTATGTACTAGAATCTTCAGGATATTATTTCGCGAACTCGAGGCTAATGTAAACTTTTAAAGTATTTCAATGTAACTACTTTTGTACTATTTTATAAACGTCTCATATAGAGTCGTTCGCTTTTACCTTTGTGTTGTGATTACTTGATTAGTCACGCCCCGACCCGAACCGCTTCCGCTGTACAAATTTGGGGGTGTGACAGATTGGTATCAGAGCCAAGGTTATAGCGAACTAGGTTGCATTAGTGGGCCTAGACTATAACCGTTAAGTTAGTATTCCTTGTTAGGTATAACTGGTTCAGATATTGCATCATTCGAACTTAATTTAACATAGCCTGATCAACACTGTACAATTAAAGGAGAATCGATGCAAGCTCCGAAATGGATATAATGAATGGGAATACATTAGAAGACTTAGACCGAGGATAGAAGTGGGACCAACCTTTATACGTGCTTATGTAATGGGTTTATAGATATATACATATACACCTACATATATATATATATATATATAACGTTACGTATACTAGACTTACTTAACCCGGGAAACGACAACCACCCCCTCTAATACGCTACTTGACCTCGAGAACGAGACTCAAATCTTGCCAATTACTATGGAGACACCCACGATAACCACTCACCCACGCGCATCGGACAACGACACTACTGAGGAGAACCCATCCGAAAGGGGACCCAATTGAGAAGATTCCGTCTGAGGATGAACCAATGGAACTAGAACCACACGAGAATTCGTCACCTAGGCGCGACACATCTATTTTCTCTATTTCGTACTCCCCTCTTCCCTCTAATCATAAACCTACGAACTGCTTGTGTTATATGCGATTAGAAGAACTACTAGGTCATCTCAGACTAACCCCATCTCGTTCAGAATAAGACTTATGCGACTTCTCCGAATTACAACGACTCCCGACACCTTTTATAAACTTCGGAGCCTATAAATCCTTCGGACTCATACCTTAAATGGTTTTAGGACTCGTTACGGACATTATGAGTTCCTAGTAATGCCATTTGGATTGACTAACGCGCCAGCGGTGTTCATGGACTTAATGAATAAGATATGTTGACCATACCTAGATAAGTTCGTGATTGTGTTCATCGATGAAATATTGACTTATTCAAGAAGTAAGGAAGACCACGAGCGCCACTTGGAGATAATTCTGGAACTACTTAAGGATCAGAAGTTGTACGTTAAATTCTCGAAGTGCGAATTTTGGCTTCGAGAGGTACACTTTCTTGGTCACGTGGTCAACGAAGAAGGAATCCATGTAGACCCAGCCAAAGTAGAGGCCATTAAGAAATGGGAAGCCCCAAGGACCCCTACGGAGATTCGTCAATTTCTGGGATTAGCTGGTTACTACCGAAGGTTCATCGAAAACTTTTCAAAAATCGCTAAACCACTAACAGAGCTAACCCAGAAGGCTAAGGAGTTTGTTTGGAGAAAAGAGCAAGAAGAAGCATTCGAAACGCTGAAGCATAGGCTATGCAACGCGCCAATCTTGGCATTGCCCGAAGGAACATAAAATTTTTTCGTGTACTGTGATGCGTCGTACCAAGGATTGGGATGTGTACTGATGCAAAAGAACAAAGTTATCGCATATGCATCAAGACAACTCAAAGAGCATGAGAAGAACTACACGACCCACGATTTGGAGCTAGGAGCGGTAGTTTTCGCCCTTAAGATTTGGAGACACTATCTGTATGGTACAAAGTGCACTGTATTTACTGATCACAAAAGTCTTCAGCATATCCTCGACCAGAAACTGCTCAACATGAGACAAAGAAGATGGGTAGAACTGCTTGGTGACTACGATTGTGAGATCAAGTATCACCCAGGCAAAGCTAATGTCGTAGCGGATGCCCTAAGTAGAAAGGAAAGGGTAAGACCCTCGCGGGTGCGAGCATTGGGAATGCTAGTTCAGACAAGTTTGAAAACTCGAATCCTGGAAGCTCAAGGTGAAGCAATGAGGCTGGAAAACATAAAGAATGAGACCTTACACAACTTGGATCAGAGATTTGAAATTAAGTCTGATGGAATTCGATACTTCAAGGAAAGAGTTTGGATCCCGAAAGTTAACGGTTTGAGAGAAATCATTCTCGATGAAGTCCATAGATCCAGATATTCGATTCACCCAGGAGCCGATAAGATGTACAAGGACTTAAAGGAATTCTACTGGTGGCCGGGAATGAAGAAGGACATTGATGTATACGTTGGAAAATGTTTAACTTGCTCTAAAGTCAAGGCCGAGCATCAAAAGCCATCCAGTTTGTTGCAGCAGCCAGAAATACCGCAGTGGAAATGGGAGCAAATATCAATGGATTTCCTAACTAAATTGCCCCGGACGGCAAGAGGGCATGACACGATTTGGGTCATTGTGGATCGACTAACGAAGTCTGCACGCTTTCTCCCAATCCGAGAAGATTATAAGATGGAAAAGCTCGCTCAGATTTATATCAATGAGATCGTTGCACGTCACGGAATACCCCTCTCAATCATCTCAGATAGGGATGGTCGTTTCACATCACGTTTTTGGCAAATACTTCAGAAGGCTCTGGGTACTCAACTGAACTTGAGCACCGCCTACCACCCCCAAACCGATGGACAAAGCGAACGAACCATTCAAACCCTGGAGGACATGTTAAGAGCCTGTGTAATTGGTTTTGGAGGAAACTGGGATAACCACTTGCCCTTAGTGGAGTTTTCCTACAACAATAGCTACCACACGAGCATAGGATGTGCACCGTTTGAGGCCTTGTATGGACGTAAGTGCCATTCACCACTCTGCTAGTTAGAAGCAGGAGACAGGCAGGCAACCAGACTCGACATTATACAAGAAACAACTGACAAGATCATGGCTATCAAGGAAACGTTGAAGACTGCCAGAAGTCGACAGAAAAGTTATGCGGATAACCGCAGGAAACCTTTAGAGTTCCAAGTAGGTGATAAGGTACTTTTAAAAGTATCGCCATGGAAAGGCATGATCCACTTTGGAAAGCGGGGAAAGCTAAATCCAAGATACGTTGGACCCTTTGAGATATTAGAAAGGATTGGTCCAGTCGCTTACCGACTCGAGCTGCCTCAAGAACTCAGCAACATTCACAACACGTTCCATGTATCCAACTTAAAGAAATGTTTATCTGACGAAACGCTTGTTGTCCCCCTCGATGAAATTCAAATAAATGATAAACTAAACTTCGTAGAAGAGCCACTCGAAATTATGGACCGCGAGGTCAAAAGACTGAAACGCAGTAAGATACCCATTGTTAAGGTTCGGTGGAATTCACGTCGAGGTCCTGAATTTACTTGGGAACGAGAAGATTATATTCGACACAAATACCCGCACTTATTCCCAAGCACTCCGACAACCGATGGAATGAATTGAATTTCGGGATGAAATTCTTTTCAACAAGGAGATAATGTGACAACCATCAAAAATATTAGGTTAATAACTAACTTAATTCCACCTAAATCTGGACCTGATCTTCTTAGGTTAACAGTTAGTACTGCTCGACAAAACTTACCACTGTTAGTTATAATTAGTACTGTTAGTAAAAGGGTATATTGTTGATTTCAGTTAACACTGCTAGTTGAAGTTAGTATTGTTAGTACATTAGTACTACTAGTAGGAGTTTCTACTGTTAGTGATGTTTCCACTGTGATGTTTCTACTGCTCTCGCAAAATCTTAAAGTTACTACTCTTATCATAGTTTCCACTGTTAGTACAATACTTCAGTTTCCACTGTTAGCACAAATTTCTACTGTTAGCTCAATTATCACTGTTTCTACTGTTTACATTGCTACTGCTAGTTCAGTTACCACTGGTAGTCGAGTTACTACTGCTTTCATTGGTTAACACTGTTTACATTTCTACTGCTAGTTTAGTTACCGCTGCTAGTTTCCACTGTTAAGGTAAATTACTTGGTGTCAAGGTGTTAATCTACTGTCAGTGATATGCTTAAACGATTTTAAAACCAACCAAGTGTTACCCACACACCCAGCAAATCATCCTGCCCGATTTAAAAGTTTTCAAAGTAGTTTAATATGAAAAGTAACCGTGCATATTCTGTAAAAAGGAACATCAATATTTGAAATAAAGATACCTGTGCACGCAGAAAGGATTATGATTACCTCTTTCCTCTCGAAAACGGCCAGTAAACCTATTTCCCATAAAACCAAATCAATTAACTTACACTCCCCATAAATCACCTCCACCCTCACCCAATCAAATACTCGACTCTCTGTGGATAGAACCTATTTCATCAAATACTCGACCACTCCAGAAAACTTGCTCGATCTCAACTCTCTGTGGATAGAACCTCATCACTCAACACACACATTTCTGGTCGAAGAGGTAATTATGAAGTGCAAGATGTTTACATTTTATCCTGCACAAACCCATTTTCTGATTATTTTACTTCTGTCTTCATAATGTGCGTGCACTAGGGTTTTGTATCTGTAATTTCATGATGCTTTCTGTATAAAAACACTCCTAAAAACTATTCAAATCATTTACACTCGGAATTATAACAAATTATGTGCTTTTGGTGAAGTAAGAGAGTTGGACAACTTTCTGTCTAGAATTTTTAGCCAACTTTGGAAGGCTGTAACTCCATGAATGCTCCACCCAAAAGTGATGATTTTTCTTCTAAGATTTACATTTAAGTGTTACCTTTCAAACCCGACTGATTTCATGCAAAAATATTAAGATTTGGGTCTTCAAACACTGGTTGAATGACAAAGAGGTGAGACTGTCATGCAGTGGCAGATTTCTCCACCTAACTTTGGACAACTATATCTCCTTCTATTCTTCATGAAAAGTCTTGATTTTTAATCTGGGTGTATTTGATATGATAACTGTCATGTGTAAAAATTTCATGGTCTAATTCGACTCTCAAACAGTTGATGATCACGGCTTGGTTCATCAGATTTTAGAAACTGATGTGATTTTATGTGAGAAACTGTTGCATGGGTCGATACCTTTAAAAATCACACAAAAATTTAATCATGCACCAAATGACCTAGTATTTTGAGGTGCATCAAGGAGATGCCAAGAAAACGTTTTAGTCTTGATAAAAGAGTCACGAAATAAACAACAAAACCCGGGCAGATTCGTTATTTTAAAATAGTGGATGATCAATTCGTATGAACTCATATATTAAAGCATATCACTAGACATTAATGGACACATTTTTACTTGGATTAGGTCTCGGTTAGAGATTCATTCCAGATTGTAACTTGCTCACAGATTATACTCGTTAGTTCAACTCACAAGGTGAGTTCACTGTCCCTCTTTTTACTATTTTCTGTTTTGGTGCTGAAAAGCATGATTATACATTTTACCAACTTGGTTTTGCTCTTTATGAACTTACAAAACTGTTACTGTGCAATTTTATGCGAATTGGGGTATGTCATATTGTTATGCTTGAGTATTATTGCAACGTCCCCGGGAACTCACACTACTAATTAACTCGTGGCTACGAGCCGTAGATATTATGGGTAACATGCTATTTAGGGTAGACCATCCCTGACTCACACTTCAACGTGGGTGCATAATATCACCATTACTCATGTTAGTTGAAGAACATGGAGCTAAAGGGGCAAACCTCGGTCGGATAATCGGATTAGTAGTGATCTCATGGCTTGAACATTTACTTACTTATACCTCCAATTCTTTTCGCATTAACTTTATCTATGTCCCCGATTGGACAATACACTCGTCCCCGATTTGGACAGTTTACTTGGTTTATTGGTTATAAACTGTGAGCTCAAAAACTATGGCCATAGTTGACTCTTTTGTTTTGTCATGCTTTTCGGGAGATCGTCGGTAAGTTGGATCATATGTGGGCACGTGCATGGGAGCATTTTACATTCATGAACCCCTTTTGTGAAATGTTGAAGCTTGATTGAACAATGTTAAAAATTGTGTAAAAGTTTCTTTATGTAACAAGAAACGGATTGACAAAATGTTTTGATGCCTCTAAGGCACTTGTAATGTATGGTATTTATCTTATAACATTGGCGTTGTGAATCGCTTGTCAGTTACACCTCGTGTTTCCGCTTTAGTGGGGTGTGACACTTGGGCTCGATTGTCGGTGGAACAGGAGTTTCTTCCTTCACCGGAGAAGGAATGGAAGGCTGGCTCGGTGCCGCCTTAGTGTCTATAGTACTAATCTGTTTGGCTTCTTCTACGTGGGGGTTGTCTACTGTGTTACTAGGAAGGTTACTCTGAGGCCTAGAGTCAAGACGTTGAGCTAATTGTCCAATCTGGGTCTCAAGATTTTTGAGAACGGCCAGTTGATTCCTTAAGAATAAGTCGGTTTGGTCTTGTCTAGCGTTTGTCTTTTGGTTGACAATGCGTTGGCCTTGGATAAACTGACTAAGAGTATCATCAGTATTAGTAATAGGTACAAGGGTATTAGTGGGCTCACTTGGTTAAGCTGCATCGGGCGCAATAAAAGATAACGGTTGGTTATAAGTGAGGTTGGGTTGTTGTTGATAGGTTGGGTACCTAGGTTGGTAATTGGGTTGATAGGGTGGTTGATTATTCCTAGGTGAATATTTAGTGCCTCTAGTCCTAGTCGATGAGGTTCGAGCGAAACCAGGCGGATTTTGTGAACGAACTGAAAATTGAGCGTAGTAGACCGTACCATCAGCTGGGTCCTCGTACTCAAAATGATATTCTTCCGTTGGAGGGTTGGTGCAGTTTTGACATGCTTGTACTTGGTGGACATGCTGTGGCAGTTTCTTCATTTCTCTAATTTGTTTCGCTAGAGTTTCGATTTGCTCAGTCAAGGACTTGATTGCCTCAGTCTGGATTGGGTTGTAAGCTGAAAGTGGTGCCGATGATGAGGATTGCTCATCGGATTTCTAATCGTGGTGGTTCATAGTCATGTTTTCGATCAGACTCCATGCCTCTTCAGTTATACACTACATGAGCTTACCTTGAGCAGCGGCATCAAGGGTAGTGCGATGGTTTGGAGCAAGACCGTTGTAACACGTGCAGAGTTGGGTAGTTTTTTCGACTTGGTGGTTTGGGCATTTCTTTAGCAGACTCTTAAATCTTTCCCATGCCATATAGATAGATTCATCATGAGCTATTTGAAAGTTCGTGATGTCATTCTTATGGTAGGTTTGTTTAGCTGGAGGAAAGTACTTAGTTAGGAATTTTTTAGCCATATCTGTCCAGGAGGTGATAGAGCCGGTCTCTAATCCCTCAAACCAAGATAGGGCATGGTGAGTAAGTGAGTAGGGGAACATATATAGGCGAACTATGTCCTGATTAACCCCGTTCTGCTTGTAGGAATTGGACGTTTGGATAAATTTGTCTATGTGTGAATTAGGATCATCACGGGGTAATCCGTGGAATTGACAGTTTTCTTTTATTAGATGGACTATATGGTGTTTAAGTTCGAAAGACGTGCCGTCTGTTGGTGCATAAATGTGTGTCAGTCAGTTGGTCAACGTTTGTTCTGTTAAAGTTAATTAGTCTGAGTGTGTGAAGTATTAAGTTTGTATTTTCGAGTCTGTAAACGAAATGTAATTATAGAAAATACACAATATACTGTTCAGGCGACACAGAGCCTGTGTCGCTATAGCGACACAAAGGCTGTGTCGCAATGGGCTGGGCCTGCGACATAGGGCTTGTGTCGCAGGGTCCAGTAGGGTTTCTATATATATCGAGTTAGAATTTCATTTTTGGTTGATCAAACCCTAGAGAGAGAGATACGGCAGAGAGAGTGGGAAGAGAGAGTTAGTGAGTTTGTAATCTTTATTCTTCAATTGTTAATATATACGAAAAGATTATAAATCGTTGTGTTTGTATTTACGTTTCAATTGCTTGATTGATTGTTTCCGCCTTTCAATTAAGTCAAACGACAAGTCTAGATCCGTGATTAAGGGAACCAACAAGTGGTATCAGAGCCTTTGGGCGTTTGTTTAAAGATTTGATCGTTAATTGAAATGTTTTCGGTTTGATTCGTGGTTTTTTTGGTGGTTTGATCAACGCTTTGGGTCCAATCAGTTGAATATTTAGCTTCTGGAAGTGTATTTCTGGGTTTGTTCATCAATTATCGTTCGAAATTCGTTAGGGTTTCGAAAATTTTCGATTTTTAGGGTTTTTGGAGCTGCTGGCCGCGACATTGCGACACTAGGTGCGACACAAGCTTTAGCGACACAGGCGTTAGTGACACAATCAGCCTTAGCGCACAAGCAGCGACATAACCTTTGTGTCGTATTTAGGGTTTTCGCGACATAAGCTTGCGACACCAGATCGGATTTTGCGACACTAGCTTGCGACACTAAGGTGCGACACTAACTTAGTGTCGCTAAAGTTAAAAAAAAAAAAAAAAAAAAAGGACGAAAAAGTCTTAATTTTGGCGGGAAATTTTTCGCATGACCAAATTTTGTTCTTAAGCTTAAAAGTTCTTAATTTTGATTTTGAAAAAGTTTCGTTTTACTCGGACAATTTTCGATATTTTCGAATCAAATTTTGGAGGGAAAAGTCAAAATGACGAAATTTTGGTACATTTCTGGATTAAAATGTCGCTTAAAAGCTTTTCACAATTACTAAAACATAACAATGAGATCGGTAGCACTAATAAACCTCCATTATTCACTGCCAATACTCCTTATGTTGAATGGAGAATACAATTTGAGGCATTCATCGCTGTCAATGATCCTAATATGCAAATATATTTAGAGAAAAGATATGAACGTACTCTTAGAACTGGTGTTTTTCCCAGAGAAGCTCCATTTAAGCCTATCAAATCCATGAATCCTGAAGAACGCAAGGCTTATGATACTGAAAGGAAAACACATGCTGCGATCACCATGGCATTATCACAACCACTCATGAAGCAATTTAGACATCATGAGCTTGCATATGATTTATGGCAAGCCATTAAAGAATTGTTGCGGTGGAAGTGAGCAATATGAGAAGAATAAATTGCAGCTAGTGAAGAAACAGTATGAGTTGAGCGATAATCAAGTTCTCATGGCTCACATCACGAGTAAATCTGAGGTACCCATTGAAGAGCCATTATCTTGTGTGTCTTGTATCAAATTGACTAACAAAGTTAACAGATACAGTGAGGATACTGAACGCCTGAATTCTGATTTAGAAAACCTTACTCGGGCAAATAAAATTTTGAAAGATAATGAAAAGGCTTTTGATAAGAAACTAGATGCTGCGTTTTCTGACCGGAAAGAATTAAAAGCTAAGATTTTCAGTCACCAAGATGCAATTGATAGTTATATAAAAATGATTGCTTTACTAAGAAATGATCTTGCTGAAAAACAGTCTCAAGTAGATGACTTAAATTGAAAGATTTCAAATTTTTCAACATCCTCACTGGTCTTTGACGAGATTCTCCAATCGCAAAGGACAGATACGAAAAGTAAGGCTGGTCTTGGTTACCACTTTGTACCACCTCCTTCTGACTATCTGCCAATGCCTTCAAGGGATACTGCCAAAGACTTTGTGCCTACTTTTTCAAAAGTAGATACAACATCTGTTGCTGAGTCAGTTTTTGATACAGCAACTACTGTTAAAAGGCCTGAGTTTGTTAAGGCTGAGTATGTATCTCCTGTGTGTGTTGAGGAGATTGTTGAAATGGAGGACTTAATAGAAGAGTCTGAGGTCAAAGTTGAAAAGGTTAATGTTAAGCCTGAAAATCATATAATTACTAATGAAACTGAACAAGTTTTAAATAATAAGGGCAAAACTAAGGTTGTAAATGAATCCGACTCTGCTAAAATCTTAAAGAAGGATTTAAGAGGAAAATCTTCACATAACTCACACTCATCTGTGACTAATCTGAAGAAAGAGAAAACTATTAATAAATCAGTTAAAGAACAACCTTCAACATCAACCTGTTCAACTTTAGAGGCTTCTACATCAACATGTACGCATAAGTGTTCATTAACTGTAAATGCCTCAACCTCTAAGCCTCCCTCAGTAAATCCTCCGTCGAAACAATTTGAGGGTAGTCATTGGAAAAGGTCGTATGTGGAACGGCGTTCGTGTTTTCGGTGTGGTCAACAGGGCCACATCATTAGGGATTGTCGGTTATTATCCCTAGATAGGTTTGGTAGAGGGATGCCAAGAACTTCCTTATTTAGAAATTCTTTTCAAAAATCTTTTTCAAGGCGTGGTTCATTTTCGCCTATATCTAGTTGTGCATCCAACTCTCCAAAACCTATGGCTAGAGTAAACAAAATTGTGCCTAGTAGACCTGCTGTTCAAAAGCCCAACATTGTTGAAAACAAATCATCTGAACCTAAACGCGTTTGGAAACCTAAATCCACAAACAACACATCAATGAAATCAACTGAGTTTTTAAAATATCATAAACTCATTGATGTGATGGTTATGGACGATAGTGGACAACCCAAGTCTATCAAGGCTTGGGTGTCTCATAAGTACTAATGTTTGTTTGTGGTGATGCAGTCCAGTTTTTGATAGCTAATACTTTTAGTGACTGCAAGGATGTGATCAGGTGTGGTGATGATGTTTGAGCGAATGGATGATATTTTTGAAATGAAACAAGGTGGTTAAAAAGTGCTAAAAGAATTTGAATTTGACTTGATATGTGACTTGAAATTTTTTTCTGTTTTGTTTAATATTTATTTACTTGTTTGTTTTTGTGTAAAGAATTTGCTGTTCAGGGGGAGAAATTTTAAAAATTGGGGTTTAAAAAGTCAGAAACATATGAACATACAAATTCTTGAAAAAGACGCAACTGCCACTCTTTATACTTGTTAGTATTAGAGAAATGCAAAAGTTGCTACATTTCTAAAAATAGACGTTGAATTGTGTCTGTAAACAATTGGGGAAATGATAGTACATCAGGAAACATGCATAAAATGGAATTTTAAGATTTATGTTTGATGTGTCAGTAGATTTATCTAGCATAATTGAAATACCTTTTATAAATATTAGCTTCATCAAATGATGTATTGGTAGGCATTTGTTCTAAAGTTACTAAGAAGCTTAACTTTCAAATATGCATATTATTTTATATAAAGACATATTAATATGTATGACATTAAGTTGAAATAAGGGCATAATTGTCCAAAATATTTTGACACCTAGTCCTAATATTTGGATGATAAACATGTTATGATCTAAAATATAGGGTCTCTGTATGGAGTTATCTGGGGGAATATATTAGTCGTCTCCTCTGTTGTATGAAAATACAGACCTGGTTTCATCTAATATATTCTTAAAAAGCACTTAGGTACGTAGTCTATGTTAAGCAATAGACAACTATTACATACCCGTGGCATTCTTACAATTCCCAAATAAAATGTACAAATGTACAGAAAAGTCATAAAAAGATTGCCTAGTACTGGTTTGTGTTAAACTATGGTACTCTGTTGTACGAAAGTACAGAACTGTACCCTCTAGTTTAAAGTGTTCAGACTGGTGTTAGTTCAACCAGAACTACTGTTTATGTGACTTTGTTGTACGAAAGTACAGACCTGTCACCGCTAGCTTGGTTCTAAAGATACGTCCATACCCTCACCCTCTATATATAGAAAATACTAACATGTTTTGAGTTCAAATGTATATTTTAATGTGATTTATATACTATAATATGCATGCTAATAATAACACAAGTGGTTCATCTCATTATGAGTTGAAATCATATATACTTAGGTTCAAATGTCTAGATGGATAAAATATCAATAATCGTCTTGAAATAATCTTTATAACAGGTGATTTAAATATGCTAACTAAATTTAAAGTGGACAAATATACTGATAATCGAAATAACACTTACTATTCCTAATAATTGCATGTTATCCTGATATGATTCCTAACCAGACCAAAACAATTCCGTCCCCAAAAAGATTGTTTATTTATCGCTTTCAGTATTTTAATTGTGTCTTATAAAGAAAATTACAAAAATATTTTATTTCTGAGTTATTTTATTCAAGTTACATATCATGCTCATATTCAAAAGATAAAAATTGATAAGAGTTCTCCAAAGACTTTGAAGATAAATACTATTGGAGAAGCTATTGATGAAAGAGATGATGGTCACCGTAGTTGAAGATCTAATTGGATATCAGTCATATGAGACTGAACATCAAGACTTTTGAAGACCAAGCTATCTCAATGGGGGAGTTTGTTGGTGAAGACTAATTGAAGATTATTTGACCAAGCTGCTGACATGGGGGAGTTTGTTGGTGCATAATGCGTGTCAGTCATTTGGTCAAACAATTGTAATTGTCAAAGTCAATTAGTCTGCGTTTGTATCGTGTTTAGTGTGTATATGCGAGTATGTAAATGAATAGCGAGATAGAATATATATACAAATATACTGTTCATGCGACACAGAGCCTGTGTCGCTATAGCGACACAAAGGTTGTGTCGCAATGGGCTGGGCCTGCGACATAGGGCTTGTGTCGCAGGGTCCAGTAGGGTTTCTATATATATCGAGTTAGAATTTCATTTTTGGTTGATCAAACCCTAGAGAGAGAGAGATACGGCAGAGAGAGTGGGAAGAGAGAGTTAGTGAGTTTGTAATCTTTATTCTTCAATTGTTAATATATACGAAAAGATTATAAATCGTTGTGTTTGTATTTACGTTTCAATTGCTTGATTGATTGTTTCCGCCTTTCAATTAAGTCAAACGACAAGTCTAGATCCGTGATTAAGGGAACCAACAAGTGGTATCAGAGCCTTTGGGCGTTTGTTTAAAGATTTGATCGTTAATTGAAATGTTTTCGGTTTGATTAGTGGTGTTTTTGGTGGTTTGATCAACGCTTTGGGTCCAATCAGTTGAATATTTAGCTTCTGGAAGTGTATTTCTGGGTTTGTTCATCAATTATCGTTCGAAATTCGTTAGGGTTTCGAAAATTTTCGATTTTTAGGGTTTTTGGAGCTGCTGGCTGCGACATTGCGACATTAGGTGCGACACAAGCTTTAGCGACACAGGCGTTAGTGACACAATCAGCCTTAGCGACACAAGCAGCGACATAACCTTTGTGTCGTATTTAGGGTTTTCGCGACATAAGCTTGCGACACCAGATCGGATTTTGCGACACTAGCTTGCGACACTAAGGTGCGACTCTAATCCCTCAAACCAAGATAAGGCATGGTGAGTAAGTGAGTAGGGGAACATATATAGGCGAACTATGTCCTGATTAACCCCGTTCTGCTTGTAGGAATTGGACGTTTGGATAAATTTGTCTATGTGTGAATTAGGATCATCACGGGGTAATCCGTGGAATTGACAGTTTTCTTTTATTAGTTGGACTATATGGTGTTTAAGTTCGAAAGACGTGCCGTCAATCACTCGATAGCTGATAGGTCCACCTCGACCTTCGATTGATGGTTTGGTTTTTTCCGCGAGCGTGACATAAGCAGCCATCGTTGGTTGAGAGCGGGAGCGTTTTTCTTTGCGGGAATTTCGAATGATAAACTCAGGATCAAGGAAAGGAATGGTTGGCTCAGATCCGGAAGATCTAGTCATTCATCGGATAGGGTTTTAAAAGAATTTTTCGGGGTTTAAGAAGAGAAACTATCCTAGGGTTTACTAGAAAGAAAGGTTTGTCTGGAACGTCTTCAGATCTTACAGCTGGATCCCCGGCAGCGGCGCCAAAAACTTGGTGCACGCCCGGTCGTCGGGTCGGGCACAATCAATAAGTTTAGATATTTATATTTTGCGGGGCCTAAGTATACTTTAAAGCTATAGCGATAAGTATGACGTTAGGGTCGTTCAAATGATTCAGCTATATTGTGAAATGTTGACGTAGGAGACAGTCTATCTAACTAGTAAGGGTTTTAAAATTTTGTTGGGAGTTTTGTTTGATACTTAGGCAGAATAAAAGTAAATAAAAATGAAAATAAAATGGGTAGTCAGTAGTCAGGATAGGAAAGGTGTTTGTTGTGATTTAGTTAACCTGGTACTGGGATGATGCTTATGTTCTAAGTTATGAAAACGTCTTTTAAAAATTTGTATTTTATTTATCTTAAGTATATGTGAGGTAACCACTAGCTCCCTACTGATAGATTTCTCGAGCAGTATGTCACTGAGCAACTAGGGTATCGTCATTCTGATCGGAGTAGATTGCCCAGCCCCCAACGCTAACCTGTTACGGTATAGCGGCCTCTACGGATAGATATCCTAGGCACTTGAATAAGGCGACAGTCTAACTCGATGTCCGACCGTTCTTAACCCTACATGGATACTTATATTAATAAAACATTTAAGATTAAGACTTAGTGGGTGCTTTGATAACGTTCTATCGATGGGTTTGTAAAGTTCAAAGGTTTTTGGAAACCAGGATGTCACAAAGAATTATACTTATGGCTTTTCCATAGCTTCCACGGTGTACTACACCAGAGATATTTCCACAACTATACTAAGTATTCAGCCGTTTTACGGTATTTCCGTTGCTTCATACATTAATGGTTCCTCTGAACTTATTTAAGCTAAGTTTGTATCTAAGTATAGTAATTCATCCATCTATGATATAAGTCATCCCCTACTTTAATTTCCTAGGAAGTCCCTAATTTAATTTCGATGTACTTCAACGATCGGTTAAGATAGTATTTTCCCTAGTTTTATAAATTAGACCATGTACTTTTAAACACGGATAATTAATTTCCCCTAGATAAGGTTCGAGACGTCTTATCCAATAAGGTTTTAATCACGCTTACCGGTTGAAAGGCGTTAGTTTAAAATGAGGTTTAAAATCATAGATAGAAAGTTAATCAAAGCACAAGCTTTTCATAACATTATCCCAATTAATACGGCTAACTACATCACAATAAACACACAATAATACTACTCACTAATCATGATAATCGATCCTAAGACTAGCATAATCAAAGCAATATCATGCATTATAATTAAATAGATAAATGATAGATATAACCGTGGTAGTTGAAATAACTGCCGATAGATTACAACGAGCGAAACTCCGAATTATAAAATTGCCCCTCCGAGTATCTTCAACAAATATTACAATGTTGCCCTTTCGTTAGTCTCGTTAAATATTAACGGAGAACTAACGACTAACTAACTAACTGATCTAGAGTGAGAAACTAGAGAGAGAGTTGAGGTGGATGAGAATGGATGTGGATGATGAAAATGGTGAAAGAATGCATCTATTTATACAAGTTTCCCAACTGTATTTCTCAAGCGAATAAAAATCATTAAAAATACGGGCAAGCACCAAAATACGGGAGAGTTTGACCGTATACGGGAGGGAACCAATCGTATACGGGAGGGACCCAACCGTATACGGTGGAGCTTAGCCGTATAGGACTTGGCATAGGCTGTATACAGTCTAGACAGGCCGTATACGGTCTGTGCTAGGCCGTTTACGGTCTGTGCTAGACCGTATACGGTCTAGCTCAACCGTATACGGTTGAGCTCAATTGTATTTCGGTTCTTTGGATCTTTGTTTCTTCGTTCGGGCGTAACTTTTACGTCGTGTATCCGTTTTGAGCGATTCTTGCATCCACGGTTTCGTAATTTCCTAACGAACAAAATGACACTAATTAGAGGTTCTGTCTCGAAGTATAGGTCACAGGTCAATAAAATGCATGAACGAGAATACCATTGATCGTTTTTGCTCTATTTTACACGTTTTAAGTTCGTTTTAGCTGATTCTTGAAGCATCGTCTATATTTTAGCCCATGTAATGAATTTTACTAAATAATGATTTATTTCAAATGTTTTCATTAATAATGCGGCTAAAAAGGCGGGAAAACTATATGTAAAAACATGACTTTTTATGTGTTATCACTTATATATAACTTTATCAAATAAAAACCCAATTCGCCAAGTACAAAAGTTGTAACTCGCCGAGTAAATTTCTAAATGGGACGAATTACGGTCATGTCGTTGCCCTATTAGTCTAGTTAATTTGGGCTTTTGAATCACATCATTTGGACTCCGTATGAGAACGTTATAACCCAAATAGTGAAGCCTCGCAGAAAACTTAGTTTTTATCTTCTCTTTATCTTTTCTTCATATTTTGATCCAATTTATGTTCATTTAGCATTTCTCCTCTGATTTGAACCAAATAATAAAATATAAAGCTATTAAGTAACAAAATATAGGATTTTGCAATTAAATTAACTAAAAATATTGATATTGCAATAGAAAAACATGTACTAAATAGGCGATATCACTCGTCTTCATGTTCTTCTTCTTCTTCTTCATCATCATCATCTTTATCAGCACCAGGTATGTTAAGGGGTGGAAACTTCAAAAGTTTGAGAACGGAAAGCCCCGCGTTTTGTAAGACGGAATGTAGAGAAGTCATGTAAGAATTTTGTTTTCGTTGAGCCGTCAACATTTGCTTGACTTTTTCTTGGGTAAACATCTTTGGTCCTTGTGATTGGTTGTTTGGAGCATTGGATTCCCCAATCGCTAGGATTCTACCATGTCCTTTCTTCCACTTGCGATGGGTGCCCAAGACATCATCCACAATAGCATCCTCATCGATAGGAGTGGAACTCTTCTTTGTTTTCCTAGTCGGCCATTATTCTCCCCTAAAAGTTACAAACAATAATTATTAACAATTAACAGATCTATACAATTCTATATTTATCTAATAATTCAACACTTTAACAAATCTATACAACTCTAAATCAAAGATTATAAATTTTATATAATTCAATACTTTTTAGGTTATAACAATTAACCATGATAAAATTCTATCCTATGACCCATTTCTTCCGTTTGACTCATATAACCCATGACCTATATATTTCATGACCCATTTTCTCAATTTGACCCGTATAACTCATGACCCATATTCATGACTCATATATATTCCATTACCTTTAGCCAACATGATCCTTATAATCCATGACTCAATGACCCATATGAAACATATGACCCTTATAACCCTTTTAACCCTGAGTATGATTAAAAAATGGTTCATATTTTTTAGAGTAAAAGGAGTGGGGTGTCTACCATTTTGAATGTGATCACTCCCCCTCAATATGGTTCACAAAAAAAATTGTTCAATATGGTGGCTACCATATTGAATGGTAGCTTTTTTAATTTTACTTTTTGTGCGTGTAATATTATTTATAAAGGTAAATGTGTGTCCAATTTTCAGTTTGATGATTACGGGTGAAAGTTAATTTCAGTGTGATTTCAATATGAAAATGACATGGCACTGATGTGTCAAACTTTTTTCAGAGTGGTCAAAATGACCACTCCATTTGCTCTTAATGTCCAAGTATTGATTACTTGGTTTAACTTTGACACAAACACAAGTTTAGACTTACAAAATATAAAGACTTTATATTTAAGGGTAAAGACTAACTGTTGGTGCATATTTGTATGTCTGTCAGTTGGTCTTAGCTTGTAATAGTTTGTTATGTAATTACGACGTTTTGTCTACTATTAGTATATTACAAGTTTTGTTTTAGGCGACACAAAGCCTGTGTCGCTTATGCGACACAAGGCTTGTGTCGCATGAACTGGCTGTGCGACACAGAGCTTGTGTCGCAGGTCAGTTTCGGTTTCCCTATAAATAGAGCATTTCGGCCTCATTTGTGGGGTTGACGAATCCAGGGCTCCGTAGAGTATATTGTAAGGCATTTCAGTGTATCAAGCTAATTGATTATTATATCAATATACATTCGATTTGTGTTTGATTCGTTTGTGTTTTACGTACTTTATACAATCGTTTGAATTCCGCCTCTCGATTGTTTGTGTTGATCCGGTTAGGTCAAAGACAAGGGAACCTACAAGTGGTATCAGAGCCATTGGGCGTTTGTTTAAAGATTTGATCGTTAATTGAAATGTTTTCGGTTTGATTCGTGGTGTTTTTGGTGGTTTGATCAACGTTTTGGGTCCAATCAGTTGAATATTTAGCTTCTGGAAGTGTATTTCTGGGTTTGTTCATCAATTATCGTTCGAAATTCGTTAGGGTTTCGAAAATTTTCGATTTTTAGGGTTTTTGGAGCTGCTGGCCGCGATATTGCGACACTAACTTTTGTGTCGCTACTTGGGTTCCTGTTTTGTATTTGTGCGACACAAGCTTTAGCGACACAATCAGCCTTAGCGACACAAGCAGCGACATAATTTTTGTGTCGTATTTAGGGTTTTCGCGACATAAGATTGCGACACCAGATCGGATTTTGCGACATTATCTTGCGACACTAATGTGCGACACTAAGGTGCGACACTAACTTAGTGTCGCTAAAGTCTTTTGGCGGGAAATTTTTCGCATGACCAAATTTTGTTCTTAAGCTTAAAAGGTCTTAATTTTGATTTTGAAAAATTTTCGTTTTACTCGGACAGTTTTCGATATTTTCGAATCAAATTTTGGAGGGAAAAGTCAAAAGGACGAAATTTTGGTACATTTCTGGATTAAAATGTCGCTTAAAAGCTTTTCCCAATTACTAAAACATAACAATGAGATCGGTAGCACTAATAAACCTCCATTATTCACTGCCAATACTCCTTATGTTGAATGGAGAATACAATTTGAGGCATTCATCGATGTCAATGATCCTGATATGCAAATATATTTAGAGAAAAGATATGAACGTCCTCTTAGAACTGGTGTTTTTCCCGGAGAAGCTCCATTTAAGCCTATCAAATCCATGAATCCTGAAGAACGCAAGGCTTATGATACTGAAAGGAAAACACATGCTGCGATCACCATGGCACTATCACAACCACTCGAAGCAATTTAGACATCATGAGCTTGCATATGATTTATGGCAAGCCATTGAAAGGTGTTGCGGTGGAAGTTAGCAATATGAGAAGAATAAATTGCAGCTATTGAAGAAACAGTATGAGTTGGGCGATAATCAAGTTCTCATGGCTCACATAACGAGTAAATCTGAGGTACCCATTGAAGAGCGATCATCTTGTGTGTCATGTATCAAATTAACCAATAAAGTTAACAGATACAATGAGGATACCGAACGCCTGAATTCTGATTTAGAAAAACTTAGTCAGGCAAATAAAATTTTGAAAGATAATGAAAAGGCTTTTGATAAGAAACTAGATGCTGCGTTTTCTGACCGGAAAGAATTAAAAGCTAAGATTTTCAGTCAACAAGATGAAATTGACAGTTATATAAAAATGTGTTGGGTCACAAGGTTCCCAAAACTTAGATACAGATTAAATAACAGTTATCTCAACGTGTTAGTTTATATCCAAGTTTTATATCAAACAAGTTTAAATTAATCTAGGAGGAAAACAAGATTAATTTTAACACAGAGTTTATTATGAATCAAAGTATTATTCACAATAAAGTGTTTGTCTCACAAATATGACAAGGTATTCAAACCCACACAGATGGTTTGAATACGATCCAAGTAGTATACAAAGATACAGTTATCACTACAAATCTTCAGTCTGTGAACTTCAGTCTGTGAAGCCTTCTGTATTCAATCTTCATTCTTCAGATGATGAATTCATAAGTCTTCAGAAAGAGCATGGCTTTCAGTCTGTGAGGATCTTCAGTCTGTGCAGCACAGACTCAGAAACAATTCTTCAGTCTGTGTAGCACAGACTCAGAAACACAGACTCAGGAATTTCACTAAGTTTCCTGAATACAACTGAGTTAGATTTTGACTCTTCAGATTTATAACTTAGGTTTGATCATTGTTTTTCCCAACAATCTCCCCCTATCTGATGATGTCAAAATCTATTTACAAAAGATAATAGAGAAATAATAAATACTAAGGTGAATCATAACATATGGATCAAGACTTATATATATAAAGTCAGAATCACAGTTAGTTCACAAAAATATTACAATTATTACATAAGATTGTAAATCAAAAATCTAACAATCTTCAATCCTTTCTCTGAGCCCTGATCTCTTTCATCTTTTCCACTTTCCTCTTCAACAGTTCTTCCATTTCCTTATCAGATTTGTCTTCAAATTCTTGATACTCTAGGATGATCTTCTTGCAGATATCTTCAAGTCCAATCATCATCCTGAGTTGGGAAAGGTTGTTGAATAACCAGCTGATCAGTCTTCTTCTGAATGGTCTGGCTTGAGAATGTTTGCATTCCTTCAGCAGGGCAATGCAGTGTAGCAGAGACTCTCTATATAGTCCATTTTGATCCTGGAAGCACTCTATCCCATTGATATCTCTATAGCACAGACCTTCAATGTTGTCAGTCTGTACATAAGATCTATCTATGAAAACAATACCTTTGGGTAGAGGATGCTCCCTTCTCTGCTCATTCTCTGTGGATAACCCAGCTGACTTCTTCTTGATTACAAAATTATTTGCTATGCAAAACAACTTGTACTCTTCTTCTGAGATGAGCCCCAGACTGAGAACTAGCTCAATCAGGTAAGATAGCTCATCCAGAACTTCTTTCTTCAGATCCTTGTCAGCTGCACTCTTCAAAAGATTGGCAATGGATTGCCATTCCTTAAGCCCTAGAGTGTACAGTTCATCCACCCATACCATCTTCTTGCTCTTGGTCAAAGTCAGCTCCAGCTTTAATTTCTGTCCAATCTTGTTCAGATGACATTCTCTGATCTTCTGCTTGAGCTTTGACTTTTGGAAAGTGGCTTGTAGCTTTGGTTTCAGGCTCTCTATCTTCTGTAATCTTATTGACAGCTCTTCATCTTCTTTGATCTGTTGCTCAACTTGACTCATTCTGATCTGAGTCTGTGAACAACTTTCATCTTCTAACTCTTTGGAGAGCATGTCAACAAATCTTGCTTCCTTCAGCTTCTGCTCTTCAATTGATAATACATTTAAGTATTCGGTTAAGGTCATACCTTAAGCAGTAGCTTCTTGTTGCAAGAGTTCATCCTGTAGATTTGACAGTTCAGGATTTCTTGTTCCAGCAGCATGATCATCCACCATCTTCTTGATCTTGCTTAATCTTTCCTGCTTGGATAAGGCAATCTCCTTGCCCTTACCCTTATCCATTACTTCTTCCATGGTAGAGCTTGACCCAGGATAAGTGCTAATCAGGTGAGTACTTCTCCATCGCATTCTATCTTCAAGTTCACTTCTACCTGGAGGCAGTATTCTGGTTGATGTGGTTGGTCTAGCAGGATAGGCTTCAGCTTGAATGGCTTCAGCACTGATAATTAGAACATCAGTGCTTGCTGCTGGTTGCTCTGAGCTCTGAGTCTGTGATTGATGCTGTGTCTCAGTCTGTGCAGGTTCAGAAGGCACAGACTGAGACTCTCCAGTCTTGACTTTTGAGGATCCTTCACCTACACCTCTAAAAGTAGCATCATCTTCATCATCATCTGATCTTCTAAAAACTTCAGACTCAGAACTGCAGTCAGGATTGATGGCATCATCATCTTCACCATCAGTGTCCTGTTCTTCAGCCAGCTTCACAAACTGATCCCAGGTCTTGATCCCCTTCATCTTTGGTTGGGAATCAAAGATATCCCTTTCAGGAATCCTCCTGGCCATTCTTTTCATTTTTCTGGCTTTCTTGATTAACAGAGGTTGAACATCTTCTTCTTCTTCTTCTTCCCTTGGTCTTTTCAACTCCAGCTGACCTTGGGTTGAGATAGTTGCAATTGGGTCTATGTGTAAGACAATGGATGACTCCCCCTGAGTCTGTGCAACCATCTCAGCATGTTCACCTAACTGCAATCTCTCTTGCTCCCCCTCAGTCTGTGCACTCATATCTTCAGTCTGTGGCACAGACTGAGCTTCAGTCTGAGACTTCACCCTAGCACCTTCGGGTCCATCATCTCCATCATCTCCCTCACTGCTATCTCCCCCTAAATCTAAGGATTTATTATTTAAATCTTTATCTTTTGAGGTTTTAGCTTCTGCAGACCCATGCTTCATCTTCTCCCCCTTTTTGACATCATCTACCAAGTTTGAGAGGGTGGTCTGCATTTCATCTAACCTATTGGATACCTTTTCCTCCAGCATATCCACTTTATCCACCATAGTAGAGACTAGATGCTTCATCTTCTCTAGCTCTTTCTTATTATTATTGAACTCAGTCTGTACCCATTCAGACAACCTGTTGATGGCAGAAAGCACATCATTAAGTGTACTAGAAGGCACAGACTGGGTCTGGTTGGAGGGGTTAGAATTGGGTGATGGTATGTGTTCCTCACTTGACTCATGTTGAAACTGAGCAAGATCACTGGAATCTTTTGGTGTTGCACTCTTTGCCTCACTCTGTGTCCTGTGCATGGAAAAGCGATCATAGGCATTGAGTGGTGTAGTTGTTCCCTCAGATCTAATCCGGTGATAGGATAAGATATCACGGGGAAATGATTGTGTTGCACCTGTTGCCTCAAACAGTTCCTGGTGTAATGGAGCAGTATCACTGGCAACTGATGTTGAAGTTTGTATGCCCTCACTAACCATCTGGTGATAAGATGGTAGATCATGGAGCAAAGAAGAGGAGATCTGTACCTCAGTCTGTGACATGACTGGGGCATTGGCAATCTGTGCAAAGGGGTGTAAGAAAAGACTCACTGGAGTGTGAACTAGTGCAGGACTAGTGGTCAATATGGGTCCAGCCATTGTGAGTGGGGTAAGGAGGGGGTTGGTAGTGCTCAGGATTGGAGCATCTTCTTCAATGCTTACTACACGGGTTAGTGTAGCAGCAGCAATGTGGGTATCCAAGCTGACTAAACTAGGTGTAGGTTGGGTCAGTTGGGTAGCCATTGGCACCACAGACTCTAGCAGAGCTGTAATGGAATGGTCTACAGCACTGGAAGGTGTTCTGTTGACATCCAGTTCCATGGATGATGATTCCATTTGTGCTATACTTTTGGGGGTTGAGTCTGGTGATTCCTCCAGAGTGAGTAGTGACTCATCTGGGTTGGTTTGTTCGTGACTCTCTTTTGTGGGTGAGGATGGGCTAGGATAAGAAGGTTGATCTGTATCCATGTCCTGAGAAGAAGAAGAAGTACTACCTGCATCTTCTGTTGAAGATGGAACAGACTCAGGAATGTTTGAGTCTGACTCCAAGTGCACAGACTGAGTTGAGTCTGTATCCCCGGAGTCTGTGTGCTCTGCTTCAGCCACACGATCTTCAACAGCCTGGGTCTTATTACCCATACTATCACTTGAATCATCACCCTCCATGGATGCAGAAGCAACATATGGGTGATCAATCCAGTGCTGCATAGCAGCAGTGATAGGTGCTCCAGAAAGTGGAACCGGATGGTTAAACACTTTATATGTGAGCATGGGAACAGGTATATCTACCACTTTATTATTAAAAGACATATATACAGACCCAGTTAACCTGGATTGGATGCACAGGGAGAGTAGCCTTATAAAAGGTACATTAAAAATTCTGTTTGACTCATTCACCAGTTTTAAAATTTCTTGAAAATACAACTCTGCAAAGTTGATGTTTAAACCAGTGATGAATGAGCTCAACAGTTGAGTTTCAAACTCATTTAGCTCCCCTGTGCTACTAGATTTACCTCCTAGACTTCTAATGATGCCAGAAATTAAAAATTTCCATTTGGGGGTGAATCCTGACATCAAAATTGTGCCTTTTTCTTTGGTATATCCAACCAAAGTAAGAGAAGCCCTTGCTGCTTCTTTGGTTGGAATAGGTTCAAAATTATTTCCCAAAGGCAGGTCTAAGATATTCCTAATTAACTCCTGATCAATGGTAACTGCCCGTTTACCATGATCAATAGTACCAGTAATTGCAGTATTGGTACTATTTGAGGAGCAAGTATACCACCATTCCATTAAAAAATGTGGGTATATTTGAGGAACTGTGTTAAAGAATGCTCCCCTTAATGGATGAGCAGACATAAAAACAGTTAGTTCCTCAAACCCTTTATTCTTTTTCGAATCAGGGATGGAAATGGTAGCTACTTGATTGTTGATACAGAGTTTTACCTGTTTTCCTTGTTTGAAGGGTTTAGCCGCAGCGATGTTGGTAGGTGCCGTGTAAACCCATTGATCAGCCATTGAAGAAATTTTAGAAATTGATTTTGAAAATGGTTGAGCGATTTAGGGTTTATAGACTCTGTTTGTTTTTGATGTGCAAGTACGAATGAAGAAGAAAGAGGGAAAACATAAATGGGTATTTGTAGAAATTAAATTTCCGTTAAATGGGACCCACTTGGACGGTTTATCCCTGTTTCTGCAACAGTAGCGCTGAGGCACGTGCACTTTTTGTATTGAGCAGATAAATAGACAACAAGCGCCAAAACTTTTAATGATTATTACCATAAAAATGGTTAAAGCATTAAATGCAAGGATATTGTTGTTTATTTATGTAAAAAAAATATAATAAATAAATAAATATATTAAAAAAAACATTTAGTCTGAGTGTATAAAACCAGTCTGTGAAATGAGTCTGGGTGACGTCACACAGACTGAGCCATATAGCAGACAGACTAAGAGAAAATAACAGAATTTTAAAAAAAAAAAAAACTTTTGTGCCAGCAGTGGTAACAGATTGATATTGCTAACAGTACTAACTTGTGAAAGCAGTACTAAAATTAACTAACAGTAGTAACTTTCGAAGGCATTACTAAAGTTAACTAACAGTGGTAACTTGCCAAAGCAGTACTAAAGTTAACTAACAGTGGTAACTTGCCAAAGCAGTACTAAAATCAACTAACAGTGGTAACTGCGAAAGCAGTACTAACATCAATTAACAGTGGTAACTTGCGAAAGCAGTACTAAAGTTAACTAACAGTGGTAACTGGTGTGAGCAGTACTAAAGTTAACTAACAGTAGTAACTTGCTACATTAACAGTGTTAATTGTACCAATCTTTACCAGCAGTGCTAAAATACGAATTCATGGGGGCAGTGTTAAAAAGTCTTATCAGTATTAACCAGCAGTACTAAAAGTAACTAGCAGTATTAATACTAATAGTACTAAAATACTAACCTTATGAATTAATAAAGCACAAAAATAGAGGGTCTAGTCTGAATGAATATGGTCAGTCTGTGTAGCTAATCTGGAAGAAGTTACACAGACTGAAACATATAATCAGTCAGACTGAGAGAAAATAACAGAAGGTATAAAATCTTTTTGGTATTTTCTTAGAAAGTATGTACAAAAACATCTCTTTGTCTGTGCTTTTTGATTGTATGTAGCTGAGAATACAGTTATACAGATTGAAAAGCAGACACAGACTGAGAATTGAATCATACAGATTCAAGGTTTTACTAGGGGTTGAGCATTCCTAGTTGACCAAGCAGATACAAAAATCTATCTTCATTAAGAGGTTTAGTAAAGATATCTGCTAGTTGGTCATTTGTTGGCACATATTTGAGAATCACTTTACCTTTCTCAGCACAATCTCTGATAAAGTGATGTCTGATCTCAATATGCTTTGTCCTGGAGTGAAACACAGGATTCTCAGTGATGGCAATGGCACTTTGGTTATCACACATGATTGGAGTTTTTGTAAACACCAAATCATAGTCTGCTAGTTGATGTTGCATCCATAGCAGTTGAGCACAGCAACTACCAGCAGCCACATATTCTGCTTCTGCAGTGGATGTAGCAACAGAATTCTGTTTCTTGCTTGACCAACTGACTAGTTTGCCACCTAGCAGTTGACATCCACCAGAAGTGCTTTTCCTGTCTAATTTACAACCTGCATAATCTGCATCTGTATATCCAATTAGATCAAAACCAGAGTCTTTGGGATACCAAAGACCCAGGTTAGGAGTACCTTTTAGGTACCTAAAAATCCTTTTTACAGCTTTTAGATGCGATTCTTTAGGTTCAGATTGATATCTAGCACACAAACATGTTGAGAACATGATATCTGGTCTACTTGCAGTGAGGTATAGTAGAGATCCTATCATACCTCTATAAGTGGTTTGACAGACTGACTTGCCAGACTGATCCTTATCCAACTTATCTGCAGTGCTCATTGGTGTTTTCATAATTGAACAGTCCTTTAAAGAATATTTAGTAAGTAGGTCATTGACATATTTACCTTGGTTGATGAAGATACCATCAGGTTTCTGATGTACTTGTAGACCAAGAAAGTATGTTAATTCACCCATCATACTCATTTGATACTGTTTTGACATTAAGTTTGAAAACCATTTACACAATTTTTCATCAGTAGACCCAAATATAATATCATCAACATAGATTTGGACTAGTATGACATCTGCCTTGTTCCTTTTGAAGAACAAAGTTTTATCAATTGATCCTCTAGTAAAGTCATTACTAAGAAGATAGGATGATAAGGTGTCATACCAAGCTCTTGGAGCTTGTTTTAGCCCATATAGTGCTTTCTGCAATTTATAGACATGATTTGGAAAAGTGGAACTTACAAAACCTGGAGGTTGTTTCACATAGACTTCCTCCTGTAAGTTGCCATTCAGAAATGCACTCTTGACATCCATTTGATAGACTTTGAAGTCCTTGAATGCAGCATATGCCAAGAATAACCTTATTGCTTCAATTCTGGCTACAGGGGCAAATGTTTCATCATAATCAATGCCTTCTTCCTGCTTGTAGCCTTGAGCAACTAGCCTTGCCTTGTTTCTGATTATCACTCCATCCTTGTCCATTTTGTTTCTGTAAACCCATTTTGTTCCAATAATGGTTTTCCCTTTTGGAGCAGGAACTAGGGTCCAAACATTGTTTCTGTCAAATTCTGTTAACTCTTCCTGCATTGCTTCAACCCAATCATCATCTTTCAAGGCTTCTTCAGCTTTCTTTGGTTCAATGATTGACAGGAAGTTTGTGTAGAAACAGAAATTTGCAGTAGATAAGTTTGACACTTTAGCTCTTGTTTGTACACCAGAAACATAATCTCCAATTATTTCTGTAATTGGATGATACTTGTGTTCTTTGACTCCTAGAAGTGATTCATCATTTGATGGTAAATCATTCTCATTTGGTGGAAGAATAGCAGGACTGAGTTCTGCATCATCTTCTACACAGGGCAAGTCAGAGTCTGTAGAGTTCACAGACTGAAAACTATCAGACTGAACACATGTATCAGAAGAGTTTGAATCTCTGGACACAGATTCATCTTCTGTTGATGAAGGTATTGTCATAGAATGAGCAGGTTGATCATCTTTATTATCACTTTCAGAGTCCTGTTGTTGGTTAACAACAACTGGGATTTGAGATTCAGATCCCACAACAGATAAATCTTCTAACAAATGAACATCAGACTGAGAAACATGTTCATCATTAGCAGAGGAAGCATCAAAGGTGACATTAATGGTTTCTTCAATTTTATTCCTTCTGTTGTTGTAGACTCTGTAGGCCTTTGAGATAGATGAATAGCCAACAAAAATTCCTTCATCAGATTTAGGTTCCATCTTAGCTAATTGATCTCTTTGATTGAGAATATAGCATTTACTACCAAAGGTCTGGAAGTAATGGATGGTTGGAACCTTCTTATGATACAACTCATATGCAGTTTTGCCATGCCTTTTGACCAAAATAGATCTATTTTGGGTATAACAGGCTGTGTTAACTGCTTCTGCCCAAAAATAAACCTTCATTTGACCATGGCATAACATGGTTCTTGCAGCTTCTATGAGTGTACGATTTCTTCTCTCAGCAACACCATTTTGTTGAGGAGTTCTGACAGAGGCAAAGTTTTGAATAATGCCTTTGTCAGTACAGAATTCAATGAGAGTAGAATTCTTAAATTCTGTACCATGGTCACTCCTGAGTTGCTTGACAGGTGCATCTTTCTGCAATTCTTCTCTCTTGATTAGATTGATAATCTCTTCAGGAGCATCATTTTTAGCTTTAAGAAAGATGACCAAAGTATACCTTGTGTATTCATCCACAACCACAAGTGTATACTTCTTTCCACCCAAACTGCTAATGCTCATGGGTCCAAACAGATCCATATGGAGCATATGCAGTGGTTGTTCAATTGTAGCTAACAATTTGGATGGAAAATGGTTCTTGGTCTGTTTCCCTAGTGTACATGCAGGACAAAGTTTGTCTTTTGCAAATGTAACATCAGGCAGACCTCTAACCAGTTTCTTCTTTGACAGGAGGTTAATATTTTTGAAGTTCAGGTGGGATAACCTCCTATGCCATAGCCAGCTTAGTTCTGGCACAGACTGAGTATAGAGACAGGTCTCTACATTGTTGTCTGCAGAAGAAAGATCCAAGAGATAGATATCTCTTTCTCTTTTGGCAACTAATATAGGTTTGCCTTTGGAATTATAGATAACAGCAACCTTCTTTCTGATTCTGATTTCCCCATCATCATCACAAATCTGGCTAGCACTAAGCAGGTAATGCTTTAATCCCTCAACATAGGCCACCTTTGTTATTCTGATGTTGCCAGCCTTCACCACACCATAACCTTTTATCTTGGCAACAGAGTTGTCACCATATTTGACAGAAGGTCCTTCTTCTTCTACAAACTCTGACAGATTCTTCAAGGAACCTGTCATGTGTCTTGAGCATCCACTGTCTAGGTACCATTTGCTGTTACCCTGCACAGGACAAACAAAATCAATTAGTTACTTTTGGGAACCCATCTTTTGATGGGTTCTTTAGAGTTGGTTGAAGTCAATTCTTTAGCAGTTTTGGTGCTAAGTCTGTGAAGTTGACTTTTAACCTCTCTATTTTTGATTTTGTTGTTTGTAGACGACATTTGTTTGATCAAAGCAGCCTTTGGCTGTTTAAGAATGGACTTTGTGCATTTAATACCTTCATGTCCCAGATTTCCACAGTTGTAACATTTTCTGTTCAACATGATGGTCCTTTTGGATTTTGGGTTATTATTTGCACTAGATCCTCTGTTAAACTCTTGTTTTGACTCAACAAATGTTTTAAAATCTGTGGTTAACTTCATTAAGTGTTCACTAAGCAGCTTAATGGTCTCAGTCTGGTTGTTAAGATTTGACTTTTGAGAGTCAGACTGAGTGTTAACACAAACAGATTTGGAGTTAAGTTTGCCAGACTGAAAATTTACTTTTCCAGACTGACAGTTAGATCTCACAGACTGAGATCTTTTTAACTCCTTTGTTACTGGTTTTATGCCTTTAGATTTATCGTTTGGCATATTATTGTCTGGACCAGTTACAGACTGAGATGTGGAAGGTTCAAACACATTGTAACCTTTCTGTTTATTCTTGATTCCTTTTACCTCTTTTTGTCTTTTTAAAGATGGTACTGTGGGAATATTAACTTTGCCTTTTATAAATCTTTTCTTTTCAAGTTCCATAGTTTCTAAAGATTCATTAGTGATTATAAGTTCAGGCTGTTCAGATTGAGAAGTTTCACAGACTGAGATTTCTGAGTCTGTGTCTTCAGAGTCTGGCTTTGTCTCATATACTAGTTCTTTAGTAACTATTTTTGGTCTAACAAAAGCATTTGTCAATATAACTTTGTCTCCCACAGTATGACTAAAAGTATGAGGTAAATCTCAGGTACAAATATAGTAGGTTTTGAGTTTATTTCTGAATTTATGTGACTTTTAAGATCAAACTCGTCACCTATGACCGCTTGTATCTGAGCTGGAATCTGTTTGGATAAACAGTCCACATTTTTAAGTGATGAAATACACCAAGATTTACAGATCCTTTCATAATGATCAGCTTTGTTTTTATAAGCTTCTTTTTCCAGCTTGATCTTTTTGAGAAGGTCATATTGAGCATCAAGCTCAAGTTTGTACTGTTTATTTTGGTTTATTTCATTCACTTTTGATTGTAGATCTTTTTGAACTTGACTGAGTTTGGTTTTTAAATCTTGTATTTCCTCAAGTCTTTTCAAAAAATCTACATAAATGTGTTCAAACATTTTCTGTTTTTCTGCATCACTATAGTAAAGTTTAAAATGATTTACATTGTAAGCAGATCCTCTGTCCCAATCTGGATGAACAAATGCCTTTTCTGCAAATTTGACATCTTTGTCAAACTGGCTCTCTGTGATAGCCATTAAGCACATATCTTCATCATCCTCAGATGATGAAGATTCTTCATCTATCCATTGTTCAACAACCAAAGCTTTCTCTAGTTTCTTTGGTTGTTGTTTCTCTCCAATTTTCTTGGAGTTGAAGTACTTTTTCTTGTACTTCTTGGCCTTTTCTTCCCACTTATCAGAATTTGAAGATTCTGCAATCTTCACTCTGCAGTCAGAAGAAATATGACCAACTTGCCCACATTTATAGCAAGTAGCTTTCTTAGGATCAAAAGTTGGCCTTCCTTTTGAACCTTTGAATCTTGCTTTTTCTAACCTTTGGGCTAGCAATGCCATTTCAGCTTCTAGAGACTCAGTTTCATCATCTGATTCTGAGTCTGTAAGAGTAAGATGGTAATCTGCTCTAGAGAAAAGTTCTCTATTTTTCCTTGTTGTTGCAACAAGGGCAGCAGATGGATCTTTTGCAATCCTTTTGGCATTTAGATCCTTTCTGGCTTTGGTTTCTTCAAAATTTAGTAGAAGTCCAAACAAGCCAGAGAGATCATATGTCTCCAATTTTTCACTTACAATTAATGAAGTGATAACTTCAGAAAAAGTGTTTGGAATGACATCAACAAATTTTGCACAGATTTCAAACTGTCCCTTGATGATATTATACCTTTCAAGATCATTGATTAAGATCTGAAATCTGGTATGAATATCAGTTAATGACTCTCCTTGACCAGCAGAGAAGTTCTCGTAATTTCTTATGAGATTCTTCTTCTTTTGGGATTGTACTAAACTTACACTATCATATTGGTCAGTTAGCATATCCCATATGGCTTTAGCAGTTTTGCAGCCAGATATCTTAGCAAAGATAGGCTCAGTAACTGCATTGCCCAGAATGGATTTGGCCTTAAAATCTAATGCATATAGTTGCCTGTCTAGATCAGTCCAGGTACTTTTGGCAGCCTCAACAAATTTTTCAGGTGTCAAAATAGTGCCATTTGCATCTAAAGTAGCAGGAACTATTCTGCCAGGAATAATGGGTCCTTCCTGAATGACTCTAAGCATTTCATCATGAATGCTAGCAAGAAACCATTCAGCTTTCAATTTCCAGTGGGTAAAATTTACACCATTGAAGATTGGAATTCCCTTCCCAGCCATAGCAATAGAGGAAGTCATTTTTCAAAGTAGAAAATGTAGAGAAAAATGGATTTAGATGATTGTTTGATAAACTGGGTTCCTTTGATCGTTAAAGATTAAATCTTTATTTGCTCTGATAACAGTTGTTGGGTCACAAGGTTCCCAAAACTTAGATACAGATTAAATAACAGTTATCTCAACGTGTTAGTTTATATCCAAGTTTTATATCAAACAAGTTTAAATTAATCTAGGCGGAAAACAAGATTAATTTTAACACAGAGTTTATTATGAATCAAAGTATTATTCACAATAAAGTGTTTGTCTCACAAAGATGACAAGGTATTCAAACCCACACAGATGGTTTGAATACGATCCAAGTAGTATACAAAGATACAGTTATCACTACAAACTTCACAGTAAGTGTGGTAATGCTTTAGCCTAAGCTCAAAGGTCTAGTATACTAATTCTCTTGAATTTCTTGGATGGATAGCAGTGCTTTTTGGACTGCTATTTATAGAGTTGGATGTAACTCTATATTATCCAGCTTACATAGTTGTCCAAGGGATAACAGATGCATCTTGGGCAACTTTGCACGCCTTCCTTTTTGCTTTTCTTGGAAATATAAAAAGCAAAAAGGTAAAAGGTTTCTTTGCTGAGAAGAGAACCTTTATATGATGTTTGACCTTTCTCAAACATCTTATCAGTTGTATCTAGCCTAAGGAAAGAAGAATATCTCCTGTACATTTGTACTTTCATTCTTCAATCTGTGCTCTTCAGTCTGTGCTCATCAGTCTGTGATCTTCAGTCTGTGAACTTCCGTCTGTGAAGCCTTCTGTATTCAATCTTCATTCTTCAGATGATGAATTCATAAGTCTTCAGAAAGAGCATGGCTTTCAGTCTGTGAGGATCTTCAGTCTGTGCAGCACAGACTCATAAACAATTCTTCAGTCTGTGTAGCACAGACTCAGAAACACAGACTCAGGAATTTCACTAAGTTTCCTGAATACAACTGAGTTAGATTTTGACTCTTCAGATTTATAACTTAGGTTTGATCATTGTTTTTCCCAACAAAATGATTGCTTTACTAAGAAAGGATCTTGCTGAAAAACAGTCACAAGTAGATGACTTAAATCGAAAGCTTTCAAATTTTTCAACATCCTCACTGGTCTTTGACGATATCCTCCAATCGCAAAGGACAGATACAAAGAGTAAGGCTGGTTTTGTTTACCACTATGTACCACCTCCTTCTGACTATTTTCCAATGCCTTTAAAGGATGCAGCCAAAGACTTTGTACCTACCTTTTCAAAGGTAGATACAAAATCTGTTGCTGAATCAGTGTTTGATACATCTCCAACTGTTAAAAAGCCTGATTGTGTTAAGGCTAAATATGTATCTCCTGTGTGTGTTGAGGAGATTGTTGAAATGGAGGACTTAACAGAAGAGTCTGAGGTCAAAGTTGAAAAGGTTAATGTTAAGCCTGAAAATCATATAATTACTAATGAAACTGAACAAGTTTTAAATAATAAGGGCAAAACTAAGGTGGTAAATGAATCCGACTCTGCTAAAATCTTAAAGAAGGATTCAAGAGGAAAATCTTCACATAACTCACACTCATCTGTGACTAATCTGAAGAAAGAGAAAACAATTAATAAATCAGTTAAAGAACAACCTTCAACATCAACTTGTTCAACTTTAGAGGCTTCTACATCAACATGTACGCATAAGTGTTCATGTTCTGTAAATGCCTCAACCTCTAAGCCTCCCTCAGTAAATCCTCCGTCGAAACAATTTGAGGGTAGTCATTGGAAAAGGCCGTATGTGGAATGGCATTCGTGTTTTCGGTGTGGTCAACAGGGCCACATCATTAGGGATTGTCGGTTATTATCCCTAGATAGGTTTGGTAGAGGGATGCCAAGAACTTCCTTATTTAGAAATTCTTTTCAAAAATCTTTTTCAAGGCGTGGTTCATTTTCGCCTATATCTAGTTGTGCATCCAACTCTCCAAAACCTATGGCTAGAGTAAACAAAGTTGGGCCTAGTAGACCTGCTGTTCAAAAGCCCAACATTGTTGAAAACAAATCATCTGAACCTAAACGGGTTTGGAAACCTAAATCCACAAACAACACATCAATGAAATCAACTGAGTTTTTAAAATATCATAAACTCATTGATGTGATGGTTATGGACGATAGTGGACAACCCAAGTCTATCAAGGCTTGGGTATCTCATAAGTCTGCTAGTTGATGTTGCATCCATAGCAGTTGAGCACAGCAACTACCAGCAGCCACATATTCTGCTTCTGCAGTGGATGTAGCAACAGAATTCTGTTTCTTGCTTGACCAACTGACTAGTTTGCCACCTAGCAGTTGACATCCACCAGAAGTGCTTTTCCTGTCTAATTTACAACCTGCATAATCTGCATCTGTATATCCAATTAGATCAAAACCAGAGTCTTTGGGATACCAAAGACCCAGGTTAGGAGTACCTTTTAGGTACCTAAAAATCCTTTTTACAGCTTTTAGATGCGATTCTTTAGGTTCAGATTGATATCTAGCACACAAACATGTTGAGAACATGATATCTGGTCTACTTGCAGTGAGGTATAGTAGAGATCCTATCATACCTCTATAAGTGGTTTGACAGACTGACTTGCCAGACTGATCCTTATCCAACTTATCTGCAGTGCTCATTGCTGTTTTCATAATTGAACAGTCCTTTAAAGAATATTTAGTAAGTAGGTCATTGACATATTTACCTTGGTTGATGAAGATACCATCAGGTTTCTGATGTACTTGTAGACCAAGAAAGTATGTTAATTCACCCATCATACTCATTTGATACTGTTTTGACATTAAGTTTGAAAACCATTTACACAATTTTTCATCAGTAGACCCAAATATAATATCATCAACATAGATTTGGACTAGTATGACATCTGCCTTGTTCCTTTTGAAGAACAAAGTTTTATCAATTGATCCTCTAGTAAAGTCATTACTAAGAAGATAGGATGATAAGGTGTCATACCAAGCTCTTGGAGCTTGTTTTAGCCCATATAGTGCTTTCTGCAATTTATAGACATGATTTGGAAAAGTGGAACTTACAAAACCTGGAGGTTGTTTCACATAGACTTCCTCCTGTAAGTTGCCATTCAGAAATGCACTCTTGACATCCATTTGATAGACTTTGAAGTCCTTGAATGCAGCATATGCCAAGAATAACCTTATTGCTTCAATTCTGGCTACAGGGGCAAATGTTTCATCATAATCAATGCCTTCTTCCTGCTTGTAGCCTTGAGCAACTAGCCTTGCCTTGTTTCTGATTATCACTCCATCCTTGTCCATTTTGTTTCTGTAAACCCATTTTGTTCCAATAATGGTTTTCCCTTTTGGAGCAGGAACTAGGGTCCAAACATTGTTTCTGTCAAATTCTGTTAACTCTTCCTGCATTGCTTCAACCCAATCATCATCTTTCAAGGCTTCTTCAGCTTTCTTTGGTTCAATGATTGACAGGAAGTTTGTGTAGAAACAGAAATTTGCAGTAGATAAGTTTGACACTTTAGCTCTTGTTTGTACACCAGAAACATAATCTCCAATTATTTCTGTAATTGGATGATACTTGTGTTCTTTGACTCCTAGAAGTGATTCATCATTTGATGGTAAATCATTCTCATTTGGTGGAAGAATAGCAGGACTGAGTTCTGCATCATCTTCTACACAGGGCAAGTCAGAGTCTGTAGAGTTCACAGACTGAAAACTATCAGACTGAACACATGTATCAGAAGAGTTTGAATCTCTGGACACAGATTCATCTTCTGTTGATGAAGGTATTGTCATAGAATGAGCAGGTTGATCATCTTTATTATCACTTTCAGAGTCCTGTTGTTGGTTAACAACAACTGGGATTTGAGATTCAGATCCCACAACAGATAAATCTTCTAACAAATGAACATCAGACTGAGAAACATGTTCATCATTAGCAGAGGAAGCATCAAAGGTGACATTAATGGTTTCTTCAATTTTATTCCTTCTGTTGTTGTAGACTCTGTAGGCCTTTGAGATAGATGAATAGCCAACAAAAATTCCTTCATCAGATTTAGGTTCCATCTTAGCTAATTGATCTCTTTGATTGAGAATATAGCATTTACTACCAAAGGTTTGGAAGTAATGGATGGTTGGAACCTTCTTATGATACAACTCATATGCAGTTTTGCCATGCCTTTTGACCAAAATAGATCTATTTTGGGTATAACAGGCTGTGTTAACTGCTTCTGCCCAAAAATAAACCTTCATTTGACCATGGCATAACATGGTTCTTGCAGCTTCTATGAGTGTACGATTTCTTCTCTCAGCAACACCATTTTGTTGAGGAGTTCTGACAGAGGCAAAGTTTTGAATAATGCCTTTGTCAGTACAGAATTCAATGAGAGTAGAATTCTTAAATTCTGTACCATGGTCACTCCTGAGTTGCTTGACAGGTGCATCTTTCTGCAATTCTTCTCTCTTGATTAGATTGATAATCTCTTCAGGAGCATCATTTTTAGCTTTAAGAAAGATGACCAAAGTATACCTTGTGTATTCATCCACAACCACAAGTGTATACTTCTTTCCACCCAAACTGCTAATGCTCATGGGTCCAAACAGATCCATATGGAGCATATGCAGTGGTTGTTCAATTGTAGCTAACAATTTGGATGGAAAATGGTTCTTGGTCTGTTTCCCTAGTGTACATGCAGGACAAAGTTTGTCTTTTGCAAATGTAACATCAGGCAGACCTCTAACCAGTTTCTTCTTTGACAGGAGGTTAATATTTTTGAAGTTCAGGTGGGATAACCTCCTATGCCATAGCCAGCTTAGTTCTGGCACAGACTGAGTATAGAGACAGGTCTCTACATTGTTGTCTGCAGAAGAAAGATCCAAGAGATAGATATCTCTTTCTCTTTTGGCAACTAATATAGGTTTGCCTTTGGAATTATAGATAACAGCAACCTTCTTTCTGATTCTGATTTCCCCATCATCATCACAAATCTGGCTAGCACTAAGCAGGTAATGCTTTAATCCCTCAACATAGGCCACCTTTGTTATTCTGATGTTGCCAGCCTTCACCACACCATAACCTTTTATCTTGGCAACAGAGTTGTCACCATATTTGACAGAAGGTCCTTCTTCTTCTACAAACTCTGACAGATTCTTCAAGGAACCTGTCATGTGTCTTGAGCATCCACTGTCTAGGTACCATTTGCTGTTACCCTGCACAGGACAAACAAAATCAATTAGTTACTTTTGGGAACCCATCTTTTGATGGGTTCTTTAGAGTTGGTTGAAGTCAATTCTTTAGCAGTTTTGGTGCTAAGTCTGTGAAGTTGACTTTTAACCTCTCTATTTTTGATTTTGTTGTTTGTAGACGACATTTGTTTGATCAAAGCAGCCTTTGGCTGTTTAAGAATGGACTTTGTGCATTTAATACCTTCATGTCCCAGATTTCCACAGTTGTAACATTTTCTGTTCAACATGATGGTCCTTTTGGATTTTGGGTTATTATTTGCACTAGATCCTCTGTTAAACTCTTGTTTTGACTCAACAAATGTTTTAAAATCTGTGGTTAACTTCATTAAGTGTTCACTAAGCAGCTTAATGGTCTCAGTCTGGTTGTTAAGATTTGACTTTTGAGAGTCAGACTGAGTGTTAACACAAACAGATTTGGAGTTAAGTTTGCCAGACTGAAAATTTACTTTTCCAGACTGACAGTTAGATCTCACAGACTGAGATCTTTTTAACTCCTTTGTTACTGGTTTTATGCCTTTAGATTTATCGTTTGGCATATTATTGTCTGGACCAGTTACAGACTGAGATGTGGAAGGTTCAAACACATTGTAACCTTTCTGTTTATTCTTGATTCCTTTTACCTCTTTTTGTCTTTTTAAAGATGGTACTGTGGGAATATTAACTTTGCCTTTTATAAATCTTTTCTTTTCAAGTTCCATAGTTTCTAAAGATTCATTAGTGATTATAAGTTCAGGCTGTTCAGATTGAGAAGTTTCACAGACTGAGATTTCTGAGTCTGTGTCTTCAGAGTCTGGCTCTGTCTCATATACTAGTTCTTTAGTAACTATTTTTGGTCTAACAAAAGCATTTGTCAATATAACTTTGTCTCCCACAGTATGACTAAAAGTATGAGGTAAATCTCAGGTACAAATATAGTAGGTTTTGAGTTTATTTCTGAATTTATGTGACTTTTAAGATCAAACTCGTCACCTATGACCGCTTGTATCTGAGCTGGAATCTGTTTGGATAAACAGTCCACATTTTTAAGTGATGAAATACACCAAGATTTACAGATCCTTTCATAATGATCAGCTTTGTTTTTATAAGCTTCTTTTTCCAGCTTGATCTTTTTGAGAAGGTCATATTGAGCATCAAGCTCAAGTTTGTACTGTTTATTTTGGTTTATTTCATTCACTTTTGATTGTAGATCTTTTTGAACTTGACTGAGTTTGGTTTTTAAATCTTGTATTTCCTCAAGTCTTTTCAAAAAATCTACATAAATGTGTTCAAACATTTTCTGTTTTTCTGCATCACTATAGTAAAGTTTAAAATGAATTACATTGTAAGCAGATCCTCTGTCCCAATCTGGATGAACAAATGCCTTTTCTGCAAATTTGACATCTTTGTCAAACTGGCTCTCTGTGATAGCCATTAAGCACATATCTTCATCATCCTCAGATGATGAAGATTCTTCATCTATCCATTGTTCAACAACCAAAGCTTTCTCTAGTTTCTTTGGTTGTTGTTTCTCTCCAATTTTCTTGGAGTTGAAGTACTTTTTCTTGTACTTCTTGGCCTTTTCTTCCCACTTATCAGAATTTGAAGATTCTGCAATCTTCACTCTGCAGTCAGAAGAAATATGACCAACTTGCCCACATTTATAGCAAGTAGCTTTCTTAGGATCAAAAGTTGGCCTTCCTTTTGAACCTTTGAATCTTGCTTTTTCTAACCTTTGGGCTAGCAATGCCATTTCAGCTTCTAGAGACTCAGTTTCATCATCTGATTCTGAGTCTGTAAGAGTAAGATGGTAATCTGCTCTAGAGAAAAGTTCTCTATTTTTCCTTGTTGTTGCAACAAGGGCAGCAGATGGATCTTTTGCAATCCTTTTGGCATTTAGATCCTTTCTGGCTTTGGTTTCTTCAAAATTTAGTAGAAGTCCAAACAAGCCAGAGAGATCATATGTCTCCAATTTTTCACTTACAATTAATGAAGTGATAACTTCAGAAAAAGTGTTTGGAATGACATCAACAAATTTTGCACAGATTTCAAACTGTCCCTTGATGATATTATACCTTTCAAGATCATTGATTAAGATCTGAAATCTGGTATGAATATCAGTTAATGACTCTCCTTGACCAGCAGAGAAGTTCTCGTAATTTCTTATGAGATTCTTCTTCTTTTGGGATTGTACTAAACTTACACCATCATATTGGTCAGTTAGCATATCCCATATGGCTTTAGCAGTTTTGCAGCCAGATATCTTAGCAAAGATAGGCTGAGTAACTGCATTGCCCAGAATGGATTTGGCCTTAAAATCTAATGCATATAGTTGCCTGTCTAGATCAGTCCAGGTACTTTTGGCAGCCTCAACAAATTTTTCAGGTGTCAAAATAGTGCCATTTGCATCTAAAGTAGCAGGAACTATTCTGCCAGGAATAATGGGTCCTTCCTGAATGACTCTAAGCATTTCATCATGAATGCTAGCAAGAAACCATTCAGCTTTCAATTTCCAGTGGGTAAAATTTACACCATTGAAGATTGGAATTCCCTTCCCAGCCATAGCAATAGAGGAAGTCATTTTTCAAAGTAGAAAATGTAGAGAAAAATGGATTTAGATGATTGTTTGATAAACTGGGTTCCTTTGATCGTTAAAGATTAAATCTTTATTTGCTCTGATAACAGTTGTTGGGTCACAAGGTTCCCAAAACTTAGATACAGATTAAATAACAGTTATCTCAACGTGTTAGTTTATATCCAAGTTTTATATCAAACAAGTTTAAATTAATCTAGGCGGAAAACAAGATTAATTTTAACACAGAGTTTATTATGAATCAAAGTATTATTCACAATAAAGTGTTTGTCTCACAAAGATGACAAGGTATTCAAACCCACACAGATGGTTTGAATACGATCCAAGTAGTATACAAAGATACAGTTATCACTACAAACTTCACAGTAAGTGTGGTAATGCTTTAGCCTAAGCTCAAAGGTCTAGTATACTAATTCTCTTGAATTTCTTGGATGGATAGCAGTGCTTTTTGGACTGCTATTTATAGAGTTGGATGTAACTCTATATTATCCAGCTTACATAGTTGTCCAAGGGATAACAGATGCATCTTGGGCAACTTTGCACGCCTTCCTTTTTGCTTTTCTTGGAAATATAAAAAGCAAAAAGGTAAAAGGTTTCTTTGCTGAGAAGAGAACCTTTATATGATGTTTGACCTTTCTCAAACATCTTATCAGTTGTATCTAGCCTAAGGAAAGAAGAATATCTCCTGTACATTTGTACTTTCATTCTTCAATCTGTGCTCTTCAGTCTGTGCTCATCAGTCTGTGATCTTCAGTCTGTGAACTTCCGTCTGTGAAGCCTTCTGTATTCAATCTTCATTCTTCAGATGATGAATTCATAAGTCTTCAGAAAGAGCATGGCTTTCAGTCTGTGAGGATCTTCAGTCTGTGCAGCACAGACTCATAAACAATTCTTCAGTCTGTGTAGCACAGACTCAGAAACACAGACTCAGGAATTTCACTAAGTTTCCTGAATACAACTGAGTTAGATTTTGACTCTTCAGATTTATAACTTAGGTTTGATCATTGTTTTTCCCAACAAAATGATTGCTTTACTAAGAAAGGATCTTGCTGAAAAACAGTCACAAGTAGATGACTTAAATCGAAAGCTTTCAAATTTTTCAACATCCTCACTGGTCTTTGACGATATCCTCCAATCGCAAAGGACAGATACAAAGAGTAAGGCTGGTTTTGTTTACCACTATGTACCACCTCCTTCTGACTATTTTCCAATGCCTTTAAAGGATGCAGCCAAAGACTTTGTACCTACCTTTTCAAAGGTAGATACAAAATCTGTTGCTGAATCAGTGTTTGATACATCTCCAACTGTTAAAAAGCCTGATTGTGTTAAGGCTAAATATGTATCTCCTGTGTGTGTTGAGGAGATTGTTGAAATGGAGGACTTAACAGAAGAGTCTGAGGTCAAAGTTGAAAAGGTTAATGTTAAGCCTGAAAATCATATAATTACTAATGAAACTGAACAAGTTTTAAATAATAAGGGCAAAACTAAGGTGGTAAATGAATCCGACTCTGCTAAAATCTTAAAGAAGGATTCAAGAGGAAAATCTTCACATAACTCACACTCATCTGTGACTAATCTGAAGAAAGAGAAAACAATTAATAAATCAGTTAAAGAACAACCTTCAACATCAACCTGTTCAACTTTAGAGGCTTCTACATCAACATGTACGCATAAGTGTTCATGTTCTGTAAATGCCTCAACCTCTAAGCCTCCCTCAGTAAATCCTCCGTCGAAACAATTTGAGGGTAGTCATTGGAAAAGGCCGTATGTGGAATGGCATTCGTGTTTTCGGTGTGGTCAACAGGGCCACATCATTAGGGATTGTCGGTTATTATCCCTAGATAGGTTTGGTAGAGGGATGCCAAGAACTTCCTTATTTAGAAATTCTTTTCAAAAATCTTTTTCAAGGCGTGGTTCATTTTCGCCTATATCTAGTTGTGCATCCAACTCTCCAAAACCTATGGCTAGAGTAAACAAAGTTGGGCCTAGTAGACCTGCTGTTCAAAAGCCCAACATTGTTGAAAACAAATCATCTGAACCTAAACGGGTTTGGAAACCTAAATCCACAAACAACACATCAATGAAATCAACTGAGTTTTTAAAATATCATAAACTCATTGATGTGATGGTTATGGACGATAGTGGACAACCCAAGTCTATCAAGGCTTGGGTATCTCATAAGTACTAATGTTTGTTTGTGGTGATGCAGTCCGGTTTTTGATAGCTAATACTTTTAGTGACTGCAAGGATGTGATCATGTGTGGTGATGATGTTTGAGCGAATGGATGATATTTTTGAAATGAAACAAGGTGGTTAAAAAGTGCTAAAAGAATTTGAATTTGACTTGATATGTGACTTGAAATTTTTTTCTGTTTTGTTTAATATTTATTTACCTGTTTGTTTTTGTGTAAAGAATTTACTGTTCAGGGGGAGAAATTTTTAAAATTGGGGTTTAAAAAGTCAGAAACATATGAACAGACAAATTCTTGAAAAAAAACGCAACTGCCATTCTTTATACTTGTTAGTATTAAAGAAATGCAAAAGTTGGTACATTGCTAAAAGTTGCTACATTGCTAAAAATAGTACATCAGGAAACATGCATAAATATTAGCAAGCTTAAATAGTACATCAGGAAAAATAGTACATCAGGAAACATTCATCAAATGATGTATTGGTAGGCATTTGTTCTAAAGTTACTAACAAGCTTAACTTTCAAAAATGCATATTATTTTATATAAAGACATATTAATATGTATGACATTAAGTTAAAATAAGGGCAAAAATGTCCAAAATATTTTAACGCTTCGTCTTAATATTTGGATAATAAACATGTTATGATCTAAAATATAGAGTCTTTGTATGGTGTTATCTGGGGGAATATGTTAGTTGTCTCCTCTGTTGTATGAAAATACAGACCTGGTTTCATCTAATATATTTTTGAAAAGAACTTAGGTACGTAGTCTATGTTAAGTTATAGACAATTATTGCGTACCCGTGGCATATCTAAATTCTAAAATATAGTGTACAAATGTACAAGAAAAATTATAAAAAGATTGCCTAGTACTGGTTTATGTTAAACTATGGTACTCTGTTGTACGAAAGTACAAAACTGTACCCTCTAGTTTAAAGTGTTCAGACTGGTGTTAGTTCAACCAGAACTACTGTTTATGTGACTTTGTTGTACGAAAGTACAGACCTGTCACCGCTAGCTTGGTTTTAAAGATACGTCCATAGCCTCACCCTCTATATATAGAAAATACTAACATGTTTTGAGTTCAAATGTATATTTTAATGTGATTTATATACTATAATATGCATGCTAATAATAACACAAGTGGTTCATCTCATTATGAGTTGAAATCATATATACTTAAGTTCAAATGTCTAGATGGATGAAATATCAATAATCGTCTTGAACTAATCTTTATAACAGGTGATTTAAATATGCTAAGTAAATTTAAAGTGGACAAACATACTGATAATCGAAATAACACTTATTATTCCTAATAATTGCATGTTATCCTGATATGATTTCTAAAGCAGACTTAACACAATTCTGTCCCCAAAAAGATTGTTTATTTATTTATTGCTTTGAGTATTTTAATTCTGTCTTATAAAGAAAATTACAAAAATATTTTATTTCTGAGCTATTTTATTCAAGTTACATATCATGCTCATATTCAAAAGACAAAAAAATTGATGAGAGTTCTCCAAAGACTTTGAAGATAAATACTATTGGAGAAGCTATTGATGAAAGAGATGATGGTCACTGAAGTTGAAGATCTAATTGGATATCAGTCATATGAGACTGAACATCAAGACTTTTGAAGACCAAGCTATCTCAATGGGGGAGTTTGTTGGTGAAGACTAATTGAAGATTATTTGACCAAGCTGCTGACATGGGGGAGTTTGTTGGTGCATAATGTGTGTCAGTCATTTGGTCAAACAATTGTAATTGTCAAAGTCAATTAGTCTGCGTTTGTATCGTGTTTAGTGTGTATATGCGAGTATGTAAATGAATAGCGAGATAGAATATATACACAAATATACTGTTCATGCGACACAGAGCCTGTGTCGCTATAGCGACACAAAGGTTGTGTCGCAATGGGCTGGGCCTGCGACATAGGGCTTGTGTCGCAGGGTCCAGTAGGGTTACTATATATATCGAGTTAGAATTTCATTTTTGGATTGATCAAACCCTAGAGAGAGAGAGAGATACGGCAGAGAGAGTGGGAAGAGAGAGTTAGTGAGTTTGTAATCTTTATTCTTCAATTGTTAATATATACGAAAAGATTATAAATCGTTGTGTTTGTATTTACGTTTCAATTGCTTGATTGATTGTTTCCGCCTTTCAATTGAGTCAAACGACAAGTCTAGATCCGAGATCAGGGAACCTACAAGTGCGGAAACAATCAATCAAGCAATTGAAACGTAAATACAAACACAACGATTTATAATCTTTTCGTATATATTAACAATTGAAGAATAAAGATTACAAACTCACTAACTCTCTCTTCCCACTCTCTCTGCCGTATCTCTCTCTCTCTCTCTCTAGGGTTTGATCAATCCAAAAATGAAATTCTAACTCGATATATATAGTAACCCTACTGGACCCTGCGACACAAGCCCTATGTCGCAGGCCCAGCCCATTGCGACACAACCTTTGTGTCGCTATAGCGACACAGGCTCTGTGTCGCATGAACAGTATATTTGTGTATATATTCTATCTCGCTATTCATTTACATACTCGATTATCTCGCTATTCATTTACATACTCGCATATACTCGCATAATGTACAAATGTACAAGAAAAATTATAAAAAGATTGCCTAGTACTGGTTTGTGTTAAACTATGGTACTCTGTTGTACGAAAGTACAGATCTGTACCCTCTAGTTTAAATTGTTCAGACTAGTGCTTGTTCAACCCGAACTATTGCTTATGTGACTCTGTTGTACGAAAGTACAGACCTGTCACCGCTATCTTAGTTCTAAAGATATGTTCATACCCTCACCTTCTATAAAGAAATTACTAACATGTTTTGATTTCAAATGTATATTTTAATGAGAGTTATATAATATAATATGCATGCTAATAATAATACAAGTGGTTCATCTCATTATGAGTTGAAATCATCTATACTTAAGTTCAAATGTTTAGATGGATAAAATATCAATAATCGTCCTGAACTAATCTTCATAACAAGTGATTTAAATATGCTAGGAAAATTTAAAGTGGACAAACATACTGATAATCGAAATAACACTTACTATTCCTAATCATTGCATGTTATCCTGATATGATTCCTAAAGCAGACTTAAACAATTTCGTCACCAAAAAGATTTTACGTTTTGTTTTCGTTGATTGCAAAATCGAATCAACGGTTTGTATTTTATTGTTTTACCTTTAGTTTATCCAAGTCTCTGAGATAATATCAAATTGACTCTCGAATGTAAACTTTAAAATAAAATCAATCTACAAAAACAGTCCCTGGTGCGACACAACCTTTGTGTCGCAATGCGATACATCCCTTGTGTCGCAATCCATGTCGCATCTTGTGTCGCTATTCAGGGTTGAGGTATAAAAGCCGGACCCTACCTCTCAGTCGCTACACGATTTTGCGACACAAAGAGCGACACAAGACAAGTCCTGCGAGACAACCACTGCGACGTTATTTTGATTCGATTTTCAACCTTCGGTCGTTTTTCTTCGCAATTCATTCCGTGTTTTGTGTTCATCTCATTTTTCTCGACTTATAGGTACCATTTATACCCTCTTTCACCGTCTAATTTTGGTTAATCGTTGTATGAAACATACGGTTTTTTTTAGGATTTTGTTTATGGTGCAAATTAACGAGGTGTTTGGGTATGTTATGGGTTAAAACACATGATTTCTTGCTCTACATACATAGTTGCATCATTTGGTGTGCTCAATTTCGAAAACCCCCAAATTTGGTCTTTGGATTTTTCTGGGCTGGGCACCTGTTCGTCAATGCGACACAAGCTGCGACACAAGCGCTTGTGTCGCACTTGATTAAAGTCAGTTCGTCAATGCGACACTAATTTTGTTTGCGACACATGATGTGCGACACAAGGCTTCTGTCGCCTAGATTAAAATAAATCAATTTATTGCAAAATGCGACACAACCCTTGATGTCGCTTAATTCTTTAGCGACACAAGAACTTGTGTCGCACAGTGTTTGAAATTGATTTATGCGACACCTCTGTCTGTGTCGCTTACCTTCATAGCGACACAAAAGTTTATGTCGCATACCTTCTGCGACACAATCCTCTGTGTCGCATAAGACAAATTTTGTGAAATTAATCGTTTTCAATTTTTAATGCTAACGCTATTCGAGCTATGTTTCTTTGGTGTTAATAGCAATGGCAGATATCAATGTGAATGATTGGGAGCCGAGGCACAATATCGTGGCTTGTCTAGAGGATGATCGGGATTCGGCTGTGCCGTTCAGGCAGATGATCGCGTTTCTTCGTCGTTCTCGCATTTTTACTGCCATCACAGCCACTACTCCTATATATAAGGACCTCGTTGGTTCCTTCTGGAGTTCGGCAGTCATAAACTCAGACTTGCCATACACGCGTTTAATCTCCAACGTTGCTGACAACGAGATTATTATTTCGGAGCAGCTTATTCGCGATCTGTTCCAATTCAATGACCATCCAGACATGCCTGTTCTCTTTCCGAACTTGTTCATAAATGGTGGCATGAATCGTATGGGATATCCGGGTGTTCCCCGTGATCAATACCGAAAGGCCAATCTTACAAGGGTCTGGAGGTATCTAATGCACATAACGATTGTGTGCTTGTCAAGCAGGAAGGCTGGCTTCGACGGAATGAGCCACTCAACAGCTTCTGCTATGCTCGCGTTGGTCTACAATAAGCCCTTCAATTTTTCAGGCTACATCTTTCGGGCTATGGTGGATAATGTACATGCCGGGGCCAATCGCTGGAACATGTACCGGCGCTTTGTACAATTATTGCTCAATCATCTAGTTCCGGGGCTTCCGGTGAATGTTGCTCACCAGTTCCGCCAAACCCCAATGAATATCCGCATTTTTGCCATCTGCGGCCAATATGCAAAAGGGGTCCCGGCACCGGCTGATGTCCCACTTTTTGGGCACATCGTGCATGAGGGCTATGTCCCTCCGGCTGAAAATGGTTTTATGGATACTCCTGCTACTCCTCCTCAGCAAGAGGATACTTTTGTTAATGTGCCTGTCCAAGATGAAAATCCTCAGCTAGAAGCAATTTTGGAGGATATTGAGACTTTTGGTCGTGTTGAAGATCTTCAAGGAGAAAACACTCAGGCACCTGAGCCTCATATTGACGAAGAAATGGCTGCCAGCTCTTCTGATGGTGGCTCCACTCCACCAACTTCTCCTCGGATAGTTCCTTCCGACAATTCGTTGGAAAATATTCGTCGTTTCGATATAAGACGCTTTAAGCGCATTCAACGACGCAAAAGGGCGGGGATGGTTTATGTGCGACCCGATGTGGGTAAAAGGCCTCGCCAATCAGAATCTACAGATAAAGATTGGGTGCCTACGTTGGTTCGTCAACGTCAATCGGCTCCAACTTCTTCTTCCATGCCACGGGGTGACATTCCCCGTGTTGAGGTTCCTGTCCAACCTCTCCCGTCTGTCATTCAAGAATTAATGAGGCGGTTGGACACGATGCAGCAAACCATGACATCTCAAGCTGCATTAATTCAATCCCAATCTGTGGTTTTGGAAGCTCAAGTTGCACAGATTAAAGACTTGGAGCTGCAGACCGCCAGAGTTCCTGTTTTGGAGACTAGGGTCTTAGAATTAAAAGCCCTAGCTGTGGTTTCGGGGGAGTCCGGCCTGCGTGCCATTGAAACAACACCTAAGACTTCTGCTGGAACTCAAACCGATGATGTAAATAATTCGGACATTAATGAAAATTTACTTTTAGATTATTTTGCATCGTCTGAAAACATTCCAGGTCAACCGATGCCTATAGCTGTAGATTACTCTGAAGCAAATATCACGTATCTACAAAGCTTAATAAATCCGGTGAATAATGATGATATATCCTATGACTTTGAGGATGTTGAGGCTGAACCGGAGATACCCTCAGATGAAGACGTGTATGAAGAGTCAACTCGTCCGGAATCTCCTATTGAAAGACAAAGTGAGCCTACTCAAGCTCAACCAGAAGAACCGTATGATCCCGATGCACCTATCATTGAATCGGATTCTTCTGAAGATGAACATGAATCTGCCTCTAAATCGTCATCATCAGCACAGTCCAAGCCTGTCGTGAGTTATCATACTGCGGCTGTGGCGCCTACTATTTGTAAATCTTACAAAGTTCGAGGAGATTTCACTGGCCTGATTTATAGCTGGAAATTCGATGCTGAAACCTCTCTCATTCAAATTAAAAGAAAGGATGGCGTTCAATACTTCCGGCCGAGATTCAATTGCATCAGCACTTTGCCGAAGGTTGAACTTAATCGTCTTGCGCAATTAGAATTGGTAAATAATTCAAACGACTCTCGTGGCGCTTTCATTCAAAAGGTTCTTAGAAGAGAAATTTTTAGCAAACACTATGTATAGATAAGACCTGAGCTGGGCGTTCGTTATCGTTTCAAGAAGAAGCTAGATCCGAGAACTCAGGAGCCTATTGTGAAATATAAATATCCGCCAGCTGCAAGTCTAAAAAGTGTTCCACTTGAAAAGTTACCTTTGAATTTGTTAAGAAAATTTAGGTATTGGTGGTATGACCCGAAGACTGGTGAAGCTGTAATTGAGTATCTAAATGAAAGAGACCAGGAACAGGGTTCGGGAGAGTGGATTCATTCTCAACAGTTAAGAGGCTCAACTATTCGTATTTTTGATCCTATAAGCCTTATCAATCTAACGAGATATGACTTAAGAGTTCTTCATGCCAACAAGATTCAGCATTATGATACTGATCAAGAAGAAGCTCTAAAATTTCAGAAGATTGTTGAGATTTGTTTAAAGATGAGAATACATGCTGGTGGCACATTCCCTGCAGGCTGGAAGTGTTAAAAGATTTTTGAAGACCAAGCTGAAGACACGGGGGAGTTTGTTGGTGGATATTTGTATGTCTGTCAGTTGGTCTTAGCTTGTAATAGTTTGTTATGTAATTACGACGTTTTGTCTACTATTAGTATATTACAAGTTTTGTTTTAGGCGACACAGAGCCTGTGTCGCTTATGCGACACAAGGCTTGTGTCGCATGAACTGGCTGTGCGACACAGAGCTTGTGTCGCAGGTCAGTTTCGGTTTCCCTATAAATAGAGCATTTCGGCCTCATTTGTGGGGTTGACGAATCTAGGGCTCCGGAGAGTATATTGTAAGGCATTTCAGTGTATCAAGCTAATTGATTATTATATCAATATACATTCGATTTGTGTTTGATTCGTTTGTGTTTTACGTACTTTATACAATCGTTTGAATTCCGCCTCTCGATTGTTTGTGTTGATCCGGTTAGGTCCAAGATAAGGGAACCTACACTAACACAACAATTTAACTTTTCAATTGTGTAATATCTTTATTGCTTTAAATTAAAGAATTACAAGGTATAGGTGCATAATAGATTATATTCGGGTACCTCTTAAATGAGAAAAAAGTGTCTTTCTATAATTGTTTGGAATTAAACTCTTGCCTATGACAAAGAGTTAAAGCGTAAACAACTTGACTCGCTGAGCGATCAGTGATGTTTACATCAATTAATGTACTATAATATTGATGCAATAAATACAAGTGTGAAAGAATTAACATTTACTTCGAACAAGCAGTACAAGTTTAGTTTTGACGTGTCAGACATCGCATGGAGAAGTAGAGACTACCTTTGATGCCAAACTTCTTTTATACGATATTAGAACGGAACCATGAACAGTTATGTCAACTGCTCATACCTTTTGCAGGTCCGTTTTCTCGGAAACTTTGTACTTTCTACTGTATGGATATTTTACTACTCTTTCCTTTAGTAGCAATTATCCGACATAAATTCAACTTTGATAAAATATCTTTGTTAGACTTTTGTGAAGTAAGTGTCAGATCCTCAGTTACCTGTATGTCAGTTTGTCACTAAAAGGAAGTTTTTGTTTAGTTAGATATCCAGGTCACTGTTCCACTCAATGAGTGCTGAATGTATCTTCAAGTTCCTTTTTTTTTTTTTTGAAGTGTAATTTGTTTTTAGACTATGTCATATTTGCTCATTGATTGGAATAGTTTAGTGAGTTGATGAGTGAGCAACTTGCTGGGTAATATAGTGAGTTTGGCTCAGCAAGTATGACATATAATTATAAAAAAATACAAGGTCAGTTGATTTTTGTCCTGATGTGTTTAATTGTGTTTTATATTTATAATGAAATTGGAAATAACTAAGTTATGATTATCACACAATACAGATAAGAATACCCGGTCATATAGTTGTATAGCTTAAGTAAGTCCGAATATCGATCACATGGGACTGTAGTTTTAACTTAATTAAAATGAAACTTATAATTAAACTAATAGTAAAAGAAGGGGGCATTTTAGTTCCATACGAACGTATTTAGAACACCAATTTTTACTGAATTAAAAGTAAAACAATTAAATTACCTAATTAAATAGAAAGCAAATAATGCAAGTTTGTAAACAATAAGAGATAAACATGTATTCACTTAGACTACTTTCCCTTGATTCCGGTTACCGTATTTACTTAGTTGCTCGTTTTGTTGTTCTATGATGAATAAGCTAATGTGGATTAGTCTCCTGTCAAGATTAATTAATTCTATAATTTTCGGGAAGGCACAAGACTCTATTAACTGCGCTAGGAGTCCTCCTACACGTTGTCCACCTCAAATTACTCTTTAAGATTCAATTACTCTTTAAGATTATCACAGTTAATTACAATTTATTCTAGCGACTTCGCGTCAATGATAATCTTATAATTTTCCTATTATTTCTATAACAAGTATCATGTTCATCATGGATTAATTAATTGCTATTGCTCTTAACCTATCTCCGGTCACAGTTTCAAGCTATAATTATCTAACAAGTTAAACAATTATGAATAACTAACAAACCTAAGCGAACGTCCATTGTGATTTAGATTCATTAATCACGTTAAGTAGACAATCAATAATCACAAACAATCATGGTTCATTGAATAAACAAAATTAACTATCATAGAACAAATACTCAAAACGCTAAATAAATACTCAAACCATTATCTAGGTATCATCGTCTAAGCAAATACACAAATTAATTAGTTCATGATCAGATTAGAATATATCAAAACCAATATCCAATAATAAATCATGTTTAAATCGATACGGATAAAGATTGTGCAAACCGAATCGCGAACCTCGTGTCGAAAGCTTGAACCTAATCAACCCTTGTGAACTGGCATCTCTAAGTCGTCCACAAAACCTCCAGAAAGTGCCTTCAATTGAATTGGGTTAAAAATACGTTTTTAGTCCTCAGGGGTTTATTTCCTAGTTATGCGTTTTCTGGCCGACCTATCCAACCGGGGGTTGGATCAGTTTGAGGCGGTCCTTCGCCCTCCCACCGGCAGTTGGATAAGTCCAGCCGGCGGTTGGTACTCAGATTGCAGATTCTTCAAACTTGCTCCAAATGCTTCGTTTTCAGCTTTTTCCGTTCTTTTTTATCCAAGCTCCATGTTTGACATCCTATTTGCAAATATTAACAACATGAGTATCTAAAATCAAATAAATGCAATAGAAATGGATAAAAATAGGGATATATTATTAAATAAAAGCAATTGTATATGACTATATCAGCTGCTCTAGAAAAACATTTAACAATTACATTTTTGCGTTTTTCTTGATTATCAGCAAACAAAGAATTTATAACTAATAACAAAAATTATCTAAATTATCAGTTACTCTAGAAACACAGAGATAAACGTGTATTCACTTAGACTACTTTTCTTAGATTCCAGTTATCGTATTTACTTAGTTGCTCGTTTTGTTGTTCTATGATGAATAAGCTAATGTGGATTAGTCTCCTGTTAAGGTTAGCTAATGTCGCACCCCCAAATTTCGTGTGCAGCGGAAGTCGGGTCGGGGCGCGACTAATCAAGTAATCATTTCACAAGGGTAAAGCAAACGACTCTATATGAGACGTTTTGAAAATAGTACAAAAGTAGTTACATTGATATAATTAAGGTTTACATTAGTCTCGAGTTCGCGGTAAGAATTTCTAAAGGTTCTAGTACATAACGATTATACAAAAATAATGTGAGAAAATCTTCATATACGTATAATGCATGTGACTCGAGCTAGCAAGCAATCCTGCGGGCAACCCTACTGTTGTTGAGTACCTGAGAAATACACGCTAAAAGGTCAACAATAATGTTGGTGAGCTCATAGGTTTACGTAGTTAAAATCATAGTATGAACCACAAGATTTCAGAGTTATCGTAGTAGCACGAATGCCAAAGTAAATCATAGTATACTATTGCCATGGGCTCATAGTTCCGAAGCTTAACCGTAGTTGGTTTCTCCAGTTAAGTGTATAAACCAGTACACTCGAAATACGAATTATTATGCGTCCGTATAGTAGTTAGAGCGACTAACCCCGGACGGCGGACTGTCAGTTCCCGATAGATCTATCCATAATGTTCGCGCTTAGTATTAACGGGCTATGATATTTGTTGGAGACCATCATAGTTTGGTTTAGTTTACCCATGCAATCCGTATAAGTGTTTTCATAGTACTTGTGTTCATAAAAACAAAGCAGTGTATTCTCACCCCAAATTAAGTAAAACAGTAAAAGTAAAAGTGGGGCTATGAGACTCACATGAGTCTTGTAAGCAAGCGTTTATATCAATAAACGTGTGTTCGAATGTAACCTTCTAGCGCCCTAAACGCATAAGGTTATAAGTAAGTAGATGTCTCAAAAGATCATCCATGCAAGTTGTCCACTCAACTAGTTATGTCCAAAGTTTGTTTATCACGTGTGTTTAGAAAACGTGTAAGGCCCGTTGGTGACGTTTTGTAATAATAATTCTCAAAGACATTATTATTATGTTTTGTTTCGATGTATACTTATAAGAGTATATGTATTACGTGTACGAGTAGTGTCGTATATGATAAAGCTGTTGTTTTGCGAAAACGTTCCTTAGTGCAGAATATGATTTCAATTAAACTGTTTTATGCGACACAAGGGTTGTGTCGTTATGAGGTGCTGCGACACAATGGTTTGTGTCGCAGGTTAGTACTGTTTGTTATAAAATATTGCGACACAAGTTAACACTGCTTTTCTAGCGACACTAGGCTTGTGTCGCAGGTTGCGACACAAGTTAGTACTTCTGGTTTTAAAGAGTTGCGACACGAAGGTTAGTGTCGCTTCGTTCGAGAAAGTTATCAGCCTGTGCGACACAGACTCAAAATCGAGGGGTTCTGCGACACAAGGTTTGTGTCGCTATGTTCATAGACCGAAAGTGTTACGGATGAGATTGAGAGTTACGACACAGGGCTTGTGTCGCAATGGTTTTGGGCCATCTGCGACACAGAGGACCTGTTGTGATTTCGAGTTTGGGATTGTGGTCAAACGTGCTCGGTTTGACCTGAAACTTTTAGGGAAGTCTTAAATATGTTTTTAAAGCTTAGAAAAATTGTAGTTGCGTTTAGTGGTCAACCCGAAAGTGTTGTTTTTTAAAAGGATGTCAAAACAGTCCATTGGTTCATTTCATCAGTTTTTTGTTGTTTTCGTGCCTCGTTTTGACTAGTCAATGTGTCGAGATAAAATCCGAGAAAATTACCAGTTGTTCATATATGTCTTAGTTATTTTCTGTAATTTTTATAGAATTTTTAGATAAGTCTAAGTATTTTAAAAATTCCATTTGTCCTCTGAGGTTCAATTTTGACCAATCTGGACACAAGTGCATAAATCTAGTTACTGAGAAAAATCCGTGTGTTTTCAGGAGATGACATAAAAGAACTTTTTGAAGTTAACAGAATTTGTGAGACTTTGGTACCAATTTCAGGTCATTTGGAGTTGTGTAGCTCGAGTTATGGACTCGAGAAGTCGGGTTAAAAATCTGTCACTTGAGATAAAAATGCGACATGTTTTTGTAAAATCGTTTTCGGGTATCAAACGGTGTCCGAAAATTATGAAACCACTTGGAGATGAAAGCTAACTCTTTAAACTGTTTAAGTTTTGAGTTCGAAATAATTAGTTAAAGTCGAGTAAAGTTGCAGCTCAGAAAGCTGTTTAAGTTTGTGAGTTTCAAAGACGTATTTCGACACTCGTTTTGGACATAATCTTGTTAAATGGACATTGTAACATGATTATAAGTATGTTTTAAGTAAAATAAAGAGGGATGAAGTTTCTTACAAAGGAGATGATGAAAGCACGAAGAAATGGAAGTTGGGAGCTCGTTTTCTTGCGTTTTCTTGCAAACCGAAATGGTGATGCTATGGTGGTTTATGGTGATGCTTGTGGTGGTTTGTGGTTGTGTTAGGAGGATGCTAAATCTGCTGGAAAAAGAGAGAAAAGAGAAAAAGGGAGAGTTTGAGAGAAATGATGGAGTGAGGTTGAGCGTAAAGTGAATTTGTGTGTGTAAGTAACAAAAGAAAAATGGGGAAGAGTGAAAGCAAGGAGGAATGAGGAGGGGCATGGGATTGCAGATTTTTGTGGGTCCCACCCACATGTGGGTGTCTAGATTTAATTCTCCAATTTGCTTTACGCGCAGTGTTTATTTACCCGTTCGTTTCGTCGTCCGTTTAAACGTTAAGCGTTTATTATTCAAGTTTTTCGTTAACGATTTATTCGCGTAAGTTTTGATCGAAGTTTTATTTAAAATATTTCATTTTAAGTTATTAAAATATAAATCGAGCTTTGTTCGATTGTCGGGCGCGATTCACGCATTTTTGTCGCGTACGGTACGTATTATACGAAACGTAAAACGTTTTCGATATTATCAAAATAATATTAGTTAAATAACAATTATTTAATGTAATTTCGTTATTTAATAAAATATTTTTCACCACGTCCGTATTATTGTGCCGGATTCCATCCGATCGAATTTGCGTAATTTAAAATTTAATTACGTACGTGTATATATATATATATATTTACATACATACAAACTGTTGCTGCACTTAGTCCTATTTCATACTAAATATAAGTAATAATGATCTATGATTAATCACTAATGACGACCTAATTCGCCGGGTGTCACAACTAATCTATAATTTTTGAAAAGACACAAGACTATTAAGTACGCTAGGAATCCTCCTACACGTTGTCCACCTCAAATTACTCTTTAAGATTCTCACATTTAATTACAATTTATTCTAGTGACTTCGCGTCAACGATAATCTTATAAATTTATCCTATTATTTCAGTAACAATTATCATGTTCATCATAGATTAATTAATTGCTATTGTTCTTAACCTATCTCCGGTTTCAAGCTATAATTATCTAGCAAGTTAAACAATTATAAATAACTAACAAACCTAAGTGAACTTCTGTTATGACTTAGATTCATTAATCACGTTAAGTAGACAATCAATAATCACAAACAATCATGGTTCATCGAATAAACATAATTAACTATCATTGAACAAATACTAAAAATACTTTCAAATACTCAAACCATTATTTAGGTATCATCGTCTAAGAGAATACACAAATTAATTAGTTCCTGATCAGATTACAGTAAATCAAAACCAATATCCAATAATAAAACATGTAAATCGATACAGATAAAGATTGAAAAAACCGAATCGCGAACCGCGTGTTGAAAGCTTGAACGTAGTCAACCTTCGTGAACTCGCTTCTCTAAGTCGTCCACAAACATCCAGAAAGTGCCTTCAACTGAATTAGGGTTAAAAGTACATTTTTAGTCGTCTGGGTTTCTTTCCTATTTATGCCTTTTCTGGCCGACCTATCCAACCAGCGAGAGTATCACTGGTTTAATACAAATGTATTCAAGTACAGGAACTCGCGACACTAATTGAGTGTCGCTTGGAAGAGTGTCGCTAATAAAGGAAGTGTCGCAGGATAGTGGCTCGAAATAACATAATTTAAACAATCTTAAGTGTCGCCAAGTAGTGTCGCTCCAAGAACGATATTGTCGCTGGACTGGCAAACCCTGTTTTGGTAAAAAAGTCAAATGGATCTTGGAGAATGTGCGTAGATTTTACAGATATCAACAAGGCCTGCCCAAAGGACAATTACCCCCTGCCAGAAATTGATTGGAAAGTAGAACCCCTTGCAGGTTTCTGGCTAAAATGTTTTCTCGATGCTTATAAGGGTTATCACCAAATACAAATGGCAGAAAGGGATGAAGAGAAAACCGCATTCTACATGGATCAGGGAATCTTCTGCTACAAAAAGATGCCATTTGGCTTAAAAAATGCAAAAGCAACTTACCAAAGAGTCATTGAATCTGCTTTCAAACATCAAATTGGCAGAAACTTGGAGGCCTATGTTGATGATCTGGTCATTAAAAGCAACACTGAAAGTGCCATGTTGGATGACATATCTGAGACCTTTGCCACGTTCAAAGGGATTAACATGAAGCTCAATATACGCAAATGTACATTTGGCATGGAGAAAGGAAAGTTTTTGGACCACATAGTGACTCCCAGGGGAATTAAAGCCAACCCCAAGAAGATTCAGGCAGTCACCAGCATGTAGTCACCAAAAACAAAGCAGGAGGTTTAGAGCCTCACAGGAAAGCTAGCCGCCCTGACTAGGTTACTATCTAAAGCAGCGGAAAGATCACTACCTTTCTTTGCTACCCTAGAGGGTTGCCTAAGCAAGAAGGATTTCCAGTGGACAGAGGAAGCAGAGCAAGCATTCCAGAAAATGAAAGAATTCATGGAAGAATTGCCAACCTTAACAGCCCCAATACGAGGAGAGACTTTTGCAATAAACTTAGCAGCATCAAAGGAAGTAGTTAGCTCAGTCTTAATTGCAGAACGGGACAAGTTACAAATCCATGTATACTTTGTAAGTAAAGCTCTCCAGCCAGGCAAAATAAGCTAGTCTCCCATCGAAAAGCTTATCTTGGCCTTGGTCCACTCTACAAGGCGCCTGCGACGATATTTTCAAGCTCATCCGATTGTGGTTCTTACAGATCAGCCCATCAAGCAGGTACTCACTAAACCAGAAATGTCAGGAAGACTTGCCAAATCGGCAATAGAATTAGGAGACCACGAAATAAGCTACTGCCCCAGAAATGCGGTCAAAGGTCAAGTCATAGCAGATTTCTTGGCGGAATTACTAGGGAATGCGGAGTGGCAGGTATGGCAGACAGTTACCAACCCCCTATAAATATTTGGGAATTGTACACTGACGGCGCAACAAGCTCTGAAGGGTCAGGGGCAGGATTAATACTAACTAGCCCGTCAGGAGAAGAGTACATGTACGCAATGCGGTTTGCTTTTCCTACAACAAACAACGAAGCTGAATACGAGGCACTACTAGCAGGCATGAGAATGGTAGAGCTGATGGGAATAAAGTCACTACAAGTGTATGTAGATTCACAGCTTGTTGCAAATCAAGTAAATGGACACTTTGTGGCAAAAGAGCCTGCAATGAAAAAATACCTGGAGATTGCTCAGATGACAAAAAAGGGGTTTCGAGCATTTCAACATTGATCAGGTGCCAAGAAGCCAAAACAAAAAAGTCGATATCCTAAGTAAGTTGGCATCTCTAACTTTTGCACATCTTACCAAGGAGGTATTGGTTGAGGTCCTCAAACAGAAATCAATCTCTACAACTGAAGAAACCAGCCCAATAGAAGAAGCAGGGGAAAACTGGATGACTACAATCAGGGAATACTTAATGCATGGAAACCTCCCTGCGGATCGGGCATTGGCAAGAAAAAACAGAGTCAAAGCACTGATGTATCTTATAGAAGGAGGAGAGTTGTTCAGGACTGGCCGAACCTAAGGTGCATGAAGGATCTTGTAGACTTCACGCAGGGGCTCGTGCAATTACCGGGAAGATAATGAGGCAGGGATAGGCCATCCATGCACAGGGATACACTAACCACAGTCCAAAAATGCCAGTCCTACAAGATACATGCTCCAATATCAAGAACACCCAAACACGACTTAATCCCTGTTACCTCACCCTGGCCATTTTACAAGTGGGGAATTGATATTGTGGGCCCGTTCCCGCCTGTTGTTCGCGGTGTGAAATTCATAGTCGTCGCAATCGACTACTTTACCAAATGGGTGGAAGGAAAATCGGTGGCCCAAATTTCAGGGAAAAAGATGATAATTTTCGTATGGGAAAACATTGTCTGCAGATTTGGCATCCCACACGAAATCATTAGTGATAATGGCACACAGTTTGCTGCTGATGCATTCAAATCCTGGTGCGAAGAATTAAGCATCAAAGAAACCTTCACATCTGTGGCCTACCCACAAGCAAATGGGCAGGTGGAAGTTAAAACAGGGACATTGTAGCAGGAATCAAATGCAGGTTGGGAGCCAGTAAGACATGATGGGTTGACGAATTACCTAACGTTTTATGGGCCCACCGCACACTGCCTAAAAACAACAGCACGTGGGTAACACCCTTTAGTTTGGTGTACGGAACAGAAGCCATCATCCCTGCTGAAATCAGTGTGCCTACCTGGCGGGTAGGCCAGTTCAAGGAAGACAACAATGACACCTTCCTGAAAGAAAATTTGAACATGACAGAAGAAATCAGGGAAATAGCTGCCATACAGGAGGCTCGGAACAAGCACAAAATGGAAAGATATTATAACCGAAGAGTCCAACCACTGACGTTCAAGAAAAGAGACTATGTTTGGCGAAAGAACGAGGCAAGCAGCACCAAAGATACATGCAAGTTAGGGCAAAATTGGGAAGGACCGTATCACGTTTTAGAGGTCCATGGCAATGGTTCCTATTCCCTGACAACTATCGACGGTAAACCCCTACCCCGTTCCTGGCATGCAACAAATTTATCGTGTACCGTATAGCAGGTCCAGCATCTTGGGCCTGCCATCACTAATCCACTAACAATTGGTCCTTATGGCCTCAGCCCAAACAGGTGACATAGTGACTCTAGGGTTTATGCCCTCTAGATACCCGACAATCTGGTACCAACGGGTATACGCAGTAGTATGCCCACACCATTAAGGATGTCTCCCAATCATAGAGCGCCACATAGGCTACAAGGGCCCTACCCGCAAGGATAGTGACCATGATCCTTGCTCTCACAATACAATTGGTCCAAATGGCAGAATTATTCCCCAAACTTTCTAGAAGCGGGCATCTCTATAAATACAAGGAATGAATTCATACTTTATTCCTCAAGCGATTTACAGAATTCACACACACAAAACCCTAAAAAGATAACAACTTATCTTTATCCAACGATTCATACCACCCCTGGCGTCGTTCTACACGGGCTCTTGGATTATCCACGTAATTCACGGAGTGTATCGAATCCAAACAAAGACAACCCTGCACTCAAGTATTAACATTATGCTTGATCATATATATTTTATTTATATGTGAAAAGTAAAATAGACCTGAAATAGAGTACAACTATGACATAATTATTTAACTTGATCAACGATTTCATCTTTGGTTATTTAATTGGAGGTTAACTAAAGTTTATTTTGTTTAGAGAATATTTGTTTTAGAATAGAATATACCTACTCAGGACTTGTATGACCGCATAACTAAAATTAATTATACTTATGATTTGTTTTAGAATGGAATATGCTTTTAGCAGCATTGGTACTTTGCACGGATGAGAGATGAGTTTTTGCTGTTAATAGCAAAGTTGTCAGGATCGGATCCTACGTAGGATCGTTTCGTCTTTGTAAAATGAGGATCGTAAAATAGGATCGGGATCGTAAGATCCTACCAAAATATCGTTATTTATCTAAAGATATTCAAATTAATGTAGAAAGCTAACAATTAGAGAAATTAACATAACATTCAGACTTTTAAGTTACAAAAATGATGTAATTTGTCAACATATAATGAGATGATTAATGTACTAAAAAAGATAGTAGCAATGTAGCATAGTACAATTATAGCACTACAAATTAAGTTTAAGATATCAATTAAAATTAGGCTTAAGTATATAAAAATGTAATTATTTATGTTCTGACATTCATTGTATGCAACAAAGTACTCGGGGTTACATTGTGTGTAATGAACTTTCAGTTTGTTGTTATTGTGTGTATTTTGGTGACGTGTCAACTTGTGATGCTGCCACGTATCCCTTCATACAGCTGACACGTAAGTAAAAATACTAAAACTTACATACAATAGCGATGAATACAAGTTTATTACACACAATGAAAGCTCAAATAGTTTGATACACACAATCAATGTCAGACTATAAATAATTACATTTATATGCACTTAACCCTTAAAATTAATAATCTAGCTTTAGACTTTTTTTATGGTGAAAACTGATAGATTGAAAACAAAGGCGTGTGGTAATTTTTTAGCTAAGATGAGACTTTGAACTATCGCTATGAGCCATATAAAAATTTAGTCAATTGTAAAAAATAAACAGTAAAAAAAAAAGTAAAAAAAAAAAAAGTTAACCCATTTGTAGGATCAGATCGTTCACTGATTCTACGATCTTATGTGCGATCTTATGATCCTACTACGATCTTACCTCCTGAGCGATCCTACTCCAATCCTGCACGTTTTCACTTGATAGAATCGTAAAATCGTGATCTTGGCAACTTTAGTTAATAATATGTCATGGCACGTTAAAAAATATCGCTATTATCGCTATAAAGTTATTACATCTTTAGTAATTATAATGATAATGATTATGGTGTTGCTATCCTACTTTCTCCTTATTTAATATTTTTTATGTATAATTAGATAACATTATTATCCTTATTAAGTTATTTCTGTCTTTGGTAATTTCTATTTGTTTTTATTATTTGTATTTATATTTTTAGTATAATTATGTCTTATGTTATTATATTAGATTTTAAATCCGTATATAGAGACCCGTTTAGTGTTAATTCGCAATATTTTAAAAATGTTTTTTCCGTACAAGTTATTTATTTATTTGATTTTAATTATTTTTAAATGATGATTTATGATGTCATTATCACCTTAATTTAGCCAAATTAACATAATCAAATAATTTATTGGACAATTGAATTTTTGATGAAATCATCAACTAATTACTATATTATATATACTAGTTTTAAACTCGTGTATACAGACGGACCGTTTTGATTCTTTTAATTAAAATTGAGAATTTTAAGGATTTTTATTTTTAAAATTAAGTAAAATAAGAGACCTAAATGACTAATTAAAATTTTTTAATTAATGACATCATCAATGTGCTTCTTATATTATATTAAGATAAGATTATTATTATTATTATTATTATTATTATTATTATTATTATTATTATTATTATTATTATTATTATTATTATTTAATTAACGTTGTTATTATTATTATTATTATTATTGATTAGTTTTATTTTTCACAAGATTATATTGAAACAGACAAAAAAAAAAAAAAAATTAAACAAACTGAATTAAGGGTAACTTAAATTCTAAGAAAACACAAACTAACTAAACATCAAGAGAAATATAGTTACAGTTTAACAATATATGGGTAAATCAGTAGAGAAACATGGTGATCAGTCTACTGCATCCCGTTTTCTTCATACTATAAAGAAAAGAATGAAAAACAAACATCACTTTATAAATTACATTCAAAGGAAACATATGAAATGTAATTTATATCGAGATGAATTTAAATGGTCTCGTTTGATTGCACTTGAAAAAATAATGGAGAACAAGGAAGATGTTGAAGATGAAGATGAAGATGACAACTATTCAACCTCGGAATCGGATTCATATAGGACTGATGTGCACCACCGGCAGTGGGGTCGGGAATCGACTTCCCGGTCGTCGTACCGTCCGCTGGCAGCCCCACCAGATCGTTTTAATATTTATATGAGCTGGGGCTCAAACTATAAGTACTACCTACATTTTGAGTAAGCAGTAAGTATAACTCGAGTGTCGTTCTTAAAATCGGAACGAATTGAATTGAATTGGACTACCTAAGATAAGTTCGCTTGATATGATGAGTTTGAAAGATAGGTAGGTTTGTTTTGGTTTGTTTTCTAATTATCTAATTGCATAAAATAAATAACTGAAAGTAAGATAGATGTTTAGCAGACGTGTAGAGAGTGATTGTTGAAACTTCGATAATTAGGGTTTTGGGATGATGTTCATTATAGAGTTTATTGGAGATCTTCCTTGATGAGAAACAAACAGGCATTTGGTGTAAACACTAGAACCCTACATTTTTAGTCTAGTTCTAAAAGCATATGTCACTGAGTTCTAGGTTATCGTGATTCTGATCAGACCAGGCTGTTTTGTAACCCCCCTCACTGTCTTTAAGAGACCAAGTGACCCTCTAAGGATGATTACATCCGGGGTGCAGGAATGAGGCAACAGACCGTAATTTGTCTTTTGACCTTTCTTAACACTTATGTCTAATTGATTTTATCAAAGCTAATACTAATTGCATTCTATATATGTTAAACTATCGGTTATGTGGAGTTAAGCTGTTTAAGCATCTGAGACTACAGCCGAGTCTTTGCTTTCATTTTAGAACTCCGTATTCAATTATTGTAAGCACAAATACTTCCGTCATTAATTAAACCCTCCTTTGCCATCAGTCCTTCATCCCTAGGTCTACTCACGGTGTACAATGCGATAAGCATTTTCACAGCTTTATGTTCCCTAGGCCATGTTCTAAAAGGGTAACTTCTAGGTAATCCACAATGAGATGGACCTACGACATTTCCTTAGCTTCCACGTATTTGTACTCTACCAGAAGTATTCCAACGCTATACTAAGTACATGGCCGTTTTACGGAGATCTCATAGCTTCATACTGTAACAGAGATAACTTATATATTCGTAGCTAGGATTGATCAGATTCTAACTAAGACAATAGTCACGTGAAAAACTGGAAAGGGTGAATGGGAAATTAGGTTTAAGTTCAGGATAAGTTTAACCGGATACATAGAATAACAATTTCCAATCGTACATGGTTAAAATATTAACTTAACATCATCCCTACTCCTAATATCTACATTTCAACAATCACATTACTAAGCTAAGTAATTACCATGGCAATAATCAAAACATATACTGAAATAACATGCAAAGTAGACATTATAACAGTAGAGAGAGAAATAGATATCACCAGAAATTAAGCAGCGTAATACTGAGGATTACAATAGTCTGAACTTGATAAGCCGTTACAACGAGATTATCAAGCTAAAACTTTCCTCTAGAGTCTAACCGGCTAATTAAATCTCTCTAGTTCTCTAGAGAGAGAAACTAGAGAGAGAAACTACAGAAAGAAGTGTGTGTGAGAGAGAATGAGATTGGTTGATGGAGGGATTGATGGATGATGAGAAATAGGGAGGTTAGGCTCCCTATTTATAGGCAAAAGTCCCTAGCACCCCGTATAAGTCTTTATGCAGAAGATACAAGCCCGGAATAGCACGAAATCGCAAAATAACCAAAAAAAGGCATCACTAGAGGGCCAAGGGGGCCGTATACGGCACCCTAGAAGCCGTATACGGCATGCTAGGGGCCGTATACGGTATTCTCTAGGCCGTTTCGCCTTTACCCGTTGTTCGGTGCTTCGTTCGTTGCTTGTTTCGCGCGTATCTTCTTTGTTTTTTGTCCGTTTTGCTTGATTCTTTCGCCTATGTTCTCGAAATCCCATTACACTTCTAATGACACCAAAATCATAAATTTTGGATGTGTGTAGCTTGTAGGTGCTTGAAATGCGTTCGGTTGATTTCCAGATGTTGTATCTTCTCCGTTCTTTATCCTTTTTGCATGATTCTTGATTTCTCGCTTTCGTAATTACCTATCAGTCATATTAGATAAGTTAGGATTTGTATATCATAAGGTAAATATTAGTGGAGGAATCGGGTGAAGTTTATTTGCTCTGATTTGCTTGTTAATTGATCGTTTTCAATGATTTTTGCTACAACGTCTGTATTTGAACCACTTTAGTGAATTTTAGTAAATAAGTATTATTTTAAGATGTTTTCACTAAATAATAGCTCAAATAGCGCGGAATAATGTACGTAAAAACATGACTTTTTACGTTACATCAAGGACTAAATACCGCACGTTATTAAGTAAACTATTTTAGTTTTCATTTAGGCGTCTTTATGGAATTGTTAGGGATGTGTGGTGTGGTGTCCGCTAATTAGGTGTCTTCGTAAAAGTAATGTTCTATTGTAGAGGTGTGTTGTCCTAAACTTGGTGTGTAGTTTTTGTGATGTCCTGGTGTTTTGTACTTTCTAGCTCCTTGCTAGCTTTTACTGAATTTCTTTTGCCGTTCAAAAAAAAAATTAAGATTACACTTGCACAATATGTTAGAGTCCAAGCTAATCTTAGGAAGCAGTTGATGATGTTATAAAAAATTCGATTGTCCAATAAAATTGTTTAATTTTGTTAAATTGGCTAAAATTAAGGAGAAGATGACATTATAAATCTATAATTAAAAAAACAATTAAATTCGAATAAATAATATAAAAAAGAATGTATGTATATCCAAATAAAAACACATTCTTAATACATTACGAATAATTTAAACGTGTCTTTGTGTATACACGAGTTTAAAAACTAGTATATAATAATAAAATTGTTTAGTTTTGTTATTGGTTAAAATTAAGGAGATGATGACATTATAATTATAAATCTATAATTAAAAAATAATTAAATTCGAATAAATAATATCAAAAAGAATGTATGTATATCCAAATTAAAAACACATTCCTAATACATTACACATAATTTAAACGGGTCTCTACATTCCTAATACATTACACATAATTTAAACGGATCTCTGTCTATATACGAGTTTAAAGACTAGTACGTTACGTAATGATCGAACTTTGACTGATCGAGTCAAATGTATAAACAAAAATTAATTAATCATACGTACGTAAATTAATGATTAGATTTGCACAAATTTTATGTCAAAAATAATGAGAGTTTGAATGAACACAGTTGATAAAATGTCCACATTCATTCGCACATGCACAAAGCATATTCGTTAGCAACATACATACACTAACCTAATCTAACTCTTCTCTTCTCTCTATATAAATATAACTCCATAATGTCATCATCTATACACACCTTCTATTTTCTTCATTTTTTCTTCTCTCACATGTCAACATTTTAAAAACATTTATAACTTCTTATATAAATCACAAACTCACAGAATAATTTGACTTATTGATCAGTGTTGCTGAGTATAAAATGGGGAGGTTTGGAAGAGTCGCAGAAGCGTTTCAAAAGGCTGCAAAAATCACAGATTGCGACAGCAGTGGCAGCGAGCACTCGCCAGAAACAATGTTGGATTTGTCTGATTTGGTTAACTCGTTTATCGAGAGCAGTGATGGTGTTGTCGATAGGGAGTTTGATCGTAAAATGAATGATGAATGTAGTTCTGATGGAATTGATGATGATATGGAGGAGATGAAGGAGTCATTAAAGATAGTATTTCGATTTGAAAATGACAATTCGAGGACAACTGTCCTTTCAGAAGTTGAGAAAGCAAGGTGGCGCGTGATCGGAAAGCTACCATACTCTGGATCTAAACGATCACTGATGGCTCGTCTGCGTGATCAGGGTCTCGATGCAGGTACATTCATGATTCTAACCTTTTGAGCTCAATGGATAAGAATTAAAAAAAATCAAAATAATGAAGCAAATATTATACTGCACATAGTATGACTCACTCTTTAATTTGTTCAACTGAAATAGGGAACCAGATATCCTATTTTTGTGCAATATGATCTTTCATTCCATATTTTGAGGAGTTTTTTTTTGCATCTTATGTCATCTTTTTCTTAGATTTGTCATATATAATTACTTGTTAGGAGTACATGTCACACTAATTTTTACGGAGTATTGGTTGGGTTCCTGAGATATAACATAACTAATTACTGTGTAGGTCTTTGCAAATCCAAGTGGGAAAAGAAAGGGAAGCTTCTTTCTGGTGATCATGAATATGTTGATGTTATTTTTGCCGGCATTCGTTACATTATAATTGTATCTCCCTTGGAAGAATTCGAGATAGCTAGGCCAACTGATAGTTACACTTCATTGCTCAAGATTCTTCCTCAAGTTTTAGTTTGCAAAGTGGAAGAATTCAAAGACATTGTAAAAATCATGAGCAAAGCTATTAAGAAATCGATGAACCAAATGAAAATGACAGTGCCACCATGGAGGCGACGTGAGTACGTTCAAGCTAAATGGTTCGGGTGTTACAAACGAACCACCAATGAGTTTCCAACTAACAAATCATTGGATTTGACTGTAAACAACAAAACCGTTGGGTTTATATCGATGCCTGGAGCTTGCTATGGTAGACATGAAGCAGATTCTGGTAGAAAGAATTTTGGCTTCAAAATGGGAAATTTGGCATTGGTCATGGCGATGGATGGAGGATGCTAAATATTTTTGTCAATCTAGATAACTTATGTGTTCATTTGTTAATTATTTTCTGGAAGTAGATTATTGTCATATATAATGCTTTGTGAGCTCAATTTGAGTTAGGGCTATATCTCATTGTAATTAAATCTATCTTAGTGTTAGTTTTGATAAGTTTATGAAATGAAATTGTTTATAGAATGCTTTATTGTATCTTATGTTCAGAATATTCTCTCAACATTTCGCAGTATATTTAGATAGTTGGGACAATCAAATTAAGAGTGTCCAAATCTCCCTTTTTCTATCCCCAATTCCCCACAATATACTTTTCGATCTGTCCGTGAGTGAAACTCAAATGAACTATTCCTAGCCCTCATTATCATTAATTGTCCTAAAAAGCTTTTTTCAGCTTTGTTTCACATTTCCTGCCCTGATTAATGACGATTATCTGCTTGATTGGTTAAAAGAATCTACTTTAGAATTTGAGACGGAACTAGCGTGTAGTAGCATGTTACTTAAGTAGCCTATTAATAGAGACATTGAGTTATGTATGTAGCTTATGAAAGAGGCATCTAATTTTCTATTCAATAGGATATATATGATTTATGCTTATAGTTTATCATTTACTTTCTATTAACCCAATGATGTTGCATCAGAGTGGTTCAAACAGAGAGTAAACACGAGAAGAAGGGTGATAAGAAAAGGAGATGACTAATGTGAGCATGAGAGCATGGGCAATTCATATCAAGTGCTAACAGCCTTATGAGATTAGTCTTTATAGTAAAGAAAGTTTTGAGCAACTAGCTGCCTCCTAAGTTGTTATCAGCTCACTGAGTTGTTGCAGTCTCATGTTAAGGGTGAAGATCGAATATAGTGGCTGCAAGCGAGAAAGCAAATTAAAAGAAATTTGTGTTCAAAACGTACAAGATTTGAACGAAAATTGATTGGAAAGGTGAAGTTGGAAAGTAAATTGATAAAGTAAATTGATCTGACATTTATTACAAATAAATTTGATCTTGATCGTTATCAATTAAACTATATATGAACATTCAGTGGCATTCGAATGTCACAAAATCATGCTTTTCACGCCATCAGTTAGTAAAGATTGAGAAAGGTAAAGAGATGTAAGGATATTAAATACTTTACAAGTTTAAAAATGTCAACCGGGCAAGCAAAAGGAGCTAAAAGGCCCATTACAAGCAAACACGTAAATAGACCTATTTGAAACACAACTTATACCATTCTTTTTAGGGGTGAGAATCCGTACCGAGTTCCGGTAACGGAACCAGACCATACCGGTACCAACCGTCCTTCAAAGGGTACGGAACTTGGTACTTATATAATCAACTTTTGTGTGTAGTACTTCCAATTCGGTACATATATTTTAAATTTTCCCTGCTTTAGTACCAGTCCGAAAATATATTATATCCTATTTTTTTACAGTCATATAATCTTTTGGGACTTTTTTCTTCTAATCAAAGGAAGCAACCGTGGTATATAGTGATTGTTTCAATATTTTATGCCAAATAACAAACATCACAAAACATAAACCCTAATCATCATCATTGATTCCTAAATATCACCATCAACTACAATTACCAATATTCACCATCATCATCATCATAGATACAATCATCGTCATGTACCTAAAATTAAGTTTACTACTGTGATTGTTTTATTTAGATTTCTTTTTAGTTATTGATCATAGAAATTGAAAACCAAATAATTTTAATAGAAATAAGAATTAAAAAGGTGTTTAAACTTTTATTTTCATAATAATGATAAATGATAATGAATTACATTGAGCTCCATTGTTACACAAGCTAAACTAATCCTATTAGGAAACAAAATATCTAGATAATAATTGAAATCTCAACACTCCTCAAGTTGGAGCGTATATATCATACATGCCCAACTTGTCTAAGATCTTAATAAATACTTCATCCATCTCAAAATAAGTGTCCACCTTTCCATTTTAATTAGTTTCAAAGTAAATGTCCACCTTCAAAAGTAGTCCATTAACTTTACCATCTTAACCTAAATATACTTTTTCTTAAAAGTGATACATGGGAGTCTATGAAAAAACAAGGATAAAAGTGTCATATTCACTACTAGACAATGTAATTTCTTAAACTCTATAAAAAATGATCGTGAACACTTATTTTGGGATGGAGGAAGTACTTGTTTGAAACTACTTTAGTGAGAATATCCGCAAGTTGATCTTCCAATAGAATTTGAGGCAATTCCAGCAACTTATCAACCAAATTTTATTTGATGAAGAATCCGTCAATGTACGGTCCGGTCGAGGCTATGCAGGATGAACTTCATCAATTTTTAAAGCTACAAGTTTGGAGTTTGGTTCCACTCCCCAAGGGGCAACACCCTATTGGTACGCGTTGGGTGTTTCGTGCAAAGAAAGATGATCGTGGTATTGTGATTCGGAACAAGGCTAGACTAGTGGTACAAGGTTTTTCTCAAATAGAAGGTCTCGATTATGATGAGGTATTTGCTCCAGTTGCAAGGCTAGAATCAATTAGAATATTTCTTGCCTACGCCTCATACAAGAAATTTAGAGTGTACCAGCTAGACGTAAAAAACACGTTTTTGTATGGAAAGTGTTGGGTCACAAGGTTCCCAAAACTTAGATACAGATTAAATAACAGTTATCTCAACGTGTTAGTTTATATCCAAGTTTTATATCAAACAAGTTTAAATTAATCTAGGCGGAAAACAAGATTAATTTTAACACAGAGTTTATTATGAATCAAAGTATTATTCACAATAAAGTGTTTGTCTCACAAAGATGACAAGGTATTCAAACCCACACAGATGGTTTGAATACGATCCAAGTAGTATACAAAGATACAGTTATCACTACAAACTTCACAGTAAGTGTGGTAATGCTTTAGCCTAAGCTCAAAGGTCTAGTATACTAATTCTCTTGAATTTCTTGGATGGATAGCAGTGCTTTTTGGACTGCTATTTATAGAGTTGGATGTAACTCTATATTATCCAGCTTACATAGTTGTCCAAGGGATAACAGATGCATCTTGGGCAACTTTGCACGCCTTCCTTTTTGCTTTTCTTGGAAATATAAAAAGCAAAAAGGTAAAAGGTTTCTTTGCTGAGAAGAGAACCTTTATATGATGTTTGACCTTTCTCAAACATCTTATCAGTTGTATCTAGCCTAAGGAAAGAAGAATATCTCCTGTACATTTGTACTTTCATTCTTCAATCTGTGCTCTTCAGTCTGTGCTCATCAGTCTGTGATCTTCAGTCTGTGAACTTCCATCTGTGAAGCCTTCTGTATTCAATCTTCATTCTTCAGATGATGAATTCATAAGTCTTCAGAAAGAGCATGGCTTTCAGTCTGTGAGGATCTTCAGTCTGTGCAGCACAGACTCAGAAACAATTCTTCAGTCTGTGTAGCACAGACTCAGAAACACAGACTCAGGAATTTCACTAAGTTTCCTGAATACAACTGAGTTAGATTTTGACTCTTCAGATTTATAACTTAGGTTTGATCATTGTTTTTCCCAACAATCTCCCCCTATCTAATGATGTCAAAATCTATTTACAAAAGATAATAGAGAAATAATAAATACTAAGGTGAATCATAACATATGGATCAAGACTTATGTATATAAAGTCAGAATCACAGTTAGTTCACAAAAATATTACAATTATTACATAAGATTGTAAATCAAAAATTTAACAATCTTCAATCCTTTCTCTGAGCCCTGATCTCTTTCATCTTCAACAGTTCTTCCATTTCCTTATCAGTTTTGTCTTCAAATTCTTGATACTCTAGGATGATCTTCTTGCAGATATCTTCAAGTCCAATCATCATCCTGAGTTGGGAAAGGTTGTTGAATAACCAGTTGATCAGTCTTCTTCTGAATGGTCTGGCTTGAGAATGTTTGCATTCCTTCAGCAGGGCAATGCAGTGTAGCAGAGACTCTCTATATAGTCCATTTTGATCCTGGAAGCACTCTATCCCATTGATATCTCTATAGCACAGACCTTCAATGTTGTCAGTCTGGACATAGTATCTATTGATAAAAACGATATCTTTTGGTAGAGGATGCTCCCTTCTCTGCTCATTCTCTGTGGATAACCCAGCTGACTTCTTCTTGATTACAAAATTGTTTGCTATACAAAACAACGTGTACTCTTCTTCTGAGATGAGCCCCAGACTGAGAACTAGCTCAATCAGGTAAGATAGCTCATCCAGAACTTCTTTCTTCAGATCCTTGTCAGCTGCACTCTTCAAAAGATTGGCAATGGATTGCCATTCCTTAAGCCCTAGAGTGTACAGTTCATCCACCCATACCATCTTCTTGCTCTTGGTCAAAGTCAGCTCCAGCTTTAATTTCTGTCCAATCTTGTTCAGATGACATTCTCTGATCTTCTGCTTGAGCTTTGACTTTTGGAAAGTGGCTTGTAGCTTTGGTTTCAGGCTCTCTATCTTCTGTAATCTTATTGACAGCTCTTCATCTTCTTTGATCTGTTGCTCAACTTGACTCATTCTGATCTGAGTCTGTGAACAACTTTCATCTTCTAACTCTTTGGAGAGCATGTCAACAAATCTTGCTTCCTTCAGCTTCTGCTCTTCAATTGATAATACATTTAAGTATTCGGTTAAGGTCATACCTTGAGCAGTAGCTTCTTGTTGCAAGAGTTCATCCTGTAGATTTGAAAGTTCAGGATTTCTTGTTCCAGCAGCATGATCATCCACCATCTTCTTGATCTTGCTTAATCTTTCCTGCTTGGATAAGGCAATCTCCTTGCCCTTACCCTTATCCATTACTTCTTCCATGGTAGAGCTTGACCCAGGATAAGTGCTAATCAGGTGAGTACTTCTCCATCGCATTCTATCTTCAAGTTCACTTCTACCTGGAGGCAGTATTCTGGTTGATGTGGTTGGTCTAGCAGGATAGGCTTCAGCTTGAATGGCTTCAGCACTGATAATTAGAACATCAGTGCTTGCTGCTGGTTGCTCTGAGCTCTGAGTCTGTGATTGATGCTGTGTCTCAGTCTGTGCAGGTTCAGAAGGCACAGACTGAGACTCTCCAGTCTTGACTTTTGAGGATCCTTCACCTACACCTCCAAAAGTAGCATCATCTGATCTTCTAAAAACTTCAGACTCAGAACTGCAGTCAGGATTGATGGCATCATCATCTTCACCATCAGTGTCCTGTTCTTCAGCCAGCTTCACAAACTGATCCCAGGTCTTGATCCCCTTCATCTTTGGTTGGGAATCAAAGATATCCTATTCAGGAATCCTCCTGGCCATTCTTTTTGTCTTTCTGGCTCTTTTGATCTGCAGTGGTTGAACATCTTCATCTTCTTCCCTTGGTCTCTTCAACTCCATCTGACCTTGGGCTGAGATAGTTGCAATTGGGTCTATGTGTAAGACAATGGATGACTCCCCCTGAGTCTGTGCAACCATCTCAGCATGTTCACCTAACTGCAATCTCTCTTGCTCCCCCTCAGTCTGTGCACTCATATCTTCAGTCTGTGGCACAGACTGAGCTTCAGTCTGAGACTTCACCCTAGCACTTTCGGGTCTATCATCTCCATCATCTCCCTCACTGCTATCTCCCCCTAAATCTAAGGATTTATTATTTAAATCTTTATCTTTTGAGGTTTTAGCTTCTGCAGACCCATGCTTCATCTTCTCCCCCTTTTTGACATCATCTACCAAGTTTGAGAGGGTGGTCTGCATTTCATCTAACCTATTGGATACCTTTTCCTCCAGCATATCCACTTTATCCACCATAGTAGAGACTAGATGCTGCATCTTCTCTAGCTCTTTCTTATTATTAATGAACTTAGTCTGTACCCATTCAGACAACCTGTTGATGGCAGAAAGCACATCATTAAGTGTACTAGAAGGCACAGACTGGGTCTGGTTGGAGGGGTTAGAATTGGGTGATGGTATGTGTTCCTCACTTGACTCATGTTGAAACTGAGCAAGATCACTGGAATCTTTTGGTGTTGCACTCTTTGCCTCACTCTGTGTCCTGTGCATGGAAAAGCGATCATACGCATTGAGTGGTGTAGTTGTTCCCTCAGATCTAATCCGGTGATAGGATAAGATATCACGGGGAAATGATTGTGTTGCACCTGTTGCCTCAAACAGTTCCTGGTGTAATGGAGCAGTATCACTGGCAACTGATGTTAAAGTTTGTATGCCCTCACTAACCATCTGGTGATAAGATGGTAGATCATGGAGCAAAGAAGGTGAGATCTGTACCTCAGTCTGTGACATGACTGGGGCATTGTCGATCTGTGAAGAGGGGTTTAAGAAAAGACTCACTGAAATGTGAACTAGTGCAGGACTAGTGGTCAATATGGGTCCAGCCATTGTGAGTGGGGTAAAGAGGGGGTTGGTAGTGCTGAGGATTGGAGCATCTTCTTCAATGCTTACTACAGGGGTCAGTGTAGCAGCAGCAATGTGGGTATCCAAGTTGACTAAACTAGGTGTAGGTTGGGTCAGTTGGGTAGCCATTGGCACCACAGACTCTAGCAGAGCTGTAATGGAATGGTCTACAGCACTGGAAGGTGTTCTGTTGACATCCAGTTCCATGGATGATGATTCCATTTGTGCTATACTTTTGGGGGTTGAGGCTGGTGATTCCTCCAGAGTGAGTGGTGACTCATCTGGGTTGGTTTGTTTGTGACTCTCTTTTGTGGGTGAGGATGGGCTAGGATAAGAAGGTTGATCTGTATACATGTCCTCAGAAGAAGAAGAAGTACTACCTGCATCTTCTGTTGAAGATGGAACAGACTCAGGAATGTTTGAGTCTGACTCCAAGTGCACAGACTGAGTTGAGTCTGTATCCCCGGAGTCTGTGTGCTCTGCTTCAGCCACACGATCTTCAATAGCCTGGGTCTGATTACCCATACTATCACTTGAATCATCACCCTCCATGGATGCAGAAGCAACATATGGGTGATCAATCCAGTGCTGCATAGCAGCAGTGATAGGTGCTCCAGAAAGTGGAACCGGATGGTTAAACACTTTATATGTGAGCACAGGAACAGGTATATCTGCCACTTTATTATTAAAAGACATATATACAGACCCAGTTAACCTGGATTGGATGCACAGGGAGAGTAGCCTTATAAAAGGTACATTAAAAATTCTGTTTGACTCATTCACCAGTTTTAAAATTTCTTGAAAGTACAACTCTGCAAAGTTGATGTTTAAATCAGTGATGAATGAGCTCAACAGCTGAGTTTCAAACTCATTTAGCTCCCCTGTGCTACCAGATTTACCTCCTAGACTCCTAATGATGCCGGAAATTAAAAATTTCCATTTGGGGGTGAATCCTGACATCAAAATTGTGCATTTTTCTTTGGTATATCCAACCAAAGGAAGAGAAGCCCTTGCTGCTTCTTTGGTTGGAATAGGTTCAAAATTATTTCCCAAAGGCAGGTCTAAGACATTCCTAATTAACTCCTGATCAATGGTAACTGCCTGTTTACCATGATCAATAGTACCAGTAATTGCAGTATTGGTACTATTTGAGGAGCAAGTATACCACCATTCCATTAAAAAATGTGGGTATATTTGAGGAACTGTGTTAAAGAACGCTCCCCTTAATGGATGAGCAGATATAAAAGCAGTTAGTTCCTCAAACCCTTTATTCTTTTTCGAATCAGGGATGGAAATGGTAGCTACTTGATTGTTGATACAGAGTTTTACCTGTTTCCCTTGTTTGAAGGGTTTAGCCGCAGCGATATTGGCAGGTGCCGTGTAAACCCATTGATCAGCCATTGAAGAAATTTTAGAAATTGATTTTGAAAATGGTTGAGCGATTTAGGGTTTAGAAACTCTGTTTATTTTTGATGTGCAAGTACGAATGAAGAAGAAAGGGAGAAAACATAAATGGGTATTTGTAGAAATTAAATTTCCGTTAAATGGGACCCACTTGGACGGTTTATCCCTGTTTCTGCAACAGTAGCGCTGAGGCACGTGCACTTTTTGTATTGAGCAGATAAATAGACAACAAGCGCCAAAACTTTTAATGATTATTACCATAAAGATGGTTAAAGCATTAAATGCAAAGATATTGTTGTTTATTTATGTAAAAAAAATAGAATAAATAAATAAATATATTAAAATTAAAAAGCATTTAGTCTGAGTGTATAAAATCAGTCTGTGCAATGAGTCTGGGTGACGTCACACAGACTGAGCCATATAGCAGACAGACTGAGAGAAAATAACAGAATTTAAAAAAAAAACTTTTGTGCCAGCAGTGGTAACAGATTGATATTGCTAACAGTACTAACTTGTGAAAGCAGTACTAAAATTAACTAACAGTAGTAACTTTCGAAGGCAGTACTAAAGTTAACTAACAGTGGTAACTTGCCAAAGCAGTACTAAAATCAACTAACAGTGGTAACTGGTGTGAGCAGTACTAAAGTTAACTAACAGTGGTAACTGGTGTGAGCAGTACTAAAGTTAACTAACAGTAGTAACTTGCTACATTAACAGTGTTAATTGTACCAATCTTTACCAGCAGTGCTAAAATACGAATTCATGGGGGTAGTGTTAAAAAGTTTTATCAGTATTAACCAGCAGTACTAAAAGTAACTAGCAGTATTAATACTAATAGTACTAAAATACTAACCTTATGAATTAATAAAGTACAAAAATAGAGGGTCTAGTCTGAATGAATATGGTCAGTCTGTGTAGCTAATCTGGAAGAAGTTACACAGACTGAAACATATAATCAGTCAGACTGAGAGAAAATAACAGAAGGTATAAAATCTTTTTGGTATTTTCTTAGAAAGTATGTACAAAAACATCTCTTTGTCTGTGCTTTTTGATTGTATGTAGCTGAGAATACAGTTATACAGATTGAAAAGCAGACACAGACTGAGAATTGAATCATACAGATTCAAGGTTTTACTAGGGGTTGAGCATTCCTAGTTGACCAAGCAGATACAAAAATCTATCTTCATTAAGAGGTTTAGTAAAGATATCTGCTAGTTGGTCATTTGTTGGCACATATTTGAGAATCACTTTACCTTTCTCAGCACAATCTCTGATAAAGTGATGTCTGATCTCAATATGCTTTGTCCTGGAGTGAAACACAGGATTCTCAGTGATGGCAATGGCACTTTGGTTATCACACATGATTGGAGTTTTTGTAAACACCAAATCATAGTCTGCTAGTTGATGTTGCATCCATAGCAATTGAGCACAGCAACTACCAGCAGCCACATATTCTGCTTCTGCAGTGGATGTAGCAACAGAATTCTGTTTCTTGCTTGACCAACAGACTAGTTTGCCACCTAGCAGTTGACATCTACCAGAAGTGCTTTTCCTGTCTAATTTACAACCTGCATAATCTGCATCTGTATATCCAATTAGATCAAAACCGGAGTCTTTGGGATACCAAAGACCCAGGTTAGGAGTACCTTTTAGGTACCTAAAAATCCTTTTTACAGCTTTTAGATGCGATTCTTTAGGTTCAGATTGATATCTAGCACACAAACATGTTGAGAACATGATATCTGGTCTACTTGCAGTGAGGTATAGTAGAGATCCTATCATACCTCTATAAGTGGTTTGACAGACTGACTTGCCAGACTGATCCTTATCCAACTTATCTGCAGTGCTCATTGGTGTTTTCATAATTGAACAGTCCTTTAAAGAATATTTAGTAAGTAGGTCATTGACATATTTACCTTGGTTGATGAAGATACCATCAGGTTTCTGATGTACTTGTAGACCAAGAAAGTATGTTAATTCACCCATCATACTCATTTGATACTGTTTTGACATTAAGTTTGAAAACCATTTACACAATTTTTCATCAGTAGACCCAAATATAATATCATCAACATAGATTTGGACTAGTATGACATCTACCTTGTTCCTTTTGAAGAACAAGGTTTTATCAATTGATCCTCTAGTAAAGTCATTACTAAGAAGATAGGATGATAAGGTGTCATACCAAGCTCTTGGAGCTTGTTTTAGCCCATATAGTGCTTTCTGCAATTTATAGACATGATTTGAAAAAGTGGAACTTACAAAACCTGGAGGTTGTTTCACATAGACTTCCTCCTGTAAGTTGCCATTCAGAAATGCACTCTTGACATCCATTTGATAGACTTTGAAGTTCTTGAATGCAGCATATGCCAAGAATAACCTTATTGCTTCAATTCTGGCTACAGGGCAAATGTTTCATCATAATCAATGCCTTCTTCCTGCTTGTAGCCTTGAGCAACTAGCCTTGCCTTGTTTCTGATTATCACTCCATCCTTGTCCATTTTGTTTCTGTAAACCCATTTTGTTCCAATAATGGTTTTCCCTTTTGGAGCAGGAACTAGGGTCCAAACATTGTTTCTGTCAAATTCTGTTAACTCTTCCTGCATTGCTTCAACCCAATCATCATCTTTCAAGGCTTCATCAGCTTTCTTTGGTTCAATGATTGACAGGAAGTTTGTGTAGAAACAGAAATTTGCAGTAGATAAGTTTGACACTTTAGCTCTTGTTTGTACACCAGAAACATAATCTCCAATTATTTCTGTAATTGGATGATACTTGTGTTCTTTGACTCCTAGAAGTGATTCATCATTTGATGGTAAATCATTCTCATTTGGTGGAAGAATAGCAGGACTGAGTTCTGCATCATCTTCTACACAGGGCAAGTCAGAGTCTATAGAGTTCACAGACTGAAAACTATCAGACTGAACACATGTATCAGAAGAGTTTGAATCTTTGGACACAGATTCATCTTCTGTTGATGAAAGTATTGTCATAGAATGAGCAGGTTGATCATCTTCATTATCACTTTCAGAGTCCTGTTGTTGGTTAACAACAACTGGGATTTGAGATTTAGATCCCACAACAGATAAATCTTCTAACAAATGAACATCAGACTGAGAAACATGTTCATCATTAGCAGAGGAAGCATCAAAGGTGACATTAATGGTTTCTTCAATTTTATTCCTTCTGTTGTTGTAGACTCTGTAGGCCTTTGAGATAGATGAATAGCCAACAAAAATTCCTTCATCAGATTTAGGTTCCATCTTAGCTAATTGATCTCTTTGATTGAGAATATAGCATTTACTACCAAAGGTTTGGAAGTAATGGATGGTTGGAACCTTCTTATGATACAACTCATATGCAGTTTTGCCATGCCTTTTGACCAAAATAGATCTATTTTGGGTATAACAGGCAGTGTTAACTGCTTCTGCCCAAAAATAAACCTTCATTTGACCATGGCATAACATGGTTCTTGCAGCTTCTATGAGTGTACGATTTCTTCTCTCAGCAACACCATTTTGTTGAGGAGTTCTGACAGAGGCAAAGTTTTGAATAATGCCTTTGTCAGTACAGAATTCAATGAGAGTAGAATTCTTAAATTCTGTACCATGGTCACTCCTGAGTTGCTTGACAGGTGCATCTTTCTGCAATTCTTCTTTCTTGATTAGATTAATAATCTCTTCAGGAGCATCACTTTTAGCTTTAAGAAAGATGACCCAAGTATACCTTGTGTATTCATCCACAACCACAAGTGTATACTTCTTTCCACCCAAACTGCTAATGCTCATGGGTACAAACAGATCCATATGGAGCATATGCAGTGGTTGTCCAATTGTAGCTAACAATTTGGATGGAAAATGGTTCTTGGTCTGTTTCCCTAGTGTACATGCAGGACAAAGTTTGTCTTTTGCAAATGTAACATCAAGCAGACCTCTAACCAGTTTCTTCTTTGACAGGAGGTTAATATTTTTGAAGTTCAGGTGGGATAACCTCCTATGCCATAGCCAGCTTAGTTCTGGCACAGACTGAGTATAGAGACAGGTCTCTACATTGTTGTCTGCAGAAGAAAGATCCAAGAGATAGATATCTCTTTCTCTTTTGGCAACTAATATAGGTTTGCCTTTGGAATTATAGATAACAGCAGCCTTCTTTCTGATTCTGATTTCACCATCATCATCACAAATCTGGCTAGCACTAAGCAGGTTATGCTTTAATCCCTCAACATAGGCCACCTTTGTTATTCTGATGTTGCCAGCCTTCACCACACCATAACCTTTTATCTTGGCAACAGAGTTGTCACCATATTTGACAGAAGGTCCTTCTTCTTCTACAAACTCTGACAGATTCTTCAAGGAACTTGTCATGTGTCTTGAGCATCCACTGTCTAGGTACCATTTGCTGTTACCCTGCACAGGACAAACAAAATCAATTAGTTACTTTTGGGAACCCATCTTTTGATGGGTTCTTTAGAGTTGGTTGAAGTCAATTCTTTAGCAGTTTTGGTGCTAAGTCTGTGAAGTTGACTTTTAACCTCTCTATTTTTGATTTTGTTGTTTGTAGACGACATTTGTTTGATCAAAGCAGCCTTTGGCTGTTTAAGAATGGACTTTGTGCATTTAATACCTTCATGTCCCAGATTTCCACAGTTGTAACATTTTCTGTTCAACATGATGGTCCTTTTGGATTTTGGGTTATTATTTGCACTAGATCCTCTGTTAAACTCTTGTTTTGACTCAACAAATGTTTTAAAATCTGTGGTTAACTTCATTAAGTTTTCACTAAGCAGCTTAATGGTCTCAGTCTGGTTGTTAAGATTTGACTTTTGAGAGTCAGACTGAGTGTTAACACAAACAGATTTGGAGTTAAGTTTGCCAGACTGAAAATTTATTTTTCCAGACTGACAGTTAGATCTCACAGACTGAGATCTTTTTAACTCCTTTGTTACTGGTTTTATGCCTTTAGATTTATCATTTGGCATATTATTGTCTGGACCAGTTACAGACTGAGATGTGGAAGGTTCAAACACATTGTAACCTTTCTGTTTATTCTTGATTCCTTTTACCTCTTTTTATCTTTTTAAAGATGGTACTGTGGGAATATTAACTTTGCCTTTTATAAATCTTTTCTTTTCAAGTTCTATAGTTTCTAAAGATTCATTAGTGATTATAAGTTCAGGCTGTTCAGATTGAGAAGTTTCACAGACTGAGATTTCTGAGTCTGTGTCTTCAGAGTCTGGCTCTGTCTCATATACTAGTTCTTTAGTAACTATTTTTGGTCTAACAAAAGCATTTGTCAATATAACTTTGTCTCCCACAGTATCACTAAAAGTATGAGGTAAAATCTCAGGTACAAATATAGTAGGTTTTGAGTTTATTTCTGAATTTATGTGACTTTTAAGATCAAACTCATCACCTATGACCGCTTGTATCTGAGCTGGAATCTATTTGGATAAACAGTCCACATTTTTAAGTGATGAAATACACCAAGATTTACAGATCCTTTCATAATGATCAGCTTTGTTTTTATAAGCTTCTTTTTCCAGCTTGATCTTTTTGAGAAGGTCATATTGAGCATCAAGCTCAAGTTTGTACTGTTTATTTTGGTTATTTCATTCACTTTTGATTGTAGATCTTTTTGAACTTGACTGAGTTTGGTTTTTAAATCTTGTATTTCCTCAAGCCTTTTCAAAAAATCTACATAAATGTGTTCAAACATTTTTTGTTTTTCTGCATCACTATAGTAAAGTTTAAAATGATTTACATTGTAAGCAGATCCTTTGTCCCAATCTGGATGAACACATGCCTTTTCTGCAAATTTGACATCTTTGTCAAACTGGCTCTCTGTGATAGCCATTAAGCACATATCTTCATCATCCTCAGATGATGAAGATTCTTCATCTATCCATTGTTCAACAACCAAAGCTTTCTCTAGTTTCTTTGGTTGTTGTTTCTCTCCAATTTTCTTGGAGTTGAAGTACTTTTTCTTGTACTTCTTGGCCTTTTCTTCCCACTTATCAGAACTTGAAGATTCTGCAATCTTCACTCTGCAGTCAGAAGAAATATGACCAACTTGCCCACATTTATAGCAAGTAGCTTTCTTAGGATCAAAAGTTGGCCTTCCTTTTGAACCTTTGAATCTTGCTTTTTCTAACCTTTGGGCTAGCAATGCCATTTCAGCTTCTAGAGACTCAGTTTCATCATCTGATTCTGAGTCTGTAAGAGTAAGATGGTAATCTGCTCTAGAGAAAAGTTCTCTATTTTTCCTTGTTGTTGCAACAAGGGCAGCAGATGGATCTTTTGCAATCCTTTTGGCATTTAGATCCTTTCTAGCTTTGGTTTCTTCAAAATTTAGTAAAAGTCCAAACAAGCCAGAGAGATCATATGTCTCCAATTTTTCACTTACAATTAATGAAGTGATAACTTCATAAAAAGTGTTTGGAATGACATCAACAAATTTTGCACAGATTTCAAACTGTCCTTTGATGATATTATACCTTTCAAGATCATTGATTAAGATCTGAAATCTGGTATGAATATCAGATAATGACTCTCCTTGACCAGCAGAGAAGTTCTCATAATTTCTTATGAGATTCTTCTTCTTTTGGGATTGTACTAAACTTACACCATCATATTGGTCAGTTAGCATATCCCATATGGCTTTAGCAGTTTTGCAGCCAGATATCTTAGCAAAGATAGGCTCAGTAACTGCATTGCCCAGTATGGACTTGGCCTTAAAATCTAATGCATATAGTTGCCTGTCTAGATCAGTCCAGGTACTTTTGGCAGCCTCAACAAATTTTTCAGGTGTCAAAATAGTGCCATTTGCATCTAAAGTAGCAGGAACTATTCTGCCAGGAATAATGGGTCCTTCCTGAATGACTCTAAGCATTTCATCATGAATGCTAGCAAGAAACCATTCAGCTTTCAATTTCCAGTGGGTAAAATTTACACCATTGAAGATTGGAATTCCCTTCCCAGCCATAGCAATAGAGGAAGTCATTTTTCAAAGCAGAAAATGTAGAGAAAAATGGGTTTAGATGATTGTTTGATAAACTGGGTTCCTTTGATCGTTAAAGATTAAATCTTTATTTGCTCTGATACCAGTTGTTGGGTCACAAGGTTCCCAAAACTTAGATACAGATTAAATAACAGTTATCTCAACGTGTTAGTTTATATCCAAGTTTTATATCAAACAAGTTTAAATTAATCTAGGCGGAAAACAAGATTAATTTTAACACAGAGTTTATTATGAATCAAAGTATTATTCACAATAAAGTGTTTGTCTCACAAAGATGACAAGGTATTCAAACCCACACAGATGGTTTGAATACGATCCAAGTAGTATACAAAGATACAGTTATCACTACAAACTTCACAGTAAGTGTGGTAATGCTTTAGCCTAAGCTCAAAGGTCTAGTATACTAATTCTCTTGAATTTCTTGGATGGATAGCAGTGCTTTTTGGACTGCTATTTATAGAGTTGGATGTAACTCTATATTATCCAGCTTACATAGTTGTCCAAGGGATAACAGATGCATCTTGGGCAACTTTGCACGCCTTCCTTTTTGCTTTTCTTGGAAATATAAAAAGCAAAAAGGTAAAAGGTTTCTTTGCTGAGAAGAGAACCTTTATATGATGTTTGACCTTTCTCAAACATCTTATCAGTTGTATCTAGCCTAAGGAAAGAAGAATATCTCCTGTACATTTGTACTTTCATTCTTCAATCTGTGCTCTTCAGTCTGTGCTCATCAGTCTGTGATCTTCAGTCTGTGAACTTCCGTCTGTGAAGCCTTCTGTATTCAATCTTCATTCTTCAGATGATGAATTCATAAGTCTTCAGAAAGAGCATGGCTTTCAGTCTGTGAGGATCTTCAGTCTGTGCAGCACAGACTCAGAAACAATTCTTCAGTCTGTGTAGCACAGACTCAGAAACACAGACTCAGGAATTTCACTAAGTTTCCTGAATACAACTGAGTTAGATTTTGACTCTTCAGATTTATAACTTAGGTTTGATCATTGTTTTTCCCAACAGAAAGGTCAATGAAGAAGTGTATGTCAAGCAACCTCCTGGATTTGAAGACTCAATGCATCCGGAGTATGTTTACAAATTAGACAAAGCACTGTACGGACTTCTTCAATGTCCAAGGGCGTGGTACGAGACATTGTCAAAACATCTGCTGGCTAATGGATTCACACGAGGACAGATTGACAGCACACTCTTTATTAGAAAGGTTGGAAATGATTTGTTACTTGTGCAGGTATATGTGGACGACATTATCTTTGGATCTACCAATCAGAAGCTGTGTAAGGACTTCGAGAAAATCATGAAGGACAAGTTTGAGATGAGTGCAATAGGAGAACTTACATTCTTCTTAGGTGTACAGGTTGAGCAATCTGATAAAGGTATTTACATTCATCAAACTAAGTATGTCAATGACATCTTAACCAAATATCAGTTGCTCGACTGTAAGACCTTTGGAACTCCCATTGACATAAATCACAAACTTGGTTTGGCTGAAGACGAAGAAGACGTAAATCAGCGAGACTATCGGTCAATGATAGAATCACTGATGTATCTCACAGCATCAAGACCCGACATAATGTTTTCTGTGGCTATCTGCTCAAGATTTCAAGCAAATCCGAAGGTTTCTCATATGAAGGCGGTTAAGCGAATCTTTAGTTACCTCAAATTTAGACCATTTCTGGGTCTCTGGTATTCTAATGAAGATAACTTCGCTTTAACTGCCTACTCCGATTCAGACTTCGGTGGTTGCAATGTGGACAAAAAGTCTACGACTGGAGGATGTCAGTTCTTTGGTAGTCGCTTAGTTTCGTGGCAGTGTAAAAAGCAGACCACAGTCTCTACTTCATCTGCTGAGGCTGAATACATTGCTGCTGCAAGTTGCTGTTCTCAGGTTCTCTGGATTCAGCATCAAATGCGTGATTATGGGTTACTCTTAACTTTAACTCCTATCCACATTGACAATACTGCTGCTATCTCTATCATACGCAATCCCGTACAACACTCAAAAAATAAACATATTGAACTTCGTTTTCATTTCATACGGGATTGCTATGAGAAACACCTGATAGACCTTGTCCAAATTGATACATCTAAGCAAAACGCTGATCTTTTTACAAAGGCCTTTTCACGATCTCGATTTGATGAACTTGTCTCTATGATAGGGATGAGGTTCTTTGTTAAAAATTAATTTATGACTTGAAGCGTGTTGAAAAAAAAAAAAAAAAGGCAACTGCCACTCTTTATACTTCTTAGTAGTAAAGAAACGCAATGGTTGCAACATTGTTAAAAATAGATGTTGAATTGTGTCTGTAAACAATTGGGGAAATGATAGTACATCAGAAGACATGCATAAAATGGAATTTTAAAATTTATGTTTGATGTGTCAGTAGATTTATCTAGCATACTTGAAATATCTTTTACAAATATTAGATTCATCAAATGATGTATTGGTAGGCATTTGTTCTAAAGTTACTAAGAAGCTTAACTTTCAAATATGCATATTATTTTATATAAAGACATATTAATATGTATGACATTAAGTTGAAATAAGGGCCAAAATGTCCGAAATATTTTGACGCTTCGTCTTAATATTTGGATGATAAACATGTTATGATCTAAAATGTAGGGTCTTTGTATGGTGTTATCTGGGGAATATATTAGTTGTCTCCTCTGTTGTATGAAAATACAGACCTGGTTTCATCTAATATATTCTTGAAAAGAACTTAGGTGCGTAGTCTATGTTAAGCTTTAGACAACTATTACGTACCTGTGGCATGCCTACAATTCACAAAATAAAATGTACAAAAGTGCAGAAAAGTTATAAAAAGTTTGCCTCGTACTAGTTTGTGTTAAACTATGGTACTATGTTGTACGAAATTACAGACCTGTACCCTCTAGTTTAATTGTTCAGACAGGTGTTTGTTCAACCCGAACTATTGTTTATGTGACTTTGTTGTACGAAAGTACAGACATGTCACCGCTAACTTGGTTCTAAAGATACATTCATACCTTCACCTTCTATATAGAAAATACTAACATGTTTTGATTTCAAATGTATATTTTAATGTGAGTTATATAATATAATATGCATGCTAATAGTAACACAAGTGGTTCATCTCATTATGAGTTGAAATCATATACTTAAGTACAAATGTTTAGATGGATAAAATATCAATAATCGTCTTGAACTAATCTTTATAACGGGTAATTTAAATATGCTAAGTAAATTTAAAGTGGACAAACATACTGATAATCGAAATAACACTTACTATTCCTAATAATGGCATGTTATCCTGATATGATCCCTAACCAGATTTAAACATTTCCGTCACCAAAAATAGGTTACGAACTTTTCGTTGATTGTAAAATTGAATCAACGATTTTTCTTTTTGCATTATTTCTTAATTTATTTGTAGCTTAATTAGTTTCTCCGAGTCTATAAATTAATATCAAATCGAGTATCGAACTCTGAAAATCGAAATCACACTGAAAAATCACCAAGTGTCCTTTTGCGATACAAGCCTGTGTCGCTCCCTATGTCGCTGCCTGTGTCGCAGGCTATGTCGCTATGAAGTGTACGGGTATAAAAGCAAACCTCTGCGACCTTAACGTGTTTACTATTCTTAATTACCTGCGACATCACCATTAATTTCTGCGACACAAGCACCCGATATAGCGACACAAGTAAACCAGTGTGATTTTCGAATTGACCTTCATTTTCTGAGCTTTCTGTTCCAATCAATCCATACAATCTCATTCTCCTTACCTTACTCGATCTAGTGGTATAAATCTTTCCCTTTTTCACCATGTATTTTGTTTTTAATTGTGAATTAAAGTCACGGGTTTTTAGGGGTTTCGGTTTGGGAAATTGAGGTGTTTATGTGTGCCTAACTTGATAAGACGGATATTTTCTTGTTCCTAATGATGCTACGCATCTTGTGGTCGATTTGGTTTGCAAAAACCCCAAATTTTCGACCATTGGGATCTGGGCACTGTTTGGTGTTCATCTTTGCGACACAACATGCGACACAAGTCTTTGTGTCGCAGGTTTTGTCCAATTAAGTTAATGTCAGACTTTGGGTGCGACACTAAAGTCTATGTCGCTATTAATTGCGACACAAGCTCTTGTGTCACTTTTCTATCAAAATCAATTTTCTTGCAAGTGTTTGGCTGCGACACTAATGTCTGTGTCGCTACCCCTCTGCGACACAAGTCCTTCTGTCGCTTACGTTAATTAATTTCAAAATAATTGCCAAATGCGACACAACCCTTTTCTGTCGCATCTTTGAGTTGCGACACAAGTGCTTGTGTCGCTTACATGATTTCAATTAATTAACTTAAATGTTTGCGACACTAAGGTCTATGTGGCTCCATCTGTGCGACACAAGTCTTGTGTCGCCTCTACAGATTGTTTCAATTAAATAATTATTGCTAATGCTTCTGTAGTGCTTTTTCTTGTGTATTTTTAGAAATGGCAGGACAAGACGCATTCTTGAGGTTGCTCGAACCTCGTCACAACACAGTTGCTTTTTTAGAAGCCGATCGGGACTCTGCCGCCCCTTTCCGCCAAATGATTCAATTCCTTAGGCGCTCCCGAATATTCTATGCCATCACTGCTGCTCCCACTATCTACCGTGACCACGTTGGTCCTTTTTGGAGAAATGCGGTTGTAAACACCGAACTGGAGGAGACCCGGATTATATCTAGAGTCTTTGACCGTCAGGTTATTATAACTGAGCAGTTGATTCGCGAAGTTCTCCGTTTTAATGATACTTTGGACATGACCACCCAATTTTCCAACGTATTTCTCGCCGGTGGCATGACACGAATGGGTTATCCGGGTGTCCCCTCTGATCAGTACCGCAAGGGGCACCTCACTCGCGTCTGGAGATTTTTGATGCACGTGATAATCGTGTGTTTGTCTGCCAGGAAGGCAGGTTTCGATGGTGCAAGTCACCGTACCGTCTCTGCCATGCTGGCCCTGGTCTACAATAAACCTTACAATTTTTCCGGATATCTGTTCCGTGAAATGGTGGAAAATGCCAAAGCTAAAAATGACAATGGGTCATGTACCCAAGGTTTATCCAGTTGCTGATCAACCATTTATTACCGGAACTTCCGGTGAATCCTCATGCAACTTTCCGCCAAACGCCAATGAACCTGCGGATTTTTGCCATTTGCAGCTCCTACGGCAAAGGAGTTGCAGCCCCTGCTGATGTCCCACTCTTTGGGCATATTGTTAATGAGGGCTACGTCCTTCCGGCTAATGAAGGTTTTTTGGATGATGCTGCTGCTCCTCTTCCCTCTGAGTATGCTTTTGTAAATATACAGGTTCAAACCGAGGGTGAGAATATTAATGATGTTTTGCAGGATATTGATAACTTTCAAACAGTTGACGAGATTGCTGCTGATGCGGCCTCGGATGATACTGTATCCGTGGATCCAAACGAAACCCCAACGGATTCGGATGGTGATGTCCCCTCACCAAAAACCATTGAATGCCTCCGAGTCCATAATACTCTTCGATACGAGCGTGTTCTTCGCCGAATTAGGACAGGACGGGTGCATGTGCCGTCTAACCGGGGGAAACGGCCCCGGGAAGTACAGGACTCAGATGATGACATCTACGAGCTCCATCCTCGTCCTCGAACTCTAGTTCATCCGGTCTCTACTTCTGCTGATCCCCAACTACAACCAGCTGTTCTTCAAACTATCTTGGATGATCTAGCAAAGATGCAAGCGCTGATTGCTGATCAAGCGGCCTTCATTCAAGTTCAAGCTTCGAGGATTACGGATTTAGAAGGTTTTTTGGATGATGCTGCTGCTCCTCTTCCCTCTGAGTATGCTTTTGTAAATATACCGGTTCAAACCGAGGGTGAGAATATTAATGATGTTTTGCAGGATATTGATAACTTTCAAACAGTTGACGAGATTGCTGCTGATGCGGCCTCGGATGATACTGTATCCGTGGATCCAAACGAAACCCCAACGGATTCGGATGGTGATGTCCCCTCACCGAAAACCATTGAATGCCTCCGAGTCCATAATACTCTTCGATACGAGCGTGTTCTTCGCCGAATTAGGACAGGACGGGTGCATGTGCCGTCTAACCGGGGGAAACGGCCTCGGGAAGTACAGGCTTCAGATGATGACATCTACGAGCTCCGTCCTCGTCCTCGAACTCAAGTTCATCCGGTCTCTACTTCTGCTGATCCCCAACTACAACCAGCTGTTCTTCAAACTATCTTGGATGATCTAGCAAAGATGCAAACGCTGATTGTTGATCAAGCGGCCTTCATTCAAGTTCAAGCTTCGAGGATTACGGATTTAGAAGCAACAGCGACTCGGGTTCCTCAGCTGGAGAGTCAACTTTTAGAACTAGAGGCCCTCGCTGTTGTTCCGGGGGAGGTAGGCTTAGATGAAATAACATCAATGGCCCCTAGTTCAACTGAAATTGTAAATACTGATGATGTAACCGAAGAAACTATGAATGATAATATTAATTTAGATTATTTTGCGTCTTCTGCTCTAATCCCAGGACAACCAATTGCCCTAAATGTAGATTACTCTGAAGCCAATCTTGAGTATCTACAAAGTCTAATAAATGAAGAAGATATAGAAAATGACAATGAGGAGTTTGTATTTGATAATGAAGAAGTGGATGTTGAAGAAGAAAATGTTCAAGAAGATTTTGTGAATGTTGATGAAATGAATTTCGGAGAGGAGATGGAGGTCTCTGATACAGAGGAGATTATTGAGGAAGAACAACCTGCAAATTCCACTCCTGCTTCGGCTACAACCGAACCATCTACTTCCACTGCTGCTAAGCCAAATCTGTCAAAGACCTGCAAGTTTTACAAGATCAGCAGCAAACGCTATAAGGGTCAAATTATCAGTTGGAAGTTTGATGAAGTGAACAAAGTGATTGTTATTAAGAGGAAAGATGGGATGCGGTATTTCACTGTGAACTTCAAAGTATTAAGCACACTACCTTACTGTGAGATACTGCACTTAGCACAAATGAATATCATAAATCCCACGAACAACGAATTAGCCAACCAATTTCAGAGAATTTTGAAGAAAGAGGTCAACACTAAAGTGTTTTATCTTTTGAGACCGAATCTGGGGACAAGGTACACTTACCGAAACAAGATGCATCCGATTACCAACAAGCCCTGGGTTAAGATTGTATATAAATCTCCAAAGACTTCAAAGTTCATTCCTCTAGAGAAGCTCCCTGTTGATTTTTTGCGCAAACTACAACTGTGGATATATGACGGTTATACAGGCGAAGCAGAGATTGTTTATATTTCCGATACAGAGCCTGAAGACCTATGGAAAGCCAAACTATCGAGGATTAAAGTGTATGAACCTTTGAGCTTGATTAACCTTACCAAGAAAGACCTTGAAGCTCTTCATGCCAAGAAGATTGATTATTTTCAAGAGTTTAAGGTTGAAGCTATGCGATTTCAAAAGGTTGTCAGCGTATGTATAGCTCAAGGAGTACACGCTGGATGAAACTTTCCTGCCAGTTGGAAGTGGTAGAAGACCGAGGCTGAATGAAGAAATTTTGAAGACCAAGCTGAAGACACGGGGGAGTTTGTTGATACATGTTTTGTATGTATGTCAGTTGGTCTAGGTCTGAATAGTTTGTAATAATGTGTTCAGTGTTATAAAACGTTATTTGTGTAAATATATATAATTGATCACTGTTTAGGTGACACAGAGCTTGTGTCGCAATAGCGACACAAGGCTTGTGTCGCATAGGTCGGTTTGGCGACACAGAGCTTGTGTCGCAAGGTGTTTAGTGTTTGGCTATAAATAGAGACTTACGGGTTCAGTTCTAGGGTTGACGAACCTAGAGAGTTTTCAAGCTATTTGTGAGGTATTGATTGTACTTGGTTGATTCGTTGTGATTGAAATATTTAAAAGCTAATCGACTAGTTTTGTGTGATTGTTGACGTGCATTGTTCAATTGATTGTATTTCACGCTTTAAATTGTTTGATCGGTTCGATTTAGATCCAGTACAAAGGGTCCAACAAGATGTTAACAAGTTAGGTCACCTACTAGACTAAAAAGAAAACTGCCCAGATTTTCATGGTCACTTTGTGAGACTTTTTCATCAAGATTAAAAATGATTCTGAGCAAACCCTTAATACACCTCTAAATACTATGTCATTGGTGCATTTTTAAATTTTATTGTGATTTTTAGAGGTACTTAACCCATGCAAATAGTTTCCCACATAAAATCTCATCAGATCTGAAAAACTGATGGACCAAGCTGTGATCATCAACCATTTGGAAATCGAATCCTTTGAGTTAGACCATGAAATCTCTCCTTGCATGATAGATTCAAACATATGGTCGTCCAAACAAAATCATACAGTAACACCATACATAAAGTTTAGTGAAAGCATCAAAACTTTACATCAAATTCATACATCAATTCTCAAAAGATATTTTTAAAGGAAATATACAGATTTCCAAAGAAATTTCATTGTTTCATAAAAGAAAGCACGATTGAAAATGCATCCATGCAAGTGCCATCCTAGAATCCATATTACCAACGCTCTCCTGAAAAGCACGATAAATAAAAAGGGTCAACTATGGCCATAGTTGGTGAGTTCACAGTTTAGAATTACAAATAATCCAAGTAAAGGTTCCATTCGTAAACGAACAAAATGAAGGTATTTGGTTGCCTAGATTTTTGCTGCGAAGAGGTTGGTTGTATATATATATATATATATATGAGTGTTAATGCAATGAGGCCACTACTAAACCGATTCCGACCGAGGCTTTCCCCAAATGCTACATGTTCTATCAGTAACATGAGTACTGGTGATACTATGCACTCACGTTGAAGTGTAAGTGAGGGATGGTCTACCCTAAATAGCGCTATCCATAAATATCCACGGCTCTTTAACGAGTTAATAAGTAGTGTAAGAGATAATTTCGGGGACTGTTGCACGATAGTACTCAAGCATAACATAGTATATACACCAATTCGCATAACTATCACAACAAAAGTTTAATAAGTTCAAAAAGAGTGCAACCAAATTAGTTAAAATATAAGATCATGCTTTTCACCCCAAAATAGTAAACAGTAAAAAGGGGCTGTGAAAACTCACCTTAGTGAGTTAAAGTGCGGCACAACAAAGAACAAGGCTACCCTCGAACGGAAATCCTTCTAACCGCGACCTAATTCAAGTAAAAGACCTATTAAGGTCTAAGTGACATGCTTAACAAAATAGATGTTAACAAGTTAGGTCACCTACTAGACTAAAAAGAAAACTGCCCAGATTTTCATGGTCACTTTGTGAGACTTTTTCATCAAGATTAAAAATGATTCTGAGCAAACCCTTAATACACCTCTAAATACTATGTCATTGGTGCATTTTTAAATTTTATTGTGATTTTTAGAGGTACTTAACCCATGCAAATAGTTTCCCACATAAATTCTCATCAGATCTGAAAAACTGATGGACCAAGCTGTGATCATCAACCGTATGGGAGTCGAATCCTTTGAGTTAGACCATGAAATCTGTCCCTACATGATAGATTGAGATGTAATCATCAACCATATGGTCGTCCAATGTTGGGTAAAGAAATCTGTCCCTGCATGATAGATTCACCCCTTTGTCATCCAACCAGTGTTTGAAGATCCAAATCTCAATATTTTTGTATGAGACCAGTTGGATTTGAAAGGTAATTCAAAAAGGTAAATCTCAGATGAAAAACCATCACTTTTGGTGGAGTAATCATGGAGATACAGCCTTCCAAAGTTGGCCAAAAATCCTGACAGAAAGCATCAAGGATACCGTATACGTCCCTTAAGGTACCGTACAAGGCCCTTAGGGTGTCGTATACGGCCTCCTTGCCCCTCCGGTGATGCCGTTTTTCAGTTATGTTAAGGTTCTGCGTTGTTCTGGGCTTGTATTTTGTGCTTTGAAGCTTGTACGAGGTTCCTTGGTGCTTTGCCTATAAATAGGAGACCTCACCTCCTCATTTCCATCATCCCTCATCATCCATTCATTCCACACCTCTCCATTCACACACACACATACTCTCTCTCTACTTTCATTCCCTAGAGTTAAGTAGTGAGAGATTTAGGTTAAAATTAATTAGTTCTGGGTTAATATTTAACCGAGACTAAAGGTAGGGGTAGCGTTGTAATATTGTTGGAATACATGAGGGAGCATTTGTAATATTGTAAAAGATATTTCAGAGTTCCGTTCGTGTAATCTTCAGCATCAATTCAATCTACGCATTAATCACGGTTATATCTTTCCATATCTTTATAATGATGCATGCTATTGTTATAATGCTAGATTTAGGATTTGTTGCCATACTTAGTGAGTAGTTCGTTTATGTGCTTGTTGTGATGTAGTTAGCTTGTTAAAATTTTGGGTGATGCTAATAAACCGTTGAAAACTCGGTGTGCTGTTAAACTTTAATACGACGATCAAAGAAATATTTATTTTAGAGTGACCAAAAAGTATGTGGCACCGAAAAGACCGTAAAGCGGCTGAATACGTGGTATAGTGTTGGAACCACCTCTTGGTGTAGTACAAATACGTGAAAGTCATGGAAAAGTCGAAGGTTGAAGACTGTGTCGCATCCTGGTTATTTACCAGCTCTAGAATAAACTACTACCATTAGTGTAAGGTTAAAAGCCACCAAAATCTTATTTTTCTCTTAAATGCCTTGCCTAGCTTAGATGCCCCTGTAGTGTTAAGAAAGATCGGAAAATAAATCGCGGTCTGTTGCCTCATTCCTGCACTCCAGATACATATATCCAAAGAGGGTCACTTGGTCTCTTAAGAGACGGTGAGGAGGGTTTCAAAACAGCCTGATCTGATCAGAATTCAAGATAACCTAGCATTCATTGACATACTGTTCGGGTATCCGAATAGTAGGGTGCTAGTGTTTACGCTACAGACATTTAAGTTAGAAAAGATACAAATATTTAGATAAGTTTTCATATTATCCCCCTTAAAAGCATTATCCCACGTATAAGCTAACGAAATCATAACAAGCACTCCTATCCATTTCTGATTTAAACCTATCATATTTATTTACTGCTTATTTAATTTAGTTTAATTTCGAACCTAAGAAAAAACCCACAATCAAACCACTTTAAAACCCATCACTAAATTGAACTGTTCTTCCCAACATCTATGTTTCACAATACGATTAGCCTCAGAGAACGACCCTAGGTCATACTACTGCTATTGCTTTAGTAAAACTTAGGTCCCCAGCAATTATAAATTTAAAACTTACACCCGACGTAGCGATCCGACGATCGCGGTTCCCTCATGACAGGAATCGATAAAATGACTGTCAGGCGACCACACGCCAGTCAGCTCTGTTAGTGGTTTAGCGATCTTTGAAAAGTTTTCTATGAACCTTCGGTAGTAACCAGCTAAACCCAAAAATTGACGAATCTCCCTAGGGGTCCTCGAGGCCTCCCACTTCTTAATGGTCTCGACCTTAGCTGGGTCCACGTGGATCCCTTTTTCGTTGACTACGTGACCAAGAAAGTGAACCTCTCGAAGCGAAAACTCGCACTTTGAGAACTTAGCATACAATTTCTGGTCCTTGAGTAATTCCAGAATTAACTTCAAATGTTGTTCATGGTCCTCCTTACTTCTTGAGTAAATCAATATGTCGTCCATGAACACTATCACAAACTTATCTAGGTATGGTCTACACACCCTATTCATCAAATCTGTGAATACTACTAGTGCATTTGTTAGTCCAAATGGCATTACTAGCAACTCATAGTGCCCGTATCGAGTCCTAAAGGAAGTCTTAGGAATGTCCTCCTCACGGACTCTCAACTGATGGTATCCTGATCGAAGGTCGATTTTTGAGAAATACGATGCACCTTGCAACTGATCAAATAGGTCATCTATTCAGGGTAGAGGGTATCGGTTCTTTATCGTCAACTTGTTGAGTTCCCTATAATCTATGCACATTCGGAATGATCCATCTTTCTTTTTGACGAAGAGGACTGGAGCTCCCAGGGCGATGAACTTGGCCGAATTAACCCATTACTCAAAAGTTCTTGGAGTTGCCCTGACAGTTTCTGCATCTCGGACGGTGCCAAACGATATGGTATCCTTGCTACAGGCGCCGCTCCAGGAATTAGATCGATTCGGAATTCGACCTGTCTGAGCGGGGGAAGTCAAGGTAAATCCTTCGGGAATACTTCAGGGTGATCTCTTTTGATTCTTAGGTAATTACGAGGTTGAAGAATCAAGAATCAAGAAAAACGGATAGAGAACGGAAAAGATACAACACCCGAAGATCAACCGAATGCATTCCGAGCATGTATAAGATACACATATCCAAAATCTATGATTTTGTATAATTAGAACTGTAACAAAATTTTGATAACATAGGAGAAAGAATCAAGTCAAACGGACAAAAAACGAAGAAGATGCGCGCGAAACAAGCAACGAACGAAGTACCAAACAACGGGTAAAAGCCAAACGGCCTCACCAGAGGCCGTGTATAGACTCAAAGATACCGTATACGGCCCTTAAGGTACCATATACGGCCCATAGGGTGCCGTATACAGCCTCCTTGCCCCTCCGGTGATGCCCTTTTATCAGTTATTTGAAAGTTATGCGCTGTTCCGGGCTTGTATTTCGTGCTTTGAAGCTTGTACGAGGTTCCTTGGTGCTTTGCCTATAAATAGGAGACCTCTCCTCCTCATTTCCATCATCCCTCATCTTCCATTCATTCCACACCTCTCCATTCACACACACACTCTCTCTCTCTACTTTCTTTCTCAAGAGTTAAGTAGTGAGAGATTTAGGTTAAAATTAATTAGTTCGCGGTTAATATTTAACTGAGACTAACGATAGGGGTAGCGTTGTAATATTTTTGAAATACTTGAGGGAGCATTTGTAATATTGTAAAAGATATTTCAGAGTTCCGTTCGTGTAATTTTCAGCATCTATTCAATCTACACATTAATCACGGTTATATCTTTTCTTATCTTTTATAATGATGCATGCTATTGTTATAATGCTAGATTTAGGATTTGTTGCCATGCTTAGTGAGTAGTTTGCTTATGTGCTTGTTGTGATGTAGTTAGCTTGTTAATATTTGGGATGATGCTAATAAACCGTTGAAAACTCGGTGTGCTGTTAAACTTTACACTTATGATTATAAATTAAACTATCGCCTTTCCTCCAGTAAACGTGGTTAAAACCTTTATGACAAGGAGTCGCGAACCTTGATCAAACGGTAATTACCTATCTGTGTTTTCTTAAAAGCATGGTCTGATTTTGTAACTGTGAAAATCCAGTTTAAACCTTTCGTATAGTACACCGTGAATCAATAGGGATTTACTTGGGTCTTAGAAATATAAAGTGAACGGATTGTTTACTTATCATAGATGGTTAAACTGTAATTCAAACATAGGAATATTTATTCTAGAGTGACCAAAAAATATGTGGCACCGGAAAGACCGTAAAGCGGCTGAACACTTGGTATAGCGTTGGAACCACCTCTTGGTGTAGTACAAATATGTGGAAGCCAAGGAAAAGTCGAAGGTTGAAGACTCTGCGGCATCCTGGTTATTTACCAGCTCTAGAATAAACTACTGCCATTAGTGTAAGGTTAATAGCCACCAAAATTCTATTTTGCTCTTAAATGCCTTGCCTAACTTAGATGCCTCCATAGTGTTAAGAAAGATCAGAAAATAAATTGCGGTCTGTTGACTCATTCCTGCACCCCGGATACATATATCCAAAGAGGGTCACTTGGTCTCTTAAGAGCCGGTGAGGGGGGTTTCAAAACAGCCTGATCTGATCAGAATTCAAGATAACCTAGCACTCAGTGACATACTGTTCGGGTATCCGGATAGTAGGATGCTAGTGTTTACGCTACAAACATTTAAGTTAGAAAAGATACAAATATTTAGATGAGTTTTCATATTATCCACCTTAAAAGCATTATCCCACGTATAAGCTAACGAAATCATAACAAGCACTCCTATCCATTTCGGATTTAAACCTATCATCTTTATTTACTGCTTATTTAATTAAGTTTAATTTCGGATCGAAGAAAAAACCCCCAATCAAACCACTTTAAAAGCTATCACTAAATTGAACTATTCTTCCCGACATCTCTGTTTTACAATACGATTAGCCTCAGAGAACGACCCTAGGTCATACTACTGCTATTGCTTTAGTAAAACTTAGGTCCCCAACACTAATAAATTTAAAATTCACACCCGACGTAGCCATCCGACGATCGCGGTTCCCTCACGACAGGAATCAATAAAACGATCGTCAGGCGGCCGCACGTCAAGTTTTTGGCGCCGCTGCCGGGGAGTTAATCGTAAGATCCAGAGGCGTCCCGATGAATTTTCTCTTTATTGATACCCTTAGAATAAATTTCTCTTCTTATAACCACTGAAAATTCTTTCTCCAAACACTCTTCGATATCCGACCAGATCGTCCGGATCTGAACCAATTATTTTCATACCCGATCATGAGTCTATCATCCGAACCATCCGTAGAGAAAGACTCTTCCGTTCTACACAAATGGCCGCTCGTGTTACTCTCGCCGACAAGACCAAACCATCCATCGAAGGACGAGGAAGACCGATTAGTTATCCTGTGATCGACGGAGCATCTTTCGAACTTAAACACCACATAGTTCAACTCATCAAAGACAATTGCCAATTCCACGGTTTACTCCTACAATCAGAATGGGGTTGAGCAAGACATAGTCCGACTCTACTTGTTCCCCTATTCTCTCTCTTTACATGCCCTGACTTGGTTTGAGGGACTCGAGACCGGCTCAGTCACCTCTTGGACGGTTAAGGCAACAAAATTTCTAACAAAATATTTTCCCCCGTCTAAACAAACCAAACTCAAGAATGACATCACAAACTTCCACCAAGCTCATGATGAGTCTATCTACATCGCATTAGAGCGATTCAAGAGTTTACTAAAGAAATGTCCAAACCACCAAATGGAGAAAACCGCCCAGTTATGCACCTTCTATAACGGTCTTGCTCCAAACCACCGCATTACTCTTGACGCCGCCGCTCAAGGTAATTTTATGCAACTCACCGCTATCGAAGAATATCATGTTGAGTACAAGGATCCCGCTGGCAGTACCGTCTACTACGCCCAATTTCCTTCTCGAACGCAGAACTCGCCTGGATTCTCTCGAACTTCACCACCTAGAAACCAAGGAAATCAATATCATCTACGGAATAACCAACTACCTTTTCCACGCAGATTTCAACCATGATATCCAACCGACCCTCAACAACCCCAGCTAAGCTATAATTGTTGGAAAAAACAATGATCAAACCCAAGTTATAAATCTGAGGAGTCAAAATCTAACTTAGTTGTATTCAGGAAACTTAGTGAAATTCCTGAGTCTGTACTTCTGAGTCTGTGCGACACAGACTGAAGAATTGTTTCTGAGTCTGTGCTGCACAGACTGAAGAATCTCACAGACTGAAAGCCATGCTCTCCTTGAAGACTTATGAATTCATCATCTGAAGAATAAAGATTGAATGCAGAAGACTTCACAGACTGAAGTTCACAGACTGAAGATCACAGACTGATGAACACAGACTGAAGAGCACAGATTGAAGAACGAAAGTACAATTGTACAGAAGAAGTTTTTCTTTCCCAAGGCTCGATACAACTGATGAGATGTTTGAGAAAGGTCAAACATCAAAGAAAGGTTTTCTTCTCAGCAAAGAAACCTTTTACCTTTTTGCTTTTTCTATTTTCAAGAAAAGCAAAAAGGGAAGCATGCAAAGTTGCCCAAGATGCATCTGTTATTCCTTGGACAACTATGTAAGCTGGATAATATAGAGTTACACCCAACTCTATAAATAGCAGTTCAAATAGCACTGCTATGTATCCAAATAATTCCAAGCGAAATAGTATACAAGACCTTTAAGCTTAGGCTCAAAGCATTACCACACTAACTGTTAAGTTTGTAGTGATAATTGTATCTTTATATACTACTTGGATCGTATTCAAACCATCTGTGTGGGTTTGAATACATTGTCATCTGTGTGAGACAAATACATTTATTGTGAATAATACTTTGATTCATAATAAACTTTGTGTCATAATTAATCTTGTTTTCCGCCTTGATTAATTAAACTTGTTTGATATAAACTTGGATATAAATTAACACGTTAAGATACTTGTTATTTAATCTGCATCTAATTTTTGGGAACCTTGTGACCTAACAACTGGTATCAGAGCAAATAAAGATTTAATCTTTAACGATCAAAGGAACCCAGTTTATCAAACAATCATCTAAATCCATTTTCTCTACATTTTCTTCCTTGAAAAAATGACTTCTTCTATTGCTATGGCTGGGAAGGGAATTCCAATATTCAGTGGTGTAAACTTTACCCACTGGAAATTGAAAGTTGAATGGTTTCTTTCTAGCATTCATGATGAAATGCTTAGAGTCATTCAGGAATGACCCATCATTCCTGGCAGAATAGTTCCAAACCCACTGGAAATTGAAAGCTGAATGGTTTCTCTAGATACAAACGGTAATATTGTGACACCTAAAACTTTTGTTGAGGCTGCCAAGAATACCTGGAATGATCTAGACAGGCAACTATATGCTTTAGACTTTAAGGCCAAATCCATACTGGGCAATGCAGTTACTGAGCCTATCTTTGCTAAGATATCTGGCTGCAAAGCTGCTAAAGCCATATGGGATATGCTAACTGACCAATATGATGGTGTAAGTTTAGTACAATCCCAAAAGAAGAAGAATCTCATAAGAAATTATGAGAACTTCTCTGCTGGCCAAAATGAGTCATTAACTGATATTCATACCAGATTTCAGATCTTAATCAATGATCTTGAAAGGTATAATATCATCAAAGGACAGTTTGAAATCTATGAAAAATTTGTTGATGTCATTCCAAACACTTTTTCTGAAGTTATCACTTCATTAATTGTAAGTGAAAAATTGGAGACATATGATCTCTCTGGCTTGTTTGGACTTCTACTAAATTTTGAAGAAACCAAAGCCAGAAAGGATCTAAATGTCAAACGGATTGCAAAAGATCCATCTGCTACCCTTGATGCAACAACAAGGAAAAATAGAGAACTTTTCTCTAGAGCAGATTACCATCTTACTCTTACAGACTCAAAATCAGATGATGAAACTGAGTCTCTAGAAGCTGAAATGGCATTGCTAGCCCAAAGGTTAGAGAAAGCAAGATTCAAGGGTTCAAAAGGAAGGCCAACTTTTGATCCTAAGAAAGCCACTTGCTATAAATGTGGGCAAGTTGGTCATATTTCTTCTGACTGTAGAGTGAAGATTGCAGAATCTTCAAGTTCTGATAAGTGGGAAGAAAAGGCCAAGAAGTACAAGAGAAAGTACTTCAACTCCAAGAAAATTGGAGAAAATCAACAACCAAAGAAACTAGAGAAAGCTTTGGTTGTTGAACAATGGATAGATGAAGAATCTTCATCATCTGAGGATGATGAAGATATGTGCTTAATGGCAATCACAGATAGCCAGTTTGACAAAGATGTCAAATTTGCAGAAAAGGCATGTGTTCATCTAGACTGGGACAGAGGATCTGCTTACAATGTAAATCATTTTAAACTTTACTATAGTGATGCAGAAAAACAGAAAATGTTTGAACACATCTATGTAGACTTTTTGAAAAGACTGGAGGAAATACAAGATTTAAAAACCAAACTCAGTCAAGTTCAAAAAGATCTACAATCAAAAGTGAATGAAATAAACCGAAATAAACAGTACAAACTTGAGCTTGATGCTCAATATGACCTTCTCAAAAAGGTCAAGCTGGAAAAAGAAGCTTATAGAAACAAAGTTGATCATTATGAAAGGATCTGTAAATCTTGGTGTATTTCATCACTTAAAAATGTGGACTGTATATCCAAACAGATTCCAGCTCAGATAAAAGCGGTCATAGGTGATGAGTTTGATCTTAAAAGTCACATAAATTCAGAAATAAACTCAAAACCTACTATATTTGTACCTGAGATTTTATCTCATACTTTTAGTCATACTGTGGGAGACAAAGTTATATCGAAAAATGCCTTTGTTAGACCAAAAATAGTTGCTAAAGAACTAGTATATGAGACAGAGCCAGACTCTGAAGACACAGACTCAGAAATCTCAGTCTGTGAAACTTCTCAATCTGAACAGCCTGAACTTATAATCACTAATGAATCTTTAGAAACTATGGAACTTGAAAAGAAAAGATTTATAAAAGGCAAAGTTAATATTCCCACAGTACCATCTTTAAAAAGACAAAAAGAGGTAAAAGGAATCAAGAATAAACAGAAAGGTTACAATGTGTTTGAACCTTCCACATCTCAGTCTGTAACTGGTCCAGACAAAAATATGCCAAATGACAAATCTAAAGGCATAAAACCAGTAACAAGGGAGTTAAAAAGATCTCAGTCTGTGAGATCCAACTGTCAGTCTGGAAAAATCAATTTTCAGTCTGGCAAACTTAACTTCAAATCTATTTGTGTTAACACTCAGTCTGACTCTCAAAAGTCAAATCTTAACGACCAGACTGAGACCATTAAGCTGCTTAGTGAAAACTTAATGAAGTTAACCACATATTTTAAAATATTTGTTGAGTCAAAGCAAGAGTTTAACAGAGGATCTAGTGCAAATAATAACCCAAAATCCAAAAGGACCATTATGTTGGACAGAAAATGTTGCAACTGTGGAAATCTGGGACATGAAGGTATTAAATGCACAAAGTCCATTCCTAAACAGCCAAAGGCTGCTTTGATCAAACAAATGTCATCTACAAACAACAAAATCAAAAATAGAGAGGTTAAAAGTCAACTTCACAGACTTAGCACCAAAACTGCTAAAGAATTGACTCCAACCAACTCTAAAGAACCCATCAATAGATGGGTTCCCAAAAGTAACTAATCGATTTTGTTTGTCTTGTGCAGGGTAACAACAAATGGTACCTAGACAGTGGATGCTCAAGACACATGACAGGTTCTTTGGAGAATCTGTCAAAGTTTGTAGAAGAAGAAGGACCTTCTGTCAAATATGGTGACAATTTTGTTGCTAAGATAAAAGGTTATGGTGTGGTGAAGGCTGGCAACATCAGAATAACAAAGGTGGCCTATGTTGAGGGATTATAACATAACCTGCTTAGTGCAAGCCAGATTTGTGATGATGATGGTGATATCAGAATCAGAAAGAAGGCTGTTGTTATCTGTAATTCCAAAGGCAAACCTATATTAGTTGCCAAAAGAGAAAGAGATATCTATCTCTTGGATCTTTCTTCTGCAGACAACAATGTAGAGATTTGTCTCTATAATCTGTGCCAGAACTAAGCTGGCTATGGCATAGGAGGTTATCCCACCTGAACTTCAAAAATATTAACCTCCTGTCAAAGAAGAAACTGGTTAGAGGTCTGCCTAATGTTACATTTGCAAAGGACAAACTCTGTCCTGCTTGTACACTAGGAAAACAGACCAAAAACCATTTTCCATCCAAATTGTTTGCTACAATTGATCAACCACTGCATATGCTCCATATGGATCTGTTTTGACCCATGAGCATTAGCAGTTTGGGTGGAAAGACGTATACACTTGTGGTTGTGGATGAATACACAAGGTATACTTGGGTCATATTTCTTAAGGCAAAAAGTGATGGTCCTGAAGAGATTATTAATCTTATCAAGAGGGAAGAATTGCAGAAAGATGCACCTGTCAAGCAACTAAGGAGTGATCATGGTACAGAATTTAAAAAATCTACTCTCATTGAATTCTGTACTAACAAAGGCATCACTCAAAACTTTGCCTCTGTCAGAACTCCTCAACAAAATGGTGTTGCTGAGAGAAGAAATCATACACTCATAGAAGCTGCAAGAACCATGTTATGCCATGGTCAAATGAAGATTTATTTTTGAGCAGAAGCCGTTAACACTGCCTGTTATACCCAAAATAGATCTATTTTGGTCAAAAGGCATGGCAAAACTGCATATGAGCTATATCACAAGAAGGTTCCAACCATCCATTACTTCCAGATCTTTGGAAGTAAATGCTACATTCCCAATCAAAGAGATCAATTAGCAAAGATGGAACCTAAGTCTGATGAAGGAATTTTTGTTGGCTATTCATCTATCTCAAAGGCTTACAGAGTCTACAACAATAGAAGGAATAAAATTGAAGAAACCATCAATGTCACCTTTGATGCTTCCTCTGCTAATAATGAACATGTTTCTCAGTCTGATGTTCATTTATTAGAAGATTTATCTGTTGTGGGATCTGAATCTCAAATCCCAGTTGTTGCTAACCGACAACAGGACTCTGAAAGTGATAATGAAGATGCTCAACCTGCTCATTTAATGACAGTACCTTCATCAACAGAAGATGAATCTGTGTCCAGAGATTCAAATTCTTTTGATACATCTGTTCAGTCTGGTAGTTTTCAATCTGTGAACTCTACAGACTCAGACTTGCCCCCTGTTGAAGAAAATGCAGAACTAAGTCCTGCTACCCTTCCAATGAATGAAAATGGATTATCATCCAATGATGAATCATTTCTAGGAGTCAAAGAACACAAGTATCATCCAATTACAGAAATAATTGGAGATTATGTTTCTGGTGTACAAACAAGAGCTCAAGTATGAAGCTCACCTACTGCAAATTTCTGTTTCTACACAAACTTCCTGTCAATCATTGAACCAAAGAAAGCTGAAGAAGCCTTGAAAGATGATGATTGGGTTGAAGCAATGCAGGAAGAATTAACAGAATTTGACAGAAACAATGTTTGGACCTTAGTTCCTGCTCCAAAAGGCAAAACTATCATTGTAACTAAATGGGTTTACAGAAACAAAATGGACAAGGATGGAGTGATAATCAGAAACAAGGCAAGGCTAGTTGCTCAAGGCTACAAGTAGGAAGAAGGCATTGATTATGATGAAACCTTTGCCCCTGTAGCCAGAATTGAAGCAATAAGGTTATTCTTGGCATATGCAGCATTCAAAGACTTCAAAATCTACCAAATGGATGTCAAGAGTGCATTTCTGAATGGTAACTTACAAGAGGAGGTCTATGTAAAACAACCTCCAGGTTTTGTAAGTTCAACTTTTCCTAATTATGTCTATAAATTGAAGAAAGCACTATATGGACTAAAACAAGCTCCAAGAGCTTGGTATGACACTTTATCATCTTATCTTCTGAGTAATGACTTTACTAGAGGATCAATTGATAAAACCTTGTTCTTCAAAAGGAACAAAGCCGATGTCATACTAGTCCAAATATATGTTGATGATATCATATTTGGATCTACTGATGAAAAGTTATGCAAATGGTTTTCAAATTTAATGTCAAAACAGTACCAAATGAGTATGATGGGTGAATTAACATACTTTCTTGGTTTACAAGTACATCAGAAACCTGATGGAATTTTCATCAACCAAGGCAAATATGTAAATGATCTTCTCACTAAATATTCTTTAAAAGACTGTTCATCAATGAAAACACCAATGAGCACTGCAGATAAGTTGGATAGAGATCAGTCTAGCAAGTCAGTCTGTCAAACCACTTATAGAGGTATGATAGGATCACTACTATACCTCACTGCAAGTAGACCAGATATCATGTTTTCAACATGTTTATGTGCTAGATATCAATCTGAACCTAAAGAATCACATCTCAAAGCCGTTAAAAGGATTTTTAGGTACCTAAAAGGTACTCCTAACCTGGGTCTTTGGTATCCCAAAGACTCTAGTTTTGATCTAATTGGTTATACAGATGCAGATTATGCAGGTTGTAAATTAGACAGGAAAAGCACTTCTGGTGGATATCAACTACTACGTGGAAAACTAGTCAGTTGGTCAAGCAAGAAACAGAATTTTGTTGCTACATCAACTGCAGAAGCAGAATATGTAGCTGCTGGTAGTTACTGTGCACAATTGCTATGGATGCAACATCAACTAGCAGACTATGACTTGGCATTTACAAAAACTCCAATCATGTGTGATAACCAAAGTGCCATTGCCATCACTGAAAATCCTGTATTTCACTCCAGAACAAAGCATATTGAGATCAGACATCACTTTATCAGAGATTGTGCTGAGAAAGGTAAAGCGATTCTCAAATATGTGCCCACAAACGACCAACTAGCAGATATCTTTACTAAACCTCTTAATGAAGATAGATTCTTATATCTGCTTGGTCAACTAGGAATGCTCAACCCCTAGTAAAACCTTTGAATCTGTATGATTCAACTCTCAGTCTGTGCCTGCTTTTCAATCTGTATATCTGTATTCTCAGCTACATACAACCAACAAGCACAGACTAAGCGATATCTTGTAAATATATTAAAAAAAAAAAACGCACCAAAAAGATTTTACAACTTTGTTATTTTCTTCAGTCTGTCTGTTATATGGTTCAGTCTGTGTGACGTCATCCAGACTCACTGCACAGACTAACAATATACACTCAGACTGAATGCTTCTTTTTTTTTTTTTTTTTTTTTAATTTTATTTAATTAATAAAAATAAATAAACAACAATATCCTTACATTTAATGCTAATACCATTTTTATGGTAATAATCATTAGAAGTTTTGGCGCTTGTTGTCTATTTATCTGCTCAATACAAAAAGGTGCACGTGCCTTAGCGTTACTGTTACAGAAACAGGGATAAACCGTCAAATGGGTCCCACTTAACGGAAATTTCAATTTTTATTAAATACCCATTTCTGCTTTTCCCTTTTTCTTCATTCGTACTTGCACACCAAAAATAAACAGAGTTTGTAAACCCTAAATCGCTCAACCATTTTCAAAATCAATTTCAAGAACTCATCTTTAAACAAAAATGGCTGATGAATGGGCTTACACGGCACCTGCCAACATCGCTGCGGCTAAACCCTTTAAACAGGGGAAACAGGTAAAACTCTGTACCAATAATCAAGTAGCTACCATTTTCATTCCTGATTCTAAAAAGAATCAAGGGTTTGAGGAACTGACAAATTTTATGTCTGCTCATCCTTTAAGGGGAGCATTTTTCAACGCGGTTCCTCAAATATATCCACATTTTCTTATGGAATGGTGGTATACTTGCTCCTCAAATAGTACCAATACTGCAATTACTGGTACTATTGATCATGGTAAACGGGCAGTTACCATTGATCAGGAGCTAATTAGGAATGTCTTAGACTTGCCCTTGGGAAATAATTTTGAACCCATTCCAACCAAAGAAGCAGCAAGGGCTTCTCTTACTTTGGTTGGATATACCAAAGAAAAAGGCACCATCTTGATGTCAGGATTCACCCCCAGATGGAAATTTTTAATCTCTGGCATCATTAGGAGTCTAGGAGGAAAATCTGGTAGCACAGGGGAGTTAAATGAGTTTGAAACTCAACTGTTGAGCTCATTCATCACAGGTTTAAACATCAACTTTGCAGAGTTGTATTTTAAAGAACTTTTAAAACTGGTGAATGAGTCACAGAGAATTTTTAATGTACCTTTTATAAGGTTACTCTCCCTGTGCATCCAATCCAGATTATCTGGGTCTGTGTATATGTCTTTCACTAACAATTCTGCAGATATACCAGTACCAGTGCTCACCTATAAAGTGTTTAACCATCCAGTTCCACTTTCTGGAGCACCTATCACTGCTGCTATGCAGCAATGGATAGATCACCCATATGTTGCTTCTACATCTATGGAGGGTGATAATTCAGGTGATAGTGAGGGTACTGAGACCCATGCGGTTGAAGATCGTGTGGCTGAAGCAGAGCACACAGACTCCAGGGACACAGACTCAACTCAGTCTGTGCACTTGGAGTCAGACTCAAACATTCCTGAGTCTGTTCCATCTTCAACAGAAGATGAAGGTAGTATATCTTCTTCAACTGAGGATATGGATATAGATCAACCTTCTTATCCTAGCCCATCCTCACCCAGAAAAGAGAGTCACAAACAAACCAACCCAGATGAGTCACCGCTCACTTTGGAGGAATCACCAGACTCAACCCCCCAAAGTATAGCACAAATGGAATCACTATCCATGGAACAGGATGTCATTAGAACACCTTCCAGTGCTGTAGACCATTCCATCACAGCTCTGCTAGAGTCTGTGGTGCCAATGGCTACCCAACTGACCCAACCTACACCTAGATTAGTCAGCTTGGATACCCACACTACTGCTACTACACTGACCCCTGTAGTATGCATTGAAGAAGATGCTCGAATCCTGAGCACTACCACCCCCCTCTTTACCCCACTCACAATGGCTGAGCCCATAATGACCACTAGTCCTGTACTAGTTCACATTCTAGTGAGTCCTTCCTTACAACCCTCTGCACAGATCGCCAATGCCCCAGTCATGTCACAGACTGAGGTACAGATCTCAACTTCTTTACCTGATGAACTACCATCGTATCACCAGATGGTTAGTGAAGGCATACCAACTTCCACATCAGTTGCCAGTGATACTATTCCTTTACACCAGGGACTGTTTGAGGCAACAGGTGCAACACAATCATTTCCCAGTGATATATTATCCTATCACCGGATTAGATCTGAGGGAACAACTACACCACTCAATGTCTATGATCGCTTTTCCATGCACAGGACACAGAGTGAGGCAAAGAGTGCAACCCCAAAAGATTCCAGTGATCTTGCTCATTTACAACATGAGTCAAGTGAGGAACAAATTCCCTCACCAACTTCTAACCCATCCAACCAGACCCAGTCTGTGCCTTCTAGTACACTTAATGATGTGCTTTCTGCCATCAACAAGTTGTCTGAATGGGTACAGACTGAGTTCAACAATAATAAGAAAGAGCTAGAGAAGATGAAGCATCTAGTCTCTACAATGGTGGACAGAGTGGATATGCTGGAGGAAAAGGTCTCCAGTAGGTTAGATGAAATGCAGACCACCCTCTCAAGCTTAGCTGCTGATGTCAAAAAGGGGGAGAAGATGAAGCATGGGTCTGCAGAAACTAAAACCCCAAAAGATAAAAGGTCAAATAATAAATCATTAGATTTAGGGGGAGATAGTAGTGACGGAGATGATGGAGATGATGGACCCGAAGGTGCTAGGGTGAAGTCTTAGACTGAAGCTCAGTCTATGCCACAGACTGAAAATATGAGTGCACATGACAGTCCCGATTTCCTTCAATTCAAATATAACTTAAACAAGCTTTGAATTATTACTGAGAAGTTGCGGAATAACACTCAATAATATTAGAAAGATCACAGATAAATATTTAGAATAATAAATAACGAAACACAAATATTAAAATCAAAGCCTCAATCTTATTAATATGAATAAGACGAATACACTTTTGTATTAGGGTTTACACCTTGAAGCTGCGCTATTCTATTCACTAATTTTCGTATATCGATCTAGGTTCTAAGGATCTCTATTTATAACACATAGAGTCCTGTAGAATCTCCTATTATTATGGAATTAGATAACTTCCATAACAAACTCATTCTTATCACAAAGTCATAAATAGTGTTAACTACCACATTTGAACATTCAGTGGAAACAAACTTCCATCAGTGGTAACTGCTTCGTTTAGGAAAGTCCAAGTATAAACAACTAACAGTGTTAACCACTTATATACACTAACAGTCTTAATTACATAAACAGTGGAAACTACTTAGCAAAATTAACTAACAGTTGTAATCTTCGTAGCAGTGTTAACCTTCAGTTCAAACAGTCGTAATCTTAGACCAGTGTTAATATTTAACAATCAGTGGTAACCATGTTAGTCTTCAGTGGTAATTCTTCACTCTCAGTGGTAATCTTCAGTGGTAACCTTTTGATCTCTTCAGACTTAATTAACAGTGGTAATCCAAACCCAAATCAGTTTATCCCAACAATCTCCCCCTAAACTTAATCTGTCATCTACAGCATTAAGTTTCTTCAAATTCTCCATTTTAGCTTCTTTGAAGATGCTTTCAAAACCAATTCTTGGATTTCTTCCCCAACTGTTCTTTTCTGTGAATCTGGTTCAAAATCATGTATACAGAAGAATGTAATTTGGCTAACTTCAGACTCCTTAATAAACTCAGATTCATGTCATACTCTCTGTCTGTGAGCATGTACAAGATCTCACCATCTTCTAAGATAACCTGATGTACTCCAGGCACCTCAAAATATATCCACATCTTTACCACCTTGAATGTACCAAATCGAAAGGGAAACTTTTCTGGCTCATACATCATTTGAATCCAGTCCCATGTGACTTTCTCAATGATATTATCAATTCTTTGTCCATCCAATTTCCTCTTCCCAATCTCATACATTTTATCCATATTAGCTCTACTCACCCTTCTCAAAATATCCCTGAATGACCTCCAGAAAGATTCACTTCCATCAGCTCTAATAATTCTTATTTTCTCCTCCTTCTTAGGTATAAGCAATTTGACTACCATCCAGTCAACAATCTCAGGCAAATCCTGATTTACTGGCTCTGCTTCAACTGGATGTATAATCATCAAATCATTCAATTGCCCTTCATCTCTCTCCAAATCATTAACCACCTCTTCCACTGATTTCTTCTTTTCTTTCTCCTTCTTTTCTTCCTCTTTCTTTTCTTCCTCTTCTTTCTTTTTCTTCAATCCTTGTTCCTTTCTCTGACTCTCTTGAAAAGGCACGAATATATCTCTTACATATGCCTTGGCCATCTCTTGATAAGTCATTTTCTTCAATCTTGCAGCAGGAATCATGCACTTTAATTTACTATACATTTCCCTTCTTTTCTGTGCAATGGTCATTGGCTTATTTGCTTTCTTGATTCTTGCTTGTTCAGCTTTCTTCCTCTTCAGCTGATCTACCAAGTATTCCACAGATTCCTCTGTCTCTTTTCTGAGCATCCACTCATCGAATTGGTTAACCTCTTCCTTGGTCATCATCACGAATTTACCAGGTTCAACCTCAACTCTTATCAAATTCTCACCCATCTCTGCATCTAATTCAGCCTGTAGCCTCTGTGCATATTCTTCATCATTTGCAGTAGCAGCAGCAGGCACTTGCTTTGATTTCTTCTGTTTAGGCTCTTCAACTAACTTACCTTTCCCTTTGTCTTTTGGATCAATCTTGGGTAAGTCTGCCCTTTGGAATGTAGGTGCTGCAGCAGATTCTCTGATTGTGAAACCAGGCAAAGATGGTTCACTTTTCTTCCTGCTAAACTTCTGAGCAAACCTGTCTGCAGCAACCCCTTTAGTCTTTTCAATTTCAGGGCTCTCCACCTCTTCTTCTTCATCTTCTGCCACCCTTATTTCTTCTGTTTCATCATCCAAGTTTACCCCAGCAGGTTGTTCACTTAAATTGGCACTGGCAGTCTTGGATGCCTCCTCTATTATCTTATCAACCTCTGCTTCATTCTCCATCATTATCTCCTCATCTACCTCCTCAGACCTATCATCTCCACCCTGTTCATTCTCCCCCTTTTTGAATGCATCTTCTGAGGGTTCAGGGGAAGAGAGAACAACTCTGGCTTGTTGCACAGGGACAGATCTTTTGTATTTATCATCAATTATGTAGTACTTCTGACCCTGCTTCAAACACTTCATCACAATTGTTTTCAAGGCATCTATCTCAGCTTGTTGCTTCTTGATGATCCTTTTCTGCCTCACCACCTCAGCCCACATAAAGTCCAGCATATCCGTCAATTTTTCATAGTTCAAGCTAGCCTCATCACCTTTAGGATGTGACTCCTTTGGTGAATCATTAACAGAATTGCCATCTGATTCATACCTAGCATGAGCATCAGATGGCCCTCTTTTCATGGTACTGGGTCCACCAAAATCACCTTCTTGCAAAGGATCATGTTCTGGTGTTGCCTCTGTTTGGGTCTTATTTATGTTACTTCTGTCTTGCTCTGCCATTTGGCCAGAAGCAGTAGAAGCAGCCCTCCCAGAATGGTTATCCCACTCCTTATAGACCACATGCTGTGTTGAATCATTTGACTGAGACATCTGAGCAGCAAGAGCCTCAGATGTCTGTGTTTTAGCCCTTTTGGCTTTAGCAGTGGTTGGTTTGTGGGTCCCTTATTTTCTTTTGGTACCCCAACTGCTGTGGGTTGAGAGATGATGGGTGTGTTATCTCTCTCAGCAGATGGTTCAGCTGTAGTGGGTGGAACTGCAGCTGTGGTGGAGGGTGCAGGAAGCATTGTTGGAAACAATGCTGTAACCCTCCCAGAAAATTTGGAGTCTCTCTTCATATTTGAAAAAACCTTAGGTTTATGAGAGAGAACACCAATAACGGTATCCTGGTCAGGCAGATTTTGAATTTGTGCATTTAAAATTAACTGCACAAACCTAGGATACATCAAAAATTTTAATTTTGGTTGCTCAATGTTTCTGAGCATACCAGAAAATATCAGATTTAAAAAATTAAACCTTTGTCCAGTGGCAAGACAAACAGTTGCATATGCAATGTTGCTGCCAAACTGTTCAAAGGTTGATCTTTTGGATGAGAGACAGTGTAAAAGAGTATGTATTAAAAACCTCCATTGATGGGAGAAAAGAGTCTTTTGAAACGTAAAAGTATCTAAAGGACCTTCATAACCCATCAATCAAAAATTTTCATACAATGTTTGACTAGATAAAGAAGTAATACCTGTCTCATCATCGAGTTGTAAAGAAGCACGAACAGAGGCTTCAGTGATAACTACCCTGGTGTTGGCCACCATGGAGACTATGCTCTTAGTCCCCTGTTCGTCTTCGATGGTTGCATTTACCCAGAAGTCATTAATGTGATCTTTGGAGACTCTGGGTGATACTGTAAGAGCATGATAGATGTGAGAGGCACGAAGGAAATCATTAATTTGGATGAAGTCCTTTGCCTCTTTGGGTTTCATCAGATAGGCGATCATGTTATGATTCTGCCCTATTGCAAGTGTTGTGGAAGAGGAAGTGGAAGCCATTGATGTACAATCAAGTGGAATTTGAGGTTTAGATGGTGATTGAATGCTTAATCGCAAGAGTGTAGGTAGGAATTGAGAGCGTATTGAAATCGACAAGTGTTTGGGTTTATATACTGTTCAATTTAGGTCAGTGGAAAAATCTCCAATTTTAACGCTAACAGTGTTAACGAGTGAAGTATGACAAACAGTGGTAACTGAGAAATTGCACTAACAGTGATAACTGTCCAAACACGAGGTTTTATGCGCTTGCCCATCTCACTTATCTACGCTAGCAGTGCTAACTTGTATAAGCAGTACTAACCGACCAAGGCAGTCACAACTTAATACAAGCAGTACTAATAGTCGCGCTATAAAGTAAAGAAAGCAGTACTTACTTTTTTTTTTTTTTTTTTTTACCGACAGTAGTAACGCCAACGCAAGCAGTGGTAACACCCTTTAAGTAGTACTATGTCTCCAAACCGTGGAAATTAGACCTGCGCAGTGTTAACTAAAAACAAGCAAACATAAAATAATACAAGTATACAAACAGTACTAATTACCAAAGGCAGTGGTAACTTGTTTCAGTATTAACACTGGCAGTGTTAAAAGTAACAGTACTAAAAATACAGCAGTGTTAAAATACGCCAGTAGTGTTAACACGAACAGTGGTAATTAGGATATCAGTATCAATCCCAAGTTGAAGCACTTTTAAAAAAATTTATTAGGTCAAAAATAGAGAGAAAAGTTAAGACAGATTCATCAATCCAATGTTGGTAACCAAAAATGTAAATCTGCCCACATCAAATGCTTTGGTAAACAGATCTGCATATTGATTATCAGTATGAACTTTAAAAATTTGTATAAGCCTTTTCTCATTACAATCTCTAATAAAATGATATTGTATTTCTATGTGCTTAGTTTTTGAATGTTTAACAGGATTGTTTATGATACTGATAGCAGAGTTATTGTCAATAAATATAGGAGTTTTAAGAAAAGTCAAACCATAGTCTAACATCTGATTCTGAATCCATAGCACTTGAGCACAGCAGCTAGCAGCAGCAACATACTCAGCCTCTGCTGTTGATGTAGACACTGTGGATTGCTTCTTGCATTGCCAGGAGACTAACCTTTCTCCTAAAAATTGACAACCCCCTGAAGTAGATTTCCTATCCAAATTTGCACCTCCATAGTCACTATCTGTGTAAGCAAGCAGATCAAAAGAACTGTTTTTTGGGTACCAAAGGCCTAGTTTTGGTTGGCCTTTTAAATACCTAAAGATTCTTTTCACTTCATGCAGATGTGACATCTTCGGATTGGATTGGAATCTTGCACACACACACAGCAAACATGATGTCTGGTCTTGATGATGTCAGATACATGAGGGAGCCAATCATTGATCTATAAAGATGAACATCAACATCTTCCCCCTCAAGATCTGCATGTAATGCTTTGTGTGTCTCCACTGGTGTGCTTGCCACCTTGGCATCCTTGTAGCTAAACCTCTCCAGAATGTCATTCACGTACTTACTTTGATGAATGAAAATCCCATCCTTCTGCTGTTTCACTTGTAATCCCAGAAAGAAGGTTAATTCTCCCATTGAGCTCATCTTGAACTTGTCATGCATCAAAACTTCAAATTGCTTGCACAGACTGTCCCTTGTAGAGCCAAAAATGATATCATCTACATAGATTTGTACTAGTAGGATATCATTCTTAATTCTTTTGGTGAACAAGGTCTTGTCTATTGCACCCCTTGTGAAGCCATTCTTCAGTAGATATTCTGATAAAGTGTCATACCAGGCTCTTGGTGCTTGATGTAAGCCATAAAGAGCTTTATCCAGTCTGAGCACTTTATCAGGATACTTTGAATCCTCAAAGCCTGGAGGCTGGCATACGTAAACTTCCTCTTGAATAGTGCCATACAGAAAGGCACTCTTCACATCCATTTGATAGACCTTGAATCCTTTGAAAGAGGCATATGCCAGGAACAGTCTGATAGCTTCAATCCTAGCCACAGGAGCAAACACCTCATCATAGTCGATCCCTTCTTCCTGTGAATACCCCTGGGCTACTAATCTAGCTTTGTTCCTGATCACTATTCCCCTTTCATCTTTCTTGTTCCTGAACACCCATTTTGTCCCAATTGCTCTTTTGCCTTTGGGTAGATCCATCAAGGTCCATACCTCCTGTACTTTGAATTGAAGCAGCTCCTCTTGCATAGCTTCAATCTAACTTGGATCCTTTAGAGCCTCTGTTACCTTCTTTGGCTCCATCTGAGATATAAAACAGGCATATAAAGAAGTGTGGAGTCCTTCTTCTGATATTGTGAGTTGATGCCTTGTTTGTACAGGTGTGCCAATATCACCAATCACATTTTTTAGAGGATGGTCTCTATGAACATGATAGTGTGATGTTGATGATACTGACATCTCAGATTCTATGTTTGTTATATTCACATCCAGATCTGGTTGTTGTGTATCTTATGTGATTCTTTCCCTAATCTGCCTTGAGGGAGTGAAAATGTCATCCATGATTCTCTGTTCTACAGCTGATAGATCAGTTGAATCTGCAGGTGCCTTATCCACATTGACACTCTCACTTTCTTCAACATCTTCTTCTAAAGCTGGCATATTAGGATCATCAGGCAAGTCTGTTGTTGTTTCTGAACTCTGTGTGGACTGCTGTGAAGTGGAGTCAAATACTGCTGGTGGATCAGGTGACCAAACAGGAAATACAACATATTCCTGTGGTTTGTTTTGCTGTGCATTTGGTATATCTGTTGATGAAGTACTTGTACCTGCATGTATACCTGCATTTGATTGCACATTTGTATATCTGAAACCATGGGTTAGTGCATCAATATCAAACAAAGATTTTGGTCCTTTTCCTACAGTATTTTCAGTATATTCATTAAATGTGATATCCATTGACTCCTCTATGATTCTGGTCTTTTGGTTGAAGACTCTATAAGCCTTACTTTGAATAGAGTAACCAACAAAGAGACCTTCATCAGCCTTACTTTCAAACTTTCCTAAATGACTTTTGGTATTTAAGATGGTACAAGGACACCCAAATGGTTTTAAGAAACTAACCAATGGTTTTCTCTTAAAAAACAGTTCATATGGTGTCTTGTTGTGAGGCTTGACAACTAATACCCTGTTTTGGAGATAACAAGCAGTGCTAACTGCTTCTGCCCAAAAAGACATAGGTAATTTAGACTCAGCTAACATAGTTCTTGCAGCCTCAATTAGTGTCCTATTTCTCCTCTCAGCTACCCCATTTTGTTGTGGAGTCCTAGGTGCACTAAATTCTCTCTTAATACCTTTGTTTTCACAGAATTTATTCATCTCATCATTTTTAAATTCTGTACCATTATCACTCCTAATGATTTTCACTTTGAGATTCATTTGGTTTCAATCTTAGTTATAAATGATCTAAGTGTTTCACCTGTTTCATCTTTTGTCCTAAGAAAGAATACCCAGCTAAATCTAGTAAAATCGTCAATTACTACCAAACAGTATAATTTCTTCCCTATACTGCTTATGTGTGTTGGTCCAAATAAGTCCATATGTAGTAAGTGTAATGGTGAAAAGTTTGTGTTCACTATTTTGGACTTAAAAGAAGACTTGTGTTGCTTGCCTTTTTGGCAGGCAACACAATGATCATCACATGAATATACCTTTTCAGGTAAACCTCTAACAAGTTTGCTTTTGATAAGCTTATTAATGGTCTTATAATTCATGTGACACATCCTTCTATGCCATAGTTCAGATTCATTTATAGTTGCTTTGCTTATAAGACAGTTTAGTTCAGGTTGAGGTTCCATATTTGCCAAGTCACACTTATATACATTATGCTTTCTAGGAATTCTCATTAATATCATATTTTCAGGTATTTTAAATTCCTTGGAAAGTATAAGGCATTCAGTGTCAGTAAAATGAACTGGGTTCTTTTTATCTGTGATTTGACTCACACTTAGCAAATTGTACCTCAGTTGTTCAACAAAATACACATCCTCAAAACTTATCTTATTGCTGTGCACTGTTCCTTTGCCTGTGATTTTTCCTTCTTTGGGATTGCTTCCAAAAGCTACATATCCTCCATCAAATGATTTGAAGTCCTGCAGCATTTTCCTTTCCCCTATCATGTGCCTAGAGCAGCCACTATCCATGTGCCATAAGTTTGCTGGCTTACCCTGCACATCAAATTGAAACTATAATTAGTTTTTTTGGGAACCCAAACCAATTTGGCTTTGGGTTTCCCATGTGCATTCACAAAGTCAACTTTCTTGAAGATTATTGATTGTGATGCACAGTTGGTATTTGGACCTTTTGATTTATCAGTTTTAATTGGTGTCCAAATCCAACTTATTTTAGGCTTAATAGTGGAAATTGATCTAACAGTGTTAATATTGTTAACACTGACAGTTTTAGTTTTTACCACTGTTTTTGCCTTGTTACTATTGGCTAATTTTCTAGTTCATACTGATGCAGTAGAAATAGCTGTAGCAGTCAACTTATTAGCCTTTACAATTTTCTTCTTGGCAGTAGTAATGCGATCAATTTTTGATTTAAAATTTTGCTTATTGATCATATCAGTTCCTGTTCATGGTTGTTTTCTAATCCTTTGAAGATTCTTAGGATTATAATAACAATCATGTTGAAGATGATTGTTTATGCCACATATAAAGCAAGATTTCTCCTTTACCACTGTAAAATTCTTTCCCAACTTTTGTGAAACCATTTGGTTTCAATTTCTTTGATTTCCTCTGGGTTTTAATTTGTGAGAAAGTGGTAATTGAGAAATTTTGGTTTTACATTTATAGTTAGCACAGTCAATATTTATAGATTTTACATTATTAGATTTATTAACTGTTTTAACTGAATTACTAATGTATCCTAGACCAGCTCTAGATTTATTAGCAGTGGTTTTCATGTTTTCTAAATTATTCTTTTTCTTTTCCTGAAACATTTTCGTACCCTCTTCTAGTTTATCACTGTTGAGTTCTAAAACTAGACCAGAATCTGATTTCTTGATATTCTCACATGATTTTTCAGAATTTAAGCTATCAGTTGTTTCAGAATTAGAATTGTTATTATTTTCAGATGAATAATCCAGTTCATCTTCCTCAGTCCATTCTCTAATTTCAACCTTATCAAAGTCAATTTTATTATCCAAGTTAATAACTGGATCAACCTTTGTAACATCAACTGTTATTCCTTCCTTTAACTTATTTAAATTTAAATCAGTTTTAGGAGGAAAATAGTTGTTATTATAAGGTGGGGAAACAGAATTATATCCTAACCCAGTTTTTATCTTGTCATGAATTTGAGATTTGATAATTTGATTTACACTTTTAGAAGCATGTTCAAGATCACTTACTGTTAATTTTATATTATCTCTTTCACAAGTGACTTCTACTAATTTCTGATTTATTGCTTCTAACTTATCTTTTAACACATCTCTCTCCCATCTGGCATACTTAAGATCATATTCATATTGAGTTACATTCTTTTCATATGCCTTTATTTGATTTTCCAAGTTTTCTATTGCAGCTGTAGTATGTCTACTTTTAATCTCACATTGCTTAAGTTCCTCACAAAATTTCATATTATAATCTCTATAATATTTAACATTTTGTTTGCATACTAGAGAACATAATTTGATTTGTACCTCATAAGGAACCTCTGATGGCTTGTTTTCTTCAGCAATGGCCATTAAGGCTTGATTCTTCACCTCATGTTCTGCTTGATCACTCCAATCAAATTCAAGCCCATCTTGAGAAATTAAAGCATTTGATGTACTCTCCTGCACTGGTATGTTCCTTTTCTGAATTCCATTGCTTCCTGCTCTCTGCCCAGTCTGCTCTTGCCTCTGACTTCTACATTCTCTTGCAAAGTGCCCCATTTTATGACAATTGAAGCACTCTACCTTGCTTTTGTCAAACCAAGCAGCATCATTCCTTTGGTTTGTAAAGTTATTTCTTCCTGTCCTTTGCATAAACCTTTTGGCTCTTTGAGTAATCAAAGCAATTTGCCACTTGATATCCATCTCCTCCAGATCATCACAATTTATCTGCTCCAAATCTTCATTAGTAAGTGAAGAGTTCACATTACTAGCAAAGAAGGATTCTAATATTTGATCATTTGAGTTGTTTTGAGATGTTCCAACTCCTGCAGCAATATAAGCAGATCCTTGTTGATTTGAATCAACTTGAGATCCACTTACTGACATAAAAGCAGCATTATGATTGTTTCCTACAGCCTGCTTTTTGCTTTCAACTTCTGGCTCAAAGTTTCTCAGATCATTATAAATAACTTCAAGCTCCTTCATCTCCAAATCTGCACTCTGTCTTAAACCTACAGTGTAGATTGTCCATTCTTCACTTAATGATCTCAGAAACTTCCTGTTCAGATCATCTTTATCAATTTTTACCTTGTGATTTTCCAGGTCTCCAACAAGTTTTGAAAACCTATCAAAGGTTTGAGTTACAGTTTCAGTTTTTGCAGAATTAAAGTTCTCATATTGTTGCTTTAATATAGATCTTTTGTTCTTCTTGGTGCTGTCATTACCACCAAATCTCTTCTCAATAGCCTCCACGAGTATTTTAGCATCATCACATGCTTCAAATCTTCTTTGGTACTCATTAGGCATTGACAGCAACAATGTGCTAAGGGCTTTAAATTCTATAGATCTGACTTTTCTTTCTGCATCAGTAGTTGGTGGTGGTCTCTGTTGCTTGACACCATCACCATCTACTGTAACTGGAGGACCATTTACCACAACTTCCCACATCTGATAATCTGTGAGAAGCATATATTGTTTGATTCTGATTTTCCACAGATCAAACTCATCAGGCCTGAGCATAGGGATTTTAGTGACCTGGATTCCTTCATTGTTTTCTGTTGCCATTAAATTCAATACTTAATCACAAACTACACCTTAAAAATCAAGTTAATCTAAAATTCCAGATCTTTCTGTATTCAAAGCTTTCCAAGCTCTGATACCACTTGCCAGTCCCGATTTCCTTCAATTCAAATATAACTTAAACAAGCTTTGAATTATTACTGAGAAGTTGCGGAATAACACTCAATAATATTAGAAAGATCACAGATAAATATTTAGAATAATAAATAACGAAACACAAATATTAAAATCAAAGCCTCAATCTTATTAATATGAATAAGACGAATACACTTTTGTATTAGGGTTTACACCTTGAAGCTGCGCTATTCTATTCACTAATTTTCGTATCTCGATCTAGGTTCTAAGGATCTCTATTTATAACACATAGAGTCCTGTACAATCTCCTATTATTATGGAATTAGATAACTTCCATAACAAACTCATTCTTATCACAAAGTCATAAACAGTGTTAACTACCACATTTGAACATTCAGTGGAAACAAACTTCCATCAGTGGTAACTGATTCGTTTATGAAAGTCCAAGTATAAACAACTAACAGTGTTAACCACTTATATACACTAACAGTCTTAGTTACATAAACAGTGGAAACTACTTAGCAAACTTAACTAACACTTGTAATCTTTGTAGTAGTGTTAACCTTCAGTTCAAACAGTCGTAATCTTAGACCAGTGTTAATATTTAACAATCAGTGGTAACCATGTTAGTCTTCAGTGGTAATTCTTCACTCTCAGTGGTAATCTTCAGTGGTAACCTTTTGATCTCTTCAGACTTAATTAACAGTGGTAATCCAAACCCAAATCAGTTTATCCCAACAGCACAGACTGAGGGGGAGCAAGAAGGATTGCAGGCAGGAGAACACACTGAGATGGTTGCACAGACTCAGGGGGAGTCATCCATTGTCTTACACATAGACCCAATTGCAACTATCTTAGCCCTAGGTCAGATGGAGTTGAAGAGACTAAGGGAAGAAGAAGAAGAAGAAGATGTTCAAACTCTGCTGATCAAGAAAGCCAGGAAGATGAAAAGAATGGCCAGGAGAATTCCTGAAAGGGATATCTTTGATTCCCAACCAAAAATGAAGGGGATCAAAACCTGGGACCAATTTATGAAGCTGGCAGAAGAACAGGACAATGATGGTGATGATGATGATGCCATCAATCCTGACTGCAGTTCTGAGTCTGAAGTTTTTAGAAGAACAGATGATGATGAAGATGATGCTACTTTTGGAGGTGTAGATGAAGGGGCCTCAAAAGTCAAGGCTGGAGAGTCTCAGTCTGTGCCTTCTGAACCTGCACAGACTGAGACACAGCATCAATCACAGACTCAGAGCTCAGAGCAACCAGCAGCACGCACTGATGCTTTAATTATCAGTGCTGAAGCCATCCAAGCTGAAGCCAATCCTGCTAGACCATCTACAACAACTAGAATACTACCTCCAGGTAGAAGTGAGATTGAAGATAGGATGCATTGGAGAAGTGCTCATCTGATAAGCACTTATCCTGGGTCAAGTTCTACACTGGAAGAAGTAGATAGGGTTAAGGGTAAGGGCAAGGAGATTGCCTTATCCAAGCAGGAAAGGTTAAGCAAGATCAAGAAGATGGTGGATGATCATGCTGCTGGAACAAGAAGTCCTGAACTGAAAGATCTACAGGACGAACTCTTGCAACAAGAGGCTACTGCTCAAGGTATGACCTTAACCGAATACTTAGATGTATTAACACTTGAAGAGCAGAAGCTAAAGGAAGCAAGATTTATTGACATGCTCACTCAAGAACTACAAGATGAAAGTTGTTCACTGACCCAAATCAGAAGAAGTCAAGTTGAGCAACAAATCAAGGAAGATGAAGAGCTGTCAACTAGATTACAGAAGATAGAGAGCCTGAAACCAAAGCTACAATCCACTTTCCGAAAGTCAAAGCTCAAGCAGAAGATTAGAGAATGTCATCTGAAAAAGATTGGACAGAAATTGAAGTTGGAGCTGACTTTGACCAAAAGCCAGAAAATGGTGTGGGTGGATGACCTGTACACTCCAGGGCTTAAGGAATGGCAATCCATTGCCAATCTTTTTAAGAGTGCAGCTGACAAGGATCTGAAGAAAGAAGTTCTGGATGAGCTATCTTACCTGATTGAGCTAGTTCTCAGTCTGGGGCTCATCTCAATAGAAGAATACAAGTTGTTTTGCATAGCAAACAACTTTGTAATCAGGAAGAAGTCAGCTGGGTTATCCATAGAGAATGAGCAGAGAAGGGAGCATCCTCTACCCAAAGGTATTGTTTTCATAGATAGATCTTATGTACAGACTGACAACATTGAAGGTCTGTGCTATAGAGATATCAATGGGATAGAGTGCTTCCAGGTTCAAAATGGACTATATAGAGAGTCTCTGCTACACTGCATTGCCCTGCTGAAGGAATGTAAACATTCTCAAGCCAGACCATTCAGAAGAAGACTGATTAGCTGGTTATTCAATAACCTTTCCCAAATCAGGATGATGATTGGACTTGAAGATATCTGCATGAAGATCATCCTAGAGTATCAAGAATTTGAAGACAAATCTGATAAGGAAATGGAGGCACTGTTGAAGAGGAAAGTGGAAAAGATGAAAGAGATCAAGGCTCGGAGAAAGGACTGAAGATTGTTATATTTATATTATTTACAATCTTATGTAATAATTGTAATATTTTTGTATACTAACTATGACTTTGACTTTATATATATAAGTCTAAGATTCATAAGTTATGTTGTACTTTAGTATTTATTATTTCTCCTTTATCTTTTGTAAATAGATTTTGGCATCATTAGATAGGGGGAGATTGTTGGGAAAAACAATGATCAAACCCAAGTTATAAATCTGAGGAGTCAAAATCTAACTTAGTTGTATTCAGGAAACTTAGTGAAATTCCTGAGTCTATACTTCTGAGTCTGTGCGACACAGACTGAAGAATTGTTTCTGAGTCTGTGCTGCACAGACTGAAGAATCTCACAGACTGAAAGCTATGCTCTCCTTGAAGACTTATGAATTCATCATCTGAAGAATAAAGATTGAATGCAGAAGACTTCACAGACTGAAGTTCACATACTGAAGATCAAAGACTGATGAACACAGACTGAAGAGCACAGATTGAAGAACGAAAGTACAATTGTACAGAAGAAGTTTTTCTTTCCCAAGGCTCGATACAACTGATGAGATGTTTGAGAAAGGTCAAACATCGAAGAAAGGTTTTCTTCTCAGAAAAGAAACCTTTTACCTTTTTGCTTTTTCTATTTTCAAGAAAAGCAAAAAGGGAAGCATGCAAAGTTGCCCAAGATGCATCTGTTATTCCTTGGACAACTATGTAAGCTAGATAATATAGAGTTACACCCAACTCTATAAATAGCAGTTCAAATAGCACTGCTATGTATCCAAGTAATTCCAAGCAAAATAGTATACAAGACCTTTAAGCTTAGGCTCAAAGCATTACCACACTAACTGTTAAGTTTGTAGTGATAATTGTATCTTTATATACTACTTGGATCGTATTCAAACCATCTGTGTGGGTTTGAATACATTGTCATCTGTGTGAGACAAATACATTTATTGTGAATAATACTTTGATTCATAATAAACTCTGTGTCATAATTAATCTTGTTTTCCGCCTTGATTAATTAAACTTGTTTGATATAAACTTGGATATAAACTAACACGTTAAGATACTTGTTATTTAATCTATATCTAATTTTTGGGAACCTTGTGACCTAACAACAATCAACCCCTATCTCTTAGTTGATTCAAAAGCCCAAATTTAGAGAACACATAGGGCTACAACATATAAAAAATTCAGATTTTTCTGAAATAAATTCAGCCGGTGGTTGAATTATTCAACCGGCGGTTGAATCTAAAAACGGAAGGCGGTTGGATACGCGGGTCAAAACTGGGTTTTCGGGTAAAAATCCAACCCAACCGCCGGTTGAAAAATCCAACCGGCAGTTGGATGCGCGATCAGAAGTTTATAAAAGGTGGCCATTATACAAACCTTATACCATACAATTAATATACGAATTAAGTAATTCTTAATTCGGTTTTAGGGTTTAAATGTCGACTTTAAGGGCGATCAGGAGGCTAGGAGACTAGGGTTTGAAGGTTTTCAACCCTAACGAAGATTCGGTTCGGTTATTAGGGTTTGATTCTTATTCTTTTCTTTTTGCAATGTGTAATAACTTGTTTTTAGATCTGATCTATCTTACTTTAATTATGAACTAATTCTTTATTGTATTTACTTAGATGAATGATTTTTAGATAAAGGTTTCATTATATGTTTATGTTGATCTTAGTTATGAATGGTTATTGAGTTTGTTTGAAAGATCCATATCGATTGTGTGTTTATTAATTGTTACTTAACGTGGTCAAGAGACTTATGCTAGAACTAATGTTTGTATGAGTTGATTGATTATCTGCAATTAAGTAATTTATTAGTTAATTGTGGCATGAGACTGTAACCGTTAATATGTTAAGACCAATAGCAATTAATGCAATCTAATTGGTGTGATAATTAGAAAACCAATAATTATAGACTTACGTTAACACAAAGTCACTGAATGAATCTCGATGATCTGTTAATAGTTTTAATAGCATAAATCTTATGTTGATAACACGCCTCAGTGTATTCAAGAGAATCTAGTATTAAGGTAAGGTTAATTAGGGATCAGTTAACCTTAACAGGAGGATATCTAGTTTAGTTTAAATCACCGTAATAAATGATCAACAGTCCATAAACATATCTGAAACCTGAATCGAGAAATCAGTAATAGAAGTAAATATACGTTCGTACGGAACTAAAACACACCCCTTATATATTTGTAATTTGTAATTTAGGATTAATTAATTTTAATTTGCACCGATTTCCTGTGGTTTGACTCCGTCTTACTAAAGCTATACTATAATACGAACAGGTATTCTTGCCTGGTTGTGTTTAAGTTTACTTTAGTATTTCCAATCAATTAAAACTTGTATTTTTAACGACAACTTAACACGCATCAAGTTTTTGACGCCGCTCCCGGGGAAGCGGTTTGTAAATTAAAATTTTTATTTTTATTTTCCTGTTAAAAAGAAATCTTTGTACATCGTTAATCGATTGAAAAATCGGCTCACCCATTGTGAATACAACACAACAGAGGTATTAGGAGGGTCGTTCTGCTTCCCTAAAGGAGTGGGTTTTTAATAAGCTTCACGCTGACCTACTTCTCTGCTTCTGAGTATTTTACAGTGGAGCTACCGAGGACTTTTGATTAACTTTGTAAATAGAATCTGTAATAAATTATTTGTACTACTTAATTATTTATACTTTTACTTTTAATTGAACTTATTACTTTTAATTGTTAATTATTGTAATTAATTATTTTCTTATTTTAATTAAGTGTTAAGAATTTTCAAAACTTAAAAAATCTTGAACTATTCAGTCCCAACCGGCGGCTGAGATTATTCAACCGGCAGTTGGACAGTTATTCTTTACGGGTTTTTAGTTCCACTGGCGGCTGGCCATATCCAACCACGGTTGAGCCCTGTTTTGTTAATGTTTACATTTTGTTTGTTTTAGATTATTTTTATTTTTGTTTTCTTTTTCTACTGTTGTTCTTTTCCGATTTAGTTTTACAGGAAGGTGCTGAACCATGAATATGGTTCCGTATATTTTTCGAAATTGCAGAAACGAACCAACCGATATTGCGAACATGACACTTGAAGAGTATTACACGTCGTTGTTGGTGCATAATATGTGTCAGTCATTTGGTCAAACAAGTGTAATTGTCAAAGTCAATTAGTCTGCGTTTGTATCGTGTTTAGTGTGTATATGCGAGTATTTAATGAATAGAGTAATAGAAAATACACAATATACTGGTCTTGCGACACGGAGCCTGTGTCGCTATAGCGACACAAAGGTTGTGTCGCAATGGGCTGGGCTTGCGACATTGGGCTTGTGTCGCAGGGTCCAGTATGGTTAGTATATATATATTTAGTTAGGGTTTCGTAAAGAGTTGTTGATCGTGTTGGAGCTGGTCAGACGAGTCAGAGAGAGAGGCAAAGAGTGAAAGTGATTGTAAACGTTTATACTTCAATTGTTAATACAAAGAAAACGTTATAGATAATTGTGTGATTCGATTAAACGTTCAATACTCGTTTGTTTGTATTCCGCGCTTACATTCAAGGTCAACGATCTGATTTAGATCCGGTAACAAGGGTCTGACCTCGAATGTAAGCGCGGAATACAAACAAACGAGTATTGAACGTTGAATTGAATCGTTTGTGTTGGTTCCCTTAATCACGGATCTAGACTTGTCGTTTGACTCAATTGAAAGGCGGAAACAATCAATCAAGCAATTGAAACGTAAATACTAACAAAACGATTCTATAATCTTTTCGTATGTATAAACACTTGAAGAATAACGATTACAAATCACAAACTCTCTCTTCCCACTCTCTCTGCCGTATCTCTCTCTCTCTTTAGGGTTTGATCAACCCAAAAACGAAATTCTAACTCGATATATATAGACATCCTACTGGACCCTGCGACACAAGCCCTATGTCGCAGGCCCAACCCATTGCGACACAACCTTTGTGTCGCTATAGCGACACAGGCTCTGTGTCGCAAGACCAGTATATTGTGTATTTTCTATAATTATATTTCATTTACAAACTCGAAAATACAAACTTGATACTTCACACACTCAGACTAATTAACTTTAACAGAACAAACGTTGACCAACTGACTGACACACATTTATGCACCAACAAACTCCCCCATGTCAGCAGCTTGGTCAATTAATCTTCAATTAGTCTTCACCAATAAACTTCCCCATGGAGATAGCTTGGTCTTCAAAAATCTTGATGTTCAGTTTCATATGACTGACAACTAATTAGATCTTCAACTTCAGTGACCATCATCTCTTTCATCAATAGCTTATCCAATAATATTTATCTTCAAAGTCTTTGGAGAACTCTCATCAATTCTTATCGTTTGAATATGAGCATGATATGTAACTTGAATAAAATAACTCAGAAATAAAATATTTTTGTAATTTTCTTTATAAGACAAAATTAAAATACTTAAAGCAATAAATAAACAATCTTTTTGGGGACGGAATTGTTTTGGTCTGGTTAGGAATCATATCAGGATAACATGCAATTATTAGGAAATAGTAAGTGTTATTTCGATTATCAGTATATTTGTCCAATTTAAATTTACTTAGCATATTTAAATCATCTGTTATAAAGATTAGTTCAAGACGATTATTGATATTTTATCCATCTAAACATTTGTACTTAAGTATATGATTTCAACTCATAATGAGATGAACCACTTGTGTTATTATTAGCATGCATATTATAGTATATAAATCACATTAAAATATACATTTGAAATCAAAAACATGTTAGTATTTTCTATATAGAGGGTGAGGGTATGAACGTATCTTTAGAACTAAGATAGCGGTGACAGGTCTGTACTTTCGTACAACAGAGTCACATAAGCAATAGTTCGGGTTGAACAAACACCAGTCTGAACAATTAAACTAGACGGTACAGGTCTGTACTTTCGTACAACAGAGTACCATAGTTTAACACAAACCAGTACGAGGCAAACTTTTTGTAACTTTTCTGCACTTTTGTACATTTTATTTTGAGAATTTGAGGAATGCCACGGGTACGTAATAGTTGTCTATAGGTTAACATAGACTACACACCTAAGTTCTTTTGATGAATATATTAGATGAAACCAGGTCTGTATTTTCATACAACAGAGGAGACACCTAATATATTCCCCCAGATAACACCATACAAAGACCCTATATTTTTAGATCATAACATATTCATCATCCAAATATTAAGACGAAGCATCAAAATATTTCGGACAATTCGGCCCTTATTTTAACTTAGTGTCATACATATTAATATGTCTTTATATAAAATAATATGCATATTTGAAAGTTAAGCTTCTTAGTAACTTTAGAACAAATGCCTATCAATACATCATTTGATGAATCTAATATTTATAAAAGATATTTCAAGTATGCTAGATAAATCTACTGACACATCAAACATAAACCTTAAAATTCCATTTTATGCATGTCTCCTGATGTACTGTCATTTCCCAAATTGTTTACAGACACAATTCAACGTCTATTTTTAACAATGTTGCAACTATTGCATTTCTTTAATACTAACAAGTATAAAGAGTGGCAGTTGCTTTTTTGTCAAGAACTTGCCTGTTCATATTTTTCAGACTTTTTAAATCGGAATTTTAAAATTACTCCCCCCGAACAGCAAATTCTTTACTCAAAAACAAACAAATAAATAATCATGAAAGAAACAAAAATTTCAAGTCACATATCAAGTCAAACTCAAATACTTTTAGCACTTATTAACCACCTCGTATCACTTTATAATTTCATCCATTCACTCAAACATAAGCACCACACATAAGCACCTTGAAATCAACCTTCTTTGTATCCTTGCAGTCACTAAAAGTATTAGCGATCAAAAACCTGACTGCATCACCAAAAACAAACATTAGTACTTATGAGACACCCAAGCCTTGATAGACTTGGGTTGTCCACTATCATCCATAACCATCACATCAATGAGTTTATGATATTTTAAAAATTCAGATGATTTCATTGATGTGTCGTTTGTGGATTTAGGTTTCCAAACCTGGTTAGGTTCAGATGTTTTGTTTTCAACAATGTTGTGCTTTTGGACTTGAGGTCTACTGGGCACACCTTTGTTTACTCTAACCATAGGTTTTGGAGAGTTGGATGCACAACTAGATACAGGCAAAAACGAACCACGCCTTGAAACGAATTTTTGAAAAGAATTTCTAAAAAAAGAAGTTCTTGGCATCCCTCTACCAAACCTATCTAGGGATAATAACCGACAATCCCTAATGATGTGGCCCTGTTGACCACACCGATAACACGACCGCCTTTCCACATACGGCCTTTTCCAGTGACTCCGCTCAAATTGTTTCAATGGAGGATTTACTGAGGGAAGCTTAGAAGTTGAGGCATTTACAGAACATGAACACTTATGCGTACATGTTGATGTAGAGGCCTCTAAAGTTGAACAGGTAGATGTTGAAGGTTGTTTTTTAACAGATTTATTAATTATTTTCTCTTTCTTCAAATTATTCACAGATGATTGTTAATTATGTGAAGATTTTCCTTTTGAATCCTTCTTTGAGATTTTAACAGATTCAGATTCATTTACAACCTTGTTTTTACCCTTACTATTAAAAGCCTTTTCAGATTCATTAGTAATTATATGATTTTCGGGTTTAACATCAACCTTTTCAATTTTAATCTGAGCCTCTTCAGTTAAATCCTCTACCTCAACAGGCTCCTCAATATTAACTGGAGGCACTACATTAGCCTTAACAAACTCAGGCATCTTAACAGCAGGTGTTGTATCAAACACTGGCTCAGCAACAGATTTTGTTTCTACCTTTGTAAATGTAGGTACAAAGTCTTTGGCTGCATCCTTGGAAGGCATTGGCAGATAGTCAGAAGGAGGTGGTACATTGCGGTAACCAAGACCAGCCTTACTCTTCGTATCTGTCCTTTGCGATTGTAGGATCTCATCAAAGACCAGTGAGGATGTTGAAAAATTTGACAGCTTTCTTTTTAATTAAATTACTTCGCCCTGTGAGTCAGCAAGTTCCTTTTTCATTATCAGTTTCATATTCATATAACTATCTATTGCGTCTTGCTGACTAAAAATTTTGGCCCTAAGTGCTTTTCTTTCTTCAAAAGCAGCATTTAGTTTTTTTATCAAAAGCCATTTCATTTTCCTTTAAAATTTTATTTGCCTTATTAAGTTGTTCTAGCTCAGACGTAAGGCGTTTATTATCCTCACTGTATCTGTTAACTTTGTTAGTTAATTTGATACATGACACACAAGATAATGGCTCTTCAATAGGTACCTCGGGTTTATTCAAGACGTGAGCCATGAGAGCTTTATTTTCGCTCAGATCATCATGAGCACTCCAATCATAAGCTTCCTCGTTTAACATGAGAAAGGCATTTGAAGCGGTAGTAACAGGTTGCTTAGAAGGAGAAGGCTTTGTGAAGCCAGATGGGGGCTGTTTGGTCTTCTCACATTCTATAGCAAAATGCCCAAGATTCTGACAGTTGTAGCATCGCACTTTACTTTTGTCGAAACCCAAACCTTCATCAGTTTCATCTTCCAGGTGCTTTCTCCCAGTTCTCTTCAAGTACCTTTTGGCTCTTCTAGTTAACATAGCCATATTCCACCTGATATCCATTCTTTCCAGATCATCAGGGTCAATCTATTCAAAATCCCTATCAGTGAGATCAATGGTACTGGTCTTCTTTGATAAGAAACTGTCATAAGTGCTGAGAAAAGCTTGGAAGACAGCAGCATTTTCTTCAGTAGCCGGTGTCGGTGGTGTATTGGAAGAATAATATGCTCTTCCCTGTGATGAAGCACCTGTCTGAGAACTAGATGCTGAGGTACCACCGGACATGAAAGCCACCCCACCAGTGCTCTCATCAGTAGGAGATTGAGCCCCATACAAGCTAGGCTCTTGAACATAGGCACTTGATTTAGTTTCTTTTCGTTGCATATCAAGTGCATAAGCTTGCAGTCTCCCAATGAGATCTTCTAATGACAGTGCCATAACCTCCTCTTGTTCTTCCATCATCATGACACGTTGATCCCATTTCTTAGGTAAAGCACCTAAGAGTTTCTTGTTCACATCCTCTGTGGCTAGGATAACTCCACCCTTAGATAACTCATTAACCAATCTTGAGTATCTATTAAACAATTGAGTGATAGATTCATTAGGCAATATATCAAACATCTCAAACTGTTTTTTCACGAGGTCCAGTTTACTCTTTTTATACTTTTCGTTTCCCCCACAACGCTTTTCAATGGCTTGCCAAAGATCATAAGAAGTGTCATTATGTTTAAACAATCTCATTACGTCAGTAGCTAAACTCATTGTTAAAGCAGAGTGAGTTTTTCGTTCTAAATCCCATAACTTCTTCTCTTCTGGAGTCATAGACCTAACGGATTTTCGTGGAGCAACTCCTGGGAAATCTCCATCAGCAAGAGGATGAACATATCGTTCAAGCAAGGGAATCATCATATCGAGATCATTATAGGAGATGAAACTCTCAAAACGTATTCGCCAATCAACATAATTAGTATTGGTAGTGAATAATGGAGGTTTATTAGTGCTACCTATCTCATTGTTATGTTTTAATAATTGACTAAAGCTTTGAAGAGACATTTTTTAAAACAAAATGTTACCAAATGACTAGTTTTCAAATTTAGCTCTTTTGACTTTTCCCTCCAAAATTTGAGTCGAAAATATCGAAAACTACCCAAGCAAAACGAAACTTTTTCACAACTAAAATTAAAACCTTTTAAGCGTAAAAACAAAATTTTTTTTTTTAAGCGACACAAAGTTAGTGTCGCAAAGACTTGTGTCGCAAAGACTTGTGTCGCAAAGGCTTGTGTCGCACACTAGTGTCGCAGGCTGTGTCGCAAAATGTTGTGTCGCAAAAGCTTGTGTCGCACAAATACAAAACATGAACCCTAGTAGCGACACAAAAGTTAGTGTCGCAGCTAGTGTCGCAATGTCGTGGCCAGCAGCTCCAAAAACCCTAAAAATCGAAAATTTTCGAAACCCTAACGAATTTCGAACGATAATCGACGAACACACCCAGAAAAATACTTCCAGAAGCCAAATATTCAGGCCAATAAACCTGAAAATCACGATCAATCACCAAAATACCACGAATCAAACCGAAAACGTTTCAATTTACGATCAAATCTTCAAACAAACGCCCGAAAGCTCTGATACCACTTGTTGGTTCCCTTAATCACGGATCTAGACTTGTCGTTTGACTCAATTGAAAGGCGGAAACAATCAATCAAGCAATTGAAACGTAAATACTAACACAACGATTCTATAATCTTTTCGTATATATAAACACTTGAAGAATAACGATTACAAATCACAAACTCTCTCTTCCCACTCTCTCTGCCATATCTCTCTCTCTCTTTAGGGTTTGATCAACCCAAAAACGAAATTCTAACTCGATATATATAGACATCCTACTGGACCCTGCGACACAAGCCCTATGTCGTAGGCCCAGCCCATTGTGACACAACCTTTGTGTCGCTATAGCGACACAGGCTCTGTGTCGCAAGACCAGTATATTCTGTATTTTCTATAATTACATTTCATTTACAAACTCGAAAATACAAAATTGATACTTCACACACTCAGACTGACTGAAACAGAACAAACGTTGACCAACTGACTGAAACACATTTATGCACCAACAGTTTGTTTGTTTTTGAGTAAAGAATTTGCTGTTCGGGGGGAGTAATTTTAAAATTCTTATTTAAAAAGTCAGCAAAATATGAACAGGCAAATTCTTGAAAAATAGGCAACTACCACTCTTTATACTTGTTAGTATTAAAGAAATGCAATAGTTGCAACATTGTTAAAAATAGACGTTGAATTGTGTCTGTAAACAATTTGGGAAATGATAGTACATCAGGAGACATGCATAAAATGGAATTTTAAGGTTATGTTTGATGTGTCAGTAGATTTATCTAGCATACTTGAAATATCTTTTATAAATATTAGATTCATCAAATGATGTATTGATAGACATTTGTTCTAAAGTTACTAAGAAACTTAACTTTCAAATATGCATATTATTTTATATAAAGACATATTAATATGTATGGCACTAAGTTAAAATAAGGGCCGAATTGTCCGAAATATTTTGACGCTTCGTCTTAATATTTGGATGATGAACATGTTATGATCTAAAAATATAGGGTCTTTGTATGGTGTTATCTAGGGGAATATATTAGGGTCTCCTCTGTTGTATGAAAATACAGACCTGGTTTCATATAATATATTCTTCAAAAGAACTTAAGTGCGTAGTCTATGTTAACCTATAGACAACTATTACGTACCCGTGGCATTCCTCAAATTCTCAAAAAAAAATGTACAAAAGTGCAGAAAAGTTATAAAAAGTTTGCCTCGTACTGGTTAGTGTTAAACTATGGTACTCTGTTGTACGAAAGTACAGACCTGTACCCTCTAGTTTAATTGTTCAGACTGGTGTTTGTTCAACCCGAACTATTATTTATGTGACTCTGTTGTACGAAAGTACAGACCTGTCACCGCTATCTTAGTTCTAAAGATACGTTCATACCCTCACCTTCTATAAAGAAAATACTAACATGTTTTGATTTCAAATGTATATTTTAATGTGATTTATATACTATAATATGAATGCAAATAATAACACAAGTGATTCATCTTATTATGAGTTGACATCATACACTTAAGTACAAATGTTTAGATGGATAAAAATATCAATAATCGTCTTGAAATAATCTTTATAACAGGTGATTTAAATATGCTAAGTAAATTTAAAGTGGACAAATATACTGATAATCGAAATAACACTTACTATTTCCTAATAATTGCATGTTATCCTGATATGATCCTTAACCAGACCAAAACAATTCTGTCCCCAAAAAGATTGTTTATTTATTTATTGCTTTAAGTATTTTAATTCTGTCTTATAAAGAAAATTACAAAAATATTTTATTTCTGAATTATTTTATTCAAGTTACATATCATGCTCATATTCAAAAGACAAGAATTGATGAGAGTTCTCCAAAGACTTTGAAGATAAATACTATTGGAGAAGCTATTGATGAAAGAGATGATGGTCACTGAAGTTGAAGATCTAATTGGATATCAGTCATATGAGACTGAACATCAAGACTTTTGAAGACCAAGCTATCTCAATGGGGGAGTTTGTTAGTGAAGACTAATTGAAGATTATTTGACCAACCTGCTGACATGGGGGAGTTTGTTGGTGCATAATATGTGTCAGTCATTTGGTCAAACAAGTGTAATTGTCAAAGTCAATTAGTCTGCGTTTGTATCGTGTTTAGTGTGTATATGCGAGTATGTAAATGAATAGAGTAATAGAAAATACACAATATACTGGTCTTGCGACACAGAGCCTGTGTCGCTATAGCGACACAAAGGTTGTGTCGCAATGGGCTGGGCCTGCGACATTGGGCTTGTGTCGCATGGTCCAGTATGGTTAGTATATATATATATTTAGTTAGGGTTTCGTAAAGAGTTGTTGATCGTGTTGGAGCTGGTCAGACGAGTCAGAGAGAGAGGCAGAGAGTGAAAGTGATTGTAAACGTTTATACTTCAATTGTTAATACAAAGAAAACGTTATAGATAATTGTGTGATTCGATTAAACGTTCAATACTCGTTTGTTTGTATTCCGCGCTTACATTCGAGGTCAACGATCTGATTTAGATCCGGTAACAAGGGTCTAACAGTCGTCACCTCCCTACCCACATGCTTTCAAGAAATAAATTGTTAGTGATTATACACCTCCGCCTCCTTATCCAACTGCTTTGAATAGATATAAAAAGAAGAAGGATCCGATAGAATTCACTAGTAGGATGGAGGAAGTACAAGGACAGATTTCGATCTTATCCCGACCATCGATTGTTGGAGATACGCAATTCATGGAAACTACAAGTGATCGAATGGAAGAACACGAAGCGATTGATCAAAGTCAAGGAGCTTCCATTCAAAGGCTTGAGGGGATGGTTCATCAAATCGATAAGTATCATCATTCTTCTAATTCCTTTATTTCTAATGAATTTTTTTGTGAGTTTAAACAGGTAGAAGAAAATGAAGTGGACTGGTCGATTTTGCCAAATTTTGATTACATAGATTCAGATGAGGAATTGCTCATGTTACTTGGTTCAAATGATGAAGAGCTCCTTGAACTAAGAAACCGAGATGGTATGATGACGGAAAAGGAACTGCTAGCTGCTATAGATTTGAATATTGATGAGGTTCCGTTATTGCATCTGGAAGTTCAACAGTTGAAGGGAGATGATCAAGCTGACAGTCCCGATTTCCTTCAATTCAAATATAACTTAAACAAGCTTTGAATTATTACTGAGAAGTTGCGGAATAACACTCAATAATATTAGAAAGATCACAGAAAAATATTTAGAATAATAAATAACGAAACACAAATATTAAAATCAAAGCCTCAATCTTATTAATATGAATAAGACGAATACACTTTTGTATTAGGGTTTACACCTTGAAGCTGCGCTATTCTATTCACTAATTTTCGTATCTCGATCTAGGTTCTAAGGATCTCTATTTATAACACATAGAGTCCTGTACAATCTCCTATTATTATGGAATTAGATAACTTCCATAACAAACTCATTCTTATCACAAAGTCATAAACAGTGTTAACTACCACATTTGAACATTCAGTGGAAACAAACTTCCATCAGTGGTAACTGCTTCGTTTATGAAAGTCCAAGTATAAACAACTAACAGTGTTAACCACTTATATACACTAACAGTCTTAATTACATAAACAGTGGAAACTACTTTGCAAAATTAACTAACAGTTGTAATCTTCGTAGCAGTGTTAACCTTCGGTTCAAACAGTCGTAATCTTAGACCAGTGTTAATATTTAACAACCAGTGGTAACCATGTTAGTCTTCAGTGGTAATTCTTCACTATCAGTGGTAATCTTCAGTGGTAACCTTTTGATCTCTTCAGACTTAATTAACAGTGGTAATCCAAACCCAAATCAGTTTATCCCAACAATCTCCCCCTAAACTTAATCTGTCATCTACAGCATTAAGTTTCTTCAAATTCTCCATTTTAGCTTCTTTGAAGATGCTTTCAAAACCAATTCTTGGATTTCTTCCCCCACTGTTCTTTTCTGTGAATCTGGTTCAAAATCATGTATACTAATCTCTGAGCAACCTCATTACATATAGAAGAATGTAATTTGGCTAACTTCAGACTCCTTAATAAACTCAGATTCATGTCATACTCTCTGTCTGTGAGCATGTACAAGATCTCACCATCTTCTAAGATAACCTGATGTACTCCAGGCACCTCAAAATATATCCACATCTTTACCACCTTGAATGTACCAAATCGAAAGGGAAACTTTTCTGGCTCATACATCATTTGAATCCAGTCCCATGTGACTTTCTCAATGATATTATCAATTCTTTGTCCATCCAATTTCCTCTTCCCAATCTCATACATTTTATCCATATTAGCTCTACTCACCCTTCTCAAAATATCCCTGAATGACCTCCAGAAAGATTCACTTCCATCAGCTCTAATAATTCTTATTTTCTCCTCCTTATTAGGTATAAGCAATTTGACTACCATCCAGTCAACAATCTCAGGCAAATCCTGATTTATTGGCTCTGCTTCAACTAGATGTATAATCATCAAATCATTCAATTGCCCTTCATCTCTCTCCAAATCATTAACCACCTCTTCCACTGATTTCTTCTTTTCTTTCTCTTTCTTTTCTTCCTCTTTCTTTTCTTCCTCTTCTTTCTTTTTCTTCAATCCTTGTTCCTTTCTCTGACTCTCTTGAAAAGGCACGAATATATCTCTTACATATGCCTTGGCCATCTCTTGATACGTCATTTTCTTCAATCTTGCAGCAGGAATCATGCACTTTAATTTACTATACATTTCCCTTCTTTTCTGTGCAATGGTCATTGGCTTATTTGCTTTCTTGATTCTTGCTTGTTCAGCTTTCTTCCTCTTCAGCTGATCTACCAAGTATTCCACAGATTCCTCTGTCTCTTTTCTGAGCATCCACTCATCGAATTGGTTAACCTCTTCCTTGGTCATCATCACGAATTTACCAGGTTCAACCTCAACTCTTATCAAATTCTCACCCATCTCTGCATCTAATTCAGCCTGTAGCCTCTGTGCATATTCTTCATCATTTGCAGTAGCAGCAGCAGGCACTTGCTTTGATTTCTTCTGTTTAGGCTCTTCAACTAACTTGCCTTTCCCTTTATCTTTTGGATCAATCTTGGGTAAGTCTGCTCTTTGGAATGTAGGTGCTGCAGCAGATTCTCTGATTGTGAAACCAGGCAAAAATGGTTCACTTTTCTTCCTGCTAAACTTCTGAGCAAACCTGTCTGCAGCAACCTCTTTAGTCTTTTCAATTTCAGGGCTCTCCACCTCTTCTTCTTCATCTTCTGCCACCCTTATTTCTTCTGTTTCATCATCCAAGTTTACCCCAGCAGGTTGTTCACTTAAATTGGCACGGGCAGTCTTGGATGCCTCCTCTATTATCTTATCAACCTCTGCTTCATTCTCCATCATTATCTCCTCATCTACCTCCTCAGACCTATCATCTCCACCCTGTTCATTCTCCCCCTTTTTAAATGCATCTTCTGAGGGTTCAGGGGAAGAGAAAACAACTCTGGCTTGTTGCACAGGGACAGATCTTTTGTATGTATCATCAATTATGTAGTACTTCTGACCCTACTTCAAACACTTCATCACAATTGTTTTCAAGGCATCTATCTCAGCTTGTTGCTTCTTGATGATCCTTTTCTGCCTCACCACCTCAGCCCACATAAAGTCCAGCATATCCGTCAATTTTTCATAGTTCAAGCTAGCCTCATCACCTTTAGGATGTGACTCCTTTGGTGAATCATTGACAGAATTTCCATCTGATTCATGCCTAGTATGAGCATCAGATGGCCCTCTTTTCTTGGTACCGGGTCCACCAAAATCACCTTCTTGCAAAGGATCATGTTCTGGTGTTGCCTCTGTTTGGGTCTTATTTATGTTACTTCTGTCTTGCTCTGCCATTTGGCCAGAAGCAGTAGAAGCAGCCCTCCCAGAATGGTCATCCCACTCCTTATAGACCACATGCTGTGTTGAATCATTTGACTGAGACATCTGAGCAGCAAGAGCCTCAGATGTCTGTGTTTTAGCCCTTTTGGCTTTAGCATTGGTTGGTTTGTGGGTCCCTTATTTTCTTTTGGTACCCCCAACTGCTGTGGGTTGAGAGATGATGGGTGTGTTATCTCTCTCAGCAGATGGTTCAGCTATAGTGGGTGGAACTACAGCTGTGGTGGAGGGTGTAGGAAGCATTGTTGGAAACAATGCTGTAACCCTCCCAGAAAATTTGGAGTCTCTCTTCATATTTGAAAAAACCTTAGGTTTATGAGAGAGAACACCAATAACAGTATCCTGGTCAGGCAGATTTTGGATTTGTGCATTTAAAATTAACTGCACAAACCTAGGATACATCAAAAATTTTAATTTTGGTTGCTCAATGTTTCTGAGCATACCAGAATATATCAGATTTGAAAAATTAAACCTTTGTCCAGTGGCAAGACAAACAGTTGCCTATGCAATGTTGCTGCCAAACTGTTCAAAGGCTGTTCTTTTGGATGAGAGACAGTGTAAAAGAGTATGTATTAAAAACCTCCATTGATGGGAGAAAAGAGTCTTTTGAAACGTAAAAGTATCTAAAGGACCTTCATAACCCATCAATCGAAAATTTTCATACAATGTTTGACTAGATAAAGAAGTAATACCTGTCTCATCATCGAGTTGTAAAGAAGCACGAACAGAGGCTTCAGTGATAACTACCCTGGTGTTGGCCACCATGGAGACTATGCTCTTAGTCCCCTGTTCGTCTTCGATGGTTGCATTTACCCAGAAGTCATTAATGTGATCTTTGGAGACTCTGGGTGATACTGTAAGAGCATGATAGATGTGAGAGGCACGAAGGAAATCAATAATTTGGATGAAGTCTTTTGCCTCTTTGGGTTTCATCAGATAGGCGATCATGTTATGATTCTTCCCTATTGCAAGTGTTGTGGAAGAGGAAGTGGAAGCCATTGATGTACAATCAAGTGGAATTTGAGGTTTAGATGGTGATTGAATGCTTAATCGCAAGAGTGTAGGTAGGAATTGAGAGCGTATTGAAAAACGACAAGTGTTTGGGTTTATATACTGTTCAATTTAGGTCAGTGGAAAAATCCCCAATTTTAACGCTAACAGTGTTAACGAGTGAAGTATGACAAACAGTGGTAACTGAGAAAGTGCACTAACAGTGATAACTGTCCAAACACGAGGTTTTATGCGCTTGCCCATCTCACTTATCTACGCTAGCAGTGCTAACTTGTATAAGCAGTACTAACTGACCAAGGCAGTCACAACTTAATACAAGCAGTACTAATAGTCGCGCTATAAAGTAAAGAAAGCAGTACTTACTTTTTTTTTTTTTTTTTTTACCGACAGTAGTAACGCCAACGCAAGCAGTGGTAACACCCTTTAAGCAGTACTAAGTTCTAAACCGTGGAAATTAGACCTGCGCAGTGTTAATACAAGTATACAAACAGTACTAATTACCAAAGGCAGTGGTAACTTGTTTCAGTATTAACACTGGCAGTGTTAAAAGTAACAGTACTAAAAATATAGCAGTGTTAAAATACGCCAGCAGTGTTAACACGAACAGTGGTAATTAGGATATCAGTATCAATCCCAAGTTGAAGCACTTAAAAAAATTTATTAGGTCAAAAATAGTGAGAAAAGTTAAGACAGATTCATCAATCCAATGCTGGTAACCAAAAATGTAAATCTGCCCACATCAAATGCTTTGGTAAACAGATCTGCATATTGATTATCAGTATGAACTTTAAAAATTTGTATAAGCCTTTTCTCATTACAATCTCTAATAAAATGATATCGTATTTCTATGTGCTTAGTTTTTGAATGTTTAACAGGATTGTTTATGATACTGATAGCAGAGTTATTGTCAATAAATATAGGAGTTTTAAGAAAAGTCAAACCATAGTCTAACATCTGATTCTGAATCCATAGCACTTGAGCACAGCAGCTAGCAGCAGCAACATACTCAGCCTCTGCTGTTGATGTAGACACAGTGGATTGCTTCTTGCATTGCCAGGAGACTAACCTTTCTCCTAAAAATTGACAACCCCCTGAAGTAGATTTCAAATCCAAATTTGCACCTCCATAGTCACTATCTGTGTAAGCAAGCAGATCAAAAGAACTGTTCTTTGGGTACCAAAGGCCTAGTTTTGGTTGGCCTTTTAAATACCTAAAGATTCTTTTCACTGCATGCAGATGTGACATCTTCGGATTGGATTGGAATCTTGCACACACACACACATCAAACATGATGTCTTGTCTTGATGATGTCGGATACATGAGGGAGCCAATCATTGATCTATAAAGATGAACATCAACATCTTCCCCCTCAAGATCTGCATGTAATGCTTTGTGTGTCTCCACTGGTGTGCTTGCCACCTTGGCATCCTTGTAGCTAAACCTCTCCAGAATGTCATTCACGTACTTACTTTGATGAATGAAAATCCCATCCTTCTGCTGTTTCACTTGTAATCCCAGAAAGAAGGTTAATTCTCCCATTGAGCTCATCTTGAACTTGTCATGCATCAAAACTTCAAATTGCTTGCACAGACTGTCCCTTGTAGAGCCAAAAATGATATCATCTACATAGATTTGTACTAGTAGGATATCATTCTTAATTCTTTTGGTGAACAAGGTCTTGTTTATTGCACCCCTTGTGAAGCCATTCTTCAGTAGATATTCTGATAAAGTGTCATACCAGGCTCTTGGTGCTTGATGTAAGCCATAAAGAGCTTTATCCAGTCTGAGCACTTTATCAGGATACTTTGAATCCTCAAAGCCTGGAGGCTGGCATACGTAAACTTCCTCTTGAATAGTGCCATACAGAAAGCCACTCTTCACATCCATTTGATAGACCTTGAATCCTTTGAAAGAGGCATATGCCAGGAACAGTCTGATAGCTTCAATCCTAGCTACAGGAGCAAACACCTCATCATAGTCGATCCCTTCTTCCTGTGAATACCCCTGGGCTACTAATCTAGCTTTGTTCCTGATCACTATTCCCCTTTAATCTTTCTTGTTCCTGAACACCCATTTTGTGCCAATTGCTCTTTTGCCTTTGGGTAGATCCATCAAGGTCCATACCTCCTGTACTTTGAATTGAAGCAACTCCTCTTGCATAGCTTCAATCCAACTTGGATCCTTTAGAGCCTCTGTTACCTTCTTTGGCTCCATCTGAGATATAAAACAGGCATATAAAGAAGTGTGGAGTCCTTCTTCTGATATTCTGAGTTGATGCCTTGTTTGTACAGGTGTGCCAATATCACCAATCACATTTTCTAGAGGATGGTCTCTATGAACATGATAGTGTGATGTTGATGATACTGACATCTCAGATTCTATGTTTGTTATATTCACATCCAGATCTGGTTGTTGTGTATCTCATGTGATTCTTTCCCTAATCTGCCTTGAGGGAGTGAAAATGTCATCCATGATTCTCTGTTCTACAGCTGATAGATCAGTTGAATCTGCAGCTGCCTTATCCACATTGACACTCTCACTTTCTTTAACATCTTCTTCTAAAGCTGGCATATTAGGATCATCAGGCAAGTCTGTTGTTGTTTCTGAACTCTGTGTTGACTGCTGTGAAGTAGAGTCAAATACTGCTGGTGGATCAGGTGACCAAACAGGAAATACAACATATTCCTGTGGTTTGTTTTGCTGTGCAGTTGGTATATCTGTTGATGAAGTACTTGTACCTGCATGTATACCTGCACTTGATTGCACATTTGTGTATCTGAAAGCATGGGTTAGTGCATCAATATCAAACAAAGATTTTGGTCCTTTTCCTACAGTATTTTCAGTATATTCATTAAATGTGATATCCATTGACTCCTCTATGATTCTGGTCTTTTGGTTGAAGACTCTATAAGCCTTACTTTGAATAGAGTAACCAACAAATAGACCTTCATCAGCCTTACTTTCAAACTTTCCTAAATGACTTTTGGTATTTAAGATGGTACAAGGACACCCAAATGGTTTTAAGAAACTAACCAATGGTTTTCTCTTAAAAAACAGTTCATATGGTGTCTTGTTGTGAGGCTTGACAACTAATACCCTGTTTTGGACATAACAAGCAGTGCTAACTGCTTCTGCCCAAAAAGACATAGGTAATTTAGACTCAGCTAACATAGTTCTTGCAGCCTCAATTAGTGTCCTATTTCTCCTCTCAGCTACCCCACTTTGTTCCAATTTCTTTGATTTCCTCTGGGTTTTAATTTGTGAGAAAGTGGTAATTGAGAAATTTTGGTTTTACATTTATAGTCAGCACAGTCAATATTTATAGATTTTACATTATTAGATTTATTAACTGTTTTAACTGAATTACTAATGTATCCTAGACCAGCTCTAGATTTATTAGCAGTGGTTTTCATGTTTTCCAAATTATTCTTTTTCTTTTCCTGAAACATTTTCTTACCCTCTTCTAGTTTATCACTGTTGAGTTCTAAAACTAGACCAGTATCTGATTTCTTGATATTCTCGCATGATTTTTCAGAATTTAAGCTATCAGTTGTTTCAGAATTAGAATTGTTATTATTTTCAGATGAATAATCCAGTTCATCTTCCTCAGTCCATTCTCTAATTTCAACCTTATCAAAGTCAATTTTATTATCCAAGTTAATAACTGGATCAACCTTTGTAACATCAACTGTTATTCCTTCCTTTAACTTATTTAAATTTAAATCAGTTTTAGGAGGAAAATAGTTGTTATTATAAGGTGGGGAAACAGAATTATATCCTAACCCAGTTTTTATCTTGTCATGAATTTGAGATTTGATAATTTGATTTACACTTTTAGAAGCATGTTCAAGATCACTTACTGTTAATTTTATATTATCTCTTTCACAAGTGACCTCTACTAATTTCTGATTTATTGCTTCTAACTTATCTTTTAACACATCTCTCTCCCATCTGGCATACTTAAGATCATATTCATATTGAGTTACATTCTTTTCATATGCCTTTATTTGATTTTCCAAGTTTTCTATTGCAGCTGTAGTATGTCTACTTTTAATCTCACATTGCTTAAGTTCCTCACAAAATTTCATATTATAATCTCTATAATGTTTAACATTTTGTTTGCATGCAGGAGAACATAATTTGATTTGTACCTCATAAGGAACCTCTGATGGCTTGTTTTCTTCAGCAATGGCCATTAAGGCTTGATTCTTCACTTCATGTTCTGCTTGATCACTCCAATCAAATTCAAGCCCATCTTGAGAAATTAAAGCATTTGATGTACTCTCCTGCACTGGTATGTTCCTTCTCTGAATTCCATTGCTTCCTGCTCTCTGCCCAGTCTGCTCTTGCCTCTGACTTCTACATTCTCTTGCAAAGTGCCCCATTTTATGACAATTGAAGCACTCTACCTTGCTTTTGTCAAACCAAGCAGCATCATTCCTTTGGTTTGTAAAGTTATTTCTTCCTGTCCTTTGCGTAAACCTTTTGGCTCTTTGAGTAATCAAAGCAATTTGCCACTTGATATCCATCTCCTCCAGATCATCAGAATTTATCTGCTCCAAATCTTCATTTGTAACACCCCGAAATTTGTTAAATTTAAAATTTGGTTTTTCGCAAAATGGTTTTAGGTTCCAGACAATAGAGTAAGAAGGGAACTAAGATCGTAATGGTATTGGGTTGGACTAATGTATATATATACATACATACGTGAAATCAGAGAAGGATTCTCAAACATTCCACACACTTTCAAAGTGTCCTGCGAACTGAAATTTGAGTGCAAAATCGAAAGTAATTGCTGGTGAAGTAATAATCATATTCGTATCATCATCATCGTCTTGATTTCCAGTAAGTAAATTTAATGTTTATAATGGTTTTTATGAAATTAATCAATTTGCGAATTGATATGAATTTAAGCTTGAACAGATGTTATATGAACTTATTTGATGTATATAAGTTGCTAGGAAGCTTAATTGAATGTTAGGAAGTCGAATTCGTGAGTTTTGAAAGATTTCCGTTCGAGTTTCTGGGTTCAGCAGCGAACTTCGCAGCATGAAGATGAACTCAGTTCGCAGAGCTTGATTGCGAAGCGAACTGAGTTGTCTTGCGAAGTGAGTTGTCTTGCGAAGTGAGATGTCTTGCGAAGTGAGATGTCTTGCGAAGTGAGATGTCTTGCGAAGTGAGATGTCTTGCGAAGTGAGATTGCCCTGCGAACCGAGTTATTGTCTTGCGAAGTGAACCTAGCGAACTGAACTCTGCGAACCGAGTGGTTCTGCGAACCGAGTTGTATTGCAAACTGAGATGTTCTGCGAACTGAGATGTTCTGCGAACTGAGATGTTCTGTGATATGATTAAATTAATAGTTGTAAATTGATAGTTAATCAGAGTTAATTGAATACGGTCGCCTTGATAGGTATTTCGGATAGCAAGTTGTGAATATCTGAACGTCGCCTTCGAGGTAAGTAGTAGGAGAGTAAAGAGTTTAATTGGTTGGTTATGTTGTATGGCCAATTGCTGAGTGATCAATTGTGCCTAGCTGTATGAGTTGAGCGTTCAATTGCTGAGTGATCAATTGTACCCATAACGGCCAATTGCTGAGTGATCAATTGTGCCTAGCTGTATGAGTTGAACGGCCCATTTGCTGAGTGATCAATTGTGCCTAGCTGTATGAGTTGAGCGGGCAATTGCTGAGTGATCAATTGTACCCATAAGGGCCAATTGCTGAGTGATCAATTGTGCTAATTATTTACATGTGATTGTACCTTTCCTGTGCTTACTAAGCGAAATGCTTACGTGTTGATTGTTGTATGGGATTCGGGAAAGCGACCCGAGGGCTGCTAGTGATGGACTTACTATGGCAATATAGTAAGAGGAGAGACTCGGAGAATCATGCTCTATATTAACGTGTAACATTTTGTAAAGACAAAATGTATGTTTTGTGATAACAATGTGAATATTACTTTATATTAATATATAAAGTGTTTTGAGAATTTAAATGAGTATAAAAAAAAAAAAAAAAATTGGGACGTTTCATCATTAGTAAGTGAAGAGTTCACATTACTAGCAAAGAAGGATTATAATATTTGATCATTTGAGTTGTTTTGAGATGTTCCAACTCCTGCAGCAATATAAGCAGATCCTTGTTGATTTGAATCAACTTGAGATCCACTTACTAACATAAAAGCAGCATTATGATTGTTTCCTACAGCCTGCTTTTTGCGTTCAACTTCTGGCTCAAAGTTTCTCAGATCATTATAAATATCTTCAAGCTCCTTCATCTCCAAATCTGCACTCTGTCTTAAACCTATAGTGTAGATTGTCCATTCTTCACTTAATGATCTCATAAACTTCCTGTTCAGATCATCTTTATCAATTTTTACCTTGTGATTTTCCAGGTCTCCAACAAGTTTTGAAAACCTATCAAAGGTTTAAGTTACAGTTTCAGTTTTTGCAGAATTAAAGTTCTCATATTGTTGCTTTAATAGAGATCTTTTGTTCTTCTTGGTGCTGTCATTACCACCAAATCTAATCTCAATAGCCTCCACGAGTATTTTAGCATCATCACATGCTTCAAATCTTCTTTGGTACTCATTAGGCATTGACGGCAACAATGTGCTAAGGGCTTTAAATTCTATAGATCTGACTTTTCTTTCTGCATCAGTAGTTGGTGGTGGTCTCTGTTGCTTGACACCATCACCATCTACTGTAACTAGAGGACCATTTACCACAACTTTCCACATCTGATAATCTGAGAGAAGCATATATTGTTTGATTCTGATTTTTCACAGATCAAACTCATCAGGCCTGAGCATAGGGATTTTAGTGACCTGGATTCCTTCATTGTTTTCTATTGCCATTAAATTCAATACTTAATCACAAACTACACCTTAAAAATCAAGTTAATCTAAAATTCCAGATCTTTCTGTATTCAAAGCTTTCCAAGCTCTGATACCACTTGACAGTCCCGATTTCCTTCAATTCAAATATAACATAAACAAGCTTTGAATTATTACTGAGAAGTTGCGGAATAACACTCAATAATATTAGAAAGATCACAGATAAATATTTAGAATAATAAATAACGAAACACAAATATTAAAATCAAAGCCTCAATCTTATTAATATGAATAAGACGAATACACTTTTGTATTAGGGTTTACACCTTGAAGCTGCGCTATTCTATTCACTAATTTTCGTATCTCGATCTAGGTTCTAAGGATCTCTTTTTATAACACATAGAGTCCTGTACAATCTCCTATTATTATGGAATTAGATAACTTCCATAACAAACTCATTCTTATCACAAAGTCATAAACAGTGTTAACTACCACATTTAAACATTCAGTGGAAACAAACTTCCATCAGTGGTAACTGCTTCGTTTATGAAAGTCCAAGTATAAATAACTAACAGTGTTAACCACTTATATACACTAACAGTCTTAATTACATAAACAGTGGAAACTATTTAGCAAAATTAACTAACAGTTGTAATCTTCGTAGCAGTGTTAACCTTCAGTTCAAACAGTCGTAATCTTAGACCAGTGTTAATATTTAACAACTAGTGGTAACCATGTTAGTCTTCAGTGGTAATTCTTCACTATCAGTGGTAATCTTCAGTGGTAACCTTTTGATCTCTTCAGACTTAATTAATAGTGGTAATCCAAACCCAAATCAGTTTATCCCAACACAAGCAATAGTAAGGATTGGAGAAGACAACAAAAATAGAACCGACTGTGATCAGCTGTCAACCAGTGGTTGGATTAAAACCCAGCTGGCAGTTGGGATTCAAACGACGGTTGAGTCGTGTCAACCGACGGTTGGAGTATCTCTTAGTACAGGTTTGATGTTTTCAACATATGAAGACCCTTTTTGGCAATTCGAGCGGAAAGTGAGTTTCTCGCAGTTTCTGGAAGGTCATGGAGCGTCATGTAAAGGACATATACCTGCTGTAAACAATAAGTCCCAAATTAATTTCATTTCAATAAATTTACATTTATGGATTACTTATCGTTATTATCATCCATGCTTTATCTTAAGTGTGGGGAAAGTCACCCAATTTTCAAGAAAATAAGGGTGGAGTCAAGCTAGTGACTCGAACAAAAACAAGCGCTTCTCGGGAGGCAACCTGTGTTTTCTTTATTTTTGCAGGTTTGAACTTTGTGGGTTTGTTCCCTGAAAACCCTCACGAGACTATAACTCGTCCACTCGGGATATCGAGGGGATTAAAGGCTTATTGCATTTGCTAAATGTAATCGTGATTGCCTACGGAAGTGAGCTGAAAGCATGTACTTCATATCCAGGGGAGTTTTTCGTTCTAATTTCTTTTCTCCTTTCTTTTACACTTTTCATGTTTATGTACAATGAGAACATTGTACAATTTAAGTGTGGGGATGGGAGTCGAAAAGACATTATGTTTTATTTGTTCTCTAAAAACTAACTAGAAAGATTTATCATATTACATAAAATTTTGCGATAATACTATTTTTGGGAAATGATAGTACATTAGGAACATGTATAAAAAAGAAATTTTTAAATGCTATTTTTGATATGTTGATAGGCCTAACTAACATTTTTTTAAGATCCAAATTTTTCTAATTTTACACATAAGTTTTAGGCATTTTCATTATATGATGTATAGATAGGCTTTCTATACAAAAGTTTCTGAATTTTAAGAAATAATAATCTAACATGAATATAATTTTATGAGGAACACAAGTTGATATATGACTTTGTAGTCTTAATTTTTGTATAATATCTTGACATATTATGTAATTTTGAGGTTTAAATTGAAATCATTTAGCACTGATCGATTCCTCTGTTGTACTAAGTACAGACCTGGTTTCATCAGAATATCTAAAAAATGAAGAAAAGCAAAAAAGCTTAAATAAATATATATATCAGTCAAATTACGTCGCTCTGTTGTACTAAGGTACAGACCTGTCACCGCTGGTTTCATTATATGTTTATGTTGATCTTAGTTATTAATGGTTATTGAGTTTGTTTGAAAGATCCATATCGATTGTGTGTTTATTAATTGTTTCTTAACGTGGTCAAGAGACTTATGCTAGAACTAACGTTTGTATGAGTTGATTGATTATCTGCAATTAAGTAATTTATTAATTAATTGTGGCATGAGACTATAACCGGTAATATGTTAAGATCAATAGGAATTAATACAACCTAATTAGTGTGATAATTAGAAAACCAATAATTATAAGTTAACACAAAGTCACTGAATGAATCTCAATGATCTGTTGATAGTTTTAATAGCATAAATATAATGTTGATAACACGCCTCAATGTATTCAAGAGAATCTAGTATTAAGGTAAGGTTTATTAGGGATCAGTTAACCTTAACAGGAGGCTATCCACTTTAGTTGAAATCATCATAGTAAATGATCAACAATCCATAAACGTATCTGAAACCTGAATCGAGAAATCAGTAATCGAAGTAAATGCATGCTTGCCTATTTGATTATCCCTAGTTATCTTTTCTATCTTATAATTGTTTTTATTAGTTTTCTTATTAAATATACGTTCGTACGGAACTAAAATGCACCCCTTATATATTTGTAATTTGTAATTTAAGATTAATTAATTTTAATTTGCAACGATTCCCTGTGGTTCGACTTGGTCTTACTAAAGCTATACTATAATACGAACATGTATTCTTGCCTGGTTGTGTTTAAGTTTAATATAGTATTTCCAATCAATTAAAACTTGTATTTTTAACGACAACTTAACACGCATCACTTTTCATGTCTCGGCGACAGTTGAGACTCAATCCATGCCCACTCCTACTCAAGAAGTTAAAGTTCCCTTCCAAAATCGTTTACGTCAAATATACAACGCCAAATCATTCAAGTTAGACGGAAAATTCTTAGACAACATGTCTAGAATCCCCTCCGGCTCAAAGTATATTCGACGAATGCTAGCCACTAAGGAAAAAGTGCCCGAAGCACCTAAAATCTCCCTGAACGCGGAATGTTCAGCCGTAGTACAAAATGCCCTGCCGAAAAAACTAGGAGACCGGTCGATTCACTTTGCCCTGCTCTATCTATCATTCAGGCATGGTACGCTCCTTGGCCGATCTTGGAGCTAGTATTAATCTTATGCCTTTCTCACTCTACACAAGATTAGAACTAGGACCGTTAAAACCAACTAAGATGTGACACCCGACACTTTAGGGTAATGATTACCTTAAGCTAGAACCATAATTACGTGTATTTAGTATTTGATTAGGCTAAATACTTGTAACTACTTGTATATGTTTATATACACTTACGTGATTATTTGTAATTACGCGAAACAACCGGATGAGGTCCAACAATCTATACGGCGTTGGTGATAATTTTTCATAAATAACGTAAACCTATTTTATAAATTAAATAGTAATTATTTACCCTATATTATTATTATTATTAAATAATAATATACGAAAAACCTAGACGTTTTGCTTAAAACGTAACAAATGCAACGAAAACGTGCGAATCGCGCCCGACACCCGAATGAAACCGACAAATATTTTAAGAAGGTTCAATAGTGTATTTTTAAATATATTGGTCAAATTAAAGTAGTGATTTCGTATAAAAAATATAACTCAAAAATTTAAAAGTTGAAGATTTAATTTTTACGCGTGCGAATAACGTTTACCGATCGAATAACGTAACACGGGCTTGAGAAAACTATTGTACAAGCCCAAGGCTCCCTTGGACCGACCCAACCGAGCCCAAGGTCGGCCCATGAGGCCCAAAGATCGGCCCAAAGGCCCACTCTATTTATTCCTCTTCTCCTTCATTTTTCTCATTTCAACTCAACACATTTCACACACACAAACTCTTTTCCTCTCTTCCTCTCCTCTCTCTCAAGAATCCCAGCCATACCACCATCAACCACCACCTGCCACCATCAACCACCATCATCATTTATCAAATTTTCAAGAAGAAATCAAGTCAAAGTGCAAGATCGAGCCCTTCCCATCGTCTTTCTCCTTTTGATCGGTTGTTCAAACATTGTAAGAACTTCAAAACTCTTCCAAAACACTTGAAACACTTCTATAAACATGTTAAAATGTCCACTTAACAAAGAAATGTCCAAAATATAACATAAAAACGTTTTTCATGGCTTAAAAGGTTCAAGAACATCACATGTATTTCTGGACAGAAAAATAGTCTAACTTCAAGGAGACGTTTCTCCCCCAAAACTTGACCAAAATGGAGGATTCAAAAGAGAAAACTTAAGTTCAAGATTAGCTTTCATTTTCAAGTAGTTTCATAATTTTTGGAGTTCGTTTGATACCCGAAATGATTTTTACAAAAACATGTATACGGGCTGTCCAAAAACTCAGAAAATTCACCTTTCTTGTTTTAATCATAACTCGAGATATACACCTCCAAATGACATGAAACACCGCCAAAAGTTCCCAAATTTTGTTAGGTACAAATATCGTTTAGATAACGTTTTCGAAAATGTGTAAATTTTACCAAGAAATCCAATCTTATTGCATGTGTCCGGATTGATCACTTTCTGACCTCAGGGAACAAACGGAATTTTTAAAAATACTTAGGAATACCCAAAAATTCTGAAAAAATTATTTTAAGGAGCTAAGATACTAAGGAACAACATGGATTTTTCTTGAATTCTTATTTGAACATTTGGAACACGAAATAAAACTTACAAAACTGACCTGTTACAGGCCTCTGTCTCGCAGAAGCCCAGTAGTCTGCGACACAAGCCTTTGTGTCGCCATAAGACCCGAATCGTCACATTAGCGACACAAGCCTTTGTGTCGCCATAACACCCTAATCGTCACATTAGCGACACAAGCCTTTGTGTCGCCATAACACCCGAATCGTCACATTAGCGACACAAGCCTTAGTGTCGCATAATACCTTAGTGTCGCATATAGCGACACTAACCCAGTGTCGCTAAAAACACATAATCTATACGTTTTTATTAAAGCAATATAAGCATAAATAAAAATTTTCCAAGCTCGACCCGTACATGTTTTCTAAGCACAAACGATAACTGAAAAATTGGACATGTCTAATTGTGTGAACTAACTTAGGTGGACATTAACCCTCCGCCTACATGATTGGCTTAAGTGGACATTAACCCCCAATTATACAATCACTATAGATGGTCTTTTGAGACATCTACTTACACAACCTTATACGTTTAGGACGTTAGAAGGTTGCATTTGGAAAACACGCTTTGCTTACTATTTGCTACTTGCTTGTTAATATCAGGTGAGTTTCATAGCCCCTTTTTACTGTTTTCTAACTGGGGTGAGCATACATACAACTGCTTTTATACCGCTATTTTTATGTGAACACAAGTACTAAACTCGATATATTGGTTGCATGAGTTATTTTACTAATCCTGAAAGTCCCCCACATCATAGTTTGTTAGTATCGATATAGCGTGAATGTTAATGAGTAGTACTATTTGGGATTGACTCCCCCCGTCCGGGTTAGTCGCGCTAACTAGTCAAACGGACGCATTATCATTTGTTCTTACGAGTGTTGGATTAGGCACTCGCTGGGAGGCACCCCGATCGTGGCACTTGATTGTGACCCGACACCACAGTTAAGCTCGAACTATGAGCTCATGGCAACAATATACCCTAATTTTGCTTTTTCCAATACATCACTTATCATTGTTGAATGATACAAACGGAAATCATGTGTAACATACGATGTTATATCAACTGTTTACAAACCTATGAACTCACCAACTTTATGTTGACCTTTTAGTATGTATTTCTCAGGAGATCAACCACAGTAGGTTTGCTTTTGGAAGGAGATAACTCGAGTCGCATATTTTTCACAAACAACAGAGATTAGCTTGAATTATGATATGTTGTAATCTTGTACTAGATGCGTACTCTACTTTTGGCAAAACAATCATTAATGATATGTTGTAATTCTTGTGTTGTGATATTTGATTTGGTCGGCGCCTCCAACGCAACACCCTACCTTCCGCTGCCACGTGTCTTGGGGGTGCGACATAAATGAGCGTTCAGCTAGCCGACCAATCAATCTGATATCCTAAAAGGATAGCTGAAAACGTAATGGTAAAAGTTGATAAGTTCTGGTTCCCTACTAACTTTGTAGTGATGGATATTCAGGAAGACATTAACATACCGATTATCCTAGGCAGGCTTTTATGAATACTTCTCGTGCTATTATTGATGTTTATTCGCAGACTATCAGCCTTAGAGCACATGGACAGAATATATCATTCAAGATTGATCAAGCTGAATGCTCGGTAGCTAAACATGCGGAGATATACACAATATCCATGGGCAGAGTCACATCAGACGATGATACTTCCGACTCAGATACATCAGACACAAATCCATATATTCCTGATGACCATACTTGCCTCATCTCATCAACTAGAAAGAATCAGAATCAGAAATAGAGGAAGAAATGGAAGAGTCTAAAGAAGAAAAAGAAGAAGAAGAGGAATAAGAAGAACCGGAAGAAATGGAAGAAGAAATGGAGGATGATGAGCACGAATCCACCCAAGCATATCGCTACTTCCCTGATAATCACACTCCGACGGCAGAGATAATGCAAATTGAAAACACTAAAGAAATTATCTCTCTGCCCGATGGTGATTCAGACGGAGAGCCACCTACTGAAGACTCTCACAGTAGTGACTATGCCCTTATTATGGAGAGACTCATAACATCTGGTATTGATCCTACCAAACCTCTAGTTTCCTCTCGTCTTGATACTCTGCTTAACATCGAAAGAACTATTAGTTTATCTAATGAACATCCAGAAGTACGAGACAAATCCTGAGAAAGAACGGTTCAGTCCCAACCGGCAGCTGAGATTATTCAACCGGCAGTTGGACAGTTATTCTTTACGGGTTTTTAGTTCGACTGGCGGCTGGCCATATCCAACCACGGTTGAGCCCTGTTTTGTTAATTTTTGCATTTTGTTTGTTTTAGATTGTTTTTATTTTGGTTTTCTTTTTCTACTGTTGTTCTTTTCCGATTTAGTTTTGAAGGAAGGTGCTGAACCATGAATATGGTTCCGTATATTTTTCGAAATTGCAGAAATGAACCAACCGATATTGCGAACATGACACTTGAAGAGTATTACACGTCATCACCTCCCTACCCACATGCTTTAAAGAAATAAATTGTTAGAGATTATACACCTCCGCCTTCTTATCCAACTGCTTTGAATAGATATAAAAAGAAGAAGGATCCGATAGAATTCACTAGTAGGATGGAGGAAGTACAAGGACAGATTTCGATCTTATCACGACCATCGATTGTTGGAGATACGCAATTCATGGAAACTACAAGCGATCGAATGGAAGAACCTGAAGCGATTGATTCATTATATGACAATATTTGATATTATCCTAAGTTTACTATATAATTAATGGTGTTTTTTTTAGCCAAATTTTTGTCGAAATTTTTAAATACTTAGAGCCAAAATTATGCAGAAAAATTTTAAATTAGACTTGAAAATTAAGGAAAAACAATCATTAATATGTTTTTACATTTTTATTCCGATCATAATTGACCACTACCCAAAATATAAAATCTTTTACAAGCCTCTGCCAATCAATTAAAGTATCATGGACGATGAAGTCGATGATCGTCTAAATAATTATGATGATGCCGACGAAGATATAGGATATGAATCAGAGGAGTACGATGATGACGATGAACATGATGCCAATCGAAACAACAATTCAACTAATCACAAGATAGTTCTGCCGAGGGGCATAACAAGGTTATCTAAGTTTCGCAACCACTATGGCAAACCCGGTGGATTAAAGCTCAAGGTAACCTTCGATGCGATGGATAGGCTAATAGGGGATCACAGAACATTGTTTTCGAGTTTTTTAGGAGACATGGTACGTGAGCACATAGGTTTGAAGATTCTATCCTGGAAGAAGGTCGATTCAGAAGCAAGAGCTAAACTATGGGATGAAATCACGGTATTTTTTTAACCCACTGATTTCCTTTATTAAAAAATATTGAGAATACATTATGCAAGTATTGTTACTTTTAATTTTGCAGCGATATTTTGATGTTGAGGAGACATACAAAAAGTTAGTAATGCATCGTCTTGGTGGGCATCTTAGGAATTTCAGAAGGAAATTGAGGGAAAAATACATACTGCCCAATCAAAATACACCTTCAAAACTAAATGAAGTCCCAAACAAATATAATGCAATTGTCAAAGCCTCGGAATGGGACGCTTTTGTACAGTATACGAGCACCGAGGGTTACCAGGTTTTAGTCATTTCTGTAGGATCCCTGTTACCGGATCTAAATCAGATCGTTGACCTCGAATGTAAGCGCGGAATACAAACAAACGAGTATTGAACGTTTAATCGAATCACACAATTATCTATAACGTTTTCTTTGTATTGACAATTGACGTATAAACGTTTACATTCACTTTCACTCTCTGCCTCTCTCTCTGACTCGTCTGATCAGCTCCAACACTACCCGCCACTTCACGAAACCCTAACGAAATATATATACTAACCATACTGGACCCTGCGACACAAGCCCAATGTCGCAGGCCCAGCCCATTGCGACACAACCTTTGTGTCGCTATAGCGACACAGGCTCTGTGTCGCCTGAACAGTATATTGTGTATTTTCTATAATTACATTTCGTTTACAGACTCGAAAATACAAACTTAATACTTCACACACTCAGACTAATTAACTTTAACAGAACAAACATTGACCAACTGACTGACACACATTTATGCACCAACAAACTCCCCCATGTCAGCAGCTTGGTCAAATAATCTTCAATTAGTCTTCACCAACAAACTCCCCCATTGAGATAGCTTGGTCTTCAAAAGTCTTGATGTTCAGTCTCATATGACTGATATTCAATTAGATCTTCAACTTCAGTGACCATCATCTCTTTCATCAATAGCTTCTCCAATAGTATTTATCTTCAAAGTCTTTAGAGAACTCTCATCAATTCTTGTCTTTTGAATATGAGCATGATATGTAACTTGAATAAAATAACTCAGAAATAAAATATTTTTGTAATTTTCTTTATAAGACAGAATTAAAATACGGATAGCAATAAATAAACAATCTTTTTGGGGACAGAATTGTGTTAAGTCTGCTTTAGGAATCATATCAGGATAACATGCAATTATTAGGAATAATAAGTGTTATTTCGATTATCAGTATGTTTGTCCACTTTAAATTTACTTAGCATATTTAAATCACCTGTTATAAAGATTAGTTCAAGACGATTATTGATATTTCATCCATCTAAACATTTGTACTTAAGTGTATGATGTCAACTCATAATAAGATGAATCACTTGTGTTATTATTAGCATGCATATTATAGTATATAAATCACATTAAAATATACATTTGAAATCAAAACATGTTAGCGGTGACAGGTCTGTACTTTCGTACAACAGAGTCACATAAACAGTAGTTCTGGTTGAACCAACACCAGTCTGAACAATTTAAACTAGAGGGTACAGGTCTGTACTTTCGTACAACAGAGTACCATAGTTTAACACAAACCAGTACGAGGCAATCTTTTTATGACTTTTTTGTACATTTGTACATTTTATTTGGGAATTTAGATATGCCACGGGTACGCACTAATTGTCTATAACTTAACATAGACTACGTACCTAAGTTATTTTCAAGAATATATTAGATGAAACCAGGTCTGTATTTTCATACAACAGAGGAGACAACTAATATATTCCCCCAGATAACACCATACAAAGACCCTATATTTTAGATCATAACATGTTTATTATCCAAATATTAAGACGAAGCGTTAAAATATTTTGGACATTTTTGCCCTTATTTTAACTTAAAGTCATACATATTAATATGCCTTTATATAAAATAATATGCATTTTTTGAAAGTTATGCTTCTTAGTAACTTTAGAACAAATGCCTACCAATACATCATTTGATGAAGCTAATATTTACAAAAGGTATTTCAAGTATGCTAGATAAATCTACTGACACATCAAACATAAATCTTAAAATTTCATTTTATGCATGTTTCCTGATGTACTATCATTTCCCCAATTGTTTACAGACACAATTCAACGTCTATTTTAACAATGTTGCAACTATTGCATTTCTTTAATACTAACAAGTAAAAAGAGTGACAGTTGCGTTTTTTTTTCAAGAATTTGCCTGTTCATATTTTTCAAACTTTTTAAATCGGAATTTTAAAATTACTCCCCCCGAACAGCAAATTCTTTACTCAAAAACAAACAAATAAATAATCATGAAAGAAACAAAAATTTCAAGTCACATATCAAGTCAAACTCAAATACTTTTAGCACTTATTAACCACCTCGTTTCATTTCAAAAATATCATCCATTCGCTCAAACATCAGCACCACACATAAGCACCTTGAAATCAACCTTCTTTGTATCCTTGCAGTCACTAAAAGTATTAGCAATCAAAAACCTGACTGCATCACCACAAACAAACATTAGTACTTATGAGACACCCAAGCCTTGATAGACTTGGGTTGTCCACTATCGTCCATAACCATCACATCAATGAGTTTATGATATTTTAAAAACTCAGTTGATTTCATTGATGTGTTGTTTGTGGATTTAGGTTTCCAAACCCGTTTAGGTTCAGATGATTTGTTTTCAACAATGTTGGGCTTTTGAACAGCAGGTCTACTAGGCACAACTTTGTTTACTCTAGCCATAGGTTTTGGAGAGTTGGATGCACAACTAGATACGGGCGAAAACAATCCACGCCTTGAAAATGATTTTTGAAAAGAATTTCTAAAAAATGAAGTTCTTTGCATCCCTCTACCAAACCTATCTAGGGATAATAACCGACAATCCCTAATGATGTGACCCTGTTGACCACAACGAAAACACGACCGCCTTTGTACATACGGCTTTCTCTAGTGACTCCCCTCAAATAGTTTTGATGGAGGATTTACTGAGGGAGGCTTAAAAGTTGAGGCATTTACAGAACATGAACACTTATGCGTACATGTTGATGTAGAGGCCTCTAAAGTTGAACAGGTAGATGTTGAAGGTTGTTTTTTAACAGATTTATTAATTATTTTCTCGTTCTTCAGATTATTCACAGATGATTGTGAATTATGTGAAGATTTTCCTTTTGAATCCTTCTTTGAGATTTTAACAGATTCAGATTCATTTACAACCTTGTTTTTACCCTTATTATTAAAAACCTTTTCAGATTCCTTTGTAAATATATGATTTTCGGGTTTAAAATTAACCTTTTCAACTTTGACCTCAGACTTTTCAGTTAAGTCTTCCATTTCAACAATCTCCTCAACACACAGAGGAGATACACCTTTAGCCTTAACAAACTCAGGCCTTTTGACAGTCGATGATGTATCAAACACTGACTCAGTAACAGATTGTGTATCTACCTTTGAAAAGGTAGGTACAAAGTCTTTGGCTTCATCCTTTGAAGGCATTGGCAGATAGTCAGAAGGAGGTGGTACAAAGTGATAACCAAGACCAGCCTTACTTTTCGTATCTGTCCTTTGCGATTGAAGGATCTCGTCAAAGACCAGTGTGGATGTTGAAAAATTTGAAAGTTTTCTCTTAAGGTTAATTATTTCTGACTGTGAGTCAGCAAGTTCCTTTCTAAGATCAGCTAGTAATTTAAGATAACTATCAATTGCATCTTGTTGACTAAAAATTTTAGCTTTTAGTTCCTTCCGGTCAGAAAACGCAGCATCTAGTTTCTTATCAAAAGCCTTTTCATTATCTTTCAAAATTTTATTTGCCTGAGTAAGTTTTTCTAAATCAGAATTCAGGCGTTCAGTATCCTCACTGAATCTGTTAACTTTGTTAGTCAATTTGATACAAGACACACAAGATAATGGCTCTTCAATGGGTACCTCAGGTTTACTAATGAGATGAGACATGAGAGCTTTATTAATACTACCGATCTCATTATTATGTGTTAATAGTTGAGTAAAGGTTCGGAGAGACATTGTGATGCCACTTGTAGGATCCCTGTTACCGGATCTAAATCAGATCGTTGACCTCGAATAATATATATCTTCCATATATATTATTGTGTTTGCAAATTAATGCCTTAATTAATTATCATTTTGTTGTGTGATTAAGAAAAAGTCAGATGCAACAAAAGAGGCGCGCTCCAAGTCTGTTTATCCGCATACAATGGGACGAGGTGGATACGTACACGTGAAAAAGAAAATGGTAATAAGATGTATATATATAATGTTTGTTTCTATTTTCTGCATGTATAATTACCAAAATGGTACATTGCACTTAATTAGGGGTGTTTGGGATGGCTTTTTAATCATAAGAGGACTTATAATATATGAATCACAATTATAATTAAGACCAAAGAAAAAGAAACAGAAATTGAACCACATGTGTATAATGTACTTTGTTTCTGTTTTCTATTTTCTACGTTTATGTATTAATTGGTTTAACTTTACATGTGTATTTGATGATTATAAGATTGAAGAAAACGTAATTTAAGCACATGAAGAACCCCAACGTGGTATATTGTGGTTGAGAGGAAGGCAAAACAAAGACGGGGTATTTCGAGACGAAAGGACTAAAGAAAAAGGAGAAACACTAGTAAGCATATTGACATGCAAATTTTCCTTTTAAATACTTCATGTTTATTTTCGTGAAATAAATTAATTAATGGCTGTTGGAATATATCTTTAATGCAGAGAAAGACTAGGGAGAAGATCAAAGCCGAAACCTTACAGGTTGCGGATGGCACCGATGGCATGACAGAGGTATTTGGTAAGGAAAAGGGAGGGTATGCAAGAGGAGTGGGAAGTGGAGTGACAATCAACAAGTATTTTCATCTTCCTCGAAACAGAAAAGCATCAGATGATGAAAGAGTCAAATTACTTCAAGCACAACTTGATTCTGAGAGATGCGAGCGTGAAGACAAAGACAAATTAATAGAGGCGTTGTCCACCCAGGTGATACAAACACAGGGAATGCTGAGCAAACTGATGGGTCAGTTGGATGCCAAGGGGAGAAGATAAATTCATTGTCAACTCAAATACCAGCATTAGAGGAAAGACATTTATTGTATTAATTTTTCTAACATTTTATTCATTAATTTACTATATATTGCTAACAAATGTATTTCTTAATTTATATATATTGCAGGTGACTCCATCAGTGGACATTAATTCTAACGCTACCAATACTGATCAGGAGGGCAGAATAGCGTCAAGTGTTGTTGGATGTGAGAAGGATGCCAACTTTCACAAGTCTAATGAACTTGCAACTTCGAAAAAGCAAATAGAAACCATGGTAAGTAATTAATAAAACATTTGAATTACATTGATTTTAATATTTCTCACTCTGATTTAATAATTTTTACATACGTGGCTTATTTACCGTGTTTTATATAGGAAATTCTTGATAAATCTGTTAACGAGTCAAACAGGACGCCTGAATCACAAGAAAACACGTTTCAACCTAAACGGTCCTAATCGCAAAAGAATCTGTCTCCAACAATGCCAACACCACCGCAGGTATGTATTTCAACATGTTCATACATTCTTTAGTTTAATCAAATTCTGATGCATACATATATATCGTCATCATTTTGTTTAGGTATTCAAGTGTAAACTGTGGCACTTAAAGAGGACAAACACTATTGCTTTGGGTACAATATACTTGTCAAATGGAAAACAAACGTTTCATAACAGATTACTCCCAAAGGATTGCTACAAAGTGTCCCTTGATAAATCGTTAGTGGATGCAGCTTGTGTTGGTGCCTATTCAGTGTGTTTGTCAGTTGGTCTCAGTCTGTAATAGTTTGGTTATGTAATTACGAAGCTGGTTCAAAAATAAGTAATTACATTTTGTGTTTAGGTGACACAGAGCTTGTGTCGCTTATGCGACACAAGTCTTGTGTCGCATGAGTCGGCTGTGCGACACATCCCTTGTGTCACAGGTCAGTTTTGGTTTCGGTATAAATAGGTGCATTCGGCCTCAGTGTTAGGATTGACGAATCAGGGATTTTGGAGAGCATATTGTAAGGCATTTCAGTGTATCAAGCTAATTGGTTATTATATCAATATACAAGTGATTTGCGTTTGATTCGTTGTGTGCTTAACGTACTTAATTCAATCGTTTGAATTCGGCCTCTCGATTGTTTGTGTTGATTCGATTAGGTCCAAGATTAGGGAACCTACAAGTGGTATCAGAGCCATAATCTACGGATTTGGTGTTATCGGATCGTGTTAGTACATGTTTTCGGTTAAAATCGACTAGTTTTTGGAATTAGACCTTTGCATTTTGAGTTAAAGGTTCATATTCTACATTTTCTCGAAGATTTTGGTGTTTAGATTCGTCCATTGTTCGTGGTTTTTCGTTAGGGTTTCGGAAGTTTGCGAATTTTAGGGTTTTCTGCCGCAGCTCTCCTCGACGTTGCGACACAAGCTGCCACACCGCCTTTGTGTCGCATTTAGGGTTTCTGTGACACAAGCTTCTGTCGCGTGTAGGGCTTCAGCCACACAACCTTTTGTTGTACTTAGGGTTTCAGCGACACAAATAGCGACACAAGTTTGGATTTTGCGACATAACTCTTTAGCGACATCAGTTTCTGCGACACAACTCTTGTGTCGCCCGTTTAACTGTTATTTAAATCTTTGCGACACATCTTTAGTGTCGCCAACTGACTTAGCGACACAACCCTTGTGTCGCATAACATTGTCTTGTGTGTTTGTGTGTTTGTTTTGCAGGTTTTCTAAATGGCGTCTTCTTCATTACAACGTGTTGGAGATCTTCTCAAGCAAAACACTGAAGTTGGTAGTACGAATAAACCACCTATGTATACTCTCGGTATGGACTACGCCTACTGGCGTCAACGCTTTGAAGCGTTTGTTTCTTTCAATGATCTCGAGATGTGGGTTGCTTAAACAGAAAGATACGAACGTCCTGTCAGTCCTGGAGTTTATACTGATGCTGCACCATTAAAACTTATTAAATCAATGACTCCTGAGGAATGCAAAGCCTTTGAAAATGATAAAAAGGCTCATTCTGCAATAACAATGGCATTACCACCGTCAATCCTCAAGCAATTTCGACATCTTGAAATTGCTTATGATCTATGGAAGGCATTTGAAAAAAGATACGGTGGTAGTGAACAATATAAAAAGGACAAATTGCGTTTAGTCAAGAAGCAGTATGATGTGTTCGATATTCTTCCAAACGAGTCTCTCTCTGACTTGTTTTCTAGATACTCACAGTTGGTTAGTGAGTTGATAGAAGGGGGGAATAACTCTGGATAAAACTGAAATAAATAAAAAACTTCTAGAATCCCTACCTAACAAGTGGTATACTCGAGTTTTAATGATAGAGAAAGATCCAGACATCTTGAATATGTCTCTCGATGATCTTATTGGTCAGCTAGAAGCTGATCTTCTGGACATGCAAAGGAAGGAAACAAAGGCTACTGCAAATGTCCAGAATCCTAAGATCTATGGAGTGGATGTTTCATCAACTGGAACATCTGGCTCTGCATTCTTGGCTGGTGGAACTAGTGGATCTTCAAGTCATCAACCAAGTGTTTCTTCTGGTGGTTCTTACTTTCAACCACCAAGTCATCAAGGGCCTATCCCGGCAGCTTCACAAGATCATGCTGCACTTTTCTCGGCGTTGCTTTCCGCCTATGATGACTTTCTCTGTAAGAAAGCTGGTTCTATGGATTTGAACGAAAGATTTCCGTCAAATCGATGATGATGAATTGGAGCGCATGGACTTAAGTGGAACTTGGTATGCTTACTCGAAGAGCCAAGACCTACTTTAAGAAGACATGAAAGAGGTCACTGGAGGACCAAATGATAAGGGTCTGGGATTCAACAAGTGCAAGGTCAAGTGCTACAAGTGTCAAAACTATGGACACTTTGCTCGTGAATGTGAAACACGACAGCCTTCCTCTGGATTCACAAGGCCTACTCCAAACAAAACTACAGAGAAGGCTAAAGCTGAAGAAAAGACAATGGTATATGCTGGCTTAATGTTGTCAGATGAAGCGTTTGACTAGTCAGAACAAGCTGATGATGATCAACAAAACAATGCTTTCATGGCCAACATACATGAGGTTGATGTTGAACCCTTCTCTTGTATATCTTGTATTCGTTTGATAGGACAGGTAAACAGGCTAAGAGAAGAAAATGAACGCCTTATCGCCAACATAGAACAGTTAACTGCTTCAAATAATATGTTAAAAGACAATGATAAGGTTTGTGATAAAAAGTTAAAGGAAATTTTTGAAGAAAAGAAAGAATTAAAAGCTAAAATCTTTAGTCAGCAAGATGAAATAGATAGTTATGTCACCATGCTTACTAAGGTAAAGAAAGAACTTTCTGATTCTCAAACTGAGGTTTTAGATTTAAAAAGAAAATTGTCAAACTTTTCAACTTCCCCATTAGTCTTTGATGAGATCATTCAGGCACAAAGAACTAACACTAAAAGCAAGGCTGGACTTGGTTACCATCAAGTCCCGCCTCCTAAAGATTATCTTCCATTGCCTGCTAAGGATGGCATCTTAGAATTTATGCCTACTTTTTCAAAGGTAGACATAAATCCTGTTAAATCTGTTCCTGTCAAAATTACTAAGCCTGTGCAACTTCAGGCTGAAAATGTTAAAGTAACTGCTGAACAACCTAGCACTAGTGAGTCTGAGCCTATTAAGGCAAAAACTAGTGAGCCTGAGATTGTTAAGGCTCAAGAGGTTGAATATGTTAGAACAATTACTGATGGTGTCAAGGCTGAGTCTGTTACGCCTTTTGTTGTTAGTAAGCCTGCTTTAAGTAAGGTTACGTGTGATTTTCCAGTTACTGTAGAGGAGATTGTTGAAATCGAGGATATAACCGAAGAGGAATACTCTAAGGTTGAAAAGAAAAACATAAAGCCCAACAATGTAATTATAACTAATGAAACTCCAATCATGCTTTAAGTGGAAAAGGCAAAGCTAAAGCTGAACCTGAAAAGAAGATTTTGAAAATAAAAGAAAACATTAAAAAGCATCAAAATTCTTCTACATCCACTGTTTTATCTAAACAAGCGTCAAACTCAACATGCTCACATAAGTGTGCATGTTCCTTTAATGCTTCGTTCAACCATCCTCATAGGTTTGCTCTAAAATTTCAACTACCTGTTAAGCAAAGATCTTGTTTCTATTGCAAGAAACAAGGTCATTTAATAAATGACTGCCCGTTGTTTGCTCAAAAGCGGTTTGGGAAATGTGTTCCTAGAATTTCTAAATTTAGAAACTCTTCGATTAAACCTTCTTCTTTTAAAGGTTCACATTCTCCCTCACCCGCTAAGAAATTCAGCAAGGTTGAGCCAACCAAATCATCAATTGCTAAGCTCAATGTTGTTGACAAGCAACCTTCCAAACCTCAAAAGGTTTGGAAAGTGAAAGAATCATCTAGTGATTCTGCATCCAACAGTGTCACATCAGCCAACACTTCAGATATGTTTAAAAACAAAATTTTGACCGATGTGATCATTGTGGATGATGCTTCTGGAGTGCCCAAGTCTGTCAAGGCTTGGGTCTCCGTTTCTAATTAATCTCTTTGTTTTGGGGATGCAGCAACCTGAAGCCGTACTTAATAGCAAATGGTATATCGATAGTGGTTGCTCGCGGCACATGACCGGCAATATATCCCTGCTTTCCGATGTTCATGCGTATAATGGGGGATATGTTGCTTTTGCTGGTGACAAAGGGGGAATAATTTCTGGTCAAGGCACACTCTCAAACGGTCGAGTGAGCTTTGAAAAAGTAAATTTTGTGGAACAGCTACAACACAACCTACTTAGTGTATCGCAAGTTTGTGATAAATCGTTCACTACAATCTTAACAAAAAATGAGTGTTGTATTCTGAAGCCGGGATTCGTGATTCTCGAGGATTGGGTGCTACTGAGGGCACCTCAAGACAGAGACACATACATTCTGGATATGCGTACTGTTAAAACAAAGCAGCAAACGTGTTTTCTGTCTAAGGCCACTGAAAAAGAATCTTTACTGTTGCACAGACGAATGGGTCATCTGCACTTTCGTGAGATGAATTATTTGGTTAAACATGATCTTGTGCGTGGTGTACTGAAGCAATCATTCGGGCTCAATGACCATTGCGTTCCCTGCCAAAAAAGGAAACAGCACAAGAAGACCCATAAGTCAAAACTGGTAAACTCTGTTGAAAAGCCGTTGGAATTATTGCACATGGACTTATTTGGACCAGTGAGCAAGAAGAGTATTGGTGGAGCATGGTATTGTTTGGTGGTTACTGATGACTACTCAAGGTTCTCTTGGGTTTATTTCTTAGCCTCCAAGGATGAGACTGCTGAAATTCTTATCTACTTGTTCGACAAGCTGGAAAATTTGTGCAATCTGAAGATCAAGAAACTGAGTGATAATGGTACGGAATTTAAGACTCAACACTAGGTCTATTCTATTTAAAGAAAGGCATTGATCACCAGTTCAGTGCTGTAAGAACTCAACAACAAATTGGAGTTGCTGAACGCAAGAACAAGACTCTCATTGAAGCTGCACGGACTATGTTAGCTGATTCAAAACTGCCTATCACGTTATGCGGAGAAGCGGTCAACACAGCCTGCTACATTCTGAATCGAGTGTCCACAGTTAAGAAGCGCAACAAGACCTGTTATGAGCTCCTTAACAACTGTAAACCAAATTTACAGTTTCTTGAACCTTTCGGGTGTTCCTGTATGATTATGCACACAAAAGAGAGAGTGGCTAAATTCGGTGAAAAGTCGAGTGAAGGTTACTTTTTGGGTTTTTCGAATAATTCACCTAATAAACGTGTGTATAACAAAGTAACAAAGAGAGTGGAGGAACATTTCGAAGTAACGTGTCTGCGTTATACTCAACCTTCACAAGGAACGGGACCCGACTTCTTGTTCGACTATGACTGTATGTTTGACTCATTCAAACTTCCTGCTGAGGATGAAGTTGAACAGGTGGTGACACTGCTTCATGGACTTGATATATACTTTGATGTATCCAAGTCTACTACAAAAACACCACCACCTAATCCTCCCACTACTGAAACAGTTCAAGACCCTGATACAGATCCAGATATGCCGGCTTTATCAGATGGTGAAGTAGAATCAGTCACAGAGGTAGACGAAGAGACCTTAGTCTCTGGGGGAGACGATACAAACTTGGAAACTGTCATTGAACATGAAGAGATTCCAACTAGCCGTGTCAATGTGAATCACCCGATCGATAACATTATTGGTGATTTACAAGATGGAGTTAGAACCAGAGGGCAAACAGAGTGCCAGTTAGCTCAAATGGAGTCATGCTTCCTTTCTCAAATTGAACCGAAAAATATTAACGAAGCATTAACTGACTCTCACTGGGTAGAAGCCATGCAAGAGGAGCTCCAACAGTTCAAAAAGTTAGAAGTTTGGGAGCTGGTTAAACTGCCTCAAGGATTCTATCCGATTGGTACTCGCTGGGTTTATCGTGTCAAGAAAGATGATCGAGGAGTGGTGATAAAAAAATAAGGCTCGTCTGGACGTGCAAGGCTTTACACAGATTGAAGGATTGGATTATGAAGAGGTTGTTACTCCAGTTGCGCGTTTGGAATCAATACGGATATTTCTTGCTTATGCTTCATACAAGAAATTTCGTGTTTATCAACTGGATGTGAAAAGTGCGTTTTTGTATGGGAAGGTCAACGAAGAGGTTTATGTAAAACTACCTCCTGGTTTCGAAGACTCAGTGCATCCTGATTATGTCTACAAACTCGACAAAGCGCTGTATGGTCTTCATCAAGCTCCAAGGGCTTGGTATGAAACGCTGTCTCAATATCTGCTCACAAATGGTTACACCCGTGGGCAAATTGACTCAACATTTTTTATTAAAAAGACAGGAAAAGATTTGTTGCTTGTGCAGGTATATGTGGATGACATTATTTTTGGTTCGACCAATGAGGTGCTGTGCAGAGATTTCGAGAAAGTCATGAAATCTAAGTTTGAGATGAGTGCAATGGGTGAATTCAAATTCTTCCTAGGTGTTCAAGTCGAGCAGTCTGATAAGGGAATTTATATTCATCAGACAAAATATGTCAAGGACATCTTGACAAAATATCAGATGCTCGATGCGAAACACTATGGAACTCCCATTGACATTAGTCACAAACTTGGACCTGCTGATGAAGAAGATGATGTAAATCAGCGAGACTATCGTTCTATGATAGGATCGCTTATGTACCTCACAGCATCTAGGCCAGACATATTATACGCTGTGTCCATCTGTTCAAGATATCAAGCAAAGCCTAATGCTTCTCATGAAAAGGCAGTCAGACGTATCTTAGGTTACCTAAAGTGGAGACCCTCTCTGGGTCTCTGGTACTCTAACGAAAACAATTTTGCCTTAACTGCTTTATCAGATTCTGATTATGGTGGCTGCTAAGTCGATGCAAAGTCAACAACTGGAGGATGTCAGTTTCTAGGAAACCGATTAGTCTCGTGGCAGTGCAAGAAGCAGGCAACTGTCTCTACTTCAACCGCCGAGGCAGAATATATTGCTGCTGCCAGTTGCTGTTCCCAGGTTCTCTGGATTCAGCATCAAATGCGTGACTATGGGTTACTTCTAACTCTTACTCCTATTCATATTGATAATTCAGCTGTTGTATCCATCATACGGAATCCCGTACAGCATTCAAAAATCAAACATATTGAAATTCGTTATCATTTTATACGGGATTGCTATGAGAAGCACCTAATTGACCTTGTCCAAATCCCTACGCTTAAGCAAAATGCAGATCTTTTCACAAAAGCTTTCCCTCGTAGACGATTTGATAAGCTAGTCTTTATGATTGGAATGGTGAGTTTGAGTAGTGCCTAACTCTCCATTTCTGGTCATAATTATCTTTGTTGAGACATGTTTTGTGACAACAGATCTAGCCTGTTAAAGATTGTAATAGTACTTTTAGTAATTGTAATCAAGTTCGTACATTGGTTTTGAATTGTAAATGAAATATATTGCTTGGTAAACATTTTAGAGTTAAACATCAAAAAGCTGAAAAATGTTGACCAAGGTTGACCGCGAACCGAGTCAGTTCGCAGGACAAGATTTGCCTGCGAACCGAGTCAGTTCGCTGGGCCAACATGGGCTGCGAACTGAGTCAGTTCGCAGAGCCCACGAGCCTGCGAACCGAGACGAGTATATATGAAAAACTAGGTTTTCATATTCAAAACTTCGGCCATTTCGTTTACCCAGAGACCCTGCGATTCCAGAGAGACTTATCACGTTCTAAAGGCTAGCCGTTTCGCGAACTGAGTTTAGGGTTTCAGCCTTTCCTGCGAAGTGAAAGCTGCGAACCGAACTGAGTTCTTGCGAACCGAACCGAGTTTGCGAACCGAACTGAGAGTTGCGAACTGAGATTTGCGAACTGAGTTGAGTTTCTGCGAACTGAGTTTTGCGAAGTGAGTTCCTGCGAACTGAGATTCCTGCGAACTGAACCTTCTGATTTTTGTGACTTTTTAACTTCTGAGATTGACAAAGATGTCTGACTTAAGTAAAATGATCGAGATGGACTACGAGATTGGAAAATCTAATGTTCCACCTAAATTGCTTAGACTTGATGATTACTATGGATGGAAAGACAGGTTTGAATCATACTGTAGATTCCATGATTTGTCAATCTGGATGTGTATCAAGAATGGATACGCTGCACCTACAACTGTTGTTGAAAATGCAACAGTAATTGTACCCTACAATCGGATGAATGATAACCAGAAGAAAGACTTTGAGATTGAAAATAAAGCCAATTCTTCAATCAAAATGAGTTTACCTAAGGAGATCAATCATCAATTGAAATCTTTTCACACTGCTAGAGCACTCTGGATTGCTCTGGAGAAAAGATGTGAGGGTAGTCCACAAGTACGGGCGGGCAAGAAGAATCTCCTTAAGAAGCAGTTTACTGTGTTTAAAGCTTTTAAGGGAGAAGATCTTGATGCCTACACCACGAGATACTACCATCTACTGAGTGAGCTAGATGACCATGAGATCTTCTTTACTGATACGGAGTAAACCGAAAAGTTTATTGAGGGTTTACCATCTAAGTGGGAAATGCATGGAATTATGCTCAAGGACAATGAAGAGCGGTATGCTACAATGACTCTTGAGCAGGCTATTGACAAGCTCAAAGGTTATGATTTCACCTACAAAACGAGAGAAACAGATTCTGATCAGTTATAGAATCCTGTGCTTTATCATGGCAAATCCACTCTCTCTAATGCCTTATCCAGTTCGACCACTGCTTTACTAGTTGGTGATACTGGAGAAAAGGGTGAATTAATAACCGAGGATTTGTGCTTTATTGCTTCTTCTGGAAGTGAAGCAAAAGAGAAATCTACTGAGAAGTCACCTCAAGGGCATCAGAAGATGCCGATGAGAACTACATTCAGGGGAAAATCAATGATCCTGCTGTTTTTGATGAAGACTATGATCAGATAGACCCTGATGACCTTGAAGAAATGGATCTCTAGTGGCAACTAGCTATGGTGTCAAGGAGAGTTAAAAATTTCTTGAAGCGTACTGGTAGAAAGGTGGTAGGAAATCGACCAGGGTTTGACAAGTCCAAAGTTAAGTGTTATAACTGTCAAGGTTACAGACACTTTGCTAGGGAATGTCAACGACCAAAGGTTGATGTCAGCAATGGAAGACAAGGCTCGGGAAGTTCTTTAGCTTCCAAAGCCTTGGTGGTTTAACAGCTTGATGGAACTTATGATTGGTCTACTCAGCCTGAGCATGCTCTTATGGCTAAAATAGATGATCAAAAGAAAGCTGCTGAATCTACATCCTATATGCCGACTGATGTTGATTATCAAGCAAAGGTGCCAGAAGTCACACCTAGAGCAAGTGATGAGGATGTGCTGATCATGGAGTCAACTGAGGACATGAGTCCTGATGACTTTGTAGCACATATGGCTGATATTCAAACAGACAAGAAAAGGGTATGTCTGGATTTGCTTACTCTTGTTGATGTCTGTGATCTAGTTACTAATCTGCAATCACAAGTTAGTGTTTTCGCTGATTCATATAATACTTTAAAATCTAAATTAGAAATAGCTAAAAGTGATGCCCGAAGGTTTAGTGAAGATAAACTAGCTCTTAAAGAAAAGATTAAGTCTGATGCTGCTGATAAGACCAATCTTAGGGACACAATAAATGAACAATGTGTTAAGATAGATGGCCTTTATTTAAATTTAAGAGACTTAAATCAAAATATTGCAAATAAAGACAAGGGGCTAGCTGAGTCAAAATTGAAGTTAGGACTCCTAGTAGAAACCATGGTTCTACTTCTCGTACACATCGAGTTGATTATATGCCTAAGAGGTTTTCTACTCACTCTCCTCAGAGGCATAACAATTCAAATCATCAACAACCTACAACTTCTTTGCCAGTTACCAAGACTATTGATAATAATAGTTAAGGTCACTTTAAAGAAGTACAAATTGTTGATGATAAGGGACAGATCAAGACCGTAATGGCTTGGGTCCCTCTTGAGAACTAATTGTGTACAACTTGTTATGTGCAGGAGCAGACTGTAAACAAGGACAGCTGGTGGTATGTAGACAGTGGTTGTTCTCGGCACATGACAGGTGAAAGAAGTCTACTGAAGGACTTCAAAGGCGGAATAAAACAGCGTGTTCATTTCGCTGGTGATAAAGGAGGAGTTATAACAGGGAAAGGAAAAGTTTCAAATGGAACTTTGACTCTAGAGGATGTGAATTATGTTGAAGAACTAATTCACAACCTAGTGAGTGTTTCCCAAGTCTGTGATAAAGGTCACTCTGCACATTTCAATGAGACAGAGGCCTTAGTCCTGAAGCCGGGTTTCACCATCTCTGATGAATGGATATTAATGAGGGCTCCAAGACTGAAAACTCAATCTCCTCGCCATTTGAATTGCTACATATGGATTGTAACAACCACCAAAAATATCAGGTTAATACTTAACTTAATCTCCACCCAAATCTGGACTTGACCTTCTTAAGAATTTTAGTTAATACTGCTGGTACAAATCCTAAGTTAATACTGTTAGAGCAATTCTTCAGTTACCAATGCTTGTAACAAGCTTCTACTCCCCGCATTAATTAATACTGCTTGACATTCAGTTACCACTGCTAAGTAGTTAACACTGCTAGCACAAATCACCATTTCCACTGTTAGTACAAATTAGCACTGTAGTCGAATTACTACTGTTCATTATTACAACTGTTTGTTACCACTGTTAGCTCAGTTTCCACTGCTAGTTCAGTTACCACTGTAGTCGAGTTACTACTGTTCATTATTACAACTGTTTGTTACCACTGCTAGCTCAGTTTCCACTGTTAGCTCAGTTACTACTGCTAGTCAGTCTCCACTGCTAGACCAAAGTTTATACAGTTGGCACACTTATATCACGAACAAATCATGAAAAACTTAGTATCAATCTACTGTTAGAGATATGCTTAAACGATTTTAAGACCAATCAAATGTTACCCACACACACAGCAAACCCTCCTGCCCGATATAAAAGCTTTTTAAGTAATATTAAAAGATAAGTAACCATTCGTATTCTGTAAAAAGGAACTTTAAGATTTGAAATAGAGTTAAATGTGCAACCAAAAAGGGTTATGATTACCTCTTTTCTCTCAAAATCGGCCAGCAAACCTATTTCCCATAAAACCCAATCAATTAACTTGCACTCCCCATAAAATCACCTCCACCTTCACCCAATCACATTCCTGGATAATAAACTTATACACTCTACCTCTTATTCTTTTGTTAACACCAGCAGAAAATTATACATTCACACTCAAAACACTCTCATCTATCTTCTCTCAAACACTCTCAACACTTGCACGGTTTTAACAAAAATACCCAGATCACTCATCATCTTCATCCAGTATCGATCACTCCAGAAAACCTGCTCAAACTCAACCATTTTGTGGACAGAACCTCATCAATCCAAACATACATCCCTGGTCGAAGAGGTAATCATAAAGTGCAAGAATGTTTACATTCTATTCTGCACAACCCATTTACTTCTATTTCTGGATACTGTTACATTTTCTTTATAATATGTGTGCATTAGGGTTTTTGTACCTGAAATGTTATAATGTTTTACAAATAAAAGACACACTTAAAGTTTGTTCGAATCATTTACATACGGATTTTATAACATGTTATGTGCTTTTGGTAAGTAGGAGAGTTGGACAACTTTCTGTCCAAATTTTTAAGCCAACCTTGGAATGCTATAACTCCATGAATACTCCACCAAAAGTAGTAGTTTTCCTCACTTGATTTTTGACAACCGTATCTTCATCTATTCTTTATAAAAATAGTGACTTTAAACTGGAATTAGCTTGATTTCTAATCTTTCACACAAAACCTAAATCATACACCAATGACCTAGTATTTTGAGGTGTATCAAGAGATGCCCAGAAACTGTTAAAGCTTTGCTAAAAAGAGTCACAAAACCAACTACAAAACCTGGGCAGATTCATTATTTAAAACAGTGGGTAACCAATTTGTACAAACTATTATATTAAAGCATATCACTAGACATTAATGGACACTTTACTACTGGACTAGGTCTCGGTTAGAGAATCACTTCGGTCTACAACATTCTCACAGCCTTACCCGTTAACCCAGCTCACAAGGTGAGTTCATTGTCCCCTCTTTCTGATTTCTATTTTTGGGGCTGAAAGCATGCAATTACTTTAAACTTTTGGTTGAACTTTTACGTACTATCAACTGCTTTTGAACTGTTTTTACACAAACTGTGGTATGTCAACATGTTAAGCTTGGGTTTTTCTTATACTCAAAGTCCCCTGCAACTTATTCACTACTAATTAACTCGTAGCGACGAGCCGTTGATATTATGGGTAGCATGCTATTTAGGGTAGGACCATCTCTCACTCACACTTCAACGTGGGTGCATAATATCGCCTTTTACTTATGTTTGTTGAAGAACGTGGAGCATTTTATTTTGGGGCACGTTCGGTCAGATAACCGGATTAGTAGTGGTCTCAAGGCTTATACATCTCTCTCTTATTACCACATGTTATTTACAGCAAGTTTATCAACCAAATGTTTACTATATTTATGTCCCCGATTGGACAAACTCAGGGATGATAGCGTCCCCGATTGGATGGCTATACCCATACTTATGTCCCCGATTGGACACACTTTTGGTTTAACAAGTTTCAAACTTTGAACTCACCAACTATGGCCATAGTTGACCATTTTGTTTTGGCATGCTTTTCAGGAGAACGTTGGTAAGCACGGATCATATGTGGGCTAATGCATGGGATTGTGTCGACCAAGCCATTTAAACGGACTTTGAACTAAATTTTTGTAATATATTTGTAATAATGCCGTATACTTTGAACAATTTGATGTATTGTTGATGCCTCCAAGGCTGTTTTATCTTAATTTAAATAGTGTGGTTGCTATATCTTTGTGTTGTGAAATCATTAGCTGTGACACCTCGTGTTTGCGCTTTAGCGGGGTGTGACATGGATCTCTTTGGCCCAATAAGCAAAAGAAGCATAGGTGGCAAATGGTACTGTTTAGTTGTCACAGATGATTTCTCTAGATTCTCTTGGGTATTCTTTTTGGGATCTAAGGATGAAACTCCTGGTATTCTCATGGAGTTGCTAGATCTAATAGAGAATGTCTATAGAACACGAATTAAGAGAATTCGTAGTGACAATGGAACAGAGTTCAAGAATTCAACGTTCAATGTCTATTGCTTAAGCAAAGGGATACAACATCAATTCAGTGCACCGTATGAACCACAACAGAACGGTGTTGCTGAAAGGAAAAATAGAACGTTGATTGAAGGAGCTAGAACAATGCTTACAGATTCAAGGCTTCCTGTCATTTTCTGGGCAGAAGCGGTGAATACAGCATGTCATGTTCTAAACAGAGTTCTTATGGTTAAAAAGCAGAACAAGACTTGTTATGAGCTTTTGAACAATAAGAAACCTAACTTAAAAGGGTTTGAACCCTTTGGAGTTTCATGTACTTTGCTGAAGACTAGCAATCAACAAAAATTTGGTGAGAAGGCTGACGAAGGATATTTCCTAGGTTATGTGCCTAATTCACCAAACAAACGTGTCTTCAATAAAGCTACGGGACGTGTGGAAATAGTTTATAATATTGAAGTTACGAGCTACACACATGACGTACATAAGGGATTAGATTGGCAATTCGACTATTCGGATCTCTTTAAATCATTTAATGTCCCAATCAGTGACTACAAAGTTGACTCAGCGGTCTCTGAACATTTATTGTCGGGTGATGGGGATAATGGCCCTGCACCAACATCGAGTGTTCCTAGAGATACAACTTTTGTAGATCCTAATTATGCATCAACGAGTGTCACACAACCATCTTCTGATGAAGTGCACAATACTGATACATATGTGCAATCATTGGAAGAAATTGGCACTAATTTACAAGAGGAAATAGAACTTGAACCGGTGACAACCACAAGAGTTAACAAAAATCACCCAATTGACAATATCATTGGGGATCCAAACGCATCTGTTCAAACGAGGGCTAGTATATCTGAGTACACTAGTCTATATGCTGAAATGAAAGAGACAGGGGTTCCAAATCTATGTCTATATTCATGCTTTATCTCACAAGTTGAGCCTAAGAATGTCCAAATGGCGTTGAAGGACAACTCATGGGTAGAAGCAATGCAGGAAGAACTTTCACAGTTCTCAAAACTGCAAGTTTGGGAGTTGGTTGATTTACCAAGTGGTGAATACCCAATTGGCACTAGATGAGTCTTTAAGTGTAAGAAAGACGATCGGAGAATCGTAATTCGCAATAAAGCTCGTCTAGTAGTTCAAGGTTTCAATCAACAAGAGGGGATAGATTACAATGAAGTGTTTGCACCTGTGGCCAGGCTTGAGGCAATTAGGTTGTTCTTAGCATTTGCAGCTTCAAAGAAAATGAAAGTTTATCAGCTGGATGTTAAGAGCGCCTTCTTGTATGGCAAGGTCAAGGAAACGGTGTATGTTTCTCAACCACCGGGATTTACTGATCCAAAGTATCCAAATAGAGTATATCGTCTTGATAAGGCTCTGTATGGATTACATCAAGCTCCAAGAGCGTGGTATGAGACACTATCAACTTATCTTCTTGAGAATGGTTTTACAAGAGGAAGAATTGATAGTACACTCTTTGTGAAGTGGAAGAAAAAGGACTTTCTACTTGTTCAAGTATATGTTGATGACATTATCTTTGGGTCATCTGACGAAAAGATGTGTCAAGAATTTGAGCAAGTTATGAAAGGCAAGTTCGAGATGTCTGCTATGGGAGAGTTGAACTTCTTCTTAGGGTTACAAGTTGACCAAAAGAAAGATGGTTTCTTTATTCATCAATCTTAATATACACATGAGCTGCTAAAACGCTTCAAGATGGATGAATCTCGTATTTACAAAACTCCTATTCCAGAAAATCACGGACTCGGTCCTGATACATCGAGTGATCAGAATGTAGATCCTTCTTTATATAGGGCTATGATTGGATCACTAATGTATCTGACTGCATCTAGACCTGACATTATGTTCGCTGTTTGTATTTGTGCAAGATATCAGGCTAATCCGAAAGAGTCACATATGCAAGCTGTAAAAAGAATCTTTCGTTACCTCAAAGGGAAGCTGAAGCTGGGACTTTGGTATCCGATTGAAGGAGACTTAGATTTTGTTGCGTATACTGATTCGGATTATGGTGGATGCAACCAAAATAGAAAGTCTACGACCGAAGGATGTAAATTCCTAGGAGGTAGACTTATGTCTTGGCAGTGCAAGAAGCAAAGCTCAGTAGCCATTTCTACATGTGAAGCTGAGTATGTTGCAGCTGGCAACTGTTGTTCCCAAGTATTGTGGATACAACAGCAACTGCGAGACTACGGACTAAACTTTACCGACACTCCGATGATGATCGATAATGAATCGACGATCTCAATAACCAATAATCCGGTAAAGCATAGCAAGACGAAACACATTGATATTCGTCACCATTTCATTCGGGATTGTGCCGAGAAGAAGCTGATTAGGTTAGTCAAAGTTGCCTCTTCTGACAACTTGGCAGACCTATATACTAAAGCTTTCGACAGGGCGCGTTTTGAGACATTAGTTCAACTTAACGGAATGCGATATCCAGAATAACGTGTCTTCCAAAGGAATATGTAATAGTTAGTAAGTTTTACTGTTTATGTCTTTATTTTTTAAGTTCTTATCTGCTGGGAAATGATAGTACATTAGGAGAATAAGCTTAACAATAATAACTATAAGTCTTAAGTTAGACGTGGTAGTAGATTCCTATAAGTCACATAAACATTACATCTTTTCAACTAGGAATTTACTTATATTTATTTTATTATACACCTTAATCCATAAGCTTACTTTGCTTAGAATAAAATTATGTCTAGACAGCTTCATTATATGATGTACTGGTAGGCAAATTATGCCAGGATCAGGTCAAACCTGAAGCATGTGACCTGTTCGGTCATCTTCTAGATGCCGCATATGTAGCTCCACCAAATAATGGTTGGTTGGATGATGGAGCCCAACCAGAAGTACAACCTCAGCCAGCAGTTGTGGCTCAAAACCTTGGGCCGCAAGAGCTTATAGAAGATGTTATACATCAAGCTGGACAACCTGACATTGCGGCTCAGGTTTTACATGAGGTTCTGATAGAAAATGATGATGCTACTGATCCTCTCCTACATGAGATAGATCAATATCAGGTATTATTTATATCATCATTGTTCAACGTACATGTAATTTATAAGTTACTTATCATCTATTATCATTCATCTTGTCTAGGCTCTTGAAGCTGTAGACCCAGAGGTCATTCGACCTGAGGGTGAACAGGATCAAGCGAGTCTGGATGTTGGGTCCTCTAGTGCCTTTGGCAAAGATGGTGCCATCACATCTGCCTCTGATAGTGAGGAGACTGATGATGATCTTCCTCATCCTCCTACTTTTTCGGGTATTCCTGCGGGAATGATCCGGAGAGGTTCCAAGCTGATCATGGATCCTGCCTTCAAGGGCAAGCGCAAAGTCGATGATTTGGATCCTGATTTTTGCTTGATCGAAGAGGAAACAGATGATGAAGAGGATCATTCTCGTCAGACGCAACGCCGAAAGCGTATTCGTTCAGCTACTTCTCAGCTGACGATTGGCGATTTGGCTAGTCCAGGTTATTTTTTAACCATCTTTTTCTGAGATAGATATTTCTATAACAGTCGCTCAAGATACACAACAGCAGGCTAGACCTGCGGTGCAACGTCTGAGTGCTCCGATATCTGAAACCTCAGAGAAGGTTAGAGATACGAGTACTTATAGTTATTCAGAGATTGAGACAGTTTATTCTGTTACTTTTACTGATAACTATTGTCTAACAGGAGCCTGCTGCTGACGATACTGTCACGATTCAGACTACAAAGGCTAGTAGAATCACAGCTCGCTTACTCCTACGGATATTGCCACCCAGATTGGACAACATAACGTTCAATCTGGAACCACACCTATACCCCAGGCGTCTACTTCTGTGAGAGCTTCTGAGCGGTTCTCAGATTTGAAACGTCGGGTTCAAATATTAGAGACTCAGAATGCTACTCTTGCAAAGGAGCTGGTAAATCAAGGCGAAGCCTATACTCATCTTCTGTGGTCGCATATGCTTCTCTTCAGAGAATCTGAAGATCAACAGAGACAGCTTGATCGACTCCAAGGCCTTGTCACCAATTTATTGAAGGGCAAGTTGCCTCAGGGGGAGATCTTGATATTCAATGAGGCTTGCAGAGAAGATGAACTAATAAGGAAGAGAAGAGAAGATACAGACGATGATCCCAATGCCCAGAAAGATAGAGAGCCGACTGGTCCTTCAACGACCGGTGAGCCTTCTACAATTCAGGGGGAGTCTGAGCCTGCTGGGACAAGTGGTGTTGGTGGTGATGGTGCTGGTACTGCTGCTGGTGCTAGTAATGTTGGTGAGAAATTCACCACGGAATAATTTTTTAATATGTATTCTTAGATTGATTGTAATAACTCTTATAATCAATGAAAGACTTACATTAAAAATTATTATTATTTATTTCATGTTCATATAATATAAGATTAGTTATATACGATTTAGACCTGAGATGTTATGTTACAGGTTAAAAATGATATAAGACTAATTATATAAGACTAATTATATAAGATTTAGACTTGAGATTCATCTTGACAAGTTAAAATTATATAAGATTAGTAATCGATAGTGATTTCGTGAAAGAAATGATAAAGAAACTCTTGATAAAAGAATTTATATTATTCATTTGATTCATGACATATATATCACTTGTAGATATGAATGATGAAAGCGATTCCGACACTGAAGTCGAAGAAGAAGTAGATTATGATCTAGAGGAGGGAGAGTTTGTACCTCCTGAAGATTGGACTTCTATCTCTGATGTTGGGCTAGACGAAGGTGTAGATCCAGATGCTAATATCGATGAACACATCGTGAGCCCTTCAAAGACTAAAGTCGTTATTCAGGAAGAAGACGGAGAAATAGTGATTGATTTAGATGAAGATCTAGATGATTCGACTGATTCTGAAGATGATCTTTCTGATAGGCTCACCAATAATCCGATGTTTAGGCCTTTGGAGAAGAAGAAAAAGGAGAAGACTAGGATTAGTGAAGTGGGTATTATTGGATGGTACTTCGACGCAGATTTGCAGCTTTTTGCTATAAAGAGATTTGATGGAGTTCAATACTTCGAGAAAAAGCTTGCAGTCTTCAGTTCTTTGCCTAGGTTTGAAATCCGAGACTTGGCTAGATTGGAATTGAACAATCCCAGTAATGATCCGTTTGGCAGATATGTTGAAAAGATCATCAAGACTGAGGGTAGGACAATGAAGTTTGAACGAATTAAGCCAAGAGTCGGAAAGACCATTAAACTTGATGAAAGAAGCAATAGAATTGGAAGGCGTTGAAGGAAAAAGATATATCCAGCTGCAAAATGCATACAACAGATCCCTCTGAAAGCTATGCCTCAAGATATCATAGGTAAGCTGAAGAGATGGTCTGTAGATTCAGTGACTGGTGAAGCTCTCATGTATGAACATGATGATGAAGTTGAATACGAAGAGAGAGAGATCTTAAAGATTTATGATCGTCGACATCTGATGAACCTATCAAAGGCTGACCTATTGATGTTACACAAGAATAGGATCACAGCGATTGAAGGTTGGGAAGATGTTGCACGAGATTATCAGTCAATGGTGAAGACGTGCATTAAGCTGAAGATATACGCGGGCGGAAAAATTTACAAGTGATTACCAAAGACAACTTGAAGACAAAGACTTAAAGATGCTAGAGCTATTGTCAAGGGGGAGTCTGTTGAGACATGTTTTGTGACAACAGATCTAGCTTGTTATAGTTTGTAATAGTACTTTTAGTAATTGTAATCAAGTTTGTACATTGGTTTTGAATTGTAAATGAAATATATTGCTTGGTAAACATTTTAGAGTTAAATATCAAAAGGCTGAAAAATGTTGACCAAGGTTGACCGCGAACCGAGTCAGTTCGCAGGACATGATTGGCCTGCGAACCGAGTCAGTTCGCTGGGCCAACATGGGCTGCGAACTGAGTCAGTTCGCAGAGCCCACGAGCCTGCGAACCGAGACGAGTATATATGAAAAACTAGGTTTTCATATTCAAAAACTTTTGCCATTTTCGATTACCGGTTGCCCAGCGATTCTAGAGAACTTCTAAGTATTCTAAAGGCTAGGTATTGATCGTTAACACTTGTTATAATCGATACAAAGCAATTAGATAATTGATTCGCTAATATATTGTGAAAGAATTCGTTATAGATCCTATAACTAGTATTGAGGGATTCCACACCTTAATACCTTAGATAACCTCGTTATCGATCCGCCACAACCGGACTTACACATGTCAATGTGAATCACCCGGTTGATAATATTATTGGTGATTTACAAGATGGAGTTAGAACACGAGGGCAAACAGACTGCCAGTTAGCTCAGATGGAGTCATGCTTCCTTTCTCAAATTGAACCGAAAAACATTAAAGAAGTATTGACTGACTCTCACTGGGTAGAAGCCATGCAAGAGGAGCTCCAATAGTTCAATAAGTTAGAAGTTTGGGAGCTGGTTAAACTGCCCCAGGGTTCTATCCGATTGGTACTCGCTGGGTCTATCGAGTCCAGAAAGATGATCGTGACGTGGTTGTGAAGAATAAGGCTCGTCTGGTGGTGCAAAGTTTTACACAGATCGAACGGTTGGATTATGACGAGGTTTTTGCTCCAGTTGCGCGTTTGGAATCAATACGGATATTTCTTGCTTATGCTTCATTCAAGAAATTTCGTGTTTATCAACTGGATGTAAAGAGTGCGTTTTTGTATGGGAAGGTCAACGAAGAGGTTTAAGTTAAACAGCCTCCTGGTTTCGAAGACTTGGTGCATCCTGATTATGTCTACAAACTCGACAAAGCGTTGTATGTTCTTCATCAGGCTCCAAGGGCTTGGTATGAAACGTTGTCTCAACATCTGCTCACAAATGGTTACACCCGTGGGCAGATTGATTCAACTTTTTTTATCAAAAAGAAAGGAAAGGATTTGTTGCTTGTGCAGATATACGTGGACGACATTATTTTTGGTTCGACCAATGAGGTGCTGTGCAGAGATTTCGAGAAAGTCATGAAATCTAAGTTTTAGATGAGTGCAATGGGAGAACTAAAATTCTTCCTTGGTGTTCAAGTTGAGCAGTCTGATAAGGGAATTTATAATCATCAAACAAAATATGTCAAGGACATCTTGACAAAATATCAGATGCTCGATGCGAAACACTATGGAACTCCCATTGACATTGGTCACAAACTTGGACCTGCTGATGAAGAAGATGATGTAAATCAGCGAGACTATCGTTCTATGATAGGATCGCTTATGTACCTCACAGCATCTAGGCCGGACATATTATTCGCTGTGTCCATCTATTCACGATATCAAGCAAAGCCTAAAGTTTCTCATGAAAAGGCAGTCAGACGTATCTTAGGTTACCTTAAGTGGAGACCCTCCTTGGGTCTCAGGTACTCTAACGAAAACGATTTTGCTTTAACTGCTTTTTCAGATTCTGATTATGGTGGCTGCTCAGTCGATGCAAAGTCAACAACTGGAGGATGTCAGTTTCTAGGAAGCCGATTAGTCTCGTGGCAGTGCAAGAAGCAGACAACTGTCTCTACTTCAACCGCTGAGGCAGAATACATTGCTGCTACCAGTTGCTGTTCCCAGGTTCTCTGGATTCAGCATCAAATGCGTGACTATGGGTTACTTCTAACTCATACTCCTATTCATATTGATAATTCCGCTGCTGTATCCATCATACGCAATCCCGTACAGCATTCAAAAACCAAACATATTGAAATTCGTTATCATTTTATACGGGATTGCTATGAGAAGCACCTAATTGACCTTGTCCAAATCCCTACTCTTAAGCAAAACGCAGATCTTTTCACAAAAGCTTTCTCTCGTAGTCGATTTAATGAGCTAGTCTCCATGATTGGAATGGTGAGTTTGAGCAATGCCTAACTCTCCATTTCTGGTCAGAATTATCTTTTAGACTTGGTGCGTTTAAAAAAAAAAAAAAAAAAAAAAAACAACTGCCACTCTTTATACTTGTTAGTATTAAAGAAACACAATAGTTGCAACATTGTTAAAATAGACGTTGAATTGTGTCTGTAAACAATTGAAGAAATGATAGTACATCAGGAGACATGCATAAAATGGAATTTTAAGGTTTATGTTTGATGTGTCAGTAGATTTATCTAGCATACTTGAAATACCTTTTATAAATATTAGTTTCATCAAATGATGTATTGGTAGGCATTTGTGCTAAAGTTACAAAGAAGCTTAAAATTTTAATTATGCATATTATTTTATATAATGACATATTAATATGTATGACATTAAGTTAAAATAAGGACAAAAATGTCCGAAATATTTTGACACTTAGTCTTAATATTTGGATGATAAACATGTTATGATCTAAAATATAGGGTCTTTGTATGGTGTTATCTGGAGGAATATATTAGTTGTCTCCTCTGTTGTATGAAAATACAGACCTGGTTTCATCTAATGTATTCTTGAAAAGAACTTAGGTGCGTAGTCTATGTTAAGCTATAGACAACTATCACGTACCCGTGGCATTCTTACAATTCTCAAATAAAATGTACAAATGTACAGAAAAGTTATAAAAAGATAGCCTCGTACTGGTTTGTATTAAACTATGGTACTCTGTTGTACGAAAGTAAGACCTGTACCCTCTAGTTTAAATTGTTCAGACTGGTGTTTGTTCAACCCGAACTATTTTTTATGTGACTCTGTTGTACGAAAGTACAGACCTGTCACCGCTAACTTGGTTCTAAAGATACGTCCATACCTTCACCTTCTATATAGAAAATAATACCATGTTTTGATTTCAATTGTATATTTTAATGTGAGTTATATAGTATAATATGCATGCTAATAATAACACAAGTGGTTCATCTCATTATGAGTTAAAATCATATAGTTAAGTTCAAATGTTTAGATGGATAAAATATCAATACTCGTCTTGAACTAATCTTTATAACTGGTGATTTAAATATGCTAAGTAAATTTAAAATGGACAAACATACTGATAATCGAAATAAAGTTTACTATTTCCAAATAAGTGCATGTTAGCCTGATATGATTCCTAAAGCAGACTTAAACAATCCAGTCACCAAAAAGACGTTATGATTTTGTCGTTGTTTGTACAATAGAATAAACGGGTTTTACTTTTTCTCTTGTAAATTGTTATTTTATTTTATTGTTCTTCGTTATACCAAGTCTCTAAGTAAATATCAAATCGGTTCACGAGTGTAAATCTTGATATCAAATAAAATTCACAAACTGTCCAAGTTGCGACACAAGCCTTGTGTCGCAATGCGACACAACCTTTGTGTCGCTACCAATGTCGCATCTTGTGTCGCTATAAAGGGTTGAGGTATAAAAGCTGGACCCTACCTCGCAGTCGCTACGCGTTTTTGCGACACAAATAGCGACACAACACTCAAGCTTGCGACACAAGGACTGCGACGTCAATTTTATTTGATTTCACCTTTCGGCTTGTTTTTGTTACAATCAAATCCGTGTTTCGTGTTCATCTCATTCTTCTTGACTTATAGGTACCAATTTTAACCACTTTTACCGTGTAATTCGTGTTTAATTGTTAAAATCATATACGGGTTTTTAGGGTTTTACTTTTTGGTCCAATATAACGAGGTGTTTGGTTATGTTACGGGTTAAAACACATGATTTCTAGCTCTCCAAACATTGGCGCATCATTTGGTGTGGTCAATTTTGAAAAGCCTCAAAATTGATCTCCATGGTTTCTGGGTTGGGCTTCTGTTCGTCATTGCGACACAACCTGCGACACAAGTCTCTGTGTCGCACTTGTGTCTGTTGCATTGCTGAGATACGACACTAACTTTGTGTCGCTTTCGCTTGCGACACGTGATGTGCGACATAAGGCTTCTGTCGCTGTGTTAAAATAAAATCAATTTATTGCAAAATGCGACACAACCCTTGCTGTTAGCGACACAAGCGCTTCTGTCGCATAGTTTTTGAAATTGATTTCTGCGACACCATTTTTTGTGTCGCATACCTTTTTAGCGACACAAATGCTTATGTCGCATTCTTGCTGCGACACAATCCTCTGTGTCGCATAAGACATTTTTATTGAAACAAATTGTCTTCAAGTTTTAATGCTAACGGTTTTTGAGCTATGTTTCTTTTGTGTTAATAACAATGGCAGATATCAATGTGAATGATTGGGAGCCGAGGCACAATATCGTGGCTATGACAGGGATTCGGCTGCGCCGTTCAGGCCGATGATCGCATTTCTTCGCCGTTCCCGCATTTTTACCGCCATCACAGCCACTACTCCTATCTATAAGGACCTTGTTGGTTCCTTCTGGAGTTCGGTAGTTATTAATTCAGACTTGCCATACACGCGTTTACTCTCCAAGGTTGCTGACAACGAGATTATTATTTCGGAGCAGCTTATTCACGATTTCTTCCAATTCAATGACCATCCACACATGCCTGTTCTCTTTCCGAACTTTTTTTAAATGGTGGCATGAACCGTATGGGATATCCGGGCGTTCCACGTGATCAATACCGAAAGGCCAATCTCACAAGGGTCTGGAGGTATCTAATGCACATAATGATTGTGTGCTTGTCAAGCAGGAAGGCTGGCCTCGACGGAATGAGCCACTCAACAGCCTCTGTTATGCTTGCTTTGGTGTACAGTAAGCCCTTCAATTTTTCTGGATACATCTTTCGGGCTATGGTGGATAATGTACATGCCGGGGCCAACCGCTGGAACATGTACCCGCGCATTGTACAACTATTGCTAAATCATCTAATTCCGGGACTTCCGGTGAATGCCGTGTGACACCTACCAATCTAGGACTGTAATTATTGCCTAGACCATTAGCAAAACGTGTGTTTAGCATTATTGAATCTAAATATATGTGACATTTCATGCGATTACGTGTACACGTTAACAATCGGTTAAGATCGTATAATCGCAAATTGGACGAAGTCCTACAATCATACGGTGTTGGTGATAACTCTTTCTAAATAACGTAAATCTATTCTTATAAGTAAATAGTAGTTATTTGCACTTATATTATTATCTTAATATAATAGTACGTGAAAAACCTAGACGTTTGGCTCAAAACGTAACAAACGCGATGAAAACGCGCAAACCGAGCCCGACACCCGAGCGAAACCCAAAATATATTTTCGTAACCCAACTTAAGTATTTAAATAAAATACTTAAGGCTGGCCTCGATAGGTTTGGTATCAGAGCCAAAGGTTATAGTGAATACCGGGTTTTTAAATAAAATCCAAACTATAACCAAAATTTTTCTTGAAAGAACACCTTCATCAAACATTGAACATGATACTAGTATAACTAATACAAGCATGTCATCATTTAGCCTCAATTAGACATAGCCTGATCACCTATGTCTAATTCAGGAAAAGTAATGAGAAACTTGGAGTAGTTGTCCACGAGTTAATGTTAATGTAAATCCTTACCATGCATGCGCATCACATATCATATGATCCAATTCATCATTTGCTAGAAACCTAATATACTTTCATTTTCAGTCTTACCATGTCTCAGTCATCATCAACCCGTACTCCCTACTCGGCTGATGCATCTGGGTATATCACTAGTCGTCCTAGGAATTACCCACCTAGTTCTGAAGAACCAACGATGGACACTAGTACTGAACAAGAAGTGAGTAGTGAGGGAGCCACACCTGCCTTTAGGGCATCACCAGCACATAACTCACCACAGCCGGCCCAGTCAGGTCCACGCATTAGGAACCCAACGAGAAGGAGAGTCGCCAGCCCAATAAGAGTGACATCGAGAGCACCGCCACAAGAATATCATCTTAGCAACCAGCACAACCCTACCTCAACACGAGTCACTGACAGGTACACATGGCAGGAGAGGATGAATGACTATGTAAATCCTGTCATATCCCGACCAGGAGAGGCATCGTCATTCCGTACTGTTACGGGAATACCGGCGGGTCATAGGGCAGGGATGTATTTAATGACAAGGACAGCTCTTGTATTTTAGAATACTTAGTCATTCCGAATATCATTCACAAACTTAAATTGTGCACGAACACATAACGTAAATTATTAACTTTTAAACCGCGAAATTTATGTTTAAACGAATGAAAAACGTAACACGAAATCAAGAAGCGAGTCACGAGCCCAACCCATGGAAGGGCAAGGCCCAGACTCACGGCCCAAAGGCCCAACACGGCCCAAGAGAGGGGAGCCCAAGCCCATGGACTTAGCCCATGTATATATAGGCTTTCTCCCTCCATTCTCTCATTTTTCACTCAACAAACACACACACCCCCCCCCCTAATTCTCTGCAATCAGACCTCATCACCACCACCACAGCCACCGAACACCTCCCTCCAGCCACCACAAGGCCGCCATCCAACCACCCTAAGCCACCATTCGGAAAATAGCACGAAACGGGAAAACTAGCTTCCTTCCTCCTCTTTCGGTTTCACAAACGTGGTAAGAACTTCAACTCTTCAAAAATTTACTTGTAATACTCTTATAAACATTTTATAAAGTTTACTTAACAAGGAAATGTCCAAATCATAACATAAAACCCGTTTTTCATGTTTAAAAGTGTCAAAAACGTCACATGCAAGCTGATCAGAAAATGGTCTGACTTTGAGAGGCTGTTTCTCCCTCAAAACTTAACCAAAATGGACGATTCAAAAGACAAAAATTAAGTTTAAGAAGTTAGCTTTCATTTCCAAGTGGTTCATAATTTTTGGAGCCTGTTTGATACCCGAAATGATTTTTACAAAAACATGTGTCCGGGCTGTCAAAAAGGACAGAAATTTCACCTTTTTTGTTTTAATCATAACTCGAGATATACATCTACAAATGACATGAAACCACCGCCAAAAGTTCACAAATTTTGTTAGGTACAAAAGTCGTTTTGATGATTTTGTCTAAAAAAGTACGCATTCTGCCCAGAAAATGAGAACATTTGCATGTGTCCGGATTGGTCACTTTCTGACCACAGGGAACACATGGAATTTTTAAAAATACTTAGGGATACCTAAAAATATTGGAAAAATTATTTTAAGTAGCTAACATACTAAGGAACAACATAGATTTTTCTTGAAATTTTATTTGAACATTTGGAACCCGAAATAAAATGTGCAAAACTGACCTGTTACAGGCCTCTGTGTCGCAGAAGCCCAGTAGTCTGCGACACAAGCCTTAGTGTCGCACTAGATCCGAATCGTCACCTTTAGAAACACTAGCCTTAGTGTCGCAGAAGGGGAACGAATTGTCACAATAGCGACACAAGCCTTTGTGTCGCCATAACACCCGAATCGTCACATTAGCGACACAAGCTTTGTGTCGCATAATACCTTAGTGTCGCACATAGCGACACAAGCCTTTGTGTCGCTAAAAACACAAAAATCAATATGTTTTTATTAAAGCAATACCAGCATAAATAAAAATTTTCCAAGCTCGACCCCAGCCAGGGGCTCTGCCCCTTGGAACCCGCCAGGGGTTGCCACCCCTTGGACCCCGCTACCAGGGGCGCTGCCCCCGGACCCCCGTCATTAATGGGCTTCGCCCCTTGTCACACTAATCCATTAACTATAACTAGAAAGTAGAAAATGCGTAACATAATTTATCAAATCTGTGTTTTCACAAAATATCACCAACGGGCCGTACGTATTTACTAAACATAAATGATAACCGAACAAATGGACATCTCCAATTGAGTGAACATACATAAGTGGACGTTAACCTCCTACTTACATAGATGGTCTTTTGAGACATCTACTTACACACACAACCTCATACGTTTAGGGCGTTAGGAGGTTGCACTTGGATACTCACTTCGCTCGTTTAATCGCTAGTTGCTTATCATACTCAGGTGAGTTCACTGTCCCCCTTTTCCGATTTCTGTTTTGGGGCTGAAAAGCATGAATTTACTTTAAACTTTTGATTGTACTTTTACATGTCATCAACTGTTTTTGAACTGTTTTATGCAAACTGTGGTATGTCATTATGTTAAGCTTGAGAATTCTTGTATAAAGTCCCCGGCAACTCATTCACTACTAACTAACTCGTAGCGACGAGCCGTAGATATTATGGGTAGCATGCTATTTAGGGTAGACCATCTCTCACTCACACTTCAACGTGGGTGCATAATATCGCCATTACCCATGTTGGTTGAAGAACATGGCGCATTTGGGGGAAACCTCGGTCGGATAATCGGATTAGTAGTGGTCTCAAGGCTTGAACATCTCTCTCTTTATTACCACATGTTTATTTACATCAATATTTAACAACCAAATGCTCATTATACTTACGTCCCCGATTGGACGAACACGTGGGTGATAGCGTCCCCGATTGGACGGCTATACCCTTACTTATGTCCCCGATTGGACACATTTTTGGTTTAACAGTTACAAACTTGAACTCACCAACTATGGCCATAGTTGACCCTTTTGCTTTGTCATGCTTTTCAGGAGAACGCCAGTAAGATTGGATCATATGTGGGCAAATGCATGGGATCATATCAATCAAGCTATAAATCATGGACTTTTGAACGAAACTTTATGATTTTATTGTAACAATACTTTTGTAACGATGAACAACCTGATGTATTGTTAATTGCCGTTAAGGCAACTTTTTAATTTATGATATTGTTACTATATCTTTGTGTTGTGAATTCCTCAGCTGTTACACCTCGTGTTTCCGCTTTAGCGGGATGTGACATGCCGCTTACCGTTTCCGCCAAACCCCAATGAATATTCGCATTTTTGCTATCTGCGGCCACTATGCAAAGGGGGTCCCGGCACCGGCTGACGTGCCACTTTTTGGGCACATTTTGCATGAGGGCTGTGTCACTCCGGCTTACAATGGTTTTTTGGACGCTGCAGCTGCTTCTCAACTAGAGGATATTTTTTGTTAATGTGTCTGTTCGAGAAGAAAATCCCCAGCTAGAGGCATTTTTGGAAGATATTGAAGCTTTTGGCCGTGTCGAAGAGCCTGCTAGTATGGCACCGGAAAACGAGCCTCGTATTGAAGAGGTAATGGGTGAGAGTTCTTTTGATGGTGGTTCCACTCCACCAGCTCCTCCTGGAATCGTCCCGCCCGAACCCTCAATGGAAAATATACGTCGCTTTGATATTAGACGCTTTAAGCGCATTCAGAGACGCAAAAGGGCAGGGATGGTCTATGTGCGACCCGATGTGGTAAAAGGCCTCGTGATTCAGAATCTACAGATGAAGATTGGGTGCCCCCGCTAGTTCGACGTCGTCAATCTGCTGCTACTTCTTCTTCCAACCCACGGGTTGACATTCCCCATGTTGAGGTTCCAGTTCAACCTCTGCCTTCGGTCATCCAAGAGTTGCTGCGGCGTATGGATGAGATGCAGCAAACAGCATCAGCTCAAGCTAATCTGATCAAAACCCAGTCTGCTATTTTGGAAGCTCAAGTTGCACAGATTAAACATTTGGAGCTGCAGACTGCCAGGGTTCCTGTGTTAGAGTCTAGGGTTTTAGAGTTGGAGTCCCTAGCTATTGTTTCGCGGGAGTCAGGCCTGCGTGCCATTGAAACAACACCTAGGACTTCCGCCGGGACACAGACCGAAAATGTAAATGAATCGGATATTAATGAGAATATTTGTTTGGATTATTTTGCGTCCTCAGAAGCAATTCCAGGTCAACCGATCGCATTAAATATTGACTACTCTGAAGCAAATTTGTATTAAATGAAGATATGCATCCAAGGCATGATTCAGATTTAGATAAGGCTTATATTGAAGAAGAGGTGCTGAGTGAAGATGAAATTTATGATGATGCGCCTATCGTTGAAGACTGGGAAGATTCTGATAGTGAAAAGGAGCCAGATAATGAAGCTAGTCAGTCTGTTCCTAGAATTTTTAGGGAACATTCGGACTGGCTAAGGGCTGTGGAAGTAGCTCCACCAACCTGTAAGTTCTATAAGGTTAAAGGAGACTACACTAGGCTAATCAAGATCTGGAAGTTTGATAGCGACCACAATGTTTTCATGATAAAGAGATCAGACGGGATTCAATACTTCCAGCCAAAGTTCAAAAAACTGAGTTCAATTCCAAAGTGCGAGATCAACAGATTAGCTCAGCTAGAGCTTATTAATCCAAGAAGAGAAGGAAAAGCCGACTATATTCAAAAGATTATTAGGCGAGAAGTATATTCGAAGAGGTATAATATGATAAAGCCTATTTTGGGGAAGAGGCGAAAGTCAAAGACAAGGTTTGACCCTGTTACAGGACAGCCGGTTGTCTAAATGATTTATCCGCCGGCAGATAGTTTAAAAAGGATTCCCTTGGAAATATTACCACAAAACTTTCTACGAAGACTTTGCTATTGGTATATCAACAACTCTACTGGTGAAGCTGAAATCGTGTTTATTCCAACCTCAGAGCCGGAGATTAAAGATAAGTGGGGATTAGCAAGAAAGCAGATTCGCATTTTTGATCCAATCAGTTTGATCAATTTGTCTGAGAGTGATTTGAGAGCTTTAAATGACAAACCGATTGAATATCAAGCGGAAGATCGAGCTGAAGCGTTAAAGTTTCAAATGATTGTTAGTATCTGCGTTTTGAAGGGAATTCATGCTGGTGGATGTTTCCCGACAGACAGGAGCTAAATGAAGAAATCTTCAAGACCAAGCTGAAGACACGGGGGAGTTTGTTGGTGCATATTTGGTGTCTGTTAGTTGGTCTCGGTCTGTAATAGATTTTGGTCATGTAATTACAAGTTTTGTTTTAGACTTAGATATTATATTTTGTGTTTAGGTGACACAGAGCTTGTGTCGCGTATGCGACACAAGGCTTGTGTCGCACAAGTCGGTCAGGCGACACAACCCTTGTGTCGCATGATCAGTTTTGTTTGCTTATAAATAGAGGCTCTCGAGTTCAGTTCTAGGGTTGACGAATCTAGGGTTTCAGAGAGTAATTATAAGGCATTTCATTGTATCCAAGCTAATTGATTATCATATTAATATACAAGTTGATTTGCGTTTGATTCGTTTGTGGTTTACGTACAATATACAATCGTTTGAATTCCGCCTCTCGATTGTGTGTGTTGATTCGATTAGGTCCAAGATCAGGGAACCTACAAATGATTTTTAGATAAAGGTTTCATTATATGTTTATGTTGATCTTAGTTATGAATGGTTATTGAGTTTGTTTGAAAGATCCATATTGATTGTGTGTTTATTAATTGTTACTTAACGTGGTCAAGAGTGTGACACCGGGCAAATTAGGCCGTCATTTGTGTTTAATCATAGATCATTATTACTTGTATTTAGTATGAAATAGGACTAGGTATAGTAACATTTTGTATATATGTAAATATATATACACGTACTTAATTAATTTTAATTACGCGAATTCGATCGGATGGAATCCGACACAATAAATACGGACGTTGGTGAAAAACATTTTCTTAAATAGCGTGACAATATTAAACAATCGTTATTTAAATTATATTATTACGATAATATATAAAACATTTTACGTTTCGTATAAAACGTACCATACGCGACGAAAACGCGCGAATCGCACCCGACAACCGAACGAAGCTCGAATTATATTTCGATAACTTAAAATGAAGTGTTTTAAATAAAACTTCAATCAAACCTTACGCGAATAAATCGTTAACGAAAACCTTGAATAATAAACGTTTAACGATTAAATGAACGGATAAACGGGTACCGCACATAACGTAAACTTGGGGAACAATATTTAGGCAACCCACACCATGTGGGGGCCCACCAAATCTGCCACCATCCCCAAGCCATGCCCAAGACACCCCATTCCCTTCCCATACTCACCTCACCCCCTCATTCACTCCAACAATCCAACAATTTCACACACAACCTTTTTCTCTCAACTCTCTCATCTCTCTCTTGATCTCTGCGAATCCCAGCCCCAAGAACCCCCTAAATCACCACCAAAGTCATCACCACAAACCACCTTAACACCACCTCTTCGGTTTGAAAGAAAACGCAAGGAAACGAGTTTTCGACCTCCAATTATTCGTGTTTTCATCAACTTCTTTGTAAGAAACTTCATCTCCCTTTTATTTTACTTGGAACATACATATAAACATGTTATAATGTCCATATAACAAGATTATGTACAAAAACAAAGTCGAAAAATATTTTTGAAAACACAAAAACGCTAACAGCTTCTGGGCAGAAACTTGCTGTTTTCAAGGAAACGTTTCATACTCAAAACTTAATGAAAATGGACGATTCAAAAGAAAAAACTTAATTATAAGAAGTTAGCTTTCATTTCCAAGTGGTTTTGTAATTTTTTGACACTGTTTGATACCCGAAAACATTTTTACAAAAACGTGTCGCAAATCTGCCTTCGATGGCAGATTTTTGTGCCAAATTCTCGGGTCCATAACTCGAGCTACACAACTCCAAACGACATAAGGTTTTGGCCTAAATCTGACAAATTTTCGTTAGCTTTAAAAGTTGTATGATTACGTCTCATGAAGTTTTGTATATTTTTCTCAGTAATTCAATCTTTGAATATGTGTCCAGATTGGTCAAAATTAGACCTCCGAGGACAAAGGGAATTATTAAAAATATTTAGACTCATCCAAAAATTCTAGAAAAATTACTGAAAATAGCCAAGACATACGGGAACAACTGGTATTTTTCTCGGATTTTATCTCGACACTTTGACTAGTCAAAATGAGCCACGAAAACGACACAAAAACTGATGAAATAAACCAAGGGACTGTTTTGGCATACTTTTGAAAATGACACTTTCGGGTTAACCACAAAACGTAACGATAATTTTTCTAAGATTTAAAAACATATTTAAGACTTCCCTAAAAGTTTCGAGTCAAACCGAGCATGTTTGACCAAGTTCTCGAAACCAAGATCACAACAGGTCCTATGTGTCGCAGATGGCCCAAAACCATTGCGACACAAGCCCTGTGTCGCACACTTGATTTTCACAATACTCTTGCGACACTAACCCTTGTGTCGCTATTTTAAAATCAGCAATATTGACTTGTGTCGCAACCTACAACACAAAGCCCTGTGTCGCTTGTCAGCAGTTTTAACCTGCGACACAACCCATGGGTCGCAACTACATAACTAACAATACTAATATGCGACACTACATCCGTGTCGCAATACAAATCCAACACCGTCGACTACGACACCAATCCCTATGTCGCACACTTAATTAAAATCATGATCTGCGACACCAAGTCTTGTTTCGCACAACTATCTGAATTTCGCACTTTGCGACACTACCTTTGTATCGCAGCACCTCATAACGACACAATCCTTGTGTCGCATAAAACAGTCTGATTGAAAACATATCTTTCACTAAGGATCACTTTTACGAAACAACGACTATACTATACTATTCGTAACCACAATACATATACTCTTATAAGTATACAATGAAACAGAACATAATAATAATGTCTTTGGGAATTATTGTTACAAAACGTCACCAACGGGCTGTACATGTTTTCTAAACACAAACGATAAACAAACATTTGGACATAACTAGTTGGGTGGACAACTAGCATGAATGATCTTTTGAGACATTTACTCATACATAACCTTATGCGTTAAGGGCGCTAGAAGGTTACATTTTTGATATACGTTTATTAATTTAAACGCACTCTTTCAAGACTCAGGTGAGTCTCATAGCCCCTCTTTTACCGTTTTTAACTATTGGGGTGAGAATACATACACAGTTTTTCATGAACATGAGTACAGAAACACACATATACGGATTGCATGAGTTTCACTTTCATAATCCACACAAAAGTCCTCTACACATCATAGTTTCGTTAGTATGGATCTTAGAGCGAGTATTAATGAATAGATCTATTTGGGATTGACCATCCCCGTCCGGGTTAGTAGCGCTAACTGGTCAAACGGGCGCATTATTATTTGTTCATACGGATGTTCTGGATTAGGCATCTGCAGGAGGCAAACTCATTTCGGTTAAGCTTCGGACTATGAGCTCATGGCAGTAGTATACATTATTTTTGCATACGTGCAACTCATTGAAATCTCGTGATTCACATCTATACATTTGATATCTAAACCTATGAACTCACCAACATTATTGTTGATCATTTTAGTATGTATTCTCAGGTTCTCAACAACAGTAGGATGGCCTACAGGAAATTCTAGCTCGAGTCGCATGATTTACAAACATCGGAGATTTTTCTTGCATTACTATTTTGTATCATTAGTTATGTACTAGAATCTCTAGGATTATTCGCGAACTCACAGATTATTATAAACATTTGGATTATCAATGTAAATTACTTTGTATTATTTTCAAACGATGCATATAGTGGTCTTTCAATGTAATCTTATGTGATGATCCATGATTAGTCGCGCCCTGACCCGACTTCCGCTAGAACTAACGTTTGTATGAGTTGATTGATTATCTGCAATTAAGTGATCTATTAGTTAACTGTGGCTTGAAACTGTAACGGGTAATAGGTTAAGATCAATAGCAATTAATACAACCTCATTGGTGTGATAATTAGAAAACCAATAATTATAGAAGTTAACACAAAGTCACTGAATAAATCTCAATAATCTGTTGATAGTTTTAATAGCATAAATCTTATGTTGATAACACGCCTCAGTGTATTCAAGAGAATCTAGTATTAAGGTATGGTTTATTAGGGATTAGTTAACCTTAACAGGAGGCTATCCAGTTTAGTTGAAATCACCATAATAATTGATCAACAATCCATAAACATATTTGAAACCTGAATCGAGAAATCAGTAATCTAAGTAAATACATGTTTGCCTATCTGATTATTCTTAGTTATCTTTTCTATCTTATAATTGTTTTTAATTGTTTTTATTAGTTTTCAATTAAATCTACGTTCGTACGGAACTAAAACGCATCCCTTATCTATTTGTAATTTGTAATTTAGATTTAATTAATTAATTTAATTTACACCGATTCTCTGAGTTCGACTCGGTCTTACCAAAGCTATACTATAATACGAACAGGTATTCTTGCCTGGTTGTGTTTAAGTTAACTTTAGTATTTCCTTTTTAATTTAAAACTTGAATTTTTAGCGACAACTTAACACGCATCATATAACACCACAAATTAAAATTGGAATGTACATAATTTCATGTACCCAAACTAAAATTGAAACGTTTTACATAATAATAACCAAAAGTAATTACTTAAATATCAAATAAACTAATTATACATCACATTTTTAAGGACTTTTGACTCTTGAATTTGGTCCTCGCTTGCTTTTGCACGGCATCACTAGATACATAAACAGGTGCTTTGCGCTTTCGCTTTGATACTTCTGGTGCAGTTTTGTTCTCATCACCAACCTTTTGTCCAAAAGTTGGTGGTGTTACCTGTACAAGACAAAAGCCGCATATGTATCAAACATTTAATTAAATATGAAGAATTATATATATGTAGGTTGATAAAAACGTGTACTATATATACCTCCTCATCAAAAACCACTTGATCCTTGGACCATGAATAAAAACCACCTACTGCATCCTTAGCTGTTTTGAAACCATTCTTGCAATGTCCGGTATACAAGCTGTAGGTTCCTTGATCTTGGACCTAATCGAATCAACACAAACAATCGAGAGGCGGAATTCAAACGATTGAATTAAGTACGTTAAACACACAACGAATCAAACGCAAATCACTTGTATATTGATATAATAACCAATTAGCTTGATACACTGAAATGCCTTACAATATGCTCTCTAAACTCCCTGATTCGTCAACCCTAACACTGAGGCCGAATGCACCTATTTATACCGAAACCAAAACTGACTTGCGACACAAGGGATGTGTCGTACAGCCGACTAATGCGACACAAGACTTGTGTCGCATAAACGACACAAGCTCTGTGTCGCCTAAACACAAAATGTAATTACTTATTTTTGAACCAGCTTCGTATTTACATAACCAAACTATTACAGACTGAGACCAACTGACAGACACACTGAATATGCACCAACAAACTCCCCCGTGTCTTCAGCTTGGTCTTTAAAAAAAATCTTCAATCAAATCCAGCCTGCTGGAAATACACCACCGGCATGTATTCCATGAGTCACACATATATTCACAATTTTCTGAAACCGGGTTGCTAGCACTTTGTTCACTGAATTTCTTTCATTGTATCGTATCCTATTGTCAAACAGCTTTCTTAAATCTTTAGAAGACATATTGATCAAGCTCATAGGATCAAACACTCGGAACTGTGCTTTCTTCAATCCGTAAAGCGAACCCGTTTCTGGCTCTGACTCAGGTACAAAAACAAATACTGCTTCTCCAGTATGAGCATCGAGTTCCCAATAGTGAAATCTTCTCAGAAAGTTTAGGGGAACGATCTCCAGATGAATCTTAGTAAGACAATTAGATGGAGGATAACGAACTTTGACGATCGGCTGCCTTGTCACTGGATCTAGTTTCTTCTTAAACTTATACCTGGTACCCAGCGTCGGTTTGATAAAGTTGTATCTTTTGGTATTTACTTCTCGACGCAAAATCTTCTGAATATACTCAGCACAGTCATCTTTATGAGAATTTATCAGGTTCAGCTGAGCTAATCGATTTACCTCTCCCTTTGGTAGTGTACTCAATTTATTGAATGAACATTTGAAAATATTGAATACCGTCCGTTCTCTTTATCATAAAAACACCTTTATTGATCTTCCAACTCTTAATAAGTCTAGAATAATTTCTGCTGACCTTGTAAGATTTACATGTGACAGGAACAGGTTCAGGAACTTTACCATGAGGCCACCACTCAGAATGCCTTGATATAGAAGCTTCTGCAGTTTCAGGAGTAGGTGTCTCTTGAGCTGTAGATTCTAGAATAGTCTCTGCTGATGGAACATTTTGTTGACTTTGGGAAGTACCAGCAGGCTCTGCTTCATCCTCAGAGGAATCTGTTTCAATTGTAGGAGCATCGTCATAAAATTCATCAGAATGTAACTCCTCTTCCTCAGCTGACACATCATCATTATTCTCAAAATCATCTTCCTCAAATACCCGACCAGCTTCATTGACCATTCTTTGAATATATGAAAGATCCGCTTGTGAATAATCAACCGCAAGTGGTGTCGGTTGGTCCGGAATTTCATGAACAGGGAAGTAATCTAAACGAGGGATTTCATTAAAATCAGACATATTTACATCATGAGTCTGTGTCCCGGCGAAAGTCCTAGGTGTTGTTTCAATGGCACGCAGGCCTGACTCCCCCGAAACGACAGCTAGGGATTCTAATTCTAAAACCCTAGATTCTAAAACAGGAACCCTGGCAGTCTGCAGCTCCAAATCTTTAATCTGTGCAGCTTGAGCTTCCAAAATAGCAGACTGAGTTTTGATAAGATCAGCTTGAGCTTTTGCTGTTAGCTGCATCTCATCCATACGCCTCAGCAGCTCTTGGATTACCGAGGGCAGAGGTTGAAGAGGAACCTCAACACGGGGAATGTCAACCCGTGGCCTAGAAGAAGAGGTAGCAGCAGATGGACGACTTCGAACAAGCGGAGGCTCCCAGTCTTCATCCGTAGAGTCGTCTCGAGCCCTTTTACCCGCATCGGGTCGTACGTAGACCATCCCTGCCCTTTTGCGTCTCTGAATGCGCTTAAAGCGTCTTATATCAAAATGACGTATATTCTCCATTGAAGCTTCGGGAGGGACAGTCCCTGGAGAATTTGGTGGAGTGGAACCACCATCAGAAGAATCGGTATCCATTTCCTCAACAACATAAGGCTGATTAGCCTTTAGGTTTTCCGGTGCCATACCAGCAGGCTCTTCAACACGGCCATACGCCTCAATATCTTGCAAAAATGCCTCTAGCTGAGGATTTTCGTCTTGAACCGGCACATTAACAAAAATATCCTCAGGCTGAGGAGCAGCTGCAACATCCAAAAATTCATCGGCAGCCGGAGGAACATAGTCCTCATTTACAATGTGCCCAAAAAGTGGCACGTCTGCCGGCGCCGGGACTCCTTTCGCATATTGCCCGCAAATTGCAAAAATGCGGATGTTCATAGGGGTTTGTCTAAAGCGATGAGCTGCGTTGACTGGAAGCCCCGGAAGAAGATGATTAAGTAGGAGCTGAATGAACCGCGGGTACATGTTCCAGCGATTGTCCCCGGTATGAACATTATCTACCATTGATCGAAAACTGTAGCCCGAAAAATTGAAGGGCTTGTTGTATACCAGAGCAAGCATGGCCGACGCTGTGGAATGGCTCATGCCATCAAAACCAGCCTTCCGGCTTGATAGGCAAACGATCATAATGTGCATTAGATACCGCCAGACCCTAGTCAAATTGGCCCTGCGGTATTCATCCTTAGGGATACCCGGATAGCCAAGACGAAGCATCCCGCCATTGATAAACGAATTCGAGAACTGAATAGGCAAATCCGGGTGGTCAGCGAATTGAAAGAATTCGCGTATCAGCTGCTCCGATATCACCACCTCTTTGTCGTCTACCCTTGAGATAATGCGAGTGACGGGCAGATCAGAGTTAATCACAGCTGAGTTCCAGAAAGAACCAACTTGATCCTTGTAGATTGGAGCAGTGGAGGAGATGGCTGTGAAAATTCGGGAACGGCGAAGAAATGCAATCATCGGCCTGAATGGGGCAGCCGAATCCCTATCATCCTCGAGAAAAGCCACGATATTATGCCTTGGCTCCCAGTCATTTCCATTAATATCTGCCATTGCTATTAACACAAAAGAAGAAACATAGCTCGAAAAGCGTTAGGATTAAAACTCGAAGACAAATTATTTCAAGAAAGTGTCTTATGCGACACAGAGGTTAGTGTCGCAGTCAGAATGCGACATAAGCATTTGTGTCGCTAGAATGGTATGCGACACAGAAGATGGTGTCGTAGAAATCAATTTCAAAAACTATGCGACAGAAGCTCTTGTGTCGCTAATAAATTAAGCGACAGCAAGGGTTGTGTCGCATTTTGCAATAAAATGATTTTAATTTAACACTGCGACAGAAGTCTTATGTCGCACATCCTGTGTCGCAGACAAAAGCGACACAAAGTTTGAGTCGCATATCAGCAATGCAACAGACACAAGTGCAACACGAGGCTTGTGTCGCATCTTGTGTCGCAAAGACGAACATATGCCCAACCCAGAAAACCTGGAGATCAAATTTGGGGTTTTTCGAAATTGACCACACCAAACAGTGCGTCAATGCATGTAGAGCATGAAATCATGTGTTTTAACCCGTAACATAAACAAACACCTCGTTAAATTGGACCAAAAACAAAAACCCTAAAAACCCGTATATGATTTTAACACGGTAAAAGTGGTTAAAATTGGTACCTATAAGTCAAGAAGAGTGAGGAGAACAAGAATCACGGATTGGATTGTAACAAAATCGAGCAGAAAAATGAAATCAAATGAAAATTACGTCGCAGTCCTTGTGTCGGAAGATTGAGCTTGTGTCGCTTGTTGTGTCGCAAAAACAGTGTAGCGACTAGAGGTAGGGTCCGGCTTTTATACCTGAACCCTGAATAGCGACACAAAATGCGACATTGGTAGCGACACAAAGCTTGTGTCGCATTACGACACAAAGCTTGTGTCGCACCTTGGAAAGTTTGTAAATTTTGATTTGATTTCAAGTTTTACACTCAAGAGCCGATTTGATATTTACTTAGAGACTTGGTATAACGAAGAACAATAAAATAAAAATAACAATTTACAAAAGAAAAAGTAAAAACCCGTTTATTCTATTGTACAATCAACGACAAAATCATAACGTCTTTTTGGTGACAGGATTGTTTAAGTATGCTTTAGGAATCATATCAGGCTAACATGCACTTATTTGGAAATAGTAAACTTTATTTCGATTATCAGTATGTTTGTCGACTTTAAATTTACTTAGCATATTTAAATCACCTGTTTTAAAGATTAGTTCAAGACGATTATTGGTATTTTTATCCATCTAAACATTTGTAATTAAGTATATGATTTCAACTAATGATTGAGATTGAATCACTTTGTTATTATTTGCATGCATATTATATTATATAACTCACATTAAAATATACATGTGAAATCAAAACATGTTACTATTTTCTATATAGAGGGTGAAGGTATAGATGTATCTTTAGAACCAAGTTAGCGGTGACAGGTCTGTACTTTCGTACAACAGAGTCACATAAGCAATAGTTCAGGTTGAACAAACACCAGTCTGAACAATTAAACTAGAGGGTACAGGTCTGTACATTCGTACAACAGAGTACCATAGTTTAACACAAACCAGTACGAGGCAATCTTTTTATAACTTTTCTTGTACATTTGTTCATTATATTTTAGAATTTTGGAATGCCATGGGTACGTAATAGTTGTCTATAACTTAACATAGACAACGTACCTAAGTTCTTTTCAAGAATATATTAGATGAAACCAGGTCTGTATTGACATACAACAGAGGAGACAGCTAATATATTCCCCCAGATAACACCATACAAAGACCCTATATTTTAGATCATAACATGTTTATCATCCAAATATTAAGACTAAGTGTCAAAATATTTCGGACATTTATGCCCTTATTTCAACATAATGTCATACATATTAATGTGTCGTTATATAAAGAAATATGCATATTTAAGAGTTAAGCTTCTTAGTAACTTTAGTACAAATGCCTACTAATACATCATTTGATGAAGCTAATATTTATAAAAGGTATTTCAAGTATGCTAGATAAATCTACTGACACATCAAATATAAACCTTAAAATTCCATTTTATGCATGTCTCCTGATGTACTATCATTTTCCAATTGTTTAAAAACACAATTCAACGTCTATTTTAGTAATGTTGCAACTATTGCTTTTCTTTAATACTAACAAGTATAAAGAGTGGCAGTTGCGTTTTTTTTTTTTTTTTAAATTTAAATCCAAGTCCAAAAGATTGTAAGTCCGGTTGTGACGGATCGATAACGAGGTTATCTAAGGTATTAAGGTGCGGAATCCCTCAATACTAGTTATAGGATCTATAACGAATTCTTTCGCAATGTATTAGCGAATCAATTGTCTAATTGCTTTGTATCGATTATAACAAGTGTTAACTATCAATACCTAGCCTTTAGAACGTGATAAGTCTCTCTGGAATCGCAGGGTCTCTGGGTAAACGAAATGGCCGAGATCTTGAATATGAAAACCTAGTTTTTCATATATACTCGTCTCGGTTCGCAGGCTCGTGGGCTCTGCGAACTGACTCAGTTCGCAGCCCATGTTGGCCCAGCGAACTGACTCGGTTCGCAGGCCAATCTTGTCCTGCGAACTGACTCGGTTCGCGGTCAACCTTGGTCAACATTTTTCAGCTTTTTGATGTTTAACTCTAAAATGTTTACCAAGCAATATATTTCATTTACAATTCAAAACCAATGTACAAACTTGATTACAATTACTAAAAGTACTATTACAATCTTTAACAGGCTAGATCTGTTGTCACAAAATATGTCTCAACAGACTCCCCCTTGACAATAGCTCTAGCATCTTTAAGTCTTTGTCTTCAAGTTGTCTTTGGTAATCACTTGTAAAAATTACTGCCCGTGTATATCTTCAGCTTTATGCACGTCTTAACCATTTACTGATAGTCTCGTGCAACATCTTCCCAACCTTCAATCGTAGTGATCCTATTTTTGTGTAACATCAATAGGTCAGCCTTTGATTGGTTCATCAGATGTCGACGATCATAAATCTTTAAGATTTCTCTCTCTTCATCTTCAACTTCATCATCGTGTTCGAACATGAGAGCTTCCCCAGTCACAGAATCCACAGACCATCTCTTCAAATTTCCTAAGATGTCTTGAGGCATGGTCTTTAATGGAATCTGTTGCATGCATTTCACAGCTGGATATATCTTCTTTCTACGACGCCTTCCTGTTCTTTCGCTTCTTTCTTCAAGCTTAATTGTCTTTCAGATTCTTGGCTTAATTCTTTCAAACTTCATTGACCAACCCTCAGTCTTGATAATCTTTTCGACATATCTTCCAAATGGATCATTACTAGGGTTGTTCAATTCTAATGTAGCCAAGTCTCGGATTTCAAATCTTGGCAAAGAACTGAAGACTGCAAGCTTCTTCTCAAAATATTGAACACCATAATATCTTTTTATGGCGAAGAGCTTCAGATCTGCGTCGTAGTACCAACCGATAATTCCCCTTTTCGGTACTCGCTTTCCAGTGATATCAACTTCACTAATCCCAGTCTTTACCTTTTTCATTTTCTTCAAAGGTCTAAACATCGGATTATCTTTTAGTCTATTAGGAAGATCATTTTCAGAATCAGTTGTTTCATCTAGATCTTCATCTAAATCTACAACTCTTTCTCCATCTTCATCCTGAATAATGACCTTTGTCTGAGATGGGCTCACGATGTGTTCATCAATATCAACATCTGGATCTACACCTTCGTCTAGCCCAACATCAGAGATAGAAGTCCACTCTTCAGGAGGTACAAACTCTTCCTCCTCTAGATTGTAATCAACTTCTTCTTCGATTTCCGTATCGGAATCGCTTTCATCATTCATATCTACAAGTGATAAACATGTCATGAATCAAATGAATAATATAAATTCTTTTATCAAGAGTTTCTTTATCATTTCTTTCACGAAATCACTATCGATTACTAATCTTATATAATTTTAACTTGTCAAGATGAATCTCAAGTCTAAATCTTATATAATTAGTCTTATATCATTTTTAACCAGTAACATAACATCTCAGGTCTAAATCGTATATAACTAATCTTATATTATATGAACATGAAACAAATAATAATTTTTAATGTAAGTCTTTCATTGATTATAAGAGTTATTACAATCAATCTAAGGATACATAAAAAAAAATTATTCCGTGGTGAATTTCTCACCAACATTACTAGCACCAGCAGCAGTACCAGCACCATCACCACCAACACCACTTGTCCCAGCAGGCTCAGACTCCCCCTGAATTGTAGAAGGCTCACCGGTCGTTGAAGGACCAGTCGGCTCTCTATCTTTCTGTGCATTGGGATCATCGTTTGTATCATCTCGTCTCTTCCTTCTCAGTTCATCTTCTCTGCATGCCTCATTAAATAGTAAGATCTCCCCCTGAGGCGACTTGCCCTTCAATAAATTGGTGACAAGGCCTTGCAGTCGATCAAGCTGTTTCTACTGATCTTCAGACTCTCTGATTGAAAGCATATGAGACTTCAGGAGATGAGTATAGGCTTCGCCTTGTGTTGCAAGCTCCTTTGCAAGAGTAGCATTCTGAGTCTCTAATATCCGAACTTGAAGTTCCAAACTAGAAATCCGCTCAAAAGATCTCACAGAAGTAGTAGCATGGGGTGTAGGTGTGGTCGGAGAATGAACACGATGTTGTTCAATCTGGGTTGCAACGTCTGTCAGAAGTAAGCGAGCTGTGATTCTACTAGCCTTTGTAGTCTGAATCGTGACAGTATCGTCAGCAGCAGGCTCCTATTAGACCATAGTTATCAGTAAAAGTAACAGAATAAACTGTCTCAATCTCTGAATAACTATAAATAGTCGTATCTCTAACCTTCTCTGAGGTTTCAGATACCGGAGCACTCGGACGTTGCACCGTAGGTCTAGTCTGCGGTTGTGTATCTTGAGCGACTGTTATAGAAATATCTATCTCAGTTTCTCATATGTAGAACTCACAACATGTAGCAGATAAGAGTTGGGTTAAAAAGTAACCTGGACTAGCCAAATCGCCAATCGTCAGCTGAGAAGTAGTAGAACGAATGCGCTTTCGGCTTCGTGTCTGAAGAGGTTGATCCTCTTCATCGTCGATGTCCTCGTCAATCAAGCAAAAATCAGGATCCAGATCATCAATTTTGCGCTTGCCCTTAAGGCAGGATCCATGACAGCTTGGAACCCCTCCGGATCATTCCCGCAGGAATACCCGAAAAAGTAGGAGGACGAGGAAGATCATCATCAGTCTCCTCACTATCCGAGTCAGATGTGGTGGCACCATCTTTGCCAAAGGCACTAGAGGGCCCAACATCCAAACTCGCCTGATCCTGTTCACCCTCAGGTCGAATGACCTCTGGTTCTACAGCTTTAGGGGCCTAGACATGATGAATGATAATAGATGATAAGTAAATATATAGTATTCACACAAGTTGAAGAATAATGAAACCAAACATACCTGAAATTGATCAATCTCATTTAAGAGAGGATCGGTAGCATCATCATTTTCTATCAAAACCGCATGCAAAACCTGAGCAGCAATGTCAGGTTGAGCAGCCTGATTCAGAACATCTTCAATAAGTTCTTACGGCTCAGGGTTTTGAGCCACATATGCTGGCTGAGGTTCTTGCGGTTGAGCTCCATCATCCATCCAACCATTGTTTGATGGAGCTATATAGGCAGCATCGAGGAGATGGCCAAAGAGATCACATGCTTCAGGCTTGACCTGATCTGGACGTCGAGAAGAGTGAAGAAAGCATGCGTTGTATCCTCTAAGTGTAATCCGGTCAACATGTAAATCTGGCTGAATGTTCATCAAACCGGTAATGCAGTGTCGAATGATTAGCATGTAGAAGCGCGGATAAAGCATAAACTTTGATCTCACCACGCCAGTGATCTGGCCAACAAAAGAATTAAATATATATGAAGAAAAACTGTATGGTTTATTATAGACCAGGGACAGTAGGCCAGATAACAGCTCAGGGCTCAATTCATCGTATCCGCCCTTCTTGTTACCGAAGATGGTAACAATAATGTGGAATAGAAATCTCCACTGGCCAAGTACAAATGCCTTAACAAATTGGCGGCCTCTCTTGGGTCCAGAATAACCCATTCTACCTAGTGCACCCTCAATGAAGTCAGAGGAATACACAGAGGGACCAGCTTCCTGATCAACTGTACCCAGATTTAAAATCTGTCTCAGATCATCAGCAGAGAAAACCACTGGATGGTTATTAACCCTCGTGCGAATAACCGGAGGGTTTGCTGCACCGTCAAATACTATATTATCCCAGAATTGTTCCAGAAGATCTCGGGACAGTGGCGGAGATTCCGTAATAGCATATCGAATCCTCGATCGTGCTAAATACGTCAGAATCTCTGTGAAACGTGCAGCTCCACGCTCATTGACATCCAAGTTTACCAAGATATTGTGAGCAGGAGTGAAAGATCTAGCAGCCATATCTGTAGTCATAAGATATACACAAATGGCAGTTAGCTCAAATAATAGGACACTTATCGAACATTAATTAATTTTAAACGTTTATGTATTGTGAACCAAAGAGATCACCAAACATCGACGTTTACTATTAATTAATAACTTAATTTACGGAACTTAGTTGAACGATTAAGTATTCAACACTTAATTTTTCAATTATCTTCTCTAAATTATATACATCGTTCGTACGTCCTAGTAGATAATCCGAAATATTATACCGCCGATAGTAAATCGGAACACGCCGCACGACTACATATGAGTCGGAAGTCTTTCGATATAATAGAACAGAATTCGTAACTTATATGCATTTCACTTATAACATTAAGTTCTTAAGTCGAAGCGTATAAGCGATAGTTAAAAGTCTTCACTTGTACTTCATTTGTAAACATAAAGTTCTCAAATCGAATACAAGTCTAGAAAATTAAATGAGTAAATTTATACGTATTGAATCTAGAAACATAAGTTTGTAAATTGAAACGTATAACAACCAATTAATAAGTTTCAATGTATAATTTATTCGTAAATCTAGAATTCACGAATCGAGTACAGATCGAAAATGTTTAATTTGGTCAAACAAAGTCAACCCTGTTGGGTTCGCTTCGCAAGTCAACGCGAGTCAACCATTTGGTTCGCTTCGCAGTCAACGCGAGTCAACCATTTGGTTCGCTTCGCATTCAATGCGAGTCAACCATTTGGTTTCGCTTCGGTCAAGCAAAGTCAACCCGATGGGTTCGCTTCGCAGTCAACCGAAGTCAAAGGTTCTGGGTTCGCTGCGAACTGAGATTGAGCTCGGTTCGCAGGAGCGTCTGGTTCAATTAGAAATTCGAAGTCGATGATCGAACACTTTTAAATGCAATTTAATGGTATAAACATGTTTATTATATACCGATTAACAAGTTTTACAAGTTTTAGGTTTTAATCTTCACTCATTTCGAAGAAATCCGTGAGATTCGAAACTAAAACCTCCAAAACTTATATTTGTCGATTAAGGATTAATTAAACGGTGAAATCAAGTGATACTTACTTCAAATGATGCGAAATTGAAAGAAGTAAATGTTGTCCGGAGTGAAAAACCGATTCTTGAACGAAAGTGTCGAAAATTTTAGAAAACAGGAGGTTCGTTTCGGTTCGCAATATTCGTCTCGCAGGATTAGATTTTTAGTTCGCAGGATAGTTTGGAAAGTGAGATTTTTAGTTCGCAGGACCTGTTCCTTTTATACTACAAAGTCAATTCGCAAGTTTGACTAGTCAACTTCGCAATTGAAACTTTTCAAGCGATTTTGAACTTTCCAATGCGTTTTAGTCACATTAATCAACACGGAATGTTAACATATGGTTTAACATAGTTTCCAAAGGATAAACACACACAAAAATAAAGAACACGTAACAAATAAAATTATCAAACTAACGAGTGGTATCGAGTACCATTTTATTCAATACGAGAAACGATACATATTTTGTGTTAAGAATTTATCTGCTTAGGGATCATATTAGGAAAAATAAGCTGAATATTATTATTTATTAATCAAGTCTAAGAAGATCGTTAGTATGAAATTCAAATAAGTTACAGAAAAATTACACTTTAACCATTTATGAACTTATATTTATAAGATTATAACTTGGTTACCTTTATCCACATGATATAACACGTTCTTTGGACATACTTTTAAATGAAAGATTCACCAAAGTGAATGTTCATTTGTCATTGATAGTTCAAAATGATTACTGATATTATGATCCACATAAACAAATTACACACTGATTTCCAAGCAAACCTTTATTGTTAGTATGGATATTAACTAGTGTGTTCTAATATATGACATACTGAGAAATCAAGTATAATACATACCACTGTATCTTTTACATTCAAGGTAGAGGTTACTAAATGATGCACTTTTCGTAACATATAACATATCCTTGAGTTATTTTAAGGCTCGACAAACATCAAACAGATTTTGAAGATACTAGTGGTTCTAGATCTGTACATAGTACAACAGAAGATCCCTTAGTATGAGCAAAATAAGTTTGAGACCATTGGCGAAACTAAAGGTTACGGGTCTGTACATAGTACAACAGAGTTACCAGTAGTTTAGCTAATAGCCATTTTTCTAACTATTTGTCTGTTCATATATTTATATATTGTTGATAACAGTGTATGGTTGTACTATCATTCACAAATTAAGACTTATGTCATACTTCATATAATAGTTCACACTAGATAACATACATGAGAATTAATGCTTATTAAATGCTCAGAAATCATAGCATAATTTGCCTACCAGTACATCATATAATGAAGCTGTCTAGACATAATCTTATTCTAAGCAAAGTATAGCTTGTGGATAAAGGTGTATAATAAAATAAATATAAGTAAATTCGTAGTTGAAAAGATGTAATGTTTATGTGACTTATAGGAATCTACTAACATGTCTAACTTAAGACTTATAGTTATTATTGTTAAGCTTATTCTCCTAATGTACTATCATTTCCCAGCAGATAAGAACTTAAAAAAATAAAGACATAAACAGGAAAACTTACTAACTATTACATATTCCTTTGGAAGACACGTTATTCTGGATTTCGCATTCCGTTAAGTTGAACTAATGTCTCAAAACGAGCCCTATCGAAAGGTTTGTTATATAGGTCTGCCAAGTTGTCAGAAGAGGCAACTTTGACTAACCTAATCAGCTTCTTCTCGGCACAATCATGAATGAAATGGTGACGAATATCAATGTGTTTCGTCTTGCTATGCTTTACCGAATTATTGGTTATTGAGATCGTCGATTCATTATCGATCATCATTGGAGTTTCGGTAAAGTTTAGTCCATAGTCTAGCAGTTGCTGTTGTATCCACAATACTTGGGAACAACAGCTGCTAGCTGCAACATACTCAGCTTCACATGTAGAAATGGCTACTGAGCTTTGCTTCTTGCACTGCCAAGACACAAGTCTACCTCCTAGGAATTGACATCCTCCGGGCGTAGACTTTCTATTTTGGTTGCATCCACCATAATCCGAATCAGTATACGCAACAAAATCTAAGTCTCCTTCAATCGGATACCAAAGTCCCAGCTTCGGCTTCCCTTTGAGGTAACGAAAGATTCTTTTTACAGCTTGCATATGTGACTCTTTCGGATTAGCCTGATATCTTGCGCAAATACAAACAGCGAACATAATGTCAGGTCTAGATGCAGTCAGATACATTAGTGATCCAATCATAGCCCTATATAAAGTAGGATCTACATTCTGATCACTCGATGTATCAAGACCGAGTCCGTGATTTTCTGGAATAGGAGTTTTGTAAATACGAGATTCATCCATCTTGAAGCGTTCTAACAGCTCATGTGTATATTTAGATTGATGAATAAAGAAACCATCTTTCTTTTGGTCAACTTGTAACCCTAAGAAGAAGTTTAACTCTCCCATAGCAGACATCTCGAACTTGCCTTTCATAACTTGCTCAAATTCTTGACACATCTTTTCGTCAGATGACCCAAAGATAATGTCATCAACATATACTTGAACAAGTAGAAAGTCCTTTTTCTTCCACTTCACAAAGAGAGTACTATCAATTCTTCCTCTTGTAAAACCATTCTCAAGAAGATAAGTTGATAGTGTCTCATACCACGCTCTTGGAGCTTGATGTAATCCATACAGAGCCTTATCAAGACGATATACTCTATTTGGATACTTTGGATCAGTAAATCCCGGTGGTTGAGAAACATACACCGTTTCCTTGACCTTGCCATACAAGAAGGCGCTCTTAACATCCAGCTGATAAACTTTCATTTTCTTTGAAGCTGCAAATGCAAAGAACAACCTAATTGCCTCAAGCCTGGCCACAGGTGCAAACACTTCATTGTAATCTATCCCCTCTTGTTGATTGAAACCTTGAACTACTAGACGAGCTTTATTGCGGATTACGATTCTCCGATCGTCTTTCTTACACTTAAAGACTCATCTAGTGCCAATTGGGTATTCACCACTTGGTAAATCAACCAACTCCCAAACTTGCAGTTTTGAGAACTGTGAAAGTTCTTCCTGCATTGCTTCTACCCATGAGTTGTCCTTCAACGCCATTTGGACATTCTTAGGCTCAACTTGTGAGATAAAGCATGAATATAGACATAGATTTGGAACCCCTGTCTCTTTCATTTCAGCATATAGGCTAGTGTACTCAGATATACTAGCCCTCGTTTGAACAGATGCGTTTGGATCCCCAATGATATTGTCAATTGGGTGATTTTTGTTAACTCTTGTGGTTGTCACCGGTTCAAGTTCTATTTCCTCTTGTAAATTAGTGCCAATTTCTTCCAATGATTGCACATATGAATCAGTACTGTGCACTTCATCTGAAGATGGTTGTGTGTCACTCGTTGATGCATGATTCGGATCTACAAAAGTTGTATCTCTAGGAACACTCGATGTTGGTGTAGGGCGAATATCCCCATCACTCGACAATAAATGTTCAGAGACCGCTGAGTCAACTTTGTAGTCACTGATTGGGACATTAAATGACTTAAAGAGATCTGAATAGTCGAATTGCCAATCTAATCCCTTATGTACGTCATGTGTGTAGCTCGTAACTTCAATGTTATAAACTATTTCCACACGTCCCGTAGCTTTATTGAAGACACGTTTGTTTGGTGAATTAGGCACATAACCTAGGAAATATCCTTCGTCAGCCTTCTCACCAAATTTTTGTTGATTGCTAGTCTTCAGCAAAGTACATGAAACTCCAATGGGTTCAAACCCTTTTAAGTTAGGTTTCTTATTGTTCAAAAGCTCATAACAAGTCTTGTTCTGCTTTTTAACCGTAAGAACTCTGTTTAGAACATGACATGCTGTATTCATCGCTTCTGCCCAGAAAATGACAGGAAGCCTTGAATCTGCAAGCATTGTTCTAGCTCCTTCAATCAACGTTCTATTTTTCCTTTCAGCAACACCGGTTTGTTGTGGTTCATACGGTGCACTGAATTGATGATGTATCCCTTTGCTTAAGCAATAGACATTGAACGTTGAATTCTTGAACTCTGTTCCATTGTCACTACGAATTCTCTTAATTCGTGTTCTATAGACATTCTCTATTAGATCTAAGAACTCCATAAGAATACCTGGAGTTTCATCCTTAGATCCCAAAAAGAATACCCAAGAGAATCTAGAGAAATCATCTGTGACAACTAAACAGTACCATTTGCCACCTATGCTTCTTTTGCTTATTGGGCCGAAGAGATCCATATGTAGCAATTCAAATGGCGAGGAGATTGAGTTTTCAGTCTTAGACCTGTGTGGTTTTTTATGTTGCTTTCCTTTCATGCAAGGAACACACTTGTCTTCAGACTCGAAACGTTTTTCTGGTACACCTAGAACTAACCCATTCTTGGTTATGAAGTTCATTTTTCGAAAGTTCAGGTGTGCCATTCTCCTATGCCATAAGAGTGCGTCTGCTTCAGAAGCCTTGGATAAAAGACATGTCGACTCCATCGAAGTAATAGGAGCACCCATGTTGATTGCATAGATGTCCTTCTTCCTTGGAGCCCTCATTAATATCCATTCATCAGAGATGGTGAAACCCGGCTTCAGGACTAAGGCCTCTGTCTCATTGAAATGTGCAGAGTGACCTTTATCACAGACTTGGGAAACACTCACTAGGTTGTGAATTAGTTCTTCAACATAATTCACATCCTCTAGAGTCAAAGTTCCATTTGAAACTTTTCCTTTCCCTGTTATAACTCCTCCTTTATCACCAGCGAAATGAACACGCTGTTTTATTCCGCCTTTGAAGTCCTTCAGTAGACTTCTTTCACCTGTCATGTGCCGAGAACAACCACTGTCTACATACCACCAGCTGTCCTTGTTTACAGTCTGCTCCTGCACATAACAAGTTGTACACAATTAGTTCTCAAGAGGGACCCAAGCCATTACGGTCTTGATCTGTCCCTTATCATCAACAATTTGTACTTCTTTAAAGTGACCTTAACTATTATTATCAATAGTCTTGGTAACTGGCAAAGAAGTTGTAGGTTGTTGATGATTTGAATTGTTATGCCTCTGAGGAGAGTGAGTAGAAAACCTCTTAGGCATATAATCAACTCGATGTGTACGAGAAGTAGAACCATGGTTTCTACTAGGAGTCCTAAACCTCGACGGCGTCTTATCTCTAGGCTTAGAGTCATTTAGAGTATAAGGCCGTTTAGGTTTAGGTGAAGAGACACCATGAGTAACATCTCTTTTCAAAGTGTTCACAAGTTTACTACCTAATCCCGGTTTGGTACCTAACCTGTCTACATTTGAACTGAGGACTTTTGGTGTCTCATTGTTATTCACGAGCCTAACCGATGTTTCCAACTTCTTGTTAGGACAACAAGAAGCCACATGCCCCTTTTGGTGACATTTGAAACATGATTTATGCTTTCGTGACTTAACCCCTTTTGCCTTTTCTTGTTCAGTCTGAGTTTCAGACACTAAAGGTATATCTTGTTCCTTATTAATCTTATCATTTATGTTAGTATCAACCATCATTCCACTCGAGACAAATTGTACTTTAGGGAATGGTGTGTTCTTACTAACATCAGATGATAGATCTTTATGAACAACCTTCTGTGTCTCTAACTTTCCAGACTTTTTAGTTACTATCTCCTCAGGTTTAGTATCTAAATCCATCATTTCGAAGTTAACAGAAGTAGTATAATTAGAGTTAAAAGGAGGAGGCACATCAGTGTATCCTAATCCAGTTTTATATTTTACACTACGTTGAGCATCAATTATAGAATCCATAGTTAAAGAAGAGGTTCGATAACTTTCAAATTTACGATTTAGCTCAACTAACTTCCATTTTGATTCAGCTAGCTCCTTATCTTTATTTGCAATACTTTGATTTAAGTCTCTTAAATTTAAATAAAGGCCATCTATCTTAACACATTGTTCATTAATTGTGTCCCTAAGATTGGTCTTATCAGCAGCATCAGACTTAATCTTTTCTTTAAGAGCTAGTTTGTCTTCACTAAACCTTTGTGCATCACATTTAGCTATTTCTAATTCAGATTTTAAAGTATTATATTAATCGGCGAAAACACTAACTTGTGATTGCAGATTAGTAACTAGATCACAGACATCAATAAGAGTAAGCAAATCCAGACATACCCTTTTCTTGTCTGTTTGAATATCAGCCATATGTGCTACAAAGTCATCAGGACTCATGTCCTCAGTTGACTCCATGATCAGCACATCCTCATCACTTGCTCTAGGTGTGACTTCTTGCACCTTTGCTTGATAATCCACATCAGTCGGCATATAGGATGTAGATTCAGCAGCTTTCTCTTGATCATCTATTTCAGCCATAAGAGCATGCTCAGGCTGAGTAGACCAATCATAAGTTCCATCAAGCTGTTGAACCAACAAGGCTTTGGAAGCTAAAGAACTTCCCGAGCCTTGTCTTCCATTGCTGACATCAACCTTTGGTCGTTGACATTCCCTAGCAAAGTGTCCGTAACCTTAACAGTTATAACACTTAACTTTGGACTTGTCAAACCCTGGTCGATTTCCTACCACCTTTCTACCAGTACGCTTCAAGAAATTTTTAACTCTCCTTGACACCATAGCTAGTTGCCACTGGAGATCCATTTCTTCAAGGTCATCAGGGTCTATCTGATCATAATCTTCATCAAAAACCGCAGGATCATTGATTTTCCCCTGAATGTAGTTCTCATAGGAAGCAACAAAAGAGGCAAGAATAGACAATTGCTGTTCAGCAGATTTCACACTCATCGGCATCTTCTGATGCCCTTGAGGTGACTTCTCAGAAGTTTTCTCTTTTCCTTCACTTCCAGAAGAAGCAATAAAGCACAAATCCTCGGTTATCAATTCACCAACTAGTAAGGCAGTGGTCGAACTGGATGAGGCATTAGAGAGAGTGGATTTGCCATGATAAAGCACGGGATTCTGTAACTGATCAGAATCTGTTTCTCTCGTTTTGTAGGTGAAATCATAACCTCTGAGCTTGTCAATAGCCTGCTCAAGAGTCATTGTAGCATATCGCTCTTCATTGTCCTTGAGCATAATTCCATGCATTTCCCACTTAGACGGTAAACCCTCAATAAACTTGTCGATTTTCTCCGTATCAGTAAAGAAGATCTCATGGTCATCTAGCTCACTCAGTAGATGGTAGTATCTCGTGGTGTAGGCATCAAGATCTTCTCCCTTAAAAGCTTTAAACACAGTAAACTGCTTCTTAAGGAGATTCTTCTTGCCCGCCCGTACTTGTGGACTACCCTCACATCTTTTCTCCAAAGCAATCCAGAGTGCTCTAGCTGTATGAAAAGATTTCAATTGATGATTGATCTCCTTAGGTAAACTCATTTTGATTGAAGAATGGGCTTTATTTTCAATCTCAAAGTCTTTCTTCTGGTTATCATTCATCCGATTGTAGGGTACAATAACTGTTGCATTTTCAACAACAGTTGTAGGTGCAGCGTATCCATTCTTGATACACATCCAGATTGCCAAATCATGGAATCTACAGTATGATTCAAACCTGTCTTTCCATCCATAGTAAACCTCAAGTCTAAGCAATTTAGGTGGAACATTAGATTTTCCAATCTCGTGGTCCATCTCAATCATTTTACTCAAGTCAGACATCTTTGTCAATCTCAGAAGTTAAAAAGTCACAAAAAAAATCAGAAGGTTCAGTTCGCAGGAATCTCAGTTCGCAGGAACTCACTTCGCAAAACTCAGTTCGCAGAAACTCAACTCAGTTCGCAAATCCCAGTTCGCAACCCTCAGTTCGGTTCGCAAACTCGGTTCGGTTCGCAAGAACTCAGTTCGGTTCGCAGCTTTCACTTCGCAGGAACGGTTGAAACCCTAAACTCAGTTCGCGAAACGGCTGAAAAACCCAAAAACGAAAATGTCAGTTATTTTTACGATTAAAACTTGTGGTTTTCGATCGTAAACGAAACTAAAAACGTCCAGAGAGTGATTTTGGTCGTAAATAAGTACGTAATGCACTAAAAACAACCCGAAATCACATGTTATTATCCTAAATAACCTCGAACCTACGCGTATCTAGCCGTAGGCTCTGATACCAATTGTAAGTCCGGTTGTGGCGGATCGATAACGAGGTTATCTAAGGTATTAAGGTGCGGAATCCCTCAATACTAGTTATAGGATCTATAACGAATTCTTTCGCAATATATTAGCGAATCAATTATCTAATTGCTTTGTATCGATTATAACAAGTGTTAACGATCAATACCTAGCCTTTAGAATACTTAGAAGTTCTCTGGAATCGCTGGGCAGCCGGTAATCGAAAATGGCAAAAGTTTTTGAATATGAAAACCTAGTTTTTCATATATACTCGTCTCGGTTCGCAGGCTCGTGGGCTCTGCGAACTGACTCAGTCCGCAGCCCATGTTGGCCCACCGAACTGACTCGGTTCGCAGGCCAATCTTGTCCTGCGAACTGACTCGGTTCGCGGTCAACCTTGGTCAACATTTTTCAGCCTTTTGATATTTAACTCTAAAATGTTTACCAAGCAATATATTTCATTTACAATTCAAAACCAATGTACAAACTTGATTACAATTACTAAAAGTACTATTACAAGCTATAACAAGCTAGATCTGTTGTCACAAAACATGTCTCAACAACACGGCTAGTTGGAATCTCTTCATGTTCAATGACAGTTTCCAAGTTTGTATCGTCTCCCCCAGAGATCAAAGTCTCGTTGTCTACCTCTGTGACAGATTCAACTTCACCGTCTGATAAAGCCGGCATATCTGGATCTGTGTCAGGTTCTTAAACTGTTTCAGTAATGGGAGAAGGAGGTGGTGGTGTTTTTGTAGTAAACTTGGATACATCAGAGTATATATCAAGTCCATGAAGCAGTGTCACCACCTGTTCAAGTTCATCCTCAACAGGAAGTTTGAATGAGTCAAACATACTGTCATAGTCGAACAAGAAGTCGGGTCCCGTTCCTTGTGAAGGCTGATTATAACGCAGACATGTTACTTCAAAATGTTCCTCCACTCTCTTTGTTGCTTTGTTATACACACGTTTATTAGGTGAATTATTTGAAAAACCCAAAAAGTAGCCTTCATTCGACTTTTCACCAAATTTACCCACTCTTTCTTTTGTGTGCAAAATCATACAGGGACACCCGAAAGGCTCAAGAAACTGTAAATTTGGTTTACGATTGTTAAGAAGCTCATAACAGGTTTTATTGCGTTTCTTAATCATGGACACTCGATTCAGAATGTAGCAGGCTGTGTTAACCGCTTCTGCCCAGAACGTGATAGGCAGTTTTGAATCAGCTAACATAGTACGTGCAGCTTCAATGAAAGTCCTGTTCTTACGTTCAGCAACTCCATTCGGTTGAGGAGTCTTGCAGCACTGAACTGGTGATCAATGCCTTTCTTCAAACAGAACAGACCTAGTGTAGAGTTCTTAAATTCCGTACCGTTATCACTTCTCAGTTTCTTGATCTTCATATTGCACAAATTTTCCAGCTTGTCAAACAAGTAGATAAGGATTTCAGTAGTTTCATCTTTGGAGGCCAAAAAATAAACCCAAGAAAACCTCGAGTAATCATCAGTAACCACCAAACAGTACCATGCTCCACCTATACTCTTTTTGCTCACTGGTCCAAATAAGTCCATGTGCAATAATTCCAACGGTTTTTTAACGGAATTGACCAGTTTTGACTTATGGGTCTTCTTGTGCTGTTTCCCTTTTTAGCAGGGAACGCAATGGTCATTAAGTCCGAAAGATTGCTTCGGTACACCACGCACAAGATCATGCTTAACCAAATAATTCATCTTCCGAAAATGCAAATGACCCATTCTTTTTCAGTGGCCTTAGACAGAAAACACATTTGCTGCTTTGTTTCAACAGTACGCATAACCAGAATGTATGTGTCTCTGTCTCGAGGTGCCCTCAGTAGCACCCACTCCTCGGGAATAACAAACCCCGACTTCAGAATGCAACACTCACTTTTTGTGAAAACAGTAGTGTACGACTTATCACAAACTTGCGATACACTAAGAAGGTTGAGTTGTAGCTGTTCTACAAAATTTACTTTTTCAAAGCTCACTCGGCCGTTTGAGAGTTGCCTTGACCAGAAATTATGCTTCCTTTGTCACCGGCAAAAGCAACATATCCCCCATTATACGCATGTACATCGGAAAGCAGGGATATATTGCCGGTCATGTGCCGCAAGCAACCATTATCGATATACCATTTGTTTTTCATTACGGCTTTAGGTTGCTGCAACACCAAAAAAACAAAGAGGTTAATTAGAAACGGAGACCCAAACCTTTACAGACTTGGGCACTCCAGAAACATCAACCACAATGATCACATCAGTCAAAATTTTGTTTTTAAATATATCAGAAGTATTGATTGATGTGACACTGTTGAATGTAGAATCACTTGATAATTCTTTCACTTTCCAAACCCTTTAAGGTTTGGAAGGTTGCTTGTCAACAATATTGAGCTTAGCGATAGGTGATTTGGTTGGCTCAACTTTGCTGATTTTCTTAGTGAGCAAGGGAGAACGTGAACCTTTAAAAGAAAAAGGTTTACTCGAAAGATTTCTGATTTTAGAAATTCTAGGAACACCTTTCCCAAACTGCTTTTGAGCAAGCAACGGGCAATCGTTTATTAAATGACCTTGTTTCTTGCAATAGAAACAAGATCTTTGCTCAACATGTTGTTGAAATTTCTGAACAAACCTATGAGGATGGTCGAAAGAAGCATTAAAAGCACATGCACACTTATGTGAGCATGTTGAATTTGACACTTGTTTAGATAAAACAGTGGGTCTAGAAAAATTTTGATGCCTTTTAATATTTTCTTTTTATATTCAAAATCTTCTTTTCAGGCTCAGCTTTAGCTTTGCCTTTTCCACTTAAAGCCATGATTGGTGTTTCATTGGTTATGATCACATTATCTGGCTTTATGTTTATCTTTTCAACCTTAGAGTATTCCTCTTCGGTTATATCCTCAATCTCAACAATCTCCTCTACAGTAACAGGAGAATCACACGTAGCCTTATTTAAAACAGGCTCACAAACATCAGAAGGCTTAATAGACTCAACCTTGACACAAATAGTAACTGGTTTAACAGATTCAACCTCTTGAGCCTTAACAATCTGAGGCTCACTAGTTTTTGCCTTAACAGGTTCAGACTCACTAGTGCTAGGTTGTTCAGCCGTTACTTTAACTTTTTCAGCCTGAAAGTGTACAGGCTTACTTATTTTGACAGGAACAGATTTAACAGGATTTATGTCTATCTTTGAAAAAGTAGGCACAAATTCAGTGATGTCATCCTTAACAGGCATAGGAAAATAATTTTTAGGAGGCGGAACTTGATGATAGCCAAGTCCGGCCTTGCTTTTCGTATCAGTCCTTTGTGCTTGAAGGATCTCATCAAAGACTAGAAAGGAAGCTGAAAAGTTTGATATTTTTCTTTTTAAATCAAGAACTTCAGCCCGAGAATCAGCAAGTTGTTTCTTTACTAAGGAGAGCATATTAACATAACTTCCTATTTCATCTTCCTGTTCAAAAATTTTGGCTTTTAATTCTTTCTTTTCTTCAAAAATTGCTTTTAACTTTTTACCACAAGCCTTATCATTATCTTTTAACATATTATTTGAAGCAGTTAACTGTTCTATGTTAGCGATAAGACGTTCATTTTCTTCTCTTAGCCTGTTCATTTGTCCTGTCAAACGAATGCAAGATATACAAGAGAAGGGTTCATTATCAACCTCATGTATGTTGGCCATGAAAGCTTTGTTCTGTTGGTCATCATCAGCTTGTTCTGACCAGTCAAATGCTTTATCTGAAACCATTAAGGCAGCAGAAACCATTGCCTTTTCTTCAACTTTCTCTGTAGATTTGTTCGGAGTAGGCCTTGTGAATCCAGAGGAGGGCTGTCTTGTTTCACATTCACGAGCAAAGTGTCCATAGTTTTGACACTTGTAGCACTTGACCTTGCTCTTGTTGAATCCCAGACCCTTATCATTTGGGTCCTCCAGCGACTTCTTTCCTGTTTTCTTAAAGTATGTCTTGGCTCTTCAAGTAAGCATAGCCAAGTTCCACCTTAAGTCCATTCGCTCCAATTCGCCATCATCGATTTGACGAAAATCTTCTTCGGTCAAATCCATAGAACCATCTTTCTTGCAGAGAAAGTCATCATAGGCGGATAGCAATGCCGAGAAAAGTGCAGCATGATCTTGTGAAGCTGCCGGGATAGGCCCGTGATGACTGGGTGTTTGAAAGTAAGAACTGTCGGTTCCCTTGTCTTGGACCTAACTGGATCAACACAAACAATCGAGAGGCGGAATTCAAACGATTGTATAAAGTACGTAAAACACAAACGAATCAAATGCAAATCGAATGTATATTGATATAATAACCGATTAGCTTGATTCACTGAGATGCCTTACAATATACTCTGAGAAACCCTAGATTCGTCAACCTCACAAATGAGGCCGAACTTCTCTATTTATAGCCAAAACGAAACTGACCTGCGACACAAGCTCTGTGTCGCACAGTCGACCCATGCGACACAAGCCTTGTGTCGCATAAGCGACACAGGCTCTGTGTCGCCTAAAACAAAAGTTGTAATATACTAATAATAGACAAAACGTCGTAATTACATAACAAACTATTACAAGCTAAGACCAACTGACAGACATACAAATATGCACCAACAAACTCCCCCGTGTCTTCAGCTTGGTCTTCAAAAATCTTCTAACACTTCCAGTTTGCTGGAAAATTTCCTCCGGCATGTACTCCGTGAGCCACGCAAACATCTACAACCTTCTGAAAATTTATCGCCTCAGCCTTAAACTCTTCAATATATTCAATCTTCTTAGCTTGAAGAGCTTTAAGATCATCCGTTGATAGATTAATCAAACTTAACGGATCATACACTCTTATCTTGGCAATCTTGGCTTTCCACAAATCTTCAGGCTCTGTATCAGGGATATACACAATTTCAGCTTCGCCTGTGTAGCCATCATAAACCCAATATTGTAGCTTCTTCAAAAAATCTACTGAAAGTCTCTCCAAGGGAATGCACTTCAACGTTTTTGGAGATTTATACACAACTTTAATCCAGGGCCTGTTGGTAAGAGGATGTATCTTATTCCTATATATGTACCTCGTCCCCAGATTTGGTCTCAAAAGATAAAATTGTTTGCCGTAGACCTCTTTCCTCAATATCCTCTGCACTTGATTTCGCAATTCATTGTCTGAGTGATTTATGATGTTTAGTTGAGCCAGATGAAGAATTTCACAATATGGCAATGTGCTCAAAACCTTGAAATTTGTAGCAAAATACTGCATCCCATCCTTCCTCTTAACCACAATTACTTTGTTCACTTCGTCATACTTCCAGCTGATTATTTGACCTTTGCATCGTTTGCTGCTGACTTTGTAAAATTTGCAAGTCTTAGACATATTTGACTCAACAGCAGTGGAAGTAGACGGTTCAGCCATATCTGGAGCAGGAGTGGAGTCTTTGGATGATTCAGGCTCAACAACCTCTTCAGTATCAGAGATCTCCATTTCCTCTCCCAAATTTACTTCATCAGCATTCACAAAATCTTCATGAACATTTTCTACTTCAACATCAACCCCTTCATCATCAAAAACAGATTCTTCATCAACATTCTCTGCATTTATGTCATCTTTATTTTCATTCAACAAACTTTGCAGATACTCAAGGTTAGCCTCCGAAAAATCAATATTAAGTGGAATTGGTTGACCAGGAATTTGTGCAGAAGACGCAAAATAATCTAAATTAATATTTTCATTAATAAAATCATTATTTACATCATCAACATTGGGAGTCCTAGTTGATGTTTCTAAGGCACTAGGGCCTGACTCCCCCGGAACATTAGCTAGGGCTTCCAATTCCAAAAGTCTACTTTCTAACTCTGGAACCCTAGCGGCAGAATTCTCCAATTCAGAAATTCTAGCAGCTTGAACTTCAATAACAGCGGCTTGATCAGCCAACTGCTTGTTCATTCTGTCTAGAAGAGCCATTATATGATCTAGCGTTGGTGGTTGTGGCTGAGGAGTTGATGTAGCAGCAGAACGAACCAAGTTATCTTGAGTTCGAGGACGAGGACGGGGCTCGGAGATATCATCATCAGAGTCCTGTACGTTCCGGGACCGTTTTCCCCGGTTAGGCGGCACATGCACCCGTCCTGCCCTAATTCGGCGACGAACACGCTCGAATCGTAGAGAATTGTGGACTAGGAGGCGTTCAATGGTTTTTGGTGAAGGGACATCACCATCCGAATCCGTTGGGGTGTCATTGGGATCTCCGGATACAGTATCATCCGAGGCAGCATCAGCTGCAGTCTCATCAACTGTTTGGAAATTATCAATATCCTGCAAAAATGCCTCTAGCTGAGGATGTTCTTCTTGGACAGGCACATTAACAAAAGTATCCTCTGGCGGAGGAGGAGCAGCAGCATCCAAAAATTCATCGGCCATCGGAGGAACATAATCTTTATTTACAATGTGCCCAAAAAGTGGCACGTCCGCCGGTGCCGGGACCCCCTTTGCATATGGCCGCAGATGGCAAAGATGCGAACATTCATTGGGGTTTGTCGAAAACGGTGAACAGCATTCACCGGAAGCCCCGGAAGAAGATGGTTGATCAACAATTGAATGTACCGCGGATACATGTTCCATCTGTTGTCCCCGGTGTGTACGTTGTCAACCATAGCCCTAAAGATATAGCCTGAAAAATTATAGGGCTTGTTGTACACCAAAGCTAGCATGGCAGAGGCTGTAGAAAGACTCATGCCATCAAAACCAGCCTTCCTGCTAGAAAGGCAGACGATCATGATGTGCATTAAATACCGCCAGACCCTAGTTAGGTTGGCCTTGCGGTATTGATCCTTTGGCACACCCGGATAGCCAAGACGGTGCATGCCACCATTGATGAAGGAGTTGGAAAACTGAATTGGCGAATCCGGGTTATCAGCGAATTGAAAGAATTCGCGAATAAGCTGCTCCGAGATAACCAACTCTTTGCCATCTACCCTTGAGATAATTCGAGTGAAAGGCAGATCAGAGTTAATGACAGCCGAGTTCCAGAATGAGCAAACTTGATCTTTGTATATTGGAGCAGTGGCTGAGATGGCAGTAAAAATACGCGAACGGCGAAGAAATGCGATCATCGGCTTGAACGGTGCAGCCGAATCTCGATCCTCTTCGAGAAAAGCCACAATGTATGCCTTGGCTCCCAGTCATTGATGTTAATATCTGCCATTGCTATTAATATAAAAGAAACATAGCTCGAATAGCGTTAACATTAATAATCGAAACCAATTAATTTCAAAAAATTTGTCTTATGCGACACAGAGGATTGTGTCGCAGAAGGTATGCGACATAAGCTTTTGTGTCGCTATAAAGGTAAGCGACACAGACAGAGGTGTTGCATAAATCAATTTCAAACACTGTGCGACACAAGCACTTGTGTCGCTAACGAATTAAGCGACATCAAGGGTTGTGTCGCATTTTGCAATAAATTGATTTATTTTAATCAAGGCGACAGAAGCCTTGTGTCGCACATCATGTGTCGCAAACAAAGTTAGTGTCGCATACAGAAGTGCGACACAAGCGCTTGTGTCGCAGCTTGTGTCGCATTGACGAACAGGTGCCCAACCCAGAAAAATCCAATGACCAAATTTGGGGGTTTTCGAAATTGAGCACACCAAATGATGCGACTATGTATGGAGAGCAAGAAATCATGTGTTTTAACCCATAACATAACCAAACACCTCGTTAATTTGCACCATAAACAAAACCCTAAAAATCCGTATATTATTTTAACAATTTAACACTAATTATACGGTAAAAACGGTTAAGATGGGTACCTATAAATCGAGTAAATTGAGATGAACACAAAACACGGAATGAATTGCAAAGAAACACGGCCGAAGGTTGAAAATCAAGTTGAAATAACGTCGTAGTGGTTGTGTCGCAGAATTTGTCTTGTGTCGCTCTTTGTGTCGCAAAATCGTGTAGCGACTGAGAGGTAGGGTCCGGCTTTTATACCTCAACCCTGTATAGCGACACAAGATGCGACATGGCTTGCGACACAAGGCTTGTGTCGCATTGCGACACAAGAGTTGTGTCGCACCATGGACAGTTTTTGTAGTTTGATTTTATTTTAAAGTTTACACTCGAGAGTCAATTTGATATTATCTCAGAGACTTGGATAAACTAAAGGTAAAACAATAGACTAAAATTATACAGGAAATAAAATAGAACCGTTGATTCAATTTTGTAATCAACGTAAACAGAACGTAAAATCTTTTTGGTGACGAAATTGTTTAGGTCTGCTTTAGGAATCATATCAGGATAACATGCAATTATTAGGAATAGTAAGTGTTATTTCGATTATCAGTATGTTTGTCTACTTTAAATTTACTTAGCATATTTAAATCCCCTGTTATAAAGATTAGTTCAGGACGATTATTGATATTTGATCCATCTAGACATTTGAACTTAAGTATATATGATTTCAACTCATAATGAGATGAACCACTTGTGTTATTATTAGCATGCATATTATAGTATATAAATCACATTAAAATATACATTTGAACTCAAAACATGTTAGTATTTTCTATATAGAGGGTGAAGGTATGGACGTATCTTTAGAACCAAGCTAGCGGTGACAGGTCTGTACTTTCGTACAACAAAGTCACATAAACAGTAGTTCTGCTTGAACTAACACCAGAACACTTTAAATTAGAGGGTACAGTTCTGTACTTTCGTACAACAGAGTACCATAGTTTAACACAAACCAGTACTAGGCAATCTTTTTATGACTTTTCTGTACATTTGTACATTTTATTTGGGAATTGTAAGAATGCCATGGGTACGTAATAGTTGTCTATTGCTTAACATAGACTACGTACCTAAGTGCTTTTCAAGAATATATTTGATGAAACCAGGTCTGTATTTTCATACGACAGAGGAGACAACTAATATATTCCCCCAGATAACTCCATACAGAGACCCTATATTTTAGATCATAACATGTTTATCATCCAAATATTAAGACTAGGTGTCAAAATATTTTGGACAATTATGCCCTTATTTCAACTTAATGTCATACATATTAATATGTCTTTATATAAAATAATATGCATATTTGAAAGTTAAGCTTCTTAGTAACTTTAGAACAAATGCCTACCAATACATCATTTGATGAAGCTAATATTTATAAAAGGTATTTCAAGTATGCTAGATAAATCTACTGACACATCAAACATAAATCTTAAAATTCCATTTTATGCATGTCTCCTGATGTACTATCATTTCCCCAATTGTTTACAGACACAATTCAACGTCTATTTTTAGAAGTGTAGCAACTTTTGCATTTCTTTAATACTAACGAGTATAAAGAATGGCAGTTGCATTTGATCTTTTTTTTTTTTTTTTTTTTTTTTTTTTTTTTTTTAAATTACCAAGTCTAAGGATAATTCTGACCAGAAATGAAGAGTTAAGCATTTGCTAAACTCACCATTCCAATCATGGAGACTAGCTCATCAAATCGACTACGAGAGTACCAGAGACCCAAGAAGGGTCTCCACTTAAGGTAACCTAAGATGCGTCTGACAACCTTTTCATGAGAAGCTTTGGGCTTTGCTTGATATCTAGAACAGATGGACACGGCGAATAATATGTCCGGCCTAGATGCTGTGAGGTACATAAGCGATCCTATCATTGAACGATAGTCACGCTGATTAACATCGTCTTCATCATCAGCAGGTCCAAGTTTGTGACTGATATCAATGGGAGTTCCATAGTGTCTAGCATCGAGCATCTGATATTTTGTCAAGATGTCCTTGACATATTTTGTCTGATGAATATAAATTCCCTTATCAGACTGCTCGACTTGAACACCTAGGAAGAATTTGAGTTCTCCCATTGCACTCATCTCAAACTTAGACTTCGTGACTTTTTCGAAATCTCTGCACAGCACCTCATTGGTCGATCCAAAAATAATATCGTCCACGTATACCTGCACAAGCAACAAATCGTTTCCTGTCTTTTTGATAAATAGAGTTGAATCAATCTGCCCACGAGTGTAACCATTGGTGAGCAAGTGTTGAGACAACGTTTCATACCAAGCCCTTTAGGCTTGATGAAGACCATACAATGCTTTATCGAGTTTGTAGACGTAATCAGGATGCACTGAGTCTTCGAAACCAGGAGGTTGTTTCACATAAACCTCTTCGTTGACCTTTCCATATAAGAACACACTCTTTACATCCAGTTGATAGACACGAAATTTCTTGAATGAAGCGTAAGCAAGAAATATCCGTATTGACTCTAAACGCGCAACTGGAGCAAAAACCTCGTCATAATCCAATCTTTCGATCTGTGTAAAACCTTGAACCACCAGACGAGCTTTATTCTTCACAACTACGCCACGCTCATCTTTCTTGACTCGATAAACCCAGCGAGTACCAATCGGATAGAATCCCTAAGGTAGTTTAACCAGCTCCCAAACTTCTAACTTTTTGAACTGTTGGAGTTCCTCTTGCATGGCTTCTACCCAGTGAGAGTCAGTCAGTGCTTCCTTGATATTTTTCGGTTCAATTTGAGAAAGAAAGCATGACTCCATTTGAGCTAACTGACACTCTGTTTGCCCTCTGGTTCTAACTCCATCGTGTAAATCACCAATAATATTATCGACCGGGTGATTCACATTGACACAGCTACTTGGAATCTCTTCAGGTTCAATGACAGTTTCCAAATTTGTATCGTCTCCCCCAGAGACTAAAGTCTCTTCAAGTACCTCTGTGACAGGTTCTACTTCACCATCTGATAAAGCTGGCATATCTGGATCTGTATCAGGATCTTGAACTGGTTCAGTAGTTTGAGGAGGAGGTGGTGGTGTTTTTGTAGGAGACTTGGATACATCAGAATATATATCAAGTCAATGAAGCATTGTCACCACCTGTTCAACTTCATCTTCAGCAGGAAGTTTGAAAGAGTCGAACATACTGTCATAGTCGAACAAAAATTCGGGCCCTGAACCTTGTGAAGGTTGAGTATAACGAAGACATGTTACCTCAAAATGTTCCTCCACTCTTTTGTTGCTTTGTTATACACACGCTTATTAGGTGAATTATTTGAAAAACCCAAGAAATAGCCTTCACTCGATTTGTTACCGAATTTAGCCACTCGTTCTTTTGTGTGCATAATCATACAGGGACACCCGAACGGCTCAAGAAACTGTAAATTTGGTTTACGGTTGTTGAAGAGCTCATAACAGGTCTTATTACGTTTCTTAACCATAGACACTCGATTTAGTATGTAGCAAGCTGTGTTGACCGCTTCTGCCCAGAACGTGATAGGCAGTTTTGAATCAGCTAACATAGTCCGAGCAGCTTCAATGAGCGTCCTGTTCTTACGTTCAGCAACTCCATTTTGTTGAGGAGTTCTAGCAGCACTGAATTGATCAGAACAGACCTAGTGTAGAGTTCTTAAATTCCGTACCGTTATCACTTCTCAGTTTCTTGATCTTTAGATTGCACAAATTTTCCAGCTTGTCGAACAAGTAGATAAGGATTTCAGCACTCTCATCCTTGGAGGCCAAAAATTAAACCCAAGAGAACCTCGAGTAATCATCAGTGACCACCAAACAGTACCATGCCCCACCTATACTTTTCTTGCTCACTGGTCCAAATAAGTCCATGTGCAGTAATTCCAATGGCATTTCAACAGAGTTGACCAGTTTTGACTTATGGGTCTTCTTGTGCTGTTTCCCTTTTTAGCAGGGAACGCAATGGTCATTAAGCCCGAATGATTGCTTCGGTACACCACGCACAAGATCATTTTTAACCAGATAATTCATCTTACGAAAGAGCAGATGACCCATTCGTCTGTGCCACAACAAGGATTCTTTTTCATTAGCCTTAGACAGAAAACACGTTTGCTGCTTTATTTCAACAGTACTCATATCCAGAATGTATGTGTCTCTGTCTCGAGGTGCCCTTAGAAGCACCCACTCCTCGGGAATAACAAACCCAGGCTTCAAAATGCAACACTCACTTTTCATGAAAACAGTAGTGTATGACTTATCACAAACTTGCGATACACTAAGAAGGTTGTGTTGCAGCTGTTCTACAAAATTAACTTTCTCAAAGCTCACTCTGCCGTTTGAGAGTGTGCCTTGGCCAGAAATTACGCCTCCTTTGTCACCAGCAAAAGCAACATATCCCCCATTATACGCATGAACATCGGAAAGCAGGGATATATTGCCGGTCATGTGCCGCGAGCAACCACTATCGATATACCATTTGCTATTTAGGACGGCTTCAGGTTGGTGCAACATCAAAAACAAAGAAGTTAATTAGTAACGGAGACCCAAGCCTTTACAGACTTGGGCACTCCAGACGCATCATCCACAATGATCACATCAGTCAAAATTTTGTTTTTAAACATATCAGAATTATTGATTGATGTGACACTGTTGGATGTAGAATCATTTGATTATTCTTTCACTTTCCAAACCTTTTTAGGTTTGGAAGGTTGCTTGTCAACAACATTGAGCTTAGCAATTGATGATTTGGTTGGCTCAACCTTGCTGAAATTCTTAGCGGGTGAGGGAGAACGTGAACCTTTAACTGAAGAATTTTTAATTTTTGAAATTTTAGGAACACCTTTCCCAGACCGCTTTTTAGCAAGCAATGGACAATCATTTATTAAATGACCTTGTTTCTTACAGTAGAAACAAGATCTTTTCTCAACAGGTTGTTGAAATTTTGGAACAATCCTATGAGGATGGTTGAAAGAAGTATCAAAGGCACATGCACACTTATGTGAGCATGTTGAATTTGACACTTGTTTAGAGAAAACAGTGGATTTAGAAGAAGTTTGATGTTTTTTAATATTTTCTTTGATTTTCAAAATCTTCTTTTCAGGCTCAGCCTTAGCTTTGCCTTTTCCACTTAAAGCCATGACTGAAGATTCATTAGTTATAATTACATTTTTTGGCTTTACGTTTTTCTTTTCAACCTTTGAGTACTCCTCTTCGGTTATATCCTCAATTTCAACAATCTCCTCTACAATAACAGGAGAATCACTTGAAGCCTTATTTAAAACAGGCTCACAACCATCAGAAGGCTTAATTGACTCAGCCTTGACACAAACAGTAACTGATTCAACATATTTAACCTCTTGAGCCTTAACAATCTCAGGCTCACTAGGTTTTGCCTTAACAGGTTCAGGCTCACTAGTGCTGGGTTGATCAACAGTTACTTTAATTTTTTCAGCCTGAATTTTCACAGGCTTACTTATTTTAACAGGAGCAAATTTCACAGAATTTATTGCCGTCTTTGAAAAATTAGCCATAAATTCAGTGATGTCATCCTTAACAGGCATGGAAAAATAATTTTAGGAGGTGGAACTTGATGAAAGCCAAGTCCAGCCTTGCTTTTCGTATCACTTCTTTGTGCCTGAAGGATCTCATCAAAGATTAGAGAGGAAGTTGAAAAGTTAGATAATTTTCTATTCAACTCAAGAACTTCAGCCTGAGAATCAGCAAGTTGTTTCTTTACGAAGGAAAGCATATTAACATAGCTTCCTATTTCATCTTGCTGTTCAAAAATTTTGGCTTTCAGCTCTTTCTTTTCTTCAAAAATAGCTTTTAGCTTTTTATCACAAACCTTATCATTATCTTTTAACATATTATTTGAAGCAGTTAATTGTTCTATGTTAGCGGTAAGACGTTCATTTTCCTCTCTTAACCTGTTCACTTGTCCTGTCAAATGAATGCATGAAATACAAGACAAAGGTTCATTATCAACCTCATGAATGTTGGCCATGAAAGCTTTGTTCTGTTGGTCATCATCAGCTTGTTCTGACCAGTCAAATGCTTTATCTGACAACATTAAGGCAGCAGATACCATTGCCTTTTCTTCAGCTTTAGCCTTCTCTGTGGATTTGTTCGAAGTAGGCCTTGTGAAACCAGATGAAGGCTGTCTTGTTTCACATACACGAGCAAAGTGTCCATAGTTTTGACACTTGTAGCACTTGACCTTGCTCTTGTTGAATCCCAGACCCTTATCATTTGGGTCCTCTAGTGACTTTTTCCCTGTTTTCTTAAAGTAGGTCTTGGCTCTCCTTGTAAGCATAGCCAAGTTCCACCTTAAGTCCATTCGTTCCAATTCGTCATCATCGATTTGACGAAAGTCTTCTTCTGTCAAATCCATAGAACCAGCTTTCTTGCAGAGAAAGTCATCATAGGCGGATAACAACGCCGAAAAAAGTGCAGCATGATCTTGTGTAGCGGCAGGAATAGGCCCTTGATGAGTTGGTGGTTGAAAGTAAGAACCACCAGAAGAAGCACTTGGTTGATGACTTGGAGAGCCACCAGTTCCACCAGCCAAGAATGCTGAGCCAGATGTTCCGGTTGATGAAACATCCACTCCGTAGATCTTAGGATTTTGGACATTTGCAGTAGCTTTTGTTTCCTTCCTTTGCATGTCCAAAAGATCAGCTTCTAGCTGACCAATAAGATCATCAAGAGACATATTCAAAATATCTGGGTCCTTTTCCATCATTAAAACTCTTGTATCCCATTTATCAGGTAGAGATTCAAGAAGTTTTTTATTTATTTCGGTTTTGTCCAAAGTTATTCCCCCTTCTATTAACTCACTAACCAACTGTGAGTATCTAGAAAACAAGTCAGAAAGGGACTCGTTTGGAATAATATCAAATACGTCATACTGCTTCTTGACTAAACGTAACTTATTCTGTTTATATTGTTCACTACCGCCACATCTTTTCTCAAATGCCTTCCATAAATCATACGCAATTTCCAGATGTCGAAATTGCTTGAGGATTGACGGTGGTAATGCCATGGTAATTGCAGAATGAGCCTTTTTATCATTTTCAAAGGCTTTGCGTTCCTCAGGAGTCATTGATTTAATTGGTTTTAATGGTGCAGAACCAGTATACACTCCCGGACTGACAGGACGTTCGTATCTTTCAGTCAAAGCAACCCACATTTCGGGATCATTAAAAGAAACAAACGCTTCAAAGCGTTGACGCCAATATGCATAATCCATCCCTACAGTATACATAGGTGGTTTATTCGTACTTCCAACTTCAGAGTTTTGCTTGAGTAGATCTTCAACTCGTTGTAATGAAGAAGATGCCATTTTGATAACCTGCAAAACAAAACACACAAAGAACAAACAAAACTGTTATGCGACACAAGGGTTGTGTCGCTAAGTCAATTGGCGACACAAAGGATGTGTCGCAAAGAGATTTGTAACAGTTAAACAGGCGACACAAGGTTTGTGTCGCAAACCTTTATGTCGCAATTTTAACTTGTGTCGCTGTCTTTGTGTCGCAACTTTCAAACTTGTGTCGCTTTCTTTGTGTCGCAAATTTTAATCTTGTGTCGCTATCTAGTGTCGCTTAAAACCTACACGCGACAGAAGATTGTGTCGCAGAAACCCTAAAAGCGACAGAGGTTTTGTGTCGCAGAAACCCTAAATGCGACAGAGGCTGTGTCGCTGCTTGTGTCGCAATGTAGAGGAGAGCTGCGGCAGAAAACCCTAAAATTCGCAAACTTCCGTAACCCTAACGAAAAACCACGAACAATGGACGAATGTAATCAACAAAAACTTCCAGAAAATTTAGAATATTGATCCTTAACCCGAAATGCAAAGATTTAATTCCAAAAACTAGTCGATTTTAACCGAAAACACGTACTAACACGATCCGATAACACCAAATCCGTAGATTATGGCTCTGATACCACTTGTAGGTTCCCTTGTCTTGGACCTAACCGGATCAACACAAACAATCGAGAGGCGGAATTCAAACGATTGTATAAAGTACGTAAAACACAAACGAATCAAATGCAAATCGAATGTATATTGATATAATAACCGATTAGCTTGATACACTGAGATGCCTTACAATATACTCTGAGAAACCCTAGATTCGTCAACCTCACAAATGAGGCCGAACTTCTCTATTTATAGCTAAAACGAAACTGACCTGCGACACAAGCTCTGTGTCGCACAGTCGACCCATGCGACACAAGCCTTGTGTCGCATAAGCGACACAGGCTCTGTGTCGCCTAAAACAAAACTTGTAATATACTAATAATAGACAAAACGTCGTAATTACATAACAAACTATTACAAGCTAAGACCAACTGACAGACATACAAATATGCACCAACAAGAACCACCAGAAGAAACACTTGGTTGATGACTTGAAGAACCACCAGTTCCACCAGCCAAGAATGCAGAGCCAGATGTTCCAGTTGATGAAACATCCACTCCGTTGATATTAGGATTCTGGACATTTGCAGTAGCCTTGGTTTCCTTCCTTTGCATGTCCAAAAGATCAGCTTCTAGCTGACCAATAAGATCATCAAGAGACATATTCAGAATGTCTGGATCCTTTTCCATCATTAAAACTCGAGTATCCCAGTTGTCAGGTAGGGATTCAAGAAGTTTTTTATTTATTTCAGTTTTATCCAGAGTTATTCCCCCTTCTATTAACTCACTAACCAACTGTGAGTATCTAGAAAACAAGTCAGAAAGAGACTCATTTGGAAGAATATCGAACACGTCATACTACTTCTTGACTAAACGCAATTTATTCTTCTTATATTGTTCACTACCACCGCATCTTTTCTCAAATGCATTCCATAGATCATAAGCAATTTCCAGATGTCGAAATTGCTTGAGGATTGACGGTGGTAATGCCATGGTGATTGCAGAATGAGCCTTTTTATCATTCTCAAAGGCTTTGCGTTCCTCATGAGTCATTGATTTACTTGACTTTAATGGTGCTGTACCGGTATAAACTCCAGGACTGACAGGACGTTCGTATCTTTCGGTCAAAGCAACCCACATCTCGGGATCATTAAAGGAAACAAACGCTTCAAAGCGTTGACGCCAGTAGGCATAATCCATACCGAGAGTATACATAGGTGGTTTATTTGTACTCCCGACTTGAGAGTTTTGCTTGAGTAAATCTCCAACACGTTGTAATGAAGAACACGCCATTTGGAGAACCTGCAAAACAAACACACAAAGAAAAACACAAATTACTGTTATGCGACACAAGGGTTCTGTCGCTAAATCAGATGGCGACACTAAAGATGTGTCGCAAAGAATTAAGTAACAGTTAAACAGGCGACACAAGGTTTATGTCGCTAAAATCCTATGTCGTAAATTTCAAACTTGTGTCGCTATCTTGTGTCGCTGAAATCCTAAATACGACAAAAAGATGTGTCGCAGAAACCCTAAGCGCGACAGAAGATTGTGTCGCTTAAACCCTAAATGCGACAGAGTCTATGTCGCTTCTTGTGTCGCAATGTCGGGGAGAGCTGCTGCTGAAAACCCTAAAATTCGCAAAATCCGAAACTCTAACGAAAAACCACGAACAATGGACGAATCCAAACACCAAAATCTTCCAGAAAATATAGAATATTGATCCTTTAACACAAAATGCAAAGATCTAATTCCAAAAACTAGTCGATTTTAACCAGGAACACGTAATAACACGATCCGATAACACCAAATCCGTAGATTATGGCTCTGATACCACTTGTAGGTTCCCTGATCTTGGACCTAATCGAATCAACACACACAATCGAGAGGCAGAATTCAAACGATTGTATATAGTACGTAAACCACAAACGAATCAAACGCAAATCAACTTGTATATTAATATGATAATCAATTAGCTTAGATACAATGAAATGCCTTATAATTACTCTCTGAAACCCTAGATTCGTCAACCCTAGAACTGAACTCGAGAGCCTCTATTTATAGGAAAACAAAACTGATCATGCGACACAAGGGTTGTGTCGCCTGACCGACTTGTGCGACACAAGCCTTGTGTCGCATACGCGACACAAGCTCTGTGTCACCTAAACACAAAATATAATATCTAAGTCTAAAACAAAACTTGTAATTACATGACCAAAATCTATTACAGACCGAGACCAACTAACAGACACCAAATATGCACCAACAAACTCCCCCGTGTCTTCAGCTTGGTCTTGAAGATTTCTTCATTTAGCTCCTGTCTGTCGGGAAACATCCACCAGCATGAATTCCCTTCAAAACGCAGATACTAACAATCATTTGAAACTTTAACGCTTCAGCTCGATCTTCAGCTTGATATTCAATCGGTTTGTCATTTAAAGCTCTCAAATCACTCTCAGACAAATTGATCAAACTGATTGGATCAAAAATACGAATCCGCTTTCTTGCTAATCCCCACTTATCTTTAATCTCTGGCTCTGAGGTTGGAATAAACACGATTTCAGCTTCACCAGTAGAGTTGTTGATATACCAATAGCAAAGTCTTCGTAGAAAGTTTTGTGGTAATATTTCCAAGGGAATCCTTTTTAAATTATCTGCCGGCGGATAAATCATTTAGACAACCGGCTGTCCTGTAACAGGGTCAAACCTTGTCTTTGACTTTCGCCGCTTCCCCAAAATAGGCTTTATCATATTATACCTCTTCGAATATACTTCTCGCCTAATAATCCTTTGAATATAGTCGGCTTTTCCTTCTCTTCCTAGATTAATAAGCTCTAGCTGAGCTAATCTGTTGATCTCGTACTTTGGAATTGAACTCAGTTTTTTGAACTTTGGCTGGAAGTATTGAATCCCGTCTGATCTCTTTATCATGAAAACATTTTGGTCGCTATCAAACTTCCAGATCTTGATTAGCCCAGTGTAGTCTCCTTTAACCTTATAGAACTTACAGGTTGGTGGAGCTACGTCCACAGCCCTTAGCCAGTCCGAATGTTCCCTAAAAATTCTAGGAACAGACTGACTAGCTTCATTATCTGGCTCCTTTTCACTATCCGAATCTTCCCAGTCTTCAACGATAGGCGCATCATCATAAATTTCATCTTCACTCAGCACCTCTTCTTCAATATCAGCCTTATCTAAATCTGAATCATGCGTTGGATGCGTATCTTCATTTAATAGACTTTGAAGATATTCCAAATTTGCTTCAGAGTAGTCAATATTTAATGCGATCGGTTGACCTGGAATTGCTTCTGAAGACGCAAAATAATCCAAACAAATATTCTCATTAATATCCGATTAATTTACATTTTCGGTCTGTGTCCCGGCGGAAGTCCTAGGTGTTGTTTCAATGGCACGCAGGCCTGACTCCCGCGAAACAATAGCTAGGGACTCAAACTCTAAAACCCTAGACTCTAACACAGGAACCCTGGCAGTCTGCAGCTCCAAATGTTTAATCTGTGCAGCTTGAGCTTCCAAAATAGCAGACTGGGTTTTGATCAGATCAGCTTGAGCTGATGTTGTTTGCTGCATCTCATCCATACGCCGCAGAAACTCTTGGATGACCGAAGGCAGAGGTTGAACAGGAACCTCAACACGGGGAATGTCAACCCGTGGGTTGGAAGAAGAAGTAGCAGCAGATTGACGACGTCGAACTAGCAGGGGCACCCAATCTTCATCTGTAGATTCTGAATCACGAGGCCTTTTACCACATCGGGTCGCACATAGACCATCCCTGCCCTTTTGCGTCTGTGAATGCGCTTAAAGCGTCTTATATCAAAGCGACGTATATTTTCCATTGAGGGTTCGGGCGGGACGATTCCAGGAGAAGCTGGTGGAGTGGAACCACCATCAAAAGAACTCTCACCCATTACCTCTTCAATACGAGGCTCGTTTTTCGGTGCCATACCAGCAGGCTCTTCGACACGGCCAAAAGCTTCAATATCTTCCAAAAATGCCTCTAGCTGGGGATTTTCTTCTCAAACAGACACATTAACAAAAAATATCCTCTGGTTGAGAAGCAGCTGCAGCGTCCAAAAAACCATTGTCAGCCGGAGTGACACAGCCCTCATGCAAAATGTGCCCAAAAAGTGGCACGTCAGCCGGTGCCGGGACCCCCTTTGCATTGTGGCCGCAGATAGCAAAAATGCGAATATTCATTGAGGTTTGGCGAAAACAGTAAGCGGCATTCACCGGAAGTCCCGGAATTAGATGATTTAGCAATAGTTGTACAATGCGCGGGTACATGTTCCAGCGGTTGGCCCCGGCATGTACATTATCCACCATAACCCGAAAGATGTATCCAGAAAAATTGAAGGGCTTATTGTACACCAAAGCAAGCATAGCAGAGGCTGTTGAGTGGCTCATTCCGTCGAAGCCAGCCTTCCTGCTTGACAAACACACAATCATTATGTGCATTAGATACCTCCAGACCCTTGTGAGATTGGCCTTTCGGTATTGATCACGGGGAACGCCCGGATATCCCATACGCTTCATGCCACCATTTATAAACAAGTTCGGAAAGAGAACAGGCATGTGTGGATGGTCATTGAATTGGAAGAAATCGCGAATAAGCTGCTCCGAAATAATAATCTCGTTGTCAGCAACCTTGGAGAGTAAACGCGTGTATGGCAAGTCTGAATTAATAACTACCGAACTCCAGAAGGAACCAACAAGGTCCTTATAGATAGGAGTAGTGGCTGTGATGGCGGTAAAAATGCGGGAACGGCGAAGAAACGCGATCATCGGCCTGAACGGCGCAGCCGAATCCCTGTCATCCTCGAGAAAAGCCACGATATTGTGCCTCGGCTCCCAATCATTCACATTGATATCTGCCATTGTTATTAACACAAAAGAAACATAGCTCGAAAAGCGTTAGCATTAAAACTTGAAGACAATTTGTTTCAATAAAAATGTCTTATGCGACACAGAGGATTGTGTCGCAGTAAGAATGCGACATAAGCATTTGTATCGCTAAAAAGGTATGCGACACAAAAGATGGTGTCGCCGAAATCAATTTCAAAAACTATGCGACAGAAGCGCTTGTGTCGCTAACAGCAAGGGTTGTGTCGCATTTTGCAATAAATTGATTTTATTTTAACACAGCGACAGAAGCCTTATGTCGCACATCACGTGTCGCAAGCGAAAGCGACACAAAGTTAGTGTCGCATCTCAGCAATGCAACAGACACAAGTGCGACACAGAGACTTGTGTCGCAGGTTGTGTCGCAATGACGAACAGAAGCCCAACCCAGAAACCATGGAGATCAATTTTGAGGGTTTTCAAAATTGACCACACCAAATGATGCGCCAATGTTTGGAGAGCTAGAAATCATGTGTTTTAACCCGTAACATAACCAAAGACCTCGTTAATTTAGACCAAAAAGTAAAACCCTAAAAACCCGTATATGATTTTAACAATTAAACACGAATTACACGGTAAAAGTGGTTAAAATTGGTACCTATAAGTCAAGAAGAATGAGATGAACACGAAACACGGATTTGATTGTAACAAAAACAAGCCGAAAGATGAAATCAAATAAAATTGACGTCGCAGTCCTTGTGTCGCAAGCTTGAGTGTTGTGTCGCTATTTGTGTCGCAAAAACGCGTAGCGACTGCGAGGTAGGGTCCAGCTTTTATACCTCAACCCTTTATAGCGACACAAGATGCGACATTGGTAGCGACACAAAGGTTGTGTCGCATTGCGACACAAGGCTTGTGTCGCAACTTGGACAGTTTGAGAATTTTATTTGATATCAAGATTTACACTCGTGAACCGATTTGATATTTACTTAGAGACTTGGTATAACGAAGAACAATAAAATAAAATAACAATTTACAAGAGAAAAGGTAAAACCCGTTTATTCTATTGTACAAACAACGTCTTTTTGGTGACGGGATTGTTTAAGTCTGCTTTAGGAATCATATCAGGCTAACATGCACTTATTTGGAAATAGTAAACTTTATTTCGATTATCAGTATGTTTGTCCATTTGAAATTTACTTAGCATATTTAAATCACCTGTTATAAAGATTGGTTCAAGACAAGTATTGATATTTTATCCATCCAAACATTTGAACTTAAGTATACGATTTCAACTCATAATGAGATGAACCACTTGTGTTATTATTATAATTAAAGTAAGTTATGACACATTGCAAATAGAAAAGAATAAGAATCAAACCCTAATAACCGAACCGAATCATCGTTAGGGTTGAAAACCTTCAAACCCTAGCCTTCTAGCCTCCAGATCGCCCTTAAAATCGACCTTTTAACCTTAAAACCGAATAAAGAATTACTTAATTCGTAGTGTAACTGTTTCGTATATGGTTTGGTAATGACCTTATTTATAGCTTTCTGGCTCGCAAATCCAACCGCCAGTTGAATTCTTCAGCCGCCGGCTGGATCGGAATTTTACCCGCTAACCCGGATTTTGAACCGCGCGCTCGACCGCCTTCCTGATTTAGGTTCAACCGTCGGTTGAAAGCTTCAACCGCCGGCTGAACACGCGTTCCAGAATATTCTACCAGCCGGCCTGGGCTTCTTCTTGGGCCTCCATCTTTATTCTTAATCCGAATTTTCTTCTTTTAATTAGCCCAATTCCTCATATCTTTTGGGTTCTTCTTTTCAAGCCCAATCTTTTTGGTCTTTAATCTTTTCTTTCTTCAGTCTTGGACTCATTTTCGTTCATTTTCGTTCATTTTCTTCATTTCTTTATTTTAAATACCTTTCTGCAAATATAAACAAAATCAGTAGTATATATCAATAAATTGCTATAAAAAGGATTTAAAAATAAGGGAATATTATTATATAAATATGATATTTTTTGATGTTATCAAATATCCCTACACTTAAGTTCTGCTTGTCCTCAAGTAGATATAATACAAACTTAGAAATTCATCTCCCATATAAATAGGATATTGTACATATCACTTAATTTGCAAATATTTTTAACTACTCTGAGATCATATTAGACAGCATGCTATTTATTAGGAACAATTAAATCTATATAGATTGTTGATATAACTCCTAATAAAATCTTGCTAGACACTTTTAAACACAAAATTTCTAATTTTTGACATTTCAAGATGATTATTGATATTTGAATCCTCTATAAACTTTCTATACTCCAGCTTACGAATAACACTTTATTATTATTATGAATATAACTTATGCATCCCACAATTGATATACCCCTGTAATCAAATCATGACCATATTTCTGTATAATGGGTGAGTAATTGAAAAATCATTTTAAGAGTTAAGACATTGGTGACAGGTTTGTACCTCAGTACAACAAAGCGACATAACTTAACTCGGTTAGAAGTGTAACCTTACTTACATATTTTAGTCAAGACAGCGGTGACAGGTCTGTACCTCAGTACAACAGAGCGACATAACTTGACTAACATTTATATTTCTTTAAGCACTTTTTTGCTTTTCTGTATATATAATTATTTTTAGATATTCTGATGAAACCAGGTCCGTACTTAGTACACTAGAGGAGTCGATCAACGTATCTTTTAAATGATTTCAATTTAAACCCCAAAATTATAGAATATGACAAGATATCATACAGAAATTAAGACTTCATAGTCATATATCAATTTATGTTCCTCATAGAATTATATTCATGTTAGATTATTACTTCTTACAATTCAAAAACTTTTGTATAGAAAGCCTATCAATACATCATATAATGAAGATGTCTAACACTTTTGTGTAAAATTAGAAAAATTAAATTTAAACAGGTTTAGTTAGGCCTATCAACATATCATAATAGTATTTAAGAATTCCATTTTTATTGCATATTTCTAACGTACTATCATCTCCCAAAATAGTAGTATCGCAAAATTTTATATAATATGACAAAATTTCGTAGTTAATTTTATAAGGATAAATAAACTTTTCGATTAAAATTTCGTAGTTAATTTTATATTTCTTTTCGATTCCCATCCCCACACTTAAATTGTGCAATGTCCTCATTGTACTGAAACGTAGAAAAAGTGAAAGAGAGTGAGAAAAGAAACTAGAACGAAAGACTCCCCTGACTGTGCAATAATGCTCTCTGGATCTGATCGGAAATATACAACAGCTCACTTTCGTAGGCAATCACGATTGCATTTAGCGTATGCAATAAGCCTTTAAACCCCTCGGTATCCCAAGTGGACGAGTTATAGTCTCGTGAGGGTTTCCAGGGAACATACCCACAAAGTTCGAAAACCTGCAAAAATAAACATACGAAAAACACATGTTTTCTCCCGAGAAGCACTTTTATTTAGTCCGTGAGTCGTTAAGCTCGACTCGTAAACTGTCGTTATTGCTCATCTTCAAAGAGGATGGTACCTTCGCCATCATCTTCCTTGGCACCGTCGTTATATTTCTTCAAACAGTGGCCGTTAACTTTAAATAGAATACCCTCAGTATTAATTAATTCAACTGTCCCATATGGAAATATCTTCATAACCGTATACGAACCGGTCCATCGTGACTTCAACTTACCTGGAAACAGAAGTAATCGAGAATTATAAAGAAGTAGTAAATCTCCTTCAACAATTGTATTATGAATCTGGATCCGTTTATCGTACCATCTTTTCGTACGCTCCTTATAAATCCTCGAGTTTTCATATGTAGTCCAGCGTAATTCGTCCAACTCATGCAGCTGCAAAAACCTGTGTTTTCCGGCGGCATCCATATCCATATTACAACTTCGCAATGCCCAATATGCTTTATGTTCCAATTCCACTGGTAAATGGCACGCCTTTCCATAAATCAAACGGAAAGGTGTACATCCAGTAGGTGTCTTGAATGCAGTACGGAAGGCCCATAAAGCATCATCCAGCTTCGTCGACCATTCCTTGCGATTATTAATGACGGAACGTTCCAGAATACGTTTTATCCCTCTATTTGTAACTTCAACCTAACCATTTGTTTGCGAATGATATGGTGTAGAGAGTCTGTGTGTAACGCCATACCTTCTCAATACCTTCTCCATTAGAGCATTACAAAAATGAGTTCCTCGATCACTGATCAAAGCTCTTGAAATGCAAAATCGTGAAAATAGTTGTTTTAGAAATTTCACAACAACTCTAGCATCATTTGTTGGTAATGCTTTGGCTTCTGCCCATTTGGATACATAGTCTACTGCCACCAAAATATATTTATTCCCATGGCTTGTCGGAAAGGGTCCCATAAAGTCGATACCTCATATATCATAAATTTCACAAACTTTTATTCCTGTTTGAGGCATCTCATCTCGTTTAGAGATATTTTCTGCGCGTTGGCAAGTATCACAGTTCCGCACAAACTCATGAGCATCCTTAAAAGTTGTTGGCCAATAAAAGCCTGAATCAAAGACCTTCTTTGCTGTATAATTAGCTCCATGATGTCCACCAACTGGTCCTTTATGGCAGTGTGCTAAAATATTAATGATTTCTGCACCATGCACGCGTCTTCTGATTATACCATCTACACAAAATCGAAACAAAAACGGATCTTCCCAAAAATAATGTTTTAAATCAGCAAAGAATTTCTTCTTTTGTTGATAGAGCATATCTTTAGGTAAAGTTTTAGTGACTAAATAATTAGCGTAATTGGCAAACCAAGGTACATCAGTATGTACTTGAATTGACATTAATTGCTCATCGGGAAATGTCTCTTGAATCACTGATTCATCTAACTTTTCTAATTCAGGATTCTCCAATCTCGATAAATGATCTGCAGCCAAGTTCTCTGCACCTTTCTTGTCTCGTATTTCAATATCAAATTCCTGCAATAATAGAATCCATCGCAGCAACCGAGGTCGTGCATCCTGTTTATTAAACAAATACTTTAAAGTAGAGTGATCAGTAAAAACAATAGTCTTAGATAAAACCAAATAAGAACGAAATTTATCAAATTAAAAGACTACTGCTAGAAGTTCCTTTTCGGTTGTTGTATAATTCTCCTGAGCATCCGTTAATGTTTTGCTTGCATAATAGATTGGTTTGAAACGCTTTTCGATTTGTAGACCAAGAACTGCTCCGACTGCGTAATCGCTTGCATCACACATTAATTCAAATGGTAAGCTCCAATCTGGACTAGTCATAATAGGGGCCGAAATTAATTTTTTCTTCAACGTGTTAAATGCTTTTAGACAAGCATCAGTAAAAATAAATTTAGCATCTTTTTCCAATAATTGGTTCATTGGTCTCGCTATTTTGAAAAAGTCTTCAATAAAATGTCTATAAAAACCTGCATGCCCTAAGAAACTCCGTACTCCCTTAAAATTCGTAGGAGGAGGTAATTTAGAAATTGCTTCTATTTTAGCTGGATCTACTTCCATCCCCACTCTTGAAATTTTGTGTCCAAGTACTATGCCCTCATGTACCATGAAATGACATTTCTCCCAATTGAGCGCCAAATTAGACACTTCACATCGCTGTAACATTTTCTTCAGATTACCTAAACATTCCATAAATGAGTCACCAAATACAGAAAAGTCATCCATGAAGATCTCCATGAAATCCTCCACCATATCGTGAAAAATAGCGATCATGCATCGTTGGAAATTTGCTGGAGCGTTGCATAATCCAAAAGGCATTCTTCTATATGCAAATGTACCAAATGGAGAGGTGAATGTCATTTTGTCTTGATCTTCTGCTGCAATTGGTATTTGAGAGTATTCTAAAAAGCCATCTAGAAAACAGTGTAACTTTTTACCAGCTAATCGTTCTATCACCTGATCAATAAATGGCAACGGAAAATGATCTTTTCTTGTGACATCATTTAATTTACGATAATCGATGCATACTCTCCGTCCTGTTACTGTTCGAGTGGGAATTAATTCATTCCTATCATTGGCCACTACTGTCATACCTCCTTTCTTTGGAACAACATGGACAGGACTCACCTACGGGCTATCCGAAATAGGATAGATTAAGCCATCATCCAGTAATTTGATTATCTCTTTCCGCACAACATCTTTTACTTTAGGGTTCAATTGTCGGAGTGGTTGCACCACATGTTTGAAATCAGCCTCCATCAAAATCTTATGAGTGCAGTATGAGGGACTGATACCCTTTATATCAGTAATCTTCCAGGCAATAGCTCGTTTATGCTCTTTAAGCACCTGCAATAAACTTTCCTTTTCTACAGGGGTTAGTTTAGAAGAAATAATGACAGGTAACTCAGACGTACCTTGGAGATAAGCATATTCTAGATGAGATGGTAACTCTTTCAGTTCCAGTTGAGGTGGTTCTTCATAAGAGGTTTTGATCCCCATAACCTCTGATTTAGAACAAGAAATTCCGCAAACTGCAATAGGTGTATGTTCTATATTTGCTGATTCGGCCTCTAATTGGTCAATCCAGCCATTGGTTGGATGCTGCTCCTTGCTTACTTTTTCTGTTGTAAACATAGCATTGACTTCTTCCAAAAGTCTATCAAACTCGGCCAAATCTTTAGTGGTGTCGAAATATCCAGACCAGCTGTCTAGTAGTTCTGGCTCCTCCTGCTCATTTCCTAACAAATTCTGAAAAAATTCGTTATCCAAGTATTCAAATGAGTTTAAATAATAGCAAGTATCATCCACATAATCAGGGAATTGCATAGACTGGTTTACATTAAAAATAACTTTTTCGTCTCCTACACGCATAGTGATTTGTCTATCATAAACATCTATTAACGTGTGTGATGTGGCTAAAAATGGTTTTCCCAAAATAATAAGAACTCTAGGATCCTCTGTCATATCCAAAATGACAAAATCACATGGGAATACAAATTTATCAACTTTTACTAACACATTTTCAACCATTCCCTTTGAATATTGGACTGATCGATCTGCTAATTCGATACACATGCGAATTGGTTTTGGTTCTCCCAATCCTAATCTGGTGTACATAGTATATGGCATGAGAGAAATACTCGCTCCTAAATCAGCTAGTGCATTATTAATAGACATGTCACCAATTAAACAAGGGATAGTAATACTCCTTGGGTCTTTTAATTTTGGCGGTAGCTTGTTTTGCATTACTGCTGAGCATCTAGCATTCATCGTTACTTTAGTCACATTATTCAGCTTGCTTTTGTTTGTCAAGAGTTCCTTCAGATACTTTGCATATTTCGCCATTTGAGCTATAGCATCCACAAATGGTATGTTGATATGCAGTTGTTTCAAATTATCCAAGAACTTGTGATAATGTTCTTCATCTTTTCCTTTCTGTAAGGCAGCTAGATAAGGTGGTGGGGGAGTATAATCCTTAATCTTTACTTCAGCCACCTGTTCAGAATTAACATTATTGTTAGTAATAATAGGAGAGTCTGAAGTTTTACCACTTCGTGTGACCACTGCCTTGGCATGTTCCCTTGGATTTGTTTTAGTAAATCCTGGTAATGTTCCTGGGAATATCTCCTGCAGAACCTTTGCAATTTGATGAACGGCCCCTTCAATTTGTTTAATAGACGCTCCTTGGTTACGAACCACAGCCTCTGATTCTTCTATTCTTTTGCTAGTAGTTGTGATGAATTTCTCGTTAGCCTCAATAAATTTACTCATCATACCTTCCATCGATCCCATCCTATCAGAAAAAGATGGGTTCTGCCCATTCTTAACGAAGTATCCGGGTGCCCGTTGTTGATATTGACCGCTGCTACCTTGATTATTTCTTCGAAAGTTATTTCCTTGAAAATCTCCATATTTAACCTCCTTTTTAGCTAGATCTATATCCCTTTCTGGACACTCTGTTCTTAGGTGATTTCCTCCGCATATCTCGCATCCAATTCGAATCGCATGAACTTGTTCATTCACTTTTTTAATATCTCGCCCCAAACTTTCTAACTTAGCTGTTATTGCTGCAAGTCCCTCACTGTCTTCACTAGATTTCTTCTTTCCTACAGAACCATCGTCCCAAAGTTGAGAGTGTTTTGCGAGTTCCTCAATTCCTTGTCGTGCTAGAGCAGGAGTTTTCTTTGGTATTGGTCCTTGTGCATCCAATTGTTGACGCGTTGCACGGTCAACACCTTTGTAAAATACCGTAATTACCTGTTGCACATTCAAATCATGTTGCGGAGACTTGTGAAACATTTCTTTATATTGTTCCCATGCTTGGAATAACGATTCATCGGATTTTTGCTTGATGTTCCTGATATCCTCAATCATCTTTGAAGTCTTGGACGGGGTACAATACATTTTCAGAAATTTAGTACGTAAATCCTCCCCTGTAGTAATTGAACCTGCTGGTTCATTATTGATCCATCTTTTAGCTCCTTCCTTTAAAGTTAAAGGGAATACTCTTAGCATAACTTGATCTCTGGTAACGTTAGGGATGTTAAACGTGTCAGCAATCTCCAAAATTTTCTCCACGTGCTCATTAGCATCTTCTTTATCTTCTCCTTTAAAAGGGTTCTCTTTAAGTTCTTTTAGAAATTGTCCCTTTAATTCAAACTCTACTTCTCTAGCTATTGCCGGACGTACTACTCCTGGACGAATATCTCCACGAGTTTGACTCGTGTAGTCCTCAATGGTCATGTTGGCTATATCTCGATCCATTGCTTGTTCTGCTTCTTGCTCTTTTTCTTCCTCAGAATCACTAGGGTATATGGTAGGTGCTCTTGAAGGTAACTGGTTATCCTCAAAGTCTGATCCTGAGTAATATCCGTATTCTGCCGTGTTAACTGGTGTGTATGGTGCACGGATATGAGAATGCAAAAATCTTTCGGGTTCTTCAAGTGGATTTACAAGATCCGGATTAGTTCTCCGGGTCATGAAACAACCTGAAAACCAAAAACAAATTCAGAAGTACTAGGAAACTAAAATGTACAAAAATTATTTTAGAAATACTTAATATATCTACAAAGTTAATAAAAAGTCCTCATTAGCTCCACTGTAAATACTCAGAAGCGGAGAAGTAGGTCAGCGCAAAGCTTATTAAAAACCCACTTCTTTCGGGAAGCAGAGCGACCCTCCTTATACCTCGGTTGTGTTGTATTAACAAGGGGTGAGCCGATTTTTCAGATGATCAACAATGTACAAAGATATCTTTTTAATAGGAAAAATACAAAAATTTAAATTTAACAAACCGCTTCCCCGGCAGCGGCGCCAAAAACTTGATGCGTGTTAAGTTGTCGTTAAAAATACAAGTTATAAATTAAAAAGGAAATACTAAAGTTAACTTAAACACAACCATGCAAGAATACCTGTTCGTATTATAGTATAGCTTTGGTAAGACCGAGTCGAACTCAGGGAATCGGTGTAAATTAAATTAATTAATTAAATCTAAATTACAAATTACAAATAGATAAGGGGTGCGTTTTAGTTCCGTACGAACGTAGATTTAATTGAAAACTAATAAAAAAAATTATAAGATAGAAAAGAAAACTAAGAATAATCAGATAGGCAAGCTTGTATTTACTTAGATTACTGATTTCTCAATTCAGGTTTCAAATATGTTTATGGATTGTTAATAATTTATTATGGTGATTTCAACTAAACTGGATAGCCTCCTGTTAAGGTTAACTGATCCCTAATAAACCTTAGCTTAATACTAGATTCTCTTGAATACATTGAGGCGTGTTATCAACATAAGATTTATGCTATTAAAACTATCAACAGATCATTGAGATTTATTTAGTGACTTTGTGTTAACGTAAGTCTATAATTATTGGTTTTCTAATTATCACACCAATGAGGTTGTATTAATTGCTATTGGTCTTAACCTATTACCGGTTACAGTCTCAAGCCACAATGAACTAATTGATCACTTAATTGCAGATAATCAATCAACTCATTCAAACGTTAGTTCTAGCATAAGTCTCTTGACCACGTTAAGTAACCATTAATAAACACACAATCAATATGGATCTTTCAAACAAACTCAATAACCATTCATAACTAAGATCAACATAAACATATAATGAAACCTTTATCTAAAAATCATTCATCTAAGTAAATACAATAAATAATTAGTTCATAATTAAAGTAAAATAGATCAAATCTAAAAACAAGTTATGACACATTGCAAATAGAAACCTAATAACCGAACCGAATCTTTATTAGGGTTGAAAACCTTCAAACCCCAGCCTTCTAGCCTGCTGATCGCCCATAAAGTGGACCTTTTAACCCTAAAACCGAATTAAGAATTACTTAATTCGTATTGTAGTTGTTTCGTATATGGTTTGGTAATGGCCCTATTTATAGATTTCTGGCTCGCGAATCCAACCGCCAGTTGGATTCTTCAGCTGCCGGCTGGATCGGAATTTTACCCATTAACCCGGATTTTGACCCGCGCGCTCGACTGCCTTCCTGATTTAGGTTCAACCGTCGGTTGAAAGCTTCAACCGCCGGCTGAACACGCGTTCCAGAATATTCTACCAGCCGGCCTGGGCTTCTTCCTGGGCCTCCTCTTTATTCTTAATCCGAATTTTCTTGTTTTAATTAGCCCAATTCCTCATATCTTTTGGCTTCTTCTTATTTTCAAGCCCAATCTTTTTGGTCTTTAATATTTTCTTTCTTCAGTCTTGGGCTCATTTTCGTTCCCTTTCTTCATTTCTTTATTTTAAATACCTTTCTGCAAATATAAACGAAATCAGTAGTATATATCAATAAATTGCAATAAAAAGGATTTAAAAATAAGGGAATATTATTATATAAATATGACATTATTTGATGTTATCATTATATAATTCAAATTGTTACACAAATTATTGATTTGTTATATGTGACTAAAAGATGCACTCACATAATATGGTCACACTTTGTGGCCACTGTTTGATTAATTCGTTGTGTGACTAAATATTGCAAAACCCCACACCAAGCTAAACTTCATGTGGCCATTGAATAAACAATAGTCACACAAAATACACGTTTACTCGACTTTAAAGAGCATATGGTCACACTTATTAACACGTTTGGTCACTTGTGGCTTACATTTATGTGACCAATCCCAAAATAAAACAATCGTTGTGTGACTAAATGTTACAAAACGTCACACAAACATAAAATTCAAGTGACCATTGGATGAACAGTAGTAACACAAAATACACGTTTACTTGACTTTAAAGATCATATGGTCACACTTATTAACACCTATGGCCACTTGTGGCTTAATTTTATGTGATCAAATTTCAAAATAAAACACTCGTTGTGTGGCTAAATGTTACAAAACGTCACACAAACATAAAATTCAAGTGGCCATTGGATGAACAATAGTCACACAAAATACACGTTTAATTGACTTTAAAGAGCATATGGTCACACTTATTAACACCTATGGCCACTTGTGGCTTAATTTTATGTGACCAAATCCCAAAATAAAACACTCGTTGTGTGACTAAATATTACAAAACGTCACACAAACATAAAATTCAAGTGGCCATTGGATGAACAATAGTCACACAAAATACACGTTTACTTGACTTTAAAGAGCATATGGTCACACTTATTAACACCTATGGCCACTTGTGGCTTAATTTTATGTGACCAAATCCCAAAATAAAACACTTGTTGTGTGACTAAATATTACAAAACGTCACACAAACATAAAATTCAAGTGACCATTGGATGAACAATAGTCACACAAAATACACGTTTACTTGACTTTAAAGAGCATATGGTCACACTTATTAACACGTTTGGTCACTTATGGCTTAATTTTATGTGACCAAATCCCAAAATAAAACACTCGTTGTGTGACTAAATGTCACAAAACGCCACACAAACTTAAATAATATACATGAAAACATGACATTTTACGTTAAATAATATATATCTAATTGCAAACACTTATTGTGGGAAGGAGAGAGTAATATATATTAAAAAATAATATAGTAATTAATCTCTAAGTATTGAATCCGGTATTAGAGATTTTAAAAACTAGAATAATGCTATATGTAGTTAAAAATATAAGAGTAACATGTGTCTAATCAATACATATTTTGACACTTGGATTACGTTATTTATCTCTCCTAATCTGCACCAATAATTTTTAAACGCTCACCCAGTATACTTTTAGGGCATAATTTTAAACATGTTGAGTTAGACATATATATCATTTTTGCAAAGGGTTTATGCTACCAAATAATAATCAAGTTTCACAACTGTTAAGATACATTCACTTATATTTTTGTTTGTCTTATTTAACCACTCAAATTATAATTAACTTTCACAACTGTTCAATTAAAGTCACTACCACTCAAGTTATAATATGTTTCACACCTATTCAATTAAAGTCATTCATATATATATTTTTTATTCTTATTCAACCACTCAAGTTTTTTAGAATGCTTTCATTATAGTCAAATTGGGTTTAACTTTGCAAATGACCAAAATATATAGAGTTGATAAAAATTTACTAGAAAAAATGCTTACATAACTAAATACGACTGATTGCATTTTTATGCCACCAATTGCTGCATTGAATTTTTATAATGTGAACTTCTTTTTCAAGATAAACTAATTTTTTAATTCTACGAACAAATAGGTATGGAGTGAATAAACTACCAAATAAATCACTCCCATGCGATGGATACTTTATATAAGACTAATAATATAAATATATCATTGTATCTATAATTTGAGGCATAAACTTTTGAGTGAACCAAATTCGACTAAAACGTTTTTTTATTAGAAAAATTAATTCTTAAACCCATATATTTACACAGTCCGTTCAATATAAAATATACATTGTTACGTTGTATGAACATTTTTTTTAAAATAGCTATTAGTTCGAATCTCAACTATGAATGTTATGTTGAAATTTGAAACACTACAAAGAATGCAAATGTATAAAAAAATTAAAAACCATAAACAACACTAAAATATGAATAATAATAATAATAATAATAATAATAATAATAAAAGAATGTCAATATGACACGAAAACAACAAATTCGGAACATTCGGTGGTTCATATGCATATGTATCTATATCTATATCTATATTATCTATTTATCTATGTGGAAAGGTTCAAACATGAGCACTTCTTATGGTGGGAACGATAGGAACGATAGGAACGAATATTTTTATTTTTAACTTTAAGATTAACTAACTTTTTAGATTAAAAAATTATATGAAAATTATAAGAATTTTATGCTCTTTAATATGAGATAAAAAATTTTAAAAACATGTGATACACATAATAAAAAATTTAGTGTGTATCACAGTATCACACATAAAAGCTATGTGATACACAACTTTAATTTGTGTATCATATATTTTTTATTTTTTTAAAATCGATCCAATACTAAAGAGGATAAAATTTTAATAATTTTGGCATTATTCTTTTGACAAAAAGTGTAGATATGTTGAAATTAAAAATGAAAAAGGTCGTTCCTACCGTTCTTACAATAAGAAATCATTCCATTTATCTATTAAAGGACAAATGTTGATGTCATAAAGCTGATTTGGCCTAATATGAGGAAGAGATCTTGATGATGTGGCTTCATGAGGTGCAAGGATTTTTCTCATTTTTCAAAGATTTTGTTACTAATCTTAAAATTAATTTGTTTTATTTACTTTAATTTGTGTGAGTTCCAATACATGCAGCAGCCCTTTGTCATGATTGCTCTTGCATGTTTGCGTACAGAGTTTTTAGCTATTTTTCACAACACACTTTCTCGAGAAGACAAGTTCTTTTCTGCTTCATCTTTTTTCAAAATTTGTAAGTTTCATCTGAAAATTTAAATATTCCCATATGCAACTATTTCATCTGATTTACTTTTAATTTCTTTTTAGTTCTTCATATTAATCTTTCTTACACTAGGTAACTTCATATCATTTTTTTTTGGAAAGAACTTGTGGTTTCTATAATTTTACTATAGATTTTTTTTCAATTACAATTGTTGATACATGTTTTGTATGTCTGTCAGTTGGTCTAGGTCTGAATAGTTTGTAATAATGTGTTCAGTGATATAAAACGTTATTTGTGTAAATATATAATTGATGTCACTGTTTAGGCGACACAGAGCTTGTGTCGCAATAGCGACACAAGGCTTGTGTCGCATAGGTCAATTTGGCGACACAGAGCTTGTGTCGCAGGTTGTTTAGAGTTTGGCTATAAATAGAGACTTACGGGTTCAGTTCTAGGGTTGACGAACCTAGAGAGTTTTCAAGCTATTTGTGAGACATTGATTGTATTTGGTTGATTCGTTGTTCTTGATATATATAAAAGCTAATCGACTAGTTTCGTGTGATTGTTAACGTGCATTGTTCAATTGATTGTATTCCGGGCTTTCAATTGTTGAATTGATTCGATTTAGATCCAGTACAAAGGGTCCAACAACAATTCTAAGTTTCTTATTATTATTACTTTCTTAACATTTGGTTTTCTACTCTATGCATGGATTATATATTTTTTTATATTTTTATTGGCTCAATCGAAGAGACTATTCATGCAGTGTACTCCATTCGAGAAGAAATAATTATTCCATCCGCATGTTTGCGTGTTCATTTAACCCTTCTATTCTGTATCTATTGTTTTTTAACTAGTATATATGTTTCAATTGATTCCCATTCCCTGATATTACAATTTCACTTTGTCACACTCCGCTAAAGCGGAAGCACGAGGTGCAACAAAAATATAAAAGTAACACCATACATAAAGTTTAGTGAAAGCATCAAAACTTTACATCAAATTCATACATCAATTCTCAAAAGATATTTTTAAATGAAATATACAGATTTCCAAAGAAATTTCATTGTTTCATAAAAGAAGGCACGATTGAAAATGCATCCATGCAAGTGCCATCTTAGAATCCATCTTACCGACGCTATCCTAGAAAGCACGATAAATAAAAAGGGTCAACTATGGCCATAGTTGGTGAGTTCACAGTTTAGAATTACAAATAATTCAAGTACAGGTTCCAATCGTAAACGAACAAAATGAAAGTATTTGGTTGCCTAGATTTTTGTTGCGAAGATGTAAGTCCGGTTGTGACGGATCGATAACGAGGTTATCTAAGGTATTAAGGTGCGGAATCCCTCAATACTAGTTATAGGATCTATAACGAATTCTTTCGTAATATATTAGCAAATCAATTGTCTAATTGCTTTGTATCGATTATAACAAGTGTTAACGATCAATACCTAGCCTTTAGAACGTGATAAGTCTCTTTGGAATCGCAGGGTCTCCGGGTAAACGAAAATGGCCGAAGTTTTTTAATATGAAAACCTAATTTTTCATATATACTCGTCTCGGTTCGCAGGCTCGTGGGCTCTGCGAACTGACTCAGTTCGCAGCCCATGTTGGCCCAGCGAACTGACTCGGTTCGCAGGCCAATCTTGTCCTGCGAACTGACTCGGTTCGCGGTCAACCTTGGTCAACATTTTTCAGCTTTTTGATATTTAACTCTAAAATGTTTACCAAGCAATATATTTCATTTACAATTCAAAACTAATGTACAAACTTAATTACAATTACTAAAAGTACAATTACAAGCTATAACAAGCTAGATCTGTTGTCACAAAACATGTCTCAACAGACTCCCCCTTGACGATAGCTCTAGCATCTTTAAGTCTTTGTCTTCAAGTTGTCTTTGATAATCACTTGTAAATATTACTACCCGCGTATATTTTCAGCTTTATGCACGTCTTAACCATTGACTGATAGTCTCGTGCAAAATCTTCCCAACCTTCAATCGCAGTGATCTTATTTTTGTGTAACATCAATAGGTCAGCCTTTGATAGGTTCATCAGATGTCGACGATCATAAATCTTTAGGATCTCTCTCTTCATCTTCAACTCCATCATCGTGTTCAACTATGGCCATAGTTGGTGAGTTCACAGTTTAGAATTACAAATAATTCAAGTACAGGTTCCAATCGTAAACGAACAAAATGAAAGTATTTGGTTGCCTAGATTTTTGTTGCGAAGATGTAAGTCCGGTTGTGACGGATCGATAACGAGGTTATCTAAGGTATTAAGGTGCGGAATCCCTCAATACTAGTTATAGGATCTATAACGAATTCTTTCGTAATATATTAGCAAATCAATTGTCTAATTGCTTTGTATCGATTATAACAAGTGTTAACGATCAATACCTAGCCTTTAGAACGTGATAAGTCTCTTTGGAATCGCAGGGTCTCCGGGTAAACGAAAATGGCCGAAGTTTTTTAATATGAAAACCTAATTTTTCATATATACTCGTCTCGGTTCGCAGGCTCGTGGGCTCTGCGAACTGACTCAGTTCGCAGCCCATGTTGGCCCAGCGAACTGACTCGGTTCGCAGGCCAATCTTGTCCTGCGAACTGACTCGGTTCGCGGTCAACCTTGGTCAACATTTTTCAGCTTTTTGATATTTAACTCTAAAATGTTTACCAAGCAATATATTTCATTTACAATTCAAAACTAATGTACAAACTTAATTACAATTACTAAAAGTACAATTACAAGCTATAACAAGCTAGATCTGTTGTCACAAAACATGTCTCAACAGACTCCCCCTTGACGATAGCTCTAGCATCTTTAAGTCTTTGTCTTCAAGTTGTCTTTGATAATCACTTGTAAATATTACTACCCGCGTATATTTTCAGCTTTATGCACGTCTTAACCATTGACTGATAGTCTCGTGCAAAATCTTCCCAACCTTCAATCGCAGTGATCTTATTTTTGTGTAACATCAATAGGTCAGCCTTTGATAGGTTCATCAGATGTCGACGATCATAAATCTTTAGGATCTCTCTCTTCATCTTCAACTTCATCATCGTGTTCGAACATGAGAACTTCCCCAGTCACAGAATCCACAGACCATCTCTTCAAATTTCCTAAGATGTCTTGAGGCATTGTCTTTAGTGGAATCTGTTGCATGCATTTCACAGCTGGATATATCTTCTTTCTACGACGCCTTCCTGTTCTTTCGCTTCTTTCTTCAAGCTTAATTGTCTTTCCGATTCTTGGCTTAATTCTTTCAAACTTCATTGACCACCCCTAAGTCTTGATAATCTTTTCGAGATATCTTCCAAATGGATCATTACTAGGGTTGTTCAATTCTAATCTAGCCAAGTCTCGAATTTCAAATCTTGGCAAAGAACTGAAGACTGCATGCTTTTTCTCAAAATATTAAACACCATCATATCTTTTTATGGCGAAGAGCTTCAGATCTGCGTCGTAGTACCAACCGATAATTCCCCTTTTTGGTACTCGCTTTCCAGTGATATCGACTTCACTAATCCCAGTCTTTACCTTTTTCATTTACTTCAAAGGTCTAAACATCAGATTATCTTTTAGTCTATCAGGAAGATCATCTTCAGAATCAGTTGTTTCATCTAGATTTTCATCTAAATCTACAACTCTTTCTCCATCTTCATCCTGAATAATGACCTTTGTCTGAGATGGGCTCACGATGTGTTCATCAATATCAACATCTGGATCTACACCTTCGTCTAGCCCAACATCAGAGATAGAAGTCCAATCTTCAGGAGGTACAAACTCTCCCTCCTCTAGATTGTAATCAACTTCTTCTTCGATTTCCATATCGGAATCGCTTTCATCATTCATATCAACAAGTGATAAACATGTCATGAATCAAATGAATAATATAAATTCTTTTATCAAGAGTTTCTTTATCATTTCTTTCACGAAATCACTATCGATTACTAATCTTATATAATTTTAACTTGTCAAGATGAATCTCAAGTCTAAATCTTATATAATTAGTCTTATATAATTAGTCTTATATCATTTTAACCTGTAACATAACATCTCAGGTCTAAATCGTATATAACTAATCCTATATTATATGAACATGAAACAAATAATAATAATTTTTAATCTAAGTCTTTCATTGATTATAAGAGTTATTACAATCAATCTAAGGATATAAAAAAAAATTATTCCGTGGTGAATTTCTCACCAACATTACTAGCACCAGCAGCAGTACCAGCACCATCACCACCAACACCACTTGTCCCAGCAGGCTCAGACTCCCCCTAAATTGTTAAAGGCTCACCGGTCGTTGAAGGACCAGTCGGCTCTCTATCTTCTGTGCATTGGGATCATCGTCTGTATCATCTCGTCTCTTCTTTCTCAGTTCATCTTCTCTGCATACCTCATTAAATAGCAAGATCTCCCCCTGAGGCGACTTGCCCTTCAATAAATTGGTGACAAGGCCTTGCAGTCGATCAAGCTATTTCTGCTGATCTTCAGACTCTCTGATTGAAAGCATATGAGACTTCAGGAGATGAGTATAAGCTTCGCCTTGTGTTGCAAGCTAATTTGCAAGAGTAGTGTAGGTTCCCTTGTCTTGGACCTAACCGGATCAACACAAACAATCGAGAGGCGGAATTCAAACGATTGTATAAAGTACGTAAAACACAAACGAATCAAATGCAAATCGAATGTATATTGATATAATAACCGATTAGCTTGATACACTGAGATGCCTTACAATATACTCTCTGAAACCCTGGATTCGTCAACCTCACAAATGAGGCCGAACTTCTCTATTTATAGTCAAAACAAAACTGACCAGCGACACAAGCTCTGTGTCGCACAGTCGACCCATGCGACACAAGCCTTGTGTCGCATAAGCGACACAGGCTCTGTGTCGCCTAAAACAAAACTTGTAATATACTAATAATAGACAAAACGTCGTAATTACATAACAAACTATTACAAGCTAAGACCAACTGACAGACATACAAATATGCACCAACAAACTCCCCCGTGTCTTCAGCTTGGTCTTTAAGATTTCTTTATTCAGCTTCAGTCTTTTAACACTTCCAGCCTGCAGGGAATGTTCCACCGGCATGTATTCCCATCTTCAAACAAATCTCAACAATCTTCTGAAATTTTAGAGCTTCTTCTTGATCAATGTCATAATGCATAATCTTGTTGACATGAAGAACTCTTAAATCATATTTTGTCAAGTTAATGAGGCTAATAGGATCGAATACACGAACGGTTGAACCTCTTAAATGTTGAGAATAGATCCACTCTCCCGGACTCCGTTCCTGATCTCTCTCGGTCAGATACTCAATCACAGCTTCACTAGTCTTCGGGTCGTACCACCAATGTCTAAATCTCTTTAACAAATTTAGTGGTAATTTTTCAAGAGGAACCGATTTCAGACTTGCAGCTGGTGGATATTTATATTTCACTATAGGCTCTTGAGTTCTTGGATCTAACTTTTTCTTGAAACGATAACGAACACCCAGCTCAGGTCTTATCCATGCATAGTGTCTGCTATAGATCTCTCTTCTAAGAACCTTTTGAATGAAAGCGCCTCGAGGATCATTTGTATTATTGACCAATTCTAATTGCGCAAGACGATTAAGTTCAATCTTCGACAAGGTGCTGATGCAATTGAATCTCGGCCGGAAGTATTGAACACCGTCCCTTCTTTTAATTAGAATGAGAGAGCTCTCAGCATCGAATTTCCAACTGTAAATCAAACCAGTGAAATCTCCTCGTATTTTGTAAGATTTGCAAGTATTAGGCGCCGCAGTCATAGTGTGATAACGTACGACAGGCTTGGACTGTGTTGTTGGCAATGATTGTGCATCTTCAGAAGAATCCGATTCAATGATGGGTGCATCTGGATCATATGGTTCTTCTGGTTGCGCTTGATCAGGCTCATGTTGTCTTTCAATAGGAGAATCTTGACGAATTGACTCTTCATATACGTCTTCATCTGAAGGGATCTCCGGTTCAGCCTCAACATCCTCAAAATCATACGATATATCATCATTATTCACCGGATTTATTAAGCTTTGTAGATATGTGATATTCGCTTCACAGTAATCTACAGCTAGTGGAACCGGTTGACCTGGAATATTTGCAGAGGATGCAAAGTAATCTAAAAGGATATTTTCATTCATAGAATCATTATTTACATCATCAGTTTGTGTTCCGGCGGAAGTCCTTTCTTTTGTTTCTATGGCACGCAGGCCTGACTCCCCCGAAACAACTGCAAGGGCTTCTAATTCTAAAAGTCTACTTTCTAATTCCGGAACCCTAGCAGCTGAAGTCTCCAATTCAGAAATTTTAGCAGCTTGAACTTCAATAACAGCAGCTTGATCAGCCAACTGCTTGTTCATTCTGTCTAGAAGAGCCATTTTATGATCCAGCGTTGGTGGTTGTGGCTGAGGAGTTGATATAGCAGCAGAAAGAACCAAGTTATCTTGAGTTCGTGGATGAGGATGGGGCTCGGAGATATCATCATCAGAGTCCTGTACGTTCCGGGACCGTTTTCCCCGGTTAGGCGGCACATGCACCCGTCCTGCCCTAATTCGGCGAAGAACACGCTCGAATATTAGAGAATTGTGGACTCGGAGGCGTTCAATGGTTTTCGGTGAAGGGACATCACCATCCGAATCCGTTGGGGTGTCATTGGGATCCCCGGATACAGTATCATCCGAGGCCGCATCAGCAGCAGTCTCGTCAACTGTTTGGAAATTATCAATATCCTGCAAAACACTATGTAATGTGTCATCTATATGTGTATACTCGGTTTGAACCGGGATATTTACAAAAACATCCTCATGTTGTGGAGGAGCAGCAGGAGTATCCAAAAAATTGTCGTCAGCTGGAGGGAGATATCCTTCATTGATGATATGTCCAAATAAAGGAACATCTTCTGGTACAGGGACACCTTTGGCGTTTTGAGCACAAATGTCAAAAATCCGTGTGTGCATCGGAGTATGACGGAAACGATGAGCAGCAATCACCGGCACCCCTGGAAGAAGATGATTGATAAGCAGCTGGATGAAACGGGGGTATAAGTTCCATCGGTTGTCCCCCGCATGGACATTTTCCACCATTGCTTTAAAAAGATAGCCCGAGAAGTTGAAGGGCTTGTTGTATACCAGAGCCAGCATGGCAGAAGCCGTAAAATGGCTCATGCCGTCAAATCCTGCCTTCCTGCTGGAGAGGCATACGATCATAATATGCATGAGGTACTTCCAGACCTTTGTGAGGTTGGCCTTCCGGTATTGATCTCGAGGGATACCCGGATAACCTAGACGGAGCATGCCGCCGTTGATAAACGTGTTAGAGAACCGAATTGGCAAATCCGGGTGATCAGCAAAACCAAAAAATTCACGTAGCAGTTGCTCCGTAATAACCATTTCTCTGTCATCTACCCTGGAAATAATACGTGTGACTGGCAGATCAGAGTTGATCACAGCTGAGTCCCAGAAGGAACCAACTTGATCCTTGTAAATAGGGGCGTTGGCGGAGATGGCAGTAAAAATGCGGGAACGGCGCAAGAAAGCAATCATCGGATTAAAAGGCGCGGCCGAATCCCGATCATCCTCGAGAAAAGCAACTATGTTGTGCCTCGGCTCCCAATCATTTACATTAACGTTGATACCTGCCATAGCTACATACACAAAAATATAGCTCGAAAAGCGTTAGCATCAATGCACGTAGACAATTATTTTTCACAAAAATGCCATCTGCGACACAAGGGTTGTGTCGCAGAGAGAATGCGACATATGAATTTGTGTCGCTAGAATACGGTGCGACATAACAGAGGGTGTCGCAGAAATCAATTTGAAACACTATGCGACAGAAGTGCTTGTGTCGCTAACAAACTGTGCGACATCAAGGGTTGTGTCGCATTTTGCAATAAATTGATTTAATTCAATCACAGCGACAGAAGGCTTATGTCGCACAACTTGTGTCGCTAAGTAAGCGACACAAAAGCTTGTGTCGCAAGACAGCAATGCAACAGACACAAGTGCGACACAAGGGCTTGTGTCGCATATTGTGTCGCAATGACGAACAGATGCAACCCAGAAAAACCAGATGATAAAATTTGGGGGTTTTTGAAATTGAGAACACCAAATGATGCGCCAATGTATGAAGAGCAGTAAACCATGAGTGTTAACATGTTAGCAACATATCCCGTGTCCAATTTGTGTCGCACTATGGACAATTTGAGAACTTTGATTTGATGTCAAATGTTTGACTCAAGAGACGATTTGTTATTATCTCAGAGACTTGGATAAGCTAAATCTAAAACAATAGATTAAAATTATACAAGAAATAAACGAAAACAAAACGTAAAATGTTTTTGGTGACGAAATTGTTTAGGTCTGCTTTAGGAATCATATCAGGATAACATGCAATTATTAGGAATAGTAAGTGTTATTTTGATTATCAGTATGTTTGTCCACTTTAAATTTACTTAGCATATTTAAATCACCTGTTATAAAGATTAGTTCAAGACGACTATTGATTTTTTATCCATCTAGACATTTGAACTTAAGTATATATGATTTTAACTCATAATGAGATGAACCACTTGTGTTATTATTAGCATGCATATTATAGTATATAAAACACATTAAAATATACATTTGAACTCAAAACATGTTAGTATTTTCTATATAGAGGGTGAAGGTATGGACGTATCTTTAGAACCAAGCTAGCGGTGAGAGGTCTGTACTTGCGTACAACAAAGTCACATAAACAGTAGTTCTGGTTGAACTAACACCAGTCTGAACACTTTAAACTAGAGGGTACAGGTCTGTACTTTCGTACAACAAAGTACCATAGTTTAACACAAACCAGTACGAGGCAATCTTTTTATAACTTTTCTTGTACATTTGTACATTATATTTTAGAATTTTGAAATGCCACGGGTACGTAATAGTTGTCTATAACTTGATATAGACTACGTACCTAAATTCTTTTCAAGAATATATTAGATGAAACCAGGTATGTATTTTCATACAACAGAGGAGACAACTAATATATTCCCCCAGATAACACCATACAAAGACCCTATATTTTAGATCATAACATGTTTATTATCCAAATATTAAGACGAAGCGTTAAAATATTTCTGACATTTTTGCCTTTATTTTGACTTAATGTCATACATATTAATATGTCGTTATATAAAATAATATGCATATTTGAAAGTTAAGCTTCTTAGTAACTTTAGAACAAATGCCTACCAATACATCATTTGATGAAGCTAATATTTATAAAAGGTATTTCAAGTATGCTAGATAAATCTACTGACACATCAAACATAACCTTAAAATTCCATTTTATGCATGTCTCCTGATGTCCTATCATTTCCCAAATTGTTTAGAGACACAATTCAACGTCTATTTTTAACAATGTTGCAACTATTGCATTTCTTTAATACTAACAAGTATAGAAGTTTGAAAGAGTCGAACATACTGTCATAGTCGAACAAAAATTCGGGCCCTGAACCTTGTGAAGGTTGAGTATAACGAAGACATGTTACCTCAAAATGTTCCTCCACTCTTTTGTTGCTTTGTTATAAACACGCTTATTAGGTGAATTATTTGAATAACCCAAGAAATAGCCTTCACTCGATTTGCTACCGAATTTAGCCACTCGTTCTTTTGTGTGCATAATCATACAAGGACACCCGAACGGCTCAAGAAACTGTAAATTTGGTTTACGGTTGTTGAAGAGCTCATAACAGGTCTTATTACGTTTCTTAACCATAGACACTCGATTTAGTATGTAGCAAGCTGTGTTGACCGCTTCTGCCCAGAACGTGATAGGCAGTTTTGAATCAGCTAACATAGTCCGAGCAGCTTCAATGAGCGTCCTGTTCTTACGTTCAGCAACTCCATTTTGTTGAGGAGTTCTAGCAGCACTGAATTGATGATCAATGCCTTTCTTTAAACATAACAGACCTAGTGTAGAGTTCTTAAATTCTGTACCGTTGTCGCTTCTTAGTTTCTTGATCTTCAAATTGCACAAATTTTCCAGCTTGTCGAACAAGTAGATAAGGATTTCAGCAGTCTCATCCTTGGAGGCCAAAAAATAAATCCAAATAAGTGACCACCAAACAGTACCATGCTCCACCTATACTTTTCTTGCTCACTGGTCCAAATAAGTCCATGTGCAGTAATTCCAATGGCTTTTCAACAGAGTTGACCAGTTTTGACTTATGGGTCTTCTTGTGCTGTTTCCCTTTTTGGCAGGGAATGCAATGGTCATTAAGCCCGAATGATTGCTTCGGTACACCACGCACAAGATCATTTTGAACCAGATAATTCATCTTACGAAAGTGCAGATGACCCATTCGTCTGTGCCACAACAAGGATTCTTTTTCATTAGCCTTAGACAGAAAACACGTTTGCTACTTTGTTTCAACAGTACGCATATCCAGAATGTATGTGTCTCTGTCTCGAGGTGCCCTCAGAAGCTCCCACTCCTCGGGAATAACAAACCCAGGCTTCAGAATGCAACACTCACTTTTCGTGAAAACAGTAGTGTATGACTTATCACAAACTTGCGATACACTAAGAAGGTTGGGTTGCAGCTGTTCTACAAAATTAACTTTTTCAAAGCTCACTCTTTCGTTTGAGAGTGTGCCTTGGCCAGAAATTACGCCTCCTTTGTCACCAGCAAAAATAACATATCCCCCATTATACGCATGAACATCGGAAAGCAGGGATATATTACCGGTCATGTGCCGCGATCAACCACTATCGATATACCATTTGCTATTTAGGACGGCTTCAGGTTGCTGCAACACCAAAAACAAAGAAGTTAATTAGTAACGGAGACCCAAGCCTTTACAGACTTGGGCACTCCAGACGCATCATCCACAATGATCACATCAGTCAAAATTTTGTTTTTAAACATATCAGAATTATTGATTGATGTGACACTGTTGGATGTAGAATCATTTGATGATTCTTTCACTTTCCAAACCTTTTTAGGTTTGGAAGGTTGCTTGTCAACAACATTGAGCTTAGTAATTGATGATTTGGTTGGCTCAACCTTGCTGAAATTCTTAGCGGGTGAGGGAGAACGTGAACCTTTAACTAAAGAATTTTTCATTTTAGAAATTTTAGGAACACCTTTCCCAGACCGCTTTTTAGCAAGCAACGGACAATCATTTATTAAATGACCTTGTTTCTTGCAGTAGAAACAAGATCTTTTCTCAACAGGTTGTTGAAATTTTGGAACAATCCTATGAGGATGGTTGAAAGAAGTATCAAAGGCACATGCACACTTATGTGAGCATGTTGAATTTGACACTTGTTTAGAGAAAACAGTGGATTTAGAAGAAGTTTGATGTTTTTTAATATTTTCTTTGATTTTCAAAATCTTCTTTTCAGGCTCAGCCTTAGCTTTGCCTTTTCCACTTAAAGCCAAGACTGAAGATTCATTAGTTATAATTACATTGTTTGGCTTTACGTTTTTCTTTTCAACCTTTGAGTACTCCTCTTCGGTTATATCCTCAATTTTAACAATCTCCTTTAAAATAACAGGAGAATCACTCGAAGCCTTGTTTACAACAGGCTCACAAACATCAGAAGGCTTAACTGACTCAGCCTTGACACAAACAGTAACTGATTCAACAGATTTAACCTCTTGAGCCTTAACAATCTCAGGCTCACTAGGTTTTGCCTTAACAGGTTCAGGCTCACTAGTGCTGGGTTGATCGGCAGTTACTTTAACTTTTTCAGCCTGAATTTTCACAGGCTTACTTATTTTGACAGGAGCAAATTTCATAGGATTTATTACCGTCTTTGAAAAATTTGGCATAAATTCAGTGATGTCATCCTTAACAGGCATGGGAAAATAATTTTTAGGAGGCAGAACTTGATGAAAGCCAAGTCCAGCCTTGCTTTTCGTATCACTTCTTTGTGCCTGAAGGATCTCATCAAAGACTAGAGAGGAAGTTGAAAAGTTAGATAATTTTCTGTTCAAATCAAGAACTTCAGCCTGAGAATCAGCAAGTTGTTTCTTTATGAAGGAAAGCATATTAACATAGCTTCCTATTTCATCTTGCTGTTCAAAATTTTTGGCTTTCAGCTCTTTCTTTTCTTCAAAAATAGCTTGTAGCTTTTTATCATAAACCTTATCATTATCTTTTAACATATTATTTGAAGCACTTAATTGTTCTATGTTAGCGATAAGACGTTCATTTTCCTCTCTTAACCTGTTCAATTGTCCTGTCAAATGAATGCATGAAATACAAGACAAAGGTTCATTATCAACCTCATGAATGTTGGCCATGAAAGCTTTGTTCAATTGGTCATCATCAGATTGTTCTGACCAGTCAAACGCTTCATCTGACAACATTAAGGCAGCCGATACCATTGCCTTTTCTTCAGCTTTAGCCTTCTCTGTAGGGTTGTTCTGAGAAGGCCTTGTAAAACCAGAGGAGGGCTGTCGTGTTTCACATTCACGAGCAAAGTGTCCATAATTGTGACACTTATAGCACTTAACCTTGCTCTTGTTGAATCCCAGACCCTTATCATTCGGGTCCTCCAGCGATCTCTTTCCTGTTTTCTTAAAATAGGTCTTGGCTCTACGAGTAAGCATAGCCAAGTTCCACCTTAAGTCCATTCGTTCCAGTTCGTCATCATCTATTTGACGAAAATCTTCCTCTGTCAAGTCCATGGAACCAGCTTTCTTGCAGAGAAAGTCATCATAGGCGGATAGCAACGCCGAAAAAAGTGCAGCATGATCTTGTGTAGCTGCAGGAATAGGCCCTTGATGAGTTGGTGGTTGAAAGTAAGAACCACCAGAAGAAGCACTTGGTTGATGACTTGAAGAGCCACCAGTTCCACCAGCCAAGAATGCTGAGCCAGATGTTCCGGTTGATGAAACATCCACTCCGTAGATCTTAAGATTTTGGACATTTGCAGTAGCTTTTGTTTCCTTCCTTTGCATGTCCAAAAGATCAGCTTCTAGCTGACCAATAAGATCATCAAGAGACATATTCAAAATGTCTGGATCCTTTTCCATCATTAAAACTCTTGTATCCCATTTATCAGGTAGAGATTCAAGAAGTTTTTTATTTATTTCGGTTTTGTCCAGAGTTATTCCCCCTTCTATTAACTCACTAACCAACTAGGAGTATCTAGAAAATAAGTCAGAAAGAGACTCCTCGTCATACTGCTTCTTGACTAAACGCAACTTATTCTGTTTATATTGTTCACTACCGCCACATCTTTTCTCAAATGCCTTCCATAAATCATACGCAATTTCCAGATGTCGAAATTGCTTGAGGATTGACGGTGGTAATGCCATGGTAATTGCAGAATGAGCGTTTTTATCATTTTCAAAGGCTTTGCGTTCCTCAGGAGTCATTGATTTAATTGGTTTTAATGGTGCAGAACCAGTATACACTCCCGGACTGACAGGACGTTCGTATCTTTCAGTCAAAGCAACCCACATCTCGGGATCATTAAAAGAAACAAACGCTTCAAAGCGTTGACGCCAATAAGCATAATCCATCCCTACAGTATACATAGGTGGTTTATTCGTACTTCCAACTTCAGAGTTTTGCTTGAGTAGATCTCCAACTCGTTGTAATGAAGAAGATGCCATTTTGATAACCTGCAAAACAAAACATACAAAGAAAAAACAAAACTGTTATGCGACACAAGGGTTGTGTCGCTAAGTCAACTGGCGACACAAAGGATGTGTCGCAAAGAGATTTGAAACAGTTAAACAGGCGACACAAGGTTTGTGTCGCAAACTTTTATGTCGCAATTTTAACTTGTGTCGCAGTCTTTGTGTCGCAACTTTCAAACTTGTGTCGCTTTCTTTGTGTCGCAAATTTTAATCCTGTGTCGCTATCTAGTGTCGCTTAAAACCTACACGCGACAGAAGATTGTGTCGCAGAAACCCTAAAAGCGACAGAGGTTTTGTGTCGCAGAAACCCTAAATGCGACAGAGGCTGTGTCGCTGCTTGTGTCGCAATGTCGAGGAGAGCTGCGGCAGAAAACCCTAAAGTTCGCAAACTTCCGTAACCCTAACGAAAAACCACGAACAATGGACGAATGTAATCACCAAAAACTTCCAGAAAATTTAGAATATTGATCCTTAACCCGAAATGCAAAGATTTTATTCCAAAAACTAGTCGATTTTAACCGAAAACACGTACTAACACGATCCGATAACACCAAATCCATAGATTATGGCTCTGATACCACTTGTAGGTTCCCTTGTCTTGGACCTAACCGGATCAACACAAACAATCGAGAGGCGGAATTCAAACGATTGTATAAAGTACGTAAAACACAAACGAATCAAATGCAAATCGAATGTATATTGATATAATAACCGATTAGCGAACGACTCTATATGAGACGTTTATAAAATAGTACAAAAGTAGTTACATTGAAATACTTTAAAAGTTTACATTAGCCTCGAGTTCGCGAAATAATATCCTGAAGATTCTAGTACATAACGAAATATTTCAAAAATAATATATGAACATCTTCATATACGTATAATGCATGCGACTCGATGTAGCTAGCAATCCTGTGGGCAATCCTACTGTTGCTGAGTACCTGAGAATACAAAGCTAAAAGGGTCAACCAAACGGTTGGTGAATCTCACAGGTTTAACAGTAAAAACATAGTTATGAAACACAAGATTTATCCGTGATTTGCAATCAAGCAAATAAAGTAAACAAAATTAATGTTTCCGAAATTGCCATGAGCCCACGGTTCGAAGCCTAACCCGTTTTGTGCCTCCCGGAGGTGTCTAATCCGAAACACCTTTATGACAAATACTAGGGTGCCCGTTTTTAACTTGGTTATAGCTAGTAACCCGGACGGGGGTGTCATTCCCATAATAGATCTATTCTCTAGCACTCGCGCCTTCGCAGTTAACGAACCATGTGTGTTGAGGACTTTTAATGGATTAAAAACAACTCATACAATCTTGTAAAAATAATCGAGTACTTGTGTTCATTAAAAACAGTTAAGCATTTGTATCTCACCCCAAAGTATATAAAACAGTAAAAGTAAAAGTGGGGCTGTAAGACTCACCTGAGATTAGTAATCAAGTATAGCAATTAGCAAGTAGATAACAAATAGCGGGTGTCTGTGTCCCGTAAGGAAACCTTCTAGCGCCCTAAACGCATTAAGTGGTGTAAGTGGATGTCTCAAAAGACCATCTATAGTGATTGTATAAGTGGAGGTTAATGTCCACTTAAGCCAATCATGTAGGTGGAGGGTTAATGTCCACCTAAGTTAGTTCACACAATTAGAAATATCCAATTGTTCAGTTATCGTTTGTGTTTAGAAAAACATGTACAGGCCGTTGGTGATATTTTGTGAAAACATAAATTTGATTAATTATGTTAAGCGACACAGAGGTTAGTGTCGCAGGTTACTGCGACACTCGAGGTAGTAGCGACATTGTCTTAGTGTCGCTAGTTTATACTGTTTGGTTTAGAGGTAGCGACACAAGGGTTGGTGTCGCTAGTTAATACTGTTTGTAGCGACACAGGAGTTTGTGTCGCAGGTTACCCCTGTTTATTTAAAATAGCGACACAGAGGTTAGTGTCGCACCCAATTTGGGCCAGGTGCGACACTAAGGTTCTGCTATGTTTTTCAAGTTCGGGAAAGTGGTCAAATGTGCTCGGTTTGACCCGAAACTTTTACATGACTCTTAAATATGTCTAAGGGTTGTAAAAATTTAGTTCTTCCATTTTTAGTAAGTTCACAAGTGTCGGTTTTTATTTTTGTGCAAAATCAGTCCACCTTTTATATTTCCAGAAAATGTATATTTTTGTTGGCTCGATTTCGAAAATCATAAGTCCGAAATAGAATACAAGAAAAATCACAAAGGTTCCCCTATGTCTTGACTACTTTCAGTAATTTTTCTAGAATTTTTAAGAAAGTCTAAGTATTTTTAAAAATTACATTTATCCACTGAGGTCAAAAAGTGACCAATCAGGACACATGCAAGAAGATTAATTTTCTGGGCAAAATCCATAGGGTTTCAGAGAAAGTGGTCAACACGAAACTTGTAGACAATAAAATTTCTAAACTTTCTGAGGTGGTTTCAGGTCGTTTGGTGCCCTGTAGCTCGAGATATGGTCAAAACCATAAGACTAAAGTTTCTGACTTTTTGGACAGGTTATACCTATGTTTTTATAAAAATCATTTCGGGTAACAAACGAACTCCAAAAATCGTGAAACTACTTGAAAATGAAAGCTAACTTCTTAAACTTAATTTTTGCCTTTTGAATTGTTCATTTTGGTCAAGTTTTGAGGGAGAAACGGCCTCTTAAAGTCAGACCATTTTTCTGATCAGCTTGCATGTGACGTTTTTGACACTTTTAACCATGAAAAACGAGTTTTATGTTATGATTTGGACATTTCCTTGTTAAGTGAACATTATAACATGTTTATAGAAGTGTTACAAGTGTTTTAGGAGAGTTTTGAAGTTATTACAATGTTTGTACAATCGAGAAGGAGGAGAAGAAGCTAGTGTGCTCGTTTTCTCGCGTTTTTCTTGAAGATCTCGGTGGCGGTTTATGGTGGCTCCTTGGTGCTTGTATGGGGGTCTTATGGTGATGTTTGGTGGCTGTGGTGGTGGTTGATGGCAGCCAAAATTCGTTGTAGAGAGAGGGGGAAGAGAGAAGGAGGAGAAAAGTGAGGGAAATGGTGATATGATGAATGAAAGGAAAGGTGGAGTGGAGTGATTAACAAAGTGGGCATGGGGAAGGGTTATTCTTGGTAAAAATGCAGATCTTTGGGGTGGGTCCCACCATGTGGGTGTGTTAATTTATTTCCCCAATTTGCGTTACGTGCGGTGCTCGTTTACCCGTTCGTTTCATCGTTCGTTTAAATGTTAAACGTTTATTAATTAAGCTTTTCGTTAACGATTTATTCGTGTGAATTTTTATTGAAGTTTTATTTAAAATACTTCATTTTAAGTTATTGGAATATAGTTCGAGTTTCGTTCGGTTGTTGTGCGCGATTTACGCGTTTTCGTCGCGTTTGTTACGTTTTAAGCAAAACGTCTAGGTTTTTTTTTTGCATATCATTATTTAATAATAATAATAATATAGGGTAAATAATTATTATTTAAACTATAAAATAGGTTTACGTTATTTATGAAAGTGTATCACCAATGCCGTATAGATTGTCGGACTCAGTCCGTTCGTTTCGCGTAATTACAGATAAACACATAATCACGTAAGTGTATGTTCAAATATACAGGTAATTACAGATATTTAGCCTAATACCAACTAAATACAAGTAATTAGGGTTTCCAGCTAGGTTTAACAATTAACCTAAAGTGTCGGGTGTCACAACTACTAATCCGGTTATCTGACCGAACGTGCCCCAAAATAAAATGCTCCATGTTCTTCAACAAACATGAGTAAAAGGCGATATTATGCACCCACGTTGAAGTGTGAGTGAGAGATGGTCCTACCCTAAATAGCATGCTACCCATAATATCTACGGCTCGTCGCTACGAGTTAATTAGTAGTGAATAAGTTGCAGGGGACTTTGAGTATAAGAAAAACCCAAGCTTAACATGTTGACATACCACAGTTTGCGTAAAAACAGTTCAAAAGCAGTTGATAGTACGTAAAAGTTCAACCAAAAGTTTAAAGTAATTGCATGATTTCAGCCCCAAAAATAGAAATTAGAAAGAGGGGACAATGAACTCACCTTGTGAGCTGGGTTAACGGATAAAGCTGTGAGAATGTTGTAGACCGAAGTGATTCTCTAACGGAGACCTAGTCCAGTAGTAAAGTGTCCATTAATGTCTAGTGATATGCTTTAATATAATAGTTTGTACAAATTGGTTACCCACTGTGTTAAATAATGAATCTGCCCAGGTTTTGTAGTTGGTTTTGTGACTCTTTTTAGCAAAGCTTTAACAGTTTCTGGGCATCTCTTGATACACCTCAAAATACTAGGTCATTGGTGTATGATTTAGGTTTTGTGTGAAAGATTAGAAAGCAAGTTATTCCCAGTTTAGAGTCACCATTTTTACGAAGAACAGATGGGGATACGGTTGTCCAAAGTTAGGAGAGGGAAAACTGCCACTGTACGGCAGCCTCACTTCTTTGTCATTCAACCCGTATTTGAAGACCCAATTCTTACTGTTTTTGCATGAAATCGATTGGGTTTGGAAGATAACATATAGAGGTAAGTTTTAGAAGGAAACTCATCACTTTTGGTGAAGTATTCATGGAGTTACAGCCTTCCAAAGTTGGCCTAAGAATCTGGACAGAAGGTTGTCCAACTCTCTTACTTTACCAAAAGTGCATATCATGAGATAAAATCCGTATGTAAATGACTTGAACAAACCTTAAGTGTGTTTTTATTTGTAAAACTTATTAATATTTCTGGTATGAAAACCCTAATGCACACATATTATCAAGAAAATGTAAAAGTAGTAGAAAATAAAATAAATGGGTTGTGCAGAATAGAATGTAAACATTCTTGCACTTTATGATTACCTCTTCGACCAGGAGTGTAGGGTTTTGGGGTGATGAAGTTCTTTCCACAGATTGAGCAGGGTTCCCGGAGTGGATGGTACTGGATGAAGATGATGAAATAACTGGGTATTCTTGTTAAAATCGTGCTTGTGTTGAGAGGGTTTGAGAGAAAGTAGATGAAAGTGTTTTGAGTGTGAATGTATGATTTCTGCTGAGGTTAACAAAAAGAATAAGGGATGGAGTGTTTAAGTTTACTATCTGGGATTTTGATTGGGTGAAGGTGGAGGTGATTTTATGGGAAGTGTAAGTTAATTGATTGGGTTTATGGGAAATAGGTTTGCTGGCCGATTTTTGAGGGAAAAGAGGTAATCATAACCCTTTTTGCGTGCACATTTAACTCTATTTCAAATCTTAAAGTTCCTTTTTACAGAATACGAATGGTTACTTATCTTTTAATATTACTTAAAAAGCTTTTATATCGGGCAGGAGGGTTTGCTGTGTGTGGGTAACACTTGATTGGTCTTAAAATCGTTTAAGCATATCTCTAACAGTAGATTGATACTAAGTTTTTCATGATTTGTTCGTGACATTAGTGCGTCAACTGTATAAACTTTGGTCTAGCAGTGGAGACTGACTAGCAGTAGTGATCGAGCTAACAGTGGAAACTGAACTAGCAGTGGAAACTGAGCTAACAGTTGTAGTAATGAAGGCAGTAGTAACTCGACTACCAGTAGAAACTCGAACAGTGGTAACCAATGGGTACAGTGCTAACAGTAGAAACAGTGGTAATCGAGCTAATCAGTGGAAACTGAAGTATGTGCTAGCAGTGGAAACGGACAATTGTACTAGCAGTGGTAACTAGCAGTAGAAACTGAGCTAACAGTGGAAATGGTGATTTGTGCTAGCAGTGTTAACTACTTAGCAGTGGTAACTGAAATGTCAAGCAGTATTAATTAATGCGGGCAGTAGAAAATTGTTACAAGCAGTGTTAACTGAGAAATGATCTTAGCAGTGGAAACGGTGACAACAGTACTAATTTGTACTAACAGTGGAAATGGTGATTTGTGCTAGTAGTGTTAACTGAAGTATTGCTCTAACAGTATTAACTTAGGAATTGTACCAGCAGTATTAACTTAACTTTGTACTGGCAGTATTAACTCGACTTTGTACTGGCAGTATTAACTTAACTTTGTACTGGCAGTATTAACTCGACTTTGTACTAGCAGTATTAACTAAGGGTTTTGTGCTAACAGTATTAATTGAAGTATTTCTCAAACAGTATTAACTTAGGAATTGTACCAGCAGTATTAACTTAAATTCTTAAGAAGGTCAGGTCCAGATTTAGGTGGAGATTGAGTTAAGTATTAACCTGATATTTTTTATGGTTGTTACAGTATCTCCCTGTTGAAAAGAATTTTGTCCTGAAATTCAATTTGTTCCATTGGTTGCCAAAGTGCTAGGAAATAAATGTGGGTATTTGTGTCGAATATGGTCTTCGCGTTCCCAAGTAAATTCAGGACCTCGACGTCAATTCCACCTAACCTTTACAATGGGTATCTTACTTCGTTTTAAACTTTTGACCTCACGGTCCATGATTTCAAGTGGCTCTTCTACGAAGTTTAGATTGTCATCTATTTGGGTATCATCGAGAGGGACAATTAGTGTTTCGTCGGCTAGACATTTCTTTAGATTGGAAACATGGAATGTGTTATGTATGTTGCTAAGTTCCTGGGGTAGTTTTAGTCGGTACGCGACCGGACCAATCCTTTCTATTATCTCATGTCGCACCCCCAAGACACGTGGCAGCGGAAGGTAGGGTGTTGCGTTGGGGGCGCCGACCAAATCAAATATCACAACACAAGAATTACAACAAACGACCTCTATATAAGACGTTTCAAAAATCATTACATTACATAATTAAAATGTTTACATAAGTTTTGCCAAATGTAGAGTACGCATCTAGTACAAGATTTCAACATAATATAATGCAAGTTAATCTTTGATGTTTGTGAAAAGTATGCGACTCGAGCTACTCCCTCCAAGAGCAAGCCTACTGTGGTTGGTTCCCTGAGAAATACATACTAAAAGGTCAACATAAAGTTGGTGAGTTCATAGGTTTGTAAACAGTTGATATAACATCGTATGGAACACAAGATTTGTTGTTTGTATCATTCAACAATGATAGGTAATGTATTACAAAAATGTAAAATAGTGTATATTGTTGTCATGAGCTCATAGTTCGAGCTTAACTGTGGTGTCGGGTCACAATCAAGTGCAACGATCGGGGTTCCTCCCAGCGAGTGCCTAATCCAACACTCGTAAGAACAAATGGTAATGCGCCCGTTTGACAAGTTAGCGCTACTAACCCGGACGGGGGGAGTCAATCCCAAATAGTACTATTCATTAACATTCACGCTATAACGATACTAACAAACTATGACGTGGGGGACTTCAGGATTAGTAAAATAACTCATGCAACCAATATATCGAGTTTTGTACTTGTGTTCACATGAAAATAGCGGTATGAAAGCAGTTGTATGTATTCTCACCCCAGTTAGAAATAGTAAAAAGGGGCTATGAAACTCACCTGATATTAGCAAGCAAGTAGCAAATAGTAAGCAAAGCGTGTTTTCTGAATGCAACCTTCTAACGTCCTAAACGTGTTTTCTGAATGCAACCTTCTAACGTCCTAAGCGTGTTTTCTGAATGCAACCTTCTAACGTCCTAAACGCAAATACAGCTCTTGATTAATCATGTTACGCGTATCTCTACTTTCCAGTTGTGGGTAATTGATCAGTGTGGCAAGGGCGAAGCCCATTAATGACGGGGGTCCGGGGGCAGCGCCCCTGGTAGCGGGGTCCAAGGGGTGGCAACCCCTGGCGGGGTCCAAGGGGCAGAGCCCCTGGCTGGGGTGGAGCTTGGAAAATTTTTATTTATGCTTATATTGCTTTAAGGAAAACGTATCGATTTTTGTGTTTTTAGCGACACTGGGCTAGTGTCGCCATTGTGTGACACTAGGGTATTATGCGACACTAAGGGTTTATGCGACACTAAGGGTTTATGCGACACAAAGGCTTGTGTCGCTAATGTGACGATTCGGTTTATAGCGACACAAAAGCTTGTGTCGCTAATGTGACGATTCGGTTTATAGCGACACAAAAGCTTGTGTCGCTAATGTGACGATTCGGTTTATAGCGACACAAAGGCTTGTGTCGCAGACTTCTGGGCTTCTGCGACACAAGGCCTGTAACAGGTCGGTTTTTGTGCATTTAATTTCGGGTTCCAAATGTTCAAATAAAAATTCAAGAAAAATATATGTTGTTCCTTAGTATGCTAGCTTTCTAAATTAATTTTTCCAGAATTTTTGGGTACTTCTAAGTATTTTTAACAATTCCGTTTGTTCACTAAGGTCAGAAAGTGACCAATCCGGATACATGCAACAAGATCGGATTTCTGGGCAAAATCTACAAATTTCCAGAAAACGTTATCTAAACGACATTTTTACCTAACAAAATTTGTGAACTTTTGGCGGTGGTTTCAGGTCATTTGGGGTGTATATCTCGAGTTATAATTAAAATAAGAGAGGTGAAATTTTTGTCCTTTTTGACAGCCCGGACACATGTTTTTGTAAACATCATTTCGGGTATCAAACGGGCTCCAAAAGTTATGAAACCACTTGAAATTGAAAGCTAACTTCTTAAACTTAATTTTTGCCTTTTGAATCGTCCATTTTGGTCAAGTTTTGAGGGAGAAACGGCCTCTCAAAGTCGAGCTACTTTTCTGCCTGAAAATGCATGTTTTGTTCTTGAATATTTTAAGCCATCAAAAACGTTTTTATGATATATTTTGGACATTTCTTTGTTATATGAACCTTGAAACATGTTATTAGAGTAATTTAGATGTTGGATAAGTTTTTCTTACAATGAAAATGGAAGGAAAAAGGAATGAGATGTTGTAAAGCTTTAATTCCTTGAAAATTTTGAAGTTCTTGAGTTATGGTTGTATGGTGGTTTGTGGTGGTCAACGGCGGCTCGTGGTGGTCAATGGTGGTTGTAGGGTGGTGGTGGTGGCTGATCTTGGTCAGATTGTAGAGAGAGAGTAGAGAGATTTTGGGAGAGAAATTGGGAGTTTGTGTGTGTGTTTGTGTGAGAAATGAAAGAAAAATGGGAATAAATAAGGTGGGCCCTGGGGCTGCCTTCTTGGGCCGATTTGGGCCTCTTGGGCCGACCTTGGGCTCAGTTGGGGAGGCCCAATTGGGTCCTTGGGCTTGCACATTTGCTTTCTCAAGCCCGCGTTACGTTATTCGGTTGGTAAAACGTTATTCGTGTTAAATCGCCTAACGTTTCTTTGAGTTGTTTTTAACTAACGATTTGGATTGGGTTATTTTCGATTGAAGTATAATTAAAATACTTTATTTTGAGTTAGTAAAGTATTTATCGACCTTTGTTTGGTTGCCGAATTCGATTCGCGCGTTTTCGTTTTGTTTGTCACGTTTTATGCACAACGTCTAGTTTTTCGCGTATTATCATTAATAATAATAATATAGTGTAAATAACTATTATTTTAATTATAAAATAGATTTACATTATTTATGAAAAATTATCACCAACGCCGCATGTAGTGTCGGACTCCGTCCGATCGTTTTGCGCAATTATAGATAAACACATAATCACGTAAGTGTATATTCAAATATACAGGTAATTACAGATATTTAGCCTAATACAAACTAAATACAAGTAATTAGGGTTTCTAGTTAGGTTTAACAATTAACCTAAAGTGTCGGGTGTCACATCTCAAAAGGTCCAACATACCTTGGGTTAAGTTTGCCTCGCTTTCCAAAGCGGATCATGCCCTTCCAGGGTGACACTTTCAAAAGTACTTTGTCGCCGACTTGAAATTCTAAAGGTTTCCTACGGTTATCAGCGTAGCTTTTCTGCCTACTCCTGGCAGTCCTCAATTTTTCCCTGATGATAGTGATTTTATCAGTTGTCTCTTGAATAACATCGGGTGTGATTAGCTGCCTATCACCGGTTTCTAACCAACAAAGTGGTGATCGACACTTACGACCATATAACGCCTCGAAGGGTGCACAGCCTATGCTCGTGTGGTGACTGTTGTTGTAGGAAAACTCCACTAATGGCAAGTGAGTATCCCAGCTGCCTTTAAACTCTATGACACAGGCTCTTAACATGTCTTCTAATGTTTGGATAGTTCGCTCACTTTGGCCATCGGTTTGTGGATGGTAGGCGGTGCTCAAATTTAGTTGGGTGCCTAGAGCCTTTTGAAGTTGTTGCCATAAGCGTGACGTGAATCGGCTATCTCTATCGGAAATGATGGAGAGTGGTATTCCATGACGTACAACGTTTTCGTCGATATAGATTTGAGCGAGTTTGTCCATCTTGTAATTTTCTCGGATAGGAATAAAGTGTGCTGATTTTGTTAATCTGTCCACTATGACCCATATAGAGTCATGTCCTCTTGCCGTTCGTGGCAATTTCGTGACGAAATCCATTGATATTTGTTCCCATTTCCATTGTGGGATTTCCGGTTGTTGCAACAATCCTGATGGCTTCTGGTACTCTGCCTTGACTTTGGAGCAAGTCAAGCATTTTCCCACGAATACCGCAATATCCTTTTTCATTCCTGGCCACCAATAGAATTCCCTTAAGTCCTTGTACATTTTATCAGCTCCGGGGTGAATTGAATACTTGGATCTATGGGCCTCTTCAAGAATGATTTTTCTCAGTTCATTGATATTCGGAATCCAAACTCTTTCCTTGAAATACCGAACTCCATCGGACTTCAATTCAAATCTTTGATCTAGGTTATGCAAGGTTTCATTCTTTATGTTCTCCGGTCTCATAGCTTCATCTTAAGCTTCCAAGATTCGAGTTTTCAGACTCGTCTGAACTTGTATTCCCAATGCTCGCACTCGCGAGGGTCTTAACTTTTCCTTCCTACTTAATGCATCCGCTACGACGTTAGCCTTGCCTGGATGATACTTGATGTCACAATCTTAATCACCTAGCAGTTCTACCCACCTTCTCTGTCTCATGTTGAGCATCTTCTGATCGAGGATATGTTGAAGACTCTTGTGGTCGGTGAAGATGGTGCACTTTGTGCCATACAGATAGTGTCTCCAAATTTTAAGAGCGAACACCACCGCTCCTAACTCTAAGTCATGTGTCGTATAATTCTTCTCATGCTCCTTTAGTTGTCTCGATGCGTAGGCAATCACCTTATTCCTTTGCATTAGCACGCAGCCCATTCCTTGGTGGGATGCGTCACAGTATACGACAAAATCTTCCGTTCCTTCCGGTAAAGCTAAGATGGGCGCGTTACACAGCCTACTCTTCAGAGTTTGAAACGCTTCCTCTTATTCCTTTCCCCAAACAAACTCCTTGGCTTTCTGGGTCAGCTCGGTCAATGGCTTAGCGATCCTTGAGAAATTCTTAATAAACCTTCGGTAGTAACCGGCTAATCCTAAAAATTGACGTATCTCTGTAGGGGTTCTCGGAGCTTCCCATTTCTTGATAGCCTCGACTTTGGCTGGGTCAACATGTATTCCCTCCTTGTCGACTACGTGACCAAGGAAGTGCACTTCTCGAAGCCAAAATTCTCATTTTGAAAACTTGGCATACAGCTTTTGCTCCTTTAGTAATTTCAATATTATTTCCAAGTGTCGCTCATGGTCCTCCTTGCTTTTGGAGTAAATCAGTATATCGTCGATGAACACAATTACGAACTTGTCTAGATATGGGCGACACACCCTATTCATCAAATCCATGAATACTGCGGGTGCGTTGGTTAGCCCAAACGGCATTACCAAGAACTCATAATGCCCATATCGCGTCCTAAAGGCCGTCTTTGAGATGTCCTCTTCACGGACTCTCAATTGGTGGTATCCTGAACGAAGATCGATTTTTGAAAAGTACGATGCGCCTTGCAATTGGTCAAATAAATCGTCGATTCGGGGTAGAAGGTATCGGTTCTTTATGGTTAACTTGTTCAACTCTCTATAGTCTATGCACATACGGAACGATCCGTCTTTCTTCTTTACGAAGAGGACTGGGGCTCCCCAGGGCGATGAGCTTGGACGAATTAGTCCATGACTCAGAAGCTCTTGCAGTTGACTTGACAATTCCTGCATCTCGGACGGTGCCAGACGATACGGTGTCCTTGCTACGGGCGCTGCTCCGGGAATTAGGTCGATTTGGAATTCAACTGGCCTAGGTGGGGGAAGTCCAGGTAGGTTATTTGGGAAAACATCAGGGTGATTTCTAACAATAGGAATGTCTTGAGTACGCTTCTCCTCCGGCCTTTTGTCAACCACATGTGCCAGGAATGCGAAGCATTGCTTCCCCAGGTACTTATGCATTTGCCTAGCTGACACCATATTCAGTTTCTTGCCGGGTTTATCCCCTTGTATGACAAAGGTTTCGTTGTCGGAGAGAGGTATCCGAACAACCTTATCAAAGCATCCTATTTCCGCTCGGACTTTTGTCAACCAGTCCATTCCCACAATCACATCAAAGCTCTTTAGCTCAATCGGTATTAAGTCAATGTTAAACATCCTACCAGCTAGGTTCAAGGTACAGTTGGGTACTATGTCCCTAGCTTCGAACTCATGACCGTTAGCGTATTCGATAGTAAAGGTTTCACTCAATGGCATAGATTCTAATTCGATTAATGGTCGGAATTCTAGTGAAACAAAACTTCTCTCGGCTCCCGAATCAAATAATACGGATGCGTAGTGATTGTTTAAGAGAAACGCACCTGTTACAGCGTTTGGATCCTGTCGTGCTTCTTCAGCTCCGATGACCAATGCTCGGCCCCTCGCTGGCCCCCTCTGATTCCCAACGTTGTTGTCAGGGGTCCTGTTCAATCGTGGGCAGGCGTTCCTCAGATGATCCTGGCTTCCGCATTCGTAGCATAACGCTTTCAGACGGTCGTTCACGTTCCCAGCTCTGCAATACTTGCCGGTGTGGCCCACCTGATTGCATTTATCACACACTGGACAATTTCCAGCATGGTGAAATTTGCATTTATTGCAATTTGGGTGAGGACCACTGTATTGCTTCGGTCCTTGAGTCGCAATGCCAAAATTTCTTGCCACCATTGGCTTCTTGTTGGCATATCCTCCACCTCTTTGCCTTGATTGGTCATCCATCTTCCGTTTACCAGAGTCGTTCCTTTTCGACGATCCACCTGACCGGACCACATCATTGGTCAGGCGGTTGGCCATCACTACTGCGGCCTGTATGGTTGCCGGGTTCGCCGCGGTCACCATTCCCCGGATTTCAGGTACTAATCCCCAAATGTACCTATCGATCCTTTTCTCCTCTGGATTCACCATGTGAGGCACTAGTCTTGCAAGTTCATGGAATCGGGCGGTGTATTTATCAATGTCCGTTCCGACCATGGAGTGATTCCAGAACTCGGACTCAAGTTTCTGGAGTGCGTCCTTCGGACAATACTCCTCGGTTAATAACTTTTTGAACTCCTCCCAGGTGAGGTTGTATGAGGCTTCACGGCCTCGGCACTGAATCTGGTTGTTCCACCAGGTCAATGCCCTTCCTTGGAGCATGCAAGTAGCATACTCGACTTGATTTTCACTTGCGCATTTGCTAATATGGAGTACGGACTCCATGCTCTCGATCCATGACAGCAGTCCGACCGCGCCCTCTGTTCCTTGGAACTCCTTGGGTCGGCAAGACATGAAAGTCTTGTAGCTGCACCCTGGATTGCTGTTGGTGGGAAGTGCTACTGGATTTGCTTGCGTGGCATTCAAGCTTGCGGTGATTTGTGCCACGAGGTTCGGCAAAGCCGCGTTGAGTTGTTGGGCGATTTGGTCAGCCATTTCGTTGGTGTTTCTCCTAGGAGGCATGATTCTACGATATTCACAAAGTTTTGTTTTCAGAATTTTATACGTTTTTAACTTTGGTTGTAGTCAAGAACTTTTCGCGCATTCGAGATTTGTAATGTACGGTCATAATAGGTGTGCGAAGCAAATATGAGTGTATAAAAAGTTTGATTAAGCAGGTATTCATTCCCTTGGAAAAATAGATAATACCAAAAGTACACAATTCGCAACTTAATAGATCAAAAGACAACAGTTTTCATTCCAAACTTAAGTGTAAGTCCTAAAACAAAGTCATCACAACAAGCCACGTGAGTACAACAAATACCAATAGACCCAATCCTATGCAAGCCCATACTAGGTTTCTGGTGGTTCTCCTAGTCATTTCCGCATATACCCCAGCCCTAACCGCCTGGTGGGACAATCCTTCTAACAATTCGGACATTTCGTACAAGAGTTGTCCTTGGTGATCAATCCTTTCCCGACAGTGGTGTAGCTCATTGGTCATTAAGTACATCCTCCTTAACTCTTCGGCGGTCATTCCTGCTCTATGACCTGCCGGCATTCCCATAACAGTACGGGATGACGATGCCTCTACTGGTCGGGATATGACAGGGTTGACATAGTCATTCATCCTTTCCTGCCATGTGTATCTATCGGTGACTCGGGCTGGGGCAGGGTTAGGCTGGTTGCCAAGATGGTATTCCTGTGGGGGTGCTCTTAGGGAGTCTCCAACGGGGTTAGCAACCCTCATTCTCGCAGTGTGTCTAACACGCGGACTCGATTGGGCTGGTTGTGATGGGATAGGTGCTGGTGATGCTCTAAGGGCAGGTGTGATTCCCTCACTACTTGCTCCTTGGTCGGTGCTAGTGTCCATGGTTGGTTCCTCAGAACTAGTTGGGATATTCCTAGGACGACTTGTGATGTAACCCGATGCATCAGCCGAGTAGGGAGTACGAGTGGATGATGAATGAGACATGGTAAGACTGAAAATGAAAGTGTGTTAGGTTGCTAATAACAATGAATGGATCATATGATATGTGAAGCACATGCATGGTAAGGATAAACATTAACATTAACCCATGGATAACTATCCCAAGTTTCTCACTACTTTTCCCGAATTAGGCATAGGTGATCAGGGTATGTTTAATTGAGGCTAAATAATGAAATGCTTGTATTAGTTACACAAGTGTAATATGTTTTATAAAGGTGTTGTTTTAAATAAAAAGAATTTTGGTTATAGTTTGGTTCTATTTTTGAAAAACCGGTATTCTCTATAACCTTTGGCTCTGATACCACTTCTGTCACACCCCGCTAAAGCGGAAACACGAGGTGTCACAGCTAATGATTTCACAACACAAAGATATAGCAACCATACCATTTAAATTAAGATAAAACAGCCTTGGAGGCATCAACAATACATCAAATTGTTCAAGTATACGGCATTATTACAAATATATTACAAAAATTTAGTTCAAAGTCCGTTTAAATGGCTTGGTCGACATAATCCCATGCATTAGCCCACATATGATCCGTGCTTACCGACGTTCTCCTGAAAAGCATGCCAAAACAAAATGGTCAACTATGGCCATAGTTGGTGAGTTCAAGGTTTGAAACAATTAAACCAAAAGTGTGTCCAATCGTGGACATAAGTATGGGTATAGCCGTCCGATTCGGGGACGCTATCATCCATGTGTTTGTCCAATCGGGACAGTTATAACAAGCATTTGGTTGATAAAGTTGCTGTAAATAAACATGTGGTAATAAAGAGAGAAATGTATAAGCCTTGAGACCACTACTGTCACACCCCCTGATTTGTACAGCGGAAGCGGTTCGGGTCGGGGGGTGACTAATCAAGTAATCACAACACAAAGGTAAAAGCGAACGACTCTATATGAGACGTTTATAAAATAGTACAAAAGTAGTTACATTGAAATACTTTAAAAGTTTACATTAGCCTCGAGTTCGCGAAATAATATCCTGAAGATTCTAGTACATAACGAAATATTTCAAAAATAATATATGAACATCTTCATATACGTATAATGCATGCGACTCGATGTAGCTAGCAATCCTGTGGGCAATCCTACTGTTGCTGAGTACCTGAGAATACAAAGCTAAAAGGGTCAACCAAACGGTTGGTGAATCTCACAGGTTTAACAGTAAAAACATAGTTATGAAACACAAGATTTATCCGTGATTTGCAATCAAGCAAATAAAGTAAACAAAATTAATGTTTCCGAAATTGCCATGAGCCCACGGTTCGAAGCCTAACCCGTTTTGTGCCTCCCGGAGGTGTCTAATCCGAAACACCTTTATGACAAATACTAGGGTGCCCGTTTTTAACTTGGTTATAGCTAGTAACCCGGACGGGGGTGTCATTCCCATAATAGATCTATTCTCTAGCACTCGCGCCTTCGCAGTTAACGAACCATGTGTGTTGAGGACTTTTAATGGATTAAAAACAACTCATACAATCTTGTAAAAATAATCGAGTACTTGTGTTCATTAAAAACAGTTAAGCATTTGTATCTCACCCCAAAGTATATAAAACAGTAAAAGTAAAAGTGGGGCTGTAAGACTCACCTGAGATTAGTAATCAAGTATAGCAATTAGCAAGTAGATAACAAATAGCGGGTGTCTGTGTCCCGTAAGGAAACCTTCTAGCGCCCTAAACGCATTAAGTGGTGTAAGTGGATGTCTCAAAAGACCATCTATAGTGATTGTATAAGTGGAGGTTAATGTCCACTTAAGCCAATCATGTAGGTGGAGGGTTAATGTCCACCTAAGTTAGTTCACACAATTAGAAATATCCAATTGTTCAGTTATCGTTTGTGTTTAGAAAAACATGTACAGGCCGTTGGTGATATTTTGTGAAAATATAAATTTGATTAATTATGTTAAGCGACACAGAGGTTAGTGTCGCAGGTTACTGCGACACTCGAGGTAGTAGCGACATTGTCTTAGTGTCGCTTGTTTATACTGTTTGGTTTAGAGGTAGCGACACAAGGGTTGGTGTCGCTAGTTTCCACTGTTTTATAGATAGCGACACAAGGGTTGGTGTCACTAGTTAATACTGTTTGTAGCGACACAGGAGTTTGTGTCGCAGGTTACCCCTGTTTGTTTAAAATAGCGACACAGAGGTTAGTGTCGCACCCAATTTGGGCCAGGTGCGACACTAAGGTTCTGCTATGTTTTTCAAGTTCGGGAAAGTGGTCAAATGTGCTCGGTTTGACCCGAAACTTTTACATGACTCTTAAATATGTCTAAGGGTTGTAAAAATTTAGTTCTTCCATTTTTAGTAAGTTCACAAGTGTCGGTTTTTATTTTTGTGCAAAATCAGTCCACCTTTTATATTTCCAGAAAATGTACATTTTTGTTCGCTCGATTTCGAAAATCATAAGTCCGAAATAGAATACAAGAAAAATCACAGAGGTTCCCCTATGTCTTGACTACTTTCAGTAATTTTTCTAGAATTTTTAAGAAAGTCTAAGTTTTTTTAAAAATTACATTTATCCACTGAGGTCAAAAAGTGACCAATCAGGACACATGCAAGAAGATTAATTTTCTGGGAAAAATCCATAGTGTTTCAGAGAAAGTGGTCAACACGAAACTTGTAGCCAATAAAATTTCTAAACTTTCTGAGGTGGTTTCAGGTCGTTTGGTGCCCTGTAGCTCGAGATATGGTCAAAACCATAAGACTAAAGTTTCTGACTTTTTGGACAGGTTATACCTATGTTTTTATAAAAATCATTTCGGGTAACAGACGAACTCCAAAAATCGTGAAACCACTTGAAAATGAAAGATAACTTCTTAAACTTAATTTTTCCCTTTTGAATCGTTCATTTTGGTCAAGTTTTGAGGGAGAAACAGCCTCTCAAAGTCAGACCATTTTTCTGATCACCTTGCATGTGACGTTTTTGACACTTTTAACCATGAAAAACGAGTTTTATGTTATGATTTGGACATTTCCTTGTTAAGTGAACATTATAACATGTTTATAGAAGTGTTACAAGTGTTTTAGAAGAGTTTTGAAGTTCTTACAATGTTTGTACAATCGAGAAGGAGGAGAAGAAGCTAGTGTGCTCGTTTTCTCGCGTTTTTCTTGAAGATCTCGGTGGCGGTTTATGGTGGCTCCTTGGTGCTTGTATGGGGGTCTTATGGTGATGTTTGGTGGCTGTGGTGGTGGTTGATGGCAGCCAAAATTCGTTGTAGAGAGAGGGGGAAGAGAGAAGGAGGAGAAAAGTGAGGGAAATGGTGATATGATGAATGAAAGGAAAGGTGGAGTGGAGTGATTAACAAAGTGGGCATGGGGAAGGGTTATTCTTGGTAAAAATGCAGATCTTTGGGGTGGGTCCCACCATGTGGGTGTGTTAATTTATTTCCCCAATTTGCATTACGTGCGGTGCTCGTTTACCCGTTCGTTTCATCGTTCGTTTAAATGTTAAACGTTTATTAATTAAGCTTTTCGTTAACGATTTATTCGTGTGAATTTTTATTGAAGTTTTATTTAAAATACTTTGTTGGGAAAAACAATGATCAAACCTAAGTTATAAATCTGATGAGTCAAAATCTATCTCAGTTGTATTCAGGAAAAACTTAGTGAATTCCTGAGTCTGTGGTTCTGAGTCTGTGCCACACAGACTGAAGAATTGTTTCTGAGTCTGTGCTGCACAGACTGAAGAAATCCCACAGACTGAAAGCCGTGCTCTACTTGAAGACTTATGGATTCATCATCTGAAGAATGAAGATTGAAGACAAAAGACTTCACAGACTAAAGATCACAGACTGATGATCACAGATTGAAGATCACAGACTGAGAGCACAGACTGAAGAGCACAGATTGAAGAATGAAAGTACAAGTGTACAGAAGATATTCTTCTTTCCTTAGGCTAGATACAACTGATAAGATGTTTGAGATAGGTCAAACATCTAACAAAGGTTTTCTTCTCAGCAAAGAAACCTTTTACCTTTTTGCTTTTTCTGTTTCCAAGAAAAGCAAAAAAGGGTGGCGTGCAAAGTTGCCCAAGATGCATCTGTTATCCCTTGGACAATTATGCAAGCTGGATAATATAGAGTTACACCCAACTCTATAAATAGCAGTTCAAAAAGCACTGCTATGAATCCAAGAAATTTAAGAGAATTAGTATACTAGACCTTTGAGCTTAGGCTAAAGCATTACCACACTTACTGTGAAGTTTGTAGTGATAACTGTATCTTTGTATACTACTTGGATCGTATTCAAACCATCTGTGTGGGTTTGAATACCTTGTCATCTTTGTGAGACAAACAATTTATTGTGAATAATACTTTGATTCATAATAAACTCTGTATTAAAATTAATCTTGTTTTCCGCCTAGATTAATTTAAACTTGTTTGATATAAAACTTGGATATAAACTAACACGTTGAGATAACTGTTATTTAATATGTATCTAAGTTTTGGGAACCTTGTGACCCAACAACTGGTATCAGAGCAAATAAAGATTTAATCTTTAACGATCAAAGGAACCCAGTTTATCAAACAATCATCTAAACCCATTTTTCTCTACATTTTCTACTTTGAAAAATGACTTCCTCTATTGCTATGGCTGGGAAGGGAATTCCAATCTTCAATGGTGTAAATTTTACCCACTGGAAATTGAAAGCTGAATGGTTTCTTGCTAGCATTCATGATGAAATGCTTAGAGTCATTCAGGAAGGACCTATTATTCCTGGCAGAATAGTTCCTGCTACTTTAGATGCAAATGGTACTATTTTGACACCTGAAAAATTTGTTGAGGCTGCCAAAAGTACCTGGACTGATCTAGACAGGCAACTATATGCATTAGATTTTAAGGCCAAGTCCATACTGGGCAATGCAGTTACTGAGCCTATCTTTGCTAAGATATCTGGCTGCAAAACTGCTAAAGCCATATGGGATATGCTAACTGACCAATATGATGGTGTAAGCTTAGTACAATCCCAAAAGAAGAAGAATCTCATAAGAAATTATGAGAACTTCTCTGCTGGTCAAGGAGAGTCATTAACTGATATTCATACCAGATTTCAGATCTTAATCAATGATCTTGAAAGGTATAATATCATCAAAGGACAGTTTGAAATCTGTGCAAAATTTGTTGATGTCATTCCAAACACTTTTTCTGAAGTTATCACTTCATTAATTGTAAGTGAAAAATTGGAGACATATGATCTCTCTGGCTTGTTTGGACTTCTACTAAACTTTGAAGAAACCAAAGCCAGAAAGGATCTAAATGCCAAAAGGATTGCAAAAGATCCATCTGCTGCCCTTGTTGCAACAACAAGGCAAAATAGAGAACTTTTCTCTAGAGCAGATTACCATCTTACTCTTACAGACTCAGAATCAGATGATGAAACTGAGTCTCTAGAAGCTGAAATGGCATTGCTAGCCCAAAGGTTAGAAAAGGCAAGATTCAAAGGTTCAAAAGGAAGGCCAACTTTTGATCCTAAGAAAGCTACTTGCTATAAATGTGGGCAAGTTGGTCATATTTGTTCTGACTGCAGAGTGAAGATTGCAGAATCTTCAAGTTCTGATAAGTGGGAAGAAAAGGCCAAGAAGTACAAGAAAAAGTACTTCAACTCCAAGAAAATTGGAGAGAAACAACAACCAAAGAAACTAGAGAAAGCTTTGGTTGTTGAACAATGGATAGATGAAGAATCTTCATCATCTGAGGATGATGAAGATATGTGCTTAATGGCTATCACAGAGAGCCAGTTTGACAAAGATGTTAAATTTGCAGAAAAGGCATGTGTTCATCCAGATTGGGACAGAGGATCTGCTTACAATGTAAATGATTTTAAACTTTACTATAGTGATGCAGAAAAACAGAAAATGTTTGAACACATTTATGTAGATTTTTTGAAAAGACTTGAGGAAATACAAGATTTAAAAACCAAACTCAGTCAAGTTCAAAAAGATCTACAATCAAAAGTGAATGAAATAAACCAAAATAAACAGTACAAACTGGAGCTTGATGCTCAATATGACCTTCTCAAAAAGATCATGCTGGAAAAAGAAGCTTATAAAAACAAAGCTGATCATTATGAAAGGATCTGTAAATCTTGGTGTATTTCATCACTTAAAAATGTGGACTGTTTATCCAAACAGATTCCAGCTCAGATACAAGCGGTCATAGGTGACGAGTTTGATCTTAAAAGTCACATAAATTCAGAAATAAACTCAAAACCTACTATATTTGTACCTGAGATTTTACCTCATACTTTTAGTCATACTGTGGGAGACAAAGTTATATTGACAAATGCTTTTGTTAGACCAAAAATAGTTACTAAAGAACTAGTATATGAGACAGAGCCAGACTCTGAAGACACAGACTCAGAAATCTCAGTCTGTGAAACTTCTCAATCTGAACAGCCTGAACTTATAATCACTAATGAATCTTTAAGAACTATAGAACTTGAAAAGAAAAGATTTATAAAAGGCAAAGTTAATATTCCCACAGTACCATCTTTAAAAAGACAAAAAGAGGTAAAAGGAATCAAAAATAAACAGAAAGGTTACAATGTGTTTGAACCTTCCACATCTCAGTCTGTAACTGGTCCAGACAATAATATGCCAAGTGATAAATCTAAAGGCATAAAACCAGTAACAAAGGAGTTAAAAAGATCTCAGTCTGTGAGATCTAACTGTCAGTCTGGAAAAATAAATTTTCAGTCTGGCAAACTTAACTCCAAATCTGTTTGTGTTAACACTCAGTCTGACTCTCAAAAGTCAAATCTTAACAACCAGACTGAGACCATTAAGCTGCTTAGTGAAAACTTAATGAAGTTAACCACAGATTTTAAAACATTTGTTGAGTCAAAACAAGAGTTTAACAGAGGATCTAGTGTAAATAATAACCCAAAATCCAAAAGGACCATCATGTTGAACAGAAAATGTTACAACTGTGGAAATCCGGGACATGAAGGTATTAAATGCACAAAGTCCATTTTTAAACAGCCAAAGGCTGCTTTGATCAAACAAATGTCGTCTACAAACAACAAAATCAAAAATAGAGAGGTTAAAAGTCAACTTCACAGACTTAGCACCAAAACTGCTAAAGAATTGACTTCAACCAACTCTAAAGAACCCATCAAAAGATGGGTTCCCAAAAGTAACTAATTGATTTTGTTTGTCCTGTGCAGGGTAACAGCAAATGGTACCTAGACAGTGGATGCTCAAGACACATGACAGGTTCCTTGAAGAATCTGTCAGAGTTTGTAGAAGAAGAAGGACCTTCTGTCAAATATGGTGACAACTCTGTTGCCAAGATAAAAGGTTATGGTGTGGTGAAGGCTGGCAACATCAGAATAACAAAGGTGGCCTATGTTGAGGGATTAAAGCATAACCTGCTTAGTGCTAGCCAGATTTGTGATGATGATGGTGAAATCAGAATCAGAAAGAAGGCTGCTGTTATCTATAATTCCAAAGGCAAACCTATATTAGTTGCCAAAAGAGAAAGAGATATCTATCTCTTGGATCTTTCTTCTGCAGACAACAATGTAGAGACCTGTCTCTATACTCAGTCTGTGCCAGAACTAAGCTGGCTATGGCATAGGAGGTTATCCCACCTAAACTTCAAAAATATTAACCTCCTGTCAAAGAAGAAACTGGTTAGAGGTCTGCCTGATGTTACATTTGCAAAAGACAAACTTTGTCCTGCATGTACACTAGGGAAACAGACCAAGAACCATTTTCCATCCAAATTGTCAGCTACAATTGAACAACCACTGCATATGCTCCATATGGATCTGTTTGGACCCATGAGCATTAGCAGTTTGGGTGGAAAGAAGTATACACTTGTGGTTGTGGATGAATACACAAGGTATACTTGGGTCATCTTTCTTAAAGCTAAAAGTGATGCTCCTGAAGAGATTATTAATCTAATCAAGAGAGAAGAATTGCAGAAAGATGCACCTGTCAAGCAACTCAGGAGTGACCATGGTACAGAATTTAAGAATTCTACTCTCATTGAATTCTGTACTGACAAAGGCATTATTCAAAACTTTGCCTCTGTCAGAACTCCTCAACAAAATGGTGTTGCTAAGAGAAGAAATCGTACACTCATAGAAGCTGCAAGAACCATGTTATGCCATGGTCAAATGAGGGTTTATTTTTGGGCAGAAGCAGTTAACACTGCCTGTTATACCCAAAATAGATCTATTTTGGTCAAAAGGCATGGCAAAACTGCATATGAGTTGTATCATAAGAAGGTTCCAACCATCCATTACTTCCAGACCTTTGGTAGTAAATGCTATATTCTCAATCAAAGAGATCAATTAGCTAAGATGGAACCTAAATCTGATGAAGGAATTTTTGTTGGCTATTCATCTATCTCAAAGGCCTACAGAGTCTACAACAACAGAAGGAATAAAATTGAAGAAACCATCAATGTCACCTTTGATGCTTCCTCTGCTAATGATGAACATGTTTCTCAGTCTGATGTTCATTTGTTAGAAGATTTATCTGTTGTGGGATCTGAATCTCAAATCCCAGTTGTTGTTAACCAACCACAGGACTCTGAAAGTGATAATGAAGATGATCAACCTGCTCATTCTATGACAATACCTTCATCAACAGAAGATGAATCTGTGTCCAGAGATTCAAACTCTTCTGATACATGTGTTCAGTCTGATAGTTTTCAGTCTGTGAACTCTACAGACTCTGACTTGCCCTGTGTAGAAGATGATGCAGAACTCAGTCCTGCTATTCTTCCACCAAATGAGAATGATTTACCATCAAATGATGAATCACTTCTAGGAGTCAAAGAACACAAGTATCATCCAATTACAGAAATAATTGGAGATTATGTTTCTGGTGTACAAACAAGAGCTAAAGTGTCAAACTTATCTATTGCAAATTTCTGTTTCTACACAAACTTCCTGTCAATCATTGAACCAAAGAAAGCTGAAGAAGCCTTGAAAGATGATGATTGGGTTGAAGCAATGCAGGAAGAGTTAACAGAATTTGACAGAAACAATGTTTGGACCCTAGTTCCTGCTCCAAAAGGGAAAACCATTATTGGGACAAAATGGGTTTACAGAAACAAAATGGACAAGGATGGAGTGATAATCAGAAACAAGGCAAGGCTAGTTGCTCAAGGCTACAAGCAGGAAGAAGGAATTGATTATGATGAAACATTTGCCCCTGTAGCCAGAATTGAAGCAATAAGGTTATTCTTGGCATATGCTGCATTCAAGGACTTCAAAATCTATCAAATGGATGTCAAGAGTGCATTTCTGAATGGCAACTTACAGGAGGAAGTCTATGTGAAGCAACCTCCAGGTTTTGTAAGTTCCACTTTTCCAAATCATGTCTATAAATTGCAGAAAGCACTATATGGGCTAAAACAAGCTCCAAGAGCTTGGTATGACACCTTATCATCCTATCTTCTTAGTAATGACTTTACTAGAGGATCAATTGATAAAACTTTGTTCTTCAAAAGGAACAAGGCAGATGTCATACTAGTCCAAATCTATGTTAATGATATTATATTTGGGTCTACTGATGAAAAATTGTGTAAATGGTTTTCAAACTTAATGTCAAAACAGTATCAAATGAGTATGATGGGTGAATTAACATACTTTCTTGGTCTACAAGTACATCAGAAACCTGATGGTATCTTTATCAACCAAGGTAAATATGTCAATGACCTACTTACTAAATATTCTTTAAAGGACTGTTCAATTATGAAAACACCAATGAGCACTGCAGATAAGTTGGATAAGGATCAGTCTGGCAAGTCAGTCTGTATAACCACTTATAGAGGTATGATAGGATCTCTACTATACCTCACTGCAAGTAGACCAGATATCATGTTCTCAACATGTTTGTGTGCTAGATATCAATCTGAACCTAAAGAATCGCATCTAAAAGCTGTAAAAAGGATTTTTAGGTACCTAAAAGGTACTCCTAACCTGGGTCTTTGGTATCCCAAAGACTCTGGTTTTGATCTAATTGGATATACAGATGCAGATTATGCAGGTTGTAAATTAGACAGGAAAAGCACTTCTGGTGGATGTCAACTGCTAGGTGGCAAACTAGTCAGTTGGTCAAGCAAGAAACAGAATTCTGTTGCTACATCCACTGCAGAAGCTGAATATGTGGCTGCTGGTAGTTGCTGTGCTCAATTGCTATGGATGCAACATCAACTAGCAGACTATGATTTGGTGTTTACAAAAACTCCAATCATGTGTGATAACCAAAGTGCCATTGCCATCACTGAGAATCCTGTGTTTCACTCCAGGACAAAGCATATTGAGATCAGACATCACTTTATCAGAGATTGTGCTGAGAAAGGTAAGGTGATTCTCAAATATGTGCCAACAAATGACCAACTAGCAAATATCTTTACTAAACCTCTTAATGAAGATAGATTTTTGTATCTGCTTGGTCAACTAGGAATGCTCAACCCCTAGTAAAACCTTGAATCTATATGATTCAATTCTCAGTCTGTGTCTGTTTTTCAATCTGTATAACTGTATTCTCAGCTACATACAATCAAAAAGCACAGACAAAGAGATGTTTTTGTACATACTTTCTAAGAAAATACCAAAAAGATTTTATACCTTCTGTTATTTTCTCTCAGTCTGACTGATTATATGTTTCAGTCTGTGTAACTTCTTCCAGATTAGCTACACAGACTGACCATATTCATTCAGACTAGACCCTCTATTTTTGTGCTTTATTAATTCATAAGGTTAGTATTTTAGTACTATTAGTATTAATACTGCTAGTTACTTTTAGTACTGCTGGTTAATACTGATAAGACTTTTTAACACTGCCCCCATGAATTCGTATTTTAGCACTGCTGGTAAAGATTGGTACAATTAACACTGTTAATGTAGCAAGTTACTACTGTTAGTTAATTTTAGTACTGCTCTTGCAAGTTACTACTGTTAGTTAAATTTAGTACTGCTCTTGCAAGTTACTACTGTTAGTAAATTTTAGTACTGCTCCTGCAAGTTACTACTGTTAGTTAATTTTAGTACTGCCTTCTCAAGTTAGTACTGTTAGCTATATCAATCCATTACCACTGCTGGCAATAGTTTTTAAAATTCTGTTATTTTCTCAGTCTGTCTGTTATATGGCTTAGTCTGTGTGACGTCATCCAGACTCACTACACAGACTGACCATATACACTCAGACTGAGCTCATCTCATTTTTTCCTTTTATTTTTATTTTTTTTTATTTTATTTTTTTTTTTTTTTTTACTTTCTTTAATAAAAATAAATAAACAACAATATCTCTGCATTTAATGCTAAAACCATTTTTATGGTAATAATCATTAAAAGTTTTGGCGCTTGTTGTCTAGTTATCTGCTCAATACAAAAAGTGCACGTGCCTCAGCGCTACTGTTGCAGAAACAGGGATAAACCGTCCAAATGGGTCCCATTTAACGGAAATTTAATTTCTACAAATACCCATTTATGTTTTCTCCCTTTCTTCTTCATTCGTACTTGCACACCAAAAACAAACAGAGTTTATAAACCCTAAATTGCTCAACCATTTTCAAAATCAATTTCTAAAATCTCTTCAATGGCTGATCAATGGGTTTACACGGCACCTGCCAACATCGCTGCGGCTAAACCCTTCAAACAAGGGAAACAGGTAAAACTCTGTATCAACAATCAAGTAGCTACCATTTCCATCCCTGATTCGAAAAAGAATAAAGGGTTTGAGGAACTAACTGCTTTTATGTCTGCTCATCCATTAAGGGGAGCATTCTTTAACACAGTTCCTCAAATATACCCACAATTTCTAATGGAATGGTGGTATACTTGCTCCTCAAATAGTACCAATACTGCAATTACTGGTACTATTGATCATGGTAAACGGGCAGTTACCATTGATCAGGAGTTAATTAGGAATGTCTTAGACCTGCCTTTGGGAAATAATTTTGAACCTATTCCAACCAAAGAAGCAGCAAGGGCTTCTCTTCCTTTGATTGGATATACCAAAGAAAAAGGCACAATTTTGATGTCAGGATTCACCCCCAAATGGAAATTTTTAGTTTCTGGCATCATTAGGAGTCTAGGAGGTAAATCTGGTAGCACAGGGGAGCTAAATGAGTTTGAAACTCAGCTGTTGAGCTCATTCATCACTGGTTTAAACATCAACTTTGCAGAGTTGTATTTTCAAGAAATTTTAAAACTGGTGAATGAGTCAAACAGAATTTTTAATGTACCTTTTATAAGGCTACTCTCCCTGTGCATCCAATCCAGGTTAACTGGGTCTGTATATATGTCCTTTAATAATAAAGTGGCAGATATACCTGTTCCCATGCTCACATATAAAGTGTTTAACCATCCGGTTCCACTTTCTGGAGCACCTATCACTGCTGCTATGCAGCACTGGATTGATCACCCATATGTTGCTTCTGCATCCATGAAGGGTGATGATTCAAGTGATAGTATGGGTAATAAGACCCAGGCTGTTGAAGATCGTGTGGCTGAAGCAGAGCACACAGACTCCGGGGATACAGACTCAACTCAGTCTGTGCACTTGGAGTCAGACTCAAACATTCCTGAGTCTGTTCCATCTTCAACAGAAGATGCAGGTAGTACTTCTTCTTCTTCTGAGGACATGGATACAGATCAACCTTCTTATCCTAGCCCATCCTCACCCACAAAAGAGAGTCACAAACAAACTAACCCAGATGAGTCACCACTCACTCTGGAGGAATCACCAGACTCAACCTCCAAAAGTATAGCACAAATGGAATCATCATCCATGGAACTGGATGTCAACAGAACACCTTCCAGTGCTGTAGACCATTCCATTACAGCTCTGCTAGAGTCTGTGGTGCCAATGGCTACCCAACTGACCCAACCTACACCTAGTTTAGTCAGCTTGGATACCCACATTGCTGCTGCTACACTGACCCCTGTAGTAAGCATTGAAGAAGATGCTCCAATCCTGAGCACTACCAACCCCCTCTTTACCCCACTCACAATGGCTGGACCCATATTGACCACTAGTCCTGCACTAGTTCACACTCCGGTGAGTCTTTTCTTACACCCCTCTGCACAGATTGCCAATGCCCCAGTCATGTCACAGACTGAGGTATAGATCTCCTCTTCTTTGCTCCATGATCTACCATCTTATCACCAGATGGTTAGTGAGGGCATACAAACTTCAACATCAGTTGCCAGTGATACTGCTCCATTACACAAGGAACTGTTTGAGGCAACAGGTGCAACACAATCATTTCCCCGTGATATCTTATCCTATCACCGGATTAGATCTGAGGGAACAACTACACCACTCAATGCCTATGATCGCTTTTCCATGCACAGGATACAGAGTGAGGCAAAGAGTGCAACACCAAAAGATTCCAGTGATCTTGCTCAGTTTCAACATGAGTCAAGTGAGGAACACATACCATCACCCAATTCTAACCCCTCCAACCAGACCCAGTCTGTGCCTTCTAGTACACTTAATGATGTGCTTTCTGCCATCAACAGGTTGTCTGAATGGGTACAGACTGAGTTCAATAATAATAAGAAAGAGCTAGAGAAGATGAAGCATCTAGTCTCTACTATGGTGGATAAAGTGGATATGCTGGAGGAAAAGGTATCCAATAGGTTAGATGAAATGCAAACCACCCTCTCAAACTTGGTAGATGATGTCAAAAAGGGGGAGAAGATGAAGCATGGGTCTATGGGTCTGCAGAAGCTAAAACCTCAAAAGATAAAGATTTAAATAATAAATCCTTAGATTTAGGGGGAGATAGCAGTGAGGGAGATGATGGAGATGATGGACCCGAAGGTGCTAGGGTGAAGTCTCAGACTGAAGCTCAGTCTGTGCCACAAACTGAAGATATGAGTGCACAGACTGAGGGGGAGCAAGAGAGATTGCAGTTAGGTGAACATGCTGAGATGGTTGCACAGACTCAGGGGGAGTCATCCATTGTCTTACACATAGAACCAATTGCAACTATCTCAACCCAAGGTCAGATGGAGTTGAAGAGACCAAGGGAAGAAGATGAAGATGTTCAACCTCTGCAAATCAAGAGAGCCAGAAAGATGAAAAGAATGGCCAGGAGGATTCCTAAAAGGGATGTCTTTGATTCCCAACCAAAAATGAAGGGGATCAAAACCTGGGACCAGTTCTTAAAGCTGGCAGAAGAACAGGACAATGACGGTGATGATGATGATGCCATCAATCCTGACTGCAGTTCTGAGTCTGAAGTTTTCAGAAGATCAGATGATGATGAAGATGATGCTACTTTTGGAGGTGTAGGTGAAGGAGCCTCAAAAGTCAAGACTGGAGAGTCTCAGTCTGTGCCTTCTGAACCTGCACAAACTGAGACACAGCATCAATCACAGACTCAGAGCTCAGAGCAACCAGCAGCAAGCACTGATGTTCTAATTATCAGTGCTGAAGCCATTCAAGCTGAAGCCTATCCTGCTAGACCAACCACATCAACCAGAACACTGCCTCCAGGTAGAAGTGAGATTGAAGACAGAATGCAATGGAGAAGTGCTCATCTGATAAGCACTTATCCTGGGTCAAGCTCTACCATGGAAGAAGTAATGGATAAGGGTAAGGGCAAGGAGATTGCCTTATCCAAGCAGGAAAGATTAGGCAAGATCAAGAAGATGGTGGATGATCATGCTGCTGGAACAAGAAATCCTGAACTGTCAAATCTACAGGATGAGCTCTTGCAACAAGAAGCTACTGCTCAAGGTATGACCTTATCCGAATACTTAAATGTATTATCAATTGAAGAGCAGAAGCTGAAGGAAGCAAGATTTGTTGACATGCTCTCCAAAGAGTTAGAAGATGAAAGTTGTTCACAGACTCAGATCAGAAGAAGTCAAGTTGAGCAACAAATCAAAGAAGATGAGGAGCTGTCAACAAGATTACAGAAGATAGAGAGTCTAAAAGCGAAGCTACAATCCACTTTCCAAAAGTCAAAGCTCAAGCAAAAGATTAAAGACTGTCATCTGAATAAGATTGGACAGAGATTGAGACTAGAGTTGACTTTGACCAAGAGCTCAAAAATGGTGTGGGTGGATGACCTGTACACTCTAGGACTTAAAGAATGGCAATCCATTGCTAACCTTTTGAAGAGTGTAGCTGACAAAGATCTGAAGAAAGAAGTTCTGGATGAGCTATCTTACCTGATTGAGCTAGTTCTCAGTCTGGGGCTCATCTCAGAAGAAGAGTACAAGTTGTTTTGCATAGCAAACAACTTTGTAATCAAGAAGAAGTCAGCTGGGTTATCCACAGAGAATGAGCAGAGAAGGGAGCATCCTCTACCCAAAGGTATCATTTTTATCGATAGATCCTATGTCCAGACTAACACAGTTGAAGGTCTGTGCTACAGAGATATCAATGGAATAGAGTGCTTCCAGGATCAAAACAGACTATATGGAGAGTCTCTGCTGCATTGCATTGCCCTGCTGAAGGAATGCAAACATTCTCAAGCCAAGCCATTTAGAAGAAGGTTAATCAGCTGGCTATTCAACAACCTTTCCAAGATCAGGATGATGATTGGATTTGAAGACATCTGCAGGAAAATCATCCTGGAGTATCAAAAACTTGAAGACAAATCTGATAAGGAAATGGAAGAACTGTTGAAGAGGAAAGTGGAAAAGATGAAAGAGATCAAGGCTCAGAGAAAGAAGTGAAGATTGTTAAATTTTTGATTTACAAATTCATGTAATAATTGTAATATTCTTGTAAACTGACTATGACTTTGACTCTATGTATATAAGTCTAAATTCATAAGTTATGCTTTACTTTAGTATCTATTTTTCTCTACTATCTTTTGTAAATAGATTTTGACATCATCAGATAGGGGGAGATTGTTGGGAAAAACAATGATCAAACCTAAGTTATAAATCTGATGAGTCAAAATCTATCTCAGTTGTATTCAGGAAAAACTTAGTGAATTCCTGAGTCTGTGGTTTTGAGTCTGTGCCACACAGACTGAAGAATTGTTTCTGAGTCTGTGCTGCACAGACTGAAGAAATCCCACAGACTGAAAGCCGTGCTCTACTTGAAGACTTATGGATTCATCATCTGAAGAATGAAGATTGAAGACAAAAGACTTCACAGACTAAAGATCACAGACTGATGATCACAGATTGAAGATCACAGACTGAGAGCACAGACTGAAGAGCACAGATTGAAGAATGAAAGTACAAGTGTACAGAAGATATTCTTCTTTCCTTAGGCTAGATACAACTGATAAGATGTTTGAGAAAGGTCAAACATCTAACAAAGGTTTTCTTCTCAGCAAAGAAACCTTTTACCTTTTTGCTTTTTCTGTTTCCAAGAAAAGCAAAAAAGGGTGGCGTGCAAAGTTGCCCAAGATGCATCTGTTATCCCTTGGACAATTATGCAAGCTGGATAATATAGAGTTACACCCAACTCTATAAATAGCAGTTCAAAAAGCACTGCTATGAATCCAAGAAATTCAAGAGAATTAGTATACTAGACCTTTGAGCTTAGGCTAAAGCATTACCACACTTACTGTGAAGTTTGTAGTGATAACTGTATCTTTGTATACTACTTGGATCGTATTCAAACCATCTGTGTGGGTTTGAATACCTTGTCATCTTTGTGAGACAAACAATTTATTGTGAATAATACTTTGATTCATAATAAACTCTGTGTTAAAATTAATCTTGTTTTCCGCCTAGATTAATTTAAACTTGTTTGATATAAAACTTGGATATAAACTAACACGTTGAGATAACTGTTATTTAATCTGTATCTTAGTTTTGGGAACCTTGTGACCCAACATACTTCATTTTAAGTTATTGGAATATAGTTCGAGTTTCGTTCGGTTGTTGTGCGCGATTTACGCGTTTTCGTCGCGTTTGTTACGTTTTAAGCAAAACGTCTAGGTTTTTTTTTTGCATATCATTATTTAATAACAATAATAATATAGGGTAAATAACTACTATTTAAACTATAAAATAGGTTTACGTTATTTATGAAAGTGTATCACCAATGCCGTATAGATTGTCGGACTCAGTCCGTTCGTTTCGCGTAATTACAGATAAACACATAATCACGTAAGTGTATGTTCAAATATACAGGTAATTACAGATATTTAGCCTAATACCAACTAAATACAAGTAATTAGGGTTTCCAGCTAGGTTTAACAATTAACCTAAAGTGTCGGGTGTCACAACTACTAATCCGGTTATCTGACCGAACGTGCCCCAAAATAAAATGCTCCATGTTCTTCAACAAACATGAGTAAAAGGCGATATTATGCACCCACGTTGAAGTGTGAGTGAGAGATGGTCCTACCCTAAATAGCATGCTACCCATAATATCTACGGCTCGTCGCTACGAGTTAATTAGTAGTGAATAAGTTGCAGGGGACTTTGAGTATAAGAAAAATCTAAGCTTAACATGTTGACATACCACAGTTTGCGTAAAAACGGTTCAAAAGCAGTTGATAGTACGTAAAAGTTCAACCAAAAGTTTAAAGTAATTGCATGCTTTCAGCCCCAAAAATAGAAATCAGAAAGAGGGGACAATGAACTCACCTTGTGAGCTGGGTTAACGGGTAAAGCTGTGAGAATGTTGTAGACCGAAGTGATTCTCTAACGGAGACCTAGTCCAGTAGTAAAGTGTCCATTAATGTCTAGTGATATGCTTTAATATAATAGTTTGTACAAATTGGTTACCCTCTGTGTTAAATAATGAATCTGCCCAGGTTTTGTAGTTGGTTTTGTGACTCTTTTTAGCAAAGCTTTAACAGTTTCTGGGCATCTCTTGATACACCTCAAAATACTAGGTCATTGGTGTATGATTTAGGTTTTGTGTGAAAGATTAGAAAGCAAGTTATTCCCAGTTTAGAGTCACCATTTTTACGAAGAATAGATGGGGATACGGTTGTCCAAAGTTAGGAGAGGGAAAACTGCCACTGTACGGCAACCTCACTTCTTTGTCATTCAACCCGTATTTGAAGACCCAATTCTTACTGTTTTTGCATGAAATCGATTGGGTTTGGAAGATAACATATAGAGGTAAGTTTTAGAAGGAAACTCATCACTTTTGGTGAAGTATTCATGGAGTTACAGCCTTCCAAAGTTGGCCTAAGAATCTGGACAGAAGGTTGTCCAACTCTCTTACTTTACCAAAAGTGCATATCATGAGATAAAATCCTATGTAAATGACTTGAACAAACCTTAAGTGTGTTTTTATTTGTAAAACTTATTAATATTTCTGGTATGAAAACCCTAATGCACACATATTATCAAGAAAATGTAAAAGTAGTAGAAAATAAAATAAATGGGTTGTGCAGAATAGAATGTAAACATTCTTGCACTTTATGATTACCTCTTTGACCAGGAGTGTAGGGTTTTGGGGTGATGAAGTTCTTTCCACAGATTGAGCAGGGTTCCCGGAGTGGATGGTACTGGATGAAGATGATGAAATAACTGGGTATTCTTGTTAAAATTGTGCTTGTGTTGAGAGGGTTTGAGAGAAAGTAGATGAAAGTGTTTTGAGTGTGAATGTATGATTTCTGCTGAGGTTAACAAAAAGAATAAGGGATGGAGTGTTTAAGTTTACTATCTGGGATTTTGATTGGGTGAAGGTGGAGGTGATTTTATGGGAAGTGTAAGTTAATTGATTGGGTTTATGGGAAATAGGTTTGCTGGCCGATTTTTGAGGGAAAAGAGGTAATCATAACCCTTTTTGCGTGCATATTTAACTCTATTTCAAATCTTAAAGTTCCTTTTTACAGAATACGAATAGTTACTTATCTTTTAATATTACTTAAAAAGCTTTTATATCGGGCAGGAGGGTTTGCTGTGTGTGTGGGTAACACTTGATTGGTCTTAAAATCGTTTAAGCATATCTCTAACAGTAGATTGATACTAAGTTTTTCATGATTTGTTCGTGACATTAGTGTGCCAACTGTATAAACTTTGGTCTAGCAGTAGAGACTGACTAGCAGTAGTGATCGAGCTAACAGTGGAAACTGAACTAGCAGTGGAAACTGAGCTAACATGTAACAACCACCAAAAATATCAGGTTAACTCTTAACTTAATCTTCACCTAAATCTGGACCTGACTTTCTTAAGGACTAAGTTAATACTGCTAGACAAAAATTACTACTGATGGCCGTAGTTAGTACTGTTGGTTAGAGGTTTATACCTCTTACCGGGTTAATACTGCCAGTACAAGTTAAGTTAATACTGTTAATATGGTTAGTACTGCTAGTAGGAGTTTCTACTGTTAGTAATGTTTCTACTGCTTTCGTAAAAATCGAAGTCTCTACTATTATCACAGTTAGTACTGCTAGTGCAATTGTCACCGTTTCCACTGCTAGCACAAATACCTCAGTTAGTACTGCTAGTACAATTCCTTAGTTTCCACTGCTAGCACGAATACCTCAGTTAGTACTGCTAGTACAATTCCTTAGTTTCCACTGCTAGCACAAATATCTCAGTTAGTACTGCTAGTACAATTCCTTAGTTTCCACTGCTAGCACAAATACCTCAGTTAGTACTGCTAGTGCAATTCCTTAGTTTCTACTGCTAGCACGTATTTCAGTTTCCACTGCTAGCACTAGTTTCTACTGCTGGTTCAGTTTCTACTGGTAGTCGAGTTACTACTGCCCCCATTGTTACCACGTTTTATGTTACCACTGCTAGTTCCTACTGTTAGTGATATGCACAACCCATTTCTAAAATCAACCAAGTGTTACCCACACTCTCAGTAAATCATCTTGCCCGAATCTAAAGTTATCTAAGTTGTACAAAATGAGAAGTAACCGTGCATGCATTCTGTAAAAAAAAAAAAAAAAGAAACATTAGTATTTTAAATAAGGATAACCGTGCACGCAAAAAGGGTTATGATTACCTCTTTTCTTTCAAAAACGGCCAACAAACCTATTTTCCATAAAACCAAATCAATTAACTTACACTCCCCATAAATCACCTCCACCCTCACCCAATCAAACCCCTTGATATTAATCATATACACTTTACCACTTATTCCTTTTGTATCCAACGGCAGAACTAAACACACACACAAACACAAATACTTAAAACACTCTCACCCATTTCTCTCAACTCTTTCAACACTTATATCCGGTTTTAACATAACACCCAACATATTCATCACTTCTCACCAAGAAATCGATCACTCCAGAAAACTTGCTCAATCTCAACTCTCGGTGGACAGAAACTCATCACTCAACACCCACATTTCCTGGTAGAAGAGGTAATCATGAAGTGCAAAATGTTTACATTTTATCTCGCACTAACCCAACTATTTCTATTTCGTTTTACATCTGTTCTTCACTAAATAAGTGCATTAGGGTTTTATACCTGAAAGTTTATAATGTTTTCTGTATAAAAACACTCCTAAAAAACTATTCAAAATATTTACATCCGGGTTTATAAGAAGTTATGTATTTTTGGTAAAATAAGAAAGTTGGACAACTTCCTGTCCAGATTTTAAGTCAACTTTGGACAACCCTATCTTCATCCAATCTTCATAAAAAGGTTTTGATTGTTAATTTGGAAATAGTCTTAATAAAAGAGTCACGGAATAAACAACCAAACCCGGGCAGATTCATTGTCTAACTTAGTGGGTAACCAACTTGTTTCAACTCGTACGTGTTAAAGCATATCACTAGACATTAATGGACACTTTCTCACTTGGATTAGGTCTCGGTTAAGGGATCATTCCAGATTGTAATTTGCTCACAGATTATACCCGTTAACTCAACTCACAAGGTGAGTTCACTGTCCCCCTTTTCTGATTTCTGTTTTGGGGCTGAAAAGCATGCTTATACATCTTACCAACTTGGTTTTGCTCTTTATTCACTTACAAAAATCGTTGTTATACAAATTTTATGCGAATTGGAGTATGTCATGTTGTTATGCTTGAGTGTTATTGCAAAGTCCCCGGGAACTCACACTACTAATTAACTCGTGGCTACGAGCCGTGGGTATTATGGGTAGCATGCTATTTAGGGTAGACCACCCCTCACTCACACTTCAACGTGGGTGCATAATATCACCTTTACTCATGTTAGTTGAAGAACATGGAGCTATAGGGGCAAACCTCGGTCGGATAATCGGATTAGTAGTGGCCTCAAGGCATGAACATATACTTACTTATTTCTCCAATTCTTTTCACATTGATCTATTTATGCCCCCGATTGGGCAGTATTTATGCCCCCGATTGGGCAGTAATGATGTCCCCGATTGGACAGTATTCGTGTCCCTGAATTGAACAGAACTTTGGTCCCCGTTTGGACAAACTACTTGAATTATTGGTAATAAAACTTTGAACTCACCAACTATGGCCATAGTTGACCTTTTATTTTGGCATGCTTTTCAGGAGAACGTCGGTAAGCACGGATCACATGAGGGCTTATGCATGGGATTATGTCGACCAAGCCATTTAAACGGACTTTGGACTAAATTTTTGTAATATGTTTGTAACAATGCCATATACTTTGAACGATTTGATGTATTTTTGGATGCCTCCAAGGCTGTTTTATCGTAATCTAAATGGTATGGTTGCTATATCTTTGTGTTGTGAAATCATTAGCTGTGACACCTCGTGTTTCCGCTTTTGCGGGGTGTGACAGAAGTGGTATCAGAGCCAAAGGTTATAGAGAATACCGGTTTTTCAAAAAAAAAAAATAATAAAAAAATAAAACCAAACTATAACCAAAATTCTTTTTATTCAAAACAACACTTTATAAAGCATTGAACATTACACTTGTGTAACTAATACAAGCATTTCATTATTTAGCCTCAATTAAGCATAGCCTGATCACCTATGACTAATTCGGAAAAAGTAGTGAGAAACTTGGAGTAGTTATCCACGGGTTAATGTTAATGTTTACCCTTACCATGCATGCGCCTCAAATATCGTATGATCCATTCATTGTTATTAGCAACCTAACCCACTTTCATTTTTCAGTCTCATCATGTCCCAGTCATCATCAACCCGTACTCCCTACTCAGCCGATGCATCCGGATACATTACTAGTCGTCCTAGGAATCACTCGCCTAGTACGGAACAAGAAACGAGTAGTGAAGGAACTGCCCAAACCCTTAGGACATCACCAACACCTATTCCACCGCAACCAGCCCAGCCAGGCCCCCGGATTAGGCACACTGCGAGGATGAGAGTGGCTGACCCCGTTAGAGTGACCCTAAGAGCACCAACACAAGAGGTTCCTCCCCAAGAAATGGACCCCCGTACTTCTCAGCCCGTTAGGGGTGAGTACCACATTGGGGATCAGTCCACCCCTGTCCCGACACGGGTCACCGATAGGTATACGTGGCAGGAACGTATGAACAACTACGTGAACCCTGTCACATCACGACCAGGAGAGACTTCTTCATCCCGTACGGTTATGGGAATGCCGACGGGGCATAGGGCAGGAATGACCGCGGAAGAGCTCAGGAGAATGTACATGATGACGACAGAGATACACAGCTGTCGAGGGAGGATTGAGCACCAAGGGCAACTCCTGTATGAGATGTCCGAATTGGTGGAAGGACTGTCCCACCAAACGGTCAGGGCCTTGACATCTGCTGATTCGGCCAGGAGGACCGCTAGGAGTTTAGTATGGGCTTGCTTAGGGTTGGGTTTGTTGGTGTTGATCATTCTTGTTTGGCTCCTTGTGGTGACCATGTCCTAGATGCACCTTTGAATTGGAAGTAAACTATTGTCTTTTTATTTTATTATTTTGTAATTCGGAAGGCTGAGGGCCGAATATTTATGCATCCTAGCATCGTCTATTTTTCCAAGTAAAGGAATGCTTATGATACTTTAACTTTCTTACACGTTCATTACTACTTTGCATATCCGTTATTGTCAAACTTCACATAATACAACACGCGAAAATTCCAATTATAACTTAGGTTAAACACGTACGTACTACTAAAACAAACTTTGTGAACATCGTAGAATCATGCCTCCAAGAAGAAACCCGGACAACATGGCTGATCAAATTGCCCAGCAGCTAAACGCGGCAATACCAAATCTCGTCGCCCAAATCACCGCTAGTCTCAACGCTGCTCAAGGAAACCCGGAAGGGCAGACCGCCAACAACAACCAAGGATGCAGCTATAAAACCTTCATGTCATGTAGGCCCAAGGAATTCTTTGGAACGGAAGGTGCTGTTGGATTATTGTCATGGATAGAGAGCATGGAGTCGGTGCTCCACATCAGCAAGTGCGCGGCCGGCGATCGAGTCGAGTATGCCGCTTGCATGCTCCAAGGGAGAGCTCTAACTTGGTGGAACAATCAGATCCAGAGCCGAGGTCGTGAAGCCTCGTACAGCCTCACATGGGAGGAATTCAAGAAGCTACTAACTGAAGAATACTGCCCAAAAGACGCACTCCAGAAATTGGAGTCTGAATTCTGGAATCACTCCATGACTGGAACCGACATTGATCAGTACACTGCCCGCTTCCATGAGCTTGCTAGGCTGGTGCCACACATGGTTACACCGGAGGAGAAGAAGGTTGACCGGTATATCTGGGGTTTAGCTCCTGAAATCCGAGGAATGGTTACGGCGGCGAACCCGACAACCATACAATCCGCAGTGGTCTTAGCAAACCGTCTAACGAACGACGTAATTAGATCAGGCGGAGCGATAAAGGGGAATGACGCCGGTAAACGAAAGCGGGATAACCATTCAAGGCAAAAAGGTGGCGGTAATTCGGACAAGAGGCAGATGGTGGCAAGGAACTTTGGCATGGCTGTCCAAGGGCCGAAGCAATACAATGGTCCACACCCGAGGTGTAACAAGTGTCATTTCCATCATTCGGGGAATTGCCCGGTGTGCGAAAGGTGTAAGCAGACAGGCCACTTCGCCAAGTATTGCCGAGCTGGAAATGGGAACAACAGACCGAAGGCAGCCTGCTTTGAATGTGGAAGCCAAGAACATCTCAAGAATGCCTGCCCAAAACTGATCAGAACCCCTAACAACAACGCTGGAAACCAGAGAGGGCCAGCGCGGGGACGGGCATTTGTCATTGGAGCTGAAGAGGCAAGGCAGGATCCAAACGCTGTAACAGGTGCGTTTCTCTTAAACAATCACTACGCATCCGTATTATTTGATTCGGGAGCCGAGAGAAGTTTTGTTTCACTAGAATTCCGACCATTAATCGAATTAGACTCTATACCATTAAGCGAAACCTTTACTATTGAGTACGCTAACGGTCATGAGTTCGAAGCTAGAGACATAGTACCCGACTGTACCTTGAACCTACGTGGTAGAATGTTTAAAATTGACTTAATACCGATTGAGCTAAAGAGCTTTGATGTGATTGTGGGAATGGACTGGCTGACAAAGGTCCGAGCGGAAATAGGATGCTTTGATAAGGTTGTTCGGATACCTCTCTCCGAAAACGAAACCCTTGTCATACAAGGGGATGAACCTGGCAAGAAACTGAACATGGTGTCAGCTATGCAAATGCGAAAGTACCTAGGGAAGCAATGCTTCGCATTACTGGCACATGTGGTTGACAAAAGGCCGAAGGAGGAGCGTATTCAAGACATTCCTGTTGTTAGAAATCATCCCGAAGTTTTCCCAAACGACCTACCTGGACTTCCCCCACCCAGGCCAGTCGAATTTCATATCGACCTAATTCCCGGAGCGGCGCCCGTAGCAAAGACACCATATCGTCTGGCACCGTCCGAAATGCAGGAATTGTCAGGGCAACTCCAAGAACTCCTGAGTAATGGACTAATTCGTCCAAGTTCATCGCCCTGGGGAGCTCCCGTTCTCTTTGTCAAAAAGAAAGACGGATCATTTCGTATGTGTATAGATTATAGGGAACTCAACAAGCTGACAATAAAGAACCGATACCCTCTACCCCGAATCGACGACTTATTCGACCAAATGCAAGGCGCATCGTACTTTTCAAAAATCGATCTTCGTTCAGGATACCATCAATTGAGAGTCCGTGAAGAGGACATCCCAAAGACAGCCTTTAGAACGCGATACGGACATTATGAGTTCTTAGTCATGCCGTTTGGACTAACCAACGCACCCGCAGTATTCATGGACTTGATGAATAGGGTATGTCGACCATACCTGGATAAGTTCGTAATTGTGTTCATCGACGACATATTAATTTATTCCAAAAGCAAGGAAGACCACGAGCGACACTTGGAAATAATACTGAAGCTGCTAAAGGAACAGAAGCTATACGCCAAGTTCTCGAAGTGCGAGTTATGGCTCCGAGAGGTACACTTTCTTGGTCACGTGGTCAACAAAGAGGGAATTCACGTGGATCCAGCCAAAGTAGAGGCCATTAAGAAATGGGAAGCCCCAAGAACCCCTACAGAGATACGTCAATTTCTGGGATTAGCTGGTTACTACCGAAGGTTTATTGAGAATTTTTCAAAGATTGCTAAACCGCTAACTGAGCTGACCCAAAAGGCTAAGGAGTTCACTTGGGGAGAAGAACAGGAAGAAGCGTTCCAAACGCTGAAGAGTAGGCTATGTAACGCGCCCATCTTAGCATTACCAGAAGGAACGGAGGATTTTGTCGTGTACTGTGACGCCTCACACCAAGGAATGGGCTGCGTGCTAATGCAAAGGAATAAGGTGATTGCCTACGCATCGAGACAACTCAAGGAGCACGAGAAGAATTACACGACGCATGACTTAGAGCTAGGAGCGGTAGTGTTTGCTCTGATGATCTGGAGACACTACCTGTATGGTACAAAGTGCACCATCTTCACCGATCACAAGAGTCTTCAGCATATCCTCGATCAGAAGATGCTCAACATGAGACAAAGACGGTGGGTAGAACTGCTTGGTGACTACGATTGTGACATCAAGTATCATCCAGGCAAGGCTAATGTAGTAGCCGATGCATTAAGTAGGAAGGAAAAGATAAGACCCTCGCGAGTGCGAGCATTGGGAATACAAGTTCAGACGAGTCTGAAAACTCGAATCTTGGAAGCTCAAGATGAAGCTATGAGACCGGAGAACATAAAGAATGAGACCTTGCATAACCTGGATCAAAGATTTGAAATCAAGTCCGATGGAGTTCGGTACTTCAAGGAAAGAGTTTGGATTCCGAATATCAATGAACTGAGAAAAATCATTCTTGAAGAAGCCCATAGATCCAAGTATTCAATCCACCCCGGAGCTGATAAAATGTACAAGGACTTAAGGGAATACTATTGGTGGCCAGGAATGAAAAAGGATATTGCAGTATTCGTGGGAAAATGCTTGACTTGCTCCAAAGTCAAGGCAGAGTACCAGAAGCCATCAGGATTGTTGCAACAACCGGAAATCCCACAATGGAAATGGGAACAAATCTCAATGGATTTCGTTACGAAATTGCCACGAACGGCAAGAGGACATGACTCTATATGGGTCATAGTGGACAGACTAACAAAATCAGCACACTTTATTCCCATCCGAGAAGATTACAAGATGGACAAACTCGCTCAAATCTATATCGACGAAATCGTTGTACGTCATGGAATACCACTCTCCATCATTTCCGATAGAGATAGCCGATTCACGTCACGCTTATGGCAACAACTTCAAAAGGCCCTAGGCACTCAACTAAATTTGAGCACCGCCTACCATCCACAAACCGATGGTCAAAGTGAGCGAACCATCCAAACATTGGAAGACATGTTAAGAGCCCATAGATTTTAAAGGCAGCTGGGATACTCACTTGCCTTTAGTGGAGTTTTCCTACAACAACAGCTATCACACAAGCATAGGCTGTGCACCCTTTGAGGCCTTATATGGACGTAAGTGCCGATCACCACTTTGTTGGTTAGAAACCGGTGATAGGCAGCTAATCAAACTCGATATTATACAAGAGACAACTGACAAGATCTTTGCTATCAGGGAAAGATTAAGGACTGCCAGAAGTCGGTAGAAAAGTTACGCTGACAACCGTAGGAAGCCCTTAGAGTTTCAAGTCGGCGACAAAGTACTTTTAAAGGTGTCACCCTGGAAGGGTATAATCCGCTTTGGAAAGCGAGGCAAACTTAATCCAAGGTATGTTGGACCTTTTGAGATAATAGAAAGGATTGGTCAGGTCGCGTACCGACTAGAACTACCCCAGGAACTTAGCAACATACATAACACATTCCATGTTTCTAATCTAAAGAAATGTCTAGCCGACGAAACACTAATTGTCCCTCTCGATGATATCCAAATAGATGACAATCTAAACTTCGTAGAAGAGCCACTCGAAATCATGGACCGAGAGGTCAAAAGTTTAAAACGAAGTAAGATACCCATTGTTAAAGTTCGATGGAACTCACGACGAGGTCCTGAATTTACTTGGGAACGTGAAGACTATATTCGACACAAATACCCTCACCTATTTCCTAGCACATCGGCAACCAATGGAACGAATTGAATTTCGGGACGAAATTCTTTTCAACGGGGAGATACTGTAACAACCACCAAAAATATCAGGTTAACTCTTAACTTAATCTTCACCTAAATCTGGACCTGACTTTCTTAAGGACTAAGTTAATACTGCTAGACAAAAATTACTACTGATGGCCGTAGTTAGTACTGTTGGTTAGAGGTTTATACCTCTTACCGGGTTAATACTGCCAGTACAAGTTAAGTTAATACTGTTAATATGGTTAGTACTGCTAGTAGGAGTTTCTACTGTTAGTAATGTTTCTACTGCTTTCGTAAAAATCGAAGTCTCTACTGTTATCACAGTTAGTACTGCTAGTGCAATTGTCACCGTTTCCACTGCTAGCACAAATACCTCAGTTAGTACTGCTAGTACAATTCCTTAGTTTCCACTGCTAGCACGAATACCTCAGTTAGTACTGCTAGTACAATTCCTTAGTTTCCACTGCTAGCACAAATATCTCAGTTAGTACTGCTAGTACAATTCCTTAGTTTCCACTGCTAGCACAAATACCTCAGTTAGTACTGCTAGTGCAATTCCTTAGTTTCTACTGCTAGCACGTATTTCAGTTTCCACTGCTAGCACAAGTTTCTACTGCTGGTTCAGTTTCTACTGGTAGTCGAGTTACTACTGCCCCCATTGTTACCACGTTTTATGTTACCACTGCTAGTTCCTACTGTTAGTGATATGCTCAACCCATTTCTAAAATCAACCAAGTGTTACCCACACACTCAGTAAATCATCTTGCCCGAATCTAAAGTTATCTAAGTTGTACAAAATGAGAAGTAACCGTGCATGCATTCTGTAAAAAAAAAAAAAAAAGAAACATTAATATTTTAAATAAGGATAACCGTGCACGCAAAAAGGGTTATGATTACCTCTTTTCTTTCAAAAACGGCCAACAAACCTATTTTCCATAAAACCAAATCAATTAACTTACACTCCCCATAAATCACCTCCACCATCACCCAATCAAACCCCTTGATATTAATCATATACACTTTACCACTTATTCCTTTTGTATCCAATGGCAGAACTAAACACACACACAAACACAAATACTTAAAACACTCTCACCCATTTCTCTCAACTCTTTCAACACTTATATCCGGTTTTAACATAACACCCAACATATTCATCACTTCTCACCAAGAAATCGATCACTCCAGAAAACTTGCTCAATCTCAACTCTCGGTGGACAGAAACTCATCACTCAACACCCACATTTCCTGGTAGAAGAGGTAATCATGAAGTGCAAAATGTTTACATTTTATCTCGCACTAACCCAACTATTTCTATATCGTTTTACATCTGTTCTTCACTAAATAAGTGCATTAGGGTTTTATACCTGAAAGTTTATAATGTTTTCTGTATAAAAACACTCCTAAAAAACTATTCAAAATATTTACATCCGGGTTTATAAGAAGTTATGTGTTTTTGGTAAAATAAGAAAGTTGGACAACTTCCTGTCCAGATTTTAAGTTAACTTTGGACAACCCTATCTTCATCCAATCTTCATAAAAAGGTTTTGATTGTTAATTTGGAAATAGTCTTAATAAAAGAGTCACGGAATAAACAACCAAACCCGGGCAGATTCATTGTCTAACTTAGTGGGTAACCAACTTGTTTCAACTCGTACGTGTTAAAGCATATCACTAGACATTAATGGACACTTTCTCACTTGGATTAGGTCTCGGTTAAGGGATCATTCCAGATTGTAATTTGCTCACAGATTATACCCGTTAACTCAACTCACAAGGTGAGTTCACTGTCCCCCTTTTCTGATTTCTGTTTTGGGGCTGAAAAGCATGCTTATACATCTTACCAACTTGGTTTTGCTCTTTATTTACTTAAAAAAATCGTTGTTATACAAATTTTATGCGAATTGGAGTATGTCATGTTGTTATGCTTGAGTGTTATTGCAAAGTCCCCGGGAACTCACACTACTAATTAACTCGTGGCTACGAGCCGTGGGTATTATGGGTAGCATGCTATTTAGGGTAGACCACCCCTCACTCACACTTCAACGTGGGTGCATAATATCACCTTTACTCATGTTAGTTGAAGAACATGGAACTATAGGGGCAAACCTCGGTCGGATAATCGGATTAGTAGTGGCCTCAAGGCATGAACATATACTTACTTATTTCTCCAATTCTTTTCACATTGATCTATTTATGCCCCCGATTGGGCAGTATTTATGCCCCCGATTGGGCAGTAATGATGTCCCCGATTGGACAGTATTCGTGTCCCTGAATTGGACAGAACTTTGGTCCCCGATTGGACAAACTACTTGAATTATTGGTAATAAAACTTTGAACTCACCAACTATGGCCATAGTTGACCTTTTATTTTGGCATGCTTTTCAGGAGAACGTCGGTAAGCACGGATCACATGAGGGCTTATGCATGGGATTATGTCGACCAAGCCATTTAAACGGACTTTGGACTAAATTTTTGTAATATGTTTGTAACAATGCCATATACTTTGAACGATTTGATGTATTTTTGGATGCCTCCAAGGCTATTTTATCGTAATTTAAATGGTATGGTTGCTATATCTTTGTGTTGTGAAATCATTAGCTGTGACACCTCGTGTTTCCGCTTTAGCGGGGTGTGACATAACAGTTGTAGTAATGAAGGCAGTAGTAACTCGACTACCAGTAGAAACTCGAACAGTGGTAACCAATGGGTACAGTGCTAACAGTAGAAACAGTGGTAATCGAGCTAATCAGTGGAAACTGAAGTATGTGCTAGCAGTGGAAACGGACAATTGTACTAGCAGTGGTAACTAGCAGTAGAAACTGAGCTAACAGTGGAAATGGTGATTTGTGCTAGCAGTGTTAACTACTTAGCAGTGGTAACTGAAATGTCAAGCAGTATTAATTAATGCGGGCAGTAGAAACTTGTTACAAGCAGTGTTAACTGAGAAATGATCTTAGCAGTGGAAACGGTGACAACAGTACTAATTTGTACTAACAGTGGAAATGGTGATTTGTGCTAGCAGTGTTAACTGAAGTATTGCTCTAACAGTATTAACTTAGGAATTGTACCAGCAGTATTAACTTAACTTTGTACTGGCAGTATTAACTCGACTTTGTACTGGCAGTATTAACTTGACTTTGTACTGGCAGTATTAACTCGACTTTGTACTAGCAGTATTAACTAAGGGTTTTGTGCTAACAGTATTAATTGAAGTATTTCTCAAACAGTATTAACTTAGGAATTGTACCAGCAGTATTAACTTAAATTCTTAAGAAGGTCAGGTCCAGATTTAGGTGGAGATTGAGTTAAGTATTAACCTGATATTTTTGATGGTTGTTACACGCACAGTCGACCCATGCGACACAAGCCTTGTGTCGCATAAGCGACACAGGCTCTGTGTAGCCTAAAACAAAACTTGTGTAGGATCGCAACAAAGACTGATCTTAAACAATGAATCAATAAACAATTACCAATGCGCGGAATTCAATAGCTATCGATTGTACGTTTAACAACAAAATCACAAACACATATATTGAATTAATCATATAAAGCAATGTGAATTACAATGACTGGAACACTGAGAATGACAAAAGCTGCCAAAGAAAATTCGTATGTGCCAAAATGCAAAGTGTCAAGCTTATCAAACTGAAACCCTAAACGAGTATTTATATGTAACTAATCTGGACTAAAGGGCGATATTGGTGATATCGCCTATGCGATATTAACAATATCGCCTAATACAAAATTAATCTAATTAATTACAACTCGAAACTTAGACCAAGTGACAGACACTCTAAATGTATCAACAAACTCCCCCGTGTCTTCAGCTTGGTCTTCAAAAAGTCTTTAGTCTAAACCCATCCAGTAGGAAATTTGCCACCCGCATGGATTCCATGGGTTACACAGATATCTACAATTTTCTGGAATTGTTGAGCAAGCTTTTCATTTGTTGGATTACCTCGGTAATATCTTATTCTATTATCAAACAACTTCCTCATATCCTCCTTTGATAAATTTATCAAGCTCATAGGATCAAAAATCCGATATTGTGCTTTCTTCAACCCATAGAGAGAAGTCTTCTCAGGTTCAACATTCTCTGGCACAAAAACCAATACAGCTTCTCCAGTCTGGCTATCAAATTCCCAGTAGTGAAATCTTCTAAGAAAGTTCAGGGGAACAGTTTCCAAAATAACCCTCTTCACACAATCAGCCGGAGGATAGCGCATTCTGGTTAATGGCTGATTTGTAGCAGGATCTAGCCGTTTCTTGTAGATAATTCTTTTTCCCAATATCGGCTTAATAAAACTGTACCTCTTTGTACGAATTTCTCTTTGAAGAGTAGTCTGAATGAAGTCTGCACGGGTATTTCTCTCAGGATTTATCAGTTGTAACTGAGCAAGCCTATCTAATTCTCCTTTAGGCAACATGCTCAGTATATGGAATGAAAGTTTGAAGTATTGAACTCCATCGGTTCTTTTGATCATAAACCTTGCATTCACAACTTTCCAGCTTTTGATCAATCCTTTGTAATCTCCCTTGACCTTGTAAGATTTGCAAGTGACAGGCACAATCTTTTCTTTACCTTGAGGCCACCAGGATGCCAGACGAGCCACTCTTGCAAGTGACAGGCATTTCAGCTTGAGGTTCGGTTGAGTCATCAGGTGATTCATCTTCTTCTTCTTCAGATGAATCAGACTCAATAATAGGAGCACCATAATAAAATTCGTCCTCATCAAATGTTTCATCTTCAGCTTCGAGGTCAGAATCTTCATCCGGTATATCCTCCCTCACATTATCAGATCTGTTAACCATTCTCGCCAGATATGTCAAATCAGCACACGAATAGTCAACGGCCAATGGTCTTGGTTGTCCAGGTATTTCCTCAAACGAGAAGTAATCCAAACGAGCACTTTCATTGCCTGGTTCAACGTTTACATTTTCAGTTTCAGTTTCAGGGGGAGTTACATTTGGTCTTTCACTATCATCTATCTCCCCCGAAACGACCAACTGGGACTCCAAAGCTACAACCCTAGACCTAAGCTCTTCATTCTCTTTTTCCACAGCTTCAACTCGAGTAGCTTGAACTTGGATGACCGCAGCTTGAGCATCGAGGGTGTGTTGCATCGAATCCAGCCTCTTTATTAGTTCCTGGATAACCGAGGGATGTGGTTGAACAGGAAACTCGACCTGCGGTGTATCCGGAGGCGTGGCCGAAGTTGAAACTAAACGAGCTGCCTTTGATTTTTTTGGTGGTGGAGGCACATACTCGTCATCTGAGGATTCCCGTACCAGCTTATCCTTTTGCGGTACGTGCTGCTTGCCGGCAGCGATCCTCCTCTGAATCCTCAAGTAACGCTGAGGATTGATACGCCTCACGAGTTCGATCTCTCGACGATCCGGAACCAGCCCTTCAGATTTCGTATCAGTGTCACCTCCGGCTGGCCCCGAGGAGTCGGAATCAGTGGATCCCTCAGAGGTATCATGGTGAACATGTAGAGTATGCAAGTCACCTTGAGAGGAAACACTCACAAATATATCCGCCAAGGGATCTTCCGTAGCTTGTACGGGAATGTCAGCAAGGTTTGCTTCAAAAACAGGAGGAGGATCCAGATAACCCTCATTTGCCGGCGGCTGGTAGTTCGGGTCAATGATATGACCGAAGAGAGGAGTATCTGGGGGAATCGGAACCCCCTTGCCATTTGAGCTCATTACCCCAAAAATCCGATTGGACATTGGAGTTTGGCGGTAAACACGGGTGGCATCAGTCGCCAGACCCGGTAGCTCCCTATTAATCAAAAGCTGAATAAAGCGGGGATACATGAACCATATGTTATCCCCTAGTTGAGCGTTGTCGACCATAGCCCTGAAGATATAACCAGAGTAGTTATAGGGCTTATTGTAGACGAGAGCCAACATTGCTGAAACCGTCCGATGACTGGTACCATAGTACCCAGCTTTGCGGTTGGAGAGGCACAAGATGAAAATGTGCATAAGCCACCTCCAAACCCGAGTCAAGTTGCCCTTCCGGTACTGATCCGAATGCGTACCAGAATATCCCATTCGGTTCATTGCTCCAACAATGAATTCGTTGGAGAAGAGGATCGGCATATCAGAATTGTCCTCGAACCGAAGAACCTCTCTTATCAGCTGTTCAGAGATAATAATTTCACTTCCATGCACCGTTGAGATAAGACGTGTGTGCTCAAGTGCAGAGTTAACGGACGCGTTCCTCCAAAACTGCCCGACATGATCTCTGTATATGGTGTCGGAGGCAGTAATCGCTGTGAGAATTCGCAAACGGCGCAGGAAGGCAATCAGAGGCCTAAAGGGCTCAGAAGAGTCCTTAGTATCATCCAAGAAAGCAGTGATATTGTGACGGGTGTCACACTTGGAATCGAATTGCGCGAAATCTTCCATTTCTGCAGAATATCAATACATGACACAAAGCTCGAAAGCAGTTAGTGAAATATTTTGCAACAGGCCAAGAACAAGTTAGACAATGTAAACTGGGCCTGTTTGTCACTGGTTTGGGCCTGGCCCAATTACTGATTTCTTATTTAGGCGATATTGAAGATAATGTCGCTTAAATTGAAATTTAATTTAGGCGATATTACTGCAATATCGCTTAAATTAAAACAATTTGAATAATATCTCTTAGGCTTTGCAATTATAGGAAATTAATCCAATTTAAGCGATATTAGTTAATGCAATGTCGCATAAAGGCGATATTATCAGGTCAGCTTGAAGTTTTGTGATATTGTGATATCGCATATGATATCGCTCTGTTTGAAATTAGCGATATTGGAAATTAATCCAATTTATGCGATAGTGGTAATATCGCACATGCTTTAAGCAGTTTTTAATCGAAAAACCAACCAAATATATGATCTAAAGCCTAAAACTGATGTCACAAACAATGGGCAACGTTCAGAGCATTATTACACTAGATTTGATCATGTTTTAAGCAGTTTTTATCACAAAACCCTAGGTTTTCCTATTTCGAATTAAAAGTTATCCAAACACTCATAAAAAGCAAGTTATAAAGCAAGAGAAGCATACCTAATGATGAAGTAAACATTGGCGGACACTAGGGAGTGGTTTGATTGAAGTGAGGGTCGAAAAATGATTCGAACTGGCGATATCGCAAAATCGCACTCCAATATCGCTATCAATATCGCTTGAATGTTTTGAAAACGTACCAAATTAGGGCTCAAATTCTTCTATTTATAGATGACCTTGTATGCGATATTGGCAGCGACATTGACAATGTCGCCGTGATTTCAAAATTAAACAGTTAATTGTGACATAATTCTAAAAAATTAAAATAAAATATAATTAAAACATAAATAAATAAACTAATTCAATAACATTTAACTTTACACAGATTGGGGACGAAATAAATTGTGTTGAATTAGGGATCATATTAGAAAGATAAACTCGCAATTACAAAGTCAAATTTTAATCCGATTATCAGTATAGTTGTCCAATTTTAAATTTATCAAGCAAACGTTAGCATGCCCGAGAGACATTCGGTAATCAAGACGATTATCAGTATTGTTTGTCCACTTAAGCATGTAACATACTCAACTTCAAGCTAATGTTATTATTGTTAGAGTGAAAATGTCCTGTGAAGCCCATCATAGAGATACTCCTAATATCAAGACATGAACATGTCTTCTATGGTTAAGACAAATTATGTGAATACAACATTTTTAAGAATCAAGCCAGCGGTGACAGGTCTGTACATACATACAACAAAGCGACATAAACTTGATTCAGGTTTAAGCAAAGCCATACGAGGTCAAACCATTTGGCGACCATGGTAGGTGTCTTTGATTTTATAAGACTTTGAAAGTGCATTGACTTTGAGTTTGCTTATTTTATGAACTTATGCAGACAGAGACCAAGTCTGTATTTCCGTACAACAGAGGAAACAGTCAGCATAAGTCCCCAAATGTGATTCAGATAAAATGTCATGACAAGAGAAGCATGGCAAGCCTATATATAGGAATTAAGACATAATGTCGTACATCAAATAGTGGTCATCACAAGATATAGACACGTATTAGCTAAATTTCTTAGGGACTCAAAGAGGAGTATGAAGATGCCTACCAATACATCGTATAATGAGACCAATGTCAGCAAGAACATGTATAACATGTGTGAGATAAACCTACTGATATATCAAGGATAAAATGTGATCTTGTCATTTTGAGGAAAGTCTCCTAATGTACTATTATATCCCTAGTAGTTTACAGACACAACTGAACGTCTTTTGACAAATTTTGCAACCGTGCATTTCTTTAATGTTAGAGAAACATAAAGAGAGGCTGTTGCGGTTTTTTTTTTTTTTTTTTTTTTTTCTTTTTCACATTAAACTAAGAAACAAAAGAATTAAATGTCACAACTTACTGTTTTACTTGAAAGAAGCGCAACCCTATCATGTCGATAAGCTGGTCAAACCTAGTTCTAGAGAAGGCCTTGGTAAACAGATCAGCATTTTGCTTATCAGTTTCTATTTGGACAAGGTCTATCAAATGCTTCTCATAGCAGTCTCGTATAAAATGAAACCTAATCTCTATGTGTTTGGTTTTAGAGTGTTGCACGGGATTTTTAGTGATACAGATAGCAGCAGTATTATCAATAAATAAAGGAGTCATGGTTAAGAGTAAACCGTAGTCACGAAGTTGGTGCTGAATCCACAAGATTTGTGAACAGCAATTGGCAGCAGCAATATATTCAGCTTCCGCAGTTGAAGTAGAAACCGTTGTTTGCTTTTTGCATTGCCAAGAAACTAAACGTGAACCAAGAAACTGGCATCCTCCTGACGTTGACTTTTTATCAATGCTACAGCCGCCATAGTCAGAATCCGAAAATGCTGTGAGAGCAAATGACTTCTCAGTTGGATACCATAGACCTAGAGTAGGTCTATGTTTGAGATACCCAAATATCCGTTTAACCGCCTTCAAATGTGAGACCTTGGGTTGAGATTGATATCTTGAACAAAGTGAGACAGCAAATACTATATCAGGTCGGGAAGCAGTAAGGTACATTAAAGATCCAATCATCGACCGATATAGCTTTTCTTCACAATTCTCCTCATCTTCGTCTGGTCCAAGATTGTGGTTTGTAGGGATGGGAGTTCCATACACTCTATAATCATGCAATTTGTAGCGTGCTAACATGTCGTTAACATACTTGGATTGATGAATGTAGGTGCCCTTTGATGATTGATCAACTTGAACACCCAGAAAGAATTTTAGCTCCCCCATCGCACTCATTTCAAATTCAGATTTCATTATCTCTTCAAAATGTCGACACAGAGATTCATCAGTTGAACAGAAAATGATGTCGTCTACATAGACTTGAACTAGTAGTTGACTATTTCCAGTTCTCTTGATGAAAAGAGTGTTGTCGATGTGACCACGTTCAAACCCATTTTTGATCAAGTGCGTTGCCAACCGTTCATACCACGCACGCGGAGTTTGATGAAGACCTTAAAGTGCCTTATCCAGCTTGCACACATAGTCTGGGTTGACCGAATCTTCAAAGCCAGGAGGTTGCCTGACATAGATCTCTTCAGCAACCTTACCATATAGAAACGCACTTTTCACATCCAGTTGATAGACGCGAAACCCCTTAAAAGTTGCATAGGCTAAGAAGATGCGAATAGATTCCATTCTTGCAACAGGTGCAAAAACTTCATCATAATCTAGACCTTCTTGTTGTGTATATCCTTGGACAACGAGCCTAGCCTTATTGCGAATCACCACTCCCCTATCATCACGTTTAACACGAAACACCCAACGAGTTCCAATTGGGTGTACACCTTTAGGAAGTGGAACTAGAGTCCAGACTTTCAACTTCATGAATTGTTGCAACTCTTCTTGCATAGCCGATGCCCAATGAGAATCCTTTAGAGCCGCATCAATCTTTGTTGGCTCAACTTGGGATAAGAAGCATTCTTCAATATCAGCATTAATTTCAGTATTAAGACCAGCTGATTTGCTTCTTGTTTGAATACCTGCATCCAAATCTCCAATGATATTTTCAATCGGATGATTCGTGTGAATACGGGAGACGGGTATTGGATCAGGTGTGAGGTTTGTTTCCATATTATTTAGCTCAACCTCTTGAGCGGTAGGGTCATCTTCAGTTTCAACAAGAATGTCTTCAACACTATCAACATTAGCAGAATAATCTTCAGAATGTTGATCAGAAGAAACACTTTCGGGAACAGCAGTAGATGAAGATGGTTGAGAATCAGTAGCAGAAGAAGACAAAGTAGAAGACAAGTGTAATGAAGAATTATCCGGATTAAGATGTAATCCATGAAGAAGAGTAACAACTTGATCCACTTCATCAAGCTTTGGGAGATTGAATGAGTTAAGAAGATTGTCATACTCAAACAACCAATCCGGACCTTTTCCTTTTGGAGTCTCCGTGTACTTTAAGCATTGAACCTCAAAATGTTCTTCAATCCTTCCCGTTTCTTTGTTGAAGACCCGTTTGTTAGGAGAGTTAACCGAATAGCCGAGAAATAATCCATCGACTGCCTTTTCACCAAATTTAGAAACTTTATCTTTGGTTATCAAAATGGTGCAAGGACATCCGAATGGTTCCAAAAATTTTAGGTTTGGCTTTCGGTTATTGAACAACTCATAACACGTCTTATTCTTCTTCTTGTTCATAAGAACACGGTTTAAAACATAACACGCCGTGTTGACTGCCTCTGCCCAAAAAGTAATTGGCAAATGTGAATCTGACAGCATAGTGCGAGCAGTTTCAATGATGGTTCTATTCTTTCTCTCTGCCACCCCGTTCTGTTGCGGAGTTCTTGCAGCACTAAACTGATGAACAATTCCCTTACGAAGACAATATAATTCAAGAGTTTTGTTCTTGAATTCCGTTCCATTATCACTTCGTATTTTCTTGATCTTGGAGTTGCATAGATTTTCAAGACGATCAAATAGATAGGTCAAATTATCTGGTACTTCATCTTTGGTGCGCAAGAAGTAGACCCATGAGAAACGAGAGTAGTCATCAGTTACAACCAAACAGTAGGATTTACCTCCAATACTCTTCGTGCTTACAGGTCCAAACAAGTCCATATGAAGCAATTCCAAAGGAGATTCAATGGAGTTTACTTGCTTAGACTTGTGAAATTTCTTGTGCTGTTTCCCTTTTAAGCAGGAAACACAATGATCTTCCAAAGCAAATACTTGTTTAGGAATGCCATCCACCAAATCATGTTTAACCAAATGATTCATTTTACGGAAATGAATATGACCCATTCGTCTGTGCCACAACAATGAATCCTTGCTAGATGCTTTGGAAAGAAGACATGTATGTTCTTGAGTTTCCACAGTCCTCATATCCAGGATATACGAGTTCTTCACCCTTGGTGCTCGTATAAGAATCCATTCTTCGGGAATTACAAATCCCGGCCTCAATATTAAACACTCTAAATCTGTAAATGCAGCAGTGAACTTCTTGTCGCAAACCTGAGAGACGCTTATCAAGTTGTGTTTCAGCTCCTCGACAAAGTTGACGTTTTCAAAGCTCACTTGACCATTTGTGAGTGTTCCAAGTCCAGTTATTGTACCTCCAGAATCACCAGCAAAGGCAACATGTCCCCCATTATATGGTTTAACATCTGAGAGCAGGGAGATATTGCCTGTCATGTGTCGCGAACAGCCACTGTCAACATACCACTTGCTATTCTGCACCTTTGACTGTCACAACACAAGGAAAAAGAATGTTAGTTTGAAATGGAGACCCAAGCCTTGACAGACTTGGGTACTCCTGAGACTTCATCTATTATTATCACATCAGTTAAAACCTTGTTTTTTAGTACATCATTATCTTTTATTGATGTGATAACTTCAGATGACATAACACTTTTTGTACTTTTCTTTATCCAAACTTTCTGAGATAAAGTCGGTTGCTTATTAATAACATTAACCTTTCGATCAATTGATTTAGTAGGTGTAATGTTGTTAACTTTAGAAATTGGAACATGTCGAGATAATCCAGGTTGTTTTGACTTTTGAAAATTTCTTCTTTTATTATAACCTGTACTATATCGTGATGCCCATTTTCTAGCAAGCACAAGACACTGATTAATGAGATGAACCTGCTTCTGACAGTAGAAGCATGATCGTCTTTCTCGGAAAGTTTGATCAGAACTTGATAGTGGTTTAGGTGAAAGAGGAACCCTACGAGGTTTAATTTCAGGTACGTTTACTGCACATGAACACTTATGTGAACATCCAGAAGAACGAGACGGTGAAAGATTTATTCTGCAGATATTCGCGTCTTGTAAATGAGCAGACTGAAGGAGGCTACAAATTTAGCTCTATTGAAGTCAACAAGAAGCTACTGAATGCTCTGCCTCCTCACTGGGAAACTAGAGTGCTGATGATGGAAAATGATCCAGACATACTAGCTATGTCTCTGGATCAACTTATTGGGAAGCTTGAAACATGTGCCTTGGACATTCAAAAGAAAAGCACAAGATCTAGCTCTTTGCTTCCTGATAATAGCAATTTTGGATATGGAAGTACAACACTTCTATCTGGGCCATCTACATCTTCCTCTAAACCAAATTACTCTTCGGGAAATAACTCAGTTGGGACATTCTCTTCTTTTCCATCTCAATCATCCTCTTCTGCTACTGCATCTCATAATGAGCATGCAGTAATCTTTAATGCCTTTCTATCATCATACGATGATTTTCTTTCAAAGAGGATTAACTCGGTAGATCTTTCCGACGAAGATTTTGCGCAAGTTGATCCTGATGAGTTAGAGAGAGTGGATCTTCGTTGGAACATGGCCATGCTGACAAGAAGGACTAAGACATATTTAAGGAGAACTGGAAAGAGATCTCTTGAAGACGTCACTGATAAAACCAACATGGGATTTGACAAATCCAAGATCAGATGCTACAAATGTCAAAATCTGGGTCACTTTGCACGAGAATGTGAGAAGGGTAGACAACCATCTACGGGTTTTACAAAACCTTCTATCTACAAAAAGGATAATGAAGTAGCCAAGGCAGCCATTCTGTTAGAAGAAGAAGAAGCATATGATTTTTCGGCTATGGATGATCAAGAAAATGTTGCCCTTATGGCAGATGTTCAAAATGAGGTAGAATGTGATTCTTTTAATTGCCAAACCTGTATCACACTAACTGGTAAAATCAACAGGTACATGGTAGATAATGATCGCTTAAATACAGATCTGACCAATCTTATTGAAGCAAACAAAGTTTTAAAAGAAAATGAAAAAGTCTATGTTATAAATCAAAAAACTATTATGGAAGAAAAGAAAGAGTTAAAAGCAATGATTTTTAACAAACAAGATGCGATTGACAGTTATTTAAAACTCATCTCTCATCTTAAAAGGGAACTTGCTGAAACTCAATCGGATAATGTTGATTTAAAACGAAGACTTGCAAATATTTCCACATCTACTATGGTCTTTTCTGATATTCTGCAAAATCAACGGACTGATACAAAGAATAAGGCAGGAATTGGTTATCACAACCAACCTCCTCCCTCAAACTTGAATCAGCCTATTCTTTCGCAGGAAGAAATTAAAGATTTTGTACCTTCTGTTCTTAAGAAGGATACAAATCCTGTGGCAGAACCAGTTAGTGTTGAAATTCCCAATCAGCCTGAAACTGTCAAGGGTAATGATGTTAAACAGCCTAAGCTTGTTAAGGCTGCTGATAACAAGCAACCTGAGTTGCTTAAAGTTTTAAGTTCAAATAAAAAGAAGGCTGAGCTTATTAAGCCTAAAATTGAACCAATCAAGTTTGTCCTTTCAACAAATGTTGAAGAAGTGGTAGAAGTGGAGGATGTAACTCACGAGGTTACACAGAATGTTAAAAAGAATAACCTCAAACCTGAAAAGAAACAAGTCATCCAGGAAAAGTTTAAAAATAATAAAGTTTCAATTGAAAATCCTTCTCCAAAGATTACTTCAACTGTGAATACGTTTACTCCATCATGTTCACATAAGTGTTCATGTGCAGTAAACGTACCTGAAATTAAACCTCGTAGGGTTCCTCTTTCACCTAAACCACTATCAAGTTCTGATCAAACTTTCCGAGAAAGACGATCATGCTTCTACTGTCAGAAGCAGGTTCATCTCATTAATCAGTGTCTTGTGCTTGCTAGAAAATGGGCATCACGATATAGTACAGGTTATAATAAAAGAAGAAATTTTCAAAAGTCAAAACAACCTGGATTATCTCGACATGTTCCAATTTCTAAAGTTAACAACATTACACCTACTAAATCAATTGATCGAAAGGTTAATGTTATTAATAAGCAACCGACTTTATCTCAGAAAGTTTGGATAAAGAAAAGTACAAAAAATGTTATGTCATCTGAAGTTATCACATCAATAAAAGATAATGATGTACTAAAAAACAAGGTTTTAACTGATGTGATAATAATAGATGAAGTCTCAGGAGTACCCAAGTCTGTCAAGGCTTGGGTCTCCATTTCAAACTAACATTCTTTTTCCTTGTGTTGTGACAGTCAAAGGTGCAGAATAGCAAGTGGTATGTTGACAGTGGCTGTTCGCGACACATGACAGGCAATATCTCCCTGCTCTCAGATGTTAAACCATATAATGGGGGACATGTTGCCTTTGCTGGTGATTCTGGAGGTACAATAACTGGACTTGGAACACTCACAAATGGTCAAGTGAGCTTTGAAAACGTCAACTTTGTCGAGGAGCTGAAACACAACTTGATAAGCGTCTCTCAGGTTTGCGACAAGAAGTTCACTGCTGCATTTACAGATTTAGAGTGTTTAATATTGAGGCCGGGTATTGTAATTCCCGAAGAATGGATTCTTATACGAGCACCAAGAGTGAAGAACTCGTATATCCTGGATATGAGGACTGTGGAAACTCAAGAACATACATGTCTTCTTTCCAAAGCATCTAGCAAGGATTCATTGTTGTGGCACAGACGAATGGGTCATATTCATTTCCGTAAAATGAATCATTTGGTTAAACATGATTTGGTGGATGGCATTCCTAAACAAGTATTTGCTTTGGAAGATCATTGTGTTTCCTGCTTAAAAGGGAAACAGCACAAGAAATCTCACAAGTCTAAGCAAGTAAACACCATTGAATCTCTTTTGGAATTGCTTCATATGGACTTGTTTGGACCTGTAAGCACGAAGAGTATTGGAGGTAAATCCTACTGTTTGGTTGTAACTGATGACTACTCTCGTTTCTCATGGGTCTACTTCTTGCGCACCAAAGATGAAGTACCAGATAATTTGACCTATCTATTTGATCGTCTTGAAAATCTGTGCAACTCCAAGATCAAGAAAATACGAAGTGATAATGGAACGGAATTCAAGAACAAAACTCTTGAATTATATTGTCTTCGTAAGGGAATTGTTCATCAGTTTAGTGCTGCAAGAACTCCGCAACAGAACGGGGTGGCAGAGAGAAAGAATAGAACCATCATTGAAACTGCTCGCACTATGCTGTCAGATTCACATTTGCCAATTACTTTTTGGGCAGAGGCAGTCAACACGGCGTGTTATGTTTTAAACCGTGTTCTTATGAACAAGAAGAAGAATAAGACGTGTTATGAGTTGTTCAATAACCGAAAGCCAAACCTAAAATTTTTGGAACCATTCGGATGTCCTTGCACCATTTTGATAACCAAAGATAAAGTTTCTAAATTTGGTGAAAAGGCAGTCGATGGATTATTTCTCGGCTATTCGGTTAACTCTCCTAACAAACGGGTCTTCAACAAAGAAACGGGAAGGATTGAAGAACATTTTGAGGTTCAATGCTTAAAGTACACGGAGACTCCAAAAGGAAAAGGTCCGGATTGGTTGTTTGAGTATGACAATCTTCTTAACTCATTCAATCTCCCAAAGCTTGATGAAGTGGATCAAGTTGTTACTCTTCTTCATGGATTACATCTTAATCCGGATAATTCTTCATTACACTTGTCTTCTACTTTGTCTTCTTCTGCTACTGATTCTCAACCATCTTCATCTACTGCTGTTCCCGAAAGTGTTTCTTCTGATCAACATTCTGAAGATTATTCTGCTAATGTTGATAGTGTTGAAGACATTCTTGTTGAAACTGAAGATGACCCTACCGCTCAAGAGGTTGAGCTAAATAATATGGAAACAAACCTCACACCTGATCCAATACCCGTCTCCCGTATTCACACGAATCATCCGATTGAAAATATCATTGGAGATTTGGATGCAGGTATTCAAACAAGAAGCAAATCAGCTGGTCTTAATACTGAAATTAATGCTGATATTGAAGAATGCTTCTTATCCCAAGTTGAGCCAACAAAGATTGATGCGGCTCTAAAGGATTCTCATTGGGTATCGGCTATGCAAGAAGAGTTGCAACAATTCGTGAAGTTGAAAGTCTGGACTCTAGTTCCACTTCCTAAAGGTGTACACCCAATTGGAACTCGTTGGGTGTTTCGTGTTAAACGTGATGATAGGGGAGTGGTGATTCGCAATAAGGCTAGACTCGTTGTCCAAGGATATACACAACAAGAAGGTCTAGATTATGATGAAGTTTTTGCACCTGTTGCAAGAATGGAATCTATTCGCATCTTCTTAGCCTATGCAACTTTTAAGGGGTTTCGCGTCTACCAACTGGATGTGAAAAGTGCGTTTCTATATGGTAAGGTTGCTGAAGAGATCTATGTCAGGCAACCTCCTGGCTTTGAAGATTCGGTCAACCCGGACTATGTGTGCAAGCTGGATAAGGCACTTTATGGTCTTCATCAAGCTCCGCGTGCGTGGTATGAACGGTTGGCAACGCACTTGATCAAAAATGGGTTTGAACGTGGTCACATCGACAACACTCTTTTCATCAAGAGAACTGGAAATAGTCAACTACTAGTTCAAGTTTACGTAGACGACATTATTTTCGGTTCAACTGATGAATCTCTGTGTCGACATTTTGAAGAGATAATGAAATCTGAATTTGAGATGAGTGCGATGGGGGAGCTAAAATTCTTTCTGGGTGTTCAAGTTGATCAATCATCAAAGGGCACCTACATTTTTCAATCCAAGTATGTTAACGACATGTTAACACGCTACAAATTGCATGATTGTAGAGTGTATGGAACTCCCATCCCTACAAACCACAATCTTGGACCAGACGAAGATGAGGAGAATTGTGAAGAAAAGCTATATCGGTCGATGATTGGATCTTTAATGTACCTTACTGCTTCCCGACCTGATATAGTATTTGCTATCTCACTTTGTTCAAGATATCAATCTCAACCCAAGGTCTCACATTTGAAGGCGGTTAAACGGATTTTTGGGTATCTCAAACATAGACCTACTCTAGGTCTATGGTATCCAACTGAGAAGTCATTTGCTCTCACAGCATTTTCGGATTCTGACTATGGCGGCTGTAGCATTGATAAAAAGTCAACGTCAGGAGGATGCCAGTTTCTTGGTTCACGTTTAGTTTCTTGGCAATGCAAAAAGCAAACAACGGTTTCTACTTCAACTGCGGAAGCTGAATATATTGCTGCTGCCAATTGCTGTTCACAAATCTTGTGGATTCAGCACCAACTTCATGACTACGGTTTACTCTTAACCATGACTCCTTTATTTATTGATAATACTGCTGCTATCTGTATCACTAAAAATCCCGTACAACACTCTAAAACCAAACACATAGAGATTAGGTTTCATTTTATACGGGATTGCTATGAGAAGCATTTGATAGACCTTGTCCAAATAGAAACTGATAAGCAAAATGCTGATCTGTTTACCAAGGCCTTCTCTAGAACTAGGTTTGACCAACTTATCGACATGATAGGGTTGCGCTTCTTTCAAGTAAAACAGTAAGTTGTGACATTTAATTCTTTTGTTTCTTAGTTTAATTTAAAAAAAAAAAAAATGTGCAACTGCCATTCTTTTTACTTGTTAGTATTAAAGAAATGCAATAGTTGCAACATTGTTAAAATAGACGTTGAATTGTGTCTGTAAACAATTGGGGAAATGATAGTACATCAGGAAACATGCATAAAATGGAATTTTAAGATTTATGTTTGATGTGTCAGTAGATTTATCTAGCATACTTGAAATACCTTTTATAAATATTAGCTTCATCAAATGATGTATTGGTAGGCATTTGTTCTAAAGTTACTAAGAAGCTTAACTTTCAAATATGCATATTACTTTATATAAAGACATATTAATATGTATGACATTAAGTTAAAATAAGGGCAACAATGTCCAAAATATTTTGACGTTTCGTCTTAATATTTGGATGATGAACATGTTATGATCTAAAAATATAGGGTCTTTGTATGGTGTTATCTGGGGGAATATATTAGGTGTCTCCTCTGTTGTATGAAAATACAGACCTGGTTTCATCTAATATATTCTTCAAAAGAACTTAGGTGCGTAGTCTATGTTAACCTATAGACAACCATTACGTACCCGTGGCATTCCTCAAATTCTCAAAATAATATGTACAAAAGTGCAGAAAAGTTATAAAAAGTTTGCCTCGTACTGGTTTGTGTTAAACTATGGTACTCTGTTGTACGAAAGTACAGACCTGTATCCTCTAGTTTAATTGTTCAGACTGGTGTTTGTTCAACCCGAACTATTGTTTATGTGACTCTGTTGTACTAAAGTACAGACCTGTCACCGCTATCTTAGTTCTAAAGATACGTTCATACCCTCACCTTCTATATAGAAAATATTAACATGTTTTTTTGATTTCAAATGTATATTTTAATGTGATTTATATACTATAATATGCATGCTAATAATAACACAATGGTTCATCTCATTATGAGTTGAAATCATATACTTAAGTACAAATGTTTAGATGGATAAAATATCAATAATCGTCTTGCAAAAATCTTTATAACAGATGATTTAAATATGCTAAGTAAATTTAAAGTGGACAAATATACTGATAATCGGAATAACACTTACTATTTCCTAATAATTGCATGTTATCCTGATATGATCCCTAACCAGATCAAAACAATTCCGTCCCCAAAAAGATTGTTTATTTATTGCTTTCAGTATTTTAATTCTGTCTTATAAAGAAAATTACAAAAATATTTTATTTCTGAGTTATTTTATTTATTTCGTCCCCAAAGTTAATTGTTATTGAATTAGTTTATTTATTTATGTTTTAATTATTTTTTATTTTTTATTTTAATTTTTTTTAGAATTATGTCACAATTAACTGTTTAATTTTGAAATCACATACAAGGAAAATCACGGCGACATTGTCAATGTCGCTGCCAATATCGCATACAAGGACATCTATAAATAGAAGATTTTGAGACCTAATTTGGTACGTTTTCAAAACATTCAAGCGATATTGATAGCGATATTGGAGTGCGATTTTGCGATATCTCCTTTTCGAACCATTTTCTTCATATTTTTCGACCCTCACTTCAATCCAACCACTCCTTAGTGTGCGCCAGTATTTACCTCATCATTAGGTATGCTTCTCTTGCTTTATAACTTGCTTTTTATGAGTGTTTGGATAACTTTTAATTCGAAATAGGAAAACCTAGGGTTTTGTGATAAAAACTGCTTAAAACATGATCAAATCTAGTTTAATAATGCTCTGAACGTTGTCCATTGTTTGTGACATCAGTTTTAGGTTTTAGATCATATATTTGGTTGGTTTTTCGATTAAAAGGTTTTTGAGCCGTTTGTTTAGCGACATTGGCATGTGCGATATTACCACTATCGCATAAGTTGGATTAATTTCCTATATCGCTAATTTCAAACAGAGCGATATCATATGCGATATCACAAGCGATATTGCAGTAATATCGCCTAAATTAAAATTTCAATTTAAGCGACATTATCTTCAATATCGCCTAAATTTGAAATCAGTCAATTGGGCCAGGCCCAAACCAGTGACAAACAGGCCCAGTTTACATTGTCTAACTTGTTCTTGGCCTGTTGCAAAATATTTCACTAACTGCTTTCGAGCTTTGTGTCGTGTATTGATTTTCTGCAGGAATGGAAGATTTCGCGCAATTCGATTCCAAGTGTGACACCCGTCACAATATCACTGCTTTCTTGGATGATACTAAGGACTCTTCTGAGCCCTTTAGGCCTCTGATTGCCTTCCTGCGCCGTTCGCGAATTCTCACAGCGATTACTGCCTCCGTCACCATATACAGAGATCATGTAGGGCAGTTTTGGAGGAACGCGTCCGTTAACTCTGCACTCTGAACAGCTGATAAGAGAGGTTTTTCGGTTCGAGGACAATTCTGATATGCCGATCCTCTTCTCCAACGAATTTATTGTTGGAGCAATGAATCGAATGGGATATTCTGGTACGCATTCGGATCAGTACCGGAAGGGCAACTTGACTCGGGTTTGGAGGTGGCTTATGCACATTTTCATCTTGTGCCTCTCCAACCGCAAAGCTGGGTACGATGGTACCAGTCATCGGACGGTTTCAGCAATGTTGGCTCTCGTCTACAATAAGCCCTATAACTACTCTGGTTATATCTTCAGGGCTATGGTCGACAATGCTCAACTAGGGGATAACATATGGTTCATGTATCCCCGCTTTATTCAGCTTTTGATTAATCGGGAGCTACCGGGTCTGGCGACTGATGCCGCCCGTGTTTACCGCCAAACTCCAATGTCCAATCGGATTTTTGGGGTAATGAGCTCAAATGGCAAGGGGGTTCCGATTCCCCCAGATACTCCTCTCTTCGGTCATATCATTGACCCGAACTACCAGCCGCCGGCAAATGAGGGTTATCTGGATCCTCCTCCTGTTTTTGAAGCAAACCTTGCTGACATTCCCGTACAAGCTACGGAAGATCCCTTGGCGGATATATTTGTGAGTGTTTCCTCTCAAGGTGACTTGCATACTCTACATGTTCACCATGATACCTCTGAGGGATCCACTGATTCCGACTCCTCGGGGCCAGCCGGAGGTGACACTGATACGAAATCTGAAGGGCTGGTTCCGGATCGTCGAGAGATCGAACTCGTGAGGCGTATCAATCCTCAGCGTTACTTGAGGATTCAGAGGAGGATCGCTGCCGGCAAGCAGCACGTACCGCAAAAGGATAAGCTGGTACGGGAATCCTCAGATGACGAGTATGTGCCTCCACCACCAAAAAAATCAAAGGCAGCTCGTTTAGTTTCAACTTCGGCCACGCCTCCGGATACACCGCAGGTCGAGTTTCCTGTTCAACCACATCCCTCGGTTATCCAGGAACTAATAAAGAGGCTGGATTCGATGCAACACACCCTCGATGCTCAAGCTGCGGTCATCCAAGTTCAAGCTACTCGAGTTGAAGCTGTGGAAAAAGAGAATGAAGAGCTTAGGTCTAGGGTTGTAGCTTTGGAGTCCCAGTTGGTTGGTTCGGGGGAGATAGATGATAGTGAAAGACCAAATGTAACTCCCCCTGAAACTGAAACTGAAAATGTAAACATTGAACCAGGCAATGAAAGTGCTCGTTTGGATTACTTCTCGTTGAGGAAATACCTGGACAACCAAGACCACTGGCTGTTGACTATTCGTGTGCTGATTTGACATATCTGGCGAGAATGGTTAACAGATCTGATAATGTGAGGGAGGATACACCGGATGAAGATTCTGACCTCGAAGCTGAAGATGAAACATTTGATGAGGACGAATTTTATTATGGTGCTCCTATTAGTGAGTCTGATTCATCTGAAGAAGAAGAAGATGAATCACCTGATGACTCAACCGAACCTCAAGCTGAAATGCCTGAATATCCTAAGGTTCCGGAAACCGTGGAAGAAAGAGCGGCTCGTCTGGCATCCTAGTGGCCTCAAGGTAAAGAAAAGATTGTGCCTGTCACTTGCAAATCTTACAAGGTCAAGGGAGATTACAAAGGATTGATCAAAAGCTGGAAAGTTGTGAATGCAAGGTTTATGATCAAAAGAACCGATGGAGTTCAATACTTCAAACTTTCATTCAATAAACTGAGCACGTTGCCTAAAGGAGAATTAAATAGGCTTGCTCAGTTACAACTGATAAATCCTGAGAGAAATACCCGTGCAAACTACATTCAGACTACTCTTCAAAGAGAAATTCGTACAAAGAGGTACAGTTTTATTAAGCCGACATTGGGAAAAAGAATTATCTACAAGAAACGGCTAGATCCTGCTACAAATCAGCCATTAACCAGAATGCGCTATCCTCCGGCTGATTGTGTGAAGAGGATTATTTTGGAAACTGTTCCCCTGAACTTTCATAGAAGATTTCACTACTGGGAATTTGATAGCCAGACTGGAGAAGCTGCATTGGTTTTTGTGCCAGAGAATGTTGAACCTGAGAAGACTTCTCTCTATGGGTTGAAGAAAGCACAATATCGGATTTTTGATCCTATGAGCTTGATAAATTTATCAAAGGAGAATATGAGGAAGTTGTTTGATAATAGAATAAGATATTACCGAGGTAATCCAACAAATGAAAAGCTTGCTCAACAATTCCAGAAAATTGTAGATATCTGTGTAACCCATGGAATCCATGCGGGTGGCAAATTTCCTACTGGATGGGTTTAGACTGAAGACTTTTTGAAGACCAAGCTGAAGACACGGGGGAGTTTGTTGATACATTTAGAGTGTCTGTCACTTGGTCTAAGTTTCGAGTTGTAATTAATTAGATTAATTTTGTCTTAGGCGATATCACTAATATCGCTTGGGCGATATCACTAATATCGCACAGGCGATATCACCAATATCGCCCTTTAGTCCAGATTAGTTACATATAAATACTCGTTTAGGTTTCAGTTTGCTCAATTTTGACACTTTGCATTTTGGCATATACGAATTTTCTCTGTCATTCTCAGTGGTCCAGTCATTGTAATTCACATTGCTTTATATGATTAATTTAATATATGTGTTTGTGATTTTTGTTGTTGAACGTACAATCGATAGCTATTGAATTCCGCTCATTAGTTATTGTTTATTGATTCATTGTTTAAGATCAGTCTTTGTTGCGATCCTACACTGTTTCTTCACTAACTCCAGTTTACTTTGCTTGTACTCAGTAGTACCTCCACATCGTTCAGCTATGCCATTCCACAGATCATAAGCGATGTCGTGTTGTTTAAACATTTTCATGGCATCTGCAGGTAAAGACATGGTTATAGCAGAGTGAGCCTTCCTCTCACATTCCCATGCTTTGCGTTCTTCAACAGACATGGAACGAATAGGCTTTGGTGGAGGAATACCAACATGCTCTCCACTTGAAACAGGTCTAACGTATCGTTCCAGTAAAGGTATCTCCATTTCAGGGTCGGTAAACGCGACAAACGATAAAAATCTACCTCTCCATTCAGAATACTCCATTCTTGGAGCAAAGAATGGAGGTTTGTTTGCACTACCCACTTCAGCATTGTGTTTTAACATTGCATTAACAACTTGTAAAGTAGACATTTTAATTTATATTAATTAAAATTAACTTTTGAAAAAGGTTTAAAATCTGTCTAACACCCTATAGCGATATTGCTAATATCGCTAACAATCTGATGATTGAGCGATATTGGTGATATCACTATCAATATCGCTAATTAAAGCGCAAATCAAAATCAGACAAAACAGGCGATATCACAGACGATATTTCGAGTAATATCGCTAAACTTAATCAGGCGATATTGAATCAATATCGCAAAAATTAACTAGGCGATACCAGGTTATATCTCTAGTAATATCGCTAGAGATATCGCTCAAATTAATGAGCACAGAACACGTAATATCGCTGTAACCCTAAAGGCGATATTATGATAATATCGCTTTTAATATCGCTAAAACGGCTGTAAACCCTAAAATTTCAAAGACAACGAAATTTTCAAAGTTTAGAGTAGCAAACAACGAACACGAATCCAGAAAACACTAAAAATACTGATTAAATAGCTTTTTAAGAATAAAAAACAATTTGTTTATACGAAAAAAAACTAGTTAATACGACTTTTAAACGTACGAATAATGATTCAATAACCACTAATCCAATGATTAAATGGCTCTGATACCAATTGTAGGATCGCAACAAAGACTGATCTTAAACAATGAATCAATAAACAATTACCAATGCGCGGAATTCAATAGCTATCGATTGTACGTTTAACAACAAAATCACAAACACATATATTGAATTAATCATATAAAGCAATGTGAATTACAATGACTGGAACACTAAGAATGACAAAAGCTGCCAAAGAAAATTCGTATGTGCCAAAATGCAAAGTGTCAAGCTTATCAAACTGAAACCCTAAACGAGTATTTATATGTAACTAATCTGGACTAAAGGGCGATATTGGTGATATCGCCTATGCGATATTAGTGATATCGCCTAAGCGATATTAACAATATCGCCTAATACAAAATTAATCTAATTAATTACAACTCGAAACTTAGACCAAGTGACAGACACTCTAAATGTATCAACAACTTGTAATATACTAATAATAGACAAAACGTCGTAATTACATAACAAACTATTACAAGCTAAGACCAACTGACAGACATACAAATATGCACCAACAAGTAGCATTCTGAGTCTCTAATATCCGAACTCGAAGTTCCAAACTAGAGATCCGCTCAGAAGCTCTCACAGAAGTAGTAGCCTGGGGTGTAGGTGTGGTCGCATAATGAACACAATGTTGTTCAATTTGGGTTGCAACATCTGTCATAAGTAAGCGAGCTGTGATTCTACTAGCCTTTGTAGTCTGAATCGTGACAGTATCGTCAGCAGCAGGCTCCTGTTAGACCATAATTATCAGTAAAAGTAACAGAATAAACTGTCTCAATCTCTGAATAACTATAAATACTCATATCTCTAACCTTCTCTGAGGTTTCAGATACCGGAGCACTCGGACGTTGGACCGTAGGTCTAGCCTGCGGTTGTGTATCTTGAGCGACTGTTATAGAAATATCTATCTCAGTTTCTCATATGTAGAACGCACAACATGCAGCAGATAATAAGTAGGTTAAAAAGTAACCTGGACTAGCCAAATCGCCAATCGTCAGCTGAGAAGTAGCAGAACGAATGCGCTTTCGGCTTCGCGTCTGAAGAGGTTGATCCTCTTCATCATCTGTGTCCTCGTCAAGCATGCAAAAATCAGGATCCATATCATCAATTTTGCGCTTGCCCTTTAAGGCAGGATCCATGATTAGCTTGGAACCTCTTCGGATCATTCCCGCAGGAATACCCGAAAAAGTAGGAGGACGAGGAAGATCATCATCAGTTTCCTCGCTGTCGGAGTCAGATGTAGTAGCACCATCTTTGCCAAAGGCACTTGAGGGCCCAACATCCAAACTCGGCTGATCCTGTTCACCCTCAGGTCGAATGACCTCTGGGTGTACAGCTTCAGGAGCCTAGTCATGATGAATAATAATAGATGATAAGTAATCCTAAAAGGTACGTGCAAATTGAACAATGATGATATATATAAATAATACCTGATATTGATCTATCTCACGTAGGAGAGGATCAGTAGCATCATCGTTTTCTATCAAAACCTCATGTAAAACCTGAGCCGCAATGTCAGGTTGTCCAGCTTGATGTATTACATCTTCTATAAGCTCTTGCGGCCCAAGGTTTTGAGCCACAACTGCTGGCTGAGGTTGTACTTCTGGTTGGGCTCCATCATCCAACCAACCATTATTTGGTGGAGCTACATTTGCGGCATTGAGAAGATGTCCGAACAAGTCACATGCTTCAGGTTTGACCTGATCCGGACGTCTGGAGGAATGAAGAAAGAACGCATTGTAGGTCCTCAATCCAATGGTGTCTACACGCAGATCAGACTGAAAGCCTTGAAGATCAGGGACACAGAGGGACCAGCTTCCTGATCAACTGTACCCAGATTTAAGATCTGTCTCAGATCATCAGCAGAGAAAACCACTGGATGGTTATTAACTCTCGTGCGAATTACAGGAGGGTTTGCTGCACCGTCATATACTATACCATCCCAAAATTGTTCCAGAAGATCTCGGGACAGTGGCGGAGATTCCGTAATAGCATATCGAATCCTCGATCGTGCTAAATACGTCAAGATCTCTGAGAAACGTGCAGCTCCACGCTCATTTACATCTAAGTTCACCAAGATGTTGTGAGCAGGAGTGAAAGATCGAGCAGCCATATCTGTAGTCATAAGATATACACAAATGGCAGTTAGCTCAAATAATAGGACAACATATCGAACATTAATTAATTTTAAACGTTTATGTATTGTGAACCAAAGAGATCACCAAACATCGACGTTCACTATTAATTAGTAACTTAATTTACTGAACTTAATTGAACGATTAAGTATTCAATACTTAATTTTTAAATTATCTTCTCTAAATTATATACATCGTTCGTACGTCCTAGTAATTAATCCGAAATACTATACCGCCGATAGTAAATCAGAACACGCCGCACGACTACATATGAGTCGGAAGTCTTTCGATATAATAGAATAGAATTCATATATTATATGCATTTCACTTATAACATTAAGTTCTTAAGTCGAAGCATATAAGTGATAGTTAAAAGTCTTCACTTGTACTTCATTTGTAAACATAAAGTTCTCAAATTAACTGAGTAAATTTATACGTATTTAATCTAGAAACATAAGTTTGTAAATCGAAACGTATAACAACCAATTAATAAGTTTCAATGTATAATTTATCCGTAAATCTAGAATTCACGAATCGAGTACACATCGAAAATATTTAATTTGGTCAAACAAAGTCAACCCTGTTGGGTTCGCTTCGCAGGTCAACGCGAGTCAACCATTTGGTTCGCTTCGCAGTCAACGCGAGTCAACCATTTGGTTCGCTTCGCAGTCAACGCGAGTCAACCATTTGGTTCGCTTCGCAGTCAACGCGAGTCAACCATTTGGTTCGCTTCGCAGTCAACGCCAATCAAACTATTGGGTTCGCTTCACAGTCAAGGAAGTCAACCATTTGGTTCGCTTCGCAGTCAACGCGAGTCAACCATTTGGTTCGCTTCGCAGTCAACGCGAGTCAACCATTTGGTTCGCTTCGCAGTCAACGCGAGTCAACCATTTGGTTCGCTTCGCAGTCAACGCCAATCAAACTATTGGGTTCGCTTCACAGTCAAGGAAGTCAACTCGATGAGTTCGCTTCGCAGTCAACCGAAGTCAAACCATTTGGTTTCGCTTCGGTCAAGCGAAGTCAACCCGATGAGTTCGCTTCGGAGTCAACCGAAGTCAAACGTTCTGGTTTCGCTGCGAACTGAGATTGAGCTCGGTTCGCAAGAGCGTCTGGTTCACCAAGAAATTCGAAGTCGATGATCGAACAGTTTTAAACGCGATTTAATGGTATAAACATGTTTATTATATACCGATTAACAAGTGTTACAAGTTTTAGGTTTTAATCTTCACTCATTTCGAAGAAATCCGTGAGATTCGAAACCAAAGCCTCCAAAACATATATTTGTCGATTAAGGATGAATTAAACGGTGAAATCAAGTGATACTTACTTCAAATGATGTGAAATTGAAAGGTGTAAATGTTCTACGGAGTGAAAATCCCGGCCTTGTTCGAAAATCACGAAGAAAAGTGATCGGTTTTTCGGTTCGCAACAATTCGCCTCGCAGAGGTAGGATTTCAGTTCGCAAGGTAGTTTGTGTAACAACCACCAAAAATATCAGGTTAACTCTTAACTTAATCTTCACCTAAATCTGGACCTGACTTTCTTAAGGACTAAGTTAATACTGCTAGACAAAAATTACTACTGATGGCCGTAGTTAGTACTGTTGGTTAGAGGTTTATACCTCTTACCGGGTTAATACTGTTAATATGGTTAGTACTGCTAGTAGGAGTTTCTACTGTTAGTAATGTTTCTACTGCTTTCGTAAAAATCGAAGTCTCTACTGTTATCACAGTTAGTACTGCTAGTGCAATTGTCACCGTTTCCACTGCTAGCACAAATACCTCAGTTAGTACTGCTAGTACAATTCCTTAGTTTCCACTGCTAGCACGAATACCTCAGTTAGTACTGCTAGTACAATTCCTTAGTTTCCACTGCTAGCACAAATATCTCAGTTAGTACTGCTAGTACAATTCCTTAGTTTCCACTGCTAACACAAATACCTCAGTTAGTACTGCTAGTGCAATTCCTTAGTTTCTACTGCTAGCACGTATTTCAGTTTCCACTGCTAGCACAAGTTTCTACTGCTGGTTCAGTTTCTACTGGTAGTCGAGTTACTACTGCCCCCATTGTTACCACGTTTTATGTTACCACTGCTAGTTCCTACTGTTAGTGATATGCTCAACCCATTTCTAAAATCAACCAAGTGTTACCCACACTCTCAGTAAATCATCTTGCCCGAATCTAAAGTTATCTAAGTTGTACAAAATGAGAAGTAACCGTGCATGCATTCTGTAAAAAAAAAAAAAAAAAAACATTAATATTTTAAATAAGGATAACCGTGCACGCAAAAAGGGTTATGATTACCTCTTTTCTTTCAAAAACGGCCAGCAAACCTATTTTCCATAAAACCAAATCAATTAACTTACACTCCCCATAAATCACCTCCACCCTCACACAATCAAACCCCTTGATATTAATCATATACACTTTACCACTTATTCCTTTTGTATCCAACGGCAGAACTAAACACACACACAAAGACAAATACTTAAAACACTCTCTCCCATTTCTCTCAACTCTTTCAACACTTATATCCGGTTTTAACATAACACCCAACATATTCATCACTTCTCACCAAGAAATCGATCACTCCAGAAAACTTGCTCAATCTCAACTCTCGGTGGACAGAAACTCATCACTCAACACCCACATTTCCTGGTAGAAGAGGTAATCATGAAGTGCAAAATGTTTACATTTTATCTCGCACTAACCCAACTATTTCTATTTCGTTTTCAACTGTTCTTCACTAAATAAGTGCATTAGGGTTTTATACCTGAAAGTTTATAATGTTTTCTGTATAAAAATACTCCTAAAAAACTATTCAAAATATTTACATCCGGGTTTATAAGAAGTTATGTGTTTTTGGTAAAATAAGAAAGTTGGACAACTTTCTGTCCAGATTTTAAGTTAACTTTGGACAACCCTATCTTCATCCAATCTTCATAAAAAGGTTTTGATTGTTAATTTGGAAATAGTCTTAATAAAAGAGTCACGGAATAAACAACCAAACCCGGGCAGATTCATTGTCTAACTTAGTGGGTAACCAACTTGTTTCAACTCGTACGTGTTAAAGCATATCACTAGACATTAATGGACACTTTCTCACTTGGATTAGGTCTCGGTTAAGGGATCATTCCAGATTGTAATTTGCTCACAGATTATACCCGTTAACTCAACTCACAAGGTGAGTTCACTGTCCCCCTTTTCTGATTTATGTTTTGGGGCTGAAAAGCATGCTTATACATCTTATCAACTTGGTTTTGCTCTTTATTCACTTACAAAAATCGTTATTATACAAATTTTATGCGAATTGGAGTATGTCATGTTGTTATGCTTGAGTGTTATTGCAAAGTCCCCGGGAACTCACACTACTAATTAACTCGTGGTTACGAGCCGTGGGTATTATGGGTAGCATGCTATTTAGGGTAGACCACCCCTCACTCACACTTCAACGTGGGTGCATAATATCACCTTTACTCATGTTAGTTGAAGAACATGGAGCTATAGGGGCAAACCTCGGTCGGATAATCGGATTAGTAGTGGCCTCAAGGCATGAACATATACTTACTTATTTCTCCAATTCTTTTCACATTGATCTATTTATGCCCCCGATTGGGCAGTATTTATGCCCCCGATTGGGCAGTAATGATGTCCCCGATTGGACAGTATTCGTGTCCCTGAATTGGACAGAACTTTGGTCCCCGATTGGACAAACTACTTGAATTATTGGTAATAAAACTTTGACCTCACCAACTATGGCCATAGTTGACCTTTTATTTTTGCATGCTTTTCAGGAGAACGTCGGTAAGCACGGATCACATGAGGGCTTATGCATGGGATTATGTCGACCAAGCCATTTAAACGGACTTTGGACTAAATTTTTGTAATATGTTTGTAACAATGCCATATACTTTGAACGATTTGATGTATTTTTGGATGCCTCCAAGGCTGTTTTATCGTAATTTAAATGGTATGGTTGCTATATCTTTGTGTTGTGAAATCATTAGCTGTGACACCTCGTGTTTCCGCTTTAGCGGGGTGTGACAGAAGTGGTATCAGAGCCAAAGGTTATAGAGAATACCGGTTTTTCAAAAAAAAAAATAATAAAAAAATAAAACCAAACTATAACCAAAATTCTTTTTATTCAAAACAACACTTTATAAAGCATTGAACATTACACTTGTGTAACTAATACAAGCATTTCATTATTTAGCCTCAATTAAGCATAGCCTGATCACCTATGACTAATTCGGGAAAAGTAGTGAGAAACTTGGAGTAGTTATCCACGGGTTAATGTTAATGTTTACCCTTACCATGCATGCGCCTCAAATATCGTATGATCCATTCATTGTTATTAGCAACCTAACCCATTTTGATTTTTCAGTCTCATCATGTCCCAGTCATCATCAAACCGTACTCCCTACTCAGCCGATGCATCCGGATACATTACTAGTCGTCCTAGGAATCACTCGCCTAGTACGGAACAAGAAACGAGTAGTGAAGGAACTGCCCAAACCCTTAGGACATCACCAACACCTATTCCACCGCAACCAGCCCAGCCAGGCCCCCGGATTAGGCACACTGCGAGGATGAGAGTGGCTGACCCCGTTAGAGTGACCCTAAGAGCACCAACACAAGAGGTTCCTTCCCAAGAAATGGACCCCCGTACTTCTCAGCCCGTTAGGGGTGAGTACCACATTGGGGATCAGTCCACCCCTGTCCCGACACGGGTCACCGATAGGTATACGTGGCAGGAACGTATGAACAATTACGTGAACCCTGTCACATCAAGACCAGGAGAGACTTCTTCATCCCGTACGGTTATGGGAATGCCGACGGGGCATAGGGCAGGAATGACCGCGGAAGAGCTCAGGAGAATGTACATGATGACGACAGAGATACAAAGCTGTCGAGGGAGGATTGAGCACCAAGGGCAACTCCTGTATGAGATGTCCGAATTGGTGGAAGGACTGTCCCACCAAACGGTCAGAGCCTTGACATCTGCTGATTCGGCCAGGAGGACCGCTAGGAGTTTAGTATGGGCTTGCTTAGGGTTGGGTTTGTTGGTGTTGATCATTCTTGTTTGGCTCCTTGTGGTGACCATGTCCTAGATGCACCTTTGAATTGGAAGTAAACTATTGTCTTTTTATTTTATTATTTTGTAATTCGGAAGGCTGAGGGCCGAATATTTATGCATCCTAGCATCGTCTATTTTTCCAAGTAAAGGAATGCTTATGATACTTTAACTTTCTTACACGTTCATTACTACTTTGCATATCCGTTATTGTCAAACTTCACATAATACAACACGCGAAAATTCCAATTATAACTTAGGTTAAACACGTACGTACTACTAAAACAAACTTTGTGAACATCGTAGAATCATGCCTCCAAGAAGAAACCCGGACAACATGGCTGATCAAATTGCCCAGCAGCTAAACGCGGCAATACCAAATCTCGTCGCCCAAATCACCGCTAGTCTCAACGCTGCTCAAGGAAACCCGGAAGGGCAAACCGCCAACAACAACCAAGGATGCAGCTATAAAACCTTCATGTCATGTAGGCCCAAGGAATTCTTTGGAACGGAAGGTGCTGTTGGATTATTGTCATGGATAGAGAGCATGGAGTCGGTGCTCCACATCAGCAAGTGCGCGGCCGGCGATCGAGTCGAGTATGCCGCTTGCATGCTCCAAGGGAGAGCTCTAACTTGGTGGAACAATCAGATCCAGAGCCGAGGTCGTGAAGCCTCGTACAGCCTCACATGGGAGGAATTCAAGAAGCTACTAACTAAAGAATACTGCCCAAAAGACGCAATCCAGAAATTGGAGTCTGAATTCTGGAATCACTCCATGACTGGAACCGACATTGATCAGTACACTGCCCGCTTCCATGAGCTTGCTAGGCTGGTGCCACACATGGTTACACCGGAGGAGAAGAAGGTTGACCGGTATATCTGGGGTTTAGCTCCTGAAATCCGAGGAATGGTTACGGCGGCGAACCCGACAACCATACAATCCGCAGTGGTCTTAGCAAACCGTCTAACGAACGACGTAATTAGATCAGGCGGAGCGATAAAGGGGAATGACGCCGGTAAACGAAAGCGGGATAACCATTCAAGGCAAAAAGGTGGCGGTAATTCGGACAAGAGGCAGATGGTGGCAAGGAACTTTGGCATGGCTGTCCAAGGGCCGAAGCAATACAATGGTCCACACCCGAGGTGTAACAAGTGTCATTTCCATCATTCGGGGAATTGCCCGGTGTGCGAAAGGTGTAAGCAGACAGGCCACTTCGCCAAGTATTGCCGAGCTGGAAATGGGAACAACCGACTGAAGGCAGCCTGCTTTGAATGTGGAAGCCAAGAACATCTCAAGAATGCCTGCCCAAAACTGATCAGAACCCCTAACAACAACGCTGGAAACCAGAGAGGGCCAGCGCGGGGACGGGCATTTGTCATTGGAGCTGAAGAGGCAAGGCAGGATCCAAACGCTGTAACAGGTGCGTTTCTCTTAAACAATCACTACGCATCCGTATTATTTGATTCGGGAGCCGAGAGAAGTTTTGTTTCACTAGAATTCCGACCATTAATCGAATTAGACTCTATACCATTAAGCGAAACCTTTACTATTGAGTACGCTAACGGTCATGAGTTCGAAGCTAGAGACATAGTACCCGACTGTACCTTGAACCTAGGTGGTAGAATGTTTAAAATTGACTTAATACCGATTGAGCTAAAGAGCTTTGATGTGATTGTGGGAATGGACTGGCTGACAAAGGTCCGAGCGGAAATAGGATGCTTTGATAAGGTTGTTCGGATACCTCTCTCCGAAAACGAAACCCTTGTCATACAAGGGGATAAACCTGGCAAGAAACTGAACATGGTGTCAGCTATGCAAATGCGAAAGTACCTAGGGAAGCAATGCTTCGCATTACTGGCACATGTGGTTGACAAAAGGCCGGAGGAGGAGCGTATTCAAGACATTCATGTTGTTAGAAATCATCCCGAAGTTTTCCCAAACGACCTACCTGGACTTCCCCCACCCAGGCCAGTCGAATTTCATATCGACCTAATTCCCGGAGCGGCGCCCGTAGCAAAGACACCATATCGTCTGGCACCGTCCGAAATGCAGGAATTGTCAGGGCAACTCCAAGAACTCCTGAGTAATGGACTAATTCGTCCAAGTTCATCGCCCTGGGGAGCTCCCGTTCTCTTTGTCAAAAAGAAAGACGGATCATTTCGTATGTGTATAGATTATAGGGAACTCAACAAGCTGACAATAAAGAACCGATACCCTCTACCCCGAATCGACGACTTATTCGACCAATTGCAAGGCGCATCGTACTTTTCAAAAATCGATCTTCGTTCAGGATACCATCAATTGAGAGTCCGTGAAGAGGACATCCCAAAGACAGCCTTTAGAATGCGATACGGACATTATGAGTTCTTAGTCATGCCGTTTGGACTAACCAACGCACCCGCAGTATTCATGGACTTGATGAATAGGGTATGTCGACCATACCTGGATAAGTTCGTAATTGTGTTCATCGACGACATATTAATTTATTCCAAAAGCAAGGAAGACCACGAGCGACACTTGGAAATAGTACTGAAGCTGCTAAAGGAACAGAAGCTATACGCCAAGTTCTCGAAGTGCGAGTTCTGGCTCCGAGAGGTACACTTTCTTGGTCACGTGGTCAACAAAGAGGGAATTCACGTGGATCCAGCCAAAGTAGAGGCCATTAAGAAATGGGAAGCCCCAAGAACCCCTACAGAGATACGTCAATTTCTGGGATTAGCTGGTTACTACCGAAGGTTTATTGAGAATTTTTCAAAGATTGCTAAACCGCTAACTGAGCTGACCCAAAAGGCTAAGGAGTTCACTTGGGGAGAAGAACAGGAAGAAGCGTTCCAAACGCTGAAGAGTAGGCTATGTAACGCGCCCATCTTAGCCTTACCAGAAGGAACGGAGGATTTTGTCGTGTACTGTGACGCCTCACACCAAGGAATGGGCTGCGTGCTAATGCAAAGGAATAAGGTGATTGCCTACGCATCGAGACAACTCAAGGAGCACGAGAAGAATTACACGACGCATGACTTAGAGCTAGGAGCGGTAGTGTTTGCTCTGAAGATCTGGAGACACTACCTGTATGGTACAAAGTGCACCATCTTCACCGATCACAAGAGTCTTCAGCATATCCTCGATCAGAAGATGCTCAACATGAGACAAAGACGGTGGGTAGAACTGCTTGGTGACTACGATTGTGACATCAAGTATCATCCAGGCAAGGCTAATGTAGTAGCCGATGCATTAAGTAGGAAGGAAAAGATAAGACCCTCGCGAGTGCGAGCATTGGGAATACAAGTTCAGACGAGTCTGAAAACTCGAATCTTGGAAGCTCAAGATGAAGCTATGAGACCGGAGAACATAAAGAATGAGACCTTGCATAACCTGGATCAAAGATTTGAAATCAAGTCCGATGGAGTTCGGTACTTCAAGGAAAGAGTTTGGATTCCGAATATCAATGAACTGAGAAAAATCATTCTTGAAGAAGCCCATAGATCCAAGTATTCAATCCACCCCGGAGCTGATAAAATGTACAAGGACTTAAGGGAATACTATTGGTGGCCAGGAATGAAAAAGGATATTGCAGTATTCGTGGAAAAATGCTTGACTTGCTCCAAAGTCAAGGCAGAGTACCAGAAGCCATCAGGATTGTTGCAACAACCGGAAATCCCACAATGGAAATGGGAACAAATCTCAATGGATTTCGTTACGAAATTGCCACGAACGGCAAGAGGACATGACTCTATATGGGTCATAGTGGACAGACTAACAAAATCAGCACACTTTATTCCCATCCGAGAAGATTACAAGATGGACAAACTCGCTCAAATCTATATCGACGAAATCGTTGTACGTCATGGAATACCACTCTCCATCATTTCCGATAGAGATAGCCGATTCACGTCACGCTTATGGCAACAACTTCAAAAGGCCCTAGGCACTCAACTAAATTTGAGCACCGCCTACCATCCACAAACCGATGGTCAAAGTGAGCGAACCATCCAAACATTGGAAGACATGTTAAGAGCCCATAGATTTTAAAGGCAGCTGGGATACTCACTTGCCTTTAGTGGAGTTTTCCTACAACAACAGCTATCACACAAGCATAGGCTGTGCACCCTTTGAGGCCTTATATGGACGTAAGTGCCGATCACCACTTTGTTGGTTAGAAACCGGTGATAGGCAGCTAATCAAACTCGATATTATACAAGAGACAACTGACAAGATCTTTGCTATCAGGGAAAGATTAAGGACTGCCAGAAGTCGGTAGAAAAGTTACGCTGACAACCGTAGGAAGCCCTTAGAGTTTCAAGTCGGCGACAAAGTACTTTTGAAGGTGTCACCCTGGAAGGGTATAATCCGCTTTGGAAAGCGAGGCAAACTTAATCCAAGGTATGTTGGACCTTTTGAGATAATAGAAAGGATTGGTCAGGTCGCGTACCGACTAGAACTACCCCAGGAACTTAGCAACATACATAACACATTCCATGTTTCTAATCTAAAGAAATGTCTAGCCGACGAAACACTAATTGTCCCTCTCGATGATATCCAAATAGATGACAATCTAAACTTCGTAGAAGAGCCACTCGAAATCATGGACCGAGAGGTAAAAAGTTTAAAACGAAGTAAGATACCCATTGTTAAAGTTCGATGGAACTCACGACGAGGTCCTGAATTTACTTGGGAACGTGAAGACTATATTCGACACAAATACCCTCACCTATTTCCTAGCACATCGGCAACCAATGGAACGAATTGAATTTCGGGACGAAATTCTTTTCAACGGGGAGATACTGTAACAACCACTAAAAATATCAGGTTAACTCTTAACTTAATCTTCACCTAAATCTGGACCTGACTTTCTTAAGGACTAAGTTAATACTGCTAGACAAAAATTACTACTGATGGCCGTAGTTAGTACTGTTGGTTAGAGGTTTATACCTCTTACCGGGTTAATACTGCCAGTACAAGTTAAGTTAATACTGTTAATATGGTTAGTACTGCTAGTAGGAGTTTCTACTGTTAGTAATGTTTCTACTGCTTTCGTAAAAATCGAAGTCTCTACTGTTATCACAGTTAGTACTGCTAGTGCAATTGTCACCGTTTCCACTGCTATCACAAATACCTCAGTTAGTACTGCTAGTACAATTCCTTAGTTTCCACTGCTAGCACGAATACCTCAGTTAGTACTGCTAGTACAATTCCTTAGTTTCCACTGCTAGCACAAATATCTCAGTCAGTACTGCTAGTACAATTCCTTAGTTTCCACTGCTAGCACAAATACCTCAGTTAGTACTGCTAGTGCAATTCCTTAGTTTCTACTGCTAGCACGTATTTCAGTTTCCACTGCTAGCACAAGTTTCTACTGCTGGTTCAGTTTCTACTGGTAGTCGAGTTACTACTGCCCCCATTGTTACCACGTTTTATGTTACCACTACTAGTTCGTACTGTTAGTGATATGCTCAACCCATTTCTAAAATCAACCAAGTGTTACCCACACTCTCAGTAAATCATCTTGCCCGAATCTAAAGTTATCTAAGTTGTACAAAATGAGAAGTAACCGTGCATGCATTCTGTAAAAAAAAAAAACATTAATATTTTAAATAAGGATAACCGTGCACGCAAAAAGGGTTATGATTACCTCTTTTCTTTCAAAAACGGCCAGCAAACCTATTTTCCATAAAACCAAATCAATTAACTTACACTCCCCATAAATCACCTCCACCCTCACCCAATCAAACCCCTTGATATTAATCATATACACTTTACCACTTATTCCTTTTGTATCCAACGGCAGAACTAAACACACACACAAACACAAATACTTAAAACACTCTCACCCATTTCTCTCAACTCTTTCAACACTTATATCCGGTTTTAACATAACACCCAACATATTCATCACTTCTCACCAAGAAATCGATCACTCCAGAAAACTTGCTCAATCTCAACTCTCGGTGGACAGAAACTCATCACTCAACACCCACATTTCCTGGTAGAAGAGGTAATCATGAAGTGCAAAATGTTTACATTTTATCTCGCACTAACCCAACTATTTCTATTTCGTTTTCAACTGTTCTTCACTAAATAAGTGCATTAGGGTTTTATACCTGAAAGTTTATAATGTTTTCTGTATAAAAACACTCCTAAAAAACTATTCAAAATATTTACATCCGGGTTTATAAGAAATTATGTGTTTTTGGTAAAATAAGAAAGTTGGACAACTTCCTGTCCAGATTTTAAGTTAACTTTGGACAACCCTATCTTCATCCAATCTTCATAAAAAGGTTTTGATTGTTAATTTGGAAATAGTCTTAATAAAAGAGTCACGGAGTAAACAACCAAACCCGGGCAGATTCATTGTCTAACTTAGTGGGTAACCAACTTGTTTCAACTCGTACGTGTTAAAGCATATCACTAGACATTAATGGACACTTTCTCACTTGGATTAGGTCTCGGTTAAGGGATCATTCCAGATTGTAATTTGCTCACAGATTATACCCGTTAACTCAACTCACAAGGTGAGTTCACTGTCCCCCTTTTCTGATTTCTGTTTTGGGGCTGAAAAGCATGCTTATACATCTTACCAACTTGGTTTTGCTCTTTATTCACTTACAAAAATCGTTGTTATACAAATTTTATGCGAATTGGAGTATGTCATGTTGTTATGCTTGAGTGTTATTGCAAAGTCCCCGGGAACTCACACTACTAATTAACTCGTGGCTACGAGCCGTGGGTATTATGGGTAGCATGCTATTTAGGGTAGACCACCCCTCACTCACACTTCAACGTGGGTGCATAATATCACCTTTACTCATGTTAGTTGAAGAACATGGAGCTATAGGGGCAAACCTCGGTCGGATAATCGGATTAGTAGTGGCCTCAAGGCATGAACATATACTTACTTATTTCTCCAATTCTTTTCACATTGATCTATTTATGCCCCCGATTGGGCAGTATTTATGCCCCCGATTGGGCAGTAATGATGTCCCCGATTGGACAGTATTCGTGTCCCTGAATTGGACAGAACTTTGGTCCCCGATTGGACAAACTACTTGAATTATTGGTAATAAAACTTTGAACTCACCAACTATGGCCATAGTTGACCTTTTATTTTGGCATGCTTTTCAGGAGAACGTCGGTAAGCACGGATCACATGAGGGCTTATGCATGGGATTATGTCGACCAAGCCATTTAAACGGACTTTGGACTAAGTTTTTGTAATATGTTTGTAACAATGCCATATACTTTGAACGATTTGATGTATTTTTGGATGCCTCCAAGGCTGTTTTATCGTAATTTAAATGGTATGGTTGCTATATCTTTGTGTTGTGAAATCATTAGCTGTGACACCTCGTGTTTCCGCTTTAGCGGGGTGTGACAGTATGGAAAGTGAGATTTGGATTCGCAGGACCTGTTCCTTTTATACTACAAACTCAATTCGCAATTTTGACTAGTCAACTTCGCAATTTTGACTTTTCATGCAAATTTAGTTGTAAATATAAATTAAACTTTCACAAATCAATATTTTGAACTTTCCAATGCGATTTTGTCACATTTATTCAATCACGTAATGATAAATTACAGTTTTAACTTATGTTCGAAAGGATAAACACTTACAAAAATAAAAACGTACTAAATAAATAAACAAACTAATGAGTGGTATCAAGTACCATTTTATTAAATAAGATAAACAATACATATTTTTGTTAAGAATTTATCTGCTTAGGGATCATATTAGGAAAAATAAATTGAATATTATTATTTATTAATCAAGTCTAAGAAGATCGTTAGTATGAAATTCAAATAAGTTACAGAAAAATTACACTTTAACCATTTATGAACTTATATTTATAAGATTATAACTTGGTTACCTTTATCCACATGATATAACACGTTCTTTGAACATACTTTTATATTATTGAGAACGAATGATTCACCAAAGTGAACGTTCATTTGTCATTGATAGTTCAAGATGATTACTGATATTATGATCCACATAAACAAATTACACACTGATTTCCAAGCAAACCTTTATTGTTAGTATGGATATTAACTAGTGTGTTCTAATATATGACATACTGAGAAATCAAGCATAATACATACCACTGTATCTTTTTCATTCAAGGTAGAGGTTACTAAATGATGTACTTTTCGTAACATATAACATATCCTTGAGTTATTTTAAGGCTCGACAAGCATCAAACAGATTTTGAAGATACTAGTGGTTCTAGATCTGTACTTAGTACAACAGAAGATCCCTTAGTATGAGCAAAATAAGTTTGAGACCATTGGCGAAACTAAAGGTTACAAGTCTGTACATAGTACAACAGAGTTACCAGTAGTTTTGCTAATAGTCATTTTTCTAACTATTTGTCTGTTCATATATTTATATATTGTTGATAACAGGGTATGGTTATACTATCATTCACAAATTAAGACTTATGTCATACATCATATAATAGTTCACACTAGATAACATACATGAGAATTAATGCTTATTAAATGCTCAGAAATCATAGCATAATTTGCCTACCAGTACATCATATAATGAAGCTATCTAGACTTAATTTTATTCTAAGCAAAGTATAGCTTGTGGATAAAGGTGTATAATAAAATAAATATAAGTAAATTCCTAGTTGAAAAGATGTAATGTTTATGTGACTTATAGGAATCTACTAACACGTCTAACTTAAGACTTATAGTTATTATTGTTAAGCTTATTCTCCTAATGTACTATCATTTCCCAGCAGATAAGAACTTAAAAATAAAGACATAAACAGTAAAACTTACTAACTATTACATATTCCTTTGGAAGACACGTTATTCTGGATTTCGCATTCCGTTAAGTTGAACTAATGTCTCAAAACGCGCCCTGTCGAAAGCTTTAGTATATAGGTCTGCCAAGTTATCAGAAGAGGCAACTTTGACTAACCTAATCAGCTTCTTCTCGGCACAATCCCGAATGAAATGGTGACGAATATCGATGTGTTTCATCTTGCTATGCTTTACCGGGTTATTGGTTATTGAGATCGTCGATTCATTATCGATCATCATCGGAGTGTCGGTAAAGTTTAGTCCATAGTCTCGCAGTTGCTGTTGTATCCACAATACTTGGGAACAACAGCTGCCAGCTGCAACATACTCAGCTTCACATGTAGAAATGGCTACTAAGCTTTGCTTCTTGCACTGCCAAGACACAAGTCTACCTCCTAGGAATTGACATCCTCCGGTCGTAGACTTTCTATTTTGGTTGCATCCACCATAATCCGAATCAGTATACGCAAGAAAATCTAAGTCTCCTTCAATCGGATACCAAAGTCCCAGCTTCGGCTTCCCTTTGAGGTAACGAAAGATTCTTTTTACAGCTTGCATATGTAACTCTTTCGGATTAGCCTGATATCTTGCGCAAATACAAACAACGAACATAATGTCAGGTCTAGATGCAGTCAGATACATTAGTGATCCAATCATAGCCCTATATAAAGTAGGATCTACATTCTGATCACTCGATGTATCAGGACCGAGTCCGTGATTTTCTGGAATAGGAGTTTTGTAAATACGAGATTCATCCATCTTGAAGCGTTCTAACAGCTCATGTGTATATTTAGATTGATGAATAAAGAAACCATCTTTCTTTCGGTCAACTTGTAACCCTAAGAAGAAGTTCAACTCTCCTATAGCAGACATCTCGAACTTGCCTTTCATAACTTGCTCAAATTCTTGACACATCTTTTCGTCAGATGACCCAAAGATGATGTCATCAACATATACTTGAACAAGTAGAAAGTCCTTTTTCTTCCACTTCACAAAGAGTGTACTATCAATTCTTCCTCTTGTAAAACCATTCTCAAGAAGATAAGTTGATAGTGTCTCATACCACGCTCTTGGAGCTTGATGTAATCCATACAGAGCCTTATCAAGACGATATACTCTATTTGGATACTTTGGATCAGTAAATCCTGGTGGTTGAGAAACATACACCGTTTCCTTGACCTTGCCATACAAGAAGGCGCTCTTAACATCCAGCTGATAAAAAATTCATTTTCTTTGAAGCTGCAAATGCTAAGAACAACCTAATTGCCTCAAGCCTGGCCACAGGTGCAAACACCTCATTGTAATCTATCTCCTCTTGTTGATTGAAACCTTGAACTACTAGACGAGCTTTATTGCGAATTACAATTCCCCGATCGTCTTTCTTACACTTAAAGACCCATCTAGTGCCGATTGGGTATTCACCACTTGGTAAATCAACCAACTCCCAAACTTGCAGTTTTGAGAACTGTGAAAGTTCTTCCTGCATTGCTTCTACCCATGAGTTGTCCTTCAACGCCATTTGGACATTCTTAGGCTCAACTTGTGAGATAAAGCATGAATATAGACATAGATTTGGAACCCCTGTCTCTTTCATTTCAGCATATAGGCTAGTGTACTCAGATATACTAGCCCTCGTTTGAACAGATGCGTTTGGATCCCCAATGATATTGTCAATTGGGTGATTTTTGTTAACTCTTGTGGTTGTCACCGGTTCAAGTTCTATTTCCTCTTGTAAATTAGTGTCAATTTCTTCCAATGATTGCACATATGTATCAGTACTGTGCACTTCATCAGAAGATGGTTGTGTGGCACTCGTTGATGCATAATTAGGATCTACAAAAGTTGTGTCTCTAGGAACACTCGATGTTGGTGCAGGGCCAATATCCCCATCACCCGACAATAAATGTTCAGAGACCGCTGAGTCAACTTTGTAGTCACTGATTGGGACATTAAATGACTTAAAGAGATCTGAATAGTCGAATTGCCAATCTAATCCCTTATGTACGTCATGTGTGTAGCTCGTAACTTCAATGTTATAAACTATTTCTACACGTCCCGTAGCTTTATTGAAGACACGTTTGTTTGGTGAATTAGGCACATAACCTAGGAAATATCCTTCGTCAGCCTTCTCACCAAATTTTTGTTGATTGCTAGTCTTCAGCAAAGTACATGAAACTCCAAAGGGTTCAAACCCTTTTAAGTTAGGTTTCTTATTGTTCAAAAGCTCATAACAAGTCTTGTTCTGCTTTTTAACCGTAAGAACTCTGTTTAGAACATGACATGCTGTATTCACCGCTTCTGCCCAGAAAATGACAGGAAGCCTTGAATCTGCAAGCATTGTTCTAGCTCCTTCAATCAACGTTCTATTTTTCCTTTCAGCAACACCGTTCTGTTGTGGTTCATACGGTGCACTGAATTGATGTTATATCCCTTTGCTTAAGCAATAGACATTGAACGTTGAATTCTTGAACTCTGTTCCATTGTCACTACGAATTCTCTTAATTCATGTTTTATAGACATTCTCTATTAGATCTAGGAACTCCATAAGAATACCAGGAGTTTCATCCTTAGATCCCAAAAAGAATACCCAAGAGAATCTAGAGAAATCATCTGTGACAACTAAACAGTACCATTTGCCACCTATGCTCCTTTTGCTTATTGGGCCAAAGAGATCCATATGTATCAATTCAAATGGCGAGGAGATTGAGTTTTCAGTCTTAGACCCGTGTGGTTTTTTATGTTGCTTTCCTTTCATGCAAGGAACACAGTTGTCTTCAGACTCGAAACGTTTTTTTGGTACACCTAGAACTAACCCATTCTTGGTTATGAAGTTCATTTTTCGAAAGTTCAGGTGTACCATTCTCCTATGCCATAAGAGTGCGTCTGCTTTGAAGCCTTGGATAAAAGACATGTCGACTCCATCGAAGTAATTGGAGCACCCATGTTGATTGTAAAGATGTCCTTCTTCCTTGGAGCCCTCATTAATATCCATTCATCAGGGATGGTGAAACCCGGCTTCAGGACTAAGGCCTCTGTCTCATTGAAATGTACAGAGTGACCTTTATCACAGACTTGGGAAACACTCACTAGGTTGTGACTTAGTTCGTCAACATAATTCACATCCTCTAGAGTCAAAGTTCCATTTGCAACTTTTCCTTTCCCTGTTATAACTCCTCCTTTATCACCAGCGAAATGAACACGCTGTTTCATTCCGCCTTTGAAGTCCTTCAGTAGACTTCTTTCACCTGTCATGTGCCGAGAACAACCACTGTCTACATACCACCAGCTGTCCTTGTTCACAGTCTGCTCCTTCACATAACCAGTTTTACACAATTAGTTCTCAAGAGGGACCCAAGCCATTACGGTCTTGGTCTGTCCCTTATCATCAACAATTTGTACTTCTTTAAAGTGACCATAACTATTATCATCAATAGTCTTGGTAACTGGCAAAGAAGTTGTAGGTTGTTGATGATTTGAATTGTTATGCCTCTGAGGAGAGTGAGTAGAAAACCTCTTAGGCATATAATCAACTCGATGTGTACGAGAAGTAGAACCATTCTCAAATTGACTATGGTTTCTACTAGGAGTCCTAAACCTCGACATCATCTTATCTCTAGGCTTAGAGTCATTTAGAGTATAAGGCCGTTTAGGTTTAGGTGAAGAGACACCATGAGTACATCTCTTTTCAAAGTGTTCACAGGTTTACTACCTAATCCCGGTTTGGTACCTCACCTGTCTACATTTGAACTGAGGACTTTTGGTGTCTCATTGTTATTCACGAGTGTTGGTGCATATTTGTATGTCTGTCAGTTGGTCTTAGCTTGTAATAGTTTGTTAAGTAATTACGACGTTTTGTCTATTATTAGTATATTACAAGTTCTGTTTTAGGCGACACAGAGCCTGTGTCGCTTATGCGACACAAGGCTTGTGTCGCATGAACTGGTTGTGCGACACAGTGTGACACCCGACAAATTAGGCCGTCATTAGTGATTAATCATAGATCCTTATTACATGTAATTAGTGTGAAATAGGACTAATTACGGGACACCTTGTATATTGTATTATACGCACGTACGTAATTAACTGTAAATTACGCAAAATTCGACCGGATGGAATCCGACATAATAAATATGGACGTTGGTGAAAAACATTTTATTAAATAATATAATTATGACAAATAATTGTTATTTAACTTATATTATTACGATGATATCTAAAACGTTTCACATTTCCTATAAAACGTATCGTACGCGACAAAAACACACGAATCAAACCTGACACCGAACGAAACCCGGCAAATGTGTTAAAAGATTCAATAAAGTATTAAAGAACATTTTGCCACTTTAAAATAACAATGTCGTGTTCAAATATAAACACGAGAACTAAACGTTAACGATTTAATTATAACGCGCGCGATTAACGTTTAACCGACCGAGGAACGTAACACGAGATCAAGAAGCAAATCATGAGCCCGAGAACCACGATGGGCCCAGGCCCAAGGACGACCAGATCCAGCCCAAAAGCAGGCCCAACCAGCCCTCTTCCCCCTTCAACCCCTTGGCCCATCCCTTACTACTTCATTTCTCACACACAAATCACTCACTCCCTCTTTCCACCTCTACTCTTTCTCTCCCTCCATTTCCAGCCTCCTTCCACCACCACAACCACCATTCTCAGCCCCTCCAAGAGTTCTAGTCACCACCATCATCATCTACAACAACAAGAAGAAGAAGAACAAGCTCACAAACAAGAAAACATTCACAGCAGCCCACTTTTCTCCATTTCGACTTTAAATCAAGTTTTCTTTGTAAGAATCTCTTCAAACCTTGCTCATTTTCCTTGGATGATGTTAATAAACATGTTAGAAGTTCGTTTATACTAATTATGTCCAAGATCTAAACCGAAAACCAAAAGATAATGCTAAAAACTTTCGGGTAAAGCTATTAACCTTCGGACAAAAACTTAAACCGACTTTGACACATGATATCTAACTCATTTCTTAACCAAATCGGATGATTCTTGAGTCTAAAATCAAGTTCAAGAAGTCTACTTTCGAACCCAAGTGGTTTGACGATTTTCTGAGGTCATTTGATATACGAAAACGATTTTACAAGAAAATGTGTCTGGACTGCCATTTTGAACAGAAAAATCGACCAACTTTGGGAAAGCATATCTCGAGATCTACAACTCCAAAACGACTGAAACCACTTGGAAAAGTTTGATTTTTCTGTTACCTTTCAAAATTGTACTCGCAATCTTTCTGAAGCTTTGTAAATCGTGAGATATGAACCAAACACTGAGCAAAGGTCCAAAAGTCGACCTGCTGGACCTTTGTCTAATCCTTGGACGATTTCGTGAGCTATACTTGACCAAAAGTTATGAAATTTTTACTGGAAGTAGCTAAGATATGTAGGAACAACTATGATTTTTCTTGGAGCTCACTTTGAAACTTTGGTTAGTCAAAACGAACCCCGAAAACAACCCAAAAACTAAGAAAACAAACTCATGGACTGTTTTTGCAATAAATATGAAACGACACTTTCGGGTCAACCACGGAACGTAACGATGACTTTTCTAAGCTCTAATAACATATTTAAGACTTCCCTAAAAGTTTCGGGTCAAACCGAGCACATTTGAGCAAGTTCCCGAAAAATCAAAAACATCACAGCCCGTCTGTGTCGCAGAAGGCCCAGAGTTATTGCGACACAAGGCTTGTGTCGCTAAATCGTAATGACAGCAGTACTAATCTGCGACACAAAGCTTGTGTCGCTAAATCATAAAGCAGTACTAACTCGCGACACTAAGTTAGTGTCGCAATAAATTCAACCAACAGTATTAACGCTTGTGTCGCTAAATTTCAAACAGTACTAATGTCGCAATATGCCTTGTGTCGCCAACTAATTTCGATGTCGCTGAAACTAGCGACACAATGACTTGTGTCGCGTACTTATGAAAAATCATGACCTGCGACACTAATGCCTATGTCGCAAAATTTTCTTAAATTCACATTCAGCGACACTACCCTCATGTCGCAACAACATATAGCGACACAACCATTGTGTCGCATAACACAGACTTATTCTAAATATGTTTTCACAAAGTACCGTACACGCGTAATAACGAACGTTCACATATAACTTATTACGTATATGAAACCCATATACTCTGTTAAGTATAAAATGAAACAAACATAATAATAAAGTCTTCGAGAATTATTATTACAAAACATCACCAACGGGTCATACATATTTTCTAAACGCAAAAAATGAACAAACACTTGGACATAACTAGTTGAGTGGACAACTAGCATGAATGATCTTTTGAGACATTCACTCATACATAACCTTGTGCGTTTAGGGCACCAGAAGGTTACACTTTGGACAAACGTTTATTAACTTAAACGCACGCTTACAAGACTCAGGTGAGTCTCATAGCCCCTCTTTTACTGTTTTATACTATGGGGTGAGATTACATACACTGTTTTATAATCACAAGTACTGAAACAACTCTTATACGGATTGCATGAGACCTTTAATCCACTAAAAGTCCTCACTTTATCATAGTTCGTTAATTGTATAAGCGCGAGTATTATTGGATAGATCTATCGGGGATTGACATCCCCGTCCGGGCTAATCGCTCTAGCCGACCCACGGACGCATTAATATTTGACTGTTACAGGTGTATTGGATTATGCATCTGCCCGAGGCACAAACTAGGTTAAGCGTCGAACTGTGAGACTCATGGCAATAGTACACACTTATTTTGCATTCGTGCAACACTGATTAAATCTTGTGATTATTACCAACTTTTGATAACTGTTTCGAACCTATGAACTCACCAACATTATGTTGACCGTTTTAGTATGTATTCTCAGGTTCACAACAGGAGTAGGGCTACACCAGGATACGATAGCTCGAGTCGCATGCTTACAAACATCAGAGATTTTCTTGCATTACTATTTTGTAACATTGGCCATGTATTAGAATCTCTTGAACTATTCGCGAACTCAAATCTTAAATGTAAACCGTTGAATTACTAATGTAATTACTTCGTATTATTTTCAAAACGTCTCATATAGAGTCGTTTGCCTTAACTTTGTGTAATGATCCATGATTAGTCGCGCCCCGACCCGACTTCCGCTGCATCGAAATTTGGGGGTGCGACAGATTGGTATCAGAGCCATAGTTATAGCGAACTAGGTTGCATTAGTGGACCTAGACTATAACTTTTAGGTAGTATTCCCCATTAGGCATAACTAGCTCAGGAATTTCATCATTCAATTTTAATTAACATAGCCTGATCAACTATGTGCAATTAAAAGGGAATCGATGCAGGACTTGATCTGGTTATGGTAAATGGGAATACATTAGACGACTTTGATAACATTAGAGGCAGGACAAAAGTATTCCATACTATACTTATTAGAGTATTGTGTGTCACACGTATATATATAGTTCTCACGTACTAAAACTCTGACCACAGAATGGCAGACTTTCCTAACCGCATGACTATCACCGAGGGAGACGAAACTCCAAACTCATCCACCCGTGCTCCTTCAGGGTCCCGTCGCTCACGCACCAGGAGCGATACCAGAGCCAACCAGGCCAGACCTAGGTCGAGAAACGCCGCAGGCATTCGAATCAGAGACCACCGGCAAGCGGGAACACGCGAGTGGGACTGGTTGTCAAACGCACTAGAAACCTGGAGACACGAGGAAGGGATCCAGTCAACCGCAGAACCCATGGATATTTCTCCTTACACTCAGGAACCCACTCATCACACTATTCCAGTGTTAGCTGCGAGACTTCTCCGTCACGAGAGGAGACTCGAGACAATGAGAATGGAGCAAAGAGAATTTCGGAGTGACATGACCCAATCCCTCCAGAATCAGGAGGATATAGCAGAAGTCGTGAACCTCACAAACGACCTAGCAACGGATACGAGGGACGAGCTTATGGAGTAGCGGATTAGAATGCAACAATGTGAGCAGCGCTCCCAAGAGGCTGAACAGCTCTCGCGTATGCTAGAGCAACGACTAACGCTAGCTGAGGAGAGTGCGCGACAGGCTGGCAGACTCGCAGAAACGGTCGATCGGATCATCACTCTACTACCACAGGCAGATCGATGCCGGAATTAGTGTAATAATTGTCATGTAGCGAACCGGATAGCTACTTATGTCTCGACCGGACTTAAAAATTTTCCGGTCTCTTTTGTAAACTTTAAATTCTGTAAACATTCGAACTTGTATTTTGAATGATATCAAATCTTGCGGCTTAAATCTGTGATTGTCACTTGTGCTGTTGTATATTACCCCTTCATAAATATACATCTGTGAAAATCATAACCCTCGTATGAACTAACCCACATTTCTTTCAAATCCTTATTTAAGAATCATGCCGCCTAGAAGACAAACTTTCAGCGCTGAAGAACTCGCGCAATTCATCGCTCAAGGAGTAGCCGAAGCTTTGGCTGCTCAGGGAGCAAACCAAAATATTGGATCGATACCACATGCTGGCAGTGAAAACACCTCGAATGCTGCCCCAACAACCAAACCTTGTTCCTACAAGGAATTCATGAGCTGCAAACCCTTAAACTTCAAGGGTACTGAAGGAGCCATCGGTCTGTTACGATGGATTGAAAAGATGGAATCTGTATTCCGTATCTGCGACTGCACCGAAGAGTGCAAGGTCAAGTACTCCACCTGCACCTTCTTGGACGGTGCACTTACCTGGTGGAACACCTACATGCAAACTGTGGGGATCGACACCGCCTATCAACTCCCCTGGGAGGATTTGAAAAAGATGATGACGGAGGAGTATTGCCCCAGGGACGAACTACAACAATTAGAGGTAGAATTCTGGAACCTCACAGTTAAGGGCGACGACATCGCCAGCTACACCACCCGTTTTCACCAGTTGGCACTCCTTTGTCCAACAATGGTGGACCCCGAGTACAAGAGAATCGAGAGATACATCTGGGGACTCCCAGCAAAGATCCAGGGAATGGTAACTGCTTCAAACCCTGGAACCATTCAAAGTGCCGTCCGTATGGCACACAGTTTAATGGCCCAGGTGGTCCGCCGTGGGACACCTGCTGCAAACACGGGGAACCGGTCTGGGGACAACAAAAGAAAATGGGAAGGAAACCCCAACCAACAACAGAACAGAAGGCCGGAGACTGTGAGAGCCTATACAACGGGAACCGATGACAAGAAAAAGTACCAAGGGAGCAGACCCTACTGCCCAAGTGTACCTTACACCATGATGGTCCATGTGGCAACGTCTGTACTAAATGCAAACGACAGGGCCACTTAGCCAAGGACTGCAGAGTTCCTAACACCACAGCCAAACCCGGTACACCAAGAACCTGTTATGAGTGTGGTAACCCCGGACACTTCAGAAATGACTGTCCGAAGCTGAAGAACAACAACAACAACAACAGGAACAACAACGCTCGCGGCAGAGCTTTTGTGATTAACTCGGGAGAAGCCCGGCAAGACCCTGATGTGGTTACGGGTATGTTTCTCCTCAACAACTTAACTGCATCTGTCTTGTTTGATACTGGTGCTGATAAGAGTTTCATATTCGATGAGTTTAGCTCGCTACTCAATATTACTCCCACGACCTTAGGTGCTAACTATATAGTGGAATTAGCAAACGGTAAACTGATTGAGGCCGACAGTGTAATTCAAAATTGCACTTTAAACTTAGCAAACGAATCCTTTTCCATAGATTTAATTCCCATCGAAATCGTGAGCTTCGACATCATCGTAGGTATGGATTGGTTGTCCAAAAACCGCGCCGAAATCGTTTGCCACGAGAAACTCGTTCGCATTCCTCTCGTCACCGGTGGGACCTTAATCATACAAGGGGAGACCGGGGGATCGAGGGTGAATGTAATATCGTGCATGAAAACTAGAAAATATCTACGAAAAGGATACCCGGCACTTCTAGCACATGTAACTGAGAAGAAGTCGGAGGAGAAGCGGCTTGAAGATGTGCCTATTGTCCGAGACTTTCCTGAAGTCTTCCCTGAAGATTTGCCTGGCCTCCCACCACCCAGACAAGTCGAATTTCAAATCGATTTAGTGCCCGGCGCAGCACCCGTGGCACGAGCTCCGTACCGTTTAGCCCCTTCCGAACTTCAGGAGTTATCTACTTAATTACAGGAACTCTTGGATAAGGGATTCATTCGACCAAGTTCCTCACCGTGGGGAGCTCCGGTCCTATTTGTGAAAAAGAAAGATGGATCCTTCCGAATGTGTATCGATTACCGAGAGTTGAACAAGCTGACCGTTAAGAATCGATACCCATTTCCCCGAATCGATGACCTATTCGACCAACTCCAGGGATCGAGTGTTTACTCAAAAATCGACCTACGGTCAGGTTATCACCAATTGCGAGTTCAGAACGACGATATCCCAAAAACCGCATTCCGAACTCGATACGGTCACTACGAATTCCAGGTCATGCCATTTGGCTTAACCAACGCACCGGTAGTCTTCATGGATCTTATGAATCGGGTGTGCAAACCATATCTCGACAAATTCGTCATTGTGTTCATCGATGACATCCTGATCTACTCTCGCAACGAACAAGAACACGGCCAACACCTGAAAACCATTCTGGAATTGCTCAAACGCGAAGAGTTATACGCCAAATTCTCCAAATGCGAATTTTGGATCCAAACCGTACAATTCTTAGCGCACGTCATCGACAGTAAAAGGATACATGTCGATCCATCGAAAATCGAGGCCATTAAGTGCTGGAAAGCGCCCACAACTCCAACCGAAGTACGACAATTTTTAGGACTCGCTGGATATTATCGACGATTCATTGAGAATTTTTCAAAAATAGCTCAACCTTTAACCACACTGACTCAAAAAGAAAAGAAGTTCGATTGGACTGACAAACAGGAGTCGGCATTCCAGCTATTAAAACAAAAACTTTGCAGCGCACCCATCCTGTCACTACCCGAAGGCAACGATGACTTTGTGGTCTACTGTGACGCCTCACACCAGGGACTTGGTTGTGTGTTAATGCAACGAGAAAAAGTCATAGCTTACGCCTCCCGACAACTCAAAGTCCATGAGAAAAACTATACGACTCACGACTTGGAACTAGGAGCTGTGGTTTTCGCACTTAAAATCTGGAGACATTACCTATATGGTACCAAGTGTACTATCTTCACTGACCACAAAAGTCTTCAACACATCTTTGATCAGAAGGATCTGAACATGAGACAACGCCGATGGGTCGAGCTACTTACCGATTTCGACTGCGAAATCCGCTATCACCCAGGCAAGGCGAACGTTGTGGCCGATGCCTTAAGTCGAAAGGAACGAGCTAAACCGCTGCGAGTTCGAGCCCTCGGTATGACTGTGCATAACAACCTCACCACTCAAATCAATGCCGCACAATTCGAAGCACTCAAGGAAGAGAACGTGAAAGGCGAAGCCCTTCGAGGCATGGATAAACAATTCGAAATCAAATCCGATGGAGCCCGATATTTCTCTAACCGGATATGGTTACCAAACTTTGGAAATTTACGAGATTTGGTGCTGGATGAAGCTCACAAATCTCGATACTCTATACATCCTGGAGCCGACAAGATGTATCACGGCATCAAAGAGTCGTATTGGTGGCCAAACATGAAGGCTGACATAGCTACTTACGTTAGCAAGTGCCTTACCTGCTCAAAGGTTAAAGCCGAATACCAGAAACCCTCCGGATTATTGCAACAACCTGAAATACCTCAATGGAAATGGGAGCAGATTTCCATGGACTTCATCACCAAACTGCCAAAAACACCGAGCGGTTGCGATACTATTTGGGTGATCGTCGACCGTCTCACTAAATCTGCTCATTTCCTGGCAATCAAGGAAACTGACAAGATGGAGCGTTTGACTCGCATCTACATAAAAGAAATCGTCGCTCGACACGGCGTACCCATCTCGATCATCTTATGAGTACGGCCTACCACCCGCAAACCGATGGCCAAAGCGAACGAACCATTCAGACCCTAGAAGATATGCTACGAGCTTGCATAGTTGACTTCGGTAAGAATTGGGAAAACCACTTACCTCTGTGCGAATTTTCATACAACAACAGTTATCACTCCAGCATAAAGGCTGCACCTTTCGAGGCACTCTATGGGCGAAAATGCCGCTCACCTCTCTGTTGGACCGAGGTGGGAGACAGCCAACTCACCGGTCCCGAAATCATACACGAAACCACTGAGAAAATTGTAAATATCCAAAACCGGCTGAAAGCCGCACGTGATCGTCAGAAGAGCTATGCTGACGTGAGACGCAAACACCTCGAGTTTCAAGTCGGGGACAAAGTACTGTTAAAAGTGTCACCTTGGAAAGGTGTCATTCGTTTTGGTAAACGTGGAAAGCTTAACCCTAGGTACATCGGACCGTTTGAAATTCTGGAAAGGATTGGTCCGGTGGCATATCGACTGCAGCTACCCCAAGAACTCAGTAGCGTGCACAACACTTTTCACATTTCTAACCTTAAGAAATGCCTGTCTGATGAGACACTTATCATTCCGCTTGATGAAATTCAAATCGATGACAAGCTTCATTTCGTCGAGGAACCCGTTGAGATCATGGACCGAGAGGTCAAGCGTTTAAAACAGAGTCGTATTCCCATCGTTAAGGTCCGGTGGAGTTCTAGGCGTGGCCCTGAATTCACTTGGGAAAGGGAAGACCAAATGCGACAGAAATACTCACATCTATTCTCAGACACCACCCAAACCACGGCAACAAACTAATTTCGGGACGAAATTCTTCTAACAAGGGGAGAATGTGACACCCGACAAATTAGACCGTCATTAGTGATTAATCATAGATCCTTATTACATGTAATTAGTGTGAAATAGGACTAATTACGGGACACCTTGTATATTGTATTATACGCACGTACGTAATTAACTGTAAATTACGCAAAATTCGACCGGATGGAATCCGACACAATAAATATGGACGTTGGTGAAAAACATTTTATTAAATAATATAATTATGACAAATAATTGTTATTTAACTTATATTATTACGATGATATCTAAAACGTTTCACATTTCCTATAAAACGTATCGTACGCGACAAAAACACACGAATCGAACCTGACACCGAACGAAACCCGGAAAATGTGTTAAAAGATTCAATAAAGTATTAAAGAACATTTTGCCACTTTAAAATAACAATGTCGTGTTCAAATATAAACACGAGAACTAAACGTTAACGATTTAATTATAACGCGCGCGATTAAAGTTTAACCGACCGAGGAACGTAACACGAGATCAAGAAGCAAATCATGAGCCCGAGAACCACGATGGGCCCAGGCCCAAGGACGACCAGATCCAGCCCGAAAGCAGGCCCAACCAGCCCTCTTCCCCCTTCAACCCCTTGGCCCATCCCTTACTACTTCATTTCACACACACAAATCACTCACTCCCTCTTTCCACCTCTACTCTTTCTCTCCCTCCATTTCCAGCCTCCTTCCACCACCACAACCACCATTCTCAGCCCCTCCAAGAGTTCTAGTCACCACCATCATCATCTACAACAACAAGAAGAAGAAGAACAAGCTCACAAACAAGAAAACATTCACAGCAGCCCACTTTTCTCCATTTCGACTTTAAATCAAGTTTTCTTTGTAAGAATCTCTTCAAACCTTGCTCATTTTCCTTGGATGATGTTAATAAACATGTTAGAAGTTCGTTTATACTAATTATGTCCAAGATCTAAACCGAAAACCAAAAGATAATGCTAAAAACTTTCGGGTAAAGCTATTAACCTTCGGACAAAAACTTAAACCGACTTTGACACATGATATCTAACTCATTTCTTAACCAAATCGGATGATTCTTGAGTCTAAAATCAAGCTCAAGAAGTCTACTTTCGAACCCAAGTGGTTTGACGATTTTCTGAGGTCATTTGATATACGAAAACGATTTTACAAGAAAATGTGTCTGGACTGCCATTTTGAACAGAAAAATCGACCAACTTTGGGAAAGCATATCTCGAGATCTACAACTCCAAAACGACTGAAACCACTTGGAAAAGTTTGATTTTTCTGTTACCTTTCAAAATTGTACTCGCAATCTTTCTGAAGCTTTGTAAATCGTGAGATATGAACCAAACACTGAGCAAAGGTCCAAAAGTCGACCTGCTGGACCTTTGTCTAATCCTTGGACGATTTCGTGAGCTATACTTGACCAAAAGTTATGAAATTTTTACTGGAAGTAGCTAAGATATGTAGGAACAACTATGATTTTTCTTGGAGCTCACTTTGAAACTTTGGTTAGTCAAAACGAACCCCGAAAACAACCCAAAAACTAAGAAAACAAACTCATGGACTGTTTTTGCAATAAATATGAAACGACACTTTCGGGTCAACCACGGAACGTAACGATGACTTTTCTAAGCTCTAATAACATATTTAAGACTTCCCTAAAAGTTTCGGGTCAAACCGAGCACATTTGAGCAAGTTCCCGAAAAATCAAAAACATCACAGCCCGTCTGTGTCGCAGAAGGCCCAGAGTTATTGCGACACAAGGCTTGTGTCGCTAAATCGTAATGACAGCAGTACTAATCTGCGACACAAAGCTTGTGTCGCTAAATCATAAAGCAGTACTAACTCGCGACACTAAGTTAGTGTCGCAATAAATTCAACCAACAGTATTAACGCTTGTGTCGCTAAATTTCAAACAGTACTAATGTCGCAATATGCCTTGTGTCGCCAACTAATTTCGATGTCGCTGAAACTAGCGACACAATGACTTGTGTCGCGTACTTATGAAAAATCATGACCTGCGACACTAATGCCTATGTCGCAAAATTTTCTTAAATTCACATTCAGCGACACTACCCTCATGTCGCAACAACATATAGCGACACAACCATTGTGTCGCATAACACAGACTTATTCTAAATATGTTTTCACAAAGTACCGTACACGCGTAATAACGAACGTTCACATATAACTTATTACGTATATGAAACCCATATACTCTGTTAAGTATAAAATGAAACAAACATAATAATAAAGTCTTCGAGAATTATTATTACAAAACATCACCAACGGGTCATACATATTTTCTAAACGCAAAAAATGAACAAACACTTGGACATAACTAGTTGAGTGGACAACTAGCATGAATGATCTTTTGAGACATTCACTCATACATAACCTTGTGCGTTTAGGGCACCAGAAGGTTACACTTTGGACAAACGTTTATTAACTTAAACGCACGCTTACAAGACTCAGGTGAGTCTCATAGCCCCTCTTTTACTGTTTTATACTATGGGGTGAGATTACATACACTGTTTTATAATCACAAGTACTGAAACAACTCTTATACGGATTGCATGAGACCTTTAATCCACTAAAAGTCCTCACTTTATCATAGTTCGTTAATTGTATAAGCGCGAGTATTATTGGATAGATCTATCGGGGATTGACATCCCCGTCCGGGCTAATCGCTCTAGCCGACCCACGGACGCATTAATATTTGACTGTTACAGGTGTATTGGATTATGCATCTGCCCGAGGCACAAACTAGGTTAAGCGTCGAACTGTGAGACTCATGGCAATAGTACACACTTATTTTGCATTCGTGCAACACTGATTAAATCTTGTGATTATTACCAACTTTTGATAACTGTTTCGAACCTATGAACTCACCAACATTATGTTGACCGTTTTAGTATGTATTCTCAGGTTCACAACAGGAGTAGGGCTACACCAGGATACGATAGCTCGAGTCGCATGCTTACAAACATCAGAGATTTTCTTGCATTACTATTTTGTAACATTGGCCATGTATTAGAATCTCTTGAACTATTCGCGAACTCAAATCTTAAATGTAAACCGTTGAATTACTAATGTAATTACTTCGTATTATTTTCAAAACGTCTCATATAGAGTCGTTTGCCTTAACTTTGTGTAATGATCCATGATTAGTCGCGCCCCGACCCGACTTCCGCTGCATCGAAATTTGGGGGTGCGACACACAGAGCTTGTGTCGCAGGTTCGGTTTCCCTATAAATAGAGCATTTCGGCCTCATTTGTGGGGTTGACGAATCCAGGGCTCCAGAGAGTATATTGTAAGGCATTTCAGTGTATCAAGCTAATTGATAATTATATCAATATACATTCGATCTGTGTTTGATTCGTTTGTGTTTTACGTACTTTATACAATCGTTTGAATTCCGCCTCTCGATTGTTTGTGTTGATCCGGTTAGGTCCAAGACAAGGGAACCTACAACGAGCCTAACCGATGTTTCCAACTTCTTGTTAGGACAACAAGAAGCCACATGCCCCTTTTGGTGACATTTGAAACATGATTTATGCTGTCGTGACTTAACCCCTTTCGCCTTTTCGTGTTCAGTCTGAGTTTCAGACACTAAAGGTACATCTTGTTCCTTAATAATCTTATCATTTATGTCAGTATCAACCATCATTCCACTCGAGACAAATTGTACTTTAGGGAATGGTGTGTTCTTACTAACATCAGATGATAGATCTTTATGAACAACCTTCTGTGTCTCAAACTTTAAAGACTTTTTAGTTACTATCTCCTCAGGTTTAGTATCTAAGTCCATCATTTCGAAGTTAACAGAAGTAGTATAATTAGAGTTGAAAGGAGGAGGCACATCAGTGTATCCTAATCCAGTTTTATCTTTTACACTACGTTGAGCATCAATTATAGAATCCATAGTTAAAGAATAGGTTCTATAACTTTCAAATTTACGATTTAGCTCAACTAACTTCAATTTTGACTCAGCTAGCTCCTTGTCTTTATTTGCAATATTTTGATTTAAGTCTCTTAAATTTAAATAAAGGCCATCTATCTTAACACATTTTTCATTAATTGTGTCCCTAAGATTGGTCTTATCAGCAGCATCAGACTTAATCTTTTCTTTTAGAGCTAGTTTGTCCTCACTAAACCTTTGTGCATCACATTTAGCTATTTCTAATTCAGATTTTAAAGTACTATATGAATCAGCGAAAACACTAACTTGTGATTGCAGATTAGTAACTAGTTCACAGACATCAACAATAGTAAGCAAATCCAGACATACCCTTTTCTTGTCTGTTTGAATATCAGGCATATGTGCTACAAAGTCATCAGGACTCATGTCCTCAGTTGACTCCATGATCAGCACATCCTCATCACTTACTCTAGGTGTGACTTCTTGCACCTTTGCTTGATAATCCACATCAGTCGGCATATAGGATGTAGATTCAGCAGCTTTCTCTTGATCATCTATTTCAGCCATAAGAGCATGTTCAGGCTGAGTAGACCAATCATAAGTTCCATCAAGCTGTTGAACCACCAAGGCTTTGGAAGCTAAAGAACTTCCCGAGCCTTGTCTTCCATTGCTGACATCAACCTTTGGTCGTTGACATTCCCTAGTAAAGTGTTCGTAACCTTGACAGTTATAACACTTAACTTTGGACTTGTCAAACCCTGGTCGATTTCCTACCACCTTTCTACCAGTACGCTTCAAGAAATTTTTAACTCTCCTTGACACCATAGCTAGTTTCCACTGGAGATCCATTTCTTCAAGGTCATCAGGGTCTATCTAATCATAATCTTCATCAAAAACCGCAGGATCATTGATTTTCCCCTGAATGTAGTTCTCATAGGAAGCAACAAAAGAGGCAAGAACAGACAATTGCTGTTCAGCAGATTTCACACTCATCGGCATCTTCTGATGCCCTTGAGGTGACTTCTCAGAAGTTTTCTCTTTTGCTTCACTTCCAGAAGAAGCAATAAAGCACAAATCCTCGGTTATCAATTCACCCTTTTCTCCAGTATCACCAACTAGTAAGGCAGTGGTCGAACTGGATGAGGCATTAGAGAGAGTGGATTTGCCATGATAAAGCACCGGATTCTGTAACTGATCAGAATCTATTTCTCTCGTTTTGTAGGTGAAATCATAACCTCTGAGCTTGTCAATAGCCTGCTCAAGAGTTATTGTAGCATATCGCTCTTCATTGTCCTTGAGCATAATTCCATGCATTTCCCACTTAGAAGGTAAACCCTCAATAAACTTGTCGGTTTTCTCCGTATCAGCAAAGAAGATCTCATGGTCATCTAGCTCACTCAGTAGATGGTAGTATCTCGTGGTGTAGGCATCAAGATCTTCTCCCTTAAAAGCTTTAAACACAGTAAACTGCTTCTTAAGGAGATTCTTCTTGCCCGCCCGTACTTGTGGACTACCCTCACATCTTTTCTCCAAAGCAATCCAGAGTGCTCTAGCAGTGTGAAAAGATTTCAATTGATGATTGATCTCCTTAGGTAAACTCATTTTGATTGAAGAATGGGCTTTATTCTCAATCTCAAAGTCTTTCTTCTGATTATCATTCATCCGATTGTAGGGTACAATTCTTGTTGCATTTTCAACAACAGTTGTAGGTGCAGCGTATCCATTCTTGATACACATCCAGATTGACAAATCATGGAATCTACAGTATGATTCAAACCTGTCTTTCCATCCATAGTAATCCTCAAGTCTAAGCAATTTAGGTGGAACATTAGATTTTCCAATCTCGTGATCCATCTCGATCATTTTACTCAAGTCAGACATCTTTGTCAATCTCACAAGTTAAAAAGTCACAAAAATCAGAAGGTTGAGTTCGCAGGAATCTCAGTTCGCAGGAATCTCAGTTCGCAGGAACTCACTTCGCAAAACTCAGTTCGCAGAAACTCAACTCAGTTCGCAAATCTCAGTTCGCAATTCTCAGTTCGGTTCGCAAACTCGGTTCGGTTCGCAAATGGTCTCGGTTCGCAAAACTCAACTCAGTTCGCAAATCTCAGTTCGCAACTATCAGTTCGGTACGCAAACTCGGTTCGGTTCGCAAGAACTCAGTTCGGTTCGCAGCTTTCACTTCGCAGGAACGGCTGAAACCCTAAACTCAGTTCGCGAAACGGCTGAAAAACCCAAAAACGAAAATGTCAGTTATTTTTACGATTAAAACTTGTGGTTTTCGATCGTAAACGAAACTAAAAACGTCCAGAGAGTGATTTTGGTCGTAAATAAGTACGTAATGCACTAAAAACAACCCGAAATCACACGTTATTATCCTAAATAACCTCGAACCTACGCGTATCTAGCCGTAGGCTCTGATACCAATTGTAAGTCCAGTTGTGACGGATCGATAACGAGGTTATCTAAGGTATTAAGGTGCGGAATCCCTCAATACTAGTTATAGGATCTATAACGAATTCTTTCGTAATATATTAGCGAATCAATTGTCTAATTGCTTTGTATCGATTATAACAAGTGTTAACGATCAATACCTAGCCTTTAGAACGTGATAAGTCTCTCTGGAATCGCAGGGTCTCCGGGTAAACGAAAATGGCCGAAGTTTTTTAATATGAAAACCTAATTTTTTATATATACTCGTCTCGGTTCGCAGGCTCGTGGGCTCTGCGAACTGACTCTTTTCGCAGCCCATGTTGGCCCAGCGAACTGACTCGGTTCGCAGGCCAATCTTGTCCTGCGAACTGACTCGGTTCGCGGTCAACCTTGGTCAACATTTTTCAGCTGTTTGATATTTAACTCTAAAATGTTTACCAAGCAATATATTTCATTTACAATTCAAAACCAATGTACAAACTTAATTACAATTACTAAAAGTACTATTACAAGCTATAACAAGCTAGATCTGTTGTCACAAAACATGTCTCAACAGAAGAGGTTGGTTGTATATATATATGAGTGTTAATGCAATGAGGCCACTACTAAACCGATTCCGACCGAGGCTTTCCCCAAATGTTAAATGTTCTATCAGTAACATGAGTACTGGTGATACTACGCACTCACGTTGAAGTGTAAGTGAGGGATGGTCTACCCTAAATAGCGCTATCCATAAATATCCACGTCTCGTTAACGAGTTAATAAGTAGTGTAAGATATAATTCCGGGGACTGTTGCACGATAGTACTCAAGCATAACAATAGTATATACACCAATTCGCATAACTATCACAACAAAAGTTTAATAAGTTCAAAAAGAGTGCAACCAAATTAGTTAAAACATAAGATCGTGCTTTTCACCCCAAAATAGTAAACGGTAAAAAGGGGCTGTGAAAACTCACCTTAGTGAGTTAAAGTGCGGCACAACAAAGAACAAGGCTACCTCGAACAGAAATCCTTCTAACCGCGACCTAATTCAAGTAAAAGACCTATTAATGTCTAAGTGATATGCTTAACAAAATAGATGTTAACAAATTAGGTCACCTACTAGACTAAAAAGAAAACTGCCCAGATTTTCATGGTCACTTTGTGAGACTTTTTCATCAAGATTAAAAATGATTCTAAGCAAACTCTTAATACACCTCTAAATACTATGTCATTGGTGCATTTTTAAAATTTATTGTGATTTTTAGAGGTACTTAACCCATGCAAATAGTTTCCCACATAAGATGGACCAAGCTGTGATCATCAACCATTTGGGAGTCGAATCCTTTGAGTTAGACCATGAAATCTGTCCCTGCATGATAGATTGAGATGTGATCATCAACCATATGGTCGTCCAAAGTTGGGTAAAGAAATCTGTCCCTGCATGATAGATTCACCCCTTTGTCACCCAACCAATGTTTAAAGATCCAAATCTCAATATTTTTGTATGAGACCAGTTGGGTTTGAAAGGTAATTCAAAAAGGTAAATCTCAGATGAAAAACCATCACTTTTGGTGGAGTAATCATGGAGATACAGCCTTCCAAAGTCGGCCAAAAATCCTGACAGAAAGCCTCAAGGATACCGTATACGTCCCTTAAGGTACCGTATAAAGCCCTTAGGGTGCCGTATACGGCCTCCTTGCCCCCTTGGTGATGCCGTTTTTCAGTTATTTTAAGGTTATGCGTTGTTCCGGGCTTGTATTTCGTGCTTTGAAGCTTGTACGAGGTTCCTTGGTGCTTTGCCTATAAATAGGAGACCTCTCCTCCTAATTTCCATCATCCCTCATCATACATTCATTCCATACCTCTCCATTCACACACACACACACACACACTCTCTCTCTCCACTTTCATTCTCTAGAGTTAAGTAGTGAGAGATTTAGGTATTAATTAGTTCTCGGTTAATATTTAACCGAGACTAAAGGTAGGGGTAGCGTTGTAATATTGTTGGAATACATGAGGGAGCATTTGTAATATTGTAAAAGATATTTCAGAGTTCCGTTCGTGTAATCTTCAGCATCTATTCAATCTACGCATTAATCACGGTTATATCTTTTCTTATCTTTATAATGATGCATGCTATTGTTATAATGCTAGATTTAGGATTTGTTGCCATACTTAGTGAGTAGTTCGCTTATGTGCTTGTTGTGATGTAGTTAGCTTGTTAATATTTTGGGTGATGCTAATAAATCGTTGAAAACTCAGTGTGCTGTTAAACTTTAATACGACGATCAAAGGAATATTTATTTTAGAGTGACCAAAAAGTATGTGGCACCGGAAAGACCGTAAAGCGGCTGAATACTTGGTATAGCGTTGGAACCACCTCTTGGTGTAGTACAAATACGTGAAAGCCACGGAAAAGTCGAAGGTTGAAGACTCTGTGGCATCCTGGTTATTTACCAGCTCTAGAATAAACCACTACCATTAGTGTAAGGTTAATAGCCACCAAAATTCTATTTTGCTCTTAAATGCCTTGCCTAGCTTAGATGCCCCCGTAGTGTTAAGAAAGATCAGAAAATAAATTGCAGTCTGTTGACTCATTCCTGCACCTCGGATACATATATCCAAAGAGGGTCACTTGGTCTCTTAAGAGACGGTGAGGGGGGTTTCAAAACAGCCTGATCTGATCAGAATTCAAGATAACCTAGCACTCAGTGACATACTGTTCGGGTATCCGGATAGTAGGGTGCTAGTGTTTACGCTACAAATATTTAGATAAGTTTTCATATTATCCCCCTTAAAAGCATTATTCCACGTATAAGCTAACGAAATCATAACAAGCACTCCTATCCATTTCGGATTTAAACCTATCATCTTTATTTACTGCTTATTTAATTTAGTTTAATTTCGGACCTAAGAAAAAACCCCAATCAAACCACTTTAAAACCCATCACTAAATTGAACTGTTCTTCCCGACATCTCTGTTTCACAATACAATTAGCCTCAGAGAACGACCCTAGGTCATACTACTGCTATTGCTTTAGTAAAACTTAGGTCCCCAACACTTATAAATTTAAAATTCACACCCGACGTAGCCATCCGACGATCCCGCTTCCCTCACGACAGGAATCGATAAAACAATCGTCAGGCGGCCGCACGTCAAGTTTTTGGCGCCGCTGTCGGGGACTTAATCGTAAGATCCAGAAGCGTCCCGACGAATTTTCTCTTTAGTGATACCCTTAGAATAAATTTCTCTTCTTATAACCACCGAAAATTCTTTCTCCAAACACTCTTCGATATCCGACCAGATCGTCCAGATCTGAACCAATCATTTTCATACCCGATCATGAGTCTATCATCTGAACCATCCGTAGAGAAAGACGCTTCCGTTCTACACAAATGGCCGCTCGTGTTACTCTCGCCGACAACACCAAACCATCCATCGAAGGACTAGGAGGACCGATTAGTTATCCCGTGATCGACGGAGCATCTTTCGAACTTAAACACCACATCGTTCAACTCATCAAAGACAATTTCCAATTTCACGGTTTACCCCGTGATGATCCTAACGCCCATATCGACAAATTCATTTAAGTTTCAAACTCCTACAATCAGAATGGGGTTGAGCAAGACATAGGCCGACTCTACTTGTTCCCCTCTTCTCTCTCTTTACATGCCCTGACTTGGTTTGAGGGACTCGAGACCGGCTCAGTCACCTCTTGGACGGTTATGGCAACAAAATTTCTAACAAAATATTTTCCCCCGTCTAAACGAACCAAACTCAAGAATGACATCACAAACTTCCACCAAGCTCATGATGAGTCTATCTACACCGCATTAGAGCGATTCAAGAGTTTATTAAAGAAATGTCCAAACCACCAAATGGAGAAAACCGCCCAGTTATGCACCTTCTATAACGGTCTTGCTCCAAACCACCGCATTACTCTTGACGCCGCCGCTCAATGTAATTTTATGCAACTCACCGCTGAGGAAGCTTGGAGTCCGATCAAGAACATGACCATGCACCACCACGACTGGAAGTCCGATGAGCATTCCTCATCCTTACCACTCTCCGCATATAACTCCAACCAAAACGAAGCCATCAAATCTCTAAGTGAGAAGATTGAGACTCTAACGAAGCCGATTTGGGAGATGAACAAACAATTGCAGCACGTCCATCAAGTTCAGGCTTGCCAAAACTGTACCAACCACCCTATCGAAGAATATCAGGTTGAGTACGAGGATCCCGCTGACAGTACCGTCTACTACGCCCAATTTCCTTCTCGAACGCAGAACTCGCCTGGATTCTCTCAAACTTCACCACCTAGGAACCAAGGAAATCAATATCCTCTACAGAATAACCAACTACCTTTTCCACCCATATTTCAACCATGATATCCAACCTACCCTCAACAACCCAAGCTAAGCTATAATCAATCCCTATCTCTTATCTCTGACTGCGCCCGATGATATCTAGTCTGGTGAGCCCACAAAGACTCTTGTGCCAAGCACTGGCACAAACGATAACCTCGCTAAATTCATCCAAGGTCAAAACACATTTAACCTTAAGATCACGGCTAGGCAAGACCAAACTGACCTTTTCATAAGAAACCAACTCTCGGTTCTCAAAAGCCTTGAGAACCAGATTGGTCAATTAGCCCATCGTCTTGACACTAGACCACAAGGAACCCTTCCTAGCAACACTATCCACAACCCTCATATTGAGGAAGCTAAAGCTATGAACTCCACGGATTTTTAGACGGCACCAAGCCATTCTGACATTTCTTCTCCGGTGAAGGAACCTGCTTGATAACATCAAATACTATCACTTTTATTTAATAATATTTCCCCATTTATTTCCATTTTTATTGAATTTATATGATTTTAGATACTCATTTTGATTATATTTGCAAATAGGACCTAAATATGGAGTTTGGTGAAAAAAGAACGGAATTTGGATCGAAAACGGAAGAAAATGATAAAAGCTGAGTTTTCTGCTAGGCGTTCATATTTTGGCCATAACTTTCTCATACGGAGTCCAAATGAGTTGATTCAAAAGCCCAAATTTAGAGAACACATAAGGCTACAACATATAAAAAGTTCAGATTTTTCTGAAATAAATTCAGCTGGTGGTTGAATTATTCAACCGGCGGTTGAATCTAAAAACGGAAGGCGGTAGGATACGCGGTCAAAACTGGGTTTTCGGGTAAAAATCCAACCCAACCGCCGGTTGAAAAATCCAACCGGCGGTTGGATGCACGATCAGAAGTTTATAAATGGTGGCCATTATACAAACCTTATACCATACGGTTAATATACGAATTAAGTAATATAGATAGAGAGGTAGGAATTTATCGAATGAACCGCACAAATGTATAACTCCCCAGGAATTTCAATTGCGCTCATATTCAGGTCTGAGGATCCACCGTTAGTGGGCGAGGGGATTGCTTTTTGCTTGAACAGTTGTACCTACTATTATCAACCAAGGAGAAAAAATAGAATGAGCGTGTGGTAAGGTATGTAGAAGCTATACGACTTAACTCCAACATAATGACTCACTAACAGCTATTGAAGAGCATGAGAGCTAGATACAAATATAAAATGTATCTAATCTCAAACAAAATAAACAAAGATTATTAGATGCAATTTATATTTGTATCTACGGTTTTAGGGTTTAAAGGTCGACTTTTAGGGCGATTAGGAGGCTAGGAGGCTAGGGTTTGAAGTTTGATTATCTACAATTAAGTAATTTATTTGTTAATTGTGGCATGAGACTGTAACCGGTAATATGTTAAGACCAATAGCAATTAATACAACCTAATTGGTGTGATAATTAGAAAACCAATAATTATAGACTTACGTTAACACAAAGTCACTGAATGAATCTCAATGATTTGTTGATAGTTTTAATAGCATAAATCTTATGTTGATAACACGCCTCAGTGTATTCAAGAGAATCTAGTATTAAGGTAAGGTTTATTAGGGATCAATTAACCTTAACAGGAGGCTATCCAGTTTAGTTGAAATCACCGTAATAAATGATCAACAATCCATAAACATATCTGAAATCTGAATCGAGAAATCAGTAATCGAAGTAAATGCACGCTTGCCTATCTGATTATCCTTAGTTATCTTTTCTATCTTATAATTGTTTTTAATTGTTTTTATTAGTTTTCTTATTAAATATACGTTCGTACGGAACTAAAACACACCCCTTATATATTTGTAATTTGTAATTTAAGATTAATTAATTTTAATTTGCACCGATTCCCTGTGGTTTGATTCGGTCTTACTAAAGCTATACTATAATACGAATAGGTATTCTTGCCTGGTTGTGTTTAAGTTTACTTTAGTATTTCCAATCAATTAAAACTTGTATTTTTAACGACAACTTAACACGCATCAAGTTTTTGACGCCGCTGCCGGGGAAGTGGTTTGTAAATTAAAATTTTTATTTTTATTTTCCTGTTAAAAAGAAATCTTTGTACATCGTCAATCGATTGAAAAATCGGCTCACCCATTGTGAATACAACACAACAGAGGTATTAGGAGGGTCGTTCTGCTTCCCTAGAGGAGTGGGTTTTTAATAAGCTTCGCGCTGACCTACTTCTTCGCTTCTGAGTATTTTACAGTGGAGCTACCGAGGACTTTTGATTAACTTTGTAAATATAATCTGTAATAAATTATTTGTACTACTTAATTATTTATACTTTTACTTTTAATTGAAATTATTACTTTTAATTGTTAATTATTGTAATTAATTAATTTCTTATTTTAATTAAGTGTTAAGAATTTTCAAAACTTAAAAAATCTCGAACTATTCAGTCCCAACCGGCGGCTGAGATTATTCAATCGGCGGTTGGACAGTTATTCTTTACGGGTTTTTAGTTCGACTGGCAGCTGGCCATATCCAACCACGGTTGAGTCCTGTTTTGTTAATTTTTGCATTTTGTTTGTTTTAGATTGTTTTTATTTTTGTTTTCTTTTTCTACTGTTGTTCTTTTCCGATTTAGTTTTGCAGGAAGGTGCTGAACCATGAATATGGTTCCGTATATTTTTCGAAATTGCAGAAACGAACCAACCGATATTGCGAACATGACACTTGAAGAGTATTACACGTCGTCACCTCCCTACCCACATGCTTTAAAGAAATAAATTGTTAGAGATTATACACCTCTGCCTCCTTATCCAACTGCTTTGAATAGATATAAAAAGAAGAAGGATCCGATAGAATTCACTAGTAGGATGGAGGAAGTACAAGGACAGATTTCGATCTTATCCCGACCATCGATTGTTGGAGATACGCAATTCATGGAAACTACAAGTGATCGAATGGAAGAACCCGAAGCGATTGATCAAAGTCAAGGAGCTTCCATTCAAAGGCTTGAGGGGATGGTTCATCAAATCGATAAGTATCATCATTCTCCTAATTCCTTTATTTCTAATGAATTTTTTTGTGAGTTTAAACAAGTAGAAGAAAATGAAGTGGACTGGTCGATTTTGCCAAATTTTGATTACATAGATTCAGATGAGGAATTGCTCATGTTACTTGGTTCAAATGATGAAGAGCTCCTTGAACTAAGAAACCGAGATGGTATGATGACGGAAGAGGATCCGCTAGCTGCTATAGATTTGAATATTGATGAGGTTCCGTTATTGCATCTGGAAGTTCAACAGTTGAAGGGAGATGATCAAGCAATAGTAACGATTGGAGAAGACAACAAAAACAGAACCGACTGTGATCAGCTGTCAACCAGTGGTTGGATTAAAACCCAGCTGTTAGTTGGGATTCAAACGACGGTTGAGTCGTGTCAACCGACGGTTGGAGTATCTCTTAGTACAGGTTTGATGTTTTCAACATATGAAGACCCTTTTTGGCAATTCGAGCGGAAAGTGAGTTTCTCGCAGTTTCTGGAAGGTCATGGAACGTCATGTAAAGGACATATACCTGCTGTAAACAATAAGTCCCAAACTAATTTCATTTCAATAAATTTACATTTATGGATTACTTATCGTTATTATCATCCATGCTTTATCTGAAGTGTGGGGAAAGTCACCCAATTTTCAAGAAAATAAGGGTGGAGTCAAGCTAGTGACTGGAACAAAAACAAGCGCTTCTCGGGAGGCAACCCGTGTTTTCTTTTATGTTTTCTTTATTTTTGCAGGTTTGAACTTTGTGGGTGTGTTCCCTGAAAACCCTCACGAGACTATAACTCGTCCACTCGGGATATCGAGGGGTTTAAAGGCTTATTGCATTTGCTAAATGTAATCGTGATTGCCTACGGAAGTGAGCTGTTGTATATTTCAAATCAGATCTCAGAAAGCATGTACTTCATATCCAGGGGAGTTTTTCGTTCTAATTTCTTTTCTCCTTTCTTTTACAGTTTTCATGTTTATGTACAATGAGAACATTGTCCAATTTAAGTGTGGGGATGGGTGTCGAAAAGACATTAAGTTTTATTTGTTCTCTAAAAACTAACTAGAAAGATTTATCATATTACATAAAATTTTGCGATAATACTATTTTTGGGAAATGATAGTACATTAGGAACATGTATAAAAATGGAATTTTTAGATGCTATTTTTGATATGTTGATAGGCCTAACTAACATTTTTTTGAGATCCAAATTTTTCTAATTTTACACATAAGTGTTAGGCATTTTCATTATATGATGTATAGATAGGCTTTCTATACAAAAGTTTCTGAATTTTAAGAAATAATAATCTAACATGAATATAATTTTATGAGGAACACAAGTTGATATATGACTTTGTAGTCTTAATTTTTGTATAATATCTTGACATATTATGTAATTTTGAGGTTTAAATTGAAATCATTTTGCACTGATCGATTCCTCTGTTGTACTAAGTACAGACCTGGTTTCATCAGAATATCTAAAAAATGAAGAAAAGCATAAATGCTTAAATAAATATAAATATCAGTCAAATTACGTCGCTCTGTTGTACTAAGATACAGACCTGTCACCGCTGATTTGACTGAAGCTAGAAAAAAGGGTACACTTATACCCGAGTTAAGTTAAGTCGTTTTGTTGTACTGAGGTACAGACTTGTCACCAATGTCTTCACTCTTAAAAATGATTTTTTCAATTATTCACCCATTATATAGAAATATGTTCATGATTTGATTCTACGGGTATATCATCTGTGGGATACATAAGTTATATTCATAATAATAATAATAAGATGTTATTCTCAAACTTGAGTATAGAAAGTTTAAGGCGGTTAAAAATATCAATAATCATCTTGAAATGTCAAAATTAGAAATTTTGTTCTTAGAAGTGTTTGATGAGATTTAATATGGATTTATATCAACAATCAAGATAGATTTAATTGGTACCTAATAAAAAGTAGGTTTTCTAATTTGATCCCTTCATAGTTTAAAATTTTCGCGAAAATGTAATATGTACATTTCTTATCTCCTATTTGTTTCATTAAATTTTCTTTCGTGGAGATAGAATTTCTAGTTTGTAAAGTTAATAGTCTACTTGAGGACAAGTAGAACTTAAGTGTGGGGATATTTGATAACATCAAATACTATCACTTTTATTTAATAATATTTCCCCATTTATATCCATTTTTATTGCATTTATATGATTTTAGATACTCATTTTGATTATATTTGCAAATAGGACCTAAATATGGAGTTTCGAGTAAAAAGAACGGAATTTGGATCGAAAACGGAAGAAAATTATAAAAGCTGAGTTTTCTGTTAGGCGTTCGTATTTTGGCCATAACTTCCTCATACGGAGTCCAAATGAGTTGATTCAAAAACCCAAATTTAGAGAACACATAGGGCTACAACGTATAAAAAATTCAGATTTTTCTGAAACAAATTCAGCCGGCGGTTGAATTATTCAACCGGCAGTTGAAACTAAAAACAGAAGGCGGTTGCATACGCGGGTCAAAACCGGGTTTTCGGGTAAAAATTCAACCCAACAGCCGGTTGAAAAATCCAACCGGCGGTTGGATGCACGATCAGAAGTTTATAAATAGTGGCCATTACCAAACCTTATACCATACATTTAATATACGAATTAAGTGATTCTAAATTCGGTTTTAGGGTTTAAAGGTCGACTTTAAGGGCGATCAGGAGGGTAGGAGGCTAGGAGGCTAGGGTTTGAAGGTTTTCAACCCTAATGATGATTGGGTTCGGTTATTAGGGTTTGATTCTTATTCTTTTCTATTTGCAATGTGTAATAACTTTTTTTTAGATCTGATCTATCTTACTTTAATTATGAACAAATTCTTTATTGTATTTACTTAGATGAATGATTTTTGATAAAGGTTTCATTATATGTTTATGGTGATCTTAGTTATGAATGGTTATTGAGTTTGTTTGAAAGATCCATATCGATTGTGTGTTTATTAATTGTTACTTAACGTGGTCAAGAGAATTATGCTATGTTAGGATAAACTGATTTGGGTTTTGAATTACCACTGATCATGTAAAGCTGAAGAGATCAAGTGATTACCACTGAAGGTTGAAGATTAACACTGAAGGTTGAAGATTAACACTGAAGGTTGAAGATTACAACTGTTTGAAGAACTGAAGGTTAACACTGCTACAAGGATTAACACTGTTAGTTAAGATTTGTAAGTAGTTTCCACTGTTTATGTAATTACAACTGTTAGTGTATATTGAAGTGGTTAACACTGTTAGTTTAATTTATACTTGGACTTTCATAAATGAAGCAGTTACCACTGTTGGAAGTTAGTTTCCACTGAATGTTCAAATGTGGTAGTTAACACTGTTTATGACTTTGTGATAAGAATGAGTTTGTTATGGAAGTTATCTAATTCCATAATAATAGGAGATTGTACAGGACTCTATGTGTTATAAATAGAGATCCTTAGAACCTAGATTAGAGACACAATACAAAAAGCTTCAAGGTGTAAACCCTAATACAAAAGTGTATTCGTCTTATTCATATTAATAAGATTGAGGTTTTGATTTTAATATTTGTGTTTTGTTATTTGTTCTCAATATTTATCTTTGATCTTTCTAATATTATTGAGTGTTATTCCGCAACTTCTCAATAATAATTCAAAGCTTGTTCAAGGTTACAAGTGAATTGAATTGAAACGGGACTGTCAAGTGGTATCAGAGCTTGGAAAGCTTTGAATACAGAAAGATCCGGAATTTAAGATTAAATTGATTTTTAAGGTGTAGTTTGTGATTAAGTATTGAATTCAATGGCAACAGAAAACAATGAAGAAATCCAGGTCACTAAAATCCCTATGCTCAGGCCTGATGAGTTTGATCTGTGAAAAATCAGAATCAAACAATATATGCTTCTCACAGATTATCAGATGTGGGAAGTTGTGGTAAATGGTCCTCCAGTAACAGTAGATGGTGATGGTGTCAAGCAACAGAGACCACCACCAACTACTGATGCGGAAAGAAAAGTCAGATCTATAGAATTTAAAGCACTCAGCACATTGTTACTATCAATTCCTAATGAGTACCAAAGAAGGTTTGAAGCATGTGATGATGCCAAAGTACTCACGGAGGCTATTGAAAAGAGATTTGGTGGTAATGATAGCACCAAGAAGAACAAAAGATCTTTATTGAAGCAACAATATGAGAACTTCAATTCTGCAAAAACATAAACTTTAACTCAAACCTTTGACAAGTTTTCAAAGCTAGTTGGAGATTTGGAGAGAACCATAAGGTAAAGATTGATAAAGATGATTTGAACAGGAAGTTTCTGAGATCATTAGGTGAGGAATGGACAATCTATACAGTAGGTTTAAGACAGAGTGCAGATTTAGAAGTGAAGGAACTTGAGGATATTTATAATGATCTGAGAAACTTTGAGCCAGAAGTTGAAAGCAAAAAGCAGACTTTAGGAAACAATCATAATGCTGCTTTTATGTCAGTAAGTGGATCTCAAGTTGATTCAAATCAACAAGGGTCTACATATGTTGCTGCAGGAATTGGATCATCACAAAGCAAATCAAATGATCAGATACTGGAATCTTTCTTTGCTAGTAATGTGAACTCTTCACTTACTAATGAAGATTTGGAGCAAATTAATGTTGATGATCTGGAGGAGATGGATATTAAATGGCAAATTGCTTTGATTACTCAAAGAGCCAAAAGATTTATGCAAAGGACAGGAAGGAATAACTTTGCAACTCAAAGGAATGATGCTGCTTGGTTTGATAAAAGTAAGGTAGAATGCTTCAACTGTCATAAAATGGGGCACTTTGCAAGGGAATGCAGAAGTCAAAGACAAGAGCAGAATGGGCAGAGAACAGGAAGAAATGGGATTCAGAGAAGGACTGTACAAATACAGGAAAGTACATCCAATGCCTTAATTTCACAGGATGGAATTGAATTTGACTGGAGTGATCAAACAGAACATGAAGTGAAGAATCAAGCTTTAATGGCTATTGCTGAAGAAAACAAGTCATCAGATGTTCCTTATGAGGTACAAATCAAATTATGTTCTTCTGTGTGCAAACAGACTGTTAAACACTATAGAGATTATAATATGAAATTTTGTGAGGAACTTAAGCAATGTGAAATTAAAAGTAGACACACTACTGCTGCCATAGAAAATCTAGAAAGTCAAATTAAGGCATATGAAAAGAATGTAACTCAATATGAATATGATCTTAAGTATGCCAGATGGGAGAGAGATGTGTTAAAAGATAAGTTAGAAGCACTGAATCAGAAATTAGTAGAGGTCACTTGTGAAAGAGATAATATAAAATTAACAGTAAGTGATCTTGAACATGCTTCTAAGAGTGTAAATCAAATTATCAAATCTCAAATTCATGATAAGTTAAAAACTAGTTTAGGATATAATTCTGTTTCCCCACCTTATAATAACAACTATTTTCCTCCTAAAACTGATTTAAATTTAAATAAGTTAAAGGAAGGAATAGCAGTTGATGTTACAAAGGTTGATCCAGTTATTAACTTAAAAAATGAAATTGACTTTGATAAGGTTGAAATTAGGGAATGGACTGAGGAAGATGAGCTGGATTTTTCATCTAAAAACAATAAGAATTCTAATTCTGAAACAACTGATAGTTCAAACTCTGAAAAATCATGTGAGAGTAACAAGAAATCAAATACTGGTCTAGTTTTAGAACTTAAAAGTGATAAAATAGAAGAGGGTAAAAGATTGTTTAAGGAAAAGATAAAGAGTAATTTGGAAAGATGAAATCTTCTACTAATAAATCTAGAGCTGGTCTAGGTTACGTTAGTAATTCAGTTAAAACAGTTAACAAACCTACTAATCTAAAATCTGTGAACATTAACTGTGCTGACTGTAAATGTAAAGCCAAAATCTCTCCATTACCACCTTCTCAACAATTAAAACCCAAAGGAAATCAAAGAAATTGGAACCAAATGGTTTCACAAAAGTTGGGAAACAATTTTACAGTGGTAAAGGAGAAATCCTGTTTTACATGTGGCAGAAACAATCATCTTCAACATGATTGCTATTATAATCCAAAAATTCTTCAAAGGATTAGAAAACAACCATGGACAGGACCTGATATGATCAATAAACATAATTTTAAATCAAAACTTGATCATATTACTACTGCCAAGAAGAAAAATGTTAAGGCTAATAAGTTAAAGATTGCTACAGCTATTTCAACTGCATCAGTATTAACTAGAAATTTAGCCAACAGAAACAAGGCAAAAACAGTGGTAAAAACTAAAACTGTCAGTGCTAATTATTTTAACACTGTTAGTAAATTTGATAAAACAGTTAAAACTGTTAGATCAATTTCCACTGTTAAGCCTAAAATAAGTTGGATTTGGACACCAATTAAATCTGATAAATCAAAAGGTCCAAAAACCAACTGTGCATCACAATCAATGATCTTCAAGAAAGTTGACTTTGTGAATGCACATGGGAAACCCAAAGCCAAATTGGTTTGGGTTCCCAAGAGAAACTAATTTTATTGTTCAATTAAATGTGCAGAGCAAGCCAGCAAACTTATGGCACATGGACAGTGGTTGCTCAAGACACAAGACTGGGGATAAAAAGATGCTACAGGACTTCAAATCATTTGATGGAGGATATGTAGCATTTGGAAGCAATCCCAAAGGAGGGAAAATAACAGGCAAAGGAACAGTGCACAGTAATAAGATAAGTTTTGAAGATGTGTATTTTGTTGAACAACTGAGGTACAATTTGCTAAGTGTGAGTCAAATCACAGATAAAAAGAACCCAGTTCATTTTACTGACACTAAATGCCTTATACTTTGTAAAGAATTTAAAATACCTGAAAATACGATTTTAATGAGAATTCCTAGAAAGCATAATGTATACAAGTGTGACTTGCCAAATATGGAACCTCAACCTGAATTAAACTGTGTTATAAGCAAAACAACTGTGAATGAATCTGAACTGTGGCATAGAAGGATGTGTCACATGAATTACAAGACCATTAATAAGCTTGTCAAAAACAAACTTGTTAGAGGTTTACCTGAAAAGGTATATTCATGTGATGATCACTGTGTTGCCTGCCAAAATGGCAAGCAACACAAGTCTTCTTTTAAGTCCAAAACTGTGAACACAAACTTTTCACCATTACACTTACTACATATGGACTTGTTTGGACCAACAAATATAAGCAGTATAGGGAAGAAATTATACTGTTTAGTAGTAATTGATGATTATACTAGATTCAGCTGGGTGTTCTTCCTTAGGACAAAAGATTAAACAGGTGAAATACTTAGATCATTTATAACTAAGATTGAAAATCAAATGAATCTCAAAGTAAAAATCATTAGGAGTGATAATGGCACAGAGTTTAAAAATCAAGAAATGGATAAATACTGTGAAAACAAAGGTATTATGAGAGAATTTAGTGCACCTAGGACTCCACAACAAAATGGGGTAGCTGAGAGGAGAAATATGACACTAATTGAGGCTGCAAGAACTATGTTAGCTGATTCTAAATTACCTATGACTTTGTGGGCAGAAGCAGTTAGCACTGCTTGTTATGTCCAAAATAGGGTATTAGTTGTCAAGCCTCATAACAAGACACCATATGAACTGTTCTTTAAGAGAAAACCATTGGTTAGTTTCTTAAAACCATTTGGGTGTCCTTGTACCATCTTAAATACCAGAAGTCACTTAGGAAAGTTTGAAAGCAAGGCTAATGAAGGTCTTTTTGTTGGTTACTCTATTGAAAGTAAGGCTTATAGAGTTTTCAACCAAAAGACAAGAATCATAGAGGAGTCAATGGATATAACATTCAATGAATATACTGAAAATGCTGTAGGAAAAGGACCAGAATCTTTGTTTGATATTGATGCACTAACCCATGCTTTTAGATATACAAATGTGCAATCAAGTGCAGGTATAAATGCAGGTACAAGTACTTCAGCAACAGTCATACCAACTGCACAGAAAAGCAAAACACAGGAATATATTTTATTTCCAGTTTGGTCACCTGATCCACCAGAAGTATTTGACTCCATTCCACAGCAGACAACACAGGGTACAGTGTCTGGCATAACAAGTCAAAAGGATAATGATGGTGGTAAAACATCAACTGACTGGCCTGATGATCCAAATATGCCAGCATTGGAGGAAGATGGAGATGAAAGTGAGAGTGAAAATGTGGACAACACAGCTACAGATTTAACTGATCTATCAGCTGTAGAACAGAGAATCATGGATAACATTTTCACTCCTTCAAGACAGTTTAGGGAGAGAATCACATCAGATACACAAGAAAATGAGATGGTTGTGAATACAACAAACTTAGAATCTGAGATACCAGTGTCACCAACATCACACTATCATGTTCATAGGGATCATCCTCTAGAAAATGTGATTGGTGATGTTGCCACACCTGTACAAACAAGGCAGCAACACAAAGTATCAGAAGAAGGACTCCACACTTCTTTATATGCATGCTTTATATCTCAGATGGAGCCAAAGAAAGTATCAGAGGCTCTAAAGGATCCAAGTTGGATTGAAGCTATGCAAGAGGAGTTGCTTCAGTTCAAGATACAGAAAATATGGACCTTGATGGATCTACCCAAAGGAAAAAGAGCAATTGGCACCAAATGGGTATTCAGGAACAAGAAAGATGAAAGAGGGATAGTGATAAGGAACAAGGCTAGATTAGTAGCACAGGGGTACTCACAGGAAGAAGGGATTGACTATGATGAGGTATTTGCTCCTGTTGCTAGGATTGAGGCTATCAGACTATTCTTGGCCTATGCCTCATTCAAAGGGTTTAAGGTCTATCAAATGGATGTGAAGAGTGCCTTTTTTTATGGCACTATACAAGAAGAAGTTTATGTATGCCAACCTCCAGGCTTTGAAGATTCCAAATACCCTGATAAAGTGTTAAGATTGGATAAAGCTCTCTATGGCTTACATCAAGCACCAAGAGCCTGGTATGACACATTATCAGAGTATCTGTTGAAGAATGGATTCACAAGGGGTGCAATTGACAAAACCTTGTTCACTAAAAGAATTAAGAATGATATCCTACTAGTGCAAATCTATGTAGATGATATTATTTTTGGTTCTACAAGGGACAGTCTTTGCAAGGAGTTTGAAGTATTGATGCATGACAAGTTCAAGATGAGTTCAATGGGAGAATTAACTTTCTTTCTGGGCTTACAAGTCAAACAGCAGAAGGATGGGATTTTTATTCATCAAAGTAAATATGTGAATGACATATTGGAGAGGTTTGGCTACAAGGATGCAAAGGTTGCAAGTACACCTGTAGAGACACACAAATCATTACATGCAGATCTTGAGGGGGAGGATGTTGATGTTCATCTCTATAGATCAATGATTGGCTCCCTCATTTATCTGACATCATCCAGACCAGATATCATGTTTGCTGTTTGTGTGTGTGCAAGATTTCAATCCAATCCTAAGATGTCACATCTGCATGCAGTGAAAAGAATCTTTAGGTATTTGAAAGGCCAACCAAAACTAGGAAGATAGTGACTATGGAGGTGCAAATTTGGATAGAAAATCCACATCAGGGGGTTTTCAATTTCTAGGAGAAAGGTTGGTATCGTAGCAATGCAAGAAGCAAACAACTGTGTCTACATCAACAGCAGAGGCTGAATATGTTGCTGCTGCTAGCTGCTGTGCTCAAGTTCTATGGATTCAGACTCAGATGTTAGACTATGGTTTGATTTTTCTTAACACTCCTATATTTATTGACAATAACTCTGCTATCAGTATTATAAATAACGCAGTTAAACATTCAAAAACTAAGCACATTGAAATAAGATATCACTTTATTAGGGATTGTAATGAGGAAAGACTTATACAAATTTTTAAAGTCCATACTGATAATCAATATGCAGATCTGTTTACCAAAGCATTTGATGTGGGTAGATTTACATTTTTGGTTACTAGCATTGGATTGATAAATTCTTCTTAAGTTTTCTCATTATATCTGGGCTGTAAATATTTTTAAGGGCTTAAACTTGGGTTGATACTAATACCCTAATTACTACTGTTAGTATTAATACTGCCAGTATTAATACTGAAGCAAGTTAACACTGCCTTTGGTAATTAGTTCTGTTTGTATATTTGTCTATTTTTGCTGTTTTTAGTTAACACTGCGCAGGTAAAATTTCCACTGTTTGGAGACTTAGTACTGCTTACGGGAGTTTACAACTGCTTGCGTTAGAATTAGTACTGCTGTTATTGGTTTTAAAAAAAAAATAATAAAAAAATTAAAATAAAAATAAAATATTATTACCACTGCTTTCTTTACTTAATACTGCTAGACTATTAGTACTGCTTGTATTAAGTTGTGACTGCCTTGGTCGGCTAGTACTGCTTATACAAGTTAGCACTGCTAGCATGATTAAGTATAAGATGGGCAAGCGCATGAAACCTAAGTGTTTGGACAGTTATCACTGTTAGTGCAATTTCTCCGTTACCACTGTTTGTGATACTTTTCACTCGTTAACACTGTTAGCGTTAAAATTGGAGATTTTTCCACTGACCTAAATTGAACAGTATCTAAACCCAAACACTTGTCGTCTTTCAATACGCTTTCAATTCCTACCTAAACCTCTGCGCTTAAGCAAACAATTCAATCACCCACTAAACCTTCAACTACACTTCGACTATACATCAATGGCTTCCACTTCATCTTCCACATCACTTGCAATAGGGCAGAATCATAATATGATCGCCTATCTGATGAAACCCAAAGAGGCACAGGACTTCATCCAAATTATTGATTTCCTTCGTGTCTCTCACATCTATCATGCCCTTACAGTATCACCCAGAGTCTCCAAAGATCACATTAATGACTTCTGGGTAAATGCAATAATTGAAGACGAACAGGGGACTAAGCGCATAGTCTCAATGGTGGCCAACATCAGGGTAGTTATCATTGAAGCCTCTGTTCGTGCTTCTCTACAACTCAATGATGAGGCAGGTATAACTTCTTTACCTAATCAAACTTTGTATGATAATTTTCGTTTGATGGGTTATGAGGGTCCTTTAGATAATTTTACGTTTCAAAAGACTATTTTCTCCCATCAATGGAGGTTTTTAATACATACTATTTTACACTGCCTCTCATCAAAACGGTCATCTTTTGAACAGTTTGGAAGCAACATTGCTTATGCAATTGTTTGTCTTGCCACTGGTCAAAGATACAATTTTTCAAACCTAATTTTTTCTGGTATGCTCAGGAATATTAAGCAACCAAAATTAAAATTTTTGATGTATCCTAGGTTTGTGCAGTTATTTTTAAATGAACAAATCTCAAATTTGCCTGCACAAGATACTATCATTGGTGTTCTCTCTCACAAACCTAAAGTTTTTTCTAATATGAAGAGAGACTCCAAATTTTCTGGGAGGGTTACAGCATTGTTTCCATCAATCCTTCCTGCACCCTCCACCACAGCTGCAGTTACACCCAATGCTGCTGAACCATCTGCTGAGAGAGTTGAAATACCCATCATCTCTCAACCCATAGCAGTTGGGGGTACCAAAAGAAAACAAGGGACCCACAAACCAACCACTGCTAAAGCCAAAAGGGCTAACACACAGGCATCTGAGGCTCTTGCTGCTCAAGTGTCTCAGTCCAATGAATCAACACAGCATGTGGTCTATAAGGAGTGGGATGACCATTCTGGGAGGGCTGCTTCTACTGCTTCTGGCCAAATGGCAGAGCATGACAGAAGTAACATAAATAAGACCCAAACAGAGGCAACACCAGAACATGATCCTTTGCAAGAAGGTGATTTTGGTGGACCCAGTACCAAGAACAGAGGGTCATCTGATGATCATGCTAGGCATGAGTCAGATGGTAATTCTGTCAATGATTCACCTAGGGAGTCACATCCTAAAGGTGATGAGGCTAGTATGAACTATCAAAAATTGACGGATATGCTAGACTTTATGTGGAAGGAGGTGGTGAGGCAAAAGAAAATAATCAAGAAGCAGCAAGCTAAGATAGATTCTTTGAAAACAGTGGTGCTGAAATGCTTGAAGCAGGGTAAGAAATACTACATCATTAATGATAAACACAAAAGATCTATACCTGTGCAACAAGCTAGGGTAGTTCTATCTTCCCCTGAACCCTCAGAAGATGCATTCAAAAAGGGGGATAATGAACAGGGTGGAGATGAATCTGAGGAGGTAGATGAGGAGATTGAGATGGAGAATGAAGCAGGGGTTAATGAGGTTATAGAGGAGGCATCTAAGACTGCTAGTGCAAATATGAGTGAACAAACTGCTGAAGTTGACTTGGATGGAAAAACAGAGCAATTAAGGGCAGATGATGAAGGACAAGAGGTGAATAAGCCTGAAGTTGAAAAGATTAAAGAGGCTGCTGCAGACAGGTATGCTCAGAAGTTTAGCAGAAAGAAAAGTGTACCATCTTTGCCTGGTTTCACAATCAGAGAGCCTGCTGCAACACCTACAATTCAAAGGGATGACTTACCTCGAATTGACCCAAAGGATAAGGGTAAAAGGAAGTTAGTTGAAGAACCAAAACAGAAGAAACCAAAACAAATGCCTGCTGCTGCCACTGCCAATGATGAGGAATATGCACAGAGGCTACAGGCTGAGTTGAATGCAGAGATAGATGCTGATTTAGTAAGAGTTGAGGTTGAACCTGGAAATTTTGTAATGATGACCAAGGAGGAGGTGAATAGGTTTGATGAATGGGTGCTAAGGAAAGAAAAAGAGGAATCTGTGGAATATTTGGTAGATCAGCTGAAAAGGAAGAAGGCTGAACAAGCTAGAATCAAGAAAGCAAGCAAGCCAATGACCATTGCACAGAAAAAAAGAGACTTATATAACAAGTTGAAGTGCACAATTCCTGCTGGGGTGTTAAAGAAAATGACATATCAAGAGATGGATAGGGCATATGAAAGAGATATATTTGTGCCTTATCAAGAAAATCAGAGAAAGGAAGAGGAGTTGAAGAAAAAGAAAGAACAAAAAAAAAAAAAAGATGAGAATGAACAGAAAGAATCAGTGGAAGAAATAGTTTTGAAAGCATCTTCCAGAGTTTAGAATGGAGAATCAGAAGAAACTTAATGTTGTAGAGGACATATTAAGTTTAGGGGGAGATTGTTAGGATAAACTGATTTGGGTTTGGAATTACCACTGATCATGTAAAGCTGAAGAGATCAAGTGATTACCACTGAAGGTTGAAGATTAACACTGAAGGTTGAAGATTACAACTGTTTGAAGAACTGAAGGTTAACACTGCTACAAGGATTAACACTGTTAGTTAAGATTTGTAAGTAGTTTCCACTGTTTATGTAATTACAACTGTTAGTGTATATTGAAGTGGTTAACACTGTTAGTTTAATTTATACTTGGACTTTCATAAATGAAGCAGTTACCACTGTTGGAAGTTAGTTTCCACTGAATGTTCAAATGTGGTAGTTAACACTGTTTATGACTTTGTGATAAGAATGAGTTTGTTATGGAAGTTATCTAATTCCATAATAATAGGAGATTGTACAGGACTCTATGTGTTATAAATAGAGATCCTTAGAACCTAGATTAGAGACACAATACAAAAAGCTTCAAGGTGTAAACCCTAATACAAAAGTGTATTCGTCTTATTCATATTAATAAGATTGAGGTTTTGATTTTAATATTTGTGTTTTGTTATTTGTTCTCAATATTTATCTTTGATCTTTCTAATATTATTGAGTGTTATTCCGCAACTTCTCAATAATAATTCAAAGCTTGTTCAAGGTTACAAGTGAATTGAATTGAAACGGGACTGTCATGCTAGAACTAACGTTTGTATGAGTTGATTGATTATCTGCAACTAAGTAATTTATTAATTAATTATGGCATGAGACTGTAACCGGTAATATGTTAAGACCAATAGCAATTAATACAACCTAATTAGTGTGATAATTAGAAAACCAATAATTATAGACTTTCGTTAAAATAAAGTCACTGAATGAATCTCAATGATTTGTTGATAGTTTTAATAGCATAAATCTTATGTTGATAACACGCCTCAGTGTATTCAAGATAATCTAGTATGAAGGTAAGGTTTATTAGGGATCAGTTAACCTTAACAGGAGGCTATCCAGTTTAGTTGAAATCACCGTAATAAATGATCAACAATCCATAAACATATCTGAAATCTGAATCGAGAAATCAGTAATCGAAGTAAATGCACGCTTGCCTATCTGATTATCCTTAGTTATCTTTTCTATCTTATAATTGTTTTTAATTGTTTTTATTAGTTTTCTTATTAAATATACGTTCGTACGGAACTAAAACACACCCCTTATATATTTGTAATTTGTAATTTAAGATTAATTAATTTTAATTTGCACCGATTCCCTGTGGTTTGATTCGGTCTTACTAAAGCTATACTATAATACGAACAGGTATTCTTGCCTGGTTGTGTTTAAGTTTACTTTAGTATTTCCAATCAATTAAAACTTGTATTTTTAACGACAACTTAACACGCATCACTTTTCATGTCCCGACGACTGTTGAGACTCAATCCATGCCCACTCCTACTCAAGAAGTTCAAGTTCCCTTCCAAAATCGTTTACGTCAAATATACAACGCCAAATCATTCAAGTTAGACGGAAAATTCTTAGACAACATGTCTAGAATCCTCTCCGGCTCAAAGTATATTCGACGAATGCTAGCCACTAAGGAAAAAGTGCCTGAAACACCTAAAATCTCCCTGAACGCGGAATGTTCAGCCGTAGTACAAAATGCCCTGCCGAAAAAACTAGGAGACACCGGTCGATTCACTTTGCCCTGCCCTATCTATCATTCAGGCATGGTACGCTCCTTGGCCGATCTTGGAGCTAGTATTAATGTTGGTGCATATTTGTATGTCTGTCAGTTGGTCTTAGCTTGTAATAGTTTGATATGTAATTATGACGTTTTGTCTATTATATGTAATATTACAAGTTTTGTTTTAGGCGACACAGAACCTGTGTCGCTTATGCGACACACGTCTTGTGTCGCATGAGTTGGCTGTGCGACACATTCCTTGTGTCGCAGGTCATTTCGGTTTTGAGTATAAATAGATCATTTCGGCCTCAGTTGTGAGGTTGACGAATCCAGGGTTTCAGATAGTGATTATAAGGCATTTCATTGTATTCGAGCTAATTGATTATCATATTAATATACAAGTTGATTTGCGTTTGATTCGTTTGTGGTTTACGTACTATATACAATCGTTTGAATTCCGCCTCTCGATTGTGTGTGTTGATTCGATTAGGTCCAAGATCAGGGAACCTACAAGTGGTATCAGAGCCATAATCTTCGGATTTGGTGTTATCGGATCGTTTTAGTACGTGTTTTCGGTTAAAATCAAGGTGTTTTTGGTATTAGATCTTCATTAACCGTCTTAAAGAATCATTTTCTAGTTTTTCTTGAAGATTTGGGTATTTTTTTTCGTCGATAGATCGCAATTTTTCGTTAGGGTTTCGAAAGTTTGCGAATTTTATAGTTTTCAGCCGCTGCTCTCCTCGAAGTTGCGACACAAGCTGCGACATTGCCTTTGTGTCGCGTGTAGGGTTTTAGCGACATTACCTTTGTGTCGCAGTTAGGTTTTCTGTGACACAACCTTTTGCGACACCATGTCTTTGTTGCGACATAAGTTGCGACATTACTTGCGACACAAACCTTTGATATTGCAACACAATAATTGTGTCGCTAATTGGACTGTTTAATTAATTTCTTGAGACACAGCTTTAGTGTCGCTATCTGACTCTGCGACACGACTCTTGTGTTGCATAAACAGTTCTTTGTTTGTTTGTGTGTTTGTTTTGCAGGTTATTTCAATGGCGTCTTCTTCATTACAACGTGTTGGAGATTTTCTCAAGCAAAACTCTGAAGTCGGGAGTACAAATAAACGACCTATGTATACTCTCGGTATGGACTATGCCTACTGGCGTCAACGCTTTGAAGCGTTTGTTTCCTTTAATGATCCCGAGATGTGGGTTGCTTTGACCGAAAGATACGAACGTCCCGTCAGTCCTGGAGTTTATACCGGTACAGCACCGTTAAAGTCAATTAAATCAATGACTCCTGAGGAACGCAAAGCCTTTGAGAATGATAAAAAGGCTCATTCTGCAATCACCATGGCATTACCACCGTCAATCCTCAAGCAATTTCGACATCTGGAAATTGCTTATGATCTATGGAAGGCATTTGAGAAAAGATGCGGTGGTAGTGAACAATATAAACAGAATAAATTGCGTTTAGTCAAGAAGCAGTATGACGTGTTCGATATTCTTCCAAACGAGTCTCTTTCTGACGTGTTTTCTAGATACTAACAGTTGGTTAGTGAGTTAATAGAAGGGGGAATAACTCTGGATAAAACTGAAATTAATAAAAAACTTCCTGAATCCCTACCTGACAAATGGGATACTCGAGTTTTAATGATGGAAAATGTCACACCCCGCTAAAGCGGAAACACGAGGTGTCACAGCTAATGATTTCACAACACAAAGATATAGCAACCATACCATTTAAATTACGATAAAACAGCCTTGGAGGCACCCAAAAATACATCAAATTGCTCAAAGTATATGACATTATTACAAACATATTACAAAAATTTAGTTCAAAGTCCGTTTAAATGGCTTGGTCGACATAATCCCATGCATTAGCCCATATATGATCCGTGCTTACCGACGCTCTCCTGAAAAGCATGCCAAAATAAAAGGGTCAACTATGGCCATAGTTGGTGAGTTCAAAGTTTGAAATAGTTAAGCCGAAAGTGTGTCCAATCGTGGACATAAGTGTGGGTATAGCCGTCCAATTCGTGGACGCTATCACCCCTGAGTTTGTCCAATCGGGACAGTTATAACAAGCATTTGGTTGATAAAGATATTGCAAGTAAACATGTGGTAATAAAGAGAGAATGTATAAGCCTTGAGACCACAACTAATCCGGTTATCTGACCGCTGCCCCAGAGTATAAGAGCTGCATGTTCTTCAACAAACATGAGTAAAAGGCGATATTATGCACCCACGTTGAAGTGTGAGTGAGGGATGGTCCTACCCTAAATAGCATGCTACCCATAATATCTACGGCTCGTCGCTACGAGTTAATTAGTGGTGGGTTAGTTATAGGGGACTTTGAGTATAAGAAAAAAAAAAACCCCAAGCTTAACATGTTGACATACCACAGTTTGCGTAAAAACAGTTCAAAGCAGTTGATAAATATGTAAAAGTTCAACCAAAAGTTTAAAGTAATTGCATGCTTTCAGCCCCAAAAATAGAAATCAGAAAGAGGGGACAATGAACTCACCTTGTGAGCTGAGTTTAACGAGTATAATTCTGTGAGCAAGTTACAAATCCGGAAATGATGCTCTAACCGTGACCTAGTCCAGTAAGAATGTGTCCATTAATGTTTAGTGATATGCTTTAATACATGAGTTCATACGAGTTGGTTAACCGAAATTTTAAATGATGAATCTACCCGGGGTTGTGTGGTTGGTTTCGTGACTCTTTTTTAGCAAAGATGAAAACAGTTCTGGGCATCTCTTAATACACCTCAAATACTAGGTCATTGGTGTATAATTTAGGTTTTGTGTGAAAGATTCAAAAGCAAGTCATTCCCAGTTTAGAGTCACCATTTTTATGAAGAATAGAGGGGGATACGGTCCAAAGTTAACTTGAAAATCTGGACAGAAAGTTGTCCAATTTTATTATTTTACCAAGAACACATAACTTTTTATAAAATCCGTATGTAAATGACTCGAACAAACTTTAAATGTGTGTTTTATTTGCAAAACATTATCATATTTCAGGTACAAAAACCCTAATGCACACATATTTTAAGAAATGTAACAGTAAATAGAATGAAAATAAGTGGGTTGTGCAGAATAGAATGTAAACATTCTTGCACTTTATGGTTACCTCTTCGACCAGGAGTGTAGGGTTTTGGGTGATGAAGTTCTTTCCACAGATTGAGCAGGGTTCCCGGAGTGTTTGGTACTGGATGAAGGTGATGAAGAAACTGGGGTGTTCTTGCTAAAATCGTGCAAGTGTTGAGAGAGTTTGAGAGGAATTAGATGAAGTGTTTTGAGTGTGAATGTATAATTCCTGCTGAGGTTAACAAAAAGAATAAGGGGTGGAGTGTTTAAGTTTACTATCCGGGATTTTGATTGGGTGAAGGTGGAGGTGATTTTATGGGAAGTGTAAGTCAATTGATTTGGTTTATGGGAAATAGGTTTGCTGGCCGTTTTCGAGAGAAAAGAGGTAATCATAACCCTTTTCGCGTGCATGGTTTAACTCTATTTCAAATCTTAAAGTTCATTTTTACAGAATATGAATGGTTACTTATCTTTTATTATTACTTAAAAAGCTTTTATATCGGGTAGGAGGGTTTGCTGTGTGTCTGTGGGTAACACTTGATTGGTCTTAAAATTGTTTAAGCATCTCACTGGTAATAGATTGACACTTAGTGTTTCATGATTTGTTCGGGACATTTATGTGTTAACAGTGGAAACTTTGAACTAACAGTGGAAATGGTGATTTGTGCTAGCAGTGTTAACTACTTAGCAGTGGTAACTGAATGTCAAGCAATATTAATTAATGCGGGCAGTAGAAACTGGACTAACAGTAGTAACTGAACTAGCAGTGGAAACTGACTAGCAGTTGTAACACAAGCAGTAGTAACTCGACTACCAGTAGAAACTCACTAGCAGTAGAAACTGAGCTAGCAGTTGAAACAATGAGAGCAGTAGTAACTATTAAGAGCAGTGTTAACTATGAGAGCAGTATTAACCATGAAAGGTGAGAACATTATTAACTCAACTACCAGTAGAAACTGACCAACAGTTGAAACTGAGGTAATTTGTACTAGCAGTATTAACCTGACGTTGTACTGGCAGTATTAACTAGGCTTTGTACTGGCAGTATTAACTGAAGAATTGCTCTAACAGTATTAACTTAGGATTTGTACTGGCAGTATTAACTGAAGTATTTCTCGAACAGTATTAACTTAGAATTGCACTGGCAGTATTAACTGAAGAATTGCTCTAACAGTATCAACTTAGGATTTGTACTGGCAGTATTAACTGAAGTATTTCTCGAACAGTATTAACTTAGAATTGCACTGGCAGTATTAACTGAAGAATTGCTCTAACAGTATTAACTTAGGATTTGTACTGGCAGTATTAACTGAAGTATTTCTCGAACAGTATTAACTTAGAATTGCACTGGCAGTATTAACCCGGTAAGAGGTATAAACTTTTAACCAACAGTATTAACTGCGACTACCAGTATTAACTTTTGATTAGCAGTATTAACTATAATTCTTAAGAAGGTCGGGTCCAGATTTAGGTGGAGATTAAGTTAAGTATTAACCTGGTATTTTTGGTGGTTGTTACAGAAAAGGATCCAGACATTCTAAATATGTCTCTTGATGATCTTATTGGTCAGCTAGAAGCTGATCTTTTGGACATGCAAAGGAAGGAAACCAAAGCTACTGCAAATGTCCAAAATCCTAAGATCTACAGAGTGGATGTTTCATCAACTGGAACATCTGACTCTGCATTCTTGGCTGGTGGAACTGGTGGATCTTCAAGTCATCAACCAAGTGTATCTTCTGGTGGTTCTTACTTTCAAGCACCAAGTCATCAAGGGTCTATTCCGGCAGCTTCACAAGATCATGCTGCACTTTTCTCGACGTTGCTATCCGCCTATGATGACTTTCTTTGCAAGAAAGCTGGTTCTATGGATTTGACCGAAGAAGATTTTCGTCAAATTGATGATGATGAATTGGAGCGCATGGACTTAAGGTGGAACTTGGCTATGCTTACTCGTAGATCCAAGACCTACTTTAAGAAGACAGGAAAAAGGTCATTGGAGGACCCAAATGATAAGGGTCTGGGGTTCAACAAGAGCAAGGTCAAGTGCTACAAGTGTCAAAACTATGGACACTTTGCTCGTGAATGTGAAACACGACAGCCTTCCTCTGGATTAACAAGGCCTAATCCGAACAAATCTACAGAGAAGGCTAAAGCTGAAGAAAAGGCAATGGTTTCTGCTGCCTTAATGTTGTCAGATGAAGCATTTGACTGGTCAGAACAAGCTGATGATGACCAACAAAACAATGCGTTCATGGCCAACATACATGAGGTTGATAATGAACCCTTTTCTTGTATATCTTGTATTCGTTTGACAGGACAGGTGAACAGGCTAAGAGAAGAAAATGAACGCCTTATCGCCAACATAGAACAGTTAACTGCTTCAAATAATATGTTAAAAGATAATGATAAGGTTTGTGATAAAAAGTTAAAGGCAATTTTTGAAGAAAAGAAAGAATTAAAAGCTAAAATCTTTAGTCAACAAGATGAAATAGATAGTTATGTCACCATGCTTACTAAGGTAAAGAAAGAACTTTCTGATTCTCAAACTGAAGTTTTAGATTTAAAAAGAAAATTGTCAAATTTTTCAACTTCCTCATTAGTCTTTGATGAGATCCTTCAGGCACAAAGGACTAATACTAAAAGCAAGGCTGGACTTGGTTACCATCAAGTCCCACCTCCTAAAGATTATTTTCTTACGCCTGTTATAGATGACATCTTAGAATTTGTACCTACTTTTTCAAAAGTAGACATAAATCCTGTTAAATCTGTTGCTGTCAAAATTAGTAAGCCTGTGCAATTTCAGGCTTGAAAAGTTAAAGTAACTGCTGAACAACCTAGCACTAGTGAGCCTGAGCCTGTTAAGGCAAAAACTAGTGAGCCTGAGATTGTTAAGGCTCAAGAGGTTAAATCTGTTGAAACAATTACTGATGGTGTCAAGGCTGAGTGTGTTACGCCTTCTGTTGTTAGTAAGTCTGCTTTAAGTAAGGCTACGTGTGATTCTCCTGCTACTGTAGAAGAGATTGTTGAAATTGAGGATATAACCGAAGAGGAATACTCTAAGGTTGAAAAGAAAAACATAAAGCCCAACAATGTAATTCTAACTAATGAATCTCCAATCATTGCTTTAAGTGGAAAAGGCAAAGCTAAGGCTGAGCCGGAAAAGAAGAGTTTGAAAATCAAAGAAAATATTAAAAGGCATCAAAATTCTTCTAAATCCACTGTTTTTTCTAAACAAGTGTCAAATTCAACATGCTCACATAAGTGTGCATGTGCTTTTAATGCTTCTTTCAACCATCCTCATAGGATTGTTTCAAAATTCCAACAACCTGTTGAGAAAAGATCTTGTTTCTACTGCAAGAAACAAGGTCATTTAATAAATGATTGCCCGTTGCTTGCTCAAAAGAGGTCTGGGAAAGGTGTTCCTAGAATTTCTAAAATTAGAAATTTTTCGAGTAAACCTCCTTCTGTTAAAGGTTCACGTTCTCCCTCACCCGCTAAGAAATTCAGCAAAGTTGAGCCAACCAAATCATCAAATGCTAAGCTCAATGTTGTTGACAAGCAACCTTCCAAATCTAAAAAGGTTTGGAAAGTGAAAGAATCATCAAGTGATTCTACATCCAACAAAGTCACATCAATCAATACTTCGGATATGTTTAAAAACAAAATTTTGACTGATGTGATCATTGTGGATGATGCTTCTGGAGTGCCCAAGTCTGTAAAGGCTTGGGTCTCCGTTTCTAATTAACCACTTTGTTTTTGGTGTTGCAGCAACCTGAAGCCATATTGAATAGCAAATGGTATATCGATAGTGGTTGCTCGCGGCACATGACCGGCAATATATCCCTGCTTTCCGATGTTCATGCGTATAATGGGGGATATGTTGCTTTTGCTAGTGACAAAGGAGGCATAATTTCTGGTCAAGGCACACTCTCAAACGGCCGAGTGAGCTTTGAAAAAGTAAATTTTGTAGAACAGCTGCAACACAACCTTCTTAGTGTATCGCAAGTTTGTGATAAGTCGTACACTGCTGTTTTCACAAAAAGTGAGTGTTGCATTCTGAAACCAGGGTTTGTTATTCCCGAAGAGTGGGTGCTACTGAGGGTACCTCGAGACAGAGACACATACATTCTAGATATGCGTATTGTTGAAACAAAGCAACAAACGTGTTTTCTGTCTAAGGCCACTGAAAAAGAATCTCTGCTGTGGCACCGACGAATGGGTCATTTGCATTTTCGGAAAATGAATTATTTGGTTAAGCATGATCTTGTGCGTGGTGTACCGAAGCAATCTTTCGGACTTAATGACCATTGCGTTCCCTGTCAAAAGGGGAAACAGCACAAGAAGACCCATAAGTCAAAAATGGTCAATTCTGTTGAAAAATCGTTGGAATTATTGCACATGGACTTATTTGGACCAGTGAGCAAGAAGAGTATAGGTGGAGCATGGTACTGTTTGGTGGTTACTGATGATTACTCGAGGTTCTCTTGGGTTTATTTTTTGGCCTCCAAGGATGAAACTGCTGAAATCCTTATCTAATTGTTCGACAAGCTGGAAAATTTGTGCAATTTGAAGATCAAGAAACTGAGAAGTGATAACGGTACGGAATTTAAGAACTCTACACTAGGTCTGTTCTGTTTAAAGAAAGGCATTGATCACCAGTTCAATGCTGCAAGAACTCCTCAACAAAATGGAGTTGCTGAACGTAAGAACAGGACTCTCATTGAAGCTGCACGGACTATGTTAGCTGATTCAAAACTGCCTATCACGTTCTGGGCAGAAGCGGTCAACACAGCCTGCTACATTCTGAATAGAGTGTCCATGGTTAAGAAACGCAATAAGACCTGTTATGAGCTTCTTAACAACCGTAAACCAAATTTACAGTTTCTTGAGCCTTTCGGGTGTCCATGTATGATTATGCACACAAAAGAAAGAGTTGCTAAATTCGGCGAAAAGTCGAGTGAAGGCTATTTTTTGGGTTTTTCAAATAATTCACCTAATAAACGTGTGTATAACAAAGCAACAAAAAGAGTGGAGGAACATTTTGAAGTAACATGTTTACGTTATACTCAGCCTTCACAAGGAACGGGACCCGACTTCTTGTTCGACTATGACAGTATGTTTGACACATTCAAACTTCCTGCTGAGGATGAAGTTGAACAGGTGGTGACACTGCTTCATGGACTTGATATATACTCTGATGTATCAAAGTCTACTACAAAAACAACACCACCACCTCCTCCCACTACTGAAAAAGTTCAAGAACCTGACACAGATCCAGATATGTCGGCTTTATCAGACGGTGAAGTTGAATCTGTCACAGAGGTAGACAACGAGACTTTGATCTCTAGGGGAGACGATACAAATTTGGAAACTGTCATTGAACATGAAGAGATTCCAACTAGCCGTGTCAATGTGAATCACCCGGTCGATAATATTATTGGTGATTTACAAGATGGAATTAGAACACGAGGGCAAACAGACTGCCAGTTAGCTCAAATAGAGTCATTCTTGCTTTCTCAAATTGAACCGAAAAACATTAAGGAAGCATTGACTGACTCTCACTGGGTAGAAGCCATGCAAGAGGAGCTCCAACAGTTCAAAAAGTTAGAAGTTTGGGAGCTGGTTAAACTACCAATCAGGCCTGCGTGCCATTGAAAAAACACCTAAGACTTCCGCCGGAACACAGACTGATGATGTAAATAATTTTGATATTAATGAAAACATCAGTTTGGATTATTTTGCGTCTTCAGAAGCAATTCTAGGTCAACCGATCGCATTAAATATTGACTACTCTGAAGCAAATTTGGAATATCTTCAAAGTCTATTAAATGAAGATACGCATCCAACGCGTGATTGAGATTTAGATGAGGCTGATATTGAAGAAGAGGTGCTGAGTGAAGATGAAATTTATGATGATGCGCCTATTGTTGAAGACTGGGAAGAGTCTGATAGTGAAAAGGAGCCAAATGATGAGTCAAATCAGTCTGTTCCTAAAATGTTTAGGGAACATCCAGACTGGATAAGGGCCGTGGCAGCAGCTCCACCAACCTGTAAATTTTACAAGCTTAAAGGTGATTTTACGGGACTGATAAAAAGTTGGAAGTTTGATTGTGATCACAATGTTTTTATGATAAAGAGATCTGATGGCATTCAATACTTCCAGCCAAAATTTAAGAAGTTGAGTTCTCTCCCAAAATGTGAAATAAACAGATTAGCTCAACTGGAGCTCATTAATCCGGGAAGAGAAGAAAAGGCCGACTACATTCAGAAAATTATCAGGCGTGAAGTATATTCAAAGAGATATAACATGATAAAGCCTACTTTGGGAAAACAACGAAAATCAAAGAAAAGGCTTGACTATGTTATAGGACAGCCGGCCGTTAAGATGATCTATCCGCCAGCGAATTGTTTGAAAAAGATCCCTCTGGAGATATTACCACTGAATGTGTTGAGTAGATTATGTTATTGGTATATCGACAGTATCACTGATGAAGCTGAAATCGTCTTTGTTCCAGATTCAGAGCCAGAAGAGAATTGGGGATTAGCTAAAAAGAAAATTCGCATTTTTGATCCAAATAGCTTGATTAATATGTCTGAGAATGATCTAAAAGCCTTAAGCAAAAAGCAGATTGAATATAAAATAGAAGATCGAGCTGAAGCTTTAAAGTTTCAAAAGATAGTAAACATTAGTGTGTCAAAGGGAATCCACGCTGGTGCATATTTGTAGACCAAGTTGAAGACACGGGGGAAATTGTCGGTGCATATTTGTATGTGTGTCAGTTGGTCTTAGCTTGTAATAGTTTGATATGTAATTACGACATTTGTCTATTATATTTAATATTACAAGTTTTCTTTTAGGCGACACAGAACCTGTGTCGCTTATGCGACACACGTCTTGTGTCGCATGAGTTGGCTGTGCGACACATTCCTTGTGTCGCAGGTCATTTCGGTTTTGAGTATAAATAGATCATTTCGGCCTCAGTTGTGAGGTTGACGAATCCAGGGTTTCAGAGAGTGATTATAAGGCATTTCATTGTATTTGAGCTAATTGAATATCATATTAATATACAAGTTGATTTGCGCTTGATTCGTTTGTGGTTTACGTACTATATACAATCGTTTGAATTCCGCCTCTAGATTGTGTGTGTTGATTCGATTAGGTCCAAGATCAGGGAACCTACAATTAACCTTATGCCTTTCTCACTCTACACAAGATTAGAACTAGGACCATTAAAACCAACTAAGATGTGACACCCGACACTTTAGGGTAATGATTACCTTAAGCTAGAACCATAATTACGTGTATTTAGTATTTGATTAGGCTAAATACTTGTAACTACTTGTATATGTTTATATACGCTTACGTGATTATTTGTAATTACGCGAAACAACCGGACGAGGTCCGACAATCTATACGGCGTTGGTGATAATTTTTATAAAATAATGTAAACCTATTTTATAAATTAAATAGTAATTATTTACCCTATATTATTATTATTAAATAATAATATACGAAAAACCTAGACGTTTTGCTTAAAACGTAACAAACGCAACGAAAACGAGCGAATCGCGCCCGACACCCGAATGAAACCGAAAAATATTTTAAGAAGGTTCAATAGTGTATTTTTAAATATATTGGTCAAATTAAAGTAGTGATTTCATATCAAAAATATAACTCAAAAATTTAAAAGTTGAAGATTTAATTTTTACGCGCGCGAATAACGTTTACCGATCGAATAACGTAACAGGGCTTGAGAAAACTATTGTACAAGACCAAGGCTCCCTTGGACCGACCCAACCGAGCCCAAGGTCGGCCCATGAGGCCCAAAAATCGGCCCAAAGGCCCACTCGATTTATTCCTCTTCTCCTTCATTTTTCTCATTTCAACTCAACACATTTCACACACACAAACTCTTTTCCTCTCTTCCTCTCCTCTCTCTCAAGAATCCCAGCCATACCACCATCAACCACCACCTGCCACCATCAACCACCATCATCATTTATCATATTTTCAAGAAGAAATCAAGTCAAAGTGCAAGATCGAGCCCTTCCCATCGTCTTTCTCCTTTTGCTCGGTTGTTCAAACATTGTAAGAACTTCAAAACTCTTCCTAAACACTTGAAACACTTCTATAAACATGTTAAAATGTCCACTTAACAAAGAAATGTCCAAAATATAACATAAAAACGTTTTTCATGGCTTAAAAGGTTCAAGAACATCACATGTATTTCTGGACAGAAAAATAGTCCAACTTCAAGGAGACGTTTCTCCCCCAAAACTTGACCAAAACTGACGATTCAAAAGAGAAAACTTAAGTTCAAGAAGTTAGCTTTCATTTCCAAGTGGTTTCATATTTTTGGAGTTCGTTTGATACCCGAAATGATTTTTACAAAAACATGTATACGGGCTGTCTAAAAACTCAGAAAATTCACCTTTCTTGTTTTAATCATAACTAGAGATATACACCTCCAAATGACCTGAAACTACCGCCAAAAGTTTACAAATTTTGTTAGGTACAAATTTCGTTTAGATAACCTTTTAGACAAATGTGTAGATTTTGCCCAGAAATCCGATCTTGTTGCATGTGTCCGGATTGGTCACTTTCTGACCTCAGGGAACAAACGGAATTTTTAAAAATACTTAGGAATACCCAAAAATTTTGGAAAAATTATTTTAAGGAGCTCACATGCTAAGGAACAACATGGATTTTTCTTGAGTTTTTATTTGAATATTTGGAACACGAAATAAAACTTACAAAACTGACCTATTACAGGCCTCTGTGTCGCAGAAGCCCAGTAGTCTGCGACACAAGCCTTTGTGTCGCCATAACACCCGAATCGTCACATTAGCGACACAAGCCTTTGTGTCGCCATAACACCCGAATCGTCACATTAGCGATACAAGCCTTTGTGTTGCCATAACACCCGAATCGTCACAATAGCGACACAAGCCTTTGTGTCGCCATGACACCCTAATCGTCACATTAGCGACACAAGCCTTTGTGTCACCATAACACCCGAATCGTCACATTAGCTACACAAGCCTTAGTGTCGCATAATACCTTAGTGTCGCATATAGCGACACTAACCCAGTGTCGCTAAAAACACAGAATCTATACGTTTTTATTAAAGCAATATAAGCATAAATAAAAATTTTCCAAGCTCGACCCCAGCCAGGGGCTCTGCCCCTTGGACCCCGCCAAGGTTGCCACTCCTTGGACCCCGCTACCAGGGGCGCTGCCCCCGGACCCCCGTCATTAATGGGCTTCACCCCTTGCCACTGTTGGGAAAAACAATGATCAAACCTAAGTTATAAATCTGAAGAGTCAAAATCTATCTCAGTTGTATTCAGGAAAAACTTAGTGAATTCCTGAGTCTGTGTTTCTGAGTCTGTGCTGCACAGACTGAAGAATTGTTTCTGAGTCTGTGCTGCACAGACTGAAGAATCTCACAGACTGAAAGCCTTGCTCTTCCTGAAGACTTATGAACTCATCATCTGAAGAATGAATATTGAAGACAAAAGACTTCACAGACTGAAGATCACAGACTGATGATCACAGATTGAAGATCACAGACTGAGAGCACAGACTGAAGAGCACAGATTGAAGAATGAAGGTACAAGTGTACAGAAGATATTCTTCTCTCCTTTGGCTAGATACAACTGATAAGATGTTTGAGAAAGGTCAAACATCGAACAAAGGTTCTCTTCTCAGCCAAAGAAACCTTTTACCTTTTTGCTTTTTCTATTTCCAAGAAAAGCAAAAAGGAAGGCGTGCAAAGTTGCCGAAGATGCATCTGTTATCCCTTGGACAACTATGTAAGCTGGATAATATAGAGTTACATCCAACTCTATAAATAGCAGTTCAAAAAGCACTGCTATTATCCAAGTATCCAAGAAAAGCAAGCACTAAAAGCAAAATAGTATACAAGACCTTTAAGCTTAGGCTCAAAGCATTACCACACTAACTGTTAAAGTTTGTTGTGATAATTGTATCTTAATATACTAATACTTGGATCGTATTCAAACCATCTGTGTGGGTTTGAATACTTTGTCATCTGTGTGAGACAAATACTTTATTGTGAATAATACTTTGATTCATAATAAACTCTGTGTCAAAATTAATCTTGTTTTCCGCCTAGATTAATTTAAATTTGTTTGATATAAAACTTGGATATAAACTAACACGTTGAGATAACTGTTATTTAATCTGTATCTAAGTTTTGGGAACCTTGTGACCCAACAACTGGTATCAGAGCAAATAAAGATTTAATCTTTAACGATCAAAGGAACCCTTCTCCCTTGAAAAATGACTTCTTCTATTGCTATGGCTGGGAAGGGAATTCCAATCTTCAATGGTGTAAATTTTACCCACTGGAAATTGAAAGCTGAATGGTTTCTTGCTAGCATTCATGATGAAATGCTTAGAGTCATTCAGGAAGGACCCATTATTCCTGGCAGAATAGTTCCTGCAACTTTAGATGCAAATGGTATTATTTTGACACCTGAAAAATTTGTTGAGGCTGCCAAAAATACCTAGACTGATCTAGACAGGCAACTATATGCTTTAGACTTTAAGGCCAAGTCCATACTGGGCAATGCAGTTACTGAGCCTATCTTTGCTAAGATATCTACCTGCAAAACTGCTAAAGCCATATGGGATATGCTAACTGACCAATATGATGGTGTAAGTTTGGTACAATCACAAAAGAAGAAGAATCTCATAAGAAATTATGAGAACTTCTCTGCTGGCCAAAATGAGTCATTAACTGATATTCATACCAGATTTCAGATCTTAATCAATGATCTTGAAAGGTATAATATCATCAAGGGACAGTTTGAAATATTTGCAAAATTTGATGATGTCATTCCAAACACTTTTTCTGAAGTTATCACTTCATTAATTGTAAATGAAAAATTGGAGACATATGATCTCTCTGGCTTGTTTGGACTTCTACTAAATTTTGAAGAAACCAAAGCCAGAAAGGATCTAAATGCCAAAAGGATTGCAAAAGATCCATCTGCTGCCCTTGTTGCAACAACAAGGAAAAATAGAGAACTTTTCTCTAGAGCAGATTACCATCTTACTCTTACAGACTCAGAATCAGATGATGAAACTGAGTCTCTAGAAGCTGAAATGGCATTGCTAGCCCAAAGGTTAGAAAAAGCAAGATTCAAAGGTTCAAAAGGAAGGCCAAGTTTTGATCCTAAGAAAGCTACTTGCTATAAATGTGGGCAAGTTGGTCATATTTCTTCTGACTGCAGAGTGAAGATTGCAGAATCTTCAAGTTCTGATAAGTGGGAAGAAAAGGCCAAGAAGTACAAGAAAAAGTACTTCAACTCCAAGAAAATTGGAGAGAAACAACAACCAAAGAAACTAGAGAAAGCTTTGGTTGTTGAACAATGGATAGATGAAGATATGTGCTTAATGGCTATCACAGAGAGCCAGTTTGACAAAGATGTCAAATTTGCAGAAAAGGCATGTGTTCATCCAGACTGGGACAGAGGATCTGCTTACAATGTAAATCATTTTAAACTTTACTATAGTGATGCAGAAAAACAGAAAATGTTTGAACACATCTATGTAGATTTTTTGAAAAGACTGGAGGAAATACAAGATTTAAAAACCAAACTCAGTCAAGTTCAAAAAGATCTACAATCAAAAGTGAATGAAATAAACCAAAATAAACAGTACAAACTTGAGCTTGATGCTTAATATGACCTTCTCAAAAAGATCAAGCTGGAAAAAGAAGCTTATAAAAACAAAGCTGATCATTATGAAAGGATCTGTAAATCTTGGTGTATTTCATCACTTAAAAATGTGGACTGTTTATCCAAACAGATTCCAGCTCAGATACAAGCGGTCATAGGTGATGAGTTTGATCTTAAAAGTCACATAAATTCAGAAATAAACTCAAAACCTACTATATTTGTACCTGAGATTTTACCTCATACTTTTAGTCATACTGTGGGAGACAAAGTTATATTGACAAATGCTTTTGTTAGACCAAAAATAGTTACTAAAGAACTAGTATATGAGACAGAGCCAGACTCTGAAGACACAGACTCAGAAATCTCAGTCTGTGAAACTTCTCAATCTGAACAGCCTGAACTTATAATCACTGATGAATCTTTAGAAACTATAGAACTTGAAAAGAAAAGATTTATAAAAGGCAAAGTTAATATTCCCACAGTACCATCTTTAAAAAGACAAAAAGAGGTAAAAGGAATCAAGAATAAACAGAAAGGTTACAATGTGTTTTAACCTTCCACATCTCAGTCTGTAACTGGTCCAGACAATAATATGCCAAATGATAAATCTAAAGGCATAAAACCAGTAACAAAGGAGTTAAAAAGATCTCAGTCTGTGAGATCTAACTGTCAGTCTGGAAAAATAAATTTTCAGTCTGGCAAACTTAACTCCAAATCTGTTTGTGTTAACATTCAGTCTGACTCTCAAAAGTCAAATCTTAACAACCAGACTGAGACCATTAAGCTGCTTAGTGAAAACTTAATGAAGTTAACCACAGATTTTAAAACATTTGTTGAGTCAAAACAAGAGTTTAACAGAGGATCTAGTGCAAATAATAACCCAAAATCCAAAAGGACCATTATGTTGAACAGAAAATGTTACAACTGTGGAAATCTGGGACATGAATGTATTAAATGCACAAAGTCCATTCTTAAACAGCCAAAGACTGCTTTGATCAAACAAATGTCTTCTACAAACAACAAAATCAAAAATAGAGAGGTTAAAAGTCAACTTCACAGACTTAGCACCAAAACTGCTAAAGAATTGACTTCAACCAACTCTAAAGAACCCATCAAAAGATGGGTTCCCAAAAGTAACTAAATGATTTTGTTTGTCCTGTGCAGGGTGACAGCAAATGGTACCTAGACAGTGGATGCTCAAGACACATGACAGGTTCCTTGAAGAATCTGTCAGAGTTTGTAGAAGAAGAAGGACCTTCTGTCAAATATGGTGACAACTCTGTTGCCAAGATAAAAGGTTATGGTGTGGTGAAGGCTGACAACATCAGAATAACAAAGGTGGCCTATGTTGAGGGATTAAAGCATAACCTGCTTAGTGCTAGCCAGATTTGTGATGATGATGGTGAAATCAGAATCAGAAAGAAGGCTGCTGTTATCTATAATTCCAAAGGCAAACCTATATTAGTTGCCAAAAGAGAAAGAGATATCTATCTCTTGGATCTTTCTTCTGCAGACAACAATGTAGAGACCTGTCTCTATACCCAGTCTGTGCCAGAACTAAGCTGGCTATGGCATAGGAGGTTATCCCACCTGAACTTCAAAAATATTAACCTCCTGTCAAAGAAGAAACTGGTTAGAGGTCTGCCTGATGTTACATTTGCAAAAGACAAACTTTGTCCTGCATGTACACTAAGGAAACAGACCAAGAACCATTTTCCATCCAAATTGTTAGCTACAATTGAACAACCACTGCATATGCTCCATATGGATCTGTTTGGACCCATGAGCATTAGCAGTTTGGGTGGAAAGAAGTATACACTTGTGGTTGTGGATGAATACACAAGGTATACTTGGGTCATCTTTCTTAAAGCCAAAAGTGATGCTCCTGAAGAGATTATTAATCTAATCAAGAGGGAAGAATTGCAGAAAGATGCACCTGTCAAGCAACTCAGGAGTGATCATGGTACAGAATTTAAGAATTCTACTCTCATTGAATTCTGTACTGACAAAGGCATTATTCAAAACTTTGCCTCTGTCAGAACTCCTCAACAAAATGGTGTTGCTGAGAGAAGAAATCGTACACTCATAGAAGCTGCAAGAACCATGTTATGCCATGGTCAAATGAAGGTTTATTTTTGGGCAGAAGCAGTTAACACTGCCTGTTATACCCAAAATAGATCTATTTTGGTCAAAAGGCATGGCAAAACTGCATATGAGTTGTATCATAAGAAGGTTCCAACCATCCATTACTTCCAGACCTTTGGTAGTAAATGCTATATTCTCAATCAAAGAGATCAATTAGCTAAGATGGAACCTAAGTCTGATGAAGGAATTTTTGTTGGCTATTCATCTATTTCAAAGGCCTACAGAGTCTACAACAACAGAAGGAACAAAATTGAAGAAACCATCAATGTCACCATTAATGTTTCCTCTGCTAATGATGAACATGTTTCTCAGTCTGATGTTCATTTATTAGAAGATTTATCTGTTGTGGGATCTGAATCTTAAATCCAAGTTGTTGCTAACCAACAACAGGACTCTGAAAGTGAAAATGAAGATGCTCAACCTACTCATTCAATGACAGTACCTTCATCAACAGAAGATGAATCTGTGTCCAGAGATTCAAATTCTTCTGATACATGTGTTCAGTCTGGTAGTTTTCAGTCTGTGAACTCTACAGACTCAGACTTGCCTTATGTAGAAGATGATGCAGAACTGAGTCCTGCTTTTCTTCCACCAAATGAGAATGATTTACCATCAAATGATGAATCACTTCTAGGAGTCAAAGAACACAAGTATCATCCAATTACAGAAATAATTGGAGATTATGTTTCTGGTGTACAAACAAGAGCTAAAGTGTCAAACTTATCTACTGCAAATTTCTGTTTCTACACAAACTTCCTGTCAATCATTGAACCAAAGAAAGCTGAAGAAGCATTGAAAGATGATGATTGGGTTGAAGCAATGCAGGAAGAGTTAACAGAATTTGACAGAAACAATGTTTGGACACTAGTTCCTGCTCCAAAAGGGAAAACCATTATTGGAACTAAGTGGGTTTACAGAAACAAGATGGACTAGGATGGAGTGATAATAAGGAACAAAGCAAGGCTAGTTGCTCAAGGCTACAAGCAGGAAGAAGGCATTGATTATGATGAAACCTTTGCCCCTGTAGCCAGAATTGAAGCAATACGGTTATTCTTGGCATATGCTGCATTCAAGGACTTCAAAGTCTATCAGATGGATGTCAAGAGTGCATTTCTGAATGGCAACTTACAGGAGGAAGTCTATATGAAACAACCTCCAGGTTTTGTAAGTTCCACTTTTCCAAATCATGTCTATAAATTGCAGAAAGCACTATATGGACTAAAACAAGCTCCAAGAGCTTGGTATGACACCTTATCATCCTATCTTCTTAGTAATGACTTTACTAGAGGATCAATTGATAAAATTTTGTTCTTCAAAAGAAACAAGGCAGATGTCATACTAGTCCAAATCTATGTTGATGATATTATATTTGGGTCTACTGATGAAAAATTGTGTAAATGGTTTTCGAACTTAATGTCAAAACAGTATCAAATGAGTATGATGGGTGAACTAACATACTTTCTTGGTCTACAAGTACATCAGAAACCTGATGGTATCTTCATCAACCAAGGTAAATATGTCAATGACCTACTTACTAAATATTCTTTAAAGGACTGTTCAATTATGAAAACACCAATGAGCACTGCAGATAAGTTGGATAAGGATCAGTCTGATAAGTCAGTCTGTCAAACCACTTATAGAGGTATGATAGGATCTCTACTATACCTCACTGCAAGTAGACCAGATATCATGTTCTCAACATGTTTGTGTGCTAGATATCAATCTGAACCTAAAGAATCGCATCTAAAAGCTGTAAAAAGGATTTTTAGGTACCTAAAAGGTACTCCCAACCTGGGTCTTTGGTATCCCAAAGACTCTGGTTTTGATCTAATTGGATATACAGATGCAGATTATGCAGGTTGTAAATTAGACAGGAAAAGCACTTCTGGTGGATGTCAACTGCTAGGTGGCAAACTAGTCAGTTGGTCAAGCAAGAAACAGAATTCTGTTGCTACATCCACAGCAGAAGCAGAATATGTGGCTGCTGGTAGTTGCTGTGCTCAATTGCTATGGATGCAACATCAACTAGCAGACTATGATTTGGTGTTTACAAAAACTCCAATCATGTGTGATAACCAAAGTGCCATTGCCATCACTGAGAATCCTGTGTTTCACTCCAGGACAAAGCATATTGAGATGAGACATCACTTTATCAGAGATTATGCTGAGAAAGGTAAAGTGATTCTCAAATATGTGCCCACAAATGACCAATTAGCAGATATCTTTACTAAACCTTTAAATGAAGATAGATTTTTGTATCTGCTTGGTCAACTAGGAATGCTCAACCCCTAGTAAAACCTTGAATCTGTATGATTCAATTCTCAGTCTGTGTCTACTTTTCAATCTGTATAACTGTATTCTCAGCTACAATCAAAAAGCACAGACAACGAGATGTTTTTGTACATACTTTCTAAGAAAATACCAAAAAGATTTTATACCTTATGTTATTTTCTCTCAGTCTGACTGATTATATGTTTTAGTCTTTGTGACTTCTTCCAGATTAGCGACACAGACTGACCATATTCATTCAGACTAGACCCTCTATTTTTGTGCTTTATTAATTCATAAGGTTAGTATTTTAGTACTATTAGTATTAATACTACTAGTCACTTTTAGTACTGCTGGTTAATACTGATAAGACTTTTTAACACTGCCCCCATGAATTCGTATTTTAGCACTGCTGGTAAAGATTGGTAGAATTAACACTGTTAATGTAGCAAGTTACTACTGTTAGTTAACTTTAGTACTGCTCACACCAGTTACCACTGTTAGTTGATGTTAGTACTGCTTTCGCAGTTACCACTGTTAGTTGATTTTAGTACTGCTTTGGCAAGTTACCACTGTTAGTTAACTTTAGTACTGCCTTCGCAAGTTACTACTGTTAGTTAATTTTAGTACTGCTTTCACAAGTTTGTACTGTTAGCTATATCAATCTGTTACCACTGCCGGCACAACCTTCTTTTATTTTTTATTTTTATTTTCTTTAATAAAAATAAATAAACAACAATATCTCTGCATTTAATGCTAAAACCATTTTTATGGTAATAATCATTAAAAGTTTTGGCGCTTGTTGTCTATTTATCTGCTCAATACAAAAAGTGCACGTGCTTCAGCGTTACTGTTGCAGAGAAAGGGATAAACCGTCAAGTGGGTCCCATTTAACGGAAATTTAATTTCTTCAAATACCCACTTCTGTTTTCCCCCTTTCTTCTTCATTCGTACTTGCACACCAAAAACAAACAGAGTTTATAAATCCTAAATCGCTCAACCATTTTCAAAATCAATTTCTAAAATTTCTTCATTCAAAATGGCTGATTAATGGGTTTACACGGCACCTGCCAACATCGCTGCGGCTAAACCTTTTAAACAAGGTAAACAGGTAAAACTCTGTATTAATAATCAAGTTGCTACCATTTCCATTCCCGACTCTAAAAAGAATAAAGGGTTTGAGGAACTAACTGCTTTTATGTCGGCTCATCCATTAAGGGGAGCATTCTTCAACTCAGTTCCTCAAATATACCCAAATTTTTTGATGGAATGGTGGTATACTTGCTCCTCAAATAGTACCAATACTGCAATTACTGGTACTATTGATCATGGTAAACGGGCAGTTACCATTGATTAGGAGCTAATTAGGAATGTCTTAGACTTGCCTTTGGGAAATAATTTTGCACCCATTCCAACCAAAGAAGCAGCAAGGGCTTCTCTTACTTTGGTTGGATATACCAAAGAAAAGGGCACCATTTTGATGTCAGGATTCACCCCCAGATGGAAATTTTTAATCTCTGGCATCATTAGAAGTCTAGGAGGAAAATCTGGTAGCACAGGGGAGTTAAATGAGTTTGAAACTCAACTGTTGAGCTCATTCATCACAGGTTTAAACATCAACTTTGCAGAGTTGTATTTTAAAGAAATTTTAAAACTAGTGAATGAGTCACAGAGAATTTTTAATGTACTTTTTATAAGGTTACTCTCCCTGTGCATCCAATCCAGATTAACTGGGTCTGTGTATATGTCCTTTAATAACAAAACTGCAGATATACCCGTACCTGTGCTCACATATAAAGTGTTCAACCATCCGGTTCCACTTTCTGGAGCACCTATCACTGCTGCTATACAGCAATGGATTGATCACCCATATGTTGCTTCTGCATCTATGGAGGGTGATAGTTCAGGTGATAGTGAGGGTACTGAGACCCAGGCTGTTGAAGATCGTGTGGCTGAAGCAGAGCACACAGACTCCGGGGATACAGACTCAACTCAGTCTGTGCACTTGGAGTCAGACTCAAACATTCCTGAGTCTGTTCCATCTTCAACAAAAGATGCAGGTAGTACTTCTTCTTCATCTGAGGACATGGATATAGATCAACCTTCTTATCCTAGCCCATCCTCACCCACAAAAGAGAGTCACAAACAAACCAACCCAGATGAGTCACCACTCACTCTGGAGGAATCACCAGACTCAACCCCAAAAAGTATAGCACAAGTGGAATCATCATCCATGGAATTGGATGTCAATAGAACACCTTCCAGTGCTGTAGTCCATTCCACTGCCGCTCTGCTAGAGTCTGTGGTGCCAATGGCTACCCAACTGACCCAACCTACACCTAGTTTAGTCAGCTTGGATACCCACATTACTGCTACTACACTGACCCCTGTAGTATGCATTGAAGAAGATGCTCCAATTCTTAGCACTACCACCCCCCTCTTTACCCCACTCGCAATGGCTGAGCCCATAATGACCACTAGTCCTGTACTAGTTCACATTCCAGTGAGTCTTTTCTTACACCCCTCTGCACAGATTGCCAATGCCCCAGTCATGTCACAGACTGAGGTACAGATCTCAACTTCATTGCTCCATGATCTACCATCTTATCACCAGATGGTTAGTAAGGGCATACAAACTTCAACATCAGTTGCCAGTGATACTGTTCCATTACACCAGGGACTGTTTGAGGCAACAGGTGCAACACAATCATTTCCCAGTGATATCCTATCCTATCACCGGATTAGATCTGAGGGAACAACTACACCACTCAATGCCTATGATCGCTTTTCCATGCACAGGCCACAGAGTGAGGCAAAGAGTGCAACCCCAAAAGCTTCCAGTGATCTTGTCAGTCTCAACATGAGTCAAGTGAGGAACACATACCATCACCAAATTCTAACCCTTCCAACCAGACCCAGTCTGTGCCTTCTAGTACACTTAATGATATGCTTTCTGCCATCAACAAGTTGTCTGAATGGGTACAGACTGAGTTCAATAATAATAAGAAAGAGCTAGAGAAGATGAAGCATCTAGTCTCTACTATGGTGGATAAAGTGGATATGCTGGAGGAAAAGGTATCCAATAGGTTAGATGAAATGCAGACCACCCTCTCAAACTTAGTAGATGATGTCAAAAAGCGGGAGAAGATGAAGTATGGGTCTCCAGAAGCTAAAACCTCAAAAGATAAAGATTTAAATAATAAATCCTTAGATTTAGGGGGAGATAGCAGTGAGGGAGATGGTGGAGATGATGGACCCGAAGGTGCTAGGGTGAAGTCTCAGACTGAAGCTCAGTCTGTGCCACAGACTGAAAACATGAATGCACAGACTGAGGGGGAGCAAGAAGGATTGCAGACAGGTGAACATACTGAGATGGTTGCACAGACTTAGGGGGAGTCATCCATTGTCTTACACATAGACCCAATTGCAACTATCTCAGCCCAAGGTCAGATGGAGTTGAAGAGACCAAGGGAAGAAGAAGAAGAAGAAGAAGATGTTCAACCTCTGCAAATCAAGAGAGCCAGGAAGATGAAAAGAATGGCCAGGAGGATTCCTGAAAGGGATATCTTTGATTCCCAACTAAAGATGAAGGGGATCAAGACCTGGGATCAATTTATGAAGCTGGCAGAAGAACAGGACAATGATGGTGATGATGATGATGCCATCAATCCTGACTGCAGTTCTGAGTCTGAAGTTTCCAGAAGATCAGATGATGATGAAGATGATGCTACTTTTGGAGGTATAGGTGAAGGAGCCTCAAAAGTCAAGACTAGAGAGTCTCAGTCTGTGCTTTCTGAACTTGCCCAGACTGAGACACAGCATCAATCACAGACTCAGAGTTCAGAGCAACAAGCAGCAAGCACAGATGCTCTAATTATCAGTGCTGAAGCCATTCAAGCTGAAGCCAATCCTGCTAGACCAACCACAACAACCAGAACACTGCCTCCTGGTAGAAGTGAACTTGAAGATAGAATGCAATGGAGAAGTGCTCATCTGATAAGCACTTATCCTGGGTCAAGCTCTACCATGGAAGTAGTTATGGATAAGGGTAAGGGCAAGGAGATTGCCTTATCCAAGCAGGAAAGGTTAAGCAAGATCAAGAAGATGATGGATGATCATGCTGCTGGAACAAGAAGTCCTGAACTGAAAGATCTACAGGACGAACTCTTGCAACAAGAAGCTACTGCTCAAGGTATGACCTTAACCGAATACTTAGATGTATTAACTCTTGAAGAGCAGAAGCTGAAGGAAGCAAGATTTGTTGACATGCTCACTCAAGAACTACAAGAAGAAAGCTGTTCACTGACCCAAATCAGAAGGAGTCAAGTTGAGCAACAAATCAAAGAAGATGAGGAGCTGTCAACAAGGTTACAGAAGATAGAGAGCCTGAAACCAAAGCTACAAGCCACTTTCCAAAAGTCAAAGCTCAAGCAGAAGATTAGAGAATGTCATCTGAACAAGATTGGACAGAAATTAAAGCTGGAGCTGACTTTGACCAAGAGCAAGAAGATGGTATGGGTGGATGAACTGTACACTCTAGGGCTTAAAGAATGGCAATCCATTGCTAATCTTTTGAAGAGTGCAGCTGACAAAGAATTGAAGAAAGAAGTTCTGGATGAGCTATCTTACCTGATTGAGTTAGCTCTCAGTCTGGGGCTTATCTCAGAAGAAGAGTACAAGTTGTTTTGCATAGCAAACAATTTTGTAATCAAGAAGAAGTCAGCTGGGTTATCCACAGAGAATGAGCAGAGAAGGGAGCATCCTCTACCCAAAGGTATTGTTTTCATAGATAGATCTTATGTACAGACTGACAACATTGAAGGTCTGTGCTATAGAGATATCAATGGGATAGAATGCTTCCAGGATCAAAATGGACTATATAGAGAGTCTCTGCTACACTGCATTGCCCTGCTGAAGGAATGCAGACATTCTCAAGCCAGACCATTCAGAAGAAGACTAATTAACTGGTTATTCAACAATCTTTCCCAAATCAGGATGATGATTGGACTTGAAGATATCTGCAAGAAGATCATCCTAGAGTATCAAGAATTTGAAGACAAATCTGATAAGGAAATGGAAACACTGTTGAAGAGGAAAGTGGAAAAGACGAAAGAGATCAAGGCTCGGAGAAAGGGCTGAAGATTGTTATACTTATGTTATTTACAATCTTATGTAATAATTGTAATATTTTTGTATACTAACTATGACTTTGACTTTATATATATAAGTCTAAGATTCATAAGTTATGTTGTACTTTAGTATTTATTATTTCTCCATTATCTTTTGTAAATAGATTTTGACATCATCAGATAGGGGGAGATTGTTGGGAAAAACAATGATCAAACCTAAGTTATAAATCTGAAGAGTCAAAATCTATCTCAGTTGTATTCAGGAAAAACTTAGTGAATTCCTGAGTCTGTGTTTCTGAGTCTGTGCTGCACAGACTGAAGAATTGTTTCTGAGTCTGTGCTGCACAGACTGAAGAATCTCACAGACTGAAAGCCTTGCTCTTCCTGAAGACTTATGAACTCATCATCTGAAAAATGAAGATTGAAGACAAAAGACTTCACAGACTGAAGATCACAGACTGATGATCACAGATTGAAGATCACAGACTGAGAGCACAGACTGAAGAGCACAGATTGAAGAATGAAGGTACAAGTGTACAGAAGATATTCTTCTCTCCTTAGGCTAGATACAACTGATAAGATGTTTGAGAAAGGTCAAACATCGAACAAAGGTTCTCTTCTCAGCAAAAGAAACCTTTTACCTTTTTGCTTTTTCTATTTCCAAGAAAAGCAAAAAGGAAGGCGTGCAAAGTTGCCGAAGATGCATCTGTTATCCCTTGGACAACTATGTAAGCTGGATAATATAGAGTTACATCCAACTCTATAAATAGCAGTTCAAAAAGCACTGCTATTATCCAAGTATCCAAGAAAAGCAAGCACTAAAAGCAAAATAGTATACAAGACCTTTAAGCTTAGGCTCAAAGCATTACCACACTAACTGTTAAAGTTTGTTGTGATAATTGTATCTTAATATACTAATACTTGGATCGTATTCAAACCATCTGTGTGGGTTTGAATACTTTGTCATCTGTGTGAGACAAATACTTTATTGTGAATAATACTTTGATTCATAATAAACTCTGTGTCAAAATTAATCTTGTTTTCCGCCTAGATTAATTTAAACTTGTTTGATATAAAACTTGGATATAAACTAACACGTTGAGATAACTGTTATTTAATCTGTATCTAAGTTTTGGGAACCTTGTGACCCAACAGCCACACTGATCAATTACCCATAACTAGAAAGTAGAAATATGCGTAACATAATTAATCAAATCTGTGTTTTCACAAAATATCACCAACGGCCCGTACATGTTTTCTAAGCACAAACGATAACTGAAAAATTGGACATGTCTAATTGTGTGAACTAACTTAGGTGGACATTAACCCTCCATCTACATGATTGGCTTAAGTGGACATTAACCCCCACTTATACAATCACTATAGATGGTCTTTTGAGACATCTACTTACACAACCTTATACGTTTAGGACGTTAGAAGGTTGCATTTGGAAAACACGCTTTGCTTACTATTTGCTACTTGCTTGCTAATATCAGGTGAGTTTCATAGACCCTTTTTACTGTTTTCTAACTGGGGTGAGAATAAATACAACTGCTTTTATACCGCTATTTTTATGTGAACACAAGTACTAAACTCGATATATTGGTTGCATGAGTTATTTTACTAATCCTGAAAGTCCCCCACATCATAGTTTGTTAGTATCGATATAGCGTGAATGTTAATGAATAGTACTATTTGGGTTTGACTCCCCCCGTCCGGGTTAGTCGCGCTAACTGGTCAAACGGACGCATTATCATTTGTTCTTACGAGTGTTGGATTAGGCACTCGCTGGGAGGCACCCCGATCGTGGCACTTGATTGTGACCCGACACCACAGTTAAGCTCGAACTATGAGCTCATGGCAACAATATACCCTATTTTTGCTTTTTTCAATACATTACTTATCATTGTTTAATGATACAAACGGAAATCTTGTGTTCCATACGATGTTATATCAACTGTTTACAAACCTATGAACTCACCAACTTTATGTTGACCTTTTAGTATGTATTTCTCAGGAGATCAACCACAGTAGGTTTGCTTTTGGAAGGAGATAGCTCGAGTCGCATATTTTTCACAAACAACATAGATTAGCTTGCATTATGATATGTTGTAATCTTGTACTAGATGCGTACTCTACTTTTGGCAAAACATATGTAAACATTGTAACTACGAAATGTAATGATCTTTGAAACGTCTCATATAGAGGTCGTTTGTTGTAATTCTTGTGTTGTGCTATTTGATTTGGTCGGCGCCCCCAACGCAACACCCTACCTTCCGCTGCCACGTGTCTTGGGGGTGCGACATAAGATAAGCGTTCAGCTAGCCCACCAATCAATCCGATATCCTAAAGGGATAGCTGAAAACGTAATGGTAAAAGTTGATAAGTTCTGGTTCCCTACTGACTTTGTAGTGATGGATATTCAGGAAGACATTAACATACCGATTATCCTAGGCAGGCTTTTATGAATACTGCTCGTGCTATTATTGATGTTTATTCGCAGACTATCAGCCTTAGAGCACATGGACAGAATATATCATTCAAGATTGATCAAGCTGAATGCTCGGTAGCTAAACATGTTGAGATATACACAATATCCATGGGCAGAGTCACATCAGACGATGATACTTCCGACTCAGATACATCAGACACAAATCCATATATTCCCGATGACCATACTTGCCTCATCTCATCAACTAGAAAGTATCAGAATCAGAAACAGAGGAAGAAATGGAAGAGTCTAAAGAAGAAATAGAAGAAGAAGAGGAATAAGAAGAACCGGAAGAAATGGAAGAAGAAATGGAGGATGATGAGCACGAATCTACCCAAGCATATCGCTACTTCCCTGATAATCACATTCCGACGGCAGAGATAATGCAAATTGAAAACACTGAAGAAATTATCTCTCTGCCCGATGGTGATTCAGACGGAGAGCCACCTATTGAACACTCTCACAGTAGTGACTATGCCCTTATTATGGAGAGACTCATAACATATGTTATTGATCCTACCAAACCTCTAGTTTCCTCTCGCCTTGATACTCTGCTTCACATCGAAAGAACTATTAGTCTATCTAATGATCATCCAGAAGTACGAGACAAATCCTGAGAAAGAACTGTTCAGTCCCAACCGGCGGCTGAGATTATTCAACCGGCGGTTGGACAGTTATTCTTTACGGGTTTTTAGTTCGACTGGCGGCTGGCCATATCCAACCACGGTTGAGCCCTGTTTTGATAATTTTTGCATTTTGTTTGTTTTAGATTGTTTTTATTTTTGTTTACTTTTTCTCTGTTGTTCTTTTCCGATTTAGTTTTGCAGGAAGGTGCTGAACCATGAATATGGTTCCGTATATTTGTTGAAATTGCAGAAACGAACCAACCGATATTGCGAACATGACACTTGAAGAGTATTACACGTCGTCACCTCCCTACCCACATGCTTTTAAAGAAATAAATTGTTAGAGATTATACACCTCCGCCTCCTTATCCAACTGCTTTGAATAGATATAAAAAGAAGAAGGATCCGATAGAATTCACTAGTAGGATGGAGGAAGTACAAGGACATATTTCGATCTTATCCCGACCGTCGATTGTTGGAGATACGCAATTCATGGAAACTACAAGTGATCGAATGGAAGAACCCGAAGCGATTGATCAAAGTCAAGGAGCTTCCATTCAAAGGCTTGAGGGGATGGTTCATCAAATCGATAAGTATCATCATTCTTCTAATTCCTTTATTTCTAATGAATTTTTTTGTGAGTTTAAACAGGTAGAAGAAAATGAAATGGACTGGTCGATTTTGCCAAATTTTGATTACATAGATTCAGATGAGGAATTGCTCATGTTACTTGGTTCAAATGATGAAGAGCTCCTTGAACTAAGAAACCGAGATGGTAAGGAACTGCTAGCTGCTATAGATTTGAATATTGATGAGGTTCCGTTATTGCATCTGGAAGTTCAACAGTTGAAGGGAGATGATCAAGCAATAGTAAGGATTGGAGAAGACAACAAAAACAGAACCGACTGTGATCAGCTGTCAACCGGTGGTTGGATTAAAACCCAGCTGTTAGTTGGGATTCAAACAACGGTTGAGTCGTGTCAACCGACGGTTGGAGTATCTCTTAGTACAGGTTTGACGTTTTCAACATATGAAGACCCTTTTTGGCAATTCTAGCGGAAAGTTAGTTTCTCGCAGTTTCTGGAAGGTAATGGAGCGTCATGTAAAGGACATATACATGCTGTAAACAATAAGTTCCAAATTAATTCATTTCAATAAATTTACATTTATGGATTATTTATCGTTATTATCATCCATGCTTTATCTTAAGTGTGGGGAAAGTCACCCAATTTTCAAGAAAATAAGGGTGGAGTCAAGCTAGTGACTCGAACAAAAACAAGCGCTTCTTGGGAGGCAACCCGTGTTTTCTTTTATGTTTTCTTTATTTTTGCAGGTTTGAACTTTGTGGGTGTGTTCCCTGAAAACCCTCACGAGACTATAACTCGTCCACTCGGGATATCGAGCGGTTTAAAGGCTTATTGCATTTGCTAAATGTAATCGTGATTGCCTACGGAAGTGAGCTGTTGTATATTTCAAATCAGATCTCAGAAAGCATGTACTTCATATCCAGGGGAGTTTTTCGTTCTAATTTCTTTTCTCCTTTCTTTTACACTTTTCATGTTTATGTACAATGAGAACATTGTACAATTTAAGTGTAGGGATGGGAGTCGAAAAGACATTAAGTTTTATTTGTTCTCTAAAAACTAACTAGAAAGATTTATCATATTACATAAAATTTTGCGATAATACTATTTTTGGGAAATGATATTACATTAGGAACATGTATAAAAATGGAATTTTTAAATGCTATTTTTAATATGTTGATAGGCCTAACTAACATTTTTTTAAGATCCAAATTTTTCTAATTTTACACATAAGTTTTAGGCATTTTCATTATATGATGTATAGATAGGCTTTCTATACAAAAGTTTCTGAATTTTAAGAAATAATAATCTAACATGAATATAATTTTATGAGGAACACAAGTTGATATATGACTTTGTAATCTTAATTTTTGTATAATATCTTGACATATTATGTAATTTTGAGGTTTAAATTGAAATCATTTTGCACTGATCGATTCCTCTGTTGTACAAAGTACAGACCTGGTTTCATCAGAATATTTAAAAATAGAAGAAAAGCAAAATTGCTTAAATAAATATAAATATCAGTCAAATTACGTCGCTCTGTTGTACTAAGGTACAGACCTGTCACCCCTGCTTTGACTGAAGCTAGAAAAATAGGTACACTTATACGTGAGTTAAGTTAAGTCGTTTTATTGTACTGAGGTACAGACCTGTCACCAATGTCTTAACTCTTAAAAATGATTTTTTCAATTATTCACCCATTATATAGAAATATGTTCATGATTTGATTCCAGGGGTATATCATCTATGGGATACATAAGTTATATTCATAATAATAATAATAAGATGTTATTCTCAAACTTGAGTATAGAAAGTTTAAGGCGGTTAAAAATATCAATAATCATCTTGAAATGTCAAAATTATAAATTTTGAGCTTAGAAGTGTTTGATGAGGTTTAATATGGATTTATATCAACAATCAAGATAGATTTAATTGTTCCTAATAAAAAGCATGTTTTCTAATATGATCCCTTCATAGTTTAAAATTTTCGCGAAAATGTAATATGTACATTTCTTATCTCATATTTGTTTCATTAAATTTTCTTTCGTGGAGATAGAATTTCTAGTTTGTAAAGTTAATAGTCTACTTGAGGACAAGTAGAACTTAAGTGTGGGGATACTTGATAACATCAAATACTATCACTTTTATTTAATAATATTTCCCCATTTATATCCATTTTTATTGCATTTATATGATTTTAGATACTCATTTTGATTATATTTGCAAATAGGACCTAAATATGGAGTTTCGAGTAAAAAGAACGGAATTTGGATCGAAAACGGAAGAAAATTATAAAAGCTGAGTTTTCTGTTAGGCGTTCGTATTTTGGCCATAACTTCCTCATACGGAGTCCAAATGAGTTGATTCAAAAGCCCAAATTTAGAGAACACATAGGGCTACAACATATAAAAGATTCAGATTTTTCTGAAATAAATTCAGCCGGCGGTTGAATTATTCAACCGGCGGTTGAAACTAAAAACGGAAGGCGGTTGGATACGCGGGTCAAAACCGGGTTTTCGGGTAAAAATCCAACCCAACAGCCGGTTGAAAAATCCAACCGGCGGTTGGATGTGCGATCAGAAGTTTATAAATAGTGGCCATTACCAAACCTTATACCATACAATTAATATACGAATTAAGTAATTCTTAATTCAGTTTTAGGGTTTAAAGGTCGACTTTAAGGGCGATCAGGAGGCTAGGAGGCTAGGAGGCTAGGGTTTGAAGGTTTTCAACCCTAATGAAGATTCGGTTTGGTTATTAGGGTTTGATTCTTATTCTTTTCTATTTGCAATGTGTAATAACTTGTTTTTAGATCTGATCTATCTTACTTTAATTATGAACTAATTCTTTATTATATTTACTTAGATGAATGATTTTTAGATAAAGGTTTCATTATATGTTTATGTTGATCTTAGTTATGAATGGTTATTGAGTTTGTTTGAAAAATCCATATCGATTGTGTGTTTATTAATTGTTACTTAACGTGGTCAAGAGACTTATACTAGAACTAACGTTTGTATGAGTTGATTGATTATCTGCAATTAAGTAATTTATTAATTAATTGTGGCATGAGACTGTAACCGGTAATATGTTAAGACCAAAAGCAATTAATACAACCTAATTAGTGTGATAATTAGAAAACCAATAATTATAGACTTACGTTAACACAAAGTCACTGAATGAATCTCAATGATCTGTTGATAGTTTTAATAGCATAAATCTTATGTTGATAACACGCCTCAGTGTATTCAAGATAATCTAGTATTAAGGTAAGGTTTATTAGGGATCAGTTAACCTTAACAGCAGGCTATCCATTTTAGTTGAAACCATCATAGTAAATGATCAACAATCCATAAACGTATCTGAAACCTGAATCGAGAAATCAGTAATCGAAGTAAATGCATGCTTGCCTATCTGATTATCCTTAGTTATCTTTTCTATCTTATAATTGTTTTTATTAGTTTTCTTATTAAATATACGTTCGTACAGAACTAAAACGCACCCCTTATATATTTGTAATTTAGGATTAATTAATTTTAATTTGCACCGATTCCCTGTGGTTCGACTCGGTCTTACTGAAGCTATACTATAATACGAACATGTATTCTTGCCTGGTTGTGTTTAAGTTTACTTTATTATTTCTAATCAATTAAAACTTGTATTTTTAACGACAACTTAACACGCATCACTTTTCATGTCCCGATGACAGTTGAGACTCAATCCATGCCCACTACTACTCAAGAAGTTCAAGTTCCCTTCCAAAATCGTTTACGTCAAATATACAACGCCAAGTCATTCAAGTTGGACGGAAAATTCTTAGACAGCATGTCTAGAATCCCCTACGGCTCAAAGTATATTCGACGAATGCTAGCCACTAAGGAAAAAGTGCCCGAAGCACCTAAAATCTCCCTGAACGCGGAATGTTCAACCGTAGTACAAAATGCCCTGCCGAAAAAACTAGGAGACACCGGTCGATTCACTTTGCCCTGCTCTATCTATCATTCAGGCATGGTACGCTCCTTGGCCGATCTTGGAGCTAGTATTAACCTTATGCCATTCTCACTCTACACAAGATTAGAACTAGGACCATTAAAACCAACTAAGATGTGACACCCGACACTTTAGGGTAATGATTACCTTAAGCTAGAACCATAATTACGTTTATTTAGTATTTGATTAGGCTAAATACTTGTAACTACTTGTATATGTTTATATACGCTTACGTGAATATTTGTAATTACGCGAAACAACCGGACGAGGTCCGACAATTTATACGGCGTTGGTGATAATTTTTCTTAAATAACGTAAACCTATTTTATAAATTAAATAGTAATTATTTACCCTATATTATTATTATTAAATAATAATATACGAAAAACTTAGACGTTTTGCTTCAAACGTAACAAACGCAACGAAAACGCGCGAATCGCGCCCGACATCTGAATGAAACCGACAATTATTTTAAGAAGGTTCAATAGTGTATTTTTAAATATATTGGTCAAATTAAATTAGTAATTTCGTATCAAAAATATAACTCAAAAATTTAAAAGTTGAAGATTTAATTTTTACGTGCACGAATAACGTTTACCGATCGAATAACGTAACATGGGCTTGAGAAAACTATTGTACAAGCCCACGGCTCCCTTGGACCGACCCAAACGAGTCCAAGGTCGGCCCATGAGGCCCAAAAATCGGCCCAAAGGACCACTCGATTTATTCCTCTTCTCCTTCATTTTTCTCATTTCAACTCAACACATTTCACACACACAAACTCTTTTCCTCTCTTCCTCTCCTCTCTCTCAAGAATCCCAGCCATACCATCATCAACCACCACCTGCCACCATCAACCACCATCATCATTTATCATATTTTCAAGAAGAAATCAAGTCAAAGTCCAAGATCGAGCCCTTCCCATCGTCTTTCTCCTTTTGCTCGGTTGTTCAAACATTGTAAGAACTTCATAACTCTTCCAAAACACTTGAAACACTTCTATAAACATGTTAAAATGTCCACTTAACAAAGAAATGTCCAAAATATAACATAAAACCGTTTTTCATGGCTTAAAAGGTTCAAGAACATCACATGCATTTCTGGACAGAAAAATAGTCCAACTTCAAGGAGACATTTCTCCCCCAAAACTTAACCAAAATAGACGATTCAAAAGAGAAAACTTAAGTTCAAGAAGTTAGCTTTCATTTCCAAGTGGTTTCATATTTTTGGAGTTCGTTTGATACCCGAAATGATTTTTACAAAAACATGTATACGGGCTGTCTAAAAACTCAGAAAATTCACCTTTCTTGTTTTAATCATAACTCGAGATATACACCTCCAAATGAACTGAAACCACCGCCAAAAGTTTACAAATTTTGTTAGGTACAAATGTGTAGTTTTTTCCCAGAAATCCGATCTTGTTGCATGTGTCCGGATTGGTCACTTTCTGACCTCAGGGAACAAACGGAATTTTTAAAAATACTTAGGAATACCCAAAAATTCTGGAAAAATTATTTTAAGGACCTAACATACGAAGGAACAACATGGATTTTTCTTGAGTTTTTATTTGAACATTTGGAACACGAAATAAAACTTACAAAACTGACCTGTTACAGGCCTCTGTGTCGCAGAAGCCCAGTAGTCTGCGACACAAGCCTTTGTGTCGCCATAACACCCGAATCGTCACATTAGCGACACAAGCCTTTGTGTCGCCATAACACCCGAATCTTCACATTAGCGACACAAGCCTTTGTGTCGCCATGACACCCTAATCGTCACATTAACGACACAAGCCTTTGTGTCGCCATGACACCCTAATCGTCACATTAGCGACACAAGCCTTTGTGTCGCCATGACACCCTAATCGTCACATTAGCGACACAAGCCTTTGTGTCGCCATGACACCCTAATCGTCACATTAGCGACACAAGCCTTAGTGTCGCATATTACCTTAGTGTCGCATATAGCGACACTAACCCAGTGTCGCTAAAAACACAGAATCTATACGTTTTTATTAAAGCAATATAAGCATAAATAAAAATTTTCCAAGCTCGACCCCAGCCAGGGGCTCTGCCTCTTGGACCCCGCCAGGGTTGCCACCCCTTGGACCCCGCTACCAGGGGCGCTGCCCCCGGACCCCCGTCGTTAATGGGCTTCACCCCTTGCCACACTGATCAATTACCCATAACTGGAAAGTACAAATATGCGTAACATAATTAATCAAATCTGTGTTTTCACAAAATATCACCAACGGCCCGTACATGTTTTCTAAGCACAAACGATAACTGAAAAATTGGACATGTGTAATTGTGTGAACTAACTTAGGTGGACATTAACCCTCCGCCTACATGATTGGCTTAAGTGGACATTAACCCCCAATTATACAATCACTATAGATGGTCTTTTGAGACATCTACTTACACAACCTTATACGTTTAGGACGTTAGAAGGTTGCATTTGGAAAACACGCTTTGCTTACTATTTGCTACTTGCTTGCTAATATCAGGTGAGTCTCATAGCCCCTTTTTACTGTTTTCTAACTGGGGTGAGAATACATAAAACTGCTTTTATACCGCTATTTTTATGTGAACACAAGTACTAAACTCGATATATTGGTTGCATGAGTTATTTTACTAATCCTGAAAGTCCCCCACATCATAGTTTGTTAGTATCGATATAGCGTGAATGTTAATGAGTAGTACTATTTGGGATTGACTCCCCCCGTCCGGGTTAGTCGCGCTAACTTGTCAAACGGACGCATTATCATTTGTTCTTACGAGTGTTGGATTAGGCACTCACTGGGAGGCACCCCGATCGTGGCACTTGATTGTTACCCGACACCACAGTTAAGCTCGAACTATGAGCTCATGGCAACAATATACCCTATTTTTGCTTTTTGCAATACATTACTTATCATTGTTTAATGATACAAACGGAAATCTTGTGTTCCATACGATGTTATATCAACTGTTTACAAACCTATGAACTCACCAACTTTATGTTGACCTTTTAGTATGTATTTCTCAGGAGATCAACCACAGTAGGTTTGCTTTTGGAAGGAGATAGCTCGAGTCGCATATTTTTCACAAACAACATAGATTAACTTGCATTATGATATGTTGTAATCTTGTACTAGATGCGTACTCTACTTTTGGCAAAACATATGTAAACATTGTAACTACGAAATGTAATGATCTTTGAAACGTCTCATATAGAGGTCGTTTGTTGTAATTCTTGTGTTGTGCTATTTGATTTGGTCGGCGCCCCCAACGCAACACCCTACCTTCCGCTGCCACGTGTCTTGGGGGTGCGACATAAGATAAGCGTTCAGCTAGCCGACCAATCAATCCGATATCCTAAAGGGATAGCTGAAAACGTAATGGTAAAAGTTGATAAGTTCTGGTTCCCTACTGACTTTGTAGCGATGGCTATTCAGGAAGACATTAACATACCGATTATCCTAGGCAGGCTTTTATGAATACTGCTCGTGCTATTATTGATATTTATTCGCAAACTATCAGCCTTAGAGCACATGGACAGAATATATCATTCAAGATTGATCAAGCTGAATGCTCGATAGCTAAACATGCGGAGATATACACAATATCCATGGGCAGAGTCACATCAGACGATGATACTTCCGACTCAGATACATCAGACAAAAATCCATATATTCCCGATGACCATACTTGCCTCATCTCATCAACTAGAAAGAATCAAAATCAGAAACAGAGGAAGAAATGGAAGAGTTTAAAGAAGAAATAGAAGAAGAAGAGGAATAAGAAGAACCGAAAGAAATGGAAGAAGAAATGGAGGGTGATGAACACGAATCAACCCAAGCATATCGCTACTTCCCTGATAATCACACTCCGACGGCAGAGATAATGCAAATTGAAAACACTGAAGAAATTATCTCTTTGCCCGATGGTGATTCAGACGGAGAGCCACCTACTGAAGACTCTCACAGTAGTGACTATGCCCTTATTATGGAGAGACTCATAACATCTGCTATTGATCCTACCAAACCTCTAGTTTCCTCTCGCCTTGATACTCTACTTCGCATCGAAAGAACTATTAGTCTATCTAATGAACATCCAGAAGTACGAGACAAATCCTGAGAAAGAATGCAGCTTTTAAGGAGTCTAGATTGATACCTTCCCAGAGAATTCAAACCTCTAATGCTTCCGCACCTCAAACTAGGTTTGAGACGGAATGTACTTCTAGATCAAGCCATGACTCTGATCCTCAGGAGGAGAGAGATATAGAGATGATTTCCTCACAGCCGATATCACAGATTACTGACATCACTCAACCTTCGTCTGACGCTGTAGAATTCTCTAATTCTCAGGATTCTGACACCATAGAAGCAGAGATAGATAAAGAAGACGTCATCTATACTGACATCCCAATTGATATCCGTTCAATTCCTACTCCTAAACCACCTATCCCAGATTCTACTAATGCACTTGTTCGGATCCCTGTCATCTCCAATCATGAAGAAATGATCAGTGCTATTGATAGATTCGAGATGACCTCCATATAACAATGGTAGTCATCCGAGAATCCACCAATGAGTACACACCAGGACAAAGAGAGATGATAGAGGAGATCGAGGCAGAATACACCGTTTATCTAGCCAGTAGTAGTACTTTAGGTTCTCATTTCCTCCGCAACCGCGTCAATGCCTTCGCCGAAAATCTTGCTTCTCAATTACTACAGGAAAGTCATGAAAATGACAGACCTACTATAGAAGAATCAGAATTCTTCGAGGAACAGAAGACCATATACCTAAAATTATATGAGACACTGATTCAATCAGCATTCCCATATTCGGCCCAGCAAAGCAGTTTCTTACATTCATATCGGGGTCATTTGGATAATGCTACTGGAAATCCAGATGTGGACGTGGATATTCAGATGATGAATGATCTACGGGGATTGATGATATCTATGGCTGATAATGATCATGTTGACAACACCACACCACACAGATTCTACATTGACTGCACTATCGAGTACCACACCCACAAGATTGTCGGAGAGCTCGAGTATGTGAGTTTCGATGAAAGGACACGTGACGTCCCTTCGTCAATAACGGAAGGTTCAATGGTGAACACCGCAAACTTCATCACGGACAGACTCAGCGAAATCTTCGGTACTGTCCAGCCTGGAGAGCATAGGCAACTATTCCATGACGGATTACGTTTTGTTTACAACATGTTGATCAATATATTACATAACTCCAACATCACTTTCTCCGATCATCAATAAAAGCTCATTCGCGGCATCTACGAATCCATCAGTGAATTCGGGAGAAATCCTATCTTCGCAGACCATGATAAACTCCATCTGCGATTTATCGGATTTATGGATTCGTTGAGACAGGAACACCCGGAGCGTGAAAGAATCGAAGTCAATGGAATTCTGCAATCAACCCTCACGGAACCATTGCCAAAGCAGCAGAGAGGATCACCTGGGACCTTCTGCACTTACAGCGAGTCACGGAGAAACACATCCTTAGTTTCTCAACTTTTGCAGCAAGGATCCCTGATATCACACCAAGCATGTTCCGCCACTTCATAAGGATTTACCCGCCAAACCCCAGGGCTCCACTACCCAACACTTGCGGCCCTGGGAGCTGATGCGTGTTAAGTAAACTTTAACACAACCAGGCAAGAATACATGTTCGTATTATATTATAGCTTAGGTAAGACCGAGTCGAACCACGGGGAGACGGTGTAAATTAAAAAAATTAATTAAACCTTAAATTACAAATTACAAATAAATAAGGGGTGCGTTTTAGTTCCATACGAAGGTTTTTTAATTGTAAACGATTTAAACTTTAAACAATTAAACGATAAAAAAGTAACTAAAGATAATCAGATAGAGAAGCATGTATTTACTTAGATTAGTGATTTCTCGATTCAGATTTCAGATATGTTTATTTAATTGTTGATTATTTATTACGGTGATTTTAACAAATATAAATAGTCTACTGTTAAGGTTAATTAATCCTATAAACTTTAGCTTAATACTAGATTCTCTTGAATACACTAGAATTTCTTTTATGTGTTATTAACCTAAACCTTATTCAATTAATACTATCAACAGATCATTGAGATTCATTCAGCAACTTCATGTTAACGAACATTGTGACACCCGACACTTTAGGTTAATTGTAAACCTAGCTAGAAACTCTAATTACTTGTATTTAGTTGGTATTAGGCTAAATATCTGTAATTACTTGTATATTTGAATATACACTTACGTGATTATGTGTTTATCTGTAATTACGCGAAACAACCGGACGAGGTCCGACAATCTATACGGTGTTGGTGATAAACTTTCGTAAATAATGTAAGCCTATTTTATAAATTAAATAGTAATTATTTACCCTATAGTATTGTTATTAAATAATAATACACGAAAAACCTAGACGTTTTGCTTAAAACGTAACGAACGCAACGAAAACGCGCGAATCGCGCCCGATACCCGAACGAAACCGACAAATATTTTAAAAAGGATCAATAAAGTATTTTTAAATATATTGGTCAAATTAAAATAGTGATTTTGTATCAGAAATTAAACACAAAATTTTAACGTTAAAGATTTAATGTTTACGCGCGCAAATAACGATTAACCGATCAAATAACGTAACGCGGGCTTGAGAAAACAAATGTGCAAGCCCAAGGTCCGCCCTAAGAGGCCCAAATCGGCCCAAGAAGGCAGCCCAAGCCCACCATATTTAATCCTCATCTTCCCCTTTCTTCCTCATTTTTACACACACAACTCTACCCATTTTCTCTCTACTCTCTCTCTCTCTCTCAAGAAAAATCTGCCATTTTAACACCACCACCACCAAAAATCCGGCCACCATCACCACCATCATCATTCACCATACTTTCAAGAAGAAATCAAGCCGAAAACGCAAGAAAACGAGCTCTCAACGTCCATCTCTTTGTGCTTCATCCTCCTCTTTGTAAGAACTTAAAAACACTTCTAAAATACTTCCATGAACATGTTATAAGGTTCATATAACAAAGAAATGTCCAAAATATATCATAAAAACGTTTTTCATGGCTTAAAATGTTCAAGAACAAAACATGCATTTTCGGGCAGAAAAGTAGCTCGACTTTGAGGGGCCGTTTCTCCCTCAAAACTTGACCAAAATGGACGATTGAAAAGGCAAAAATTAAGTTTAAGAAGTTAACTTTCATTTCCAAGTGGTTTCATAATTTTTAGAGCTCGTTTGATACCCGAAATGATTTTTACAAAAACATGTGTCCGGGATGTCAAAAAGGACAGAAATTTCACCTCTCTTGTTTTAATCATAACTCGAGATATACACCCCCAAATGACCTGAAACCACCGCCAAAAGTTCATAAATTTTGTTAGGTACAAATGTCGTTTAGATAACTTTTTCTGGAAATTTGTAGATTTTTCCCAGAAATCCGATCTTGTTGCATGTATCCGGATTGGTCACTTTCTGACCTTAGTGAACTAACGGAATTTTTAAAAATACTTAGAAGTACCCAAAAATTCTAGAAAAATTAATTTAGAAAGCTAACATACTAAGGAACAACATATAATTTTCTTGAATTTTTATTTGAACATTTGGAACCCGAAATAAAATGCACAAAACCGATCTGTTTTAGGCCTCTATGTCGCAGAAGCCCAGTAGTCTGCGACACAAGCCTTTGTGTCGCTAAAGCACCCGAATCGTCACATTAGCGACACAAGCCTTTGTGTCGCTACAGCACCCGAGTCGTCACATTAGCGACACAAGCCTTTGTGTCGCTACAACACCCGAATCGTCACATTAGCGACACAAGCCTTTGTGTCGCAACATCACCCGAGTCGTCACATTAGCGACACAAGCCTTTGTGTCGCTACAGCACCCGAATCGTCACATTAGCGACACAAGCCTTTGTGTCGCTATAGCACCCGAATCGTCACATTAGCGACACAAGCCTTTGTGTCGCTATAGCACCCGAATCGTCACATTAGCGACACAAGCCTTTGTGTCGCTATAGCACCCGAATCGTCACATGAGCGACACAAGCCTTTCTGTCGCATAATACCTTAGTGTCGCATAATACCCTAGTGTCGCACAATGGCGACACTAGCCTAGTGTCGGTAAAAACACAAAAATCGATACGTTTTCCTTAAAGCAATATAAGCATAAGTAAAAATTTTCCAAGCTCGACCCCAGCCAGGGGCTCTGCCCTTGGACCCCGCCACGGGTTGCCACCCCTTGGACCCCGCTACCAGGGGCGCTGCCCCCGGACCCCCGTCATTAATGGGCTTCGCCCTTGCCACACTGATCAATTACCCACAACTGGAAAGTAGAGATACGCGTAACATGATTAATCAAGAGCTGTATTTTCACAAAACATCACCAACGGCCCGTACATGTCTTATAAGCACAAACGATAACTGAACAATTGGACATTTCTAATTGTGTGAACTTATTTTAGGTGGACATTAACCCTCCACCTACATGATTAACTTAGGTGGACATTAACCCTCCACCTACATGATTGGCTTAAGTGGACAATAACCCCCACTTATACAATCACTATAGATGGTCTTTTGAGACATCTACTTACTCAACCTTATACGTTTAGGACGTTAGAAGGTTGCATTCAGAAAACACGCTTTGCTTACTATTTGCTACTTGCTTGCTAATATCAGGTGAGTTTCATAGCCCCTTTTTACTGTTTTCTAACAGGGGTGAGAATACATACAACTGCTTTTACACTGCTATTTTCATGTGAACACAAGTACAAAACTCGATATATTGGTTGCGTGAGTTATTTTACTAATCCTGAAGTCCCCCACATCATAGTTTGTTAGTATCGTTATAGCGTGAATGTTAATGAATAGTACTATTTGGGATTGACTCCCCCCGTCCGGGTTAGTAGCGCTAACTTGTCAAACGGACGCATTATCATTTGTTCTTACGAGTGTTGGATTAGGCACTCGCTGGGAGGCACCCCGATCGTGGCACTTGATTGTGACCCGACACCACAGTTAAGCTCGAACTATGAGCTCATGGCAACAATATACACTATCTTTACATTTTTGTAATACATTACCTATCATTGTTGAATGATACAAACAGAAATCTTGTGTTCCATACAATGTTATATCAACTGTTTACAAACCTATGAACTCACCAACTTTATGTTGACCTTTTAGTATGTATTTCTCAGGGAACCAACCACAGTAGGCTTGCTCTTGGAGGGAGATAGCTCGAGTCGCATACTTTTCACGAACATCGGAGATTAGCTTGCATTATATTATGTTGAAATCTTGTACTAGACGCGTACTCTACTTTTGGCAAAACTTATGTAAACATTTTAACTATGTAATGTAATGATTTTTGAAACGTCTCATATAGAGGTCGTTTGTTGTAATTCTTGTGTTGTGATATTGGATTTGGTCGGCGCCCCCTTGACACCTCCTACTTTCCGCTGCCACGCGTCTTGGGGGTGCGACAGATTGGTATCAGAGCCAGGGTTATAGCGAACTAGGTTGCATTAGTGGACCTAGACTATAACCGTTAAGTTAGTATTCCTCATCAGGTATAACTAGTTCAGGAATTTCATCATTCAACTCTAATTTAACATAGCCTGATCAACTATGTACAATTAAAGGAGAATCGATGAAAGATCGGAAATAGTTATATTAAATGGGAATACAATAGAACACATGGACCGAGGATAGATTATGACGAAACCCTTATATGTGCTATTTGTACTAGGTTTTTATATGTATATATAAATAGACCTCACGTACTAAAACTCTTGCCACAGAAATGGCAGATTTTCCTACCGCAACTTCAACCGATTTAGGAAACGATACTCAAGCCTCGCCAAACCGCACCTCTTCGAATTCACGCGTGATACGCACCACTAGGAGGGCAACTGACTCTCCTCGGACTAGACCATATCCCGGCACTACTACCGCCAATAATACCACTAACAGAGCCCGCCGTCGGGCAAGTGCTCGCCGTTGGAATTGGCTACCCACTACTTTAAATTCCTGGAGATCCGAAGAGGGAATTCAGGTTACTGCTGAACCCATGAATATCTCCCCTTACACACAGGAACCCACCCACTACACTGTCCCAGTGTTAGCCGCCAGACTCCACCGCCATGAGAGGAGGCTAAACGCTATGGACGTGGAACAAAACGAGATGCGGGACAAGCTAACTCTAATCTGTCAAAACCAAGAAGATATTTCGGAAGTTGTGAATCTCACCAATGACTTGTCCACAGACACTAGAGACGAACTCCTAGAATTAAGGGTAAGGATGCAACTTAGTGAGCAACGCTTACAGGCAGTCGAGGAACTCCCCCGCCAAACCGAACAACCCGAAACCCGTTCCAACTGGATGCACTTGACTCAAGATCGAGTTACACAAATCTCCCAGGACCAGGAGGACATTACTGAAACTATGGGTGTGGTGCATAACCAAGTCATAGGGAACCGGAATGAAATCTCCGTCCTACAATCCAGACTGGAACAATGTGAAACACGTCTGCGGGAAACAGAGGAATACACACGCTCGCTGGAGCAACGCTGGACAGTGGCTGAAGAGACTCTCCGAATGGTCGGCAAACTTACAGAGACTATGGAGCGAGTCGTCACACTACTCCCTCCGCAAAATCCAAGCCAACCCTAAATTATTATACTATTTTGTAACCTATTGAGGCGGGATGTGCCCAACAAGTTAAATTTTATGAAGTTTCGTATCTAGTCGGATGTATCAATGCCCGACACGTTTTGTAAACTTCGAATTATTGTAATCGACTTACCTCGCGTTTAAATTTAACCACCAATTTTCATTTTCTAATATTGATTATCGTGCGTGAAACCCTTTATAGTCTTATCTTACACAACTGCAAAAGTTTGGTTCTAGCACAACGAAATCTCATTTGTTTCATATTGTTTTCTTTTAAGAATCATGCCGCCACGACGACAGACTTTCACCGCTGAGGAAATAGCACAACTTGTCGCTCAAGGAGTAGCCGACGCTTTGGCTGCTCAAGAAGCGGCTAGGAACAATGGTCCTAACCCACAAAATCCTGAGAACCCAGTTAACAACCCACCAGCAACCAAGCCTTGCACCTACAAGGACTTCATGAACTGTAAACCCCTCAATTTCAAAGGCACCCAGGGAGCCATCGGCCTCATGCGATGGATAGAGAAAATGGAATCTGTCTTCCAAATCTGCAACTGCACGGAGGAAAACAAGGTCAAATTCTCTACTTGCACTCTTGCTGACGGTGCACTCACATGGTGGAACTCATATGCTCAAACCATGGGAATCGATGCTGCCTATCAACTTCCCTGGGATGAACTCAAGAAGATGGTAAAGGAAGAATACTGCCCTCGAGAGCAACTACAGCAGCTCGAGGAGGAATTCTGGCACCTCACTATGCAAGGAAATGATATCACCAGTTATACCACCAGATTACACCAACTTGCTCTCCTATGTCCATCCATGGTGGACCCCGAACAAAAACGTATCGAAACGTACATCTGGGGACTACCCGAGAAGATACAGGGCAATGTAACCTCCTCCAAGCCCGGAACCATCCAAAGTGCCGTCCGCATGGCACATGAACTTATGGCCCAAATTGTCCGCCGTGAGACACCCACTGTGAAAATCTCCGGGGACAACAAACGAAAATGGCAGGGAAACAACCGACCACAGCAACAACAGCAAAACAAAAAGCCTGAGACCATTAAGGCTTATACCTCCGGATCAGGAGAGAGAAAAGGGTATGCCGGAAGTCAACCCTACTGTTCAAAATGTTACCGTCATCACAATGGCCCGTGTAATAACCAATGCGGCAAGTGCAAGCGGTTCGGGCATCAAACCAAAGATTGTCGAACTCCCAACTCAAACACAAACTCAAACGCCAATCCTAACGCACCGAAAACCTGTTTCGAGTGCGGTAACCCAGGGCATTTCAGAAATGACTGCCCAAAACGAAACAACAACAACAACACCAATAGGAACAATAACAACAACAACTTCCGCGGCAGAGCCTTTGTTCTCAACGCAGGAGAAGCCCGTCAAGACCCCAACGTTGTTACGGGTATGTTTCTCCTCAACGATTTATCCGTTTATGTTTTATTCGATACCGGAGCGGATAAAAGTTTCATAACAAATGAGTTATGTCCACTACTCAACATCACTCCCACCGCCTTAGATGCTAAGTACACCGTAGAATTAGCAAATGGCAAACTGATTGTGGCCGATAGTGTAATACTCAACTGCACTCTAAACCTCGCAAATGAACTTTTCCCCGTAGATCTTATACCTATCGAAATTGGGAGCTTTGATATTATCATAGGCATGGACTGGCTGTCCAAACATCGTGCCGAAATTGTTTGCTTCGATAAAATCGTCCGTATCCCCCTCGTTACCGGTGGAACCTTGGTCGTACAAGGGGAGACCGATAAACCTAACCTCAACATCATCTCGTGTATGAAAACTAGAAAATACCTGCGAAAAGGGTATCAGGCAATCCTTGCACACGTAACAGAGAAGAAGTCAGAGGAGAAGCGACTCGAGGATGTGCCCATAGTCCGAGACTTTCCAGAAGTCTTTCCCGAAGACTTGCCTGGCCTTCCCCCACCGAGACAAGTCGAATTCCAAATAAATCTTGTGCCCGGAGCTGCACCCGTGGCACGAGCCCCATACCGATTAGCCCCGTCCGAGTTGCAGGAGTTGTCCACCCAATTACAGGAACTCCTGGACAAAGGATTCATCCGACCGAGTTCTTCACCTTGGGGAGCTCCGGTCCTTTTCGTGAAAAAGAAGGACGAATCTTTCCGAATGTGTATCGATTACCGCGAACTAAACAAACTAATCATCAAGAACCGATACCCACTCCCGAGAATCGATGACCTGTTTGATCAACTTCAAGGGTCAAGCTACTACTCAAAGATCGATTTACGGTCTGGTTACCATCAACTTCGAGTCCGCGACACTGATATTCCAAAAACAGCCTTCCGAACCCGCTACGGGCATTACGAATTCCAAGTGATGCCATTCGGCTTGACCAACGCACCGGCTGTATTCATGGACCTTATGAATCAGGTGTGCAAACCATACCTAGATAAATTCGTTATCGTGTTTATCGACGACATTTTAATCTACTCACGCGACGAAACCGAACATGGCCAACATCTAAAAACCATATTGGAACTACTCAAACACGAGAAGTTATACGCCAAGTTCTCCAAATGTGAAATTTGGATGCAAACAGTACACTTCCTAGGGCATGTCATTGACAGTCAAGGCATACATGTTGATCGAGCCAAGATCGAAGCCATCAAGTGCTGGAAAGCACCTACCACTCCCACTGAAGTACGTCAATTCTTAGGTCTCGCTGGATACTATCGGCGATTCATTGAGAATTTCTCCAAAATTGCCCAACCATTAACCACCCTGTCTCAAAAAGATAAGAAATTCGACTGGACCGACAAACAAGAATCTGCCTTCCAACTCTTGAAACAGAAACTCTGCAGTGCACCAATCTTGTCCTTACCAGAGGGCAGCGATAACTTCATAGTTTACTGTGACGCCTCAGCCCAAGGACTTGGTTGTGTGTCAATGCAACATGATAAAGTCATCGCCTATGCCTCACGCCAACTGAAAATCCACGAAAAGAACTATTCAACTCACGATCTCGAATTAGGAGCCGTAGTTTTCGCGCTCAAAATCTGGAGACACTACTTGTATGGCACCAAGTGCACCATCTACACCGACCACAAAAGCCTTCAACATATTTTCGATCAGAAGGAATTAAACATGAGACAACGTCGTTGGGTCGAGTTACTTAGTGACTACGACTGCGAAATCCGATATCACCCAGGTAAGGCAAACGTTGTTGCTGATGCCCTAAGTCGAAAAGAACGAGTGAAACCCCTTCGAGTTCGAGCCCTTGGGTTAACCGTTCACAACAACCTAACTACTCAAATCCTCTCCGCTCAACTCAATGCACTCAACGAAGAAAACGTTAAAAACGAAGCCTTGCGAGGCATGGATAAACAATTTGAAACCAAATCCGACGGAACCCGATACTTCTCCAACCGAATTTGGTTACCAAGCTTTGGGAACCTACGAGATTTGGTGATGGATGAAGCTCACAAATCCCGATACTCTATTCATCCTGGTTCAGAAAAATGTACCACGATCTCAAACAACGATATTGGTGGCCCAATATGAAAGCTGACTAGCCACTTATGTTAGCAAATGTTTATCTGTTCCAAGGTAAAGGCCGAATATCAGAAACCCTCCGGGTTATTTAAACAACCCGAAATACCTCAGTGGAAATGGGAACAAATAACCATGGACTTCATCACGAAACTACCAAAAACCTCGAGTGGTTGCGATACCATTTGGGTAATCGTCGACCGTCTCACAAAGTCCGCCCATTTTCTAGCAATCAAAGAAACCGACAAGATGGAGCGTTTGGCTCGCATCTACATCAAAGAGATTGTGGCAAGACATGGTATACCCATCTCGATCATCTCGGATAGAAATAGCCGTTTCACCTCTCGATTTTGGCAAACACTTCAAAAAGCCCTCGGTACTCGCCTTGATCTGAGCACCGCTTACCACCCACAAACCGATGGTCAAAGTGAACGAACCATCCAAACCTTGGAAGACATGTTACGTGCTTGCGTAGTTGACTTCGGAAACAGTTGGGAAAACCACCTACCCTTGTGTGAGTTTTCGTACAATAACAGTTACCACACCAGCATTAATGCTACACCTTTCGAAGCACTTTACGGAAGAAAGTGCCGATCACCTATCTGCTGGACCGAAGTGGGCGATAGCCAACTCACCGGTCCCGAAATCATTCATGAAACGACCGAGAAAATCGTAACCATTCAAAACCGACTAAAAGCCGCTCGTGATCTTCAAAAGAGTTACGCCGACATGAGACGCCAACCACTAGAGTTCCAAGTTGGGGACAAAGTACTTTTGAAAGTGTCACCTTGGAGAGGTGTCATTCGTTTTGGCAAACGCGGTAAACTGAACCCCAGGTACATCGGACCTTTTGAAATTGTTGAAAGAATCGGTCCGGTGGCGTATCGACTGCAGCTACCACCACAACTTAGTAGCGTGCACAACACCTTTCACATTTCCAACTTGAAGAAATGCCTGTCCGATGAGACACTTGTAATTTCGCTCGACGAAATCCACATTGATGACAAACTTCAATTCATCGAGGAACCTGTAGAAATCATGGACCGTGAGGTCAAACGCTTGAAACAAAGTCGTATTCCCATCGTTAAAGTCCGGTGGAATTCCAGGCATGGTCCTGAATTCACTTGGGAACGGGAAGACCAGATACGGCTGAAATACCCACATCTATTCCCAGATGCTGCACAGACCACGATAACAAGCTAATTTCGGGACGAAATTCCTCTAACAAGGGGAGAATGTGACACCCGACACTTTAGGTTAATTGTAAACCTAGCTAGAAACTCTAATTTCTTGTATTTAGTTGGTATTAGGCTAAATATCTGTAATTACTTGTATATTTGAATATACACTTACGTGATTATGTGTTTATCTGTAATTACGCGAAACAACCGGACGAGGTCCGACAATCTATACGGTGTTGGTGATAAACTTTCGTAAATAATGTAAGCCTATTTTATAAATTAAATAGTAATTATTTACACTATAGTATTGTTATTAAATAATAATACACGAAAAACCTAGACGTTTTGCTTAAAACGTAACAAACGCAACGAAAACGCGCGAATAGCGCCCGATACCCGAACGAAACCGACAAATATTTTAAAAAGGATCAATAAAGTATTTTTAAATATATTGGTCAAATTAAAATAGTGATTTTGTATCAGAAATTAAACACAAAATTTTAACGTTAAAGATTTAACGTTTACGCCCGCAAATAACGATTAACCGATCAAATAACGTAACGCGGGCTTGAGAAAACAAATGTGCAAGCCCAAGGACCCAGTTGGGCCGGCCCAACCGGGCCCAAGGTCCGCCCTAAGAGGCCCAAATCGGCCCAAGAAGGCAGCCCAAGCCCACCATATTTAATCCTCATCTTCCCTTTCTTCCTCATTTTTACACACACAACTCCACCCATTTTCTCTCTACTCTCTCTCTCTCTCAAGAAAAATCTGCCATTTTAACACCACCACCACCAAAAATCCGGCCACCATCACCACCATCACCACCATCATCATTCACCATACTTTCAAGAAGAAATCAAGCCGAAAACGCAAGAAAACGAGCTCTCAACGTCCATCTCTTTGTGCTTCATCCTCCTCTTTGTAAGAACTTAAAAACCCTTCTAAAATACTTTCATGAACATGTTATAAGCTTCATATAACAAAGAAATGTCCAAAATATATCATAAAAACGTTTTTCATGGCTTAAAATGTTCAAGAACAAAACATGCATTTTCGGGCAGAAAAGTAGCTCGACTTTAAGGGGCTGTTTCTCCCTCAAAACTTGACCAAAATGGACGATTGAAAAGGCAAAAATTAAGTTTAAGAAGTTAACTTTCATTTCCAAGTGGTTTCATAATTTTTAGAGCTCGTTTGATACCCGAAATGATTTTTACAAAAACATGTGTCCGGGCTGTCAAAAAGGACAGAAATTTCACCTCTCTTGTTTTAATCATAACTCGAGATATACACCCCCAAATGACCTGAAACCACCGCCAAAAGTTCACAAATTTTGTTAGGTACAAATGTCGTTTAGATAACTTTTTCTGGAAATTTGTAGATTTTGCCTAGAAATCCGATCTTGTTGCATGTATCCGGATTGGTCACTTTCTGACCTTAGTGAACTAACGGAATTTTTAAAAATACTTAGAAGTACCCAAAAATTCTAGAAAAATTAATTTAGAAAGCTAACATACTAAGGAACAACATATAATTTTCTTGAATTTTTATTTGAACATTTGAAACCCGAAATAAAATGCACAAAACTGATCTGTTTTAGGCCTCTGTGTCGCAGAAGCCCAGTAGTCTGCGACACAAGCCTTTGTGTCGCTAAAGCACCCGAATCGTCACATTAGCGACACAAGCCTTTGTGTCGCTACAGCACCCGAGTCGTCACATTAGCGACACAAGCCTTTGTGTCGCTACAGCACCCGAATCGTCACATTAGCGACACAAGCCTTTGTGTCGCAACAGCACCCGAGTCGTCACATTAGCGACACAAGCCTTTGTGTCGCATAATACCTTAGCGTCGCATAATACCCTAGTGTCGCACAATGGAGACACTAGCCTAGTGTCGCTAAAAACACAAAAATCGATACGTTTTCCTTAAAGCAATATAAGCATAAATTAAAATTTTCCAAGTTCGACCCCAGCCAGGAGCTCTGCCCCTTGGACCCCGCCAGGGGTTGCCACCCCTTGGACCCCGAAATTAAAATGTGAACTTATTTTAGGTGGACATTAACCCTCCACCTACATGATTAACTTAGGTGGACATTAACCCTCCACCTACATGATTGGCTTAAGTGGACAATAACCCCCACTTATACAATCACTATAGATGGTCTTTTGAGACATCTACTTACTCAACCTTATACGTTTAGGACGTTAGATGGTTGCATTCAGAAAACACGCTTTGCTTACTATTTGCTACTTGCTTGCTAATATCAGGTGAGTCTCATAGCCCCTTTTTATTGTTTTCTAACAGGGGTGAGAATAGATACAACTGCTTTTACACTGCTATTTTCATGTGAACACAAGTACAAAACTCGATATATTGGTTGCGTGAGTTATTTTACTAATCCTGAAGTCCCCCACATCATAGTTTGTTAGTATCGTTATAGCGTGAATGTTAATGAATAGTACTATTTGGGATTGACTCCCCCCGTCCGGGTTAGTAGCGCTAACTTGTCAAACGGACGCATTATCATTTGTTCTTACGAGTGTTGGATTAGGCACTTGCTGGGAGGCACCCCGATCGTGGCACTTGATTGTTACCCGACACCACAGTTAAGCTCGAACTATGAGCTCATGGCAACAATATACACTATCTTTACATTTTTGTAATACATTACCTATCATTGTTGAATGATACAAACAGAAATCTTGTGTTCCATACAATGTTATATCTACTGTTTACAAACCTATGAACTCACCAACTTTATGTTGACATTTTAGTATGTATTTCTCAGGGAACCAACCACAGTAGGCTTGCTCTTGGAGGGAGATAGCTCGAGTCGCATACTTTTCACGAACATCAGAGATTAGCTTGCATTATATTATGTTGAAATCTTGTACTAGATGCGTACTCTACTTTTGGCAAAACTTATGTAAACATTTTAACTATGTAATGTAATGATTTTTGAAAGTCTCATATAGAGGTCGTTTGTTGTAATTCTTGTGTTGTGATATTGGATTTGGTCGGCGCCCCCTTGACACCTCCTACTTTCCGCTGCCACGCGTCTTGGGGGTGCGACAAACATTTATAATTATTGATTAAATAATTATCACATTAATCAGGTTTTATTAATTGCTATTCTCTTAACCTATTACCGGTTACAGTCTCAAGCCACAATTAACTAATAAATTACTTAATTGCAAATAATCAATCAACTCATACAAACCCTAATTATAGCATAAGTCTATTGATCACGTTAAGTAACAATTAATCAACACACAATTAATATGGATCTTTCAAATAAACTCAATAATCATTCATAATTCAAATTAACATAAACATACCATAAAACCTTCATCTAAAAAATCATTCATCTAAGCAAATACAATTAAAGAATTAGCTCGTGTTCAAAGTAATCAAAATCAGATCTAGAAACATGTACTTACACATTGTAAATAGAAAAGATTAAGAAACAAACCCAATAAACCGAACCAAATCTTTGTTAGGGTTGAAAACCTTCAAACCCTAGCTTCCTAGCCTCCAAATCGCACTTTTAGTCGACTTCTAAACCCTAGAATTGAAATTGGCTTTTCTTCAATCGTATGGTTTATTGGCTGATTATTGCCTCTATTCACAAATCCAACCGCCGGCTAAATATTTCAACCGCCGGTTGGGTTAGCTTTTTACCCACGAAACCCGGTTTTGACCCGCACGCTCATACCGCCTTGCATATTTAGGTTCAACCGTCGGCTGAATATTTCAACCGCCGGTTGAATTGTGATTCCAGAATGTTTTTCATTCGGGCAGGGCTTCTTCTTTTGGGCTTCAACTTTCACAAATCCGATTTTACTCTTCTTATTTGGCCAAAAAAAATTAATCTTTTGGGTTTAAATTTCTTTTTATGTCCAGTCTTCTTGATTCTTAGTCTTCACTTCATTTTCTCCAGATTTTGAGCCCGTTTTCGTTCCTTTTCTTTCTTTCTTTAATTTAAACACCTTTTTGTAATAAAAATGCTTAAAAATAAGGGAATATTACTATATAAATATGACATTATTTGATTATATCATATATCCCCACACTTAAGCTCTGCTTGTCCTCAAGTAGATTAACTAATAAATACAGAACAAACTAGAAATTTATCTCCTATCAAAGAAATTTTAAGAACCATTTAATAAATAGTAGATAAGAATTGTACATATCACTTTTTCACAAAAAATTTTAAACTACTATGGGATCATATTAGAAAACATGCTTTTTATTAGGAACAATTAAATCTATCTTGATTGTTGATATAAATCTATATTAAACCTCATCAAACACTTCTAAGCACAAAATTTCTAATTCTAACATTTCAAGACGATTATTGATCTTTTAATCCGCTTCAAACTTTCTATACTCAAGTTTAAGAATAACATTTTATTATTATTATGAATATAACTTATGTATCTCACAAATGATATACCACCGTAATCAAATCATGAACATATTTCTATATAATGGGCGAAAAATTGAAAAATAATTTTAAGAGTTAAGACATTGGTGACAGGTCTCTACCTCAGTACAACAAAGCGACTTAACTTAACTCGGGTGTAAATATAACCATTCTGAAAGTTTTAGTCAAATCAGCGGTGATAAGTTTGTACTTTAGTTCAACAGAGCGACATAATTTGACTTAACATTTATATTCATTTAAGCATTTTTGCTCTTCTTCATTTTTAGATATTCTGATGAAACCTGGTCTGTACTTAGTACAACAGAGGAATCAGTCAGTGTATCCCCAAATGATATCACTTTAAACCCAAAACTTACAAAATATGTCAGAAGGTCAAACAAGAATTAAGACTATAAAGTCATACACCGATTTGTGTTACCCACAAAATTATATTCATGTTAGATTATTATTTCTTAAAATTCAAAAACTTTTGTATAGAAAGCCTATCAATACATCATATGATGAAGATGTCTAACACTTAGGTGTAAAATTAGAAAAATTGGATTTAAAAATGTTAGTTAGGTCTATCAACATATCAAAAATAGTACTGAAAAATTCCATTTTTATACATGCTCCCAATGTACTATCATTTCACCAAAATAGTATCGCAAAAATTTTATGCAATATGACAAAAATTCTAGTTAGTTAAAAATTAGAGGACAGATAAACTTTTTTTCTAAATTCCATAAATTCTTATTTCTTTTCGACTCTCAACCCTACACCTAAACTGTACAATGCCCTCATTGTACACAAACATATAATATGCACCAACAAACTTGTAATATACTAATGATAGACAAAATGTCGTAATTACTTAACAAACTATTACAAGCTAAGACCAACTGACAGACATACAAATATGCACCAACAAACTCCCCCGTGTCTTCAGCTTGGTCTTCAAAAGATCGTTTAACAGCTCCAGTCTTCCGGGAAACGTCCACCCGCGTGTATTCCCTTTGACACACAAATATTAACTATCTTTTGAAACTTTAAAGCTTCCGCTTGATCTTCTATTGTGTATTCAATCTGCTTTTTGCTTAAAGCTTTTAGATCATTCTCAGACATATTGATCAAGCTAATCGGATCAAAAATTCGAATTGTCTTCTTAGATAATCCCCAATTCTCTTCTGGCTCTGAATCTGGAATAAAGACGATTTCAGCTTCACCAGTGATACTGTCGATATACCAATAACATAATCTTCTCAGCACATTCAGTGGTAATATCTCCAGAGGGATTTTTTTCAAACAATTTGCCGGCGGATAAATCATCTTGACGACCGGCTGTCCTGTAACAGAGTCAAGCCTTTTCTTTGATTTTTGTCGTTTTCCCAAAATAGGCTTTATCATGTTATATCTCTTTGAGTATACTTCACGCCTGATAATTTTCTGAATGTAGTCGGCCTTTCTTTCTCTTCCCGGATTAATGAGCTCCAGTTGAGCTAATCTATTTATTTCACATTTTGGGAGAGAACTCAACTTCTTAAATTTCGGCTAGAAGTATTGAATGCCATCTGATCTCTTTATCATAAAAACATTGTGATCACAATCAAACTTCCAACTTCTTATCAATCCCGTAAAATCACCTTTAACTTTGTAGAATTTACAGGTTGGTGGAGCTGCTGCCACGGCCCTTATCCAGTCTGGATGTTCCCTAAACATTCTAGGAACAGACTGATTTGACTCATTGTTTGGCTCCTCATCACTCTCAGACTCTTCCCAGTCTTCAACCACAGGTGCATCATCATATTCTTCATTTTCACTCAGCACCTCTTGTTCAACTTCAACATCATCATCACCAAGATCCGAATCATACCTCGGATGTTCATCTTCATTTAATATGCTTTGCAAATATTCAAGATTGGCCTCCGAGTAATCAATATTAAGTGCAATTGGTTGACCAGGAATTGGTGCAGAATACGCAAAATAATCTAAACAGATATTTTCATTCATAGCTTCATCATTTACATCATTTGTTTGTGTTCCGGCGGAAGTCCTAGTTGTTGTTTCAATGGCACGCAGGCCTGACTCCCCCGAAACCACAGCAAGGGCTTCTAACTCTAAGACCCTAGACTCCAAAACAGGAACCCTAGCCGCTTGCGTCTCTAAAGCCTGAATTTGAGTAGCTTGAGCTTCGAGAACCACAGATTTAGATTGAATTAAAGTGGCTTGGTCTCTTGCTGTTTGCTGCATCGCATCCATACGCCTCAGAAGCTCTTGGATGACCGAAGGCAGAGGTTGAACAGGAACCTCAACACGGGGAATGTCAACCCGTGGCCTGGAAGAAGAAGTAGCAGATTTACGACGTTGAACGACCGGAGGCACCCAATCTGCATCCATAGATTCGGATTCACGAGGCCTCTTACCCACGTCGGGTCGCACAAAAACCATCTCTGCCCTTTTTCGTCTCTGAATACGCTTAAAGCGTCTTGGGTCGAAACGACGTATATTCTCCAAGGAAGTTTCGGAAGGGACTATCCGTGGAGAAGTTGGTGGAGTGGAGCCACCATCAGAAGAACTGGCAGCCATGTTTTCTCCTTCAAGATCTTCAACATGACCAAAGGTCTCAATGTCGTCCAAAATTGCCTCTAGCCGAGGATTTTCTTCTTGGACAGGCACATTAACAAAATTATCCTCTGGCTGAGGCGCAGCAGCAACATCCAGATAATTGTCATCAGCCGGAGGGAGATATCCCTCACTGATGATATGTCCGAATAAAGGGACATCGGCGGGTACTGGAGCTCCTTTAGCGTATTGAGCACAAACAGCAAAAATACGGTTGTTCATCGGAGTTTGACGGAAGCGATGAGCAGCATTTACCGGAAGCCCCGGAAGCAGATGATTTATCAACAGCTGGATGAAACGCGGGTATAAATTCCATCGGTTTTCCCCCGCGTGGACATTATCTACCATAGCCCGAAAGATGTATCCAGAAAAATTAAAAGGCTTGTTGTAGACCAAAGCAAGCATAGCAGAGGCTGTTGAGCGGCTCATGCCGTCGAAGCCGCCCTTCCTGCTGGACAAGCACACAATTACTATGTCCATGAGATACCTCCAGACCCTTGTGAGATTGGCCTTTCGATATTGATCACGGGGAATGCCCGGATATCCCATACGGTTCATGCCACCATTTATAAATAAATTTGGGAAGAGAACGGGCATGTCTGGATCGTCATTGAGTTGGAAGAAATCACGAATAAGCTGCTCCGAAATAATAATATCTTGGTCAGCAACCTTGGAGAGTAAACGTGTGAATGGCATGTCTGAATTAATGACTGCCGAACTCCAAAAGGAACCAACCAGGTCCTTATAGATAGGAGTAGTAGCTGTGATAGCGGTATAGATGCGGGAACGGCGAAGAAACGCAATCATCGGCCTAAAAGGTGCAGCCGAATCCCGATCATCCTCGAGAAAAGCCACGATGTTATGCCTTGGCTCCCAGTCATTCACATTAATATCTGCCATCACTATTAACAAAATAAACATAACTCGAAAAGCGTTAGCGTTAAAATTCGAACACAATGTTTTTCAATAAAAATGTCTTATGTGACATAAGGCTTGTGTCGCATTAAGCATGCGACATAGGAAGTTGTGTCGCTTAGAGTATATGCGACACAGAAATTTTTGTCGCAAAATTCAATTTCAATAACAATGCGACACCAGCACTTGTGTTGCTAACAAATTAAGCGACAGCATGGGTTGTGTCGCATTTTGCAATTAAATAGAATTTAAATTGAATTTAGCGACAGAAGCTTTATGTCGCAAACCTAGTGTCGCAAGTATAGGCGACACAACGTTTGTGTCGCATAGTACCAATGCGACAAACAAAAATGCGACACAAAGGCTTGTGTCGCAAGTTGTGTCGCAACGACGAACAGTTGCCCAAACCAGAAAAACCCAATGATTAAGATTTGGGGGTTTTCGAAATTTTGCACACCAAATGCTGCGCTAAAGTGTGGAGAACACAAAACCATGAGATTTTACATGTTAAACAAAAGGTTTCATGTTCAATTTTACCCAAAACTAAAAACCCTAAAAATCGAATATTTCATTCAACGATTAAATCAAAATTAGACGGTGAAAACGGGTAAAAATGGTACCTATAGGTCGAGAAAATTGAGATGAACACGAAACACGGATTGGATTGCAAAGAAACACAGCCGAAGATTGAAAATCAAATTGAAATAACGTCGCAGTGGTTGTGTCGCAGTGGTTGTGTCGCAGTATTTGTCTTGTGTCGCTATTTGTGTCGCAAAATCGTGTAGCGACTGAGAGGTAGGGTCCGGCTTTTATACCTCAACCCTGTATAGCGACACAAGATGCGACATGGCTTGCGACACAAGGGTTGTGTCGCATTGCGACACAAGAGTTGTGTCGCACCAGGGACAGTTTTTGTAGATTGATTTTATTTTAAAGTTTACACTCGAGACTCAATTTGATATTATCTCAGAGACTTGGATAAACTAAAGGTAAAACAATAAAATACAAACCGTTGATTCGATTTTGCAATCAACGAAAACACAACGTAAAATCTTTTTGGTGACGAAATTGTTTAAGTCTGCTTTAGGAATAGTATCAGGATAACATGCAAAAATTAGGAATAGTAAGTGTTATTTCGATTATCAGTATGTTTGTCCACTTTAAATTTTCTTAGCATATTTAAATTTACCTGTTATAAAGATTAGTTCAGGATGATTATTGATATTTTATCCATCTAAGCATTTGAAGTTAAGTATAGATGATTTCAACTCATAATGAGATGAACCACTTGTGTCATTATTAGCATGCATATTATATTATATAGCTCACATTAAAATATACATTTGAAATCAAAACATGTTAGTAATTTCTTTATAGAAGGTGAGGGTATGAACGTATCTTTAGAACTAAGATAGCGGTGACAGGTCTGTACTTTCGTACAACAGAGTCACATAAGCAATAGTTCGGGTTGAACAAACACCAGTCTGAACAATTTAAACTAGAGGGTACAGATCTGTACTTTCGTACAACAGAGTACCATAGTTTAATACAAACCAGTACTAGGCAATCTTTTTATAATTTTTCTTGTACATATGTACATTATATTTTAGAATTTAGATATGCCACGGGTACGCAGTAATTGTCTATAACTTAACATAGACTACGTACCTAAGTTATTTTCAAGAATATATTAGATGAAACCAGGTCTGTATTTTCATACAACAGAGGAGACAACTAATATATTCCCCCAGATAACACCATACAAAGACCCTATATTTTAGATCATAACATGTTTATTATCCAAATATTAAGACGAAGCGTTAAAATATTTTGGACATTTTTGCCCTTATTTTAACTTAAAGTCATACATATTAATATGCCTTTATATAAAATAATATGCATTTTTGAAAGTTATGCTTCTTAGTAACTTTAGAACAAATGCCTACCAATACATCATTTGATGAAGCTAATATTTATAAAAGGTATTTCAAGTATGCTAGATAAATCTACTGACACATCAAACATAAATCTTAAAATTCCATTTTATGCATGTTTCCTGATGTACTATCATTTCCCCAATTGTTTACAGACACAATTCAACGTCTATTTTAACAATGTTGCAACTATTGCATTTCTTTAATACTAACAAGTATTAAAGAGTGGCAGTTGCGTGTTTTTTTTTTTAATTTTTTTTTTTTTTTTAATTTCCAAGTCTAAGGATAATTCTGACCAGAAAGGGAGAGTTAAGCGTTGCCCAGACTCACCATTCCAGTCATAGAGACTAGCTCATCAAATCGACTACGAGAGAAAGCTTTTGTAAAAAGATCTGCGTTTTGCTTAAGAGTAGGGATTTGGACAAGGTCAATTAGGTGCTTCTCATAGCAATCCCGTATAAAATGATAACGAATTTCAATATGCTTTGTTTTTTAATGCTGTACGGGATTGCGTATGATGGATACAGCAACTGAATTATCAATATGAATAGGAGTAAGAGTTAGAAGTAACCCATAGTCACGCATTTGATGCTGAATCCAGAGAACCTGGGAACAACAACTGGCAGCAGCAATGTATTCTGCTTCAGCAGTTGATGTAGAGACAGTTGTCTGCTTCTTGCACTGCCACGAGACTAATCGGCTTCCTAGAAATTGACATCCTCCAGTTGTGGACTTCGCGTCCACTGAGCAGCCACCATAATCCGAATCTGAAAAAGCAGTTAGAGCAAAATCGTTTTCGTTAGAATACCAGAGACCCAAGGAGGGTCTCCACTTAAGATAACCTAATATGCGTCTGACAGCCTTTTCATGAGAAGCTTTGGGCTTTGCTTGATATCTAGAACAGATAGACACAACGAATAATATGTCCGGCCTAGATGCTGTGAGGTACATAAGCGATCCTATCATTGAACGATAGTCACGCTGATTAACATCGTCTTCATCATCAGCAGGTCCAAGTTTGTGACTGATGTCAATGAGAGTTCCATAGTGTCTAGCATCGATTATCTGATATTTTGTCAAGATGTCCTTGACATATTTTGTCTGATGAATATAAATTCCCTTATCAGACTGCTCGACTTGAACACCAAGGAAGAATTTTAGTTCTCCTATTGCACTCATCTCAAACTTAGACTTCTTGACTTTTTCGAAATCTCTGCACAGCACCTCTTTGGTCGATCCAAAAATAATATCATCCACGTATACCTGCACAAGCAACAAATCGTTTCCTGTCTTTTTGATAAAAAGAGTTGAAGCAATCTGCCCACGAGTGTAACCATTGGTGAGAAGGTGTTTAGACAACGTTTCATACCAAGCCCTTGGAGCTTGATGAAGACCATACAATGCTTTATCTAGTTTGTAGACGTAATCAGGATGCACAGAGTCTTCGAAACCAGGAGGCTGTTTCACATAAACCTCTTCGTTGACCTTCCCATACAAAAACGCACTCTTTACATCCAGTTGATAAACACGAAATTTCATGAATGAAGCATAAGCAAGAAATATCCGTATTGACTCTAAACGCGCAACTGGAGCAAAAACCTCGTCATAATCCAATCCTTCGATCTGAGTAAAACCTTGAACCACCAGACGAGCTTTATTCTTCACAACTACGCCACGGTCATCTTTCTTGACTCGATAAACCCAGCGAGTACCAATCGGATAGAATCCCTGAGGTAGTTTAACCAGCTCCCAAACTTCTAACTTTTTGAACTGTTGGAGCTCCTCTTGCATGGCTTCTACCCAGTGAGAATCAGTCAATGCTTCCTTAATGTTTTTCGGTTCAATTTGAGAAAGAAAGCATGACTCCATTTGAGTTAACTGGCACTCTGTTTGCCCTCTGGTTCTAACTCCATCGTGTAAATCACCAATAATATTTTCTACCGGGTGATTCACATTGACATGGCTACTTGGAATCTCTTCAGGTTCAATGACAGTTTCCAAATTTGTATCGTCTCCCCCAGAGACTAAAGTCTCTTCAAGTACCTCTGTGATAGGTTCTACTTCACCATCTGATAAAGCTGGCATATCTGGATCTGTATCAGGATCTTGATCTGGTTCAGTAGTTTGAGGAGGAGGTGGTGGTGTTTTTATAGGAGACTTGAATACTTCAGAATATATATCAAGTCCATGAAGCATTGTCACCACCTGTTCAACTTCATCGTCAGCAGGAAGTTTGAAAGAGTCGAACATACTGTCATAGTCGAACAGAAATTCGGGCCCTGAACCTTGTGAAGGTTGAGTATAACGAAGACATGTTACCTCAAAATGTTCTTCCACTCTCTTTGTGACTTTGTTATACACACGCTTATTAGGTGAATTATTTGAAAAACCCAAGAAATAAACATCACTAGATTTGCTACCGAATTTAGCCACTCGTTCTTTTGTGTGCATAATCATACAAGGACACCTGAACGGCTCAAGAAACTATAAATTTGGTTTACGGTTGTTGAAAAGCTCATAACAGGTCTTATTACGTTTCTTAACCATAGACACTCGATTTAGTATGTAGCAAGCGGTGTTGACCGCTTCTGCCCAGAATGTGATAGGCAGTTTTGAATCAGCTAACATAGTCCGAGCAGCTTCAATGAGCGTCCTGTTCTTACGTTCAGCAACTCCATTTTGTTGAGGAGTTCTGGCAGCACTGAATTGATGATCAATGCCTTTCTTTAAACAGAAAAGACCTAGTGTAGAGTTCTTAAATTCCGTACCGTTATCACTTCTCAGTTTCTTGATCTTTAGATTGCACAAATTTTCCAGCTTGTCAAACAAGTAGATAAGGATTTCAGCAGTCTCATCCTTGGAGGCCAAAAAATAAACCCAAGAGAACCTTGAGTAATCATCAGTGACCACCAAACAGTACCATGCTCCACCTATACTTTTCTTGCTCACTGGTCCAAATAAGTCCATGTGCAGTAATTCCAATGGCTTTTCAACAGAGTTGACCAGTTTTGACTTATGGGTCTTCTTGTGCTGTTTCCCTTTTTGGCAGGGAACGCAATGATCATTAAGCCCGAATGATTGCTTCGGTACACCACGCACAAGATCATTTTTAACCAGACAATTTATTTTACGAAAATGCAGATGACCCATTCGTCTGTGCCACAACAAGGATTCTTTTTCATTAGCCTTAGACAGAAAACACGTTTGCAGCTTTGTTTCAGTAGTACGCATATCCAGAATGTACGTGTCTCTGTCTCGAGGTGCCCTCAGTAGCACCCACTCCTCGGGAATAACAAATCCCGGCTTCAGAATGCAACACTCACTTTTCGTGAAAACGGTAGTGTATGATTTATCACAAACTTGCGATACACTAAGAAGGTTGTGTTGCAGCTGTTCTACAAAATTAACTTTTTCAAAGCTCACTCTGCCGTTTGAGAGTGTGCCTTGGCCAGAAATTACACCTCCTTTGTCACCAGCAAAAGCAACATATCCCCCATTATACGCATGAACATCGGAAAGCAGGGATATATTGCCGGTCATGTGCCGCGAGCAACCACTATCGATATACCATTTGCTATTCAGGACGGCTTCAGGTTGCTGCAGCACCAAAAACAAAGAAGTTAATTAGTAACGGAGACCCAAGCCTTTACAGACTTGGGGACTCCAGACGCATCATCCACAATGATCACATCAGTCAAAATTTTGTTTTTAAACATATCAGAAGTATTGATTGATGTGACACTGTTGGATGTAGAATCATTTGATGATTCTTTCACTTTCCAAACCTTTTTAGGTTTGGAAGGTTGCTTGTCAACAACATTGAGCTTAGTAATTGATGATTTGGTTGGCTCAACCTTGCTGATTTTCTTAGCGGGTGAGGGAGAACGTGAACCTTTAACTGAAGAAGTTTTAATTTTAGAACTTTTAGGTACACCTCTCCCAGACCGCTTTTTAGCAAGCAACGGACAATCATTTATTCAATGACCTTGTTTCTTGCAGTAGAAACAAGATCTTTTCTCAACAGGTTGTTGAAATTTTGGAACAAACCTATGAGGATGGTTGAAAGAAATATCAAAGGCACAAGTACACTTATGTGAGCATGTTAAATTTGACATTTGTTTAGAGAAAACAGTGGATTTAGAAGAAGTTTGATGTTTTTTAATATTTTCTTTGATTTTCAAAATCTTCTTTTCAGGCTCAGCTTTATCTTTGCCTTTTCCACTTAAAGCCATAACTGAAGATTCATTAGTTATAATTACATTGTTTGGCTTTAAGTTTTTCTTTTCAACCTTTGAGTACTCCTCTTCGGTTATATCCTCAATTTTAACACTCTCCTTTAAAATAACAGGAGAATCACTCGAAGCCTTGTTTACAACAGGCTCACAAACATCAGAAAGTTTAACTGACTCAGCCTTAACACACACTGTAACTGATTCAACAGATTTAACCTCTTGAGCCTTAACAATCTCAGGCTCACTAGGTTTTGCCTTAACAGGTTCAGGCTCACTAGTGCAAGGTTGATCGTCAGTTACTTTAACTTTTTCAGCCTGAATTTTCACAGGCTTACTTATTTTGACAGGAGCAAATTTCACAGGATTTATTGCCGTCTTTGAAAAATTAGGCATAAATTCAGTGATGTCATCCTTAAATGGCATGGGAAAATAATTTTTAGGAGGCGGAACTTGATGAAAACCAAGTCCAGCCTTGCTTTTCGTATCACTTCTTTGTGCCTGAAGGATCTCATCAAAGACTAGAGAGGAAGTTGAAAAGTTAGATAATTTTCTGTTCAACTCAAGAACTTCAGCCTGAGAATCAGCAAGTTGTTTCTTTACGAAAGAAAGCATATTAACATAACTTCCTATTTCATCTTGCTGTTCAAAAATTTTGGCTTTCAGCTCTTTCTTTTCTTCAAAAATAGCTTTTAGCTTTTTATCACAAACCTTATCATTATCTTTTAACATATTATTTGAAGCAGTTAATTGTTCTATGTTAGCGATAAGACGTTCATTTTCCTCTCTTAACCTGTTCACTTGTCCTGTCAATTGAATGCATGAAATACAAGACAAAGGTTCATTATCAACCTCATGAATGTTGGCCATGAAAGCTTTGTTCTGTTGGTCATCATCAGCTTGTTCTGACCAGTCAAACGCTTCATCTGACAACATTAAGGCGGCCGATACCATTGCCTTTTCTTCAGCTTTAGCCTTCTCTGTAGGGTTGTTCTAAGACGGCCTTGTGAAACCAGAGGAGGGCTGTCGTGTTTCACATTCACGAGCAAAGTGTCCATAGTTGTGACACTTATAGCACTTAACCTTGCTCTTGTTGAATCCCAGACCCTTATCATTCGGGTCCTCCAGCGATCTCTTTCCTGTTTTCTTAAAATAGGTCTTGGCTCTACGAGTAAGCATAGCCAAGTTCCACCTTAAGTCCATTCGTTCCAGTTCGTCATCATCTATTTGACGAAAATCTTCCTCTGTCAAGTCCATGGAACCAGCTTTCTTGCAGAGAAAGTCATCATAGGCGGATAGCAACGCCGAAAAAAGTGCAGCATGATCTTGTGTAGCTGCAGGAATAGGCCCTTGATGACTTGGTGGTTGAAAGTAAGACCCACCAGAAGAAACACTTGGTTGATGACTAGAAGAGCCACCAGTTCCACCAGCCAGGAATGTTGAGCCAGATGTTCCGGTTGATGAAACATCCACTCCGTAAATCTTAGGATTTTGGACATTTGCAGTAGATTTTGTTTCCTTCCTTTGCATGTCCAAAAGATCAGCTTCTAGCTGACCAATAAGATCATCAAGAGACATAATCAAAATGTCTGGATCCTTTTCCAACATTAAAACTCTTGTATCCCATTTATCAGGTAGAGATTCAAGAAGTTTTTTATTTATTTCGGTTTTGTCCAGAGTTATTCCCCTTCTATCAACTCACTAACCAACTGTGAGTATCTAGAAAACAAGTCAGAAAGAGACTCGTTTGGAAGAATATCGAATACGTCATACTGCTTCTTGACTAAACGCAACTTATTCTGTTTATATTGTTCACTACCGCCACATCTTTTCTCAAATGCCTTCCATAAATCATACGCAATTTCCAGATGTCGAAATTGCTTAAGGATTGACGGTGGTAATGCCATGGTAATTGCAGAATGAGCCTTTTTATCATTTTCAAAGGCTTTGCGTTCCTCAAAAGTCATTGATTTAATTGGTTTTAATGGTGCAGAACCAGTATACACTCCCGGATTGACAGGACGTTCGTATCTTTCAGTCAAAGCAACCCACATTTCGGGATCATTAAAAGAAACAAACGCTTTAAAGCGTTGACGCCAATACGCGTAATCCATCCCTACAGTATACATAGGTGGTTTATTCGTACTTCCAACTTCAGAGTTCTGCTTGAGTAGATCTCCAACTCGTTGTAATGAAGAAGATGCCATTTTGATAACCTGCAAAACAAAACACACAAAGAACAAACACAACTGTTATGCGACACAAGGGTTGTGTCGCTAAGTCAACTGGCGACACAAAAGATGTGTCGCAAAGAGATTAGTAACAGTCAAACAGGCGACACAAGATTTGTGTCGCAAACTTTTTTGTCGCAATATTAACTTGTGTCGCAGTCTTTGTGTCGCAACTTTCAAACTTGTGTCGCTATCTGGTGTCGCTTAAAACCTACCCGCGACAGAAGATTGTGTCGCAGAAACCCTAAAAGCGACAGAGGCTGTGTCGCAGAAACCCTAAATGCGACAGAGGCTGTGTCGCAGAAACCCTAAAAGCGACAGAGGCTGTGTCGCAGCTTGTGTCGCAATGTCGAAGAGAGCTGCGGCAGAAAACCCTAAAATTCGCAACCTTCCGTAACCCTAACGAAAAACCACGAACAATGGACGAATGTAATCACCAAAAACTTCCAGAAACGTTAGAATATAGATCCTTAACCCGAAATGCAAAGATTTAATTCCAAAATCTAGTCGTTTTTAACCGAAAACACGTACTAACACGATCCGATAACACCAAATCCGTAGATTATGGCTCTGATACCACTTGTAGGTTCCCTTGTTTTGGACCTAACCGGATCAACACAAACAATCGAGAGGCGGAATTCAAACGATTGTATAAAGTACGTAAAACACAAACTAATCAAATGCAAATCAACTTGTATATAGATATATTTGCCAATTAGCTTAATACACTGAAATGCTTTACAAATGCTCTCTGGAACCCTGGATTCGTCAACCCCACAAATGAGGCCGAAATGCTCTATTTATAGGGAAACCGAAACTGACCTGCGACACAAGCTCTGTGTCGCACAGCCAGTTCATGCGACACAAGCCTTGTGTCGCATAAGCGACACAGGCTCTGTGTCGCCTAAAACAGAACTTGTAATATACTAATGATAGACAAAATGTCGTAATTACTTAACAAACTATTACAAGCTAAGACCAATTGACAGACATACAAATATGCACCAACATATATGTTGAAAACATCAAACATGTACTAAGAGATACTCCAACTGCCGGTTGAGACGACTCAACCGTCATTTGAATCTCAACTGCCAACTAGGTTTTACTCCAACCACCGGTTGACAGCTGATCACAGTCGATTCTGTTTTCGTTGTCTTCTCCAATCCTTACCATTGCTTGATCATCTCCCTTCAACTGTTGAACTTCCAGATGCAATAACGAAACCTCATCAATATTCAAATCTATAGCAGCTAGCAATTCCTCTTCCGTCATCACACCATCTCGGTTTCTTAGTTCAAGGAGCTCTTTGTCATTTGAACCAAGTAACATGAGCAATTCCTCAACAGAATCTTTGTAATCAAAATTTGGCAAAATCGACCAGTCCACTTCATTTTCTTCTATCTGTTTAAACTCACTAAAAAATTCATTAGAAATAAAGGAATTTGAAGAATGAGGATACTTATCGATTTGATGAACCATCCCCGCAAGCCGTTGAATGGAAGCTCCTTGACTTTGATCAATCACTTCGGGTTCTTCCATTCGATCACTTGTAGTTTCCATGAGTTGCGTATCTCCAACAATTGATGGTCGGGATAAGATCGAAATCTGTCGTTGTACTTCCTCCATCCTACTAGTGAATTCTATCGCATCCTTTTTCTTTTTATATCTATTCAAAGCAGCTGGATAAGGAGGCGGAGATATATAATCTCTAACAATTTCTTTCTTTAAAGCCTGAGGGTAGGGATGTGACGACGTGTAATCCTCAAAACTAGGTTTCTCCCTTGTGTCGTATCCTCCAACCTTAGGTTTGTTAAGATTTTCCACCTTTTTATCTTCCTTGTCTTCCACAATTGCACCTTGGTTCCGAAGTTCTGCTTCGAATTCTTCCATTTGCTTTATTGAAGTTTTAATATATTTACTCATTGGCTCTTCTAAGTAGAGGTGCAAAAAATCATTTTTTTCGGTTTTCGGTTTTTTAAAAATCGGTTTTAAAAACCCGGTTTTTTGAAAAATCGGTTTCGGTTAAAAACGGTTTTTTCGAAATCAGTTTTTTTCGGTTTTAAATGTTCGGAATCGGTTTTTTTCGGTTTTGATCCGGTTTCAATCGGTTAATTTTTTCAGTTTTTTTTCGGATTCGAATTCGGTATAAGTGTATAACAAAATTTAAATAATACAAATGAAAATATAAAATACAAACATAACTTTTATTCAAACAATGCAATTACAACTAAAAATATCATCAAATACAAACATAACTTTTATTTAAACAAAATTACCACTAAAATATAAAATACAAATACGAATACATTTCGAGCTTCAACATGGCCGTCACCCGGAAACGTAATCTTATAGTAAAGTATATCGAGCTTCGGCATTGCCATCACCCGGATACACTTAACTTGCTATGTCGTCCCAAACTTCATCTTCATCCACTGATTCAACTTCAAGTTCTTCAAATTCACCTTCATCTAATTCGGTTGTTGGAGGTGATATCCCTAATTCGATTTTTTCATCTTCAATAATTTCTTCAACGTTACCTAATAATGGGCCTTCCAAGGTTGTTACATTTTGTATCCTATCCACTCCGTCCAAATAATCTTTAAAACATACACATACTTCCACGGATTGAGCGGTTAGTCTTGACCTTCTTTCCGATATTATTCGACCGCTAGTAGAAAAGGCCGATTCGGAAGCTACCGTCAAAGTTTGAACGGACAATAAATCTCGAGCCATAGCGGATAAAATGGGAAATTGTACTTCTCTTTCTTTCCACCAACTCAAAATGTCAAAATTACGAAACTCATCAACACTTAAAGTGGTTAAAAAGTTTGTAGACATATAGTGTCCCAACTCGCTTGTTGGAGCCGATGTTCGTTGACGCTTTGTAGCATCTTAAAGTAATTGATTATAAAGATTTATATTTATGTCGTTGGATGATGACCGAGATGTTCCCGCCCGCATTGAGTCAACAATTAGGTTATGATGTTGACCATATTTTGTTGCATAAATCCCAAATAAACTCTTAAAATTATCTTCAAATTTAGAAAGTTCATTTTGTATATAGTTCGGGTCGTCGGATAAGTGTAAGTCTAAATTTTGTAAAATTGTTGTTATTACACATTGTACGCCGCCAACATTTAAAGTTGGATTTAGTGCGGCGGAACAAGTAAAAACCAAAGGCAAACTACCAAAATATTTTATAAATTTCTTTTTTATAGCTCTAACCATTTTTCTAAACATTGGATATGTCGAGGATTCAAATTCTTGTAATTTTTCAGTCATCATAAAAATTTGGTTTAGAACTAACGAGCTAGTTGGGTAATATACACCCGATAATGTAGTAGTAGCCTCTTTAAAAACTACTAAAAACGAAGTTAAATCATTTAGTCGATCCCATTCATAATTGGTTATAGCTACGGACTTATTTTTAGCAACTAACATATCATTAAAAGCATTTAAAGTAGCACGTTGTCGTAAAATATTTTCAAACATAGTGTGAGTAGAATTCCACCTAGTATTATTATCGTAACAAGGTCCTAGGGGAGTTTCACCACATTGTGCACGAAAACGTCTATAATTAGCTTGTCGTTCGTTACTCGAACTATATATAGCACATATTTGTAACGCCGCTTGCACGGACAAATTTATAACATGAGCAACACAACGAGAATGAAAAAAAGCGCCATTTAAAGTTGGTTTTATACGTAATTTTAGTAAATTCATAGCTCTAGTATTATTTGACGCATTATCTAGTGAAATTGTAAAAACTTTATCGTCTAAATTATATTAAATTAAAGTGTCTTTTAAAATTTTTCACAAATTGCATCCCGTATGCGGATAACCAAACAATTTAAAAGCAATTGTATGTTTCATCAATAACCAAGACTCGGGATGAAACCAATGGGCCGTAACGGCTAAATAAACATTTGTCGTACCATGTGGTGCGGTCCAAACATCACAAGTAATAGAAACGCCATATTTATAGTTTTGAAAACCATCAATTATATCTTTTTTTAGCCGTTTTCTATAATTTATACGCATCGTTTCTAAGGGTAGTACGACTTACTTGTTGGTAACGCGGTTGTAGTCTCTTTTTGATGATATTCGTAAGTCGTTGGTTATCGAAGTGGTTGAATGGAAGCGCCTCTTGGATGACAAACTTCGTAAAATCTTCTTGAAGCGCATCATTATCGTATATAAATACGCTACCATCCGAACCAAGTGTCGATTGTGACGCATCTTGATTAGCCGCCCTACAAGACCCGTTTTTGTGACTTCTTAATGTTGAGTTTGATATGGGGTTATAAAACCTCCCACATCTTTTGCAACGGGCTTTTTCTGCCCCATCATTCATAACACACAATTCGTAATTCGACCAAATTTTCGGGTTCCGATTTGTTGATTTAACTTGTACTACATCAACGTTTGTGTAAACTTTGTTGCGTAAATTGCTACCAAAGGAAGCGGAAGCGGAACCGGAAGCTTGTGATTGTATGCTTTCCATTTTTCGCAAACAAAAAGTATATAAATATCGAGATTTAGAGTGTTTTTGAGAGAAGAAGAGAATGTTTGTTAGTGTGTTTTGAACCCAAACCAACTAGGGCTATTTATAGGGATTTGGAGGTGCCTAAATACCCAAAAAAATTAAAAAAAAAACGCTCCCCCATAGCTCCCAACGGCTACTGTCCGGTTATGTGCATTTTTTTAAAAAAACCCGTTTAAAACCGATTTTTTAAAATACCGTTTAAAAACCATTTTGTTGAGGAGTTCTTGCAGCACTGAACTAGTGATCAATGTCTTTCTTTAAACAGAACAGACCTAGTGTAGAGTTCTTAAATTCTGTACCGTTATCACTTCTCAGTTTCTTGATCTTCATATTGCACAAATTTTCCAGCTTGTCGAACAAGTAGATAAGGATTTCAGTAGTTTCATCTTTGGAGGCCAAAAAATAAACCCAAGAGAACCTTGAGTAATCATCAGTAACTACCAAACAGTACCATGCTCCACCTATACTCTTCTTGCTCACTGGTCCAAATAAGTCCATGTGCAATAATTCCAAGGGTTTTTCAATAGAATTGACCAGTTTTGACTTGTGGGTCTTCTTATGTTGTTTCCCCTTTTGACAGGGAACGTAATAATCATTAAGTCCGAAAGATTGTTTCGGTACACGACGCACAAGATCATGCTTAACCAAATAATTCATCTTCCGAAAATGCAGATGACCTATTCGTCGGTGCCACAGCAGAGATTCTTTTTCAGTGGTGCCCTTAGTAGCATATCCAGAATGTATGTGTCTCTGTCTCGAGGTGCCCTCAGTAGCACCCACTCCTCGGGATCATTAAAGGAAACAAACGCTTCAAAGAGTTGACGCCAGTAGGCATAATCCATACCGAGAGTATACATAGGTGGTTTATTCGTACTCCCGACTTCAGAGTTTTGCTTGAGTAGATCTCCAACACGTTGTAATGAAGAAGACGCCATTTGGAGAACCTGCAAAACAATCATACAAAGAAAAAACACAAAGTACTGTTATGCGACACAAGGGTTGTGTCGCTAAATCAGATGGCGACACTAAAGATGTGTCGCAAAGAATTAAGTAACAGTTAAACAGGCGACACAAGGTTTATGTCGCTAAAATCCTATGTGCAAAGTTCAAATTTGTGTCGCTATCTTGTGTCACTGAAATCCTAAATGCGACAGAAAAATGTGTCGCTGAAACCCTACACGCGACAGAAGATTGTGTCGCGGAAACCCTAAGCGCGACAGAAGTTGTGTCGCTTAATCCCTGAATGCGACAGAGGATGTGTCGCTTCTTGTGTCCCAATGTTGGGGAGAGCTGCGGCTGAAAACCCTAAAATTCGTAAAATCCGAAACTGAAACGAAGAACCACGAACAATGGACGAATCCAAACACCAAAATCTTCCAGAAAATGTAGAATATTGATCCTTTAACACAAAATGCAAAGATCTAATTCCAAAAACTAGTCGATTTTAACCAAAAACACATACTAACACGATCCGATAACACCAAATCCGTAGATTATGGCTCTGATACCACTTGTAGGTTCCCTGATCTTGGACCTAATCGAATCAACACACACAATCGAGAGGCGGAATTCAAATGATTGTATATAGTACGTAAAACACAATGAAATGCCTTATAATTACTCTCTGAAACCCTGGATTCGTCAACCCTAGAAATGAACTCGAGAGCCTCTATTTATAGGTAAACATAACTGATCATGTGACACAAGGGTTGTTGGTGCATAATGTGTGTCAGTCATTTGGTCAAACAATTGTAATTGTCAAAGTCAATTAGTCCGCGTTTGTATTGTGTTTAGTGTGTATATGCGAGTATGTAAATGAATAGAGTAATAGAAAATATACACAAATGTACTGTTCGTGCGACACAGAGCCTGTGTCGCTATAGCGACACAAAGGTTGTGTCGCAATGGGCTGGGCCTGCGACATAGGGCTTGTGTCACAGGGTCCAGTAGGGTTTGTATAAATAGAGAGTTAGAGTTTATGTTTTGGGTTGATCAAACCCTAGAGAGATATAGAGATACGGCAAAAAGTGTGAGAGGGGGACGAATCTGTGAGTATAGAGGGCATTTGTAAGGCATTTCAGTGTATTCAAGCTATTCGGTTATTATATCTATATACATTCGATTTGCGTTTGATTCGTTTGTGTTTTTACGTACTTTATACAATCGTTTGAATTCCGCCTCTCGATTGTGTGTGTTGATCCGGTTAGGTCCAAGACAAGGGAACCTACAAGGGTTGTGTCGCCTGACCGACTTGTGCGACACAAGCCTTGTGTCGCATACGCGACACAAGCTCTGTGTCGCCTAAACACAAAACAAAACTTGTAATTACATAACCAAAAACTATTACAGACCGAGACCAACTGACAGACACTAAATATGCACCAACACACGGGCTTGAGAAAACTATTGTACAAGCCCAAGGCTCCCTTAGACCGACCCAACTGAGCCCAAATCGGCCCAAGAGCCCAGCCTGTAAGTCCGGTTGTGGCGGATCGATAACGAGGTTATCTAAGGTATTAAGGTGCGGAATCCCTCAATACTAGTTATAGGATCAATAACGAATTCTTTCGCAATATATTAGCGAATCAATTGTCTAATTGCTTTGTATCGATTATAACAAGTGTTAACGATCAATACCTAGCCTTTAGAACGTGATAAGTCTCTCTGGAATCGCAGGTCAGGCTCGTGGGCTCTGCGAACTGAGTGTTGGCCAAGCGAACGGACTCGGTTCGCAGGCCAATCTTGTCCTGCGAACTGACTCGGTTCGCGGTCAACCTTGGTCAACATTTTTCAGCCTTTTGATATTTAACTCTAAAATGTTTACCAAGCAATATATTTCATTTACAATTCAAAACCAATGTACAAACTTGATTACAATTACTAAAAGTACTATTACAAGCTATAACAAGCTAGATCTGTTGTCACAAAACATGTCTCAACAGACTCCCCCTTGACAATAGCTCTAGCATCTTTAAGTCTTTGTCTTCAAGTTGTCTTTGGTAATCACTTGTAAATATTACTGCCCGCGTATATCTTCAGCTTGATGCACGTCTTAACCATTGACTGATAGTCTCGTGCAACATCTTCCCAACTTTCAATCGCAGTGATCCTATTTTTCTGTAACGTCAATAGATCAGCCTTTGATAGGTTCATCAGATGTCGACGATCATAAATCTTTAAGATTTCTCTCTCTTCATCTTCAACTTCATCATCGTGTTCGAACATGAGAGCTTCCCCAGTCACAGAATCCACAGACCATCTCTTCAAATTTCCTAAGATGTCTTGAGGCATGGTCTTTAGTGGAATCCGTTGCATGCATTTCACAGCTGGATATATCTTCTTTCTACGACGCCTTCCTGTTCTATTGCTTCTTTCATCAAGTTTAATGGTCTTTCCGACTCTTGGCTTAATTCGTTCAAACTTCATTGTCCTACCCTCAGTTTTGATGATCTTGTCAACATATCTGCCAAACGGATCATTACTGGGATTGTTCAATTCCAATCTAGCCAAGTCTCGGATTTCAAACCTAGGCAAAGAACTGAAGACTGCAAGCTTTTTCTCGAAGTATTGAACTCCATCAAATCTCTTTATAGCAAAAAGCTGCAAATCTGTGTCGAAGTACCATCCAATAATACCTCTTCTAGGTATACGCTTTCCAGAGATATCCACTTCACTAATCCTAGTCTTCTCCTTTTTCTTCTTCTCGAAAGGCCTAAACATCGGATTATGTTTGAGTCTATCAGGAAGATCATCTTCAGAATCAGTTGTTTCATCTAGATCTTCATCTAAATCTACAACTCTTTCTCCATCTTCATCCTGAATAATGACCTTTGTCTGAGATGGGCTCACGATGTGTTCATCAATATCAACATCTGGATCTACACCTTCGTCTGGCCCAACATCAGAGATAGAAGTCCAATCTTCAGGAGGTACAAACTCTCCCTCTTCTAGATCGTAATCTACTTCTTCTTCGACTTCAGTGTCGGAATCACTTTCATCATTCATATCTACAAGTGATATATATGTCATGAATCAAATGAATAATATAAATTCTTTTATTAAGAGTTTCTTTATCATTTCTTTCACGAAATCACTATCGATTACTAATCTTATATAATTTTAACTTGTCAAGATGAATCTCAAGTCAAAATCTTATATAATTAGTCTTATATAATTAGTCTTATATCATTTTAACCTGTAACATAACATCTCAGGTCTAAATCGTATATAACTAATCTTATATTATATGAACATGAAACAAATAATAATTTTTAATGTAAGTCTTTCATAGATTATAAGAGTTATTACAATCAATCTAAGGATACATAAAAAAATTATTCCGTGGTGAATTTCTCACCAACATTACTAGCACCAGCAGCAGTACCAGCACCATCACCACCAACACCACTTGTCCCAGCAGGTTCAGACTCCCCCTGAATTGTAGAAGGGTCACCGGTCGCTGAAGGATCAGTCGGCTCTCTATCTTTCTGTGCATTGGGATCATCGTCTGTATCATCTCGTCTCTTCCTTCTCAGTTCATCTTCTCTGCATGCCTCATTAAATAGCAAGATCTCCCCTAAGGCGACTTGCCCTTCAATAAATTTGTGACAAGGCCTTGAAGTCGATCAAGCTGTTTCTGCTGATCTTCAGACTCTCTGATTGAAAGCATATGAGACTTCAGGAGATGAGTATAGGCTTCGCCTTGTGTTGCAAACTCCTTTGCAAGAGTAGCATTCTGAGTCTCTAATATCCGAACTCGAAGTTCCAAACTAGAAATCCGCTCAGAAGCTCTCACAGAAGTAGTAGCCTGGGGTGTAGGTGTGGTCGCAGAATGAACACGATGTTGTTCAATCTGGGTTGCAACGTCTGTCATAAGTAAGCGAGCTGTGATTCTACTAGCCTTTGTAGTTTGAATCATGACAGTATTGTCAGCAACAGGCTCCTTCTCTGAGGTTTCAGATACCGGAGCACTCGGACGTTGCACCGTAGGTCTAGTCTGCGTTTGTGTATCTTGAGCGACTGGACTAGCCAAATCGCCAATCGTCAGCTGAGAAGTAGCAGAATGAATGCGCTTTCGGTTTCGTGGCTGAAGAGGTTGATCCTCTTCATCGTCGGTGTCCTCGTCAATCAAGCAAAAATCAGGATCCAGATCATCAATTTTGCGTTTGCCCTTTAAGGCAGGATCCATGATCAGCTTGAAGAGGTTGAACAATGATGATATATATAAATAATACCTGATAGTGATCTATCTCACGTAGGAGAGGATCAGTAGCATCATCGTTTTCTATCAAAACCTCATCTAAAACCTGAGCCGCAATGTCAGGTTGTCCAGCTTGATGTATAACATCTTCTATAAGCTCTTGCGGCCCAAGGTTTTGAGCCACAACTGCTGGCTGAGGTTGTACTTCTGGGTGGGCTCCATCATCCAACCAACCATTATTTGGTGGAGCTACATATGCGGCATCTAGAAGATGACCGAACAGGTCACATGCTTCAGGTTTGACCTGATCCGGACGTCTGGAAGAATGAAGAAAGCACGCATTGTAGGTCCTTAATCCAATGGTGTCTACATGCAGATCTGGCTGAAATCCTTGACGATCAGGGATACAGTGCTGAATGATAAGCATGCAGAACCTCGGATATACCATGAACTTTGATCGAACAGTGCCGGTTATCTGCCTAATGAAGGAGTTGAAGATGTACGATGAGAAGCTGGATGGTTTGTTATACACCAGGGACAGCAAGCCTGACAGAAGCTCGGGGCTCAACTCATCGTATCCACCCTTCTTGTTAACAAAGATGGTAACAATAATGTGGAAGAGAAATCTCCACTGGCCGAGTACAACGCCTTCACAAACTGGCGGCCTCTCTTGGGTCAAGAATAACCCATTCGTCCTAGTGCACCCTCAATGAAGTCAGAGGTGTACACCGAAGGTCCAGCTTCCTGATCAACTGTACCCAGATTTAAAATCTGTCTCAGATCATCAGCAGAGAAAACCACTGGATGGTTATTAACCCTCGTGCGAATAACAGGAGGGTTTGCTGCACTGTCAAATACGATACTATCCCAAAATTGTTCCAGAAGATCTCGGGACAGTGGCGGAGACTCCGTAATAGCATATCGAATTCTCGAACGTGCTAAATACGTCAAAATCTCTGTGAAACGTGCAGCTCCACGCTCATTGACATCCAAGTTTACCACGATGTTGTGAGCAGGAGTGAAAGATCTAGCAGCCATATCTGTAGTCATAAGATATACACAAATGGCAGTTAGCTCAAATAATAGGACACTTATCGAACATTAATTAATTTTAAACGTTTATGTATTGTGAACCAAAGAGATCACCAAACATCGACGTTTACTATTAATTAATAACTTAATTTACTGAACTTAATTGAACGATTAAGTATTCAACACTTAATTTTTCAATTATCTTCTCTAAATTATATACATCGTTCGCACGTCCTAGTAGATAATCCGAAATATTATACCGCCGATAGTAAATCGGAACACGCCGCACGACTACATATGAGTCGGAAGTCTTTCGATATAGTAGAACAGAATTTGTAACTTATATGCATTTCACTTATAACATTAAGTTCTTAAGTCGAAGCATATAAGCGATAGTTAAAAGTCTTCACTTGTACTTCATTTGTAAACATAAAGTTCTCAAATCGAATACAAGTCTAGAAAATTAAATGAGTAAATTTATACGTATTTAATCTAGAAACATAAGTTTGTAAATCGAAACGTATAACAACAAATTAATAAGTTTCAATGTATAATTTATTCGTAAATCTATAATTCACGAATCGAGTACACATCGAAAATATTTAATTTGGTCAAACAAAGTCAACCCTGTTGGGTTCGCTTCGCAGGTCAACGCGAGTCAACCATTTGGTTTGCTTCGCAGTCAACGCTAGTCAACCATTTGGTTCGCTTCGCAGTCAACGCGAGTCAACCATTTGGTTCGCTTCGCAGTCAACGCGAGTCAACCATTTGGTTCGCTTCGCAGTCAACGCGAGTCAACCATTTGGTTCGCTTCGCAGTCAACGAGAGTCAACCATTTGGTTTCGCTTCGGTCAAGCAAAGTCAACCCGATGGGTTCGCTTCGCAGTCAACCGAAGTCAAGCATTTGGTTTCGCTTCGGTCAAGCAAAGTCAACCCGATGGGTTCGCTTCGCAGTCAACCGAAGTCAAGCATTTGAGTTCGCTGCGAACTGAGATTGAGCTCGGTTCGCAGGAGCGTCTGGTTCACCAAGAAATTCGAAGTCGATGATCGAACACTTTTAAACGCGATTTAATGTTATAAACATGTTTAAGATAGTCTGATTAACAAGTTTTATGAATTTTAGGTTTTAATCTTCACTCATTTAGAAGAAATCTGTGAGATTCGAAACCAAAACCTCCAAAACATATATTTGTCGATTAAGGTTGAATTAAACGGTGAAATCAAGTGATACTTACTTCAAATGATGTGAAATTGAAAGGTGTAAATGTTCTACGGAGTGAAAATCCCGGCCTTGTTCTTAAATTTCGAAAATCACGAAGAGAAGTGATCGGATTTTCGGTTCGCAACAATTCGTCTCGCAGAGGAAGGATTTCAGTTCGCAGGGTAGTTTGGAAAGTCAGATTTGGATTCGCAGGACCTGTTCCTTTTATACTACAAACTCAATTCGCAAGTTTGACTAGTCAACTTCGCAATTGTAACTTTTCATGCGATTTTGATCTTTCCAATGCGTTTTTGTCACATTTATTCAACACGGAATGATGAAATACGGTTTAACATAGTTTCCAAAGGATAAACACACACAAAACTAAAGAACACGTAACAAATAAAATTATCAAACTAACGAGTGGTATCGAGTGCCATTTTATTATTTTGTGTTAAGAATTTATCTGCTTAGGGATCATATTAGGAAAAATAAGCTGAATATTATTATTTATTAATCAAGTCTAAGAAGATCGTTAGTATGAAATTCAAATAAGTTACAGAAAAATTACACTTTAACCATTTATGAACTTATATTTATAAGATTATAACTTGGTTACCTTTATCCACATGATATAACACGTTCTTTGAACATACTTTTATATGAAAGATTCACCAAAGTGAATGTTCATTTGTCATTGATAGTTCAAAATGATTACTGATATTATGATCCTCATAAACAAATTACACACTGATTTTCAAGCAAACCTTTATTGTTAGTATGGATATTAACTAGTGTGTTCTAATATATGAAATACTGAGAAATCAAGTATAATACATACCACTGTATCTTTTACATTCAAGGTAGAGGTTACTAAATGATGCACTTTTCGTAACATATAACATATCCTTGAGTTATTTTAAGGCTCGACAAACATCAAACAGATTTTGAAGATACTAATGGTTCTAGATCTGTACATAGTACAACAGAAGATCCCTTAGTATGAGCAAAATAAGTTTGAGACCATTGGCGAAACTAAAGGTTACAGGTCTGTACATAGTACAACAGAGTTACCAGTAGTTTTGCTAATAGCCATTTTTCTAACTATTTTTCTGTTCATATATTTATATATTGTTGATAACATTGTATGGTTATATTATCATTCACAAATTAAGACCTATGTCATACATCATATAATAGTTCACACTAGATAACATACATGAGAATTAATGCTTATTAAATGCTCAGAAATCATAGCATAATTTGCCTACCAGTACATCATATAATGAAGCTGTCTAGACATAATTTTATTCTAAGCAAAGTAAGCTTGTGGATAAAGGTGTATAATAAAATAAATATAAGTAAATTCCTAGTTGAAAAGATGTAATGTTTATGTGACTTATAGGAATCTACTAACACGTCTAACTTAAGACTTATAATTATTATTGTTAAGCTTATTCTCCTAATGTACTATCATTTCCCAGCAGATAAGAACTTAAAAATAAAAACATAAAAATAAAACTTACTAACTATTACTTATTCCTTTGGAAGACACATTATTCTGGATTTCTCATTCCGTTAAGTTGAACTAATGTCTCAAAATGCGCCCTGTCGAAAGCTTTAGTATATAGGTCTGCCAAGTTGTCAGAAGAGGCAACTTTGACTAACCTAATCAGCTTCTTCTCGGCACAATCCCGAATGAAATGGTGACGAATATCAATGTGTTTCGTCTTGCTATGCTTTACCGGATTATTGGTTATTGAGATCGTTGATTCATTATCGATCATCATCGGAGTGTCGGTAAAGTTTAGTCCGTAGTCTCGCAGTTGCTGTTGTATCCACAATACTTGGGAACAACAGCTGCCAGCTGCAACATACTCAGCTTCACATGTAGAAATGGCTACTGAGCTTTGCTTCTTGCACTGCGAAGACACAAGTCTACCTCCTAGGAATTGACATCCTCCGGTCGTAGACTTTCTATTTTGGTTGCATCCACCATAATCCGAATCAGTATACGCAACAAAATCTAAGTCTCCTTCAATCGGATACCAAAGTCTCAGCTTCGGCTTCCCTTTGAGGTAACGAAAGATTCTTTTTACAGCTTGCATATGTGACTCTTTCGGATTAGCCTGATATCTTGCACAAATACAAACAGCGAACATAATGTCAAGTCTAGATGCAGTCAGATACATTAGTGATCCAATCATAGCCCTATATAAAGTAGGATCTACATTCTGATCACTCGATGTATCAGGACCGAGTCCGTGATTTTCTGGAATAGGAGTTTTGTAAATACGAGATTCATCCATCTTGAAGGGTTCTAACAGCTCATGTGTATATTTAGATTGATGAATAAAGAAACCATCTTTCTTTTGGTCAACTTGTAACCCTAAGAAGAAGTTCAACTCTCCCATAGCAGACATCTCGAACTTGCCTTTCATAACTTGCTCAAATTCTTGACACATCTTTTCGTCAGATTACCCAAAGATGATGTCATCAACATATACTTGAACAAGTAGAAATTCCTTTTTCTTCCACTTCACAAAGAGTGTACTATCAATTCTTCCTCTTGTAAAACCATTCTCAAGAAGATAAGTTGATAGTGTCTCATACCACGCTCTTGGAGCTTGATGTAATCCATACAGAGCCTTATCAAGACTATATACTCTATTTGGATACTTTGGATCAGAAAATCCTGGTGGTTGAGAAACATACACCGTTTCCTTGACCTTGCCATACAAGAAGGCGTTCTTAACATCCAGCTGATAAACTTCCATTTTCTTTGAAGCTGCAAATGCTAAGAACAACCTAATTGCCTCAAGCCTGGCCACAGGTGCAAAAACCTCATTGTAATCTATCCCCTCTTGTTTATTGAAACCTTGAACTACTAGACGAGCTTTATTGCGAATTACGATTCCTCGATCGTCTTTCTTACACTTAAAGACCCATCTAGTGCCAATTGGGTATTCACCACTTGGTAAATCAACCAACTCCCAAACTTGCAGTTTTGAGAACTGTGAAAGTTCTTCCTGCATTGCTTCTACCCATGAGTTGTCCTTCAACGCCATTTGGACATTCTTAGGCTCAACTTGTGAGATAAAGCATGAATATAGACATAGATTTGGAACCCCTATCTCTTTCATTTCAGCATATAGGCTAGTGTACTCAGATATACTAGCCCTCGTTTGAACAGATGCGTTTGGATCCCCAATGATATTGTCAAATGGGTGATTTTTGTTAACTCTTGTGGTTGTCACCGGTTCAAGTTCTATTTCCTCTTGTAAATTAGTGCCAATTTCTTCTAATGATTGCACATATGTATCAGTACTGTGCACTTCATCAGAAGATGGTTGTGTGGCACTCGTTGATGCACGATTAGGATCTACAAAAGTTGTATCTCTAGGAACACTCGATGTTGGTGCAGGGCCAATATCCCCATCACCCGACAATAAATGTTCAGAGACCGCTGAGTCAACTTTGTAGTCACTGATTGGGACATTAAATGACTTAAAGAGATCTGAATAGTCGAATTGCCAATCTAATCCCTTATGTACGTCATGTGTGTAACTCGTAACTCCAATGTTATAAACTATTTCCACACGTCCCGTAGCTTTATTGAAGACACGTTTGTTTGGTGAATTAGGCACATAACCTAGGAAATATCCTTCGTCAGCCTTCTCACCAAATTTTTGTTGATTGCTAGTCTTCAGCAAAGTACATGAAACTCCAAAGGGTTCAAACCCTTTTAAGTTAGGTTTCTTATTGTTCAAAACCTTATAACAAGTCTTGTTCTGCTTTTTAACCGTAAGAACTCTGTTTAGAACATGACATGCTGTATTCACCGCTTCTGCCCAGAAAATGACAGGAAGCCTTGAATCTGCAAGCATTATTCTAGCTCCTTCAATCAACGTTCTATTTTTCCTTTCAGCAACACCGTTCTGTTGTGGTTCATATGGTGCACTGAATTGATGTTGTATCCCTTTGCTTAAGCAATAGACATTGAACGTTGAATTCTTGAACTCTGTTCCATTGTCACTACGAATTCTCTTAATTCATGTTCTATAGACATTCTCTATTAGATCTACGAACTCCATAAGAATACCAGGAGTTTCATCCTTAGATCCCAAAAAGAATACCCAAGAGAATCTAGAGAAATCATTTGTGACAACTAAATAGTACCATTTGCCACCTATGCTTCTTTTGCTTATTGGGCCAAAAAGATCCATATGCAGCAACTCAAATGGCGAGGAGATTGAGTTTTCAGTCTTAGACCTGTGTGGTTTTTTATGTTGCTTTCCTTTCATGCAAGGAACACACTTGTCTTCAGACTCGAAACGTTTTTCTGGTACACCTAGAACTAACCCATTCTTGGTTATATAGTTCATTTTTCGAAAGTTCAGGTGTGCCATTCTCTTATGCCATAAGAGTGCGTCTGCTTCAGAAGCCTTGGATAAAAGACATGTCGACTCCATCGAAGTAATAGGAGCACCCATGTTGATTGCATAGATGTCCTTCTTCCTTGGAGCCCTCATTAATATCCATTCTACAGGGATGGTGAAACCCGGCTTCAAGACTAAGGCCTCTGTCTCATTGAAATGTACAGAGTGACCTTTATCACAGACTTGGGAAACACTCACTAGGTTGTGACTTAGTTCTTCAACATAATTCACATCCTCTAGAGTCAAAGTTCCATTTGAAACTTTTCCTTTCCCTGTTATAACTCCTCTTTTATCACCAGCGAAATGAACACGCTGTTTCATTCCGCCTTTGAAGTCCTTCAGTAGACTTCTTTCACCTGTCATATGCCGAGAGCATCCACTGTCTACATACCACCAACTGTCCTTGTTCACAGTCTGCTTCTGCACATAACAAGTTGTACACAATTAGTTCTCAAGAGGGACCCAAGCCATTACGGTCTTGGTCTGTCCCTTATCATCAACAATTTGTACTTCTTTATAGTGACCATAACTATTATCATTAATAGTCTTGGTAACTGGCAAAGAAGTTGTAGGTTTATGATGATTTGAATTTTTATGCCTCTGAGGAGAGTGAGTAGAAAACCTCTTAGGCACATAATCGCCTCGGTGTGTACGAGAAGTAGAACCATTCTCAAAATGACTATGGTTTCTACTAGGAGTCCTAAACCTCGACGGCGTCTTATCTCTAGGTTTAGAGTCATTTAGAGTATAAGGCCGTTTAGGTTTAGGTGGAGAGACACCATGAGTAACATCTCTTTTCAAAGTGTTCACAGGTTTACTACCTAATCCCGGTTTGGTACCTAACCTGTCTACATTTGAACTGAAGACTTTTGGTGTCTCATTGTTATTCACGGGCCTAACCGATGTTTCCAACTTCTTGTTAGGACAACAAGAAGCCACATGCCCCTTTTGGTGACATTTGAAACATGATTTATGCTTTCGTGACTTAACCCCTTTTGCCTTTTCGTGTTCAGTCTGAGTTTCAGACACTAAAGGTATATCTTGTTCCTTAATAACCTTATCATTTATGTCAGTATCAACCATCATTCCACTCGAGACAAATTGTACTTTAGAGAATGGTGTGTTCTTACTAACATCAGATGATAGATCTTTATGAACAACCTTCCGTGTCTCTACCTTTCCAGACTTTTTAGTTACTATCTCCTCAGGTTTAGTATCTAAGTCCATCATTTCGAAGTTAACAGAAGTAGTATAATTAGAGTTAAAAGGAGGATGCACATCAGTGTATCCTAATCCAGTTTTATCTTTTACACTACGTTGAGCATCAATTATAGAATCCATAGTTAAAGAAGAGGTTCTATAACTTTCAAGTTTACGATTTAGCTCAACTAACTTCAATTTTGACTCAGCTAGCTCCTTGTCTTTATTTGCAATATTTTGATTTAAGTCTCTTAAATTTAAATAAAGGCCATCTATCTTAACACATTGTTCATTAATTGTGTCCCTAAGATTGGTCTTATCAGCAGCATCAGACTTAATCTTTTCTTTAAGAGCTAGTTTGTCCTCACTAAACCTTTGTGCATCACATTTAGCTATTTCTAATTCAGATTTTAAAGTATTATATGAATCAGCGAAAACACTAACTTGTGATTGCAGATTAGTAACTAGATCACAGACATCAACAAGAGTAAGCAAATCCAGACATACCCTTTTCTTGTCTGTGTGAATATCAGCCATATGTGCTACAAAGTCATCAGGACTCATGTCCTCAGTTGACTCCATGATCAGGACATCCTCATCACTTGCTCTAGGTGTGACTTCTGGCACCTTTGCTTGATAATCCACATCAGTCGGCATATAGGATTTAGATTCAGCAGCTTTCTTTTGATCATCTATTTCAGCCATAAGAGCATGCTCAGGCTGAGTAGACCAATCATAAGTTCCATCAAGCTGTTGAACCACCAAGGCTTTAGAAGCTAAAGAACTTCCCGAGCCTTGTCTTCCATTGTTGACATCAACCTTTGGTCGTTGACATTCCCTAGCAAAGTGTCCGTAACCTTGACAGTTATAACACTTAACTTTGGACTTGTCAAACCCTGGTCGATTTCCTACCACCTTTCTACCAGTACGCTTCAAGAAATTTTTAACTCTCCTTGACACCATAGCTAGTTGCCACTGGAGATCCATTTCTTCAAGGTCATCAGGGTCTATCTGATCATAATCTTCATCAAAAACAGCAGGATCATTGATTTTCCCCTGAATGTAGTTCTCATAGGAAGCAACAAAAGAGGCAAGAACAGACAATTGCTGTTCAGCAGATTTCACACTCATCGGCATCTTCTGATGCCCTTGAGGTGACTTCTCAGTAGATTTCTCTTTTGCTTCACTTCCAGAAGAAGCAATAAAGCACAAATCCTCGGTTATTAATTCACCCTTTTCTCCAGTATCACCAGCTAGTAAAGCAGTGGTCGAACTGGATGAGGCATTAGAGAGAGTGGATTTGCCATGATAAAGCACAGGATTCTGTAACTGATCAGAATCTGTTTCTCTCATTTTGTAGGTGAAATCATAACCTCTGAGCTTGTCAATAGCCTGCTCAAGAGTCATTGTAGCATACCACTCTTCATTGTCCTTGAGCATAATTCCATGCATTTCCCACTTAGACGGTAAACCCTCAATAAACTTGTCGGTTTTCTCCGTATCAGTAAAGAAGATCTCATGGTCATCTAGCTCACTCAGTAGATGGTAGTATCTCGTGGTGTAGGCATCAAGATCTTCTCCCTTAAAAGATTTAAACACAGTAAACTACTTCTTAAGGAGATTCTTCTTGCCCGCCCGTACTTGTGGACTACCCTCACATCTTTTCTCCAGAGCAATCCATAGTGCTCTAGCAGTGTGAAAAGATTTCAATTGATGATTGATCTCCTTCGGTAAACTCATTTTGATTGAAAAATTGGCTTTGTTTTCAATCTCAAAGTCTTTCTTCTGGTTATCATTCATCCGATTGTAGGGTACAATTACTGTTGCATTTTCAACAACAGTTGTAGGTGCAGCATATCCATTCTTGATACACATCCAGATTGACAAATCATGGAATCTACAGTATGATTCAAACCTGTCTTTCCATCCATAGTAATCCTCAAGTCTAAGCAATTTAGGTGGAACATTAGATTTTCCAATCTCGTGATCCATCTCGATCATTTTACTTAAGTCAAACATCTTTGTCAATCTCAGAAGTTAAAAAGTCACAAAAATCAGAAGGTTCAGTTCGCAGGAACTCACTTCGCAAAACTCAGTTCGCAGAAACTCAACTCAGTTCGCAAATCTCAGTTCGCAACTCTCAGTTCGGTTCGCAAACTCGGTTCGGTTCGCAAGTGGTCTCGGTTCGTAAAACTCAACTCAGTTCGCAAATCTCAGTTCACGACTCTCAGTTCGGTTCGCAAACTCGATTCGGTTCGCAAGAACTCAGTTCGGTTCGCAGCTTTCACTTCGCAGGAACGGCTGAAACCCTAAACTCAGTTCGCGAAACGGCTGAAAAACCCTAAACTCAGTTATTTTTACGATTAAAACTTGAAGTTTTCGATCGTAAACAAAACTAAACACATCCAGAGAGTGATTTTGGTCGTAAATAAGTACGTAATGCACTAAAAACAACCCGAAATTACACGTTATTATCCTAAATAACCTCGAACCTACGCGTATCTAGCCGTAGGCTCTGATACCAATTGTAAGTCCGGTTGTGGCGGATCGATAACGAGGTTATCTAAGGTATTAAGGTGCGGAATCCCTCAATACTAGTTATAGGATCTATAACGAATTCTTTCGCAATATATTAGCGAATCCATTGTCTAATTGCTTTGTATCGATTATAACAAGTATTAACGATCAATACCTAGCCTTTAGAACGTGATAAGTCTCTCTGGAATCGCAGGGTCTCCGGGTAAACGAAATGGCCGAAATCCTTGAATATGAAAACCTAGTTTTTCATATATACTCGTCTCGGTTCGCAGGCTCGTGGGCTCTGCGAACTGACTCAGTTCGCAGCCCATGTTGGCCCAGCGAACTGACTCGGTTCGCAGGCCAATTTTGTCCTGCGAACTGACTCGGTTCGCGGTCAACCTTGGTCAACATTTTTCAGCCTTTTGATATTTAACTCTAAAATGTTTACCAAGCAATATATTTCATTTACAATTCAAAACCAATGTACAAACTTGATTACAATTACTAAACGTACTATTACAAGCTATAACAAGCTAGATCTGTTGTCACAAAACATGTCTCAACACAGCCCAACCTCCTTGGCCCAAGCCCACTCTATTTATTCCTCTTTTCCTTTATTTTTCTCATTTCAACTCACACATTTACACACACAAACTCCCAATTCCTCTCCTCCTCTCTCCCAAAAATCTACCCAAGAACATTTCCACCATCAACCACCACCTGCCACCATCAACCACCATCATCATTCATCACTTTTCAAGAAGAAATCAAGTCAAAGTGCAAGATCGAGCCCTTCCCATCGCCTTTCTCCTTTTGCTCGGTTGTTCAAACATTGTAAGAACTTCAAAACTCTTCCAAAGCACTTGAAACACTTCTATAAACATGTTAAAATGTCCACTTAACAAAGAAATGTCCAAAATATAACATAAAAACGTTTTTCATGGCTTAAAATGTTCAAGAACATCACATGCATTTCTGGACAGAAAAATAGTCCAACTTCAAGGAGACGTTTCTCCCCCAAAACTTGACCAAAATGGACGATTCAAAAGAGAAAACTTAAGTTCAAGAAGTTAGCTTTCATTTCCAAGTGGTTTCATAATTTTTGGATTCGTTTGATACCCGAAATGATTTTTACAAAAACATGTATAAGGGTTGTCCAAAAACTCAGAAAATTCACCTTTCTTGTTTTAATCATAACTCGAGATATACACCTCCAAATGACCTGAAACACCGCCAAATGTTCACAAATTTTGTTAGGTACAAATTTCGTTTAGATAACTTTTTAGACAAATGTGTAGATTTTGCCCAGAAATCCGATCTTGTTGCATGTGTCCGGATTGGTCACTTTCTGACCTCATGGAACAAACAGAATCTTTAAAAATACTTAGAAATACCCAAAAATTCTAGAAAAATTATTTTAAGGAGCTAACATACTAAGGAACAACATAGATTTTTCTTCAATTTTTATTTGAACATTTGGAACACGAAATAAAATTTACAAAACTGACCTGTTACAGGCCTCTGTGTCGAAGAAGCCCAGTAGTCTGCGACACAAGCCTTTGTGTCGCCATAACACCCGAATCGTCACATTAGCGACACAAGCCTTTGTGTCGCCATAACACCCGAATCGTCACATTAGCGACACAAGCCTTTGTGTCGCCATAACACCCGAATCGTCACATTAGCGACACAAGCCTTTGTGTCGCCATAACACCCGAATCGTCACATTAGCGACACAAGCCTTTGGGTCGCCATAACACCCGAATCGTCACATTAGCGACACAAGCCTTTGTGTCGCCATAACACCCGAATCGTCACATTAGCGACACAAGCCTTTGTGTCGCCATAACACCCGAATCGTCACATTAGCGACACAAGCCTTTGTGTCGCCATAACACCCGAATCCTCACATTAGCGACACAAGCCTTTGTGTCGCCATAACACCCGAATCGTCACATTAGCGACACAAGCATTTGTGTCGCCATAACACCCGAATCGTCACATTAGCGACACAAGCCTTAGTGTCGCATAATACCTTAGTGTCGCATATAGCGACACTACCCCAGTGTCGCTAAAAACACAGAATCTATACGTTTTTGTTAAAGCAATATAAGCATAAACAAAAAATTTCCAAGCTCGACCCCAGCCAGGGGCTCTGCCCCTTGGACCCCGCCAGGGGTTGCCACCCCTTGGACCTCGCTACCAGGGGCGCTGCCCCCGGACTCCCGTCATTAATGGGCTTCGCCCCTTGCCACACTGATCAATTACCCATATCTGGAAAGTAAAAATATGTGTAACATAATTAATCAAACCTGTGTTTTCACAAAATATCACCAACGGCCCGTACATGTTTTCTAAGCACAAATGATAACTGAACCATTGGACATTTCTAATTGTGTGAACTAACTTAGGTGGACATTAACCCTCCACCTACACGACTTATTTAGGTGGACATTAACCCTCCACCTACACGATTAACTTAGGTGGACATTAACCCTCCACCTACATGATTGGCCTAAGTGGACATTAACCCCCACTTATACAATCACTATAGATGGTCTTTTGAGACATCTACTTACACAACCTTATACGTTTAGGACGTTAGAAGGTTGCATTTGGAAAACACGATTTGCTTACTATTTGCTACTTGCTTGCTAATATCAGGTGAGTTTCATAGCCCCTTTTTACTGTTTTCTAACTAGGGTGAGAATACATACAACTGCTTTTATACCGCTATTTTCATGTGAACACAAGTACTAAACTCGATATATTGGTTGCATGAGTTATTTTACTAATCCTGAAAGTCCCCCACATCATAATTTGTTAGTATCGTTATAGCGTGAATGTTAATGAATAGTACTATTTGGGATTGACTCCCCCCGTCCGGGTTAGTCGCGCTAACTGGTCAAACGGACGCATTATCATTTGTTCCTACGAGTGTTGGATTAGGCACTTGCTGGGAGGCACCCCGATCGTGGCACTTGATTGTGACCCGACACCACAGTTAAGCTCGAACTATGAGCTCATGGCAACAATATACACTCTTTTTACATTTTTGTAATACATTACGTATCATTGTTGAATGATACAAACAGGAAATCTTGTGTTCCATACGATGTTATATCAACTGTTTACAAACCTATGAGCTCACCAACTTTATGTTGACCTTTTAGTATGTATTTCTCAGGAGACTAACAACCGAGATTAGCTTGCATTATGATATGTTGTAACCTTGTACTAGATGCGTACTCTACTTTTGGCAAAACATATGTAAACATTGTAACTACGAAATGTACTGATTTTTGAAACGTCTCATATAGAGGTCGTTTGTTGTAATTCTTGTGTTGTGATATTTGATTTGGTCGGCGCCCCCAACGCAACACCCTACCTTCCGCTGCCACGTGTCTTGGGGGTGCGACAGCTAGTCTCTTTTGCGACACTAGACTAGATTAATTTTACACGATTTCACCAAGTTACAACCTGCGACACTAACACTAGTGTCTGTAGTGCGGCACTTACCTGCGGCACTTGACTGATACTTGTGATTTTTCAAAAATTAATTTGTTTCAACAGTAACTCAGTGTCGCATTTGTGCTCTGCGACACTTCTTCAGTGTCGCCACTGTTTTAAACTAAAATGTCTAATCAAAGTTTTCAAAATCTAAATGACTTGCTTAAACATAATAATGAAATTGGTAGTGGTAATAAACCTCCTATGTTTCTTCCCAATAAGGATTATTTAAATTGGAGATTTAGATTTGAGCAATACATTGCCTTCCATGATCCCGAAATGTGGATTCCCATTACTGAAAGATATGAAAGACCTGTTGCTGAGGGAAATTATAGAGGAGTTCCACCACCTAAGTCGGTTAAAAGCATGACTCCTGAAGAAAGGAAAGCATTTGATTTAGAGAGAAAGACACATGCTGCTATATGTATGTGTTTAACAAAAGAAGTCCTTAAAATCTTCAAGCATCATGATATAGCTTTTGACTTATGGGCTGCAATAGAGAAACGATGTGGAGGAAACGAAAAGTACAAACAAAGCAAATTGGAACTTGTCAAGAAACAGTTTGATCTATTTGACATTCTTCCAAATGAATCAACCAATGAACTTTTCACTAGATACTCACAGCTCGTGAGTGATCTAACTGACGGTGGTCTTAATGTTAATGAGTTAGACGTCAACAAGAAATTGCTAGATGCTTTGCCTCTAAATTGGGACACTAGAGTGACAATCATGAAAGATGATCCTGAACTAGAAACGATGGCTCTCGATGATTAATATGAAGATTGCAATAATATGCTCTAGATATGCAGAAGAAGGAGACCAAAATGGGTGGATTCGTTCAGAATCCAAGTTTGTATGGAGCCAAGACATTGTCTGGTGAATCATATGGTGGAATGGCATTTCTTGCTGGTGGTTCTTCAACATCAATGTTCAGGCCTACTACATCGGGATTTGGAAGCTCTGGTTTTTCTTCGTATAATTCTCAAGAACCTCAAGGAACTCAGGCTACTGCTTCTCCGTTAATTGAGGAACATGCTGCCATTTTTACAGCATTCCTTAGCTCATATGAAAGTTTCTTGTCACAAAAGACCAGTACGCTTGAGTTAACGCAGGAAGACTATGAACAAATTGATGAGGATGATCTAGAACAGATTGATCTACGATGGAACATGGCTATGCTGACGAGTAGAGCAAAGAAGTTCTTGCAAAGAACTGGTCGCAAGAACTTGGAGGGAGATGGAAAATCAGGCTTCGGGTTTGATAAAAGTAAAGTAAAGTGCTATAACTGTCAGAATTATGGGCACTTTGCTAAGGAATGCGAAAAGGCTAAGCAGCCATCTTCTGGTTTGACCAAACCTTCTTTCCCAAAGTCTCCTTATCCAAAGTTGCAGGAGAAAGAAAAGAGCATCAATACTTCAACAACACTGGTAGCAACTGATCCAGAAGCTTACGACTGGACAGAGCAGGCAGATCATCAACAACTTGCTCTAATGGCCCACATTACAAATGCTCATGAGGTTGATGCTGAACCATTCTCTTGTATCTCATGTATTAAATTAACTGGTTAAAAATGCTGACAATGATGCACAAGTAAGTATTGAAGAAGTAGTTGAAATAGAGGATGTAACTGAAAAGGATACAAAACCGGTTGAAAAAGTTAGTGTCAAACCTGAAAATCATATAATCACCGGTGAATTTGTTGAGTTTTTCAACAAAAAGGGTAAAACTAAGGTTGAATCTGAATCTAAAGTTTTAAAAGACGAATCTAAGAAAGTTAAAAATAATAAATTGTCTTCACATACTAAATCTTCAGTTGAATCACTGTCAACAGTGAGAATTCTGAAGAGAGAAAATTCAGTTGATAAATCCAAATCAGATAAACCTTCAACATCAACTGACTCAAGCTTAAAGGCATCCAATTCAGCCTGCATGCATAAGTGTGCTTGCTAGATGAATGCCTCATCCTCTACGCCCCTGATGTTGAGAGATACTCCTGTTTGTAAACCATTTGTAGAGAGACGTTCCTGTTTCTACTGCCGGAGACAGGGACATATTATTCGTGATTGTCCATTGCTTTCACGACAAAGATTTGGGAGAAATATACCTAGAACTCCCTTTTATAGAAATTCATTTTCAAATCCTGTCTCTAGGCGTAACTCATTATCTCTGAAGCCTGTTGTGAAGCAAAGTAATGTTGTGCCAAATACATCTTCCAAACCAAAGCCAAACATTACTGTCAAGCCATCTTCTAAACCTTCTAAGGTTTGGAAAGTCAAAGAATCTACGTTTGATTCTTCTGTCACCAACAATAACACATCAGAAATTAATCCTGATTTGTTTAAAAATAAAATTCTTACTGATGTGCTTATTGTTGATGACTACAAACGACCTAAGTCTGCAAAGGCTTGGGTCTCTGTTACTAATTAATAATCTGCAAAGGATTTGCTCTTGGTACAGGTTTATGTGGACGACATTATTTTTGGGTCAAATAATGAGAAGCTATGCAAGGAATTTGAAGAAATAATGAAGTCCAAGTTTGAGATGAGTGCCATGGGAGAAATGTCATTCTTCTTAGATCTGCAAGTTGAGCAATCAGTACATGGTATTTTCATTCATCGGTCAAAGTATGTCCATGATATTTTGACTTTCAGTTGCTTGATTGCAAAACCTTTGGCACTCATATTGACATAAATCACAAGCTTGGACCCTCTGAAGAAGAAGAAGATGCTAATCAGCGAGACTATCGATCAATGATTGGCTCGCTTATGTATCTCACAACTTCTAGACCGGATATTATGTTTGCCGTATCAATCTGTTCAAGATTTCAAGCAAAGCCTAAGCTTTCTCATGAGAAGGCTGTTAAGCGAATTTTCAGTTATCTAAAATGGAGACCTAATATTGGTCTTTGGTATTCAAATGAAGATAATTTTGCTTTGACAGCCTACTCTGATTCGGATTACGGTGGTTGCAATGTGCAAGAAGAAAACAATAGTTTCTACTTCAACAGCTGAAGCTGAATACATTGCAGCTGCTAGTTGCTGTTCTTAGGTTCTCTAGATTCAACATCAAATGCGTGACTACGGGTTACTCTTAACTCTTACTCCTATTAATATTGATAATACTGCTGCTATCTCAATCACACGCAATCCCGTAAAACTTCTAAAACAAAACATATTGAAATACGTTTTCACTTTATACGGGATTGCTATGAGAAGCATTTAATTGACTTGGTCCAAATCGATACCTCAAAACAAAACGCTGATATTTTCACAAAAGCTTTTTCACAGTTACGATTTGAGGAACTTGTCTCTATGATCGGGATGCAAACTCCCGATCAGCATTGATTCATGACTTGGATACTTTCGTTTGTATATTATTTTTTGTATTTGCTATTAAAAAAAACGGACGTTGGGTTGTGTCTGTAAACAATCTGGGAAATGATAGTACATCAAGGGACATGCATCATGTAACAACCACCAAAAATACCAGGTTAATACTTAACTTAATCTCCACCTAAATCTGGACCTGACCTTCTTAAGAATCATGGTTAATACTGCTAGACAAAAGTTAGTACTGCTAGCCATAGTTAGTACTGCTCGGCAAAAGTTACCACTGTTGGTCATAATTAATACTGCTAGCACATACTTCAGTTTCCACTGCTAGCACATACTTCAGTTTCCACTGCTAGCACATACTTCAGTTTCCACTGCTAGCACATACTTCAGTTTCCACTGCTAGCACATACTTCAGTTTCCACTGCTAGCACATACTTCAGTTTTCACTGCTAGCACATACTTCAGTTTCCACTGCTAGCACATACTTCAGTTTCCACTGCTAGCACATAATTCAGTGTCCACTGATTAGCTCAATTACCACTGTTTCTACTGTTAGCACTGTACCCATTGGTTACCACTGTTTGAGTTTCTACTGGTAGTCGAGTTACTACTACCTTCATTACTACAACTGCTAGTCAGTTTCCACTGCTAGTTCAGTTGCTACTGTTAGTCCAGTTTCTACTGCCCGCATTAATTAATACTGCTTGACATTCAGTTACCACTGCTAAGTAGTTAACACTGCTAGCACAAATCATCATTTCCACTGTTAGTACAAATTAGCACTGCTCTTAATAGTTACTACTGTTCATTATTACAACTGTTTGTTACCACTGCTAGTCAGTTTCCACTGCTAGACCAAAGTTTATTCAGTTGGCACTCTAATGTCACGAACAAATCATGGAATACTTAGTGTCAATCTACTGTTAGAGATATGCTTAAACGATTTTAAGACCAATCAAGTGTTACCCACACACACAGTAAACCCTACTGCCCGATTTAAAAGCTTTCTAAGTAGTTAATAAGATAAGTAACCATTCATATTCTGTAAAAAGGAACATTAATATTTGAAACAGAGTTAAATGTGCACGCAAAAAGGGTTATGATTACCTCTTTTCCCTCAAAATCGGCCAGCAAACCTAATTCCCATAAAACCAAATCAATTAACTTACACTCCCCATAAAATCACCTCCACCTTCACCCAATCAAATTCCCGGATGATAATCTTATATACTCCACCTTTTATTCCTTTTGTTTCAACCAACAGAGATTACACATTCATATTCAAAACTCACTCATCTATTTTCTCTCAAACTCTCTCAAGACTTATACTCGGTTTTAACCAAAGCACCCAGTTTATTCATCATCTTTCATCCACAAATCAACCACTCCGGGGAAACCTGCTCAAACTCAACTTCCTGTGGATAGAACTTCATCACTCCTAACATACACTCCTGGTCGAAGAGGTAATCATAAAGTGCAAAAATGTTTACATTCTATTCTGCACAACCCATTTACTTCTATTTCTGGTTATTGTTACATTTTCTTTATAATATGTGTGCATTAGGGTTTTTGTACCTGAAATGTTATAATGTTTTACAAATAAAAGACACACTTAAAGTTGTTCGAATCATTTACATACGGATTTTATAACATGTTATGTGCTTTTGGTAAGTAGGAGAGTTGGACAACTATCTGTCCAGATTTTTAGGCCAACTTTCGAAGGCTGTAACTCCATGAATACTTCACCAAAAGTAATGGGTTTTCTTCTAAAACTTACCTCTATATGTTATCTTCCAAACCCAATCGATTTCATGCAAAAACAGTAAGAATTGGGTCTTCAAATACGGGTTGAATGACAAAGAAGTGAGGCTGCCGTACAGTGGCAGTTTTCCCTCTCCTAACTTTGGACAACCGTATCCCCATCTGTTCTTCGTAAAAATGGTGACTCTAAACTGGGAATAACTTGCTTTCTAATCTTTCACACAAAACCTAAATCATACACCAATGACCTAGTATTTTGAGGTGTATCAAGAGATGCCCAGAAACTGTTAAAGCTTTGCTAAAAAGAGTCACAAAACCAACTACAAAACCTGGGCAGATTCATTATTTAACACAGAGGGTAACCAATTTGTACAAACTATTATATTAAAGCATATCACTAGACATTAATGGACACTTTACTACTGGACTAGGTCTCCGTTAGAGAATCACTTCGGTCTACAACATTCTCACAGCTTTACCCGTTAACCCAGCTCACAAGGTGAGTTCATTGTCCCCTCTTTCTGATTTCTATTTTTGGGGCTGAAAGCATGCAATTACTTTAAACTTTTGGTTGAACTTTTACGTACTATCAACTGCTTTTGAACTGTTTTTACGCAAACTGTGGTATGTCAACATGTTATGCTTGGGTTTTTCTTATACTCAAAGTCCCCTGCAACTTATTCACTACTAATTAACTCGTAGCGACGAGCCGTAGATATTATGGGTAGCATGCTATTTAGGGTAGGACCATCTCTCACTCACACTTCAACGTGGGTGCATAATATCGCCTTTTACTCATATTTGTTGAAGAACATGGAGCATTTATTTTGGGGCACGTTCGGTCAGATAACCGGATTAGTAGTGGTCTCAAGGCTTATACATTTATCTCTCTATTACCACATGTTTATTTACAGCAACATTTTTAACCAATTGCTTACTATATAACTGTCCCTGATTGGGCAAACACAGGGGTGATAGCGTCCCCGAATCGGACGGCTATACCCATACTTATGTCCACGATTGGACACACTTTTGGTTTAATAGTTTCAAACTTTGAACTCACCAACTATGGCCATAGTTGACCATTTTGTTTTGGCATGCTTTTCAGGAGAACGTCGGTAAGCACGGATCATATGTGGGCTAATGCATGGGATTTTGTCGACCAAGCCATTTAAACAGACTTTGATCTAAATTTTTGTAATATATTTGTAATAATGCCGTATACTTTGAACAATTTGATGTATTTTTGATGCCTCCAAGGCTGTTTTATCTTAATTTAAATGGTATGGTTGCTATATCTTTGTGTTGTGAAATCATTAGCTGTGACACCTCGTGTTTCCGCTTTAGCGGGGTGTGACAGAAGTGGTATCAGAGCCAAAGGTTATAGAGAATACCAGTTTTTCAAAAGTAAAACCAAACTATAACCAAAATTCTTTTATTTAAAACAACACCTTATAAGACATTGAACATTACACTTGTGTAACTAATACAAGCATTTCATTATTTAGCCTTAATTAAGCATAGCCTGATCACCTATGCCTAATTCGGAAAAGTAGTGAGAAACTTGGAATAGTTATCCACGGGTTAATGTTAATGTTTATCCTTACCATGCATTTGCTTCACATATCATATGATCCATTCATTGTTATTAGCAACCTAACACACTTTCATTTTCAGTCTTACCATGTCTCATTCATCATCCACTCGCACTCCCTACTTGGCTGATGCATCGGGTTACATCACGAGTCGTCCTAGGAATATCCCAACTAGTTCCGAGGAACCAACCATGGACACTAGCACCGACCAAGGAGCAAGTAGTGAGGGAATCACACCTGCCCTTAGAGCATCACCAGCACCTGTCCCATCACAACCAGCCCAATCAAGTCCGCGTGTTAGACACACTGCGAGAATGAGGGTTGCTAACCCCGTTGGAGACACACTAAGAGCACCCCCACAGGAATACCATCTTGGCAACCAGCCTAACCCTGCCCCAATCCGAGTCACCGATAGATACACATGGCAGGAAAGGATGAATGACTATGTCAATCCTGTCATATCCCGACCAAGAGAGGCATCGTCATCCCGTACGGTTATGGGAATGCCGGCAGGTCATAGAGCAGGAATGACCGGCGAAGAGTTAAGGAGGATGTACTTAATGACTAATGAGCTACACCACTATCGGGAAAGGATTGATCACCAAGGATAGCTCTTATATGAGATGTCCGAATTGGTTGAGGGGTTATCGCACCAGGCGGTTAGGGCTGGGGTATATGCGGAAATGACTAGGAGAACAACCAGAAACCTAGTATGGGCTTGCATAGGACTGGGTATATTGGTATTCGTTGTACTCACTTGGCTTGTTGTGATGACCTTGTCATAGATTGACTCTTAAATTTAAAAAGCTGAACTATTGTCTTTTGACTTATTAAGTTGCAAAATTAAAAGGCTATTGGCCGAACCAGTTACGTATTTTAGTATTATCTATTACTCCCAAGGGAATGAATACCTGCTTAATCAAACTTTTTATACATTCAGATTTGCTTCACACATCTATTATGACCATACATTACGAATTTCGAATGCGTGAAAAGTTCTTGACTACAACCAAAGTTAAACACGTATAAAATTCTGAAAACAAAACTCTGTGAATATCGTAGAATCATGCCTCCTAGGAGAAACACAAATGACATGGCTGACCAAATCGCCCAACAACTCAACGCGGCTTTGCCGAACCTTGTGGCACAAATCACCGCAAGCTTGAATGCCACGCAAGCAAATCCTGTAGCACCTCCCACCAACAACAATCCCGGATGCAGCTACAAGACTTTCATTTGTAATAATGCCGTATACTTTGAACAATTTGATGTATTTTTGATGCCTCCAAGGCTGTTTTATCTTAATTTAAATGGTATGGTTGCTATATCTTTGTGTTGTGAAATCATTAGCTGTGACACCTCGTGTTTCCGCTTTAGCGGGGTGTAACACATCAAAATGGAAATTTTAAGTTTTATGTTTGATGTGTGAGTAGATTTATCTAGTATATTTAAATCCACTTTTCTAAACATTAGATTCATTATGTGATGTATTGGTAGGTATTTTGTACTTATGTTTCTAAGCTACTCAAGAAATTAACTTCATTTTGCATATTATTTTATATAAAACATATTATTAATGTATGACATTAAGTCACAAATATGACATCACGTCCTATATTTTGACACATAGTCTTAATAGTATTTTAAGCATGTAGTCTTAAAAATTTGAACAGTAAACATGCTATGATCTATGATTTAGAGTCCTAATATTGTTTTATCTGGGAAAATGTATTGGTTGGCTTATCTGTTGTACTTTGTACAGACCTGATTGCAACTCGTATATTTTTGAAAAGAACATAGGTACGTAGTCTGTATCAAGTTACGAACAAAATTACGAACCCGTGGTAATCCTGCACTCATAATATTGTAATAAGTACATGAATAATTTTTCAACAAAGGATTACCTAGTACTGGTTTGTGTTAAACTATGATACTCTGTTGTACTTTCTACATACCTGTATCCTCTAGTTTAATTGATCAAACTAGTGTTTGTTCAACCCGAATCACTGTGCATGTGACTCTGTTGTACTATGTACAGACCTGTCAACGCTAGCATGATTCTAAAGATATTTCCATATTCTCACTCTTTATATAGAAAATATTAACATGTTTACATTTCAAATGTATATTATGATATGAGTTAAATAAAATAATATGCATACTAATAATAAAGATACAAAGTTTAGCTTCTTAAGTATAAAATGTTTAGGTAGACAAACAATATCAATAATCATCGTGAACTAATTTTTCGAAACGTGATTTTAAATATGTTAAGTAAATTTAAAGTGAACAAATATACTGATAATCGAAATAAACCTACTATTTCTTAATACCAGCATGTCAGCCTGATATGATCCCTAAGCAGACCCAAAACAATCCTGTCCCCCAAAATACTTTACATTTTGTATTCTATTTTCAGTAACGCATATTTCTGTTTTGAAAAGAGAAAATATAAAAAGATTTATTTTCTATGCTATTTTCTTCAAGTCATGAATTATTGTTTAACTCGTGTACCGAATTCTAAATGCGTAATCGAATCTGTAAATCGAATCTACAAATATGCAAGTGTCATCTTGCGACACTAGCCCAGTGTCGCAAAGATTGTCTATCAAGTGTCGCAATCCAAAGTGAAGGTATATATACCTGATCTCTGCGGCACTTATCTTCACACACACCTAAACATTACTGCGACACTAGCTGCGACACTTGTCTGAACATAGCGACACTAGCAGGCAACGGCTTTTCGAATTCCTTTGTGACTTTGGACCGCTAATCTGTTGAATCTCTCTTTCAATCTTGTTCTCCTACTCATACTCGACTCATTGGTATGTGTTTCAATCTTTTTCAGCGTATATTTTGCGAGTAATTTGCGTTTGAAGTTACGGTTTTTAAGGGTAAAGGGTTTCGGGTAAATTAGGGCTTAACTGGTTAATGTTTTCAGTTAAAAGTTGTTAACTCATGTTCCTGCATGTATTCCGCGTCGATTGGTGTGATTATTTTGAATTTGCCCCAAAATTTTCATCATCGCGAATTCTGGGTTGTGTGTGTTCATCTTTGCGACCCTAACTGCGACACTAGTTTTAGTGTCGCAGCTGGTGTTAATCTCAACACCCAAGGGTCAACTTGCGACACTTACCGCGACACTACATTAAGTGTCGCAGCTGTTGTTCAACTCAAATTATCCAAGAGTGAGATTGCGACACTAGCACAAGTGTCGCACCATTTATTTACCTTCCTTTATCCAAGTATTTCTATGCGACACTAAACTAGTGCCGCATAGACATTTTGCGACACTATGCTAGTGTCGCATCTCACCACTTGGAGATTTTCAGGAAGCTGTTGAACTTGTAAACTTAACAAATTTTCGTGCAATCTTGTATTTTGTCTCTTTTAGCTTTCAGATGGCCGAATTAGTAGTTAATGTCAAGCTGGTGGAGCCCTGGCATAATATTACAGCATTTTTGGATGATTCACATGAGAAGTCCTTGCCGTTCCATCCCATGATCAGCTTTCTGCGCCGTTCCCGTATATATCATGCTTTGACGGCCACGGCTCCTATTTACATGAACCAGATCCAGCCGTTCTGGACTACTGTTGTCCTCAACACAGAGCTCGAACATCCGCGCATAATGAAAAACGTTTTAGGTCACGAGCTGGTTATCACTGAGGACTCTATTCGCCGAGTCCTTCATTTCAATGACACCCGCGATATGCCCACTGAATTTGCAAACAATTTCATCGCTGCAGCCTTTATTCGTATGGGATATCAAGGGGTTTCGTCGGATAAGTACAGGAAACAAAATTTGACTAGGGTTTGGAGATACTTCATGCATATAATGATCGTCTGCCTATCTGGACAAAAGTCTGGGCTTGACGGTGTCAGCCATCAGACCACCTCAGCTATGCTTGCGTTAATCTACAATAAGCCATTCAACTTCTCCGGCTATGTATTCAGCGCAATGGTGGAGAATATTCAAGGGGAGCAGCGGTGGTTTATGAACCCACGCTTCGTTCAACTAATTATCAATGCTCAAGCTCCGGATATCCCTGCTAATGTCGAGTCACTCTTACGCCAAACCCCAATGAGACTGAGAATATTCGGGGATTGTGAGAACTATGGGCGTGGGGCTCCTATTCCAGAGGATGTTCCTCTTTTTGGCCATATAGTTGATGAACAGTACATTGTGCCTCCAGACGATGGGGTTGATGATATAGAAGATGATGACGAACGAACTGAAGAGAACGAAGAGGCTTTACAGGCTGATCAGCCTAATCAATCGGATGCTAATACTGTTGCCGAAACTGTAAGGGCCAGTTCCTCCGAATCAACTGATAAGATTCGTAAGGATCCCAATGATACTCCTACTGACTCCGATGGTGATATTCCCAATGATCGTACAATAGAGCGCTTTCGTCTTCATGATACTCATAAATATGAGAGAATTTAGCGCAGAATAAGGCTGGGCAAAGCTAGAGCATCCAAACGTGGCAAAAGGCCTATTCAAGATGTTGATCCTTACTTCATTCTGGAGGAGCCGCCTGCTTGACGTCAAAGGTTTTCTTCATAGCAGGTTATGGCTCAGGCTCCTCCATCCTCATCCAATGCACAAGCATCATCTGCACAACCCTCAACTGGTCCTTCAGAGTCAAATGCAGAGGTGCTCGCTCAAGTGCTTTCGACTTTATCAACTCTTCAAGCTTCTTTTCATAATCAATTAGCAATGTTGCTCTCCCAACAACAACAGCTATCATCTCAGTCAGCACTAATTGCAGCTCAAGCTGACCGAATAGATAATTTGGAGCGCGAGGTAGCTGAATTGAAGACAAGGTCTGCGGTTCAGGGGGGATCTTCTGGTAACAACAATGATGATAATGATGATGTCAATGGTCAGTATCAAGGAACTAATGCAAACGACAATGATAATGACGACGACTATCAAAATCCAGGAGATGAAGCGAATGATGATACTGAAAATAATGAAAATCAAGATGATATTCCCCCCAACCAGAATGTTGATAACCAGAATGATGAACCGGCAGACTTGTCAAGAGCTATGGTTATATACGAACCTCCTGTCGAGGGAAATACAGCTTTAAATATAGAAGATGTGTCAAGTCTACAAAATTTGATCTATTTAGGCATAGCTGGTGAAAATGAGGAAGGATTTGAGTCGGATGAGATGATCGAGGGCATGATATTTGAAGAAGAAGGAAATAAAGAAGATGATGAGGATGTAGAGGTTGAGGAGGAGACCATGAATGATGAGGATAAATTAGTCGATAAGTGCAAAGGCAAGTTAATAAAATTGAAAATGTGACAGAATCCGAAAGTGAAACAGAGACAGAGGAACCGGAATCATCTTCTCAAAGAATTGATAAATCAAGTTGGTTCAAACCTTTAAGCGCATCTCTCAAGAGTGTCAAATTTTGTAAGGTAGTGGATAATTGCAAAGGCCCGATCATAAGCTGGAAGTTCGATGCTGATAATGAACTGATTGCTTCACTATTTCATTTGTTGTGTGTGTCGATGCATGTATCTCTAAGTTAGAACTTGCTCCTGACATACGTTTCGAGATCACATTGGTGAGTACCGTACGCGGTACAGGTACAATTAGAGGACCTTGACATTCCCTAGGATTTAAACCCCCATTTTAGCCTACTCTTCAAGCCTAAAAACCGACCGATACTTATTTCTAGTATCGAAGATACGATTAGAAAAACCCTTTGAGCCTAAATCGAATTATTTTTCAAAACCCCCATCTATTAACCTACATCCACCAAATACCCATAAAAACTTATCTTAGAATTTCTAGGGTTATGAAAAACATCTTTTGGAATATCCTTTTCATTTATTCCACTCTTTTATGATCCCCAAAAAGATATCTCTCAAAAAGCCTTGGTGCATAAAATTGGCACCCTAAAACAAAGGCGAGAGAGCAATGTTGCGTAAAATTGGCACCCTGAAAAGACTCAAAATAGTCATCGATAAAAGAACATAGTTCTGGAAGGAATTTCAAAAGAAAAATATCCTTGGAAATTCTCTAGCAAAGAAATTCTTAAAAGACTTTCAACATCTCCCCCACCTCCCATGCCAAGACTTTCAACACCCCAAACCATACCTCCCTCCATACTCTCATTCTCCACACTTCACTCAACCTCACTTTTTCTCTCTTCTCTCCCTCTCTCCCTCCATTGCTGCGATTTACAGCCACCCCAAGAAGCTCCAACACCACCACACAACACCACAACCACCACCATAAGCCACCATAATACCACCTCTTCGGTTTGCAAGAAAACGCAAGAAAACGAGCTCTCGACTTCCATTTCTTCGTGTTTTCATCAACTTCTTCGTAAGAAACTTCACCTCCCTTTTATTTTACTTGGAACATACTTATATTCATGTTAAAATGTCCATCTAACAAGATCATGTCCAAAAACAAAGTCGAAAAACGTTTTTATAAACACAAAATATCAACAACTTTCTGGGCAGAAACTTTAGCCCGACTTCAAGGGAAAGTTTCGTGCTCAAAACTTAACAAAAATGGACGAATAAAAGACAAAAATAAAGTTTTAAAGAGCTATCTTTCATTTCCAAGTCGTTTCGAAATTTTTCGACACCGTTTGATACCCGCAAACAATTTTACAAAAACGTGTCGCAAATCTGTCTCGGACGGCAGATTTTTGTGCCAACTTCTGGGATCCATAACTCGAGCTACACAACTCCAAACGACATGAGGTTTTCGCCTAAATCTCACAAATTTTGTGAGCTTTAAAAGTTGTATGATTACACTCTGAAGTTTTGTAAATTTTTCTCTGTAATTCAATCTTTGAACATGTGTCTAGATTGGTCAAAATTGGACCTCAGAGGATAAAGGGAATTATTAAAAATAATTACACTTATCCAAAAATTCTAGAAAAATTACAGAAAGTAGCCAAGACATATGGGAACAACTAGTATTTTTCTTGGATTTTATCTCGACGCTTTGACTAGTCAAAACGAGCCACGAAAAACGTATAAATTTTGAAGAAACAAAGCTCCATGGACTGTTTTCGTATTAAATTAAAAATGACACTTTCAGGTTAACCACAAAAGGTAACTCTAATTTTTATAAGTTCTAAAAACGTATTTAAGAGTCGAGTAAAAGTTTCGGGTCAAACCGAGCACGTTTGATCAAGTTCCCGAACACGAAACCACAACAAGTCCTGAGTGTCGCAGAAGAACCTGAGTGTCGCAACCTGCGACACTCAGCTAAATGTCGCAACATTTATAACAATACTTTCGCAATAACCTGCGACACTAACTCGAGTCTCGCAACTATTACAAGTTTCGCACCTTGCGACATTACCTTAGTATCGCAACCCTTGAACTTTCGCATCAAGTGTCGCCCTTCAATTTCAAAATCAACTAGAGACACTAAGAAAAATGTCGCCCTCCAATTTCAAAATCATAACTAGAGACACTAGCCAAGTGTCGCCCTTCAATTTCAAAATCAACTAGAGACACTAAGACAAGTGTCGCCCTCCAATTTCAAAATCAACTAGAAACACTAGCCAAGTGTCGCCCTCCAATTTCAAAATCACAACAAGAGACACTAGGCTAGTGACGCTATTTACAGTCAGATTGGAAATACTTTAGCACCAAATATCGTTTTCACAAAATAACAACTAAACCATATACGACGCTACTCGTACATGCAATACATATACTCTTATAAGTATACAACAAAACAAACATAATAATACTGTCTTCGGGAATTATTATTACAAAACGTCATCAACAGGCAGTACACATTTTCTAAACGCAAATGATAAACAAACATTTGGACATAACTAGTTGAGTGGACAACTAGCATGAATGATCTTTTGAGACATTCACTTACACATAACCTTATGCGTTTAGGGCGCTAGAAGGTTACATTTCGGATATACGTTTATTGATATAAACACTTGCGTACAAGACTCAGATGTGTCTCATAGCCCCTCTTTTAGAGTTTTTAACTATTGGGGTGAGAATACATACACAGTTTTTCATGAACACGAGTACAGAAACACACATATACGGATTGCATGAATTTCACTTTCATAATCCACACAAAAGTCCTCTACACATCATAGTTTCGTTAGTATGGATCTTAGCGCGAGTATTAATGAATAGATCTATTTGGGATTGACCCTCCCCGTCCGAGTTAGTAGCGCTAACTGGTCAAACGTACGCATTATTATTTGTTCATACGGATGTTCTGGATTAGGCATCTGCAGGAGGCAAACTCGTATCGGTTAAGCTTCGGACTATGAGCTCATGGCAGTAGTATACATTATTTTACATGCGTGCAACACAATTAAATCTCGTGGTTCACATTTATACTTTGATATCTAAACCTATGAACTCACTAATATTATTGTTGACCATTTTAGTACGTATTCTCAGGTTCACAGCAACAGTAGGATGGCCTACAGGGAACACTAGCTCGAGTCGCATGATTTACAAACATCGCAGAAAAGTTATGCTGACGTGAGACGCAAACACCTCGAGTTTCAAGTCGGGTACAAAGTACTTTTGAAAGTATCGCCTTGGAAAGGCGTCATTCGTTTTAGTAAACGTGGAAAACTAAACCCTAGGTACATTGGACCGTTTGAAATTCTCGAAAGAATTGTTCCAGTGGCATATCGACTGCAGCTACCTCAAGAACTCATTAGCGTGCACAATACTTTTCACATTTCTAACCTTAAGAAATGGACGAAGCTCACAAATCTCGATACTCTATACATCCTGGATCTGGCAAGATGTATCACGGCATCAAAGAGTTGTATTGGTGGCCCAACATGAAAGCTGACATAGCTACTTATGTTAGTAAGTGCCTTACTTGCTCGAGAGTCAAGGCCGAATACCAGAAACCTTCCGGATTGATACAACAACCCGAGGTACCCCAATGGAAATGGGAGCAGATAACTATGGATTTCATTACCAAGCTACCGAAAACACTGAGCGGTTGCGACACCATTTGGGTGATTGTCGACCGTCTCACCAAATTTGCTCATTTCTTAGCAATCAAGGAAACCGATAAGATGGAGCGTTTGACTCGCATCTACATAAAGGAGATTGTCGCTAGACACGGCGTTACCCATCTCGATCATCTCGGATAGAGATAGCCGTTTCACCTCTCGCTTTTTGCAATCGTTACAAAAATCTCTAGGTACTCGGTTGGATATGAGTACTGCCTATCATCCGCAAACCGATGGCCAAAGCGAACGAACCATTCCAACACTAGAAGATATGCTACGAGTTTGTGTAGTTGACTTCGGTAACAACTGGGAAAACCACTTACCTCTGTGTGAATTTTCATACAACAATAGCTATCATACCAGCATAAAGGTTGCACCGTTTGAGGCACTATACGGGCGAAAGTGCCAATCACCTATTTGGTGGACCGAGGTGGGAGATAGCCAACTCACTGGTCCTGAAATCATTCACGAAACAACCGAGAAAATCGTAGGTATCCAAAACCAGCTGAAAGCCGCACGTGATCGTCAGAAAAGTTATGCTGACGTGAGACGCAAACACCTCGAGTTTCAAGTCGGGGACAAAGTACTTTTGAAAGTGTCGCCTTGGAAAGGCGTCATTCGTTTTAGTAAACGTGGAAAACTAAACCCTAGGTACATTGGACCGTTTGAAATTCTCGAAAGAATTGGTCCGGTGGCATATCGACTGCAGCTACCTCAAGAACTCATTAGCGTGCACAATACTTTTCACATTTCTAACCTTAAGAAATGCCTGTCTGATGAGACACTCACTATTCCACTCGACGAAATCCAAATCGATGACAAACATCATTTTGTCGAGGAACCTGTGGAGGTCATTGACCGAGAGGTCAAACGCTTGAAACAGACTCGTATTCCCATCGTTAAAGTCCGGTGGAATTCCAGGCATGGTCCTGAATTCACATGGAAACGGGAAGACCAAATACGACAGAAACACCCACATCTTTTTACTGATCCCACACAGACAACGACTACGAGCTAATTTCGGGACGAAATTCTCTTAACAAGGGGAGAATGTGACACCCGGCAAATTAGGCCATCATTTATACCTAAGATAGGTCATTATTACTTGTATTTAGTATGAAATAGGATTAAGTACAGTAACACTTTGTATATATGTATAAATATATGCACGTACGTAATTAATTTTAATTACGCGAATTCAATCGGATGGAATCCGACACAATAATACGGACGTTGGTGAAAAACATTTTCTTAATTAACGTAACTATATTAAATAATCGTTATTTAACTTATATAATAACGAACGGGTAAACGGGTACCGCACGTAACGTAAACTTGGAGAACAAATTTAAACAACCCACACCTCAAGTAGGGTCCCCAAATCTGCTACCATACACGCCCCCCTACCTCCCATGCCAAGACTTTCAACACCCCAAACCATACCTCCCTGCATACTCTCATTCTCCACACTTCACTCAACCTCACTTTTTCACTCTTCTCTCCCTCTCTCCTTCCCTTGCGATTTCCAACCACCCCAAGAAACTCCAACACCACTACAAACCACCACAAACACCACCATAAGCCAACATAATAGCACCTCTTCGGTTTGCATGAAAACGCAAGAAAATGAGCTCTCGACTTCCATTTCTTCGTGTTTTCATCAACTTCTTCGTAAGAAACTTCATCTCCCTTTTATTTTACTTGGAACATACTTATATTCATGTTAAAATGTCCATCTAACAAGATCATGTCCAAAAACAAAGTCGAAAAACGTTTTTATAAACACAAAATATCAACAACTTTCTGGGCAGAAACTTTAGCCCGACTTCAAGGGAAAGTTTCGTGCTCAAAACTTAACAAAAATGGACGAATCAAAGACAAAAATAAAGTTTAAAGAGCTAGCTTTCATTTCCAATTCGTTTCGAAATTTTTCTACACCGTTTGATATCCGAAAACAATTTTACAAAAACGTGTCGCAAATCTGCCTCGGACGACAGATTTTTGTGCCAACTTCTGGGGTCCATAACTCGAGCTATACAACTCTAAACGACATGAGGTTTTCGCCTAAATCTCAAAAATTTTGTTAGCTTTAAAAGTTGTATGATTACACTCTCTGAAGTTTTGTAGATTTTTCTCAGTAGTTCAATCTTTGAACATGTGTCTAGATTGGTCAAAATTGGACCTTAGAGGACAAAAGGAATTATTAAAAATAATTACACTTATCCAAAAATTCTAGAAAAATTACAGAAAGTAGCCAAGACATATGGGAATAACTAGTATTTTTCTTGGATTTTATCTCGACGCTTTGACTAGTCAAAACGAGCCACGAAAAACGTATAAATTTTGAAGAAACAAAGCTCCATGGACTGTTTTCGTATTAAATTAAAAACGACACTTTCGGGTTAACCACAAAACGTAACTCTAATTTTTATAAGTTCTAAAAACATATTTAAGAGTCGAGTTAAAGTTTCGGGTCAAACCGAGCACGTTTGATCAAGTTCCCGAACAGGAAACCACAACAGGTCCTGAGTGTCGTAGAAGAACCTGAGTGTCGCAACCTGCGACACTCAGCCAAGTGTCGCAACATTTATAACAATACTTTCGCAATAACCTGCGACACTAACCCGAGTGTCGCAACAATCACAAGTTTCGCAATTACCTGCGACACTATCCCGAGTCTCGCAACTATTACAAGTTTCCCACTTTGCGACACTACCTTAGTATCGCAACCCTTGAACTTTCGAATCAAGTGTCGCCCTTCAATTTCAAAATCAACTAGAGACACTAAGACAAATGTCGCCCTCCAATTTCAAAATCATAGCTAGAGACACTAGCCAAGTGTCGCCCTTCAATTTCAAAATCAACTAGAGACACTAAGACACGTGTCGCCCTCCAATTTCAAAATCAAATAGAAACACTAGCCAAGTTTTGCCCTACAATTTCAAAATCACAACAAGAGACACTAGGCTAGTGTCGCTATTTACAGTCAGATTGGAAATACTTTAGCACCAAATATCGTTTTCGCAAAATAACAACTAAACCATATACGACACTACTCTTACATGCAATACATATACTCTTATAAGTATACAACAAAACAAACATAATAATAATGTCTTCGGGAATTTTTATTACAAAACGTCACCAACGGGCCGTACACGTTTTCTAAACGCAAATGATAAACAAACATTTGGACATAACTAGTTGAGTAGACAACTAGCATGAATGATCTTTTGAGACATTCACTTACACATAACCTTATGCGTTTAGGGTGCTAGAAGGTTACATTTCGGATATACGTTTATTGATATAATGAAACGTCCCAGATTTTTTTTTATTTTTTTTTTATATACTCATTTAAATTCTCAAAATACTTTATATATTAATATAAAGTAATATTCACATTGTTATCACAAAACATACATTTTGTCTTTACAAAATGTTACACGTTAATATAGAGAATGATTCTTCGAGTCTCTCCTCTTACTATATTGCCATAGAAAGTCCGTCACTAGCAGCCCTCGGGTCGCTTTCCCGGATCCCCACCCTTCATACCTCTTGATGTACCTATCACACACAACAATCAACACGTAAGCATTTCGCTTAGTAAGCACAGGAAAGGTACAATCACATGTAAATAATTAGCACAATTGATCACTCAGCAATTGGCCCTTATGGGTACAATTGATCACTCAGCAATTGGCCCTTATGAGTACAATTGATCACTCAGCAATTGACCGCTCAACTCATACAGCTAGGCACAATTGATCACTCAGCAATTGTCCGTTATGGGTACAATTGATCACTCAGCAATTGACCTCTTTAACTCAATCTCATAGGCACAATTGTTCACTCAGCAATAGGCCTCTTTAACTCAATCTCATAGGCACAATTGTTCACTCAGCAATAGGCCTCTTTAACTCATATTTGTAATACAATCGGTATTCACATAATCAACCAATTAAATTATTTATATTCCTACTACTTACCTTGAGGACGACGATCAGATATTCACAACTCGCTATCCGAAATACCTGTCGAGACATTCATATTAATCAACTTTTATTAACCTCTGCGACACTACCCCCTTGTGTCGCTACACTTCCTGGCGACACTAACTTAGTGTCGCACATCACACTATTGCGACACAACCTGCGACACAACCTGCGACACAACCTCATAGTGTCGCTAAAACAACAATTACAACTAACAGTGGAAACAAGCGACACAAGCTGCGACACAATCTCTTAGTGTCGCTATAGCAACAGTTGTAACTAGCAGTAGAAACTTAGCGACACAAGCCGCGACATTAACTCTTTGTGTCGCTAAAGCAACAGTATTAATTTGTGACACTACCACTGCGACACAAGCTGCGACACAAGCCTTGTGTCGCAATGACGAACAGAACAGCAGAACTCTTCTGCAAATACATGTTTTCTGGGTGATTTCAACACCCTAATTCCGAACCAGTTTCAATAGTTGATCATCATAAACACCAAACCAGATCAAAACACTTTCAAACTCATTTTAACCCACATAAACATTTTACCCCCAATTTACTCATTTTTAAACTCAATCTTTCATCTTTTATTACTTGAATTAAATCCCAATTTCAACAGGGGTTTAGGTTCCTTACCTGAATTTGCAAGGAAACACCTTCAACAATCACTTTCCAAACTCAATTCTTGATATCTTCTTGTTTCCTTTTCTTTTCTCTCACTAAAATCTCACACACACATACAGGAACGAATTGAGATGTTTTACTGTTTTCTGGAATGTTTTGGAATATAATTTTCCATTAATTTCACGCCAAATTACACAATTAACCCCTCACAACCGCCTCTCAGCCCGACACAGCGACACAAGCCTTGTGTCGCACTGGGCCTTGTGTCGCTACTTGCGACACTAACCCTTGTGTCGCATAACAGAACACAACTTTTAAATTTAACGAATTTCGGGGTGTTACAACTCTCCCGCACTTACTCTGGATTGTGTCCTCACAATCCACTTTTGGTACAACGAAGGATAATAACGAAGAACCTCACTCTCTGGTTCCCATGTAAACTCTGATCCCTTTCGATGCTTCCACTGGACTTTAAACATTCAAATTTCTTTATTTCTTAACCTCTTTATTTTCTCATCGAATATCTCGATTGGTTCTTCATTATAGTTCAATTTATCACTTACTTCAATTTCGTCCATTGGAATATAGGCTGTCTCATCAGCCAAACATTTCCTCAAATACGACACATGAAAAGTGTTATGAATATTTGCCAACTCATCTGGCAATTCTAAACGATACGCTACTTCACCCACTCTCGTTAAGATTTTAAAGGGTCCAATAAAACGAGGACTAAATTTCCCCCGCTTTCTAAATCGAATAACACCCTTCCAAGGAGATACCTTTAACATAACAAAATCTCCTTCATTAAACTCGATTGGACGCCTTCTCTTATCTGCAACGACTTTTGTCGATCTTGTGCAGCTTTTAAATGAGCTCGAATTTGATCTATCCGTTCTGTAGTTTTCAGCACAACTTCAGTACTAGCCAACTCACGTTGCCCAATTTCACCCCAACAGATCGGAGTTCTGCATTTTCTCCAATATAACACCTCATATGGTGGCATCCCAATGCTAGAGTGGTAACTGTAATTATAAGAAAACTCAGCCAACGGCAAATAAGCATCCCAATTTCCTCCGAAATCAATAACACATGCTCTCAGCATATCTTCCAACGTTTGGATTGTCCGCTCACTCTGACCATCTGTTTGTGGGTGATATGCAGTACTCAATTTAAGACGCGTTCCCATCTCTTCCTGGAACTTCGCCCAAAATCTAGATGTAAATCTACTATCCCTATCAGAGACAATAGATTCTAGTACACCGTGTCTCGCCACTACTTCTTTCACATATAAATCGGCCAACACTTCTGAAGATGAAGCTTCTCTTATCGGTAAGAATAAAGCACTCTTGGTTAATCGATCCACAATTACCCAAATGGCATCATGATGCTTCAACGTTTTCGGCAATTTCGTAATAAGATCCATCGTGATATGTTCCCACTTCCATATCGGAATGTCTAAAGGCTTCAACTTTCCATATGGTTTCTGATGCTCAGCTTTCACCTGTGAACAGGTCAAACACTATTTCACATATCTGACAATTTCTCTTTTCATACCCGGCCACCAATAATCTCTTTTTAAATCATGATACATCTTCGTGGCACCAGGATGAATCGAATACTTGGATTTATGAGCTTCATCAAGTAAAAGTTTTCTCGTTTCCCCAGAACTCGGCACCCAAATCCTACCATAACGGGTCTTTAATCCGCGGGAATCATCGACAAAGTCTTGTTCTTGACCCTTTATTCGCTCTGCTCGAAAATCACCACTCTGTAACACTTGTTGTTGAGCTTCTTTCACTTGCTCAATTAAATCTGTAACCACAATCATTCGAAAAGATTTTACTTTTAACACCATATCAATAGCCTTTCTACTGAGAGCATCTGCTACCACATTCGCCTTTCCAAGATGGTATAAGATTTCACAGTCATAATCTTTCACTAAATCAAGCCAACGCCTCTGTCTCATATTAAGATCTCGCTGATCGAAGAAATACTTTAAACTCTTATGGTCTGTATAAATCGTACATTTTACTCCATAGAGATAATGCCTCCAAATTTTCAACGCAAACACCACCGCTGCCAATTCTAGATCATGAGTAGGATATCCTTTTTCATGTGTTTTTAGCTGTCTTGAAGCATACGCTATTACTTTTCCTCGTTGCATGAGTACACAACCCAATCCCACGCGAGATGCGTCACAATACATTACCATATCATCATTCCCTTCAGGAAGTACTAGTATAGGTGCTTGACTCAGTTTCTCTTTCAAAATATTAAAAGCTCGATCCTGTTCCTCATTCCATTCAAACTTCGCATTTTTACACGTAAGCCTTGTAAGCGGGGTCGCAATCTTGGAGAAATCTTGAATAAATCTCCGATAATATCCTGCTAATCCCAGGAAACTTCGAATCTCTGTTGGAGTTTTAGGAGGTTTCCACATCATCACTGCTTCCACTTTGGCAGGGTCCACTTTAATTCCTTCTTGATTTATCACATGCCCCAAAAATTGAACTTCTCGAAGCCAAAATTCACACTTCGAAAATTTTGCATATAGCTTTTCGTTTCGTAACACTTGCAACATTTGTTTCAGATGCACTCCATGCTCCTCTTCCGTTTTTGAATATATTAAAATATCATCAATAAACACAATCACAAATTTATCGAGGAACGTCCGGCAAACTCGGTTCATCAAATCCATAAATGCAGCAGGAGCATTTGTCAGCCCGAATGGCATCACCACAAACTCATAGTGACCATAACGCGTTCGGAAAGCAGTCTTGGGAACATCCTCTTCTTTTACTCGTAACTGATGGTAACCAGATCGTAAATCAATCTTTGAAAAATAGGTAGCACCCTGGAGCTGATCAAACAAATCATCAATCCTCGGCAACGGATAACGATTTTTAATAGTTACCTTATTCAGCTCTCTATAATCAATACACATACGCATACTCCCGTCTTTCTTTTTAACAAATAATACAGGCGCTCCCCATGGTGAACTACTCGGACGGATAAACCCCTTCTCCAACAACTCTTGTATTTGTTTCATCATTTCTTGCATTTGTGATGGCGCAAGTCTGTAAGGGGTCTTAGCAATAGGAGTAGCCCCCGGCACTAATTCAATTCGAAACTCTACCTGCCTCTCGGGCGGAACACCTAGTAATTTCTCAGGAAACTCATTTACGACTGGAAGATTCTCAATACTCATCACATTCTTTCGCATATCGATAACATGGGCTAGAAATGCCTGACATCCATGAGACAAATGCCTTCTGGCACGGGCATATGTACAAATTGACAAAGAAGATCTAGGCTTTTCTCCATATATATCTATCACTCCCCCACTTGAAGCAACAATTCGAATAATTTTCCTCTCACAACGAATAACGGCATCATATTTACTTAACCAATCCATACCCACTACTGCGTCGAACTCACCCATCCTCATGGGTATAAGATTAATCATAAATATTTCATTATTAATTTCTATTCGACACCCTCTAAAAACTTTGGTCACATAAATAACACGATCATCGGCTATCTCAACATCTAGGGGTGTATCTAACTCACTTAACATTAATTGAAAGCTTTTGCTAAAGTTTTCAGAGACAAAAGATCTAGAAGCTCCAGAATCAAATAATACATAAGCGGGTAACGAGTTAATAAGAAAAGTACCCGTAAGAACATCCGGAGCATTCTTCGCTTCATCCGCAGTCAATTTAAAGGATCGACTCTTCACTCTTGACTGGTCTGAAGATTTCTTTTCATCATTTTTCTTTACCCCACTAGAACCTGTTGAACTCTTCAATCTCGGACATTCACTCTTTATATGCCCAGGTTCATAGCAGTTAAAACATACTCGTACCATCTTTGTACAATCACGGCTGATGTGGCCCTCTTGTCCACATTGATAACACGACCTCTTGTCGCCCGCACAGTTCCCAAAATGTTTCTTGAGACATTTCTGGCACATAGGCGCTTCTCGTCGACCCTCCCTTTTAAAACTTCCGCTAGGTTTGAATCTTTTAAAAGATCCTCCAGCTGGCTCGATCTTTCTCTTGGGGGGACTATCATCCTCCCGATTTATCTCGATCTCCCTCCTTCTTGCTTCATTCACAAATTCTTCAAATTTATTCCAACGACTCGGATCAACAAACTGCCGAATCTCTTTCTTTAATACCTCATGAAAATGATACATCAATCTCTTTGGATCTTCAGTATATTCAGGGCAAAATCGGGCCCTATCAAGAAATACACCTGTCAACTCATTCACAGTCTCTGTCGTTTGTTTCATAAACAGAAATTCTCGGCGAAGCTTGGTCAACTCACCTTCCGGTGAATAGGCTATCACAAACATATCCTTGAATTCCTTCCAAGACAAATTACCAACACGTTCTTCTCCCATGGATTGACGCTGAACGTCCCACCACTCTTTTGCTCGTGCCTTTAATAAACTGGCACTATATACTACTTTCAACTTATCCGGACACTCAAAGATAGCAAACGCTGCCTCCACTTTAGAGATCCATCTATAACATTTTATCGGATCTGTCTCTCCTTTAAACTCTGGAGGTTTACATGCCACAAAGTCTTTATAACTCACCTTCTTCTTTTCTTCTTTCATTTGGTCACTCTTTCCAGATTCTTCTGTATCTCTCTTTTGCAATTCCTCTTCTAGAACATCTCTGACAGTCTAAGTAATTCTCTCCAATAAATACGGAAGAGATTTCTCTTGTGCCAACGCAATCTCTTCTGTTATAAACTCTTTCATCTCGTCCGTAGTCATAGACGATAGATTCGTCACATGCTCTTGTTCAGAGCTCTAAGTATTATGCTCATTAAAATTATTCCCTTCCATCTTATACTGAAAGGGTTTATCAGCAAACACATAAGAATAGACTAAAATTCTCATTACGTATTAGTCTATCATTCGCAATTCTCTTTAGCATCACACAACAGTCATGGTATCGTATGAGTTCATATAATGATTATTACGTTGGCCAGACGTAATCGTTATTACATAATACTCCCACAATACCCTGACAATCATCAAATTATCACATCTCATCAGTTATAACAACTACTCAAATATCAACTCATAATACACAACATTCTCATCATGCTCATTAGACTCATCTAATGGTCTAAGTTCAAGTACCCCTAATGATGGATACTCGAATCTCTTAAACCAATGCTCTGATACCAACTTGAAACGTCCCAGATTTTTTTTTTTTTTTTTTATATACTCATTTAAATTCTCAAAACACTTTATATATTAATATAAAGTAATATTCACATTGTTATCACAAAACATACATTTTGTCTTTACAAAATGTTACACGTTAATATAGAGCATGATTCTTCGAGTCTCTCTTCTTACTATATTGCCATAGTAAGTCCATCATTAGCAGCCCTTAGGTCGCTTTCCCGGATCCCCACCATTCATACCTCTTGATGTACCTATCACACACAACAATCAACACGTAAGCATTTCGCTTAGTAAGCACAGGAAAGGTACAATCACATGTAAATAATTAGCACAATTGATCACTCAGCAATTGGCCCTTATGGGTACAATTGATCACTCAGCAATTGACCGCTCAACTCATACAGCTAGGCACAATTGATCACTCAGCAATTGTCCGTTATGGGTACAATTGATCACTCAGCAATTGACCTCTTTAACTCAATCTCATAGGCACAATTGTTCACTCAGCAATAGGCCTCTTTAACTCAATCTCATAGGCACAATTGTTCACTCAGCAATAGGCCTCTTTAACTCATATTTGTAATACAATCGGTATTCACATAATCAACCAATTAAATTATTTATATTCCTACTACTTACCTTGAGGACGACGATCAGATATTCACAACTCGCTATCCGAAATACCTGTCGAGACATTCATATTAATCAACTTTTATTAACCTCTGCGACACTACCCCCTTGTGTCGCTACACTTCCTGGCGACACTAACTTAGTGTCGCACATCACACTATTGCGACACAACCTGCGACACAACCTCATAGTGTCGCTAAAACAACAATTACAACTAACAGTGGAAACAAGCGACACAAGCTGCGACACAATCTCTTAGTGTCGCTATAGCAACAGTTGTAACTAGCAGTAGAAACTTAGCGACACAAGCCGCGACATTAACTCTTTGTGTCGCTAAAGCAACAGTATTAATTTGTGACACTACCACTGCGACACAAGCTGCGACACAAGCCTTGTGTCGCAATGACGAACAGAACAGCAGAACTCTTCTGCAAATACATGTTTTCTGGGTGATTTCAACACCCTAATTCCGAACCAGTTTCAATAGTTGATCATCATAAACACCAAACCAGATCAAAACACTTTCAAACTCATTTTAACCCACATAAACATTTTACCCCCAATTTACTCATTTTTAAACTCAATCTTTCATCTTTTATTACTTGAATTAAATCCCAATTTCAACAGGGGTTTAGGTTCCTTACCTGAATTTGCAAGGAAACACCTTCAACAATCACTTTCCAAACTCAATTCTTGATATCTTCTTGTTTCCTTTTCTTTTCTCTCACTAAAATCTCACACACACATACAGGAACGAATTGAGATGTTTTACTTTTTTCTGGAATGTTTTGGAATATAATTTTCCATTAATTTCACGCCAAATTACACAATTAACCCCTCACAACCGCCTCTCAGCCCGACACAGCGACAAAAGCCTTGTGTCGCACTGGGCCTTGTGTCGCTACCTGCGACACTAACCCTTTGTCGCATAACAGAACACAACTTTTAAATTTAACGAATTTCGGGGTGTTACATATAAACACTTGCTTACAAGACTCAGGTGAGTCTCATAGCCCCTCTTTTACAGTTTTTAACTATTGCGGTGAGAATACATACACAGTTTTTCATGAACACGAGTACAGAAACACACATATACGGATTGCATGAGTTTCACTTTCATAATCCACACAAAAGTCCTCTACACATCATAGTTTCGTTAGTATGTATCTTAGCGCGAGTATTAATGAATAGATCTATTTGGGATTGACCCTCCCTGTCCGGTTTAATAGCGCTAACTGGTCAAACGGACGCATTATTATTTGTTCATACGGATGTTCTGGATTAGGCATCTGTAGGAGGCAAACTCATATCGGTTAAGCTTCGGACTATGAGCTCATGGCAGTAGTATACATTATTTTACACACAATTAAATCTCGTGGTTTACATTTATACTTTGATATCTAAACCTATGAACTCACCAATATTATTGTTGACCATTTTAGTATGTATTCTCAGGTTCAAAGCAACGGTAGGATGGCCTACAGGGAACACTAGCTCGAGTCGCATGATTTACAAACATCGGAGATTTTCCTTGCATTACTATTTTGTATCATTAGTTATGTATTAGAATCTCTAGGATTATTCGCGAACTCGCAGCGTATTGTAAACACTTGGAATGTCAATGTATTATTTTATACTATTTTCAAAACGATGCATATAGTGGTCATTCAATGTAATCTTATGTGATGATTCCTGATTAGTCGCGCCCCGACCCGACTTCCGCTGCACAGTAAATTTGGGGGTGCGACACCCCTAACCCTCACTTATCATTGCAACCCTCTTGAATGTCTTGAGATAATTAGCACCGTCCTCACTAAGTGATGGAGATCCGATTCTCGATCAAGCTTATGACGATGAGTGATGCATGACTGGCTATTGAGAGATTTCAATTGTTCTAGAACGATAGGTCACCCGATACACTTGAGTGAATTGAGTGACCACCTTTTGTGAGATCTCCTAGTCATGTACACTCCAAGATCACGAGAGTTGAAAGTATTCCTAAGAAAGTCATTGATTGTTTATGAAAAGAAAATTGTAGCTTTCCTTATGTTCTTGAAATAACTTGCCTAGATGAGAAATCGGTACCTTTTTGAAAATATTTTAAACTCACCCAAAACGGTCTTGAAATGTTTTCACGAGATACTACTGAGTTGTTGCTTGAGGACAAGCAACGTCTAAGTGTGGGATATTTGATGTAATGTAAAGAAGTCATGTTTTTACGTACATTATTCCTCGCTAATTGAGATATTAATTAGTAAAAACATCTTAAATTAATGTTTATTTACTAAAAATCACTAAAGTAGTTCTAAAACAGACGTTGCAGCAAAAATCACAAAAAACCATCTAAATTGCATGCAAAACAAAGCAAATAAACTTCACCGGATTTCTCACTTTTATTTACCTTATGATATACATTCCCTAACTACTATTTTATGATTCATAGGTAATTACGAGGTTGAAGAATCAAGAATCAAGGAAAACGGATAGAGAACGGAAAAGATACAACACCCGAAGTTCAACCGAATGCATTCCGAGCATCTATAAGATACACATATCCAAAATCTATGATGTTGTATCATTAGAACCGTAACAGAATTTCGAGAACATAGGAGAAAGAATCAAGTCAAACGGACAAAAAACGAAGAAGATACGCGCGAAACAAGCAACGAACGAAGTACCGAACAACGGGTAAAAGCCAAACGGCCTCACCAGAGGCCGTATACAGCCTCAAGGATACCGTATACGGCCCTTAAGGTACCATATACGGCTCATAGGGTGCCGTATACGGCCTCCTTGCCCCTCCGGTGATGCCGTTTTTCAGTTATTTGAAGGTTATGCGCTGTTCCGGGCTTGTATTTCGTGCTTTGAAGCTTGTACGAGGTTCCTTGGTGCTTTGCCTATAAATAGGAGACCTCTCCTCCTCATTTCCATCATCCCTCATCATCCATTCATTCCACACCTCTCCATTCACACACACTCTCTCTCTCTCTACTTTCTTTCTCTAGAGTTAAGTAATGAGAGATTTAGGTTAAAATTAATTAGTTCTCGGTTAATATTTAACCGAGACTAAAGGTAGGGGTAGCGTTGTAATATTGTTGGAATACATGAGGGAGCATTTGTAATATTGTAAAAGATATTTCAGAGTTCCGTTCGTGATCTTCAGCATCTATTCAATCTACGCATTAATCACGGTTATATCTTTCCTTATCTTTATAATGATGCATGCTATTGTTATAATGCTAGATTTAGGATTTGTTGCCATACTTAGTGAGTAGTTCGCTTATGTGCTTGTTGTGATGTAGTTAGCTTGTTAATATTTTGGGTGATGCTAATAAACCGTTGAAAACTCGGTGTGCTGTTAAACTTTAATACGACGATCAAAGGAATATTTATTTTAGAGTGACCAAAAAGTATGTGGCACCGGAAAGACCGTAAAGCGGCTGAATACTTGGTATAGCGTTGGAACCACCTCTTGGTGTAGTACAAATACGTGAAAGCCACGGAAAAGTCGAAGGTTGAAGACTGTGCCGCATCCTGGTTATTTACCAGCTCTAGAATAAACTACTACCATTAGTGTAAGGTTAAAAGCCACCAAAATCTTATTTTTCTCTTAAATGTCTTGCCTAGCTTAGATGCCCCTGTAGTGTTAAGAAAGATCGGAAAATAAATTGCGGTCTGTTGCCTCATTCCTGTACTCTAGATACATATATCCAAAGAGGGCCACTTGGTCTCTTAAGAGACGGTGAGGGGGGTTTCAAAACAGCCTGATCCGATCAGAATTCAAGATAACCTAGCACTCAGTGACATACTGTTCGGGTATCCGGATAGTAGGGTGCTAGTGTTTACGCTACAAACATTTAAGTTAGAAAAGATACAAATATTTAGATAAGTTTTCATATTATCCCCTTTAAAAGCATTATCCCACGTATAAGCTAACGAAATTATAACAAACACTCCTATCCATTTCTGATTTAATTATAACAAACACTCCTATCCATTTCTGATTTAAACCTATCATCTTTATTTACTCCTTATTTAATTTAGTTTAATTTCGGACCTAAGAAAAAACCCACAATCAAACCACTTTAAAACCCATCACTAAATTGAACTGTTCTTCCCAACATCTCTGTTTCACAATACGATTAGCCTCAGAGAACGACCCTAGGTCATACTACTGCTATTGCTTTAGTAAAACTTAGGTCCCCAGCACTTATAAATTTAAAACATACACCCGACGTAGCCATCCGACGATCGCGGTTCCCTCATGACAGGAATCGATAAAATGACTGTCAGGCGACCACACGCCAGTCAGCTCTGTTAGTGGTTTAACGATCTTTGAAAAGTTTTCGATGAACCTTCGGTAGTAACCAGCTAAACCCAAAAATTGACGAATCTCCGTAGGAGTCCTCGGGGCCTCCCACTTCTTAATGGTCTCGACCTTAGCTGGGTCCACGTGGATCCCTTTTTCGTTGACTACGTGACCAAGAAAATGAACCTCTCGAAGCGAAAACTCGCACTTTGAGAACTTAGCATACAATTTATGGTCCTTGAGTAGTTCCAGAATTAACTTCAAATGTTGTTCGTGGTCCTCCTTACTTCTTGAGTAAATCAATATGTTGTCGATGAACACTATCACAAATTTTTTTCTTTTTTTTTTTACAAAAAAATGGGCATGTTGATCCATTTAGCAGCACCTTACGATGGCATAGCCTTAAAAGGGCGAGGTTCAAACGAGGAAAGGCTTACGGTGGATACCTTATCTAGGTATGGTCTACACACCCTATTCATCAAATCCGTGAATACTGCTGGTGCGTTTGTTAGTCCAAATGGCATTACTAGCAACTCATAGTGCCCGTATCGAGTCCTAAAGGCAGTCTTAGGAATGTCCTCCTCACGGACTCTCAACTGATGGTATCCTGATCGAAGGTCAATTTTTGAGAAATACGATGCACCTTGCAACTGATCAAATAGGTCATCTATTCGGGGTAGAGGGTATCGGTTCTTTATCGTCAACTTGTTGAGTTCCCTATAATCTATGCACATTCGGAATGACCCATCTTTCTTTTTGACGAAGAGGACTGGAGCTCCCAGGGCGATGAACTTGGCCGAATTAACCCATTACTCAAAAGTTCTTGGAGTTGCCCTGACAGTTCCTGCATCTCGGACGGTGCCAAACGATATGGTGTCCTTGCTACAGGCGCCGCTCCGGGAATTAGATCGATTCGGAATTCGACCTGTCTGAGCGGGGGAAGTCAAGGTAAATCCTTCGGGAATACTTCGGGGTGATCTCTTACCACGGGAATGTCCTGAATACGCTTATCCTTTGATCTCTTTTCCACTACATGTGCCAGGAATTGTGACAACCGGCAAATTACGCCGTCATTAGTGACTAATCGTAGATCATTATTATTTGTAATTAGTGTGAAATAGGACTAATTACGATAACACTTTGTATATTACTTTATACGCACATACGTAATTAATTTTTAATTACGCAATTTCAATCGGATGGAATCCGACACAATAATACGGACGTTGGTGAAAAACCTTTTAATAAATAACGTAAATCTATTTTATAATTAAATAGTAGTTATTCACATTATATTATTATTATATCATAATATACGAACACTTTACATTTTATGCAAAAAGCACAATACGTAACGCAAACCCGCTTGAAAACATAAAGGAAACATAAATTAAAATGTAACAATTTTAATTAAACAAACAATTAAATTAAATGGCAAATGAAGAAATCAGGTGGAACCCACACATAGGATAAAAGTTCTGCAAGCCCAAGACTTCCTAGGCCGGCCCCACATTTTCCAATGGAATATCATCATTTTGGCTACTTACACACACAATCTCATTTCACACTCCAACACACCTCATCTTTCTCTCAAAATCTCCCTTTTTCTCTCCCTCTATTTCCAGCAGAATCCAGCAGCTCCAAAACCACCACAATCACCACCACAAACCACCATAACACCACCTCTTCGGTTTGCAAGAAAACGCAAGGAAACGAGCTTCCGACACCCATTTCTTCGTGTCTTTCACCATCTTCTTTGTAAGGAACTTCATCCCCCTTTTTATTTTACTTGAAACATATATATAAACATGTTATAATGTCCATATAACAAGGTTATGTCCAAAAACAAAGTCGAAAGTCGTTTTTGAAAACATAAAAACGCAAACAGTTTCTGGGCAGAAACTTGGCCCGACTTCAAGGGGAAGTTTCGTGCTCAAAACTTAACGAAAATGGATGAATCAAAAGACAAAAATTAAGTTTAAAGAGTTAGCTTTCATTTCCAAGTGGTTTCATGATTTTTCGACACCGTTTGATACTCGAAAATGATTTTACGAAAATGTGTCGCCAAACTGTTACGGGTGACAGATTTTTGACTCAACTTCTAGAGTCCATAACTCGAGCTACACGACTCCAAATGAATTGAAACCACCGCTAAAATCTCACAAATTTTGTTAGGTACGAATGTCGTTTAGATAACTTTCTTTGAAAATGTGTAGATTTTGCTCAGTAATTCGATCTTTGAACATGTGTCCAGATTGGTCGATTTTGGACCTCAGAAGATAGATGGAATTATTAAAAATACTTAGGCTTACCCAAAAATTCTGGAAAAATTATTTTATGTAGCTAACACATGTGGGAATATCATATAAAAATTTCGTAATGTTTCTTGAAGGTTTTACCATCTAAATCGAGCTCTCAAAACCGGGTATTTTAGAAAGAAATCTAACCGGGACTATTAATGATTCCCGAGGTTAAAAGCGAGCACCTTCGGGTTTACCAAAAATTATAAAACTTACTTTTTTACGAGTGATAAAAAACATTTAGATTTAATGTGTAAAGGTTTCGGGTCAAAACAGGAACAAAAACTACAAAATAGATCGAGTTTTCAAAACCAACAGTAAAAACCATAGAGGTTGGACTAGCAGTAGAAACTAAATGTGCTAGCAGTAGAAACAAAGGAAAATAAGCTAGCAGTAGAAACAAGGTGAAATGAACTAAAAGTATAAACAAGGGAAAATGAACCAACAGTAGAAACAAAGGAAAAATGAACTAGCAGTAGAAACCATGGAAATTACACTAGCAGCGGAAACTAGCGACACTAGCCTTAGTGTCGCATTAACCTTAGTGTCGCACTAGTCTAACAGCATTAACTTTGTACTAACAGCACTAACTTTGAACTAACAGCATTAACTTTGTACTAACAGCACTAACTTTGAACTAACAGCACTAACTTTGAACTAACAGCATTAACTTTGAACTAACAGCACTAACTTTGAACTAACAGCACTAACTTTGAACTAACAGCATTAACTTTGAACTAACAGCATTAACTTTGAACTAACAGCACTAACTTTGAACTAACAGCATTAACTTTGAACTAACAGCATTAACTTTGTACTAACAGCATTAACTTTGAACTAACAGCATTAACTTTGTACTAACAGCACTAACTTTGAACTAACAGCATTAACTTTGTACTAACAGCACTAATTTTGAACTAACAGCTTTAACTTTGAACTAACAGCATTAACTTTGAACTAACAGCACTAACTTTGAACTAACAGCATTAACTTTGAACTAACAGCATTAACTTTGAACTAACAGCACTAACTTTGAACTAACAGCATTAACTTTGTACTAACAGCACTAACTTTGAACTAACAGCATTAACTTTGTACTAACAGCACTAATTTTGAACTAACAGCATTAACTTTGAACTAACAGCATTAACTTTGAACTAACAGCACTAACTTTGAACTAACAGCATTAACTTTGAACTAACAGCATTAACTTTGAACTAACAGCATTAACTTTGAACTAACAGCTTTATCATATACGACACTACTCGTACACGTAATACATATACTCTCATAAGCATACATCGAAACAAAACATAATAATAATATCTTTGAGAATTATTATTACAAAACGTCACCAACGGGCCGTACACGTTTTCCAAACACACATGATAAACAAACTTTGGACATAACTAGTTGAGTGGACAACTAGCATGGATGATCTTTTGAGACATCTACTTACTTATAACCTTATGCGTTTAGGGCGCTAGAAGGTTACTTTTGGGAACACTTGTTTACTATTTGTAAACACTCTGTACAAAACTCAGGTGAGTCTCATAGCCCCACTTTTACTTTTACTGTTTTACTTACTTTGGGGTGAGAATACATTGCTCTGTTTTTATGAACACAAGTACTATGAAAACTTATACGGATTGCATGGGTAAACTAAACCAAACTACGATGGTCTCCAACAAATATCATAGCCCGTTAATACTAAGCGCGAACATTATGGATAGATCTATCGGGAACTGACAGTCCGCCGTCCGGGGTTAGTCGCTCTAACTACTATACGGACGCATAATAATTCGTATTTCGAGTGTACTGGTTTATACACTTAACTGGAGACACCAACTACGGTTAAGCTTCGGAACTATGAGACCATGGCAATAGTATACTATGATTTACTTTGGCATTCGTGCTACTACGATAACCCTGAAATCTTGTGGTTCATACTATGATTTTAACTACGTAAACCTATGAGCTCACCAACATTATTGTTGACCTTTTAGCGTGTATTTCTCAGGTACTCAACAACAGTAGGGTTGCCCGCAGGATTGCTTGCTAGCTCGAGTCGCATGCATTATACGTATATGAAGATTTTCTCACATTATTTTTGTATAATTGTTATGTACTAGAATCTTCAGAAATTCTTACCACGAACTCGAGACTAATGTAAACTTTAATTATATCAATGTAACTATTTTTGAACGATTTTCAAAACGTCTCATATAGAGTCGTTTGCTTTACCTTTGTGTAATGATCCATGATTAGTCGCGCCCCGACCCGACTTCCGCTGCATAGTAAATTTGGGGGTGCGACAGATTGGTATCAGAGCTAAAGGTTATAGCGAACTAGGTTGCATTAGTGGACCTAGACTATAACCATTAAGTTAGTATTCCTCATTAGGTATAACTGGTTCAGGTATTGCATCATTCGAACTTAATTTAACATAGCCTGATCAACTATGTATAAATAAAGGAGAACCAATGCAAGCTCTGAAATGGTTATGGTAAACGGGAATACATTAGTAGACCTGGACTACGATAGAAACGGGACCAAACCTATATGTGCAATACTTATTAGACTACTATATGCCGTATGTATATACCTAGACCTCACTAACTAATACGCTCGCCACAAGAAATGCCAAACCTTCCCATCGTAGCATCACCTGACATAGGGGACGAGACTCGAATTTTACCAACTACTATGGAGACAACCACAGTAACTGCTTGACCACACATACCAGACAACGACACTACTGAGGAGAACCCATCCGAAAGAGGACCCACTTGAGTAGGTTCCGTCTGAGGATGAACCAATGGAACTAGAACCACACGGGAATTCATCACCTAGGCGCAACACATCTACTTTCTCTACTTCGTACTCTTCTCTTTTTCTCTCTTATCGTAAACCTACGAATCGTTTGTATTATACACGACTAGGAGAACCAACAAACCACTTCGAAACTAAACCCTACGTTGTCCATACCACTACGACTGATGCACAAATCTCTAGAACTCGTCGTTGTGCAGCTGTCCGCCAATGAAATTGGTCAACCACAACACCTACGTATTGGAAATATTTTTCCAACAATTGGATTGATTCCAATGATTTACGCATAACTTGGTTTGCGACTTTGATCACTATAAACACAACTGGGTTAGTATCGCGAGGGGTACTCATAATGACTAAGCCCACAAACTATTTCAACAACGATTTGATCATTTTGATCACTACGACAAGGGGTACTTGCAACCACGGGATTACCAACTATTTCTACCAAACATTTGTTCACTTCGAAACGATAACACAGTCAACGTTGACTACTTTAAGAACACTACTTGGTCATTCTCATGAATACTTTTGAATATCCTATTTGACTAAACCCAACTTTTGAGATGTGGAAAAACTACTAGAATATCCCGAGCTGGTCCACATCCCATTCCTACTAACGTTATTACCTTATGCTATTGATCGTCGTGTGTGATGCCCTATATACCTGCGATAATCTAAATCTTCGTACAAGAATCTCATTCATTCTTTTACTCTCTTTCATTGAAGAATCATGCCTCCACGAAGACAGACCTATAGCCAAGCGGAAATCGCACAACTCATCGCTCAAGGAGTAGCCGATGCTCTGGCAGCTCAAGAAGCAAACAGGAACAGTGGATCGAATCCAGGGGTTGACAACGAAGGCACAACAAACTAAACCCCGACAACCAAACCATGTTCCTACAAGGATTTTATGAACTGCAAACCCCTCAGCTTCGAGGGCACTGAAGGAGCCATTGGACTAATACGATGATTCGAGAAGATGGAATCAGTATTCCGAATTTGCAACTGTACTGAGGACTGCAAGGTTAAGTATTCTACATGCACACTATCAGAGGGAGCACTTACTTGGTGGAACACGTATGCTCAGTCCATGGGAATCGATGCTGCTTATCAACTTCCGTGGGAAGACTTGAAAAAGATGATGAAGGACGAATACTGTCCGAGAGAGGAACTACAACAGCTAGAAGTAGAATTTTGGAACCTTACTGTAAAGGGAAACGACATCGCTGGATATACCACTCGTTTCCACCAGTTGGCCCTCCTTTGCCCATCAATGGTGGACCCTGAGTACAAAAGGATAGAGAGATACATTTGGGGACTCCCAGCGCAGATTCAGGGAATGGTCACCGCTTCAAACCCTGGAATGATTCAGAGTGCCGTTCGCATGGCCCACAACTTGATGGCACAGGTGGTCCGACGTGGGGCACCTACAACTGGGGACAACAAGAGAAAATGGGATGGAAATCCTAGTAATAACCAAGGTCAACAGCAAGCGAAGAGGCAGGGAAATGCTAAGGTCTATGCTGCAAGTTTTGAGGAAAAGAAAGGGTATAAAGGAAGCAAGCCCTTTTGCTCCAAATGCCACAGTCACCATGAGGGACCCTGTGGTACTCCTTGCAACAAATGCAAAGGCTATGGACACCTGACCGAAGATTATAGGGTCAGAGTCTGCTTCGAGTGTGGAATCGCTGGACACTTCAGGAATGATTGTCCGAAGTTAAACAACAACAACAACGCCCGCTAGGATCTGTAACTTTGTTTCGGGTACGATACTTCCCGACCACTTAATTATTTCAACCTTATTCGATACTGGGCAAGCTTAGTTCACTACACTATCACGCCTCAATGGCTGAGATACTAAGCACTATGGTATAACCGGCACCGCATAATCAACATCGTAGAACTTGCCCTTGAACTTAGCAAGCGAATTCCCTCGCCCAAACTAAGAACCACATAGGAATGTTTTTCCTACTACGAACTATATAGGAATGTTTTCCTACTACAAACCACATAGGAATGTTTTCCTACTACGAACCACATAGGAATGTTTTTCCTACAATGAACTATATAGGAATGTTTTCCTACCACGAACCCTAGAGGAAATGATTTTTCCCTACAATTGACTAATTAGAAATGTTTTTCTTACAATTTGTAAACTGGAACAATTTTCCAAACATATACGAATGGATGTGATTACATCACGAAAACGAACTTTCTCTCCTGGACTTAACTACCGCTAGGGAATACCTGCACTTCTCCTCCGACCCCACGTGACCTAGACTACGAACTAAATTTCGGGACGAAATTTTCGTAACGGGGGGAGAATGTGACAACCGGCAAATTACGCCGTCATTAGTGACTAATCGTAGATCATTATTATTTGTAATTAGTGTGAAATAGGACTAATTACGATAACACTTTGTATATTACTTTATACGCACATACGTAATTAATTTTTAATTACGCAATTTCAATCGGATGGAATCCGACACAATAATACGGACGTTGGTGAAAAACCTTTTAATAAATAACGTAAATCTATTTTATAATTAAATAGTAGTTATTCACATTATATTATTATTATATCATAATATACGAACACTTTACATTTTATGAAAAAAGCACAATACGTAACGCAAACCCGCTTGAAAACATAAAGGAAACATAAATTAAAATGTAACAATTTTAATTAAACAAACAATTAAATTAAATGGCAAATGAAGAAATCAGGTGGAACCCACACATAGGATAAAAGTTCTGCAAGCCCAAGACTTCCTAGGCCGGCCCCACATTTTCCAATGGAATATCATCATTTTGGCTACTTACACACACAATCTCATTTCACACTCCAACACACCTCATCTTTCTCTCAAAATCTCCCTTTTTCTCTCCCTCTATTTCCAGCAGAATCCAGCAGCTCCAAAACCACCACAATCACCACCACAAACCACCATAACACCACCTCTTCGGTTTGCAAGAAAACGCAAGGAAACGAGCTTCCGACACCCATTTCTTCGTGTCTTTCACCATCTTCTTTGTAAGGAACTTCATCCCCCTTTTTATTTTACTTGAAACATATATATAAACATGTTATAATGTCCATATAACAAGGTTATGTCCAAAAACAAAGTCGAAAGTCGTTTTTGAAAACATAAAAACGCAAACAGTTTCTGGGCAGAAACTTGGCCCGACTTCAAGGGGAAGTTTCGTGCTCAAAACTTAACGAAAATGGATGAATCAAAAGACAAAAATTAAGTTTAAAGAGTTAGCTTTCATTTCCAAGTGGTTTCATGATTTTTCGACACCGTTTGATACTCGAAAATGATTTTACGAAAATGTGTCGCCAAACTGTTACGGGTGACAGATTTTTGACTCAACTTCTAGAGTCCATAACTCGAGCTACACGACTCCAAATGAATTGAAACCACCGCTAAAATCTCACAAATTTTGTTAGGTACGAATGTCGTTTAGATAACTTTCTTTGAAAATGTGTAGATTTTGCTCAGTAATTCGATCTTTGAACATGTGTCCAGATTGGTCGATTTTGGACCTCAGAAGATAGATGGAATTATTAAAAATACTTAGGCTTACCCAAAAATTCTGGAAAAATTATTTTATGTAGCTAACACATGTGGGAATATCATATAAAAATTTCGTAATGTTTCTTGAAGGTTTTACCATCTAAATCGAGCTCTCAAAACCGGGTATTTTAGAAAGAAATCTAACCGGGACTATTAATGATTCCCGAGGTTAAAAGCGAGCACCTTCGGGTTTACCAAAAATTATAAAACTTACTTTTTTACGAGTGATAAAAAACATTTAGATTTAATGTGTAAAGGTTTCGGGTCAAAACAGGAACAAAAACTACAAAATAGATCGAGTTTTCAAAACCAACAGTAAAAACCATAGAGGTTGGACTAGCAGTAGAAACTAAATGTGCTAGCAGTAGAAACAAAGGAAAATAAGCTAGCAGTAGAAACAAGGTGAAATGAACTAAAAGTATAAACAAGGGAAAATGAACCAACAGTAGAAACAAAGGAAAAATGAACTAGCAGTAGAAACCATGGAAATTACACTAGCAGCGGAAACTAGCGACACTAGCCTTAGTGTCGCATTAACCTTAGTGTCGCACTAGTCTAACAGCATTAACTTTGTACTAACAGCACTAACTTTGAACTAACAGCATTAACTTTGTACTAACAGCACTAACTTTGAACTAACAGCACTAACTTTGAACTAACAGCATTAACTTTGAACTAACAGCACTAACTTTGAACTAACAGCACTAACTTTGAACTAACAGCATTAACTTTGAACTAACAGCATTAACTTTGAACTAACAGCACTAACTTTGAACTAACAGCATTAACTTTGAACTAACAGCATTAACTTTGTACTAACAGCACTAACTTTGAACTAACAGCATTAACTTTGTACTAACAGCACTAATTTTGAACTAACAGCTTTAACTTTGAACTAACATCATTAACTTTGAACTAACAGCACTAACTTTGAACTAACAGCATTAACTTTGAACTAACAGCATTAACTTTGAACTAACAGCACTAACTTTGAACTAACAGCATTAACTTTGTACTAACAGCACTAACTTTGAACTAACAGCATTAACTTTGTACTAACAGCACTAATTTTGAACTAACAGCATTAACTTTGAACTAACAGCATTAACTTTGAACTAACAGCACTAACTTTGAACTAACAGCATTAACTTTGAACTAACAGCATTAACTTTGAACTAACAGCATTAACTTTGAACTAACAGCTTTATCATATACGACACTACTCGTACACGTAATACATATACTCTCATAAGCATACATCGAAACAAAACATAATAATAATATCTTTGAGAATTATTATTACAAAACGTCACCAACGGGCCGTACACGTTTTCCAAACACACATGATAAACAAACTTTGGACATAACTAGTTGAGTGGACAACTAGCATGGATGATCTTTTGAGACATCTACTTACTTATAACCTTATGCGTTTAGGGCGCTAGAAGGTTACTTTTGGGAACACTTGTTTACTATTTGTAAACACTCTGTACAAAACTCAGGTGAGTCTCATAGCTCCACTTTTACTTTTACTGTTTTACTTACTTTGGGGTGAGAATACATTGCTCTGTTTTTATGAACACAAGTACTATGAAAACTTATACGGATTGCATGGGTAAACTAAACCAAACTACGATGGTCTCCAACAAATATCATAGCCCGTTAATACTAAGCGCGAACATTATGGATAGATCTATCGGGAACTGACAGTCCGCCGTCCGGGGTTAGTCGCTCTAACTACTATACGGACGCATAATAATTCGTATTTCGAGTGTACTGGTTTATACACTTAACTGGAGACACCAACTACGGTTAAGCTTCGGAACTATGAGACCATGGCAATAGTATACTATGATTTACTTTGGCATTCGTGCTACTACGATAACTCTGAAATCTTGTGGTTCATACTATGATTTTAACTACGTAAACCTATGAGCTCACCAACATTATTGTTGACCTTTTAGCGTGTATTTCTCAGGTACTCAACAACAGTAGGGTTGCCCGCAGGATTGCTTGCTAGCTCGAGTCGCATGCATTATACGTATATGAAGATTTTCTCACATTATTTTTGTATAATTGTTATGTACTAGAATCTTCAGAAATTCTTACCACGAACTCGAGACTAATGTAAACTTTAATTATATCAATGTAACTATTTTTGAACGATTTTCAAAACGTCTCATATAGAGTCGTTTGCTTTACCTTTGTGTAATGATCCATGATTAGTCGCGCCCCGACCCGACTTCCGCTGCACAGTAAATTTGGGGGTGCGACAGGAATGCAAAGCACTCCTTCTCCAGGTACTTACGCATCTTCAAAGTCGACACAATATTTAATTCTCTATCGGGTTTATCTCCTTGTATGACAAGGGTTTCTCTGTCTTGGAGAGGTATTCGAACAACCTTCTCAAAACAGCCAATCTCCACTCGGACTTTTGTTAGCCAGTCCATACCCACAACCACGTTAAAGCTTTTCAGCTCAATCGGTATCAGGTCGATATTGAACGTCTTATCAGCTAGGCTCAAAGTACAATTTAATATTATGTCCCTAGCCTCAAATTCATGACCGTTAGCATATTCAATAGTAAAAATCTCTTTTAGTTTCACCGAGTTCAATTTAATTAATGGCCTAAACTCTAGCGAGACAAAACTCCTTTCCGCTCCAGAGTCAAACAGTACTGATGCGTAGTGATCGTTTAAGAGGAACGTACCTGTCATTGCGTTCGGATCCTACCTTGCTTCTTCATCTCCAATGACAAATGTCCGGCCTCGCGCTGGCCCTCTTTGATTCATTGTTAGGGACTCTGTTCAGCTTTGGGCAGGCATTCTTGAGATGGTCTTGGCTTCCACATTCGAAACATGCCGCTTTTGGCCGATTGTTCCCATTTCCGTTTCTGCAGTATCTAGTATAGTGGCCCATCTGTTTACACTTTTCGCACACCGGACAATTCCCTGAATGGTGGAAATTGCACTTGTTACACTTTGGGTGTGGGCCATTGTATTGCTTCGGCCCTTGGACTGCTACACCAAGATTTCTCACCACCGCCTGCCTCTTATCTGGGTTACCGCCACCCCTGTTTCTCGAATAGTTTTCCTATTTCCTTTAACCACCATCATTCCCTTTCGATGATCCGCCTGATCTAATCACGTCGTTAGTTAGGCGGTTTGCCATGACCACTGCAGCCTGGATTGTTGTTGGGTTTGTTGAGGTAACCACTCCTCGGATTTCTGGTGCCAAACCCCATATATATCTGTCAACCCTTTTCTCCTCCGGGGTAACCATGTGGGGTACTAGCCTTGCCAACTCATGAAATCGAGCGGTGTACTTGTCGACATCAGTTCCAATCATGGTGTGGTTCCAGAATTCAGATTCTAATTTCTGAAGTGCATCCTTTAGACAGTACTCTTCGATCAGTAACTTCTTAAATTCTTCCCACGTGAGGTTATACGAAGCTTCACGACCTCGACTTTGAATCTGATTGTTCCACCAAGTCAAAGCTCTTCCCTGTAGCTTGCATGCTGCATACTCAACTTGGTTCCCAATTGCGCACTTGCTAATGTGGAGCACTGACTCCATGCTCTCGATCCATGATAGTAGTCCAACAACACCTTCTGTCCCAAAGAACTCCTTGGGCCTGCATGACATAAAGGTTTTGTAGCTGCACCCCTGATTGTTGTTGGCGGGTTGTCCTTCCGGGTTTCCTTGAGTAGCATTGAGACTTGCAGTGATTTGAGCAACGGCATTCGGTATGTCATTTGGGTTTCTCCTCGGATACATGGTTCTACGACATTCACGAAGTTTTGTTTTAGAAATTATTCATGTTTGACCTTAGTTATAGCTAAGGATTTCGTGCGTTATATTTTGTAAAGTTCAGTAATGACATATATGCAAAGTAATAATGGACATTCAAAGAATTATAATAACACAAGATCTCCCTCATCAAGTTCAACTTCTTGGAAAGTAGATGAATACCAAAATACATAATGTTTGGCCATAGGCATTTCAAACCGCAACATAATTAAATTAATAGACAACGGTTCACTTTCAAATTAACGGTAAGTCTACGACATGGTCACCACAAGAATCCAAACAATAAAAAATAACACCAACAGTCCCAACACTACGCAAGTCCAAACTAAGTGCCTAGTGGTTCTCCTAGCCGAGTCAGCAGAAGCCAAAACCCTGACCGCTAGATGTGACAGCCCCTCCACTATCTCTGACATCTCGTACAAGAGCTGTCCCTGGTGATCAATCATCCCCCGGCAGTCGTATATCTCTGTTGTCAGCATATACATCCTCCTAAGCTCCTCTGTGGTCATCCCGGACCTGTGACCCGATGGTATTCCAGTAACACTGCGAGAGGTCATGGCTGTCTCTGGTCGGGACACAATGGGGTTCACATAGCTGTTCATGCGGTCCTGCCACGTATACCTGTCGATCACCCGTGCTGGGATAGGGGCGTGCGGCTAGCTAAGGTGATACTCACCCCTAACGGGCTGAGAGGGATGGGGACTCATTTCCAGCGAAAGGATCTCCTGTTGTGGTGCTCTCAACGTTACCCTCACCGGGTTTGCAACCCTCTTCCTTGCGGTCTGTCTTAGGCGTGGGCCTTGGTGAGTTGGTTGAGGTGGAATGGGTGCTGGTGATGTCCTAGGGTTTTGGGTGGTTCCCTCACTGCTTACTTCCTGCTTAGAACTGGCCTCGATTGAGGGTTCTTCTTCGGTGCTAGGTGGGTGATTCCTAGGACGACTAGTGATGTATCCAGATGCATCAACCGAATAAGGAGTACGGGAAGATGATGACTGAGACATGATAAGACTGAAATAAAAGTATACTTAGTTACTAACAGTGCTAATATGGATGCCTACGATATGCAATGCACACACACAAAATTTTGCTTTTCAGCGATTTTAATGAAAAGTCAACGTAAACATAACTCAACGGTAAGTACTCCAAGTCTCGCATGACCTTTCCTAAATTAGACGTAGCTGATCAAGCTATGTCTAATTGAGGCTAAATAACGTGATGCTTGGCTTAGTTAAACTAGCGTTATGTTTAGCGTTTTTAAGAAAATATTGCTTCAAAATTTTGGTTATAGTTAGGGTTTTGTTTGAAAAAAAACTGGTATTCTCTATAACCTTTGGCTCTGATAACAAACCCGTCACACCCCACTAAAGCAGAAACACATGGTGCGACAGCACCGGGTAACAACGCATAAGATATAGAAGTAACACCATACATAAAATTTAGTGAAAGCATCAAAACTTTACATCAAATTCATACATCAATTCTCAAAAAATATTTTTAAAGGAAATATACAGATTTCCAAAGAAATTTCATTGTTTCATAAAAGAAAGCACGATTGAAAATGCATCCATGCAAGTGCCATCCTAGAATCCATCTTACCGACGCTCTCCTAAAAAGCACGATTAATAAAAAGGGTCAACTATGGCCATAGTTGGTGAGTTCACAGTTTAGATTTTACAAATAATCCAAGTAAAGGTTAGATTCATAAACGAACAAAATGAAAGTATTTGGTTGCCTAGATTTTTGCTGCGAAGAGGTTGGTTGTATATATATATGAGTGTTAATGCAATGAGGCCACTACTAAACCGATTCCGACCGAGGCTTGCCCCAAATGCTACATGTTCTATCGGTAACATGAGTACTGGTGATATTAAGCACTCACGTTGAAGTGTAAGTGAGGGATGGTCTACCCTAAATAGCGCTATCCATAAATATCCACGGCTCGTTAACGAGTTAATAAGTAGTGTAAGAGATAATTCCGGGGACTTTTGCACGATAGTACTCAAGCATAACAGTAGTATATACACCAATTCGCATAAGTATCACAACATAAGTTTAATAAGTTCAAAAAGAGTGCAACCAAATTAATTAAAACATAAGAAAATGCTTTTCACCCCAAAATAGTAATCGGTAAAAAGGTGCTGTGAAAACTCACCTTAGTGAGTTAAAGTGCGGCACAACAAAAAACAAGGCTACCCTCGAACGGAAATCCTTCTAACTGTGACCTAATTCAAGTAAAAGACCTATTAATGTCTAAGTGATATGCTTAAAAAAATAGATATTAACAAGTTAGGTCACCCACTAGACTAAAATGAAAACTGCCCAGATTTTCATGGTCACTTTGTGAGACTTTTTCATCAAGATTAAAAAAGATTCTGAGCGAACCCTTAATACACCTCTAAATACTATGTCATTGGTGCATTTTTAAATTTTATAGTGATTTTTAGAGGTACTTAACCCATGCAAATAGTTTCCCACATAAAATCTCATCAGATCTGAAAAACTGATGGACCAAGTTGTGATTATCAACCATTTGGAAGTCGAATCCTTTGAGTTAGACCATGAAATTTGTCCCTGCATGATAGATTCAAACATATGGTCGTCCAAACAAAATCATACAGTAACACCATACATAAAGTTTAGTGAAAACATCAAAACTTTACATCAAATTCATACATCAATTCTCAAAAGATATTTTTAAAGGAAATATATAGATTTCCAAAGAAATTTCATTGTTTCATAAAAGAAAGCACGATTGAAAATGCATCCATGCAAGTGCCATCCTAGAATCCATGTTACCGACGCTCTCCTGAAAAGCACGATAAATAAAAAGTGTCAACTATAGCCATAGTTGGTGAGTTCACAGTTTAGAATTACAAATATTCCAAGTAAAGGTTACATTCGTAAACAAACAAAATGAAAGTATTTGGTTGCCTAGATTTTTGCTGCGAAGAGGTTGGTTGTATATATATATGAGTGTTAATGCAATGAGGCCACTACTAAACCGATTCCGACCGAGGCTTGCCCCAAATGCTACATGTTCTATCGGTAACATGAGTACTGGTGATATTAAGCACTCACGTTGAAGTGTAAGTGAGGGATGGTCTACCCTAAATAGCGCTATCCATAAATATCCACGGCTCGTTAACGAGTTAATAAGTAGTGTAAGAGATAATTCCGAGGACTTTTGCACGATAGTACTCAAGCATAACAATAATATATACACCAATTCACATAAGTATCACAACAAAAGTTTAATAAGTTCAAAAAGAGTGCAACTAAATTAGTTAAAACATAAGATCATGCTTTTCACCCCAAAATAGTAAACGGTAAAAAGGGGCTGTGAACACTCACCTTAGTGAGTTAAAGTGCGACACAACAAAGAACAAGGCTGCCCAGATTTTCATGGTCACTTTGTGAGACTTTTTCATCAAGATTAAAAATGATTCTGAGCAAACCCTTAATACACCTCTAAAACTATGTCATTGGTGCATTTTTAAATTTTATTATGATTTTTAGAGGTACTTAACCCATGCAAATAGTTTCCCACATAGAATCTCATCAGATCTGAAAAACTGATGGACCAAGCTGTGATCATCAACCATTTGGGTTTCGAATCCTTTGAGTTAGACCATGAAATATGTCCCTGCATGATAGATTGAGATGTGATCATCAACCATATGGTCATCCAAAGTTGGGTAAAGAAATCTGTCCCTGCATGATAGATTCACCCCTTTGTCATCCAACCAGTGTTTGAAGATCCAAATCTCAATATTTTTGTATGAGACCAGTTGGGTTTGAAAGGTAATTAAAAAAGGTAAATCTCAGAAGAAAAACCATCACTTTTGGTGTAATAATCATGGAGATACAACCTTTCAAAGTCGGCCAAAAATCCTGACAGAAAGCTGTCCAACTCTCCTACTTTACCAAAAAGCACTTATTTTTCCCATAAACGTAAATATTGATAAAAATCTGAAAATAAATCAATTGAGCAGATTTTTAAGAGTGTTTTCATGCATAAAATAATAAGAATAAAAAATAAACTAAAACTCTTTGTATGCATGTAAAGAAAAACTTTGAATCTATAATTACAATCGAAGTGTTGGTGTAAGATGCACATGAACCTTCTTGCACTCTTATTTATCTCTTTGATCTGAGATGAAAGGATGGTGAGATGAGTTGTTCTAGAGAGTTTGAAATCAATTACAAGGTTCTTGAATGGAAGAATAATGGATAAAAGTGGTGAAAGAGGTGGAAGAATGAAAGGAATCGTGTGTGTGTTTTGGGAAGAGTATTTGAGAGAGTGTTGTGGGTGTTCTTAGGGAGTGATCTGCAGAAAATGAGGGTGAAGAAAGGAATAAAGTGTATGAGAAATGATAGGGGAAGGTGAATGGTTGAGTGTTTGAATGGAGGAGTGTGTAGGTGGTTTATGGGGAGTGTAAGATATTTGATTTTGTTCTATGGGAAAGGGTGTTGTTGGCAGATTTTTGAGATAAAAGAGGGGGGAGATTTTTAAAATCTTTGCTTGTAAAAATGTTAAGATTTAAAATTTTTAATGCCTAGCTTACAACATGCATACAACTGGTGAGTTTGTGTGTTACACTTAGAAGAGTTTATACGGGCAAAATGGCCTATTTTTCTGAATGTGGGTAACACTAAATAAATTTTAAATAATTTAAGCATATCACTAACAATTAATTGACACTAAATAAATTCTGGGTTCAAGGTTTGTTCGTGACGCAAAATTATACCAACAGTATAAACTTGAACAACCAGCAGAAACCCTAGCAGTAGAAACTGAACTAGCAGTATAAACTTTGTGAAAGCAGTAGAAACTGAACTAGCAGTAGAAACTTTGTGAAAGCAGTAGAAACTGAACTAGCAGTAGAAACTTTGTGAAAGCAGTAGAAACTTTGTGAAAGTAGTAAAAACTTTGTTTTGTGAAAGCGGTAGAAACTTTGTAAAAGCAGTAGAAACTGAACTAGCAGTAGAAACTTAGTAGTAGAAACTTAGCAGTAGAAACTTTATGAAAGCGGTACTAACTTTAACTAACAGTAGAAACTTATGAGAAATCGTGTTCACAATTTTAATTATAGAAATTCAAGGTAAGTAATAACCTGAGATTTTGATGGTTGCCAGACACTTCAAGAGGAATTCACAAACCCTGAAATTTATCCCGTGAACAAGAATGGAACAAGATTTGAACTACATTCCAGATCTCGACACTGTAATAGATTCAGGGAAGTTGAAGGTCCGTGTTCTTCGACTGTGGAAGACAACTTTTCAGATGGACATGATCATGATGGATGAAAGGGTAATCTTTTTTAATTTCTTTCAATGTTTAATTATTATTATTATTAGATTACTACCGTATTTTTATATTAATTACAAAGTCATTTTCTTTTCATTCAAGGTGACAAGATTCAGGCAAATGTTAAGAAGGCTTTGTTTCCTGTTTTTGATGGTGTTTTGGATGAGGGTATTGTTGTCTTTCTTAGAAAGTTTGGTGTTGGCGACAACAATGGGAAGTATCCATTGATAAGGCATCCATATAAGATTAATTTTTATCGATCAACTTCTGTCAAAAAATGTGTTAGCTTTGATGGTCCTTGCACGGTTTCAACTTCTTTCCTTTTAGTGATAGACTAAATCACATTAATGATGTGGATATCTCTGTTGGTAAGTTATAATATCATCATTCAACTATTTTGCAGTTCATCATACTACATACATTTTACAATAATTATAATTTATTTTGTATTTTTTTGCAGATGTCATTGGTTGTGTAGTTGAGTGTGGCAACATGGAATTGTATGATAAAGGTTCTGGGAAGGAAGGGAAACGTATGACATGAGACCTTGAAGATTTAGAGTATGTCTTTATATTTATAGATTTCTATTTACTTTTATACATTCAATATTCTTCGTATAAACGTAATTTATATCTTTTTGTAGAGGTTCCAAGGTGAAGTGCACACTATGGGATGATTTTGCAGAGGATTTTCTTAAATTTGTTTTTTCTCAGACTTCCAGAAAACACATTGTAATCATCCTTCAGTTTGCAAAAATTCAAATGTGGAGAGGTTATATTTATTATATTTATAACTATACAGTTGATGTTTTTTTTTTACAAGCATTCACAAATCAGTTGATGATTTTTTTTCACTTATGCAGGTAATCCTACCTTTCAAAATGCTCTATTTGGTAGTAGGTTATTTATAGATGAAGATTTTCCAGAGATCGATAACTTTCACCAAAGATTTATCGCAAGGTTTGGCGATGCTTCTTCTTCTCAGGGTGGAAGTCAGCTTTATAGCCTACGCGTAAACTCTGTTCGTGAAGATTTCCTGTGTAAGCTGAAGAAACGTACCATTGATGAGATTGTTGATTTAACTGAGGTATGCCAATATCCTATCTTCGTGTGTTTAATTTTTTGTTTTCATGATTGTCTAATGTTGTAGTTATTATTTTTTTTTTACTGCTCAAACAGCCTATGATATGTGTTGTTTTGGCCACGATTCGATCTTTTGAGCAACATCATGGTTGTAATGGTTGGTATTACATTGCATGACGAAAGCATGACAAGAAACTTGTTAGAAAGTCTGATTTTTTTTACTCTGGATGACATTGAAGCCGAAGTAGATGAGGATGATGGTAGTTTGTATTGTAGCAGGTGCAATGGTAAAGCATCTTCTGTTTACCCAAGGTAGTCGATAAAATCATTTAATTTAATTATTTTATAATACAGAATGAGAATGTTAATGAATTTATTTAAATATTTTATTTATTTATCCAGCTTTAAACTTCAAATCAGGGTTCAAGATGCTACTGGAAGTACTTCATTTGTGCTTTTTGAAAAGGATGTTTTTAGACTGATCAATAAGCATGCAGTTGATATTCGTGAAAAACATGTTACGATAAGTTAATATTGTCTACATTGATTTACTATATACTTTATTTTAAAAGAATTTCTAAAATTTAATTGTTATTATGATGTTTTTTCTGATGACATATAATTGCTATATAGAATGCTGAAGATGATGTGTTTCCTGAGGATTTTAATGCATTGGTTGATCAAAGGTTTCTGTTCAAAGTTGATGTGTCTACCTATAATATTGATTTAGCCTATCAGTTTTACACAGTTCTGAGGGTTTGTAATGATCCTGCCATAATTTCAGATTTTGTTAATAACTATGGCGATGATCAGGTTCTTTTTTTTATGTGGTAGATAAATTTTTTCGTTACATTTAACAAGTTTTATGAAAACTGTTGTTGATGTTGATATTTTACAGGGTGATGATGATGATGATTTTCCTGGTCAAGATGTAAAACAAGTTGACAGTTCTAGTTCTTCTATGAATAATGTAACTTTTCATATCACCATATTTATTGAGACATATACAGAGGATATTTTAATACATTTTCTGGGTTTGATATGTTTTTGTTCTTACTTGAAGGATGTGTCCTGTACCGATGATTCTTCAAAAGGATTAGGTGATACTGCTAGCAGTCCTGTTGTGAAGAGGCAGATGTCAGTTTGTGATAAAGACGTTGTGGCTCAGTATTCTACTATTAAGAAGAAGATTGTTGCAGTCAAATTTGAAAAGCCATGAAGATTCGCATGGGTGTTTCTGTCTGTAATTAGTTGTTGAAGTGTTGTTTTTCTTTCTAAGTATTTCGTATGTTTAACTTTTGTGGTTTTTATGTTTTGCTTCATGTTTTGTTTGTATGTCATGTTTCCGTAAGCATGATCAGTATATTTTATGAAGCAACTCTCTATATCTATGTTCCATGTAAGTCTTTTTGTAAGGCTCTTTTGTATTAATATATTTTGCTTTGGAACTCTTTATATCTGGCGGTGGAAATCTTTATAATGTATTTAGTATTAAATACAAATGTATGTTTTGTATTAATATAGATACTTTTAATAATAATTTGCCACTACTTATTGTTTGATTATATTTTTAAAAGAAATTAATTAAATACTTTTAATAATAATTTGGCACTACTTATTGTTTGACATAATATATACATTGTTTTTATGTAAGGATAGTATATTATTATTTTCTTATTTTCTTATAAAAGTATAAATGCAAAAAAAAATTTATAATGGATCCAACTAAAGTAAAAATACTTAACTATAAAAATATAAATGAAAATGTTTCATTATTTTCTAGGCACTCTGCATGAAGGTAGCTTCTCCATTGTTACACTCAAATATTGGCTTTTCAATAAACTTACTTTACAAGCATTAATATAAAATCCCTTGCTGTATATGAAACATTATATAAAAAATTCAATTATGTTTTATATATTTTTTATATATTATTTGTTTTAAATAGAATCCTCTATGTAAGTAGATATATACACAATTCTATGTATGGATTATATATTTTATTATATTTTTATTGGCTCAATGGAAGAGACTATTAATGCAGTATACTCCACTTGATTTTGTAATGATTTCCATTGAGTAACTCAAGTATTTTCTACCTACATATCTAATTGGTATAACGTGTTATTTTTTGATTGATTCTAAGAGAATCTTTAGGTCTTATGTCATTTCTGTTTTATTTTATGTATGTAACAAATATTTAGAATAATAATTGTTTATTTCTAAAGTTTTTAAGTATTTGTATGATAAAACTTCAATTTTAGCAAGTCAAAGAAATCTATGGATAAACTTCCTCAAAGTTCTTCGAGCAAATGAAGAAAAAGCTCTCACCATCAACTGGCAAAAAGAACAATCAACCTAATCTTTCATCTCAAATACAGTCCGGAAGCAGTAGCTTTGTATGTTATTAATTTTTAATACTATTTCTTAATTTTATGATTATATTCTATAGATGTTGAATTTTATGCTGAATGTATTATTTCAACTTCTTTATAACCTACAGTTACAAGAAATGTAATATTTCCCAATGTACCAGGTTATTCGACCAATCCAGTTTGTAATGTTCCTAATTGTAAGTTTTATTTTTTTCATATAACTCATGTGCCCTATTTATTATAATTGACTTATTTTTTTGATGACAAATATTAGGTATATTAAATGATCTAATGTTAAGTAATGCAGTTGTTCTTCAACCAGTAACCGCCACTGATTTTGATAATTTTAAAAGTGTTTTGAATTCAAGTGTTGTATATGAATTAAGACCAAAATTCCCTGTTATTTTTAGATTTCATAAGGCAAATCTGAGGCAATATAAGACGTCTTTAACTTCAAAACAAAACATTCAAAATCAGTGTCTACCTCAACTTCATGCAACGGACACTTCTACAGATATGTTAACAGTCGTTAGATATTGTTGTACCATATTATATGTATATTTTGTATTCACGCTAAGATTAATAGTCTTAGTTTGTTATTTATTTCTTCATTCGTAAGTACAATTGTTCTTCAATGTTACACTAGAAACAATTACGTGAGTAATGTTCATATTTTTTTAAATTTTAATGTTCCATAAGATTCATCCAAAAAATGCCATGCAACTTCATACGTTAAAGTTATGAAGTCAAAAGTTAATGTTTGTAAGATGTTTTAAAGCGGCAAAAAGATTTTAGATAATCAAAATTTTCTTTAGTGGTTATTAGTATTTAATAATGTATAATTTTTTAATTTTCTTTTATTACCACCTTGTGATATATACTCTTCAGGAAGTTTACATTCAGAAAATACTAATTTTATAAATTCTCAAGGTGGTGTTGTGAATCGTAACTATTGCAAAGAAGCAAGAAAAAGACATATTATATTGCTATTCTTTCAACTAAAAAAGTTAAAATCTATGAATGGAAGCATATTTGGAAAAGAAAACACGTTTCATTCGAATTCGCTACAAAACCGTTTAAAAACGCCATCAACAACAGTATTTTCACCTACCCGTAACTGTAAGTTCAATATTCATAGTTGAAATAATTTTTTTAATTTAATTTTCAATTGTTTTTATTAATATTATAAGGGAATCTTAAATCTAATTTTGTAATTTTTATTGTATTTTCTATTTTAGTTCCATCATCACCAAATTCTAGTTCTGTTTACGTTTACGGTGTTCCTTATGGCTTAACGTCAAAAAACACCCGTTTTATTATAATTGCTTTAGTTTTCTTTTTTCATATAACTCATGTCCCCTATTTGTTATAATTGACTTATTTTTTTGATGACAAATATTAGGTATATTAAATGATCTTATGTTAACTAATATAACTGTCCTTCGACCAATAACCGCCACTAATTTTGGCAATTTTAAAAGTGTTTTGAATTCAAGTATTGTATATGAATCAAGACAAAAATCCCCTGTTGTTTTTAGATCTCATACGGCAAATCTGAGGCAATATAAGACGTCTTTAAATTCAAAACAAAACATTCAAAATCAGTGTCTACCTCAACTTCATGCAACGGGGACTTCTACAGGTATGTTAACAGTCGTTAGATATTGTTGTACCATATTATATGTATATTTTGTATTCCTCTAAGATTAATAGTGTTAGTTTCTTATTTATTTCTTCATTCGTAAGTACAATTGTTCTTCAATGTTACATTAGAAACAATTACGTGAGTAATGTTCATATTTTGTATTCATGCTAACATTAATAGTCTTAGTTTCTTATTTATTTCTTCATTTGTAAGTACAATTGTTCTTCAATGTTACACTAGAAACAATTACGTGAGTAATGTTCATATTTTTTTAAATGTTAATGTTCCATAAGATTCATCCAAAAAATGCTATGCAACTTCATACGTTAAAGTTATGAAGTCAAAAGTTAATGTTTGTAAGATGTTTTAAAGCGGCAAAAAGATTTTAGATAATCAAAATTTGCTTTAGTGGTTATTAGTATTTCATGATGTATAATTTTTTAATTTTCTTTTATTACCACCTTGTGATATATACTTTTCAGGTTGTTTACATTCAGAAAATACTAATTTTATAAATTCTCAAGGTGGTGTTCTGAATCGTAACTTTTGCAAAGAAGCAAGAAAAAGACGTATTATATTGCTATTCTTTCAACTAAAAAAAGTTAAAATCTATGAATGGAAGCATATTTGGAAAAAAAACACGTCTCATTCGAATTCGCTACAAAACCGTTTAAAAACACCATCAACAACAGTATTTTCACCTACCCGTAACTGTAAGTTCAATATTCATAGTTGAAATAATTTTTTTAATTTAATTTTCAATTGTTTTTATTAATTTTATAAAGGAATCTTAAATCTAATTTTGTAATTTTAATTGTATTTTCTATTTTAGTTCCATCACAACTAAATTTTAATTCTTTTTATGTTTACGGTGTTCCTTATGGCTTAATTTCAAAAAACACCCGTTTTATTATAATTGCTTTAGTTTTTTTTTCATATAACTCATGTCCCCTATTTATTATAATTGACTTATTTTTTTGATGACAAATATTAGATATATTAAATGATCTTATGTTAACTGATTCAGTTGTTCTTCGACTTATAACCGCCACTGATTTTGGCAATTTTAAAAGTGTTTTGAATTCAAGTGTTGTATATGAATCAAGACCAAAAGCCCCTGTTGTTTTTAGATTTCATAAGGCAAATCTGAGGCAATATAAGACGTCTTTAACATCAAAACAAAACATTCAAAATCAGTGTCTACCTTAACTTCATGCAACGGGCACTTCTACAGGTATGTTAACAGTCGTTAGATATTGTTGTACCATATTATATATATATTTTGTATTCATGCTAAGATTAATAGTCTTAGTTTCTTATTTATTTCTTCATTCGTAAGTACAATTGTTCTTCAATGTTACACTAGAAACAATTACGTGAATAATGTTCATATTTTTTTAAATTTTAATGTTCCATAAGATTCATCCAAAAAATGCCATGCAACTTCATACGTTAAAGTTATGAAGTCAAAAGTTAATTTTTGTAAGATGTTTTAAAGCGGCAAAAAGATTATAGATAATCAAAATTTGCTTTAGTTGTTATTAGTATTTCATAATGTATAATTTTTTAATTTTCCTTTATTACCACCTTGTGATATATACTTTTCAGGTTGTTTACATTCAGAAAATACTAATTTTATAAATTCTGAAGGTGGTGTTCTGAATCGTAATCATTGCAAAGAAGCAAGAAAAAGACGTATTATATTGCTATTCTTTCAGCTAAAAAAAGTTAAAATCTATGGATGGAAGCATATTTGGAAAAGAAAACACGTCTCATTCGAATTCGGTACAAAACCGTTTAAAAACACAATCAACAACACTATTTTCACCTACCCGTAACTGTAAGTTCAAGATTCATAGTTGAATTAATTTTTTTAATTTAATTTTCAATTGTTTTTATTAATATTATAAGGGAATCTTAAATCTAATTTTGTAATTTTTATTGTATTTTCTATTTTAGTTCCATCACCACCAAATTCTAGTTCTGTTTATGTTTACGGTGTTCCTTATGGCTTAACGTCAAAAAACACCCGTTTTATTATAATTGCTCTAGTTTTCTTTTTTCATATAATTCATGTCCCGTATTTTTAATAATTGACTTATTTTTTTGATGACAAATATTAGGTATATTAAATGATCTTATGTTAACTAATGTAGCTGTCCTTCGACCAATAACCGCCACTAATTTTGGCAATTTTAAAAGGGTTTTGAATTGAAGTTTTGTATATGAATCAAGACCAAAATCCCCTGTTGTTTTTAGATCTCATAAGGCAAATCTGAGGCAATATAAGACGTCTTTAACTTCAAAACAAAACATTCAAAATCAATGTCTACCTCAACTTCATGCAACGGGGACTTCTACAGGTATGTTAACAGTCGTTAGATATTGTTGTACCATATTATATGTATATTTTGTATTCACGCTAAGATTAATAGTCTTAGTTTCTTATTTATTTCTTCATTCGTAAGTACAATTGTTCTTCAATGTTACACTAGAAACAATTACGTGAGTAATGTTCATATTTTGTTAAATTTTAATGTTCCATATGATTCATCCAAAAAATGCCATGCAATTTCATATGTTAAAGTTATGAAGTCAAAAGTTAATGTTTGTAAAATGTTTTAAAGCGGTAAAAAGATTTTAGATAATCAAAATTTGCTTTAGTGGTTATTAGTTTTTCATAATGTATAATTTTTTAATTTTCTTTTATTACCACCTTGTGATGTATACTTTTCAGGTTGTTTACATTCAGAAAATACTAATTTTATAAATTTTCTCAAGATGGTGTTCTAAATCATAACTATTGCAAAGAAGCAAGAAACAGACGTATTATATTGCTATTCTATCAACTAAAAAAATTTAAAATCTATGAATGGAAGCATATTTGGAAAAGAAAACATGTCTCATTCGAATTCGCTACAAAACCGTTTAAAAACGTCATAAAGAACAGTATTTTCACCTATCCGTAACTGTAAGTTCAATATTCATAGTTGAAATATTTTTTTTAATATAATTTTCAATTGTTTTTATTAATATTATAAAGGAATCTTAAATGTAATTTTGTAATTTTTATTGTATTTTCTATTTTAGTTCCATCACCACCAAATTCTAATTCTGTTTATGTTTACAGTGTTCCTTATGGCTTAACGTTAAAAAACACCCGTTTTATTACAATGGCTTTAGTTTTTTTTTTTCGTATAACTCATGTCCCCTAGTTATTATAATTGACTTATTTTTTTGATGACAATATTAGGTTTATTAAATGATCTTATGTTAACTAATTGAGTTGTTCTTCGACCTATAACCGCCACTGATTTTGGCAATTTTAAAAGTATTTTGAATTCAAGTGTTGTATATGAATCAAGACCAAAATCCCCTGTTGTTTTTAGATTTCATAAGGCAAATCTGAGGAAATATAAGACGTCTTTAACATCAAAATAAAACATTCAAAATCAGTGTCTAACTCAACTTCATGCAACGGGCACTTCTATAGGTATTCTCAAGGTGGTGTTCTGAATCGTAACTTTTGCAAAGAAGCAAGAAAAAGATGTATTATATTGCTATTCTTTCAACTAAAAAAAGTTAAAATCTATGAATGGAAGCATATTTGGAAAAGAAAACACGTCTCATTCGAATTCGCTACAAAACCGTTTAAAAACGCCATCAACAACAGTATTTTCACCTACCCGTAACTGTAAGTTCAATATTCATAATTGAAATATTTTTTTTAATTTAATTTTCAATTGTTTTTATTAATATTACAAGGGAATCTAAAATCTAATTTTGTAATTTTTATTGTATTTTCTATTTTAGTTCCATCACCACCAAATTCTAATTATGTTTATGTTAATGATGTTCCTTATGGCTTAACGTCTAAAAACACACGTTTTATTATAATTGTTTTAGTTTTCTTTTTTTTTTTTCATATAACTCATGTCCCCTATTTATTATAAATGACTTATTTTTTTGATGACAAGTATTAGGTATATTAAATGATCTTATGTTAACTAATTCAGTTGTTCTTCGACCTATAACCGCCATAGATTTTGGCAATTTTAAAACTGTTTTGAATTCAAGTGTTGTATATGAATCAAGAACAAAATCCCCTGTTGTTTTTAGATTTCATAAGGCAAATCTGAGGCAATATAAGACGTCTTTGACTTAAAAACAAAACATTCAAAATCAGTGTCTAACTCAACTTCATGCAACGGGCACTTCTACAGGTATGTTAACAGTCGTTAGATATTGTTGTACCATATAATAAGTATATTTTGTATTCACGCTAAGATTAATAGTCTTAGTTTCTTATTTATTTCTTCATTCGTAAGTACAATTGTTCTTCAATGTTACACTAGAAACAATTACGTGAGTAATGTTCATATTTTTTTAAATGTTAATGTTCCATAAGATTCATTCAAAAAATGCCATGCAACTTCATACGTTAAAGTTAAGAAGTCAAAAGTTAATGTTTGTAAGATGTTTTAAAGCGGCAAAAAGATTATATATAATCAAAATAGGCTTTAGTGGTTATTAGTATTTCATGATGTATAATTTTTTAATTTTCCTTTATTACCACCTTGTGATATATACTTTTCAGGTTGTTTACATTCAGAAAATACTAATTTTATAAATTCTCAAGGTGGTGTTCTGAATCGTAACCATTGCAAAGAAGCAAGAAAAAGACGTATTATATTGCTATTCTTTTAACTAAAAAAAGTTAAAATCTATGAATGGAAGCATATTTGGAAAAGAAAACACGTCTCATTCGAATTCGCTACAAAACCGTTTAAAAACACCATCAACAACAGTATTTTCACCTACTCGTAACTGTAAGTTCAATATTCATAGTTGAAATAATTTTTTTAATTTAATTTTCAATTATTTTTATTAATATTATAACGGAATCTTAAATCTAATTTTGTAATATTTATTGTATTTTCTATTTTAGTTCCATCACCACCAAATTCTAGTTCTGTTTACGTTTACGGTGTTCCTTATGGCTTAACGTCAAAAAACACCCGTTTTATTATAATTGCTTTAGTTTTCTTTTTACATATAACTCATGTCCCCTATTTGTTATAATTGACTTATTTTTTTGATGACAAATATTAGGTATATTAAATGATCTTATGTTAACTAATGTAGTTGTCCTTCGACCAATAACCGCTACTAATTTTGGCAATTTTAAAAGTGTTTTGAATTCAAGTGTTGTATATGAATCAATACCAAAATCCCCTGTTGTTTTTAGATCTCATAAGGCAAATCTGAGGCAATATAAGACGTCTTTAACTTCAAAACAAAACATTCAAAATTAGTGTCTACCTCAACTTCATGCAACGGGCACTTCTACAGGTATATTAACAGTCGTTAGATATTGTTGTACCATATTATATGTATATCTTGTATTCACGCTAAGATTAATAGTCTTAGTTTCTTATTTATTTCTTCATTCGTAAGTACAATTGTTCTTCAATGTTACACTAGAAACAATTACGTGAATAATGTTCATATTTTGTTAAATTTTAATGTTCCATATGATTCATCCAAAAAATGCCATGCAATTTCATATGTTAAAGTTATGAAGTCAAAAGTTAATGTTTGTAAAATGTTTTAAAGCGGTAAAAAGATTTTAGATAATCAAAATTTGCTTTAGTGGTTATTAGTTTTTCATAATGTATAATTTTTTAATTTTCTTTTATTATCACCTTGTGATATATACTTTTCAGGTTGTTTACATTCAGAAAATACTAATTTTATAAATTTTCTCAAGATAGTGTTCTGAATCATAACTATTGTAAAGAAGCCAGAAAAAGACATATTATATTGCTATTCTTTCAACTAAAAAAAGTTAAAATCTACGAATGGAAGCATATTTGGAAAAGAAAACACGTCTCATTCAAATTCGCTACAAAACCGTTTAAAAACGCCATTAACAACAGTATTTTCACCTACCCGTAACTGTAAGTTCAATATTCATAGTTAAAATATTTTTTTTAATTTAATTTTCAATTGTTTTTATTAATATTATAACGGAATCTTAAATCACATTTGGTAATTTTTATTGTATTTTCTATTTTAATTCCATCACCACTAAATTCTTGTTCTGTTTACGTTTACGGTGTTCCACTGCTAGTGCATTTTACCTAGTTTCCACTGTTAGCACGTTTTTCATAGTTTCTACTGCTAGTACGTTTCACATAGTTTCTACTGCTAGCACGTTTTCCTTTATTACTACTGTTAGCACATTTCCTCGGTTACCACTGCTAGTTCATTTCCTTGGTTACCATTGCTAGTTCATTTCCTTAGTTACCACTCCTAGTTAGTTTCTTAGTTACCACTGTTAGTTCGTTTCCTTAGTTACCACTGCTAGTTAGCTTTTTAGCTACCACTGTTAGTTCATTTCCTTAGTTACCACTGCTAGTTAGTTTCTTAGCTACCACTGTTAGTTCATTTCCTTAGTTACCACTGCTAGTTAGTTTCTTAGTTAACACTGTTAGTTCATTTCCTTAGTTACCACTGCTACCCTCGTTTCCACTGCTCGTTATTAGTTTCTACTGTTCGTTTCTGAAATCCATTTTTGTTCGAGGGTTTTGATTAAATGAGTTTGCTTTGGTCCCGAAACTATTACAAGACAGATATCAATAATTTTGCACTCGTAACAAGTAAGTTTTCATATATTTTGGTAATCCCGAAAGTGTTCGATTTTTGGCACAGGAATACAAACGATTCTCTGGTAGATTTAAAATGTTCGTTTTAGGGTAACTTCGAGTGGGTTTCCAGTTTAAACTTTGTGAGTGAACTTACTAGCATGTTAGATCAACAAAATCTTACGAATAACAAAATAGGTTGAGAAAAGTGTTTTCTTACCCGAAATATGTGTGACGAACGAGATGTGTAGGAAAATGGTGAAGCTTGGCTCTTTGTTACCAGTAAGTTCTCTTGTGATCTTTGGTGAGAATTGAGAGTAAAAGTGAAGATGGGAGGATTTCTGACTGTGGTTGCCGTGAGGAGAGAAAATGAGAGAAAGTTTTGGGTAAAGTTCTGAAAGTTTTGACCAATGAAAGGTTAAGTTGTGTGTGTAAGTAGCCAAAATGATGATATTCCATTGGGAAATGTGGGGGCCGGCCTAGGAAGTCTTGGGCTTGCAGAACTTTTATCCAAGGTGGGCTCCACCCGATTTCCCCACTTACCCAATTTATTTAATTGTTTGTTTGGTTTAAAGGAATTTTTATATTAACATTTGGGTTCTCCTTTTATTTGTCGGGCGCGATCCGCGTGTTTGCGTTACTTACAACGCGTACAAGGTATCATTATAATATAAGTTAAATAACGATCAATTATCATCGTTACGTTATTTAAGAAGAGTTTTTCACCAACGTCCGCATTTATCGTGTCGGATTTCATCCGATTGAAATTGCGTAATTAAAATTTAATTACGTACATGCGTATAATACAATATACAAAGTTTTACCAAAATTAGTCCTATTTCACACTAATTACAAGTAGAAATTACCTATCTTAGGCAATAAATGATGGCCTAATTCGCCGGGTGTCACAGGCTTAACGTCAAAAAACACCCGTTTTATTATAATTGCTTTAGTTTTCTTTTTTCATATAACTCATGTCCCCTATTTGTTATAATTGACTTATTTTTTTGATGACAAATATTAGGTATATTAAATGATCTTATGTTAACTAATGTAGCTTGTCACACCCCGCTAAAGCGGAAACACAGGGTGTCACGGCTAATGATTTCACAACACAAACGATATAGGATAATACCGTAATTATATGTTTGGCCTTAAAGGCATTAAAACAATTCATCAATCCATTATCCATTACATAAGAAGTTCGAATACATGTTCAACATAGTTTAACCCAAATTTCGACATTTATAAAAAGAATTTGAGAATTCAAAAGCCTCCATGCACGTGCCCACAACATGATCCAACTTACCGACGTTCTTCCTGAAAAGCATGTCAAAACAAAAGGGTCAACTATGGCCATAGTTGGTGAGTTCAAGGTTTGAAACAATTAAACCAAAAGTGTGTCCAATCGTGGACATAAGTATGGGGACGCTATCATCCCCGTGTTGTCCAATCTGGACAGATATAACAAGCATTTGGTTGATAAAGTAGCTGTAAATAAACATGTGGTAATAAAGAGAGAAATGCATAAGCCTTGAGACCACTACTAATCCGGTTATCTGACCGAACGTGCCCCAAAAATAAAATGCTCCATGTTCTTCAACAAACATGAGTAAAAGGCGATATTATGCACCCACGTTGAAGTGTGAGTGAGAGATGGTCCTACCCTAAATAGCATGCTACCCATAATATCTACGGCTCGTCGCTACGAGTTAATTAGCAGTGAATAAGTTATAGGGGACTTTGAGTATAAGAAAAACCCAAGCTTAACATGTTGACATACCACAGTTTGCGTAAAAACAGTTCAAAAGCAGTTAATAGTACGTAAAAGTTCAACCAAAATTTTAAAGTAATTGCATGCTTTCAGCCCCAAAATAGAAATCAGAAAGAGGGGACAATGAACTCACCTTGTGAGCTGAATTAACGAGTATAATCTGTGAGCAAGTTACAAATCTGGAATGATTCTCTAATCGAGACCTAATCCAAGTAAAAATGTGTCCATTAATGTCTAGTGATATGCTTTAATATATAAGTTCATACGAATTGGCCACCCACTATTTTTAAATAATGAATCTGCCCGGGTTTTGTTGTTTATTCCGTGACTCTTTTATCAAGACTAACATGTTTCCTGGACATCTCCTTGATGCACCTCAAAATACTAGGTCATTGGTGCATGATTTAGGTTTTGTATGATTTTTAAAAGTACCAAATCCATGCAAACCGTTTCTCACAAAAATCACTTAAGTTTCTGAAAGTCTGATGAACTAAGCTGTGATCATCAACCATTTGGGGATCAAATCCTTGGGGTTAGACTATGAAATTTTTACACATTACGGTTAACATATTAAACTATTTTCAGTTTAAAAATCAAGATTTTTCATGAAGAACACAAGGAGATATGGTCGTCCAAAATTGGGTGAAGAAATCTGCTACTGCATGATAGTTTCACCCCTCTGTCATTCAACCAGTGTTTGAAGACCCAAATCTTAATATCTTTGCATGAAATCAGTTGGGTTTGAAAGATAACACATAATGTAAATTTTTGAAGAAAAACCATCGCTTTTGGTGGAGTATAAATGGAGTTACAGCCTCCCACAGTGGGATAGAGATCTGGACAGAAGTTGTCTGACTCTCTTATTTTACCAAAAGCAACTAATTTGTTATAACTCCGAATGTAACTGGTTTGGGTAGTTTTTAGGAGTGTTTTTATACACAAAATATAGTGAGATTGCAGATATAAAAATCTTAATGCACGTGTATAGTGAAGAACAGACGTAAAAATAAATAGAAATAGTTGGGTTAGTGCAAGATGAAATGTAATCATCTTACACTTCTCATTACCTCTGCGACCAGGAAGGTGTGTATGGAGAGATGATGTTTTATCCTGTGATTGAAATCGAGCACAAGTTTCTGGAGTGACTGAAAGGGGATGGATGAGTTGGGGTGTTGAGTAAAATTTTTAAGAACACAAAAAGATTTATTACTTTAAATAAAACCCGTCTTAAACTTCACATTTTTCGCGCGCGCAAAAGCACGGTACAGTTTTAATTAAAATGTTGAAAGATACATACATACTTTCGGTTAATTTATTAAAAATTAAAAACGTTTCAAAAATCAATCGTATGTTGACTTTTTGGTGACTAATTGCTTATGTTGACTTTTGATAATTGAATTATACTTAGAATTGCTAGTTTAACATGAGTAGATTAGTTGCTAATGTACAAAGGAAGATTAAGATAGTTTTCAATAATTAAAGTAAGCAAATTTTGATTAAGCTTTGATAATCACTTCACTTGAAAACCTTTACATTTAAGATGATTATGCTTAGTCTGAACTTAATAATTTTATGAAAATTATCGAAAGAAGCTTTGGTTGAATCTGTGGAGCATATTTGTTTATAAGAGGCGTCACTTTAATAAATAAAGTGTATGAAACTTCAAAGACGATTCCATTTCTTCCAAAATAACTATTCTTTCTTGAATAAATAGTTTTCAAAATTGTTTGCGCCACCATAAAAAAATCAACACATGTATTAGTAACTAATGAGAAATAGGATTTTAATGTATCTTTGTTTGTATGCTTAATTAAATTGAGGTAATTACATGACTTGAACTTTTCAAATCATATGCTCATTAATATAAAGTATGCACTTTGCTAGTTACTTAGGGCATTTGATCACACTTGGGTGTAATTAACTACCTTAAGTAATCTTTGGCAACTTTGAAACTTTGTTTTTCCATTCTTCTTAAAAAGTTTATACATATTTAGGAAAATTGCGAATTGATTGAGAATTAGTCATAATAATTTGGGGATATACTCATTTCTAAAGCCTACATTTTTCTAAAGAAAATTTGAAATACTTTATCAAATTTTTATGATTTAACTCTCTTTTATGTTTCAGATGGCACAATTACATCCTTCGCTAGTCAACTTAGCCACTACTTCACGGAAGAAATCAGAAGTAGAAGTGTACCGGTGGAAGAGTCAATTCCTAGGGAGTAATCGGGTAGTAATTTGGAAAGATATGAGACAGTTGGGAATAAAGGAAGAGTTAGAGGATTTGATCAAATATGAGACAGAGGGTCAAGAACACTCCGCGTTCTATCATCTTTTTAGTATAGACGAGGGCATATACCGAGAGCCCATCACTGAGTTTATGATGACTTATGAGCTAAACGAGGAGATGAGTATCACGGAAAAGAAGATCTCGTTCAAGTTCCAAGGGAAGACTCATAGGATATCAGAGGGTGATCTTGGGGTATACCTTGTGTTGATACATTTAGAGTGTCTGTCACTTGGTCTAAGTTTCGAGTTGTAATTAATTAGATTAATTTTGTATTAGGCGATATTGTTAATATCGCTTAGGCGATATCACTAATATCGCACAGGCGATATCACCAATATCGCCCTTTAGTCCAGATTAGTTACATATAAATACTCGTTTAGGGTTTCAGTTTGACCAGCTTGACACTTTGCATTTTGGCACATACGAATTTTCTTTGGCAGCTTCTGTCATTCTCAGTGTTCCAGTCATTGTAATTCACATTGCTTTATATGATTAATTCAATATATGTGTTTGTGATTTTGTTGTTAAACGTACAATCAATAGCTATTGAATTCCGCGCATTAGTTATTGTTTATTGATTCATTGTTTAAGATCAGTCTTTGTTGCGATCCTACAATAATTGTAGCAGGATCTAGCCGTTTCTTATAGATAATTCTTTTTCCCAATGTCGGCTTAATAAAACTGTACCTCTTTGTACGAATTTCTCTTTGAAGAGTAGTCTGAATGAAGTCTGCACGGGTATTTCTCTCAGGATTTATCAGTTGTAACTGATCAAGCCTATTTAATTCTCCTTTAGGCAACGTGCTCAGTTTATGGAATGAAAGTTTGAAGTATTGAACTCCATCGGTTCTTTTGATCATAAACCTTGCATTCACAACTTTCCAGCTTTTGATCAATCCTTTGTAATCTCCCTTGACCTTGTAAGATTTGCAAGTGACAGGCACAATCTTTTCTTTACCTTGAGGCCACCAGGATGCCAGACGAGCCGCTCTTTCTTCCACGGTTTCCGGAACCTTAGGAGATTCAGGCATTTCAGCTTGAGGTTCGGTTGAGTCATCAGGTGATTCATCTTTTTCTTCTTCAGATGAATCAGACTCAATAATAGGAGCACCATAATAAAATTCGTCCTCATCAAATGTTTCATCTTCAGCTTCGAGGTCAGAATCTTCATCCGGTGTATCCTCCCTCACATTATCAGATCTGTTAACCATTCTCGCCAGATATGTCAAATCAGCACACGAATAGTCAACTGCCAATGGTCTTGGTTGTCCAGGTATTTCCTCAAACGAGAAGTAATCCAAACGAGCACTTTCATTGCCTGGTTCATCGTTTACATTTTCAGTTTCAGTTTCAGGGGGAGTTACATTTGGTCTTTCACTATCATCTATCTCCCCTGAAACGACCAACTGGGACTCCAAAGCTACAACCCTGGACCTAAGCTCCTCATTCTCTTTTTCCACAGCTTCAACTCTAGTAGCTTGAACTTGGATGACCGCAGCTTGAGCATCCAGGGTGTGTTGCATCGAATCCAGCCTCTTTATTAGTTCCTGGATAACCGAGGGATGTGGTTGAACAGGAATCTCGACCTGCGGTGTATCCAGAGGCGTGGCCGAAGTTGAAACTAAACGAGCTGCCTTTGATTTCTTCGGTGGTGGAGGCACGTACTCGTCAGATTCTTCTGAGGATTCCCGTACCCGCTTATTCTTTTGCGGTACGTGCTGCTTGCCGGCAGCAATCCTCCTCTGAATCCTCAAGTAACGCTGAGGATTGATACGCCTCACGACTTCGATCTCTCGACGATCCGGAACCAGCCCTTCAGATTCCGTATCAGTGTCACCTCCGGCTGGCCCCGAGGAGTCGGAATCAGTGGATCCCTCAGAGGTATCATGGTGAACATGCAGAGTATGCAAGTCACCCTGAGAGGAAACACTCAAAAATATATCCGCCAAGGGATCTTCCGTAGCTTGTACGGGAATGTCAGCAAGGTTTGCTTCAAAAACAGGAGGAGGATCCAGATAACCCTCATTTGTCGGCGGCTGGTAGTTCGGGTCAATGATATGACCGAAGAGAGGAGTATCTGGGACCATCTACGGGTGATGATGTTGAACAGCCTAAGCTTGTTAAGGGTGCTGATAACAAGCAACCTGAGTTGCTTAAAGTTTTGAGTTCAAATAAAAAGAAGACTGAGCTTATTAAGCCTAAAATTGAACCAATCAAGTTTGTCCTTTCAACAAATGTTGAAGAAATGGTAGAAGTGGAGGATGTAACTCACGAGGTTACACAGAACGTTAAAAAGAATAACCTCAAACCTGAAAAGAAACAAGTCATCCAGGAGAAGTTTAAAATTAATAAAGTTTCAATTAAAAATCCTTCTCCAAAGATTACTTCAACTGTGAATACGTTTACTCCATCATGTTCACATAAGTGTTCATGTGCAGTAAACGTACCTGAAATTAAACCTCGTAGGGTTCCTCTTTCACCTAAACCACTATCAAGTTCTGATCAAACTTTCCGAGAAAGACGATCATGCTTCTACTGTCAGAAGCAGGGTCATCTCATTAATCAGTGTCCTGTGCTTGCTAGAAAATGGGCATCACGATATAGTACAGGTTATAATAAAAGAAGAAATTTTCAAAAGTCAAAACAACCTGGATTATCTCGACATGTTCCAATTTCTAAAGTTAACAACATTACACCTACTAAATCAATTGATCGAAAGGTTAATGTTATTAATAAGCAACTGACTTTATCTCAGAAAGTTTGGATAAAGAAAAGTACAAAAAATGTTATGTCATCTGAAGTTATCAGATCAATAAAAGATAATGATGTACTAAAAAACAAGGTTTTAACTGATGTGATAATAATAGATGAAGTCTCAGGAGTACCCAAGTCTGTCAAGGCTTGGGTCTCCATTTCAAACTAACATTCTTTTTCCTTGTGTTGTGACAGTCAAAGGTGCAGAATAGCAAGTGGTATGTTGACAGTGGCTGTTCGCGACACATGACAGGCAATATCTCCCTGCTCTCAGATGTTAAACCATATAATGGGGGACATGTTGCCTTTGATGGTGATACTGGAGGTACAATAACTGGACTTGGAACACTCACAAATGGTCAAGTAAGCTTTGAAAACGTCAACTTTGTCGAGGAGCTGAAACACAACTTGATAAGCGTCTCTCAAGTTTGCGACAAGAAGTTCACTGCTGCATTTACAGATTTAGAGTGTTTAATATTGAGGCCGGGATTTGTAATTCCCGAAGAATGGATTCTTATACGAGCACCAAGGGTGAAGAACTCGTATATCCTGGATATGAGGACTGTGGAAACTCAAGAACATACATGTCTTCTTTCCAAAGCATCTAGCAAGGATTCATTGTTGTGGCACAGACGAATGGGTCATATTCATTTCCGTAAAATGAATCATTTGGTTAAACATGATTTGGTGGATGGCATTCCTAAACAAGTATTTGCTTTGGAAGATCATTGTGTTTCCTGCTTAAAAGGGAAACAGCACAAGAAATCTCACAAGTCTAAGCAAGTAAACACCATTGAATCTCTTTTGGAATTGCTTCATATGGACTTGTTTGGACCTGTAAGCACGAAGAGTATTGGAGGTAAATCCTACTGTTTGGTTGTAACTGATGACTACTCTCGTTTCTCATGGGTCTACTTCTTGCGCACCAAAGATGAAGTACCAGATAATTTGACCTATCTATTTGATCGTCTTGAAAATCTGTGCAACTCCAAGATCAAGAAAATACGAAGTGATAATGGAACGGAATTCAAGAACAAAACTCTTGAATTATATTGTCTTCGTAAGGGAATTGTTCATCAGTTTAGTGCTGCAAGAACTCCGCAACAGAACGGGGTGGCAGAGAGAAAGAATAGAACCATCATTGAAACTGCTCGCACTATGCTGTCAGATTCACATTTGCCAATTACTTTTTGGGCAGAGGCAGTCAACACGGCGTGTTATGTTTTAAACCGTGTTCTGATGAACAAGAAGAAGAATAAGACGTGTTATGAGTTGTTCAATAACCGAAAGCCAAACCTAAAATTTTTGGAACCATTCGGATGTCCTTGCACCATTTTGATAACCAAAGATAAAGTTTCTAAATTTGGTGAAAAGGCAGTCGATGGATTATTTCTCGGCTATTCGGTTAACTCTCCTAACAAACGGGTCTTCAACAAAGAAACGGGAAGGATTGAAGAACATTTTGAGGTTCAATGCTTAAAGTACACGGAGACTCCAAAAGGAAAAGGTCCGGATTGGTTGTTTGAGTATGACAATCTTCTTAATTCATTCAATCTCCCAAAGCTTGATGAAGTGGATCAAGTTGTTACTCTTCTTCATGGATTACATCTTAATCCGGATAATTCTTCATTACACTTGTCTTCTACTTTGTCTTCTTCTGCTACTGATTCTCAACCATCTTCATCTACTGCTGTTCCCGAAAGTGTTTCTTCTGATCAACATTCTGAAGATTATTCTGCTAATGTTGATAGTGTTGAAGACATTCTTGTTGAAACTGAAGATGACCCTACCGCTCAAGAGGTTGAGCTAAATAATATGGAAACAAACCTCACACCTGATCCAATATCCGTCTCCCGTATTCACACGAATCATCCGATTGAAAATATCATTGGAGATTTGGATGCAGGTATTCAAACAAGAAGCAAATCAGCTGGTCTTAATACTGAAATTAATGCTGATATTGAAGAATGCTTCTTATCCCAAGTTGAGCCAACAAAGATTGATGCGGCTCTAAAGGATTCTCATTGGGTATCGGCTATGCAAGAAGAGTTGCAACAATTCGTGAAGTTGAAAGTCTGGACTCTAGTTCCACTTCCTAAAGGTGTACACCCAATTGGAACTCGTTGGGTGTTTCGTGTTAAACGTGATGATAGGGGAGTGGTGATTCGCAATAAGGCTAGACTCGTTGTCCAAGGATATACACAACAAGAAGGTCTAGATTATGATGAAGTTTTTGCACCTGTTGCAAGAATGGAATCTATTCGCATCTTCTTAGCCTATGCAACTTTTAAGGGGTTTCGCGTCTACCAACTGGATGTGAAAAGTGCGTTTCTATATGGTAAGGTTGCTGAAGAGATCTATGTCAGGCAACCTCCTGGCTTTGAAGATTCGGTCAACCCGGACTATGTGTGCAAGCTGGATAAGGCACTTTATGGTCTTCATCAAGCTCCGCGTGCGTGGTATGAACGGTTGGCAACGCACTTGATCAAAAATGGGTTTGAACGTGGTCACATCGACAACACTCTTTTCATCAAGAGAACTGGAAATAGTCAACTACTAGTTCAAGTTTACGTAGACGACATTATTTTCGGTTCAACTGATGAATCTCTGTGTCGACATTTTGAAGAGATAATGAAATCTGAATTTGAGATGAGTGCGATGGGGGAGCTAAAATTCTTTCTGGGTGTTCAAGTTGATCAATCATCAAAGGGCACCTACATTTTTCAATCCAAGTATGTTAACGACATGTTAACACGCTACAAATTGCATGATTGTAGAGTGTATGGAACTCCCATCCCTACAAACCACAATCTTGGACCAGACGAAGATGAGGAGAATTGTGAAGAAAAGCTATATCGGTCGATGATTGGATCTTTAATGTACCTTACTGCTTCCCGACCTGATATAGTATTTGCTGTCTCACTTTGTTCAAGATATCAATCTCAACCCAAGGTCTCACATTTGAAGGCGGTTAAACGGATTTTTGGGTATCTCAAACATAGACCTACTCTAGGTCTATGGTATCCAACTGAGAAGTCATTTGCTCTCACAGCATTTTCGGATTCTGACTATGGCGGCTGTAGCATTGATAAAAAGTCAACGTCAGGAGGATGCCAGTTTCTTGGTTCACGTTTAGTTTCTTGGCAATGCAAAAAGCAAACAACGGTTTCTACTTCAACTGCGGAAGCTGAATATATTGCTGCTGCCAATTGCTGTTCACAAATCTTGTGGATTCAGCACCAACTTCATGACTACGGTTTACTCTTAACCATGACTCCTTTATTTATTGATAATACTGCTGCTATCTGTATCACTAAAAATCCCGTATAACACTCTAAAACCAAACACATAGAGATTAGGTTTCATTTTATACGGGATTGCTATGAGAAGCATTTGATAGACCTTGTCCAAATAGAAACTGATAAGCAAAATGCTGATCTGTTTACCAAGGCCTTCTCTAGAACTAGGTTTGACCAACTTATCGACATGATAGGGTTGCGCTTCTTTCAAGTAAAACAGTAAGTTGTGACATTTAATTCTTTTGTTTCTTAGTTTAATTTAAAAAAAAAAAAAAATGTGCAACTGCCATTCTTTTTACTTGTTAGTATTAAAGAAATGCAATAGTTGCAACATTGTTAAAATAGACGTTGAATTGTGTCTGTAAACAATTGGGGAAATGATAGTACATCAGGAAACATGCATAAAATGGAATTTTAAGATTTATGTTTGATGTGTCAGTAGATTTATCTAGCATACTTGAAATACCTTTTATAAATATTAGCTTCATCAAATGATGTATTGGTAGGCATTTGTTTTAAAGTTACTAAGAAGCTTAACTTTCAAATATGAATATTATTTTATATAAAGACATATTAATATGTATGACACTAAGTTAAAATAAGGGCTGATTGTCCGAAATATTTTGACGCTTCGTCTTAATATTTGGATGATGAACATGTTATGATCTAAAAAATATAGGGTCTTTGTATGGTGTTATCTGGGGGAACATATTAGGTGTCTCCTCTATTGTATGAAAATACAGACCTGGTTTCATCTAATATATTCTTCAAAAGAACTTAGGTGCGTAGTCTATGTTAACCTATAGACAATCATTACGTACCCGTGGCATTCCTCAAATTATAAAATGTACAAAAGTGCAGAAAAGTTATAAGAAGCTTGCCTCGTACTGGTTTGTGTTAAACTATGGTACTCTGTTGTACGAAAGTACAGACCTGTACCCTCTAGTTTAATTGTTCAGACTGGTGTTTGTTCAACCCGAACTATTGCTTATGTGACTCTGTTGTACGAAAGTACATACCTGTCACCGCTATCTTAGTTCTAAAGATACGTTCATACCCTCACCTTCTATATAGAAAATACTAACATGTTTTTGATTTCAAATGTATATTTTAATGTGATTTATATACTATAATATGCATGCTAATAATAACACAATGGTTCATCTCATTATGAGTTGAAATCATATACTTAAGTACAAATGTTTAGATGGATAAAATATCAATAATCGTCTTGAACTAATCTTTATAACAGATGATTTAAATATGCTAAGTAAATTTAAAGTGGACAAATATACTGATAATCGGAATAACACTTACTATTTCCTAATAATTGCATGTTATCCTGATATGATCCCTAACCAGACCAAAACAATTCCGTCCCCAAAAAGATTGTTTATTTATTGCTTTCAGTATTTTAATTCTGTCTTATAAAGAAAATTACAAAAATATTTTATTTCTGAGTTATTTTATTCAATTTATTTCGTCCCCAAAGTTAATTTTTATTGAATTAGTTTATTTATTTATGTTTTAATTATATTTTATTTTAATTTTTTTAGAATTATGTCACAATTAACTGTTTAATTTTGAAATCACGGCGACATTGTCAATGTCGCTTCCAATATCGCATACAAGGACATCTATAAATAGAAGAATTTGAGCCCTAATTTGGTACGTTTTCAAAACATTCAAGCGATATTGATAGCGATATTGGAGTGCGATTTTGCGATATCGCCTGTTCGAACCATTTTCTTCCTATTTTTCGACCCTCACTTCAATCCAACCACTCCCTAGTGTGCGCCAGTGTTTACTTCATCATTAGAAATGGAAGATTTCGCGCAATTCGATTCCAAGTGTGACACCCGTCACAATATCACTGCTTTCTTGGATGATTCTAAGGACTCTTCTGAGCCCTTTAGGCCTCTGATTGCCTTCCTGCGCCGTTCGCGAATTCTCACAGCGATTACTGCCTCCGACACCATATTCAGAGATCATGTCGGGCAGTTTTGGAGGAACGCGTCCGTTAACTCTGCACTTGAGCATACACGTCTTATCTCAACAGTGCATGGAAATGAAATTATTATCTCTGAACAGCTGATAAGAGAGGTTCTTTGGTTCGAGGACAATTATGATATGCCGATCCTCTTCTCCAACGAATTCATTGTTGGAGCAATGAATCGAATGGGATATTCTGGTACGCATTCGGATCAGTACCGGAAGGGCAACTTGACTCGGGTTTGGAGGTGGTTTATGCACATTTTCATCTTGTGCCTCTCCAACCGCAAAGCTGGGTACGATGGTACCAGTCATCGGACGGTTTCAGCAATGTTGGCTCTCGTCTACAATAAGCCCTATAACTACTCTGGTTATATCTTCAGGGCTATGGTCGACAACGCTCAACTAGGGGATAACAGATGGTTCATGTATCCCCGCTTTATTCAGCTTTTGATTAATAGGGAGCTACCGGGTCTGGCGACTGATGCCACCCGTGTTTACCGCCAAACTCCAATGTCCACTCAGATTTTTGGGGTAATGAGCTCAAATGGCAAGGGGGTTCCGATTCCCCCAGATACTCCTCTCTTCGGTCATATCATTGACCCGAACTACCAGCTGCCGGCAAATGAGGGTTATCTGGATCCTCCTCCTGTTTTTGAAGCAAACCTTGCTGACATTCCCGTACAAGCTACGGAAGATCCCTTGGCGGATATATTTTTGAGTGTTTCCTCTCAGGGTGACTTGCATACTCTGCATGTTCACCATGATACCTCTGAGGGATCCACTGATTCCGACTCCTCGGGGCCAGACGGAGGTGACACTGATACGGAATCTGAAGGGCTGGTTCCGGATCGTCGAGAGATCGAACTCGTGAGGCGTATCAATCCTCAGCATTACTTGAGGATTCAGAGGAGGATTGCTGCCGGCAAGCAGCACGTACCGCAAAAGAATAAGCGTGTACGGGAATCCTCAGAAGAATCTGACGAGTATGTGCCTCCACCACCGAAGAAATCAAAGGCAGCTCGTTTAGTTTCAACTTCGGCCACGCCTCTGGATACACCGCAGGTCGAGATTCCTGTTCAACCACATCCCTCGGTTATCCAGGAACTAATAAAGAGGCTGGATTCGATGCAACACACCCTGGATGCTCAAGCTGCGGTCATCCAAGTTCAAGCTACTAGAGTTGAAGCTGTGGAAAAAGAGAATGAGGAGCTTAGGTCTAGGGTTGTAGCTTTGGAGTCCCAGTTGGTCGTTTCAGGGGAGATAGATGATAGTGAAAGACCAAATGTAACTCCCCCTGAAACTGAAAATGAAAATGTAAACGTTGAACCAGGCAATGAAAGTGCTCGTTTGGATTACTTCTCGTTTGAGGAAATACCTGGACAACCAAGACCATTAGCCGTTGACTATTCGTGTGCTGATTTGACATATCTGGCGAGAATGGTTAACATATCTGATAATGTGAGGGAGGATACACCGGATGAAGATTCTGACCTCGAAGCTGAAGATGAAACATTTGATGAGGACGAATTTTATTATGGTGCTCCTATTATTGAGTCTGATTCATCTGAAGAAGAAGAAGATGAATCACCTGATGACTCAACCGAACCTCAAGCTGAAATGCCTGAATCTCCTAAGGTTCCGGAAACCGTGGAAGAAAGAGCGGCTCGTCTGGCATCCTGGTGGCCTCAAGGTACAGAAAAGATTGTGCCTGTCACTTGCAAATCTTACAAGGTCAAGGGAGATTACAAAGGATTGATCAAAAGCTGGAAAGTTGTGAATGCAAGGTTTATGATCAAAAGAACCGATGGAGTTCAATACTTCAAACTTTCATTCCATAAACTGAGCACGTTGCCTAAAGGAGAATTAAATAGGCTTGATCAGTTACAACTGATAAATCCTGAGAGAAATACCCGTGCAGACTTCATTCAGACTACTCTTCAAAGAGAAATTCGTACAAAGAGGTACAGTTTTATTAAGCCGACATTGGGAAAAAGAATTATCTATAAGAAACGGCTAGATCCTGCTACAAATCAGCCATTAACCAGAATGCGCTATCCTCCGGCTGATTGTGTGAAGAGGATTATTTTGGAAACTGTTCCCCTGAACTTTCTTAGAAGATTTCACTACTGGGAATTTGATAGCCAGACTGGAGAAGCTGTATTTGTTTTTGCCAGAAAATGTTGAACCTGAGAAGACTTCTCTCTATGGGTTGAAGAAAGCACAATATCGGATTTTTGATCCTATGAGCTTGATAAATTTATCAAAGGAGGATATGAGGAAGTTGTTTGATAATAGAATAAGATATTACCGAGGTAATCCAACAAATGAAAAGCTTGCTCAACAATTCCAGAAAATTGTAGATATCTATGTAACCCATGGAATCCATGCGGGTGGCAAATTTCCTACTGGATGGGTTTAGACTAAAGACTTTTTGAAGACCAAGCTGAAGACACAAGGGAGTTTGTTGATACATTTAGAGTGTCTGTCACTTGGTCTAAGTTTTGAGTTGTAATTAATTAGATTAATTTTGTATTAGGCGATATTGTTAATATCGCTTAGGCGATATCACTAATATCGCACAGGCGATATCACCAATATCGCCCTTTAGTCCAGATTAGTTACATATAAATACTCGTTTAGGGTTTCAGTTTGACCAGCTTGACACTTTGCATTTTGGCACATACGAATTTTCTTTGGCAGCTTCTGTCATTCTCAGTGTTCCAGTCATTGTAATTCACATTGCTTTATATGATTAATTCAATATATGTGTTTGTGATTTTGTTGTTAAACGTACAATCGATAACTATTGAATTCCGCGCATTAGTTATTGTTTATTGATTCATTGTTTAAGATCAGTCTTTGTTGCGATCCTACACCTTGGTTTATATACTCGGTCTCAGGTGCAGTCCGAGTGGTTCACAAACAGCGTCCAAGCCATTTCCAGTCTCCTAAATAGAGATCATATGGAAATTTGGATGGACCTAGCCGGGACAAGCTTTAGGAGTAGTATGAAATCTACTACTTTGACAAGACCAATCCATCAGATTCTTCACAAGCTCCTATGTTGTTCGATTCTAGGTAAATGGGAAAACGGACCAGTGACCGTGGAGGAGCTCAAGTTTATGGAGGCGATCATAGGGAAGAAGAACCTGAATGTCGCCTACATTATCACAGAGAGATTGGGGAAGGAGAAGAAGATGAAGAAGCACATATTTATGGGATCAGATGTGACACGTTTGTTACAGGGTACGGAGATCTTCAAGGAGGTTCACAAGGAGGAATATCTGTATCACTCTAGTTCACTACCGATTGACCTAGAGTACTAGAAGCTCATCAGACTCAGTGATGAGAACAAGGAGAAGCAGTGCCTATGGCACCACACGCAGTAGCTCATTCCAGGATGCTTTATGACACGAAAGCGTGTCAGAGTGATTGGGGCAGTACAGAGCCTAGAGGATGAGAGAGAGAGATCCGATGCACCGACATCAGATACTGAGATCCCACAGAGAGGAGCTGGGACATCCGAGCTGCCTACTCAGGTCGTTGTCTACTACACAGACCCAATATTATCTCTTACATGCTTTGCAGGTTAGCCAGGCTCACCAGACTTTGATCGCTAGGAGATTCGGCATACCTGATCCCGAGCCACTCTTATACCGCTGTGGTCCACCACCACCATCCATGACACACCGACCATCACCGATCATCCCGACAACAGTCGATGTAGAGAGGGTTTTCTCAGTAGAGAACCCGACTGCAGCAAATAAGCAGGCAGCAGCAGCTACCACTGTACCCTCATCACAGCCTATCTAGCAGCCAGTGGCTAGTACCTCTTATCACACTGACATGCTTTACTTGGGCACTGATGCTACCTCATTCGATAGCATAGGGAGGATGCTGAACTTGGGGCCGATCTCTTCTTCTGATATTCCATCTGAGAGCCTATTACGACAAGCTTATCTAAAGCTACTTGAGGATGCAGATATTACATCAGAGATTTTGAGTAGTTGGGGTTATATGGACCCAATGGCACTGCCGGTGGCTACACTCAAAGATTTATTGATACAGCAAAAGCTGATCACCGCCGAGGAGAGAGGACAGAGAGTCTCCAACGGTCAGCAGTCAATTGCAGGACCTTCGACAGCACCACACACAACTCAGGCCTCTGATGTGCCTGACCAGGGTTCCCCCATTTCCTAGGCTATCCTTATATGACACTTCTTATCACATCTATTCGTTTAACTATTACAGTACCTTATTCTAAGCATATTTTTGGAACTTGATCTGTTTGATTATTTTCTATTACTATGTTATTAATTATGTTTAATTCTGTTATTTAATAAGTGATTATGATTTGATGAATGAGCGAGAAGATCAAAGAGATGACGCACATTCACGCAAAATCCATAGAAGTCAAAGGCAGACAAAAACATTCCACATACCTGCAGACCATGGAGCATCAGCATCTCTAAAAAGGTGCCGCCTATCTTCTAGAAACATCCATATGCCGAATATCCGAATATTTCCAAACCCTAAGTGTGGGATCCACCACAAAAGAATTCCCACTTAAGGGGCAAGGACCAAATCTGCTGCTAAGTACGGATATTCAGCATCACAAACCAGAATAAATCGTTTGAAGCCGAACAAATTCTTCATGACGGACGAAGGAGAACGAATCACATCGACTTTTCTCTACCTACCCGCCGCTTCAAAACGAAAAACATTATCTGGGGAGTTTCTTAATCCTTCTGTATCCGTTTGCATGATCATATTTCGCTTTGTTAGTTTGTTAAAATATTCTATTCTCTTGTTAAAGCTTATCACTAAGTGTAGGATTCCAGCCCAAAAATAAACACTTAAGAAACATTTTCTTACATGTTCAAACTCTAAGTGTGGGATTTTACTCCTAGTAAAATCTCTACTGAAGAGAACATTAGGGACAATGTTCTTCTAAGTGTGGGATAGCAGGTATAGAATACCTTCGATAGACTTTTCTGTCCAAATAATAAAACTCAAAAAATGTTTCTCAAATTTTTCGACATTTTTAAAGAAAATCATAAAAGTATGAGCATAATCACTTGATTATCTCTAACCTTTTCAAGTTTTAATGTTTTTAAGAGAAACCATTTTCAAATATAAGTAAATTATTTAGGAACCTAGGGAAATAAAGTAAAAATTTCTTAAACAACAAATGATAATCTAAGAAGGGCATCGCATGACTATGTACATATAACCCAATCTTATTTGCAGTGAGGTACTTTGAGCCTAAAAGCATTCATAATGCTTCACTATTTCATTTGTTGTGTGAGCCGATGCATGCACTTCTAAGTTAGAACTTGCTCCTGACATTCGCTTCGAGATCACGTTGGTGAGTACCGTACGCGGTACAGGTGCAATTAGAGGACCTTGACATTCCCTAGGATTTAAACCCCCATTTTAACCTACTCTTCAAGCCTAAAAATCGACCGATACTCATTGTTAGTATCGAAGATACAATTAGCAAAACCTTTGAGCCTAAACCGATTTATCTTTCAAAATACCCCATCTATTAACCTACCTCCACAAAATTACCCACAAAAACTTGTCTTAGAATTTCTAAGATTGTGAAAAATATCTTTTGGAATATCCTTCTCATTTATCCTACTTTTTCGTGTTTCCCGAAATTTATATCTCTCAAAAAGCCTGGGTGCGTAAAATTGGCACCCTAACAAAGGCAAGAGAACAAATGGTGCAAAAAATTGGCACCTGGTGCGATAAATTGGCACCCTGAAAATACTCGAAATAGTCAAAGATAAAAAGAATATAGTTCTGAAAAGATTTTCTAAAGGAAATAAAAGTATCCTTGGAAATTCTCTGGCAAAGAAATTCTGAAGAAAAAGAGAAATCAAATAAAGCTAAGTGCTTCGAAAGTATCATCTCCTCATGAAAAATCCGATAGAAGACAGCTAGCTATCTCCGTTCCATTCTAATAAGTTTTTCATGATTTTAGAAGTTTCTAAGATAAGCAAAGCCCTTGTAAACAAAAATTCACCACCATCCATACCCTTTTTCACCCTCACAACCCTCTTGAATGTCTTGGGATAATTAGCACCGTCCTCACCTATGTGATGGAGATCCGATTCTCGATCAAGCTTATGACGATGAGTGTTGCATGACTGGCTATTGAGCGATCTCGATTATTTTAGAATGATAGGTAACCCGATACACTTTGAGTGAATTGAGCGACCACCTTTAGTGAGATCACCTGGTCATATATACTCCAAAATCACGAAAGTTGAAAGTATGCCTAAGAAAGTCATATGTTGTGTCTGAAAGGAATACCTTATTTTCCCTTATGTTCTTAAGATAAATTGCTTATATGGGGAAGTGGTTAGCTCTTGTAAATTTTTTAACTCAACCAGTCTTAAAATGTTTTCACGAGATATAAAAGGAGTTATTGCTTGAGGACAAGTAACGTCTAAGTGTGGGATATTTGATGTAACTTAAAAAGTCATGTTTTTACACACATTATTCCTCACTATTTAAGCCAATATTTATTGAAAACATCTTAAAAAAATATTTATTTGCTAAAATTCACCAACGTGGTTCAATTACAGACGTAGCAAAAATCATTGAAAACGATCAATTAACAAGCAAACCGAAGCAAATAAACTTCACCTGATTCCTCCACTAATATTTACCTTATGATTAATAGGTAACTACGAGAGTGGGGAATCAAGAATCATGTAAAACGGATAAGGAACGAAGAAGATACGGCATCTAAAGATCAACCGAACATATTCCAAGCACGTATGAGCTACACATATCCAAAATTCATTATTTTGGTATCATTAGAAGAGTAATGGAATTACGAGATCATAGGCGAAAGAATCAAGCCAAACGGACAAGAAACGAAGAAGATACGCACGAAACAAGCAACGAACGAAGTACCAAACAACGGGCAAAACACCAAATGGCATCACAGATACCGTATACGGCTGTAGAGGTACCGTATACGGCCGTGTGGATACCGTATACGGCCTCTAGGGTGCCGTATATGGCATCCCTTGCCCTCCGGTGATGCCGTTTTTCAGTTATTTTGAGGTTTCGTGCTGTTCCAGGCTTGTATTTTGTGCTTTAGAGCTTGTTCGGGGGACTTGGGCCTTTGCCTATAAATACCAACCTCCTCCTCATTCCAAAAAATCCATCATCCTTCAATTCTTCATTTCTCACACTTCTCATTTTCTCTCATTGTTAGTTTCACTCTCAAGTTTCTCTCTAGAGAACTAGAGAGATTTAGTTAGACGGTTAGAGTCTAGAGGAAAGTTTTAGCTTGGTAATTACGTTGTAACAGCTTGTCAAGTTCAAACTATTGTAATCCTTAGTATTACGCTGCTTAATTCCCGGGGATATCTATTTCTCTATTTACTGTTATAATGTTTGCATTGCATGTTATTTCAGTATATGTTTTGATTATTGCCATGGTAATTACTTAGCTTAGTAATGTGATTGTTGAAACGTAGATATTAGGAGTAGGGATGATGTTAAATTAATATTTTTATCATATACGATTGGAAGTTGTGGTTCTATGTTATCCGTTAAACTTATCCTGAATCTAAACCTAATTTCCCATTCACCATTTCCAGTTTTTCACGTGACTATTTCCTTAGTTAGAATCTGATCAATCCTAGCTACGAATACATAAGTTATCTTTGTTACAGTATGAAGCTATGAGATCTCCATAAACGGCCCTGTACTTAGTATAGCGTTGGAAATACCTCTGGTAAAGTACAAATACGTGGAAGCTAAGGATATGTTGTAGGTCCATCTCATCGTGAATTACCTAGAAGTTACCCTTCTAGAACATGGCCTAGGGAACATAAAGCTGTGGAAATGCTTACCGCAATGTACACCGTGAGTAGACCTAGGGATGAACGACTAATGGCAAAGGAGGGTTTAATTCAAGACGGAAGTATTTGTGCTTATAATAATTGAATATGGAGTTCTGAAATGAAAGCAAAGACTTTGCTGTAGTCTCATACGCTTAAACAGCTTAACTTCACTTAACCGATAGTTTAACATACATAAAATGCAATTAGTATTAGCTTTGATTAAATCAATTAGACATAGGTGTTAAGAAAGATCGGAAGATAAATTACGGTCTGTTGCCTCATTCCTGCACCCCAGATATAATTATCCTCAGAAGGTCACTTGGTCTCTTAAAGACAGTGAGGGGGGTTTCAAAACAGCCTGGTCTGATCAGAATCACGATAACCTAGGATTCAGTGACATACGTTTTTAGATACTAGACTAAAAACGTAGGATCCTAGTATTTACACCAAATGCCTGTTGATACTTATCAAGGTAAATCTCCAATCAACCTTATAATGAACATCATCCCGAAACCCTAATTATCGAAGTTTCAGCAATCACTCTCTACCTGTCTGCTTAAACATCTATCTTACTTTCAGTTTTTTATTTTATGCACTTAGATAATTTAGAAAACCAAAAACAAACCTACCTATCTTTTAAATCCATCCTATCAAGCGAACTTATCTTAGGTAATCCAATTCAATTCAATTCGTTTCGATTTTAAGAACGACACTCGAGTTATACTTACTGCTTACTCAAAAGGTAGGTAGTGCTTATAGTTTGAGCCCCAGCTCATATAAATATTAAAACACACAGGTGTCGCTGCCAGCGGAAGTTCCGACGACAAAGGATAACTCCCTAAAACCGACCGCCGATGGCACATCAAGGTCCAACTATGTCCATTCCGACGACATAGGATAACTCAATAAAACCGACCGCCGACGACGACAAAGGATAACTCCCTAGAAGGGCCACGTTGCAGTAACAGAAATCATGTTTTGTTTGGGAAGCATGGGTATCGAAGCATGAACTTGACAAGCGTTGCACCTCTGGATTTCTTCTGCGGCATCTTGATGCATTGTTGGCTGATGCGTGTTAAGTAGTGATAAAAAATAACAAGTTTTAATTAAATGGAAATACTAAAGTTAACTTTAACACAACCAGGCAAGAATACTTGTTCGTATTATAGTATAGCTTAGATAAGACCGAGTCGAACCACTAAGGAAACGGTGTAAATTAAAATAATTAATTAAACCTTAAATTACAAATTACAATTAAATAAGGGGTGCGTTTTAGTTCCGTACGAACATTTTTAATTGATAACGATTTAAACTTTAAATAATTAAAAGATAAAAAGTAACTAAAGATAATCAAATAGAGAAGAATGTATTTACTTAGATTAGTGATTTCTCGATTCAGGTTTCAGATATGTTTATTGAATTGTTGATTATTCATTATGGTGATTTTAACAAATAAAGATAGTCTCATGTTAAGATTAACTAATCCTATAAGCTTTAGCTTAATACTAGATTCTCTTGAATACACTAGAATTTCTTCTACGTGTTATTAACCTAAACCTTATTCCATTAATACTATCAACAGATCATTGAGATTCATTCAGCAACTTCGTGTTAACGAACTTTTATAATTATTGATTAAATAACTATCACATTAATCAGGTTTTATTAATTGATATTCTCTTAACCTATTACCGATTACAGTCTCAAGCCACAATTAACTAATAAATTACTCAATTGCAAATAACCAATCAACTCATACAAACCCTAGTTATAGCATAAGTCTATTGATCACGTTAAGTAACAATTAATCAACACACAATTAATATGGATCTTTCAAATAAACTCAATAATCATTCATAATTCAAATCAACATAAACACATCATAAAACCTTCATCTAAAAATCATTCGTCTAAGCAAATACAATTTAAGAATTAGCTCATGTTCAAAGTAATCAAAACCATATCTAGAAACATGTAATTACACATTGTAAATAGAAAAGATTAAGAATCAAACCCAATAAACCGAACCAAATCTTTGTTAGGGTTGAAAACCTTCAAACCTAGCTTCCTAGCCTCCAAATCGCACATTTAGTCGACTTCTAAACCCTAGAATCGAATTAGGCTTTCTTTTAATCGTATTGAATTGTATGCTTTATTGGCTGAATGAGGCCTCTATTTATAGATTTCTGATCGCAAATCCAACCGTCGGTTGGATATTTCAACCACCGGTTGGGTTGGCATTTTACCCACGAAACCGGTTTTGACCCGCGCGCTCCAACCGCCTTCCGTTTTTAGGCTCAACCGTCGATTGAATGTCAATTCCAGAATGTTCTGCTTTCGGGCTGGGCTTCTTCTTTTGGGCTTCAATCTTCACAAATCCAAAATTACTCTTTTAATTTGGTCCAAATAAAGTAATCTTTTGGTTTTAATCTTCTCTTTAAGCCCAGTCTTCTTGATTCTTAGACTTTACTTCATTTTCTCCAGTTTTTGAGCCCGTTTTCGTTCCTTTTCTTTATTTCTCTAATTTAAACACCTTTTTGCGAATATAAACGAAATCAGTAACATATATAAATAAATTGCAATAAAAATGCTTAAAAATAAGGGAATATTATTATATAAATATGACATTATTTGACGCTATCATTGGCCAAAAATAGCCGGTGTTCATGATTTTGGCAACCACCGATCGCGGACCTGCGTGCATTCCACATGATCCCTCGTGGACTTCTCGTACTATATAATTAGATTGTAGTGGACCTACACATCGCAGCAGTGGTCCCAAATATGACCGTTTGTATAGGACTTCATCTTCCAGAACGTATCTGAGAGCTTTTGTTTGTAACTTTCAAGCCTCGTTTACATCACTCAGCAATATCCCGTTTCTCAGATAATTAACTATTGGAGTCATCCAAGTTGGTCCTTCTTCTTCCATGAAAATGTGCACCTCACTTTCATTGATCGATCGGTTTTCCAAAATCTCAACAAGCACTTTCTTTGTCAAGTGATCGAAAGCCACCAAAGCTAACTTGCTTAGTGCATTAGCTTGATGATTTTGACTTCTGGGTACTTGTTCGATTTTTGCCTTTGTAAATTGCTTCATCAGGTCCTCCGCCCTTTCCATGTAGAGTTTCATAGTAGCATCTCGTGCTTCATATTCTCCATTAATCTGACTAGCCACAAGTTTTGAATCAACATGGATTTTTAGGTATTGAACACCCAATTTTATGGCCAGCTGAAGACCCGCTAGTAATGCCTCATATTCTGATTCATTGTTGGATGCTGGAAAATTGAAACGCAAGGCATATGTGTATTCTATTCCCTCGGGATATACTAAAATCAAGTCTGCACCCTAACCAAGATGGTTTGATGCCCCGTCGGTATGTAGGGACCACTTTTCTTTTTTCATAAACTTTTCTTTGACTATTTTTCGAGAGCATTCTCCTCCTGCCTTCCGGCTTTCTAAGGGCATTTCAGCCAAAAAATCAGCCAAAACTTGCCCTTTAATTGCACTTCTTGGTTGGTACTCAACTCCATGTTCCCCTAGCTCAATTGCCCATTTGGCAAGACGCCCTGATATTTCTGGTTTTTGTAGTACTTGTCTGATAGGTTGGTCAGTTACGACCACGATCTCGTACACTTGAAAATACCTCCCAAGTCTTCTTGCCGCAATAACCAAAGAGAGTGCTAATTTCTCCAGAGGTGGGTAATCAACTTATGGTCCCTTCAAAGCTCTACTCACAAAGTAGATTGGTAGCTGCTTTGATTCCCTTTCGGCCATAAGTACCGCGCTAACGGCCTAATGGGCTGCTGCTAAATACAGATATAACACTTCTCCCACTCTTGGAGCTACCAAAATTGGAAGGGTGCCGATCATGTTCTTCATTTCTCCGAATGCTTCTTCGGCATCTTCCGTCAATATGAAATCTTTCTTGTTAAGACATTTCTTTAATGTTCTGAAGAAATGAAGAGATTTTTCGGCAGATTTGGAAAGATAATCAACGCTGCAAGTCTTCCATTTAAACTTTGTACTTCTTTCATCGACTTTGGGGACTTCATGTAAATTATAGCTCTTATTTTTTCAGGATTAGCCTTCATCCCTCTTTCGGTCACCACATGCCCTAGAAACTTGCCTTCTTCCATCCCAAAAGTACACTTTTTTGGGTTCAACTTCATGTTTATCTTCCTTAAGTTATCAAAAGTTTCTTGGATGTCCACCACCATTGCATGGGGTGAGCGGCTCTTGACAACTATGTCATCGACATAAGCTTCCAGATTTCGACCGATTTTCTCTCTAAAAGCACAGTCTACCAAACGTTGGTACGTTGCTCTCGCATTCTTTAAACCGAACGACATCTTCCTATAACAATATACCCCTTGGTTTGTGTGGAATGTTGTCTTGTCTTCATCCTCTTTTGCCATTTGGATATGATGGTAGCCCTTATATGCGTCCAAAAAACATTTGTACTTAAAACCAGAAAGTGACTCCACCTTCCAATCCACTTCTGGAAGAGGATAAGGATATTTTGGGCACACATTGTTGATATCTTTGAAGTCTATACACATCCTCCATGAACCATCAATCTTTTTTACCATCACTGGGTTAGCTATCCATGTTTGATAGCGTACCTCTCTAAGAATACCAACTTCTACAAGTTTGTCTACAGTTTCACAAGCCGCCTGACTTATTTTTGGAGCTAAGCTTCATTTCTTCTGAACCACTAGCTTTACATCCCTACTGACATTCAATCGGTGTTCGATTATGCTTCGGGGTACACCAGTTATGTCCGCTTCCGTCCATGCGAACACATCAGAATTTCGTCGTAGTAAACCAATCAACTCTTCTTTAAACCGAAGAGGTAGAGCTTTCCAGATCCCACCGTTTGCTCGAGGTATTTGATAACATCAAATAATGTCATATTTATATAATAATATTCCCTTATTTTTAAAGCCTTTTTATTACAATATATTTAAATATGCTATTGATTTCGTTTATATTTGCATAAAGGTGTTTAAAATAAAGAAATAAAGAAAAGGAACGAAAATGGGCTCAAGATTAAAGAAAATAAAGAAAAGATTAAAACCCAAAAAGATTGGGCTTGGAAATAAGAAGAACCCAAAAGATATGAGGAATTGGGCCAAAATAAAGAAGAAAACTCGGATTAGAATAAAGGATGGAGGCCCAAGAAGAAGCCCAGCCCGGCTGGCAGAATATTCTGGAATGCATGTTCAGCCTGCGGTTGAAGATTTCAACCGGCGGTTGAATCTAAATCAGGAAGGCGGTCGAGCGCGCGGGTCAAAATCCGGGTTAACGGGTAAAATTCCGATCCAGCCGACGGCTGAAGAATCTAACCGGTGGTTGGATTCGCGAGCAAGAAATCTATAAATAGGGCCATTACTAAACCATATACCATACAATTATAATACGAATTAAGTAATTCTTAATTCGGTTTTAGGGTTTAAAGGTCGACTTTAAGGGCGACCCGGAGGTTAGAAGGCTAGGGTTTGAAGGTTTTCAACCCTAACGAAGATTCGGTTCGGTTATTAGGGTTTGATTCTTATTCTTTTCTATTTGCAATGTGTAATAACTTGTTTTTAGATTTGATCTATCTTACTTTAATTATGAACTAATTCTTTATTGTATTTACTTAGATGAAAGATTTTTAGATATAGGTTTCATTATATGTTTATGTTGATCTTAATTATGAATGGTTATTGAGTTTGTTTGAAAGATCCATATCGATTGTGAGTTTTTTAACTGTTACTTAACGTGGTCAAAAGACTTATGCTAGAACTAACGTTTGTATGAGTTGATTGATTATCTGCAATTAAGTAATTTATTAGTTAATTGTGGCTTGAGACTGTAACCAGTAATAGGTTAAGACCAATAGCAATTAATACAACCTAATTGGTGTGATAATTAGAAAACCAATAATTATAGACTTACGTTAACACAAAGTCATTGAATGAATCTCAATGATCTATTGATAGTTTTAATAGTTTAAATCTTATGTTGATAACACGCCTCAGTGTATTCAAGAGAATCTAGTATTAAGGTAAGGTTTATTAGGGATCAGTTAACCTTAACAGGAGGCTATCCATTTTAGTTGAAATCACCATAATAAATGATCAACAATCCATAAACATATCTGAAACCTGAATCGAGAAATCAGTAATCTAAGTAAATACATGCTTGCCTATTTGATTATCTTTAGTTATCTTTTCTATCTTATAATTGTTTTTAATTATTTTTATTAGTTTCCTATTAAATATACGTTCGTACGGAACTAAAACGCACCCCTTATCTATTTGTAATTAATAATTTATGTTTAATTAATTATTTTAATTTACACCGATTCCCTGTGGTTCGACTCGGTCTTACCAAAGCTATACTATAATACGAACAGGTATTCTTGCCTGGTGGAGTTTAAGTTTGCTTTAGTATTTCCAATCAATTAAAAGTTGTATTTTTAACGACAACTTAACAAGCATCAAGTTTTTGGCGCCGCTGCCGGGGAAGCGGTTTGTTAAATTAAATTTTTGTATTTTTCCTGTTAAAAAGAAATCTTTGTACATTGTTGATCATCTGAAAAATCGGCTCACCCATTGTTAATACAACACAACAGAGGTATAAAGAGGGTCACTCTGCTTCCCGAAAGAAGTAGGTTTTTAATAAGCTTTGTGCTGACCTACTTCTCCGCTTCTGAGTATTTACAGTGGAGCTACCGAGGACTTTTGATTAACTTTGTAGATTGATTAAGTATTTCTAAAATAATGTTTGATAATTTTTGTACGTTTTAGTTTCCTAGTACTTCTGAATTTGATTTTGGTTTTCAGGTTGTTTCATGACCCGGAGAATTAATCTGGATCTTGTAAATCCACTTGAAGAACCCGAAAGATTTTTGCATTCTCACAGCCATGCGCCGTACACACCAGTCAACACGGCAGAACACGGATATTACTCAGGATCAGACTTTGAGGATAACCAGTTGCCTTCAAGAGCACCTACCATATACCCTAGTGATTCCGAGGAATTAAAAGAGCAAAAAGTAGAATAAGCAATGGATCGAGATATAGCTAACATGACCATTGAGGACTACACGAGTCAAACTCGTGGAGATATTCGTCAAGGAGTAGTACGTCCGGCAATAGCCAGAGAAGTAGAGTTTGAATTGAAGGGACAATTTCTAAAAGAACTTAGAGATAACCCTTTTAAAGGAGAAGATAAAGAAGATGCTAATGAGCACGTGGAGAAAATATTAGAGATTGCTAACATGTTTAACATCCCTAACGTCACCAGAGATCAAGTTATGCTAAGAGTATTCCCTTTAACCTTAAAAGAGGGAGCTAAAAGATGGATCAATAATGAACCAGCGGTTTCAATTATTACTACATGGGAGGATTTACGTACTAAATTTCTGAAAAGGTATCGTACCCCGTCCAAGACTTCGAAGATGATTGAGGATATCAGGAACTTCAAGAAAAAATCCGATGAATCTTTATTCCAAGCATGGGAACGATATAAAGAGATGTTACACAAGTGTCCGCAACATGATTTGAATGTGCAACAGGTAATTACGGTATTTTACAAAGATGTTGATCGTGCAACGCGTCAACAATTGGATGCACAAGGACCAATACCAAAGAAAACTCCTGCTCTAGCACGACAAGGAATTGAGGAACTCGCAAAACACTCTCAACTTTGGGACGATGGTTCTGTAGGAAGGAAGAGATCTAGTGAAGACAGTGAGGGACTTGTAGTAATAACAGCTAAGTTAGAAAGTTTGGGGCGAGACATTAAAAAAGTGAACGAACAAGTTCATGCAATTCGAATTGGCTGTGAGATATGCGGAGGAAATCATCTAAGATCAGAATGTCCAGAAAGAGATATAGATTTAGCTACAGAGGAAGTTAAATATGGAGACTTTCAAGGAAATAATTTTCGTAGGAATAATCAAAGCAATGGTGGTCAATATCAACAACGGGCACCAGGCTACTTCGTTAAGAATGGGCAGAACCCATCTTTTTCCGATAGGATGGGATCGATGGAACGTATGATGAGTAAATTTATTGAGGCTAACGAGAAATTCATCACAACTACTAGCAAAAGGATAGAAGAGTCAGAAGCGGTGGTTCATAACCAAGGAGCATCTATTAAACAAATTGAAGGCGCCGTTCATCAAATTGCAAAGGTTTTGCAGGAGAGATTCCCAGGAACATTACCTGGATTTACAGATACTAATCCAAGGGAACATGCCAAGGCAGTAGTTACAAGAAGTGGTAAAACTTCTGACTCTCCTTTTATTACTAACGAAAATGTTAATTTTGAACAGGTTGCTGAAAAGAAAAAAGAAGGGAAAGATATATTAAGGGAAAAAGTTGATGAAACAAGGAATAAAGCGCCAGAAGTAAAAGTTAAAGACTATACACCGCCACCACCCTATCCAGCTGCCTTACAGAAAGGAAAAGATGAAGAACATTATCACAAGTTCTTGGATAATTTAAAACAACTGCATATCAACATACCATTTGTGGATGCTATAGCTCAAATGCCGAAATATGCAAAGTATCCGAAAGAACTCTTGACGAACAAAAGCAAGTTGAATAATGTTACTAAAGTAATGATGAATGCCAGATGCTCAGCAGAAATGCAAAATAAGCTACCGCCAAAATTAAAAGACGTAGGGAGTATTACTTTTCATTGTTTAATTGGTGACATGTCTATTAAAAATGCATTAGCTGATTTAGGAGTGAGTATTTCTCTCATGCCATATACAATGTATACCAGATTAGGATTAGGAGAACCAAAACCAATTCGCATGTGTATTGAATTAGAAGATCGATCAGTCCAATATCCAAGGGGAATGGTTAAAAATGTGTTAGTAAAAGTTGATAAATTTGTATTCCCATGTGATTTTGTCATTTTGGATATGATTGAGGATCCTAGAATTCCTATTATTTTGGGGAGACCATTTTTAGCCACATCACACGCGTTAATAGATGTTTATGATAGAAAAATCACTATGCGTATTGGAGACGAAAAAGTTATTTTTAATGTAAACCAGTCTATGCAATTTCCTGATTATGTGGATGATACTTGCTATTATTTAAACTCATTTGAATACTTGGATAACAAATTTTTTTAAGAATTTGTTAGGAAATGAGCAGGAGGAGCCACAACTACTGGAAAGCTGGTCAGGAGATTTCAACACCACTAAAGATTTAGCCGAGTTTGATAGACTTTTGGAAGAAGTCAATGCAGTGTTTGCGACAGAAGAAGTAAGCAAAAAGTAGCATCCAACCAATGGCTGGATGGACCAATTAGCAGCCGAATCAGCAAATACAGAACATACACTTATTGCATTTTGCGGAATTCCTTGTTCTAAATCAGAGGTTATGGAGATCAAAACCTCTTATGAAGAACCACCTCAACTGGAACTGAAGGAGTTACCATCTCATTTAGAATATGCTTATCTCCAAGGTACATCTGAGTTACCTGTCATTATTTATTCTAAACTAACTTCTGTAGAAAAGGAAAGTTTATTACAGGTTCTTAAAGAGCATAAATGAGCTATTGCCTGAAAGATTACTGATATAAAGGGTATCAGTCCCTCATACTGCACTCATAAGATATTAATGGAGGCTGATTTCAAACCTGTAGTACAACCACTCCGAAGATTAAATCCTAAGGTAAAGGATGTTGTGCGAAAAGAGATAATCAAATTGCTGGATGCTGGTTTAATCTATCCTATTTCAGATAGTCCGTGGTTAAGTCCTGTACATGTGGTACCAAAAAAAAGGAGGTATGACAGTAGTGGCCAATGATAAAAATGAATTAATTCCCACCAGGACAGTAACATGATGGAGATTATGTATTGATTACCGCAAACTGAATGATGCCACAAGAAAAGATCATTTTCCGCTACCACTTATTGATCAAATGATAGAACGATTGGCAGGAAATAAGTTTTACTGTTTTCTAGATGGATTTTCAGGATACTTTCAGATACCGATTCCAGCAGAAGATCAAAACAAAACGACCTTTACCTGTCCATTTGGTACATTTGAATACAGAAGGATGCCTTTCGGATTATGCAACGCCCCAGCAACTTTTCAGCGTTGCATGATGGCAATTTTTCACGATATGGTGGAAGATTTCATGGAGATCTTTATGGATGATTTTTCTGTATTTGGCGATTCATTTGAGGAATGTTTAAGGCATCTAAAGAAGATGTTACAGCGATGTGAAGTGGCTAATCTAGCACTTAATTGGGAGAAATGTCATTTCATGGTACATGAGGGCATAGTGCTTGGACATAAAATTTCAAGAGTGGGGATGGAAGTGGATCCAGCAAAAATTGACGCAATTTCTAAATTACCCCCTCCAACAAATGTTAAAGGTGTACGCAGTTTTTTAGGGCATGCGGGGTTTTATATGCGTTTTATTGAAGATTTTTCTAAGATAGCTCAACCGATGAATCAGCTGCTGGAAATAGATGTTAAATTTGTCTTTACGGATGCTTGTCTAAAGGCATTTAATACTTTGAAGAAGAAATTAATTTCAGCACCTATCATGACCAGTCCAGATTGGAATTTGCCATTTGAATTAATGTGCGATGCTAGTGATTATGCAGTTGGAGCAGTTCTGGGTCAACGGATTGACAAGCGATTTAAACCAATCTATTATGCAAGTAAAACCTTAACGGATGCTCAGGAAAATTATACAACTACTGAGAAGGAACTTCTGGCAGTAGTCTTTGCATTAGATAAATTTCGATCTTATTTGGTTTTATCTAAAACTATTGTCTTTACTGACCATTCTGCTTTGAAGTATTTGTTTAAGAAACAGGATGCGAGACCTCGTTTGCTGCGATGGATTTTATTATTACAGGAATTTAATATTGAAATACGAGACAAGAAAGGTGCAGAGAACTTGGCTGCAGATCATTTATCAAGATTGGAGAATCCTGAATTAGAGAAGTTAGATGATGTCGCACCCCCAGATTTACTGTGCAGCGGAAGTCGGGTCGGGGCGCGACTAATCCAGTAATCATTGCGGAAAGGAAAAGCAGACGACTCTATATGAGACGTTTTGAAAAATAGTACAAAAGTAGTTACATTAATATAATTAAAGTTTACATCAGTCTCGAGTTCGCGAGATGAAATCCTGAAGATTCTAGTACATAGCGATTTTACAAAATAATGCAAGCAAATCTTCATAAACGTATGATGCATGCGACTCGAGCTAGCAGGCAGTCCTGTGGGCAACCCTACGGTTGTTGAGTACCTGAGAAATACACGCTAAAAGGTCAACAATAATGTTGGTGAGCTCATAGGTTTACGTAGTTAAAATCATAGTATGAACCACAAGATTTCAGAGTTATCGTTGTAGCACGAATGCCAAAGTAAATCATAGTATACTATTGCGATGGGCTCATAGTTCCCAAGCTTAACCGTAGTTGGTGTCTCCAGTTAAGTGTATAAACCAGTACACTCGAAATACGAATTATTATGCGTCCGTATAGTAGTTAGAGCGACTAACCCCGGACGGCGGAGTGTCAGTTCCCGATAGATCTATCCATAATGTTCGCGCTTAGTATTAACGGGCTATGATATTTGTTGGAGACCATCGTAGTTTGGTTTAGTTTACCCATGCAATCCGTATAAGTTTTCATAGTACTTGTGTTCATAAAAACAGAGCAATGTATTCTCACCCCAAAGTAAGTAAAACAGTAAAAGTAAAAGTGGGGCTATGAGACTCACCTGAGTCTTGAGAGCTAGCGTTTAAGTTAATAAACGTTTATCTGAGATGTAACCTTCTGGCGCCCTAAACGCACAAGTTTATATATGAGTGAATGTCTCAAAAGATCATTCATGCTAATTGTCCACTCAACTAGTTATGTTCAATGTTGTTTGTTCCATGATTACGTTTAGAAAAACATGTACGGCCCGTTGGTGAAGAGTTTGAAATGATATTAATTCTCAAATTAATATTATCATGTTTGTTTTGTGTTTCAATTTGATAAGGTTAATATACCTTAGGTGATTCCAAGTTGTCTCTGTATGTATTTAACATTGATTGTTACGGATAATAAAATAAAGTAGTGAGCTGGTTGATTATTCGGGTTCCAAGTTACTACTGTTGGTTTGGTGTTCAATGGTTAACACTGTTGATTAATGCGTCACTAGAGTTTATACTGTATGGCTAGTGCGACACTAAGGTTAATGCGACACTAAGGCTAATGTCGTTAGTTAATACTGTTGGTTATAAATGTTGCGACATAGAGGTTAGTGTTGCTAGTTACTACTGCTAGTTATAAATGTTGCGACGCAAGAGTTATGTCGCGGGTTAATACTGTTGGTTTCAAAGGTAGCGACACAAGGGTTGTGTCGCTAATTCCACAGACTGTAGGTTTTACATAGTTTCTACTGCTCGTTTAGTTTCTACTGTTCTCTTAGTTTCTACTGCTCGCTTAGTTTCTACTGTTCTCTTAGTTTCTACTGCTCGCGTAGTTTCTACTGTTGGTTCTTTTCCTTTATTACTACTGCTAGTTCGTTTCCATTATTAGTACTGCTAGTTCATTTACATTATTAGTACTGCTAGGTCGTTTACATTATTAGTACTGCTAAGTCGCTTACATTATTAGTATTAGTACTGCTAGTTCATTTTACATTATTAGTACTGTTACCCGATTACTACTGCTAATGTAATTCTTTAGTTTCCACTGTTAATACTGTTGTGTTTAACTCTGTTTCCACTGCTAGCATGTTTTACATGGTTTCCACTGTTAGTTGCATTTACTAGTTTCCACTGCTAGTTCGTTTACATAGTTTCTACTGTTAGCGCATTTTACTTAGTTTCCACTGTTAGTGCTTTTTACCTAGTTTCCACTGTTAGTGCTTTGTACCTAGTTTCCACTGTTAGTGCATTTTACCTAGTTTCCACTGTTAGTGCATTTTACCTAGTTTCCACTGTTAGTATGTTTCACATAGTTTCTACTGCTAGCACGTTTTCCTTTATTACTACTGTTAGCACATTTCCTAGGTTACCACTGCTAGTTCATTTCCTTGGTTATCACTGCTAGTTCGTTTCTTAGTTACCACTGTTACCCTCGTTTCCACTGCTCGTTATTAGTTTCTACTGTTCGTTTCTGAAATTCATTTTTGTTCGAGGGTTTTGATTAAATGAGTTTGCTTTGGTCCCGAAACTATTACAAGACAAATATCAATATTTTTACACTCGTAACAAGTAAGTTTTCATATATTTTGGTAATCCCGAAAGTGTTCGATTTTTGGCACAGGAATACAAACGATTCTCTGGTAGATTTAAAATGTTCGTTTTAGGGTAACTTCGAGTGGGTTTCTAGTTTAAACTTTGTGAGTGAACTTACTAGCATGTTTGATCAACAATATCTTACGAATAACAAAATAGGTTGAGAGAAGTGTGTTCTTACCCGAAATATGTGTGACGAACGAGATGTGTAGGAAAATGGTGAAGCTTGACTCCTTGTTACCAGTAAGTTCTCTTGTGATTTTTGGTGAGAATTGAGAGTAAAAGTGAAGATGGGAGGATTTCTGATTGTGGTTGCCGTGAGGAGAGAAAATGAGAGAAAGTTTTGGGTAAAGTTCTGAAAGTTTTGACCAATGAAGGGTTAAGTTGTGTGTGTAAGTAACTAAAATGATGATATTCTCTGGGGAAGTGTATGGGGCCGGTCTAGGAGTCCTAGACTTTGCAGACTTTTATCTTATGTGTGAGTTCCACCTGATTTCCTCACTTGCCATTTAATTTAATTGTTTGTTTAATTAAAATTGTTACATTTTAATTTGTGTTTCCTTTATGTTTTCAAGCGGGTTTGCGTTACGTATTGTGCGTTTTGCATAAAACGTAGAGTGTTCGTATATTATGATATAATTATAATATAATGAGAATAACTACTATTTAATTATAAAATAGATTTACGTTATTTATGAAAAGATTTTTCACCAACGTCCGTATTATTGTGTCGGATTCCATCCGATTGAAATTGCGTAATTAAAAATTAATTACGTACGTGCGTATAAAGTAATATACAAAGTGTTACCGTAATTAGTCCTATTTCACACTAATTACAAGTAATAATGATCTACGATTAGTCACTAATGACGGCATAATTTGCCGGTTGTCACAGATGAATCAGTTATTCAAGACACATTTCCCGATGAGCAATTAATGTCGATTCGAGTACATACTGATGTACCTTGGTTTGCTAATTATGCTAATTATCTAGTCACTAAAACTTTACCTAAAGATATGCTCTATCAACAAAAGAAGAAATTCCTTGCTGATTTAAAACATTATTTTTGGGAAGATCTGTTTTTGTTTCGATTTTGTGCAGATGGTATAATCAGAAGATGCGTGCATGGTGCAGAAAGCAATAATATTTTAGCACATTGCCATAAAGGACCAGTTGGTGGACATCATGGAGCCAATTATACAGCAAAGAAGGTCCTTGATTCAGGCTTTATTGGCCAACAATTTTTAAGGAAGCTCTTGAGTTTGTGCGAAATTGTGATGCTTGCCAACGAGCGGGAAATATCTCTAAACGAGATGAGATGCCTCAAACAGGAATACTAGCTTGTGAAATTTTTGATATATGGGGTATCGACTTTATGGGACCTTTTCCGACAAGCCATGGGAATAAGCATATTTTGGTGGTAATAGACTACGTATCCAAATGGGCAGAAGCCAAAGCATTACCAACAAATGATGCTAGAGTTGTTGTGAAATTTCTAAAACAACTATTTTCACGATTTGGAATTCCAAGAGCTTTGATCAGTGATCGAGGAGCTCATTTTTGTAATGTTCCAATGGAAAAGGTATTGAAAAGGTATGGCGTTACACATAGACTCTCTACACCGTATCATCCGCAAACAAGTGGTCGGGTTGAAGTTACGAATAGAGGGCTAAAACGTATTCTGGAACGTTCAGTAAATAACAATCCCAAGGAATGGTCGATGAAGCTGGATGATGCACTATGGGTTTCCGTACTACATTCAAGACACCTACTGGATGTACTCCTTTCCGCTTTGATTTATGGAAAGGCGTGCCATTTACCAGTGGAATTGGAACATAAAGCATATTGGGCTTTGCAAAGTTGTAATATGGATATTGATGCCGCCGGAAAACACAAGTTTTTGCAGCTGCATGAATTGGACGAATTACGCTGGACTGCATATGAAAACTCGAGGATTTATAAGGAGCGTACGAAAAGATGGCACGATAAACGGATCCAGATTCATAATAAATTTATTGAAGGAGATTTAGTACTTCTTTATAACTCTCGATTACGTCTGTTTCGGGGTAAGTTGAAGTCACGATGGACCGGTCCGTATATGGTTACGAAGATATTTCCATATGGGACAGTTGAATTGATTAATACTGAGGGTATTCTATTTAAAGTTAACGGTCATCGTTTGAAGAAATATAACGAAGGTGCCAAGGAAGATGATGGCGAAGGTACCATCCTCTTTGAAGATGAACAGTAACGACAGTTTATGTGTCGAGCTTAACGACTCACGGACTAAATAAAAGCGCTTCTCGGGAGACAACCCATATTTTTCTTTTGTTTTGTTTTTGCAGGTTTTGAACTTTGTGGGTGTGTTCCCTGGAAACCCTCACGAGACTATAACTCGTCCACTTGGGATACCGAGAGGTTTAAAGGCTTATTGCATATGCTAAATGCAATCGTGATTGCCTACGAAAGTGACTTGTTGTATATTTCCGATCAAATCCAGAGAGCATTATTGCACAGTCAGGGGAGTTTTCGTTCTAATTTTTTTTCTCCTTTCCTTTTCATTTTTCATGTTTATGTACAATGGGGACATTGTACAATTTAAGTGTGGGGATGGGAGACGAAAAGAAATAAAAAGTTTATTGTACTCTAGAAGTAACTATGAAATTTTGTCATATTACATAAAATTTGCGATACTACTATTTTAGGAGATGATAGTACTTTAGAAATATGCATAAAAAGGAATTCTTAAATACTATTTTGATATGTTGATAGGCCTAACTAAACATGTTTAAATCCATTTTTTCTAATTTTACACAAAAGTGTTAGACATCTTCATTATATGATATATTGATAGGCTTTCTATACAAAAGTTTTTAAATTTTAAGAAGTAATAATCCAACATGAATATAATTCTATGAGGAACATAAATTGATATATAACTATGAAGTCTTAATTTCTGTATGATATCTTGTCATATTCTATAATTTTGGGGTTTAAATTGAAATCATTTAAAAGATACGCTGATCGACTCCTCTGTTGTACTAAGTACAGACCTGGTTTCATCAGAATATCTAAAAATATTTATATATAGAGAAAAGCAAAAAAATGCTTAAAGAAATAAAAATGTTAGTCAAGTTATGTCGCTCTGTTGTACTAAGGTACAGACCTGTCACTGCTGTTTTGACTAAAATCTGTAAAAAGGGTTACACTTCTAACCAAGTTAAGTTATGTCGCTTTGTTGTACTGAGGTACAGACCTGTCACCAATGTCTTAACTTTTAAAATGATTTTTCAATTACTCACCCATTATACAGAAATATGGTCATGATTTGATTACAGGGGTATATCAATTGTAGGATGCATAAGTTATATTCATAATAATAATAAATTGTTATTCTTAAACAGGAGTATAGAAGGTTTATAGAGGATTAAAATATCGATAATCATCTTGAAATGTCAAAATTAGAAATTCTATGTTTAAAAGTGTTAAGCAAGGTTTTATGAGGATTTATATCAACAATCGATATAGATTTAATTGTTCATAATAAATAGCATATTATCTAATATGATCCCAGAGCAGTTAAAAATATTAGCAAATTAAGTGGTATGTACAATATCCTATTTATATGGGAGATGAATTTCTAGTTTGTCTTATATTTATCAGAAATCTACTTGAGGATAAGCAGAATTAAGTGTGGGGATATTTGATAACATCAAATAATGTCATATTTATATAATAATATTCTCTTATTTTTTAAAGCCTTTTTATTGCAATTTATTTATATATGCTACTAATTTCGTTTATATTTGCAGGAAGGTGTTTAAAATAAAGAAATAAAGAAAAGGAACGAAAATGGGCTCAAGATTGAACAAAATAAAAAAAAGAGTAAAATCCAAAAAGATTGGGCTTGGAAATAAGAAGAACCCAAAATACATGAGGAATTAGGCCAAAATAAAGAAGAAAACTCGGATTAGAATAAAGGATGGAGGCCGAAGAAGAAGCCCAGCCCGATGGGCAGAATATTCTGGAACGCATGTTCAGCCGGCGGTTGAATCTAAATCAGGAAGGCGGTCGAGCGCGCGGGTCAAAATCCGTGTTAACAGGTAAAATTCCGATCCAGCCGACGGCTGAAGAATCCAACCGGCGGTTGGATTCGCGAGCAAGAAATCTATAAATAGGGCCATTACCAAACCATATACCATACAATTATAATACGAATTAAGTAATTCTTAATTCGGTTTTAGGGTTTAAAGGTCGACTTTAAGGGCGATCAGGAGGCTAGGAGGCTAGGGTTTGAAGGTTTTCAACCCTAACGAAGATTCGGTTTGGTTATTAGGGTTTAATTCTTATTCTTTTCCATTGGCAATGTGTAATAACTTTTTTTTAGATTTGATCTATCTTACTTTAATTATGAACTAATTCTTTATTGTATTTACTTAGATGAAAGATTTTTAGATAAATGTTTCATCATATGTTTATGTTGATCTTATTTATGAATGGTTATTGAGTTTGTTTGAAAGATCCATATCGATTGTGAGTTTTTTAACTGTTACTTAACGTGGTCAAAAGACTTATGCTAGAACTAACGTTTGTATGAGTTGATTGATTATCTACAATTAAGTAATTTATTAGTTAATTGTGGCTTGAGACTGTAACCGGTAATAGGTTAAGACCAATAGCAATTAATACAACCTAATTGGTGTGATAATTAGAAAACCAATAATTATATACTTACGTTAACACAAAGTCACTGAATGAATCTCAATGATATGTTGATAGTTTTAATAGCATAAATCTTATGTTGATAACACACCTCAGTGTATTCAAGAGAATCTAGTATTAAGGTAAGGTTTATTAGGGATCAGTTAACCTTAACAGGAGGCTATCCATTTTAGTTGAAATCACCATAATAAATGATCAACAATCCATAAACATATCTGAAACCTGAATCGAGAAATCAGTAATCTAAGTAAATACCTGCTTGCCTATCTGATTATCTTTAGTTATCTTTTCTAACTTATAATTGTTTTTAATTGTTTTTATTAGTTTCCTATTAAATATACGTTCGTACGTAACTAAAACGCACCCCTTATCTATTTGTAATTTGTAATTTAGGTTTAATTAATTATTTTAATTTACACCGATTCCCTGTGGTTCGACTCGGTCTTACCAAAGCTAGACTATAATACGAACAGGTATTCTTGCCTGATTGTGTTTAAGTTTCCTTTAGTATTTCCAATCAATTAAAACTTGTATTTTTAACGACAACTTAACACGCATCAAGTTTTTGGCGCCGCTGCCGGGGTATATCAATTGTGGGATGCATAAGTTATATTCATAACAATAATAAAGTGTTATTCTTAAGTTGGAGTATAGAAAGTTTATAGAGGATTCGAATATCGATAATCATCTTGAAATGTCAAAATTAAAAATTTTGTGTTTAAAAGTGTTTAGCAAGGTTTTATGAGGATTTATATCAACAATCTATATAGATTTAATTATTCCTAATAAATAGCATGTTGTCTAAAATGATCCCAGAGTAGTTAAAAATATTCGCGAATAAAGTGATATGAACAATGAATTTCTAAGTTTGCCTTATATTCATCAAAAATCTACTTGAGGACAAGAAGAACTTAAGTGTGGGGATTTTTTGATAACATCAAATAATGTCATATTTTTATAATAATATTCCCTTATTTTTTAAAGCCTTTTTATTGCAATTTATTTATATATACTACTGATTTCGTTTATATTTGCAGAAAGGTAATTAAAATAAAGAAATGAAAAAAAGGAATGAAAATGGGCTCAAAGACTGAGAAAATGAAGAAAAGATTAAAGACCAAAAAGATTGGGCTTGAAAAGAAGAAGAACCCATAAGATATAAGTTATTGGGCCAATTAAAAGAAGAAAACTCGGACTTGAATAAAGATAGAGGCCCAAGAAAAAGCCCAGCCCGGCTGGCAGAATATTCTGGAACGCATGTTCAGTCGGCGGTTGAAACTTTCAACCAGCGTTTGAGCCTAAATCAGGAAGGCGGTCGAGCGCGCGGGTCAAACTCCGGGTTAACGGGTAAAATTCCGATCCAGCCGGCAGCTGAAGAATCCAACCGGCGGTTGGATTCGCGAGCAAGAAATCTATAAATAGGGCCATTACCAAACCATATACCATACAATTATAATACGAATTAAGTAATTCTTAATTCGGTTTTAGGGTTTAAAGGTCGACTTTAAGGGCGATCAGGAGGCTAGGAGGCTAGGGTTTGAAGGTTTTCAACCCTAACGAAGGTTCGGTTTGGTTATTAGGGTTTGATTCTTATTCTTTTCCATTGGCAATGTGTAATAACTTTTTTTTAGATTTGATCTATCTTACTTTAATTATGAACTAATTCTTTATTGTATTTACTTAGATGAAAGAGTTTTAGATAAATGTTTCATCATATGTTTATGTTGATCTTATTTATGAATGGTTATTGAGTTTGTTTGAAAGATCCATATCGATTGTGAGTTTTTTAACTGTTACTTAACGTGGTCAAAAGACTTATGCTAGAACTAACGTTTGTATGAGTTGATTGATTATCTGCAATTAAGTAATTTATTAGTTAATTGTGGCTTGAGACTGTAACCGGTAATAGGTTAAGACCAATAGCAATTAATACAACCTAATTGGTGTGATAATTAGAAAACCAATAATTATATACTTACGTTAACACAAAGTCACTGAATGAATCTCAATGATATGTTGATAGTTTTAATAGCATAAATCTTATGTTGATAACACACCTCAGTGTATTCAAGAGAATCTAGTATTAAGGTAAGGTTTATTAGGGATCAGTTAACCTTAACAGGAGGCTATCCATTTTAGTTGAAATCACCATAATAAATGATCAACAATCCATAAACATATCTGAAACCTGAATCGAGAAATCAGTAATCTAAGTAAATACCTGCTTGCCTATCTGATTATCTTTAGTTATCTTTTCTATCTTATAATTGTTTTTATTAGTTTCCTATTAAATATACGTTCGTACGGAACTAAAACGCACCTCTTATCTATTTGTAATTTGTAATTTAGGTTTAATTAATTATTTTAATTTACACCGATTCCCTGTGGTTCGACTCGGACTTACCAAAGCTATATTATAATACGAACAGGTATTCTTGCCTGGTTGTGTTTAAGTTTGCTTTAGTATTTCCAATCAATTAAAACTTGTATTTTTAACGACAACTTAACACGCATCAGTATTCGGGGTTGATTATTATCTTTTCTCTGACATCTGGTTAGGAAGAATATCTTGTACTTGGTTCTCCTTCTCCCTCTAACCCTTTCGGTACTTTGTCCTTACTGTTTATCATTCTTTCAATCTTCAAACACTCTTGAACCTCTTTCCTTTCGGCTCTGAGTGTTGCAATTCCAGATTGCGTTGGAAACTTCATCATGGCGTGCATTGTAGAAGGCACAGCTCTAAGTGTAGATATCCCGGGACGCCCTAAAGGTATGTTATATGACGAGAGGGCGTTTACTGTGATGAAATTAATCATTATAGTTCTGCAGATGGGATAATCACCAAAGATTACTGGACTTTTTATTTGGCTCACCGACCACACTTTTTCTCCTAAGAAGCCGAACAATGGGCTTGTGGCTTCTCGAACCTCCTTTTTAACTCTGTAATCCAAAGCTTGAAGATAATGCCAATACATGATTTCGGAGGCACTACCTCCATCAACGTAAATGCGATGAACCATCTGATCGCATACTTCTGCCTTTATTATTAAGGGGTAATCCGTAGGCCATACGTCACAAGCTGGAGGAAATGTTATCATTTGATCCGACCAATTTTCGGTTGGTCGTTCCTTCCGCTTTCCTCCATAAGTTTCCAAATGTGTCATCGTTACTGCCTTCCCTATATGAGAGTTATCTTTGTGGTGCCCTCGTAAATTCGTATTCTCTTGTCGTCCTCCTGAAGCTTTTACCTTCTTAACGAGGTGTGCCAACTGACCAAATCGCACAGCTTCTTCGATTTGCTTTTTTAATTGAAAGCAATCGTTCATGTTATGACCTCTTTCACCATGAAAGTCACAGAATCTATCCAGATTCCGACATTAGGGGTTTCCAGCCAATGGTGGCGGGTGTACGAATGTATTTTTTACTCATTGGTGTTTTGGTTAGCGCAGTGAAAGATGCACTCCTTCGGTTTTGGTGTGGATAAACCGAAGGCAAAGGATGAGTTATGGAACCCCCTACCCTTGTCTCACCACCATAAGTTACAAAAGGTCGAGGAAAGTTGTTACCTTTCCAAGGATGAATATTCTTATGAGGTGTAGCCGGTTTCTTGTGTGAGGCACGGGTACTTGAGAGGCTGCTGCTTCCTTGCCTCTAATGAACGCCTTTGTAACTTCAAACATTTCTTCAGTGGTTTCTGGCACTTGGTTATTCAACCTTTCAATCAGCTGGCAGTTTTTGATTCCATGCATGAAGCTTGAGATTTGCATTAATTCAGATGTGCCTTTGATCTCCAAGCTTTCAGTTTTGAAACGATCCATGAAGGCTTGTAAAGATTCATTATCCTTTTGCTTGATGTCTGCTAACTCCACCGCATGGCGGGTATACCTTTTTTGTGAAGTGAAGTGAGCTGAAAAAATTTTACTCAGTTCTTCAAAACTATCAATTCCTCCTTCTGGAAGACATATGGCACCATAGTGGCATGGACCATTGTTCCATTTCTGCAACTCCTGAGAATAGACTTAGGTGATCATCTGGATCTGTCATCCCATCGTAAATTCTTACATGGGAAGGCATTCTCATCCTCGGAGGCCTTCGATAGTTTGCTATTTTGGAAGTGAATCTCCGGGATATCGAAGGTTTGTACGGAGAGTTAAGGTCATCCTCCGAACTAATTTCGCTATCTTTTGAACATGATCCTCCAGATTCCTCGGAATTCAGTGAGTAACCTCTTTTATCAAACTTCCCAGGGGGTTTTTCATTTCTTTTTTTCTTTAAACCAGAGCCACCTTTTTTCTTTCTAGTAGAACCCATATAACTGGACCGCTTTTTAGAGCGAGGAGAATGCTGAAGAAGAAGTGATCCTCCTGTTGTCCCTTCGTGATAGTGCTTCGAGGTGATTTTTGGAATAAGACGAAGTGTATGACCCTCCGACTTTCGGATGAGAGTGATGTAAACCTTGGATTGAACCTAATCCTGTAAAACGAATACACCGTGAGTCTCGTCAAGAAGGAGAAGGGGATTTCCCCTCTTGACCAACCTCCGGCATGAGAACAGGGACTATTTGGAGCCAATGTAGTAAGAATGTATTAAATGAGAATTGAATGCCTACCTTTGTGTTGGTTGAAAAGTATTTATAGTACCTTGAGTTATGCTCCTGAACTATTCTCGGTAAATGGATTTGACATTTTTGGACTTACCAGAATCGGTTGTACCCATTTTGATGTACGTCTCTGAAATGGCTATTTCCCATGTTCACGCTTCTTGCTTTAGTTTCAGTGCACCGCCTACGGATTTGATGGCTACCGAATATAAGCTAAAGTAGGCTTTACTGGGTGAAGTGAATATCGGGTGAAACGGGTAGATTCTCTTCCAACTGTTGGCATTAGTATTCCTTCCAACTTTTGGCATTATTCCTTCCAACTTTTGGCATTATTCCTTCCAACTTTTGGCATTATTCCTTTCCAAATTTTGACATTAGACTGCTCCTATCGTTCATCGGTTAAGGCATCGGTTTGGACCGACGGAACCGACGCCATAGGCACGGTTCGTCGGTTCCAAACTGTCGGTGCACTTCTTCGGTTTGGCGACGGGAATGGTTTGGTGTGGGGCCCGCGTCAGTGTGTAACAATCAAGAAAAAATAAACATATATCCGTTTGAGCTTTTCGAAAAAAAAAAAAAAAATTCCAAACTCATTTTACACTATATATATACACCTTCGTACTCAATTTTCTAACTAAACACTTTCCAAACTCATTTCATACACAACTTTCATACACAACTTTCATACACAAATATATACACATTTTATACACTTTCATACACTATCTAAAATACACTTGAAAATTATAATTTCGTCATCCGATTTCGATAAAGAAGATTTGAATGCCGTCATGGCCATCCGCGATCCGATCGCTAGGCTAGATAATCTCGACGCAGAAGATTCGGATTCGGATTCGGATGAGGATACCGAATTTACATTTCGTATTCCACGAACAAGACGTGATCGGTTGGGTGCCGGACAACGTTTATATCAAGACTACTTTGCCGAGCACCCGACATTCCCACTAGATTATTTTCGGCGTCATTTTCTGATGAGTCGCCCATTATTTATCCGTATATGTCAAGGTACATTATCGTACTCTCGCCTTCCATTACCCTCTTACTTTGCTTTTTTTCATCAAGGTCGGGACGCAACCGGTAAAGCTGGTTTTAATGTTTTCCAAAAAGTCACGTTTTCCTTACGCCAATTGGCATACGGTTGTGCCGCCGACGCATTTGATGAATATCTACATATGGGTCAACAAACAACGTATGATTGTTTGGACAACTTTTGTAAATGTATTTTTCATCTATATTCAAATGAGTATTTAAGAAGACTAACATTCCAAGATGTGCAACGTTTACATCAACGTCATGCGGAGTTACATGGTTTTTCGGGTATGCTGGGAAGTATCGATTGCATGCACTAGGCTTGGAGAAATTGCCTAGTGGCATGGCAAGGTCAATACACTCGAGGTGATCACGGCTATCCAACAATCATGCTCGAAGCCGTTGCCTCCTACGATCTGTGGATTTGGCACGCTTTCTTTGGACCTGCGGGATCGAGCAACGACCTTAACGTTCTTAATGAATCTGATTTATTCCAAGACTTACTGCAAGATAGAGCTCCTGAAGTTGTGTTCACTATTGCCGGTCAACAATTCAACAAAGGGTATTATCTCGGCGATGGAATATATCCAGAATGGGCGACGATTGTGAAGTCGTTTAAGCATCCGTTGACAGAAAGCGAGATTCGGTTCAAGAGATACCAAGAATCTGCAAGGAAAGATGTAGAACGGGCATTCGGAGTAATTCAAGGTCGTTGGCAAATCATCAAAAACCCTGCTAGACCATATAGCGTCAACAAAATACGTCGAATCATGTATTGTTGTGTAATTTTACACAACATGATAACCGAAGACAATGAACGAAATATGTGTGCACTTGAGGAAGACTATACGGCAAACCCGGATAATGTGCCTCAACGATCGTGGGAAGAAAGGGTTGAAACGCAAATACGTATGGATAAGGAATTACGCGACCGTGCTGTGCATCATCGACTTCGCGAAGCTCTCATCGAACACATTGTGACCCTCCCACCACATTTCCGATCGCGTTAGCTAGTTGTATTTTTTTTATATAAATGTATATTTTTTTTCAATAAATGTATTTTTTTAGGATTTGTAATGTTTTATTTTTATTTAATGTAATGTTTTTAATTTTAATGAATATGTTTTATTTAAGTTTGTGTTTTAAATAAATAAAGAAATTAGTGTGTGGGGCCCAAGAAAAAGAGAAGTGATGTTAAGTGATGTTCACTGTAGGCAGTGAAGCGTCAGTTTGTGTCAGTTTTGAAAAAAGCTGACGTGGCGCTGATGTGGCACAAACTGATGCGTCAGTTTGTGTCACCTGTTGGGAGAAGCCTTAGTATACTTTTCCAATCTTTAGCATCATTCCTTTCCAACTTTTGGCATCAGTATACTTTTCTAACTTTTGACCTTATTCATTTCCAACTTTTGACATTAATATACTTTTTCAACTTTTGGCATTATTATTCCTTCAGCTGTTGTCTTAGCCGAAGGATACTTGGTACGTCATCAGTTCTCTTTCGAGTTTTGACATGCTTTAATTTATTTATGTAGTCTTAGATCATTCATTATTTCATTAGTTACATCTAAAATCATTATCCTTAAAAATATATATCAAATAATAGTATAATTTAGATAATTCATTAAACCCGTGTGTTCACGGGTTCATAAACTAGTAATACAAATACATGGAATAGATACATATATACACATATATCTATTATTATTTATAAGGGTTATTCAAGATCGATTTCTTTAACATAACTATTTTAAAACTTGATTTTTAATATGATTATTTTTAAGGAAATTATGATTTATGATGTCATCATATACTATATTTTAGTCAATTGATAAAATCTAGTAATTACATTGGTTAATTAGATTTTTAATGATACCACATTCCAATTCCACTTTATATGCTATATTTTTAAAATTTACGTGTAAATGATGTGTAAATGATATGAAAGTTCGTAATTGGTAAAAGTTAGTCTAATTTGATTACAATTTTGAACACTAAATAAAATTTAATGGTTAAATCAATATTACGAAAGTACGAGTGGTTAACTCGACATTGTAAAAGTACAAATGACTTTAAGTTAGAACAGTCGTGAAACTCTTTTTATTATTCGATGACATGAACCTTTTTATAAAATTTATAATAATAAAATATTGCAGAAAAAGAACAATAGATAAAAAGATAAAAAGAGAAAAAGAAAAAAAAGAGAAAAATGAAAGTGTTGGAATTGTGAAAGAAAGACGGATATCGAAGGATTAGGCATTAATCATGGATGGATAGCAAACTTTTGGTGCAATAGAAAGAGTCATTCAGTTAGATCTTTGTCCGTCGTTAAGTTGTCTGCCGCAATGAAAGGTCTGTTCAAGTCAAAACCCAAGACACCTGTTGACCTCGTCCGTCAAACTCGCGATCTTCTTATCTTGATCGATCGCAATTCCGAAACTCGTGAAAGCAAACGCGAAGAAAAGGTTTTTTTTTTTTTTTTTTTTTTCAATTTTTCTAGATTCAATTTCTTCTTCTACAGCTTGATGTGTGCCTGTTATTGATTGATTGCATTGTAAATTGTGGATTTTGATCATTTTCAGTAAATCACACGGAATTAGGGCAATCATATATGGCGGATTAGCAACAAAAATATATTAATATTGTTTACACAAGCAATAGTTCAAAGATTTTCAATTAGATACGTAAATCAGTTTTCGGAATCAACCAAACTTTTTTTCATAGTTAAAGAAATCACAAAATATGGCAACTCTTTTTGTCATCTCACTTGGGTTTTTTTGTTGTAACAAAAAGTGTTATCTAACAAAACGCCTTTAAAGATCTTCCTTTTCCTTTTCATATAGCTTATGGTTATTCCTTAATCCTAATGAAAGTAGTTACCCTGCTTGTTAATATACTTTGACATAGATTTATCAAAGAGGCCTTTCGATATTATGCATGAGCATAGCAAAAGAGTGACAATCGAAAACACATGTTCAAAATGAAATAAAAATAAATAAAATACGTCTCTTTCACCCTTCTATCCCAACAACTTGGAAGTAGAATAATGTGGAAATGTAGGCTATGCATAGTTTAGTTTTGAGCCTGATATGTAACTGTAACTTAAGAATTGGCTAATACATACATATGATGCTACCGAACTACAAGACCTTACGACTTTTACATTACTCCTTCCATCTCCATGTTCCGGTCATAACCAATCATAATTAATCCCGCATTGCCTATATAGGTGCTGCAAATTTGTTCAATTTCTTATCTGTAGTTCTGAATAACATGGGAAACTGCAAACATGTTTAATCGTTGCCCACTGTATCTATAACTTTATAAACAAAATGCATAGAGTTCATGAATATTTTCCTGTGGATTAAGGTTTGTTTGTAACATAGTATAATGCGTTTTGACTTGCCAGTTTGCAGAGTTGGGAAAGCTTATTCGTGAGCTAAAACAAATCTTATATGGGAACAGTGAAGCTGAGCCGGTTTCAGAAGCTTGTGCACAACTCACTCAAGAGTTCTTTAGGGAAAACACACTCCGTTTGTTAATAATCTGTCTTCCAAAGCTTAATTTAGAGGTAAGCATTTATTTAGTCAGATAAATTTAGTTGCAATTTGTGGATTCCCGTCACATTTTTCTATATAATTAAAAGATCAATATCAATTTTGGCAGGCTCGTAAGGATGCTACTCAGGTTGTTGCCAACCTGCAGCGCCAACAGGTACAGTCACGTTTGATTGCGTGTGACTATTTGGAGGCAAATATCGATCTTATGGATATCTTGGTCTCAGGGTAAGCTTTTAAGGATGCTTATATTATTGCTCCTCCTTTGAAGTATTCATTAAAATATCATTACCTTGTTTGCTATTGTGCATAGTTACAAATCGAGTAATTTTATTTAAACATGATTTGACTGTGAGTATTGCACGTTCTTTTCTGCATATAGCTATGAGGACACAGATATGGCGTTACATTACGGTGCCATGCTGAGGGAATGTATACGTCATCAAAGTGTTGCTAGGTGCGTGTTTTACTCTTAACTTTGCTTTGACCAATTTAAGTAACTTGTGGACTAGTAATAAATTGCATATTTGCATGTGATAATATATAAATGTGAGATTTCCTTAAAGAAAGCTGAAAAGAACCCCTCCTGATATTTATGTAATATAAATCTAGATATTTATGATGATGTCTAAGCGTTTTTCGGTTAAATTGGTTTCCAAGATAAGTTTCTGTTTGTAAGTCTCTGGAGATATTTTGTGATGCATTGGTGGTTGAACTTATATAGAAATATAGAAGATTTCGAAAGGTATATGGAATACTATTCTCTAACTACTTGACCATTCGAGTTTCATTGATTTTGTTCACAGGTATGTATTGGAGTCAGAGCATATTAAGAAGTTCTTTAATTTTATTCAACTTCCAAATTTTGATATTTCTGCTGACGCAGCTGCTACATTTAAGGTTGAGTGTGCTAGACCTAACTAAAATAGTAGCCATTTTTTTATTATATCTGAAGAATATTATGTACATTGTCTGAGTTTCATAACTTCCATTATGCTTCATGTATCCATTGGTTTGCAATGTGGAGCAGTTGACTTATTCTTCGCTCGTTTATCTTAACTCTAGATTAGGTGTGGGAAACGGGCGGGTCGGGTGGCTAATGGATAAAAACGGCTAGTTTTCAAAAAAATTCATAATGGGTGGATCAGGTTGGGCTGACACGGAAACACTTGTTAGTATTTTATTAAAGCTTTATAATTTAATGAGTTAGATATTAGAAAATTGTATTATTACGTTAATGATAAGAGCAACTTAGAAGGGTATTTCCAATGACTTTTAACCTGTTTGACCCCCTCGTCCCACTTCACCAGTTTCCTTTCTTGTTAAACCTTTTATGTTGGAGATGTCAAAAAGCCCAAATTGGCCCATTCGTATTATTGGGCTGACACGGAAACACTTGTTAGTATTTTATTTAAGCTTTAAAATTTAATGAGTTAGATATTAGAAAATTGTATTATTACGTTAATGATAAGAGCAACTTAGAAGGGCATTTCCAATGACTTTTAACCTGTTTGACCCGCTCGTCCCGTTCACCAGTTTCCTTTCTTGTTAAACCTTTGTATTAAATTGACATGTTGGAGATGTCAAAAAGCCCAAATCTGCCCATTCGTATTAGAAGGGTCGAAACTGCCAATTGTTGTTGCACAGGCAACGGGGCAATGTATCACCTATAAATGATTGCCACACCCAAGTTGATCAATTCTAGTAGTTCCATCTACCAAGTACATTGGTGGTTTCAGATTTCCACGATGCGCATAATTGTTTTTTATTTATTTATTATATCCTTTCTACTTTTATCACCGATTTAATTGTAATATCATTGACATTTGAAATCTTCACTGTAGACTTTACTGTATTATTATGTACTTATGTCTGATAACTTTTGAAAAACAAGTGTATGTTGGTCATTTCATACGTGATGGCTTTAGAAGTAACATTCCTAAGTGTTACCGTTTTTTCCTGCAGGAGCTCATGACCCGACACAAGTCTACTGTGGCAGAGTTTCTGTCTAAAAACTATGATTGGGTATGTCATATGTGATACTTGCATAGTTTATAGTTATGGTCCCATAATTGTGATTTGCGTTAGGGCGACTAACAACAGAATTATGATGTTTCTGTGATTTATTTGCCTTGTCGACCTATTTTGATTATAATAAATAACGACTCTATAAGAGAGAACCCAACAATCTCCTAAAGACATTGAAATTTTGATCTGCCCTCATTATACTTCACGTGGATTACATTTAAAGGAAACAATAAATAAACTACCTCTTAAAACTGCTCCTGTACCAGATAACTTCTCCTAGATGATAATCATGGGCTACTACCACTTTATCATAAGTACAACAATAATACAAAGTAAATTAAACTCCTAACTAAAAGCAGTAAATTAGATAACTATGGCAGCTGGATAACAACTTGAAGTTAATCACGTTTCGTTCATGGGTCATAACATTTATATTAATATGAATCACTCCTTTAATATTGTGCGACGTCAGTAAATTTGCATCTAAAGTATTCCCACCCATGGAATATTAACCAAATTTGAATTTACATTCAACTAGCTTATGCAAATATATTCTAAAACATGATTTTTGGTTTGAATTTTCAGCCTTCTTAATAATTTGGTTTGTATCCTATGTCCTATATATAGGGAATAACCTACTCATAGTCAGTCATAACTCATAAGTCATAACTATAAACTAATCTCTAGTCTTTTAAGATTTAAGACGTGCTGAGCCTACTACTAACTGTCTAACCCTAACTGTTAGAACAGGATGAAGCTCACTCACTACTAAACAGTGAACCATTATTAGTAGTACAGAATGAGGCTCACCCACAAGCCTATCATAGGACGTACATGTAGGCAGACTAGTGACTCTGAGTATGCTGACTCGTTACAAATGAATATTATAGTGATTAAATAGGGAAAACTGATTGGTACTAAAATAATTTCATCTCACTGATGCAAGTTTGGCTGCTTATGTTTAAGATATTGTGTCTCTTCAGATAATCAGTATCATGAAGCTTATTATGTATCAATTAGTCGTCGTCACCAAAGATAGATTGGAAAATTATATTGGATTTTTGAGGAACTGATAGATGAAAATATGATAGATTGATAGCATAGGTGTTAGATAAGACACTTAGAATACCAATGGTTTGAACAGCATAGAAATGTCATTTATTCTTGAACATAACATAATGTCACACTAAATGTGTTTCTCTTCTCAGTTTTTTGCAGAGTATAACGGAAAGCTTCTTGAGTCTTCTAATTACATAACCAGAAGGCAAGCTATTAAGGTGAAGCCAAAATCTTATTTTGTTTTGATCAATTTTTCTTGTAAATCATAACTTCAGGTTTTTGGTTTAGGCAAATAGATCCCTTTTTACTAAATCTGTTGTAATTTATTATCTTGCCTGGAGAACTTTTAACTTTCTTGATCATTATATCGAACTGTTGCTGATAGCCTATTTATCATATAGTTATTGGGAGATATGCTGCTAGATCGTTCAAATTCTGCTGTAATGACGCGATATGTGAGTTCAAGGGACAATTTGAGAATATTGATGAATCTACTCAGAGTATAATTCTAATCCCTATTTGATATATAAGTATGCTTGCATATCACATCATATGGTAATAGATGAGATGTTTTGCAGGAGTCGAGCAAGAGCATTCAAATAGAAGCATTTCATGTTTTTAAGGTACTGGCAGATTATTTGGGATGAATCACCTCAGCTCTTGGTCCATTATGAATGATTAAATGTCTTTTGCAGTTATTTGCTGCCAATCAGAATAAGCCAGCAGACATCGTTGGCATACTTGTTGCAAATAGGAGCAAGCTTCTCCGCCTCTTCGCTGATTTTAAACCAGATAAAGGTCAGAAGTTTTTCATTTATTTTATTTTTGGCGAATTCAGACGTGTTTGATGTTTTCTTTAAATTCAACTATGTGGCACATCTGACTTGTTAGAGATAAAACATAACCCAAGTAGCCCATTGTTAAGTAAAAATGTAATGTAACGGACACCTCTGCATTGGGTTATACTGTCTGGGTCATTCCACCATACATAATATAATTACATATCATCAGGTCATAGAAACCAATGCATGCAGTGTTCCGTTACTTATCACAATAAGCATCTTACATGATGACTTGATTTATATTTCGTATCTTTTTGTGGGTGATACAGAGGATGAACAGTTTGAGGCTGACAAAGCTCAAGTTGTTAGAGAAATTGCTGGTCTTGAACCTCGAGACTGATTGTAATCAACAATGTTGTTGTACTGGTAATCATCCGTTAATGTTCTACCATCTTGCATCTGTTGTCAATTTACGATAACGGTCCATCACATCATATTCATCTATCCTTGGTCCTTACCAGTCTAATGTCTCCTTTCCTTGTATGTGTAAGTGAAAGAAAATAAGGTATTGGAATGATGATATATTCATATTAATTAATTAATGTAGTATACTATAGTAATACTAGTCTGTGTTTGTAAAAATGATTCCAGCCATTTTTGGACGTTTTTTATTTATTCAATAAATTTATGTTCTTTTTAGGAACCACCAGTTGTTATTTGTTAATCTAAAACCATATATTACATGTTGATAGCTTATGTCAAGTTATTCGGATACAAAATGAGTTTATTGGGTGATAATAATTTCTTGCTTTTCGATTGGTAAATAAAAATTATTATCGAAAATAGAAACAATTTATATGTGTTTATGCACTATATTTGATACAGTACTTTGATGGTCCATTAATTTGGTGGGAAGGGTACTTTAAATTGATTATTTGTTTGTAAATCTTTAGCATTTGATGCATTAATATAGAATCATTTCTACATTTTTCACTTACTCGAATATATATATATATATATATATATATATATATATAGTTTGGATTAAATAAGAACACTTCTAAAATAAGTGTATATATATATATATATATATATATATATATATATATATATATATATATATATATATATATATATATATATATAGTTTGGATTAAATAAGAACACTTCTAAAATAAGAACGGTTAAGAACACCTCAAATGCACGTATATATAAAAAAATCGTTAGATTTACACTCATACATATTAAATATACAAAGAAAAATTGATTCACATTTTTAAAATTGTACAAAAATAAAAAAAATGATGGATGCACATTTTTAAAATTGATGCATTTTTAGAAATGTGTATCAATTTTTCTTTGCATATTTGAGATGTATGAGTGTGAATCTAATGATTTTATTTTATATATGTGTGCATTTGAGGTGTTTTTAACCAATCTTATTTTAGAAGTTTTCTCGTTGGAACTCTACCATATATATATATATATATATATGTATATATGCCATTGACATGACATTTTAAATCGTCGTGAAACTTTTATCATTTTTTTAAAAGAAAAACAGAATAAATGAGATTAAAATTAAAAAGTATTAGTATTATTATAGAAACCAAAATTGGATTTTATGTGTAAAAATAATCGAATATGCTAATTTGCACATGGGTATATGCCCTTCATCTGAAAAAAGACACCATATAACATCATTCTTTATTACTTTTGTCACATGTAGTATTTGTTTTACTAGTAATAATAATTTTCATATTTGAAGATCGATATCTATCATTAATATATTGGATTGGCTAATAAAAATTATATTTATTTAGTAATCTGAAAGATCCTTACTACTAATACAGCAAGAGACGAGATAGCATCCTCAAACATTGATTTGATTGACATTATTAATTAAAACCTATAAATATTAAATTTCACTATTTCAAACTATAATTCCTTCACTTTTGTTAATGATTTTTTCACACTTCAGAGCATCCGAAGGCTTTTTCTAAAGTTTTTTCTTTTTTAGAAAAAAAAAAAAAAACCTTTCTAACCGAAAACTTGAGATTTTTTTATTGGAGGAAAAATCATAACCGACATGGCGAATATTGTTAAATTTTATCCGTCAATTATCGGTCAATTTGTCGATTATGGATCTATTAACGGTTAACCATCAATTTTTATGAAATAAATGCAACACGGAGGTAAAACGAATAACAACCTTAGAAAGTAAGAGTGAGATTCAAATGAGAATGAGAATTTTTGTGAGAACGGATGAACCAACAGGAATGCACCACGTGTCACAAAACCCACTTTTCTTCACGTTTTTAAAAATTAAATATCTCAAGAATGACTCATTAAAAAATTATAAAAATTGCACCATAAAAATTAGCAATTTTTTCTTTTCTGTTAGACATCTCACATTATATACTTTTGACGACTTTTTTTTATGAGTTTTATAAACTGTACAATATTAATATTACATGTAATACTCGTTTGTATCACATGTGATAGTTGTTGATATCACGTGTGATACTCGTTGGTATCACGTGTGATACTCGTTGGAATCACGTGTGATACTCGTTGGAATCACGTGTGATAGACGTTGGTATCACGTGTGATAGTTGTTGGTATCACATGTGATAGTCGTTTACAATACCCACCAAGAAATGGAAAAAAAAGTTGGTCGAAAGTATGTCATGTGAGATGTCTAATCGAAGAGAAAAAAATGTTGAATTTTATGGTGCAATTTTTATAATTTTTTGACTTACCGTTTGTGAGATATTTAATTTTAAAAATGCAAGGGAAAGTGAGTTTTGTGACACATGACGCATTTTTATTGATTTCTTCATTCTTATTAAATGTTACTTTACTCATTTGAACCTCACTCTATAAAGTAAATAAAACACTTCACTTTTGATTGTAAAACATCGACCATTTTCTATTGTTAATATCGGCGTTTGTCAAAGTTGTCAAACGACACTTTATATACATGTGTGATATGTCAAAACAAAGATGAATGATTAGGCCGCTAACGTTTGAGATAAAAGAGACATTTTAATTTCGTCATATGATATCTCGTGCATTCGTATATATTTGTTCAAATTGCATTTACCTTTATAAACTTATATGTATTTAAGTGTATATAACTATATATATTTATGAAAAATAATATATATATATATATATATATATATATATATATATATATATATAATTGGCGGTTCAGTTATTAGTTTGGGTTAGTTAATTCGGTCAATTGGTAACGGTTAACTTTACTCACCCCTAGTATAGTATTACTACAATAGTTAATTGTGTATGACTTATTTCGAATAAACATTATATATCTAGATAGATAGACGGTATATCGATTCAGAACTTATCAAGAAAGATATTAAAATAGTTAAATATCTTAAATAAATATAATATAAAAAACACCTTTATGATGTCATATTTTAAATTAAGTTTCAATTTGTCAATTAAGTCCTTTTATTTTAGTAAGTTTTAAAAGAAAATCCTTAATTTAAAAGAAAATATTTTTTAAATTAACCACCCATTTGCGCATAAAAAGAAATTTAATCTAATTCATTAATTATAACATTATCCAAATCAATTTGTAACTTTTTTATTTTTAATTCACTGAGTGAGAATAAAGTTACTTGAAAAAGTTAATATAGACTTAAAAAAATTAAGTTTTTTCACTAACTTGGATTCAAAATCATTAAATTTTTGAAACTCTGCATATATAGATTCGTATACATAAAATATTCTTATCATGAAACCAACTAAATGCTTAATATATATGTTAACTTGCACACTTTATTATTAGAAACAAGATACTACTAAATTCAGAATTTCATATAAACAATTAATGGCCTACTAAATTTGAAATTTTATATAAACAATCAACGGCCCGCTACGTGAATACACGAGTTTAGAATCTATTAAATATATATGGTATATATAATGATTATAATAAATCGAATAAAAAAAACATGTTAATTTCTATTGCTTACCTCCTGGAGGGCACGAGAAAGGGCATTATTGTCAAACAAATGGATTTTAGCAAGTACATAAAAGGAAGAAAAAAAACGGAGTGGAGTGACGTTTTTGGTTGAAGTTTGCATCTATCACTGTATTTATCCTCCGGCCAGCCTTGCTTGATCGGCGATTTTCAAATGGCTGAAAACGGTACCATTCATTTATCCTTTGTTTTTTCTTCTATGACTAATTAACACACATTCTTTTATATATTCATGTAATGAATTTGTATAATATTATTTTACAGATTCTTCGCTGAATGAGTTTCTGACCGTCGCTGTTGATGTAGCTAACAAGGCTGGAGAGGTCAGTAGGATTCACTTGCAATTTCTAACTGTTGTAATTGTGGTGTATTCGTTTTAATTCAACTTTCATTTCATTTTATCTAATAATTGGCAGGTTATTCGCAAAGCATTTTACCAGACTAAGCATGTGGAACATAAAGGATCGGTAGTATCTCTATTCTCTATTTTCTATTTTCTATTATATATATAGAAAATCTTATTACAAATATTAGTTGCTGGTATTTGTATGATTATTATACTTTTTATCAAACACACATTTATGTATCAACTATCTCAGTCTATGTACTATAATATGACAAATCTTATCACAGTATTTACATCTTTTAAGTTTATACATTCATTTCTCTCCCTGTTAAGTGTGCCAAGATTAATTAAGTTAAGTTTTATAAAAGGAGGGGTGTTGTTGATTTATTAACAAGCATTTGAAAACCAAAGTTTCAGAACCATAAGTATATATACTAATCAGTTATCTTGAATCTCAATGCAGGTGGATTTAGTCACAGAAACCGATAAAGCTTGTGAAGATCTCATATTCAATCATTTAAAGCAGCATTTTCCCAGCCACAAGGTTGAAGTTCATACCTTATATTTCTTGTTTGATTTAGGTTAATTATTACTTGCTGTAAAAGGGGTTAAAGTTGTTAACTTTTTCTGCTTCTTGTTCTACCTATTATAAATTGTAGTTCATTGGAGAAGAAACCACTGCTGCTAATGGTGTAACTCAGCTCACCGATGAACCAACTTGGATAGTTGATCCTCTTGATGGAACTACAAACTTTGTGCATGGGTACTATTTCAAATCTTCAGTTGTAAATTGTAATCACTACATACTTAAAAAGGTTGTGTTCTAAATTTAGTCACTTTAATAGATTTCTGATTAAAATGTCATTTACAGGTTCCCCTTTGTGTGTGTTTCTATTGGTCTCACCATTGGAAAGGTCCCAGCAGTTGGGGTCGTTTACAATCCAATCATGAACGAGGTGAGACTTACTATACTACAGTAATCTAACTAGTAATTCACAATTGTTCTGCATGACAATCCCTTGAAATGCCAAACTTTAGCCTAACTACAAATTTAATTGAAAATTATTGGTGTAGATAACTAATGAGTTTGTGATGTGCGTTGTAGCTTTTCACTGCGATTGATGGAAAAGGTGCTTTTCTTAATGGAAATCCCATAAAAGGTAAAGTCGTAAAGATACTTCCTGGTTGCCTTGAATTTGCTTGACAGCATTCTCATCCTCAGGGCATCTCATTGTTTCTTATGTTTTTATCGCATACTGCAGTATCTTCTCAATCTGAACTGATGACATGCCTCCTTATGACAGAGGTAACATTTCTTTGCATTGTGCCTTATTATTAGTAACGAGTATTAATATATAATAAATAATTAAACCTTATTCAATATGGGATTTATCGACTCTTGTAACCATGCCATCTGCTTTAGATATCAGCACTGTGGCTTTCAACTCAAATGAGCTTTGGTTTATCCCGTCTTCAAATATTTTACAAGCTTCTAGCCAACTGTTCTAAGGCTGACACAGATTTTCATTAGTGTCGATACCTTCACATGAATCGTAATGAACTTACCAGAAAATAGTTTGTCCAACTGTTACTAGTTTAATAACTCCAGCACCGGTTGGAACATTAGTGAAAAGACGATACTAGCTTTTACATATGTAGCTCTGCTGTGAAGGTAAATCAACATTGTTTACCTATGAGCAGGCTGGAACCAAGCGGGATACGGCCACTCTTGATGCCACCACAAATAGAATCAATAGCCTACTTTACAAGGTAACACCATAACAGTATAACACCACACTATTTGCATTGATTTGAGATTATAAATCAGTGACAAATGACTCCCAAGTATCAAATATCTTTTTCAATCAGGTAAGATCACTCAGGATGGGAGGCTCTTGTGCACTAGGTCTCTGTGGGGTTGCATGTGGGAGGCTTGATATATTTTATGAGCTTGGATTTGGTGGGCCTTGGTATGAAAGTCCCTTTTTTATTTTGTGTATCCTTACATTTTTGGAGGTGGCAAAATGGGTGGGTTGGGTAACATGTCACAAAGGGTAATGCTTTTTGCAAGTTTGAAATGGGTAGGTTGGTTTTGATCAAAACATTTGTTTTCCGCATCAGTTATCAAAAAACACTTGGTGTGCCAAAATTACTGTAAATGTTAGATTATTTCAGTAATAATCTTTCTTTATTAATAACTGCTGTAGGAGGTTTTTATTCATCCAAAAAACAATTTGGGCCACTTTCGACCCATTTCAACCCTTAGATATAAAACACAACCCGAATTGATCCTTTCATAGAGAAATGGGTCCAAATTGCCACATCTGTTAAATTTGATTGAGGTTTTGTAAGTTCATATTGTTGCGATGGCTTTGATCTTCTCCATAGGGATGTAGCAGCAGGTGCCGTGATTGTTAAAGAAGCTGGTGGACTCATCTTTGACCCGTAAGAATATAATATTGTTAATATGATATTGATTCCTTTTACGTTACCAACGGTACCCTTATGTGATATACTCTAATTGTCTTGTGACAGATCTGGTAATGATTTTGACATCACTGCCCAGCGGATAGCAGCTTCAAACACACTGGTCAAAGATGCATTTGTTGAGGCATTACAACAGTCGGCTTGAACAACTATCTCATCGGCCTTGAGAGCTCGACTTTAGCAGTTAAGTTCATTTGATGCTTAAAATGCATCAAACTGAGTTCGACTTAGAGTTGTTGTTATATGCCTTAGAAATATAGATACTTATGATGATTCTTGGCTCCGCAAATTACAACATTTCCTGGAAACTTCTATTTGGACTACTAGACCTTACTATATGAACGATTGCTGCATTTTACATGCAAATAATAAGTATGAGTTCTTACATCACTATCCCATAACTTTTCATTTTAATTTATATATAAAAGAAATAAATTATGTGATCGTTATGGGTGTTAACATGCCCCAGTTTATTTGATTTCCGTGTTACTCTTACTAGTCTGCATTAATTAAGAGTTCAAAGTTTAAAATTCTCTGACTTTGATTTTATTAGTCTGTTTATTTTAGGTGTGAAAGAAAGTGGAAAATGTGCATAAAATCTGAAAACTAAAAGAATATAAATACAATGGTAGTCTCCACACAGTCAATGGGGAGATAGGTCCAATAACATAGCACCTAATATAATTAAGATCCAGGCCCTAATTAAGAAAAAGAACAACAGTGAAACAAGATATGATACATAGAGGAAAATCAAAAATAATTTGAGAAATCATCAAGAGATTTGACATGTACTTAAACCCTTCCATTAGTCCTTTCACCATATGGATAATGCCCATTGCTCCCATAACCATTGCCATTGCCATTGCCATTACTCATCTTGTCTGCACTTGCTGCCTTCTTTCTTCTCAAAACTACAAACCATGTGTAAGCTTCCAGAATTGCTGCAACAATAGCTAGAACAACAATAATTCCAGTGTAAGCTCTTTCCCATTTCTTCTCTGGGTTTAAGATATCAAAGCCTTTAAATATGTTTATGATCCCTAAGACGATGATGCTGTAGCCGAGTGAGTGGTGGTAGATGTTCCAGAATATCCTGTGTTTGTGTTCCTTTTTTGGTCTTACCAGCAAAGCAATGACCTATACAAATATACAAATCCAGTCTTATTACTCATATGCTTTATGGATTACACTGAATGCATCATCAGTTGTACCTTTCATATGAAGGGCAGTTAGTTTGTTTATATTAGGTAAGATGTGATGCATAAAGAGGAGTAGATACAGCAAAATATATGGGTCGGGAGGGTTGGGTTTGAGTCAAAGTGCTTATTGTCCGAATTTTATTTATTTATTCAATTTTTAAATTATTAATGTGTCATATATGATTACAAAAATGATTTTATTTCAATTATGATATAGTTATGTTCATTTGAATGCCCCAAGTGCATGTAATTGTACTAGGTCAAGAAAGATCTTTATAAAGGTCACTTTGATTCGCTCGGCTTAAATCCTCTTTATTTGATATCTAGATTATATAGGGTAAGCGATGTGATTGTCTTTGTAGTTTCCCCATCAAAAATTCTTTATTTGGCTTTTAAATTACACTTTGGGTGACTCCAAGTCTCCAACCCATTGACCCGTTTGACCCTTTTTATGTTTAGTTATTTTTCTTTAGATATTCTGGTTGATCCATTAGTGACAAAATAAAACCCAACTATTTTAAGTAAATAGGTCAAATTCGCCACCTCTAAATAAAGAAAGGGATGGGGTACCTGGAGGGTGGCTACACAGAATAGGATGATGCCGATAACTCTGTGGGAGGTGTACTGAATACCCGGAGATTGACTACCAAGCCGGATTCCGGTGGCCCATCCAGCCACACCAATGATGTATGCAGAAGTTTGGCATGTAACATGAAGGTAAAACCAAGCAGGGTCGGCTGATTGGAACACCCTTAGATACCTTGCAATGATAGCCCCAAGAGGCATCATGATTCCCCAACTGATTGCATTGAGCACACCATGAATCTGCAATATTTCAAATTTATTTAGTCATCATAATATATAAGACAAACACCTAACCTCGGTCTTTTTAGATAACTTACATTTCGTTTCTTGGTTTTTGAACTGGTTCCCGCTGCCCCACCTGCAGTTCCGGATTGTCCTGAAACAACATTCAAAGTCCCCATAGACTTGATATTATCACCAGATGTAGCATGTACTGTAGGCGCATTTCCAGATAATTGACCTTCTTGCCAAACTTGATTCAGGGTACTACTCGCATTTTGTAGACCCAAAGTCGCAAAAATTATGATCTCTTTATTTGAAAGGACAGCCGACAAGTCAGAAACTGGGAAACTCAGGTCCCCTTCTGCCAACTGTGTTGTGTAACCCGTGATTGGTGATGTGTATGCTTTTATAGTCCCATCAGATTGCTGGAAAGCAACGAGTGCTTGCGAGCCAGCCATGCCTTGAGAAGTTGGATTAATCGCCCATGCAACCCACTTAGAAGAGTCAAAGTTTGTGTGACGATAAGCGATTGCGAGTGTTTGAGAAGATGGGGTATAAGTGTAGTGGAGAAAAGAGTTTAAAACAGGGAGATCGTTGCAAGCACTGAACACCTTGTTGCTTGCAAAGGCATAGTTAGAACATGTTTGGGCATAAGATGATAGAAACAGAGTTGTTATGATAATGCAACACAATAACATCCCTCTTTGGTCTAACCCCATTTCAAATTGGTGAAGTATTTTCAAAGGGTTGTGAATATACCAAACAGTTGTAAAGGTTAGTGATTGTTTGGGAAGAAAGAGGGGGTGGTTTACTTATAGATGAATTTGGTGGGGTAGTGTTTTAGGTTAGTTTGGTAAGGAAGGTTCTATGTTTGTGAGAGATGTCCAGTTTTGATGGAGGTGATTTGGTGCAGTTTGATAGTTGGAAATTGATGCTTTGCTTAGGTTTCAATAACAAACACAAGACACAAACACATGCACCTATCTAACCCCAACTGCCCCTTTGTACAAAATATTTTATATGTGAAGGCACTACAACTCATGGCTACTTCATTTTTCATTCTCTCTCCTCTTTCTGTGTATATGCATGTATGTATGTCATATGCTTATACAATACATACAACGTTTACCAAACAGATTGAATGGTTATTTTAACAACATATTGAACACCCATTAGTCAAAGTTAAACATGAAGCAATGGTTTTGAATAACCATGTCATTAGTCAAAAAGAATTGATTGTTGAACTAGTTTTGTTCGAATGTACCACCACGTGTCATTCTTGGAGTAATATAATGTTTTTAGTTTTTTACAACAATCAATCAATCAAGAAAATAAAATAAAAATGAAGATTTTAAGAGAAGCAATTCATAAGGATCATGAGGGCTAATATACATTAGGCTTTAGTTGATTTTTCATCAAATTTTCGTTGTATTAAGTCAACATCTTAGGACTCCAAAATGTTTATCGTTGAATATTTATCCATCACAAAACAATACAAGGAGTTGAAAATGTTTGAAAAGTGGTTAAGGAAGTGAAACCATCCCAACAAAAGCCTAACAAATGAAACCAAAGTCAAAAAAATATCATTGTTGACTTGTATTTGAAAAACTTTGGGAAGTAGCTTGGTCTCTATTGACTTGTAACTTATGAAGATAGAGTTGTACAATAGTTTGTGTTGGATTAAGTAGCATGATTTGTTGTACCTCTCCCACCGGTATTTGTTCACCATCTAATGAGAGTTGGTGTCCCTCCCCGAATTCCATCCTTAATTTTGTTAAATTGTCCTTTTATACTTGTGTCTATTTGTTGAGGTTTTGACTTTATTACTCCACTTTATTATTCCATCCGTCCCAATTTAATTATCCTCGAATAGAAAAGATATAGTTTAAGGAAATCAAAAGTACTATTTACTTTTTACACAATGACATTCTCATCCTTCACTAATTAATTTGAGATCCAAGAGGCATAGGGTTTTATGAGTGCAGGGAGGGCAGAAGATCCGGACCGTCCATTTTCGAGATCAATGGTGAAGATTATGCCACGTCACGGGGACTAGTTTGCAATTGTTTTGAGAGGAGGGACTAACTTGCAATTTTGACAAAGTTAACATGAAATGGGTCAATTAGGGCAGTTCCTCTCTCTCATCACAAAAACACATACAAACTCTCTAATTTCATACACTATCACACACAAATACTCATACACTAACACACCACCACCACCGTCCACCACATTCATCACCGCCGCTCCACCACCACCGCTGCCGCTCCACCTACACCACCACCATCACCGTCACCGTGACCGGAGAAAAGAGGCGGAGAAAACAATGGCGGATTTGTGGCGGAGAGTTGAGATGCGAATTACCACTGTTGGTGAACCGGGCTCCATCGGACGTAACCAACCGTGGTCATTTCTCCATCTTCTCTCGCCGCATAATTGCCACCACCGCCGCTCCAACGCCACAACCGCCGCTCCATCGTCACCACCACTTACCGCCACCGCCGCCACTGCACCACCACCACTATATAGATATGGATCATAAAACTCGTAGATCTAGAACTAAAAAGTAGATCTGAAAAGTAGATCTACTTTTTAGATCTAGATCTACTTTTTAGATCTGAAAAAAATCAACTGCATCTTACATTTTTTCTACTGCATCTTACATTATTGCATCTTAAATGCAATTAATGTATATTTGTACTAGTACTTATTTACTAGATATTGTATTTGTTACTGTATTTAAAAAAAAAAGTAACTTTTTCTACGAACTAACAATAAATTTAGTTACTTATATGAATAGAGGTAGCTTCAATGAAGAATGCTAAAAAAGTGAAGAATGGGATAACCAATAGGATTGCTCCATTTTCCTTTAAAACCCAATTTCTACTCGTATCTTTAAAATCAAATATCTTATAAACGCCATGACTAAAAATTATAAAAATTATACACTCGAAATCAGCGTCTTTTTCTCTTCGATTAGAGATCACACAAGCTATACTTTCGACAATTTTTTTTTCATTTTTGTTAGGTCGTATAAAATGTGACTTATATAATCACATGTGATTTATGAGTAAATATAACATTGGTACACGACTATTCATCAATGGTGGATGTTAACTCACACATGATTATAACTTATTATTCATTCACATACACAAATATAAATAAGATTTTAAAAATTGCATTCGTTTACGGCCAAAATCATATGTGATTATTGATTTGAGATTTAATAACATTTATTTTATAAATGAAGTATGTGATAATAACTGATAATTCATATATGATTTCACATTTATATTTATTTACATATATGATTATAGAAAATTATTGAAATATGTATTTATTTACACATTAATCACATGTGATTACTAATTTAATCAATCACATGTGATTACAACTAATATTTTTTCTCCGTAGATTTTTTAAATTATCAAATAAATTATTATTATGCGATTTTAAACTTATCATTTGTAAATTTGATTATTTACATGTGATTATAGTTAGTGATTTAAATAGTATAATTTGATTCTAAATATAATCATATGTGAGTGTTAAATCACATGTGATTTAACATAGGAATTTCAAATATCCATTACAAAATGGAAAAAAAGTTTGTCGGAAGTATGTCTTGTGAGATCTCTAACTAAAGATAAAAAAATATTGATTTCAACGGTGTAATTTTTATAATTTATAGATATACTGTTTGTAAAATATTTAGATTTAAAAAAAAATGGGAATAAGTAATTGAAATGAAACATTTTTATTGGTTCCTCCATTCTTCATGGTTTTGTCATTCTTTATTGAATTTTTCTCTAGATATATTTAAGTTAAGAGAAAATTACAAAAATCATCCTTTAAGTTATCTCAAATTTCAGTGGCAGTCCTTTACAAAATTTAAATCATCATTTAAATTAAAGGATGATTTAGTAAAACCAATCATCATTTCTTCTGAAACTTGTTACGCTAGTAGTCCTTTAGACTAACGATCGTTAATTCTCCGTTAAAAAGGACCATGTGTAATGTATTTTTTATTCTTTTAATTTTTTATATTAAAATATAAATTATAAAATATAAAATATGTGTAGATGCATCATTAGGTGCACATAACAACATTTTCATCCCAAAGAATTTAGTAGATTCATCATCAAATTTGGTCATTTTCTGCACTGAAACATCAAATTTATAGTCTACCACCATCTTTTACCACCCAAGGCCCCTCCGTCACCCATTCATCTGATGTCGTCACGACTTTGGTAGCAAATGCCTCTCTCTTTTGCATCAATTCCTTACTCAAAAAACATCTCAAACGAAAACCCTAACTTCAAAATGAAATGACGTTGAAAACTGTGAACTAAATATGTGAGACGTAATCTTTAAGCCACGAATGTTGATTGGGTTGTGAAAGATAGTGGTAGATTTGGGTGTTGGACTATAAAATTTAATTTTTCAGTGGAGAAAATGAAAATGATGTTTTGTGCACCTAATAACGTATTTATACATATCTTAGATTTTATAATTTTTATTTTACTAAAAATATTAAAAGAAAAAAGAAATAACACATGTGGTCCTTTTTACCGGAAAGTTAACGATCGTTAGTCTAAAAGACTATTAACGTAACAAATTTTTAAAAAAATGATGATTTGTGTAATTAAATATTATAAATGACTATCAGTGAAATTTCTTTCTTTTACTGTTTTAGAATAGGTACAAAAGCAAAAGTACCAAGAAGATATGAAATCACTAAGGCTATTTTGGTAATTTTGTCATACTTTTTTTATTTTCTTCCTTCTTCCCTCCCCACAACCTATTAAAACATTTATTTTCTTTCAACATTTTAATTTATTTATCATTTTTCTAACATTGCGTCATAACTGTAAATTGTTAATAACTTATTATTGTGATTTACCAAAACTGAATCAAATTTAAGACAATTCTATTTTACTACAAACCAAGAGTGATGACTAATAGGCCACATTGATGCCTCTTTACATGTTTGGAGCCAAAACTATATTTCTCGGGACTGTTTAGGCACTAAAAACTGCATTTTAGAGCCAAAACTAGTGCACTAAATAAAAAAATCGCATTTTTGGAATTTTTAGCAATAAAACTGCATGAATTTTGTTGTTTCTTAGACTGTTTTGAGCAGTAAAAAATTGCATGCCGAAAACATCTTGGTAAAAAACTGCTTGAATTTTCCTTTTTCTTAGACTGTTTTGAGCGGTAAAAAACCGCATTTAGAAGCTAAAAGAATGCCAGCACTTTTGGGCTAAAAATAGTAGTAAATTGTACAACTAGCAGGAGCAGCTTAAGGTCTTTTGAGGTCTAAAGCAATTTGAAGATATGAGGACTTAATATAATTGACTATATCTAAACTTTTTTGATGCATATTCAATAAAAATTGTTCAGTACAGTACAAAAGATCTATTTTCTAAATTAGAAAGGCTAATACATCCATTTCGTTGTGATATAGTATGTCGACAAATAATTTGTTACTGATTTAGTATGTTTTCATAAAAGGAAAAAAGAAAAAAATTTACAAAACCAAAATGTCCTTTCAAAGAAGATATGAAGTCTTCAAAGGAAATCGAGTTATTGACCAGTCATAAACTTAAAGTGTATCGACGTTTTTAGTTAGGAATAGAAAATATAACGATACTTTCACGTATTTTATTCATATAACTTAAAAATACTATATTAATATATTGATGTCATATATGTCGGGTTTTTCTTCTTCAAAACCATCAAATGATATATTAATGTCGAATTATATGTAACATTAGATTATACTAATTATGAGATTTAAATTAATTTATCAACTTAACCACAAGTCATGTTTGAAGTGATTGTGCTTTGGAGAATTCAATCCTAAAAACATAAAGATTATGATAAAATAATTTTGATGATAACCTATGAAAAACAAGATTGATTTTAAAATAATGATAAAAATAGAACGACGTAATATTTTTAAAAAAATTATTTAAAACTGACTAACAAAAAATTGGCCTAGTCACTTTTATCACTTAAAATATGTCTAATATTTTAGGACTTAAACTATTTGAGGCCTTATAATGTTGTTTTTTTCATATATAGTGAGCATAATCTCTTAGAGTGTAATTTTTTCAAGACCTTAAAATACCAAAAAAAAAAATGTTGGAGATCCTTGTCGTTATCTTATAGTAATATATATGACATCAAAAATTTTGGGGTCTTACGAATTCGGGAGCCTAAAGCGCTAGCTTCACTAGCTTTACGGGATGGGATTGGGTCAAAAGTAAACTTATGTTTTGCCCACCAAGAACATTATGAATCGAGGTTATAAGCTATATTGAGGAAGAAAAGGTGCGGTTTTAGAAGCCGAAAAATCAAATACATTTTGATGATGACGTAGTCTTTGGGAGTTCGTACCATTTATATGTAGTAGTACCGAGCAATTATCATCATCTCAAATACAAATCAAACTTTCACTCTAAACTACCGAAACTTAACAACAACAACAATAACAGTACCCAATCCCGCTAATAGCAGGGTATGAGAGAGGTAGGATGTAAACAATCATACCTCTACTCGGGTAGAGAGACTGCTTCCAGAGAGACCTTCAGTAACAACAATCTTATAGTGAAGCCTAAACTATTTGGTGTGAAGGTGAAACTATTAAGTGTGAATGTTAGGTTCTGCATGTGAAGATTAGTGACAACAACATTTATGAGAGGGTTTGGTTCACAAAAATCTTATTAGATGTTACGTTCTGTATCATGAAAACCCAACTTGGCCCGTTTATCCGCTCACGAACAAAAGTAATATAAATGATGAAATCGAAATTGTAGTAAAGTGCATAATATTTTTCACTAACGAATCTGAAACAATTTATAAATTCTATTTTCATATAGTAGGATCTAGTGCAAGGTTTGCAAATCCTAAAAACTTACTTGCATATTACATCAAAATCATGGTGAAATACATGCACTTTCATGAACATCCATAAATCACAAATTAGGGCACATCATATGTTCCAAATTTAAAAGTGAAATTGGTACCTTAGTGTGATGGAAGGGGTTAATCAAATACTAGCTGCAACGATGGAACAATGGGCAAGACGGGGATCGACAGAGAAGAATATATATGTTTTCCTTTCTTTAGTTACTTAATGAAATGCTACTAAAGTTCAGTTAAATTACAAAACTATCAGTCCATTAACTAGAACCGTTGATTAGACTTTTAATCTAATCCGATGGTTGGAGGTGATTTCACTATTCTATTTTACCTTCATGTTTTTAGCACAACCCAACCACATATATACATCTATATAGACATCCATCATCATTTTTAAATTCATAAGTTTTTTACATTCCGTTTGGGGTTGTAATGTAGGTATTCATTCACTCAATTAAGTTGTATATGTAATTCGATGTTCTTCAGTTATGATGATTGTAGGATCGTATATCCTATTAAGTGTATCGAATAACAAATCGAATTCAATTTGTTGTATGTGTTTGTGTTTGAATGTATATGAAGATTGAGAGAGAAAACACAATTCACACCTTTAACTATGTGTTTTGATATATTCAAATGAAAGCTTAAACAACAAGTGTCACATGGATGATTACCAAGGTTACATGATTATCACTAACCTCATCTATTTATACAAACTCTAAATCTAAGCTAGTGCTAATATTTACATTTAAAATCATATTTAATTAAGCTATTTTCACAATCTCAAATAATGCATCAACAAACTCCCCATGATTGTAAACAATAGCTTATGTTGTCTTCAATTTTGATTTATATCTTTGATGCTTTGAATGTTCAGAATCTTTTAAGTAGCGGCAGATTAAAATCTTTGAAGCGACTCTAAAACATTCTTGAAGACTAATCTTTTTAATTTGTTCATCAACTTCTAATCTTTAACGTTTATATGAAATGATTCCTTTAAGCTCGATATTTGATCATCACTTTCTTGAATCTTGAAGTGAAATATATCATTTCAACGAATGTGTTTCCGTTTGATCTTTTCTTGACTTTCTAACCTCAAGCTCCCCCTTAAACTGATATCATCTTTTTAGGAGGTTGATCGTTTTCGCATGAGTCAACACTTTTTAGAATAAACATTCTCTTATCTGCCCCCCCACCCTCAAATCAGTAGCTATCTTCAACCATCTCATAAAACATTTGTTCCATTTGTTGAGTAGCTTGAGCATAATGCGTACTTTCTTCTCTCAAACTTCAGAGTTTTGATTTATCTTGAAATCTCTTGCAATCCTATCTCACAACTTCGATTAAATATTTCTTGAAATCCATTTTTCACAACATTGAAATACGTTTAGATATAACATAGAAATTTCCTTGACGAACATAGAATTTTTATCTTCCCTTAAACTTCGAACACAAATATTTACTTTCATCTCCCCTCATGACAACTTTCATCTCCCCTCATGACATACCTAATTTCATTACTTAATTTCATCTCCCCTTCATAATACTTATGATTTATCGTGAGCATCATGCACTGAAATCCATTAAGTTTGAAATCTAATCTATCAACATACTCCTCCAAAAACAATCTTCTTCCGAAATTCCATTTCCCAATATATTGTTTGAATCTTGCATTTGAGCACCAAAACCAATCTTCCAACGAACAATTTAATCTTGCAATTAGCTCCAAACAATAGAAATCTTTCAATAAGAGCCGTTTGAGTATTGCAATAAGCATTAAATAATAGAACATGGTAATACAACATTTTACTCGTTTGCACAAGTTAACGTTGTTTGTAAGTTTAGAAAACACATTTCTAAATTTACTAACACCCGGATCACATAGATGACCAGTTAACACATAAATTGAAACAACTAAATGAATCAACTTAGTGACCTACTTTCAATGTTGGCATTGATGATAGCATTGGTAGAATTTCTATTCAATCATCATGGAATATCTATATAAGATATCACTATGAATGTTCCGGCAAGTCACATAGACTTACACTAATGTCACAAAGACATATTTAGTGTATTTCAACACTTGTGTCCTAATTGTAGTACATGTATTTAACACATTTAGTATCTAGACTCGATAGTGCATAGAAAAGAAGTCGGGGACTGGAGCTGATTGTCCTCCTGTTTCAATATCAACAATCTCCAAGCGAGATGTTAATAGATTATGAGCTAAAATCTCCGTGACAAATGAAACAAGGACTTATTAAGAAGTACTTGAGTGGCTAGGAGGGTTGTCGCACCCCCAAATTACGATGCAGCGGAAGTCGGGTCGGGGCGCGACTAATCATGGATCATTACACAAAGTTAAGGCAAACGACTCTATATGAGACGTTTTGAAAATAATACAAAGTAATCACATTAGTAATTCAACCGTTTACATTAAGATTTGAGTTCGCGAATAGTTCAAGAGATTCTAATACATGACCAATGTTACAAAATAGTAATGCAAGAAAATCTCTGATGTTTATAAGCATGCGACTCGAGCTATCGTGTCCTGGGGTAGTCATACTCCTGTTGTGAACCTGAGAATACATACTAAAACGGTCAACATAATGTTGGTGAGTTCATAGATTTGAAACAGTTATCAAAAGTTGGTAATAATCACAAGATTTAATCAGTGTTGCACAAATGCAAAATAAGTGTATACTATTGCCATGAGTCTCACAGTTCGACGCTTAACCTAGTTTTTGCCTCGGGCAGACGTGTAATCCAATACACCTGTAACAGTCAAATATTAATGCGTCCGTGGGTCGGCTAGAGCGACTAGCCCGGACGGGGATGTCAATCCCCGATAGATCTATCCAATAATACTCGCGCTTATACAATTAACGAACCATGATAAAGTGAGGACTTTTAGTGGATTAAAGGTCTCATGCAATCCGTATAAGAGTTGTTTCAGTTACTTGTGATTATAATAAACAGTGTATGTAATCTCACCCCACAGTATAAAACAGTAAAAGTGGGGCTATGAGGCTCACCTGAGTCTTGTAAGCGTGCGTTTAAGTTAATAAACGTTTGTCCAAAGTGTAACCTTCTGGCGCCCTAAACGCACAAGGTTATGTATGAGTGAATGTCTCAAAAGATCATTCATGCTAGTTGTCCACTCAACTAGTTATGTCCAAGTGTTTGTTCATCGTTTGCGTTTAGAAAATATGTATGGCCCGTTGGTGATGTTTCGTAATAATAATTCTCGAAGACTTTATTATTATGTTTGTTTCATTGTATACTTAATAGAGTATATGAGTTTCATGTACGTATAGTGTGATATGTGAACGCTCGTTATTACGCGTATTTAATAGTTGGTGAAACATGTTCCAACTCTGTTTTATGCGACACTAGGGGCGACACCAAGGCATATTGCGACACTAGGTTAGTGTCGCAACTGCCTCAAAAGTTGAGATTTATGCGACACCAGGATTAGTGTCGCAAGTTGTGATTTCGATTTTGTTTTAGCGACACAAGTGTTAGTGTCGCAAGGACTTGCGACACCAGTTAACACTGTTGGTTGTATTATTCGGGTTCCAAGTTAATACTGTTGGTCTTTGTGTCGCTAGTTAATACTGTTGGTCTTTGTGTCGCTAGTTAATACTGTTGGTCTTTGTGTCGCTAGTTAATACTGTTGGTTATAATTGTGGCGACACAAGTTAGTACTGCTGGTTATAATTGTTGCGACACAAAGGTTATGTCGCAGGTTAATACTGTTGGGTTAATACTGCTGGTTTCAAAGGTAGCGACATAAGGATTGTGTCGCTAATTCCACAGACCGAAGATTTCACCTAGTTTCTACTGCTCGCTTTAGTTTCTACTGCTTGCTTAGTTTCCACTGTTCTCTTAGTTTCTACTGCTCGCGTGGTTTCTACTGTTGGTTCTTCTTTTATTACTACTGCTAGTTCATTGCCATTATTAGTACTGCTAGTTCATTTACATTATTAGTACTGTTAAGTTGCTTACATTATTAGTACTGCTAGTTCATTTTACTCGGTTACTACTGTTAGTGTATTTCCTTAGTTTCCACTGTTAGTTCATTTTACCCGGTTACCACTGTTAGTGTATTTCCTTAGTTTCCACTGTTAGTTCATTTTACTTTATTACTACTGCTAGTGTATTTACTAGTTTCCACTGTTAGTTCATTTTACCTAGTTTCCACTATTGGTGCATTTTACCTGGTTACCACTGTTAGCATGTTTTCTCGGTTACCACTGCTAGTATGTTTCCACTGTTTGTTTGTAGCTTCGCTTTTGTTCAAGGGTTTCGATTAAATGAGTTTGCTTTGGTCCCGAAACTATTATAAACTACATATTAATATTTTTACACTCTTAAAAAGTAAGTTTTCATATATTTTGGTAAGCCCGAAAGTGTTCGATTTTTGGGAAAGAGATGCCAACGATTCTCTGGTAGATTTAAAATGTTCGTTTTAGGGTATCTTCAAGTGGGTTTCCAGTTTATACTTTGTGAGTGAACTTACTAGCATGTTAAATCCATAAAATCTTACGAATAACAAAGGAAAGTTGAGAAAACGTGTTCTTACCCGAAAATGTGTGATGAACAAGTTGTGAATGAAAAATCGTGAAGCTTGACTCCTAGTTCCTCGTTAATCTTCTTGCGATTTGAGGTGAGATTTGAGAGTAAAAGGGAAAGAAAATGTTTTCTGTTTGTGTTTGCTGTGAGGGGAGGAATGAGAGAGAGAGAGAGTTTTGGGTAAAGTCTTCTGAGATTTTGATCAATGAAAAGTTGAGTTGTGTGTGTAAGTAGCTAAAATGATGACTTTACATTGGGGGGGGATGTATGGCCGGTCTAGGAAGTCCTAGGCTGTGCAGAACTTTTATCTAAAGTGGGTTCCACCTGATTCTCTTCACTTGTCCCTTTTGATTTATTTGTTTGTTCAATTACATTGTTACATTTTAAATTTGTGTTTTCTTTATGTTTTCGCGCGGGTTTGCGTTACGTATTGTACATTTCGCATGAAACGTAAAGTGTTCGTATATTATTATACCTAATAATAATATAGGGTAAATAATTACTATTTAATTATAAAATAGGTTTACATTATTTACGAAAAGGGTTTTCACCAACGTCCATATAAATCGAGTCGGACTCCATCCGATTAAAATTGCGTAATTAAAATTTAATTACGTATGAGTGTATAATACAATATACAAAATGTTCCGTAATTAGTCCTATTTCACACTAATTACAAGTGGTAATAACCAAAAATTTATTACTAATGACGGCCTAATTTGCCGGGTGTCACAAGGGTTATGTGCATTAAATATCAGAAATCAACAAATGAAGTCCGATAGCAGATGTGGTAACCCGGCGATTTAATAGTTTAGAATACACACTCTTCAACCTCTCAAAATTTTCAACTTCTCCCTCAAAAATCATTGGTGATCTTGTCACACAATGTTGGCATTTTTTAATGAATGCTTAACTGCACCTCATACTCCATCAACCCTCTCAGACTTTTATTATCACCTATACCTATTAGAACCTCGCGTCCTAAAATTTTGATAGGTGACTCCTGGGGTAGATTACACCGGTTCATGTGAATCATAGGAGAATGGGAAAGTCTAATTCACTCATTGCAGATAGCCGTAGTTTGCCAAAAGATGATATGTAGAAATATCGAAAACATTTGAAAATCAACCAAAATGTTTTGAATAAAGATTTTAAACATTTGGTAGTTTTAATTTCGAAATCACATACTCCCTTTAACATATGCATTTATTTTAGTAAACATCGAAGAAGGAAGCCAGAAGCAACAATTGTTAGTTGTACAATTCCCACATATATTTTAATCGATGAAAGCATGGAGGAAACTCGATTAGGGAGACCATTCCCATTGAATAAAATACATGTGAAAGCTAGGAGGTAAACTATTCTAATTGCACCATTCCCAACAAAGATATCACAACAATAAGATGCACAATAAGGTGAGTTGTTTGTTGAAAATAGATTGTACGAGCTCCCCATCGAAAATAACATACGCATAATGAGAGCTCGATTTCAAACATTGAAATCATTTTCATAAACAAGTTTAGATCTTTCAATAACGCCCATTCGTTTAAGCACGAGTTATGAACTGATGTGTACACAAGTCATTTTGAGCACGAGTTATGAACTGATGTGTTCATAAATCATACAATGAAGAACGAGTTATGAAATGATGTGTCCATAAGTCCAAAATTTAAAATTAGACCATAACTTTAGGAATCCATTTAAGCACGGTGCCAATGTGTTTTGAAATCTTAGAAAACCACTTGTAAGTTGTGTCAATTTGATTCACAAATATTAAATTCCATGGTGTGATGAAACTCAGTGTTTCACTCGAAAATAATTTTCTTGGAATTAATGGTGAATATTCTTTCCTTCGAACATGAGTTACAAAATCATTCATTTCTTGCATCGAATGAAAAAAATTTGATGATGCAAGTGAAAGCATTTGAGCTCTTGAATAGGTGAATGATTTTTTCTTAGAAGAATTTTTAGAAACTCGTTGTTTTAGTTTCCAAAAATAAATTGCTTTGAAGAATAAGAGACCGTTTTCATTAAAGCACAATTGTTTAGCCTCGAAGAAGAAAATGTTCCAGTTAAATGATAGTTTATCAGGATACTTCTTACTCTTTTATAAAGAATAATTAGTAAACTGATAAACTCTTTTTGAAAAACGTTTACAGGAATTTCCCGTGAAATTCTTCTTCGGAACTTTCTTCTTTTGACTCTCTTGCATTTTGGCAACGACTTTTCCCTTTTTGTGATTGGGTTCAGGTTTTGATTCAGAAATTTTTAATACCAATTTTAGATTTAATGAAGCATTAACCCTTTGAAGCTCATCAATCTAGGACAAGAACTTAGTCGTGACATTTTCCATTTCACTATTATTTTCTTCCAATTTTGATCTTAATTGATCAATCTTTTCGATTAAAACTGATTGTGGAACATATAATATTGGAGAAATAACTTGATCTAAAACAAAGTTTTGATCAAGTTCCTCTCTTGAGTAACTCGGAAAGTATTCATCCGAAAGTGTTAACTCTCGAGTTTCATAACTTGCGTTAAGTTTCTCATATTTAAATAGAATTTGTATATTGTCAGTTCTTGTGCGATTGAAATCCTTAAATTCTTTTGCTTCATTATAACCTGTTAAGAACGACATTTGAAGTTCATGACCAAAATAATCTTTAGTAAAAACCGTAGGAATTGCTAAAGATCCTTTAGTCTCAGAATTATATTTATCAAAACCCAAACCTTCCCTTGATGGATAAACCAAAAATCCTTTTGGTTCATTGGGAAAAAGAAGTTTATTCGTTTCAGCCCTTCGCAAATCATTTTGACTCTTCAAAATTACATTCTCATTTTGAATATTTTTCAGTGTATCTTCAAGAAGTGTGATTTTCTCATTGGCTCTTTTTAATTCGAGATCCATCTCAACATGCTTAATTGAGTTAGTGACAGAAACCGGATCGACAACTAAGGGAGTTGTAGGAACAAAGTCCTTAATTGCATCCTTAACTGGCATTTGTACAATATAAAAAATGTTCCGTAATTAGTCCTATTTCACACTAATTACAAGTGGTAATAACCAAAAATTTATTACTAATGACAGCCTAATTCGCCGGGTGTCACATTCTCCCCTTGTTAGAAGAATTTCGTCCCGAAATTAGCTTGTTGCCGTGGGTTGGGTGGCATCTAAGAATAGATGTGGGTATTTCTGTCGCATCTGGTCTTCCCGTTCCCAAGTGAATTCAGGACCACGCCTAGAATTCCACCGGACCTTAACGATGGGAATACGACTCTGTTTTAAACGTTTGACCTCTCGGTTCATGATCTCAACGGGTTCCTCGACGAAATGAAGCTTGTCATCGATTTGAATTTCGTCGAGAGGAATAATAAGTGTCTCATCAGACAGGCATTTCTTAAGGTTAGAAATATGAAAAGTGTTGTGCACGCTACTGAGTTCTTGAGGTAGCTGCAGTCGATATGCCACCGGACCAATCCTTTCCAGAATTTCAAATGGTCCGATGTACCTAGGGTTAAGCTTTCCACGTTTACCAAAACGAATGACACCTTTCCAAGGTGACACTTTCAACAGTACTTTGTCCCCGACTTGAAACTCGAGGTGTTTGTGTCTCACGTCAGCATAGCTCTTCTGACGATCACGTGCGGCTTTCAGCCGGTTTTGGATACCTACGATTTTCTCAGTGGTTTCATGTATGATTTCGGGACTGGTGAGTTGGCTATCTCCCACCTCGGTCCAACAGATGGGTGAGCGACATTTTCGCCCATAGAGTGCTCAAAAGGTGCAGCCTTTATGCTGGCGTGGTAACTATTGTTGTACGAAAATTCGCACAGAGGCAAGTGATCTTCCCAATTCTTACCGAAGTCAACTACGCAAGCTCGTAGCATATCTTCTAGGGTCTGAATGGTTCGTTCGCTTTGGCCATCGGTTTGCGGGTGGTAGGCAGTACTCATATCCAAACGGGTGCCTAGTGATTTTTGTAATAATTGCCAAAAGCGAGAAGTGAAACGGCTATCTCTATCTGAGATGATTGAGATGGGTACGCCGTGTCGAGCGACGATTTCTTTTATGTAGATGCGAGTCAAACGCTCCATCTTGTCAGTTTCCTTGATTGCCAGGAAATGAGCAGATTTGGTGAGACGATCGACGATCACCCAAATGGTATCGCAACCGCTCGGTGTTTTCGGCAGTTTAGTGATGAAGTCCATGGAGATCTGCTCCCATTTCCATTGGGGTATTTCATGTTGTTGCAATAATCCGGAGGGTTTCTGGTATTCGGCTTTAACCTTTGCGCAGGTAAGGCACTTACTAACGTAAGTAGCTATGTCAGCCTTCATGTTGGGCCACCAATACGACTCTTTGATGCCGTGATACATCTTGTTGGCTCCAGGATGTATAGAGTACCGAGATTTGTGAGCTTCATCCATCACCAAATCTCGTAAATTTCCAAAGTTTGGTAACCATATCCGGTTAGAGAAGTATCGGGCTCCATCGGATTTGATTTCGAACTGTTTATCCATGCCTCGAAGGGCTTCGTTTTTCACGTTCTCTTCCTGGAGTGCTTCGAGTTGGGCGGCATGGATATGAGCAATGAGACTGTTATGTATAGTCATACCGAGGGCTCGGACCCGAAGTGGTTTCGTTCGTTCTTTTCGACTCAAGGCGTCGGCAACAACATTTGCCTTGCCTGGGTGGTATCGAATTTCGCAATCGTAATCGGTAAGTAGTTCGACCCATCGGCGTTGTCTCATGTTCAAATCCTTTTGGTCGAAGATTGTTGGGAAAAACAATGATCAAACCTAAGTTATAAATCTGAAGAGTCAAAATCTAACTCAGTTGTATTCAGGAAACTTATTGAAATTCCTGAGTCTGTGTTTCCGAGTCTGTGCTACACAGACTGAAGAATTGTTTCTGAGTCTGTGCTGCACAGACTGAAGATCCTCACAGACTGAAAGCCATGCTCTTTCTGAAGACTTATGAATTCATCATCTGAAGAATGAAGATTGAATACAGAAGGCTTCACAGACTGAAGTTCACAGACTGAAGATCACAGACTGATGAGCACAGACTGAAGAGCACAGATTGAAGAATGAAAGTACAAATGTACAGGAGATATTCTTCTTTCCTTAGGCTAGATACAACTGATAAGATGTTTGAGAAAGGTCAAACATCATATAAAGGTTCTCTTCTCAGCAAAGAAACCTTTTACCTTTTTGCTTTTTCTATTTCCAAGAAAAGTAAAAAGTAAGGCGTGCAAAGTTGCCCAAGATGCATCTGTTATCCCTTGGACAACTATGTAAGCTGGATAATATAGAGTTACATCCAACTCTATAAATAGCACTCCAAAAAGCACTGCTATCATCCAAGAAATTCAAGAGAATTAGTATACTAGACCTTTGAGCTTAGGCTAAAGCATTACCACACTTACTGTGAAGTTTGTAGTGATAACTGTATCTTTGTATACTACTTGGATCGTATTCAAACCATCTGTGTGGGTTTGAATACCTTGTCATCTTTGTGAGACAAACACTTTATTGTGAATAATACTTTGATTCATAATAAACTCTGTGTTAAAATTAATCTTGTTTTCCGCCTAGATTAATTTAAACTTGTTTGATATAAAACTTGGATATAAACTAACACGTTGAGATAACTGTTATTTAATCTGTATCTAAGTTTTGGGAACCTTGTGACCCAACAACTGGTATCAGAGCAAATAAAGATTTAATCTTTAACGATCAAAGGAACCCAGTTTATCAAACAATCATCTAAATCCATTTTTCTCTACATTTTCTACCTTGAAAAATGACTTCCTCTATTGCTATGGCTGGGAAGGGAATTCCAATCTTCAATGGTGTAAATTTTACCCACTGGAAATTGAAAGCTGAATGGTTTCTTGCTAGCATTCATGATGAAATGCTTAGAGTCATTCAGGAAGGACCCATTATTCCTGGCAGAATAGTTCCTGCTACTTTAGATGCAAATGGCACTATTTTGACACCTGAAAAATTTGTTGAGGCTGCCAAAAGTACCTGGACTGATCTAGACAGGCAACTATATGCATTAGATTTTAAGGCCAAATCCATTCTGGGCAATGCAGTTACTGAGCCTATCTTTGCTAAGATATCTGGCTGCAAAACTGCTAAAGCCATATGGGATATGCTAACTGACCAATATGATGGTGTAAGTTTAGTTCAATCCCAAAAGAAGAAGAATCTCATAAGAAATTATGAGAACTTCTCTGCTGGTCAAGGAGAGTCATTAACTGATATTCATACCAGATTTCAGATCTTAATCAATGATCTTGAAAGGTATAATATCATCAAAGGACAGTTTGAAATCTGTGCAAAATTTGTTGATGTCATTCCAAACACTTTTTCTGAAGTTATCACTTCATTAATTGTAAGTGAAAAATTGGAGACATATGATCTCTCTGGCTTGTTTGGACTTCTACTAAATTTTGAAGAAACCAAAGCCAGAAAGGATCTAAATGCCAAAAGGATTGCAAAAGATCCATCTGCTGCCCTTGTTGCAACAACAAGGAAAAATAGAGAACTTTTCTCTAGAGCAGATTACCATCTTACTCTTACAGACTCAGAATCAGATGATGAAACTGAGTCTCTAGAAGCTGAAATGGCATTGCTAGCCCAAAGGTTAGAAAAAGCAAGATTCAAAGGTTCAAAAGGAAGGCCAACTTTTGATCCTAAGAAAGCTACTTGCTATAAATGTGGGCATGTTGGTCATATTTCTTCTGACTGCAGAGTGAAGATTGCAGAATCTTCAAGTTCTGATAAGTGGGAAGAAAAGGCCAAGAAGTACAAGAAAAAGTACTTCAACTCCAAGAAAATTGGAGAGAAACAACAACCAAAGAAACTAGAGAAAGCTTTGGTTGTTGAACAATGGATAGATGAAGAATCTTCATCATCTGAGGATGATGAAGATATGTGCTTAATGGCTATCACAGAGAGCCAGTTTGACAAAGATGTCAAATTTGCAGAAAAGGCATGTGTTCATCCTGATTGGGACAGAGGATCTGCTTACAATGTAAATCATTTTAAACTTTACTATAGTGATGCAGAAAAACAGAAAATGTTTGAACACATTTATGTAGATTTTTTGAAAAGACTTGAGGAAATACAAGATTTAAAAACCAAACTCAGTCAAGTTCAAAAAGATCTACAATCAAAAGTGAATGAAATAAACCAAAATAAACAGTACAAACTTGAGCTTGATGCTCAATATGACCTTCTCAAAAAGATCAAGCTGGAAAAAGAAGCTTATAAAAACAAAGCTGATCATTATGAAAGGATCTGTAAATCTTGGTGTATTTCATCACTTAAAAATGTGGACTGTTTATCCAAACAGATTCCAGCTCAGATACAAGCGGTCATAGGTGACGAGTTTGATCTTAAAAGTCATATAAATTCAGAAATAAACTCAAAACCTACTATATTTGTACCTGAGATTTTACCTCATACTTTTAGTCATACTGTGGGAGACAAAGTTATATTGACAAATGCTTTTGTTAGACCAAAAATAGTTACTAAAGAACTAGTATATGAGACAGAGCCAGACTCTGAAGACACAGACTCAGAAATCTCAGTCTGTGAAACTTCTCAATCTGAACAGCCTGAACTTATAATCACTAATGAATCTTTAGAAACTATAGAACTTGAAAAGAAAAGATTTATAAAAGGCAAAGCTAATATTCCCACAGTACCATCTTTAAAAAGACAAAAAAAGGTAAAAGGAATCAAGAATAAACAGAAAGGTTACAATGTGTTTGAACCTTCCACATCTCAGTCTGTAACTGGTCCAGACAATAATATGCCAAATGATAAATCTAAAGGCATAAAACCAGTAACAAAGGAGTTAAAAAGATCTCAGTCTGTGAGATCTAACTGTCAGTCTGGAAAAATAAATTTTCAGTCTGGCAAACTTAACTCCAAATCTGTTAGTGTTAACACTCAGTCTGACTCTCAAAAGTCAAATCTTAACAACCAGACTGAGACCATTAAGCTGCTTAGTGAAAACTTAATGAAGTTAACCACAGATTTTAAAACATTTGTTGAGTCAAAACAAGAGTTTAACAGAGTATCTAGTGCAAATAATAACCCAAAATCCAAAAGGACCATCATGTTGAACAGAAAATGTTACAACTGTGGAAATCTGGGACATGAAGGTATTAAATGCACAAAGTCCATTCTTAAACAGCCAAAGGCTGCTTTGATCAAACAAATGTCTTCTACAAACAACAAAATCAAAAATAGAGAGGTTAAAAGTCAACTTCACAGACTTAGCACCAAAACTGCTAAAGAATTGACTTCAACCAACTCTAAAGAACCCATCAAAAGATGGGTTCTCAAAAGTAACTAATTGATTTTGTTTGTCCTGTGCAGGGTAACAGCAAATGGTACCTAGACAGTGGATGCTCAAGACACATGACAGGTTCCTTGAAGAATCTGTCAGAGTTTGTAGAAGAAGAAGGACCTTCTGTCAAATATGGTGACAACTCTGTTGCCAAGATAAAAGGTTATGGTGTGGTGAAGGCTGGCAACATCAGAATAACAAAGGTGGCCTATGTTGAGGGATTAAAGCATAACCTGCTTAGTGCTAGCCAGATTTGTGATGATGATGGTGAAATCAGAATCAGAAAGAAGGCTGCTGTTATCTATAATTCCAAAGGCAAACCTATATTAGTTGCCAAAAGAGAAAGAGATATCTATCTCTTGGATCTTTCTTCTGCAGACAATAATGTAGAGACCTGTCTCTATACTCAGTCTGTGCCAGAACTAAGCTGGCTATGGCATAGGAGGTTATCCCACCTGAACTTCAAAAATATTAACCTCCTGTCAAAGAAGAAACTGGTTAGAGGTCTGCCTGATGTTACATTTGCAAAAGACAAACTTTGTCCTGCATGCACACTAGGGAAACAGACCAAGAACCATTTTTCATCCAAATTGTTAGCTACAATTGAACAACCACTGCATATGCTCCATATGGATCTGTTTGGACCCATGAGCATTAGTAGTTTGGGTGGAAAGAAGTATACACTTGTGGTTGTGGATGAATACACAAGGTATACTTGGGTCATCTTTCTTAAAGCTAAAAGTGATGCTCCTGAAGAGATTATTAATCTAATCAAGAGAGAAGAATTGCAGAAAGATGCACCTGTCAAGCAACTCAGGAGTGACCATGGTACAGAATTTAAGAATTCTACTCTCATTGAATTCTGTACTGACAAAGGCATTATTCAAAACTTTGCCTCTGTCAGAACTCCTCAACAAAATGGTGTTGCTGAGAGAAGAAATCGTACACTCATAGAAACTGCAAGAACCATGTTATGCCATGGTCAAATGAAGGTTTATTTTTGGGCAGAAGCAGTTAACACTGCCTGTTATACCCAAAATAGATCTATTTTGGTCAAAAGGCATGGCAAAACTGCATATGAGTTGTATCATAAGAAGGTTCCAACCATCCATTACTTCCAGACCTTTGGTAGTAAATGCTATATTCTCAATCAAAGAGATCAATTAGCTAAGATGGAACCTAAATCTGATGAAGGAATTTTTGTTGGCTATTCATCTATCTCAAAGGCCTACAGAGTCTACAACAACAGAAGGAATAAAATTGAAGAAACCATTAATGTCACCTTTGATGCTTCCTCTGCTAATGATGAACATGTTTCTCAGTCTGATGTTCATTTGTTAGAAGATTTATTTGTTGTGGGATCTGAATCTCAAATCCCAGTTGTTGTTAACCAACAACAGGACTCTGAAAGTGATAATGAAGATGCTCAACCTGCTCATTCTATGACAATACCTTCATCAACAGAAGATGAATCTATGTCCAGAGATTCAAATTCTTCTGATACATGTGTTCAGTCTGATAGTTTTCAGTCTGTGAACTCTACAGACTCAGACTTGCCCTGTGTAGAAGATGATGCAGAACTCAGTCCTGCTATTCTTCCACCAAATGAGAATGATTTACCATCAAATGATGAATCACTTCTAGGAGTCAAAGAACACAAGTATCATCCAATTACAGAAATAATTGGAGATTATGTTTCTGGTGTACAAACAAGAGCTAAAGTGTCAAACTTATCTACTGCAAATTTCTATTTCTACACAAACTTCCTGTCAATCATTGAACCAAAGAAAGCTGAAGAAGCCTTGAAAGATGATGATTGGGTTGAAGCAATGCAGGAAGAGTTAACAGAATTTGACAGAAACAATGTTTGGACCCTAGTTCCTGCTCCAAAAGGGAAAACCATTATTGGAACAAAATGGGTTTACAGAAACAAAATGGACAAGGATGGAGTGATAATCAGAAACAAGGCAAGGCTAGTTGCTCAAGGCTACAAGCAGGAAGAAGGCATTGATTATGATGAAACATTTGCCCTGTAGCCAGAATTAAGCAATAAGGTTATTCTTGGCATATGCTGCATTCAAGAACTTCAAAGTCTATCAAATGGATGTCAAGAGTGCATTTCTGAATGGCAACTTACAGGAGGAAGTCTATGTGAAACAACCTCCAGGTTTTGTAAGTTCCACTTTTCCAAATCATGTCTATAAATTGCAGAAAGCACTATATGGGCTAAAACAAGCTCCAAGAGCTTGGTATGACACCTTATCATCCTATCTTCTTAGTAATGACTTTACTAGAGGATCAATTGATAAAACCTTGTTCTTCAAAAGGAACAAGGTAGATGTCATACTAGTCCAAATCTATGTTGATGATATTATATTTGGGTCTACTGATGAAAAATTGTGTAAATGGTTTTCAAACTTAATGTCAAAACAGTATCAAATGAGTATGATGGGTGAATTAACATACTTTCTTGGTCTACAAGTACATCAGAAACCTGATGGTATCTTCATCAACCAAGGTAAATATGTCAATGACCTACTTACTAAATATTCTTTAAAGGACTGTTCAATTATGAAAACACCAATGAGCACTGCAGATAAGTTGGATAAGGATCAGTCTGGCAAGTCAGTCTGTCAAACCACTTATAGAGGTATGATAGGATCTCTACTATACCTCACTGCAAGTAGACCAGATATCATGTTCTCAACATGTTTGTGTGCTAGATATCAATCTGAACCTAAAGAATCGCATCTAAAAGCTGTAAAAAGGATTTTTAGGTACCTAAAAGGTACTCCTAACCTGGGTCTTTGGTATCCCAAAGACTCCGGTTTTGATCTAATTGGATATACAGATGCAGATTATGCAGGTTGTAAATTAGACAGGAAAAGCACTTCTGGTAGATGTCAACTGCTAGGTGGCAAACTAGTCAGTTGGTCAAGCAAGAAACAGAATTCTGTTGCTACATCCACTGCAGAAGCAGAATATGTGGCTGCTGGTAGTTGCTGTGCTCAATTGCTATGGATGCAACATCAACTAGCAGACTATGATTTGGTGTTTACAAAAACTCCAATCATGTGTGATAACCAAAGTGCCATTGCCATCACTGAGAATCCTGTGTTTCACTCCAGGACAAAGCATATTGAGATCAGACATCACTTTATCAGAGATTGTGCTGAGAAAGGTAAAGTGATTCTCAAATATGTGCCAACAAATGACCAACTAGCAGATATCTTTACTAAACCTCTTAATGAAGATAGATTTTTGTATCTGCTTGGTCAACTAGGAATGCTCAACCCCTAGTAAAACCTTGAATCTGTATGATTCAATTCTCAGTCTGTGTCTGCTTTTAAATCTGTATAACTGTATTCTCAGCTACATACAATCAAAAAGCACAGACAAAGAGATGTTTTTGTACATACTTTCTAAGAAAATACCAAAAAGATTTTATACCTTCTGTTATTTTCTCTCAGTCTGACTGATTATATGTTTCAGTCTGTGTAACTCCTTCCAGGTTAGCTACACAGACTGACCATATTCATTCAGACTAGACCCTCTATTTTTGTGCTTTATTAATGCATAAGGTTAGTATTTTAGTACTATTAGTATTAATACTGCTAGTTACTTTTAGTACTGCTGGTTAATACTGATAAGACTTTTTAACACTGCCCCCATGAATTCGTATTTTAGCACTGCTGGTAAAGATTGGTACAATTAACACTGTTAATATAGCAAGTTACTACTGTTAGTTAACTTTAGTACTGCTCACACCAGTTACCACTGTTAGTTAACTTTAGTACTGCCTTCGAAAGTTACTACTGTTAGTTAACTTTAGTACTGCTCACACCAGTTACCACTGTTAGTTAACTTTAGTACTGCCTTCGAAAGTTACTACTGTTAGTTAATTTTAGTACTGCTTTCACAAGTTAGTACTGTTAGCAATATCAATCTGTTACCACTGCTGGCACAAAAGTTTTTTTTAAAATTCTGTTATCTTCTCTTAGTCTGTCTCCTATATGGCTCAGTCTGTGTGACGTCACCCAGACTCATTGCACAGACTGGTTGTATACACTCAGACTAAATGTTTTTTTTTAATTTTAATATATTTATTTATTTATTATATTTTTTTTTACATAAATAAACAACAATATCCTTGCATTTAATGCTTTAACCATTTTTATGGTAATAATCATTAAAAGTTTTGGCGCTTGTTGTCTATTTATCTGCTCAATACAAAAAGTGCACGTGCCTCAGCGCTACTGTTGCAGAAACAGGGATAAACCGTCCAAGTGGGTCCCATTTAACGGAAATTTAATTTCTACAAATACCCATTTATGTTTTCCCCCTTTCTTCTTCATTCGTACTTGCACATCAAAAACAAACAGAGTCTATAAACCCTAAATCGCTCAACCATTTTCAAAATCAATTTCTAAAATTTCTTCAATGGCTGATCAATGGGTTTACACGGCACCCGCCAACATCGCTGCGGCTAAACCCTTCAAACAAGGGAAATAGGTAAAACTCTGTATCAACAATCAAGTAGCTACCATTTCCATCCCTGATTCGAAAAAGAATAAAGGGTTTGAGGAACTAACTGCTTTTATGTCTGCTCATCCATTAAGGGGAGCATTCTTTAACACAGTTCCTCAAATATACCCACAATTTCTAATGGAATGGTGGTATACTTGCTCCTCAAATAGTACCAATACTGCAATTACTGGTACTATTGATCATGGTAAACGGGCAGTTACCATTGATCAGGAGTTAATTAGGAATGTCTTAGACCTGCCTTTGGGAAATAATTTTGAACCTATTCCAACCAAAGAAGCAGCAAGGGCTTCTCTTCCTTTGGTTGGATATACCAAAGAAAAAGGCACAATTTTGATGTCAGGATTCACCCCCAAATGGAAATTTTTAATTTCTGGCATCATTAGGAGTCTAGGAGGTAAATCTGGGAGCACAGGGGAGCTAAATGAATTTGAAACTCAGCTGTTGAGCTCATTCATCACTGGTTTAAACATCAACTTTGCAGAGTTGTATTTTCAAGAAATTTTAAAACTGGTGAATGAGTCAAACAGAATTTTTAATGTACCTTTTATAAGGCTACTCTCCCTGTGCATCCAATCCAGGTTAACTGGGTCTGTATATATGTCTTTTAATAATAAAGTGGCAGATATACCTGTTCCCATGCTCACATATAAAGTGTTTAACCATCCGTTTCCACTTTCTGGAGCACCTATCACTGCTGCTATGCAGCACTGGATTGATCACCCATATGTTGCTTCTGCATCCATGGAGGGTGATGATTCAAGTGATAGTATGGGTAATAAGACCCAGGCTGTTGAAGATCGTGTGGCTGAAGCAGAGCACACAGACTCCGGGGATACAGACTCAACTCAGTCTGTGCACTTGGAGTCGGACTCAAACATTCCTGAGTCTGTTCCATCTTCAACAGAAGATGCAGGTAGTACTTCTTCTTCTTCTGAGGACATGGATACAGATCAACCTTCTTATCCTAGCCCATCCTCACCCACAAAAGAGAGTCACAAACAAACCAACCCAGATGAGTCACCACTCACTCTGGAGGAATCACCAGACTCAACCCCCAAAAGTATAGCACAAATGGAATCATCATCCATGGAACTGGATGTCAACAGAACACCTTCCAGTGTTGTAGACCATTCCATTACAGCTCTGCTAGAGTCTGTGGTGCCAATGGCTACCCAACTGACCCAACCTACACCTAGTTTAGTCAGCTTGGATACCCACATTGCTGCTGCTACACTGACCCCTGTAGTAAGCATTGAAGAAGATGCTCCAATCCTGAGCACTACCCACCCCCTCTTTACCCCACTCACAATGGCTGGACCCATATTGACCACTAGTCCTGCACTAGTTCACATTCCAGTGAGTCTTTTCTTACACCCCTCTTCACAGATCGACAATGCCCCAGTCATGTCACAGACTGAGGTACAGATCTCACCTTCTTTGCTCCATGATCTACCATCTTATCACCAGATGGTTAGTGAGGGCATACAAACTTCAACATCAGTTGCCAGTGATACTGCTCCATTACACCAGGAACTGTTTGAGGCAACAGGTGCAACACAATCATTTCCCCGTGATATCTTATCCTATCACCGGATTAGATCTGAGGGAACAACTACACCACTCAATGCCTATGATCGCTTTTCCATGCACAGGACACAGAGTGAGGCAAAGAGTGCAACACCAAAAGATTCCAGTGATCTTGCTCAGTTTCAACATGAGTCAAGTGAGGAACACATACCATCACCCAATTCTAACCCCTCCAACCAGACCCAGTCTGTGCCTTCTAGTACACTTAATGATGTGCTTTCTGCCATCAACAGGTTGTCTGAATGGGTACAGACTGAGTTCAATAATAATAAGAAAGAGCTAGAGAAGATGAAGCGTCTAGTCTCTACTATGGTGGATAAAGTGGATATGCTGGAGGAAAAGGTATCCAATAGGTTAGATGAAATGCAGACCACCCTCTCAAACTTGGTAGATGATGTCAAAAAGGGGGAGAAGATGAAGCATGGGTCTGCAGAAGCTAAAACCTCAAAAGATAAAGATTTAAATAATAAATCCTTAGATTTAGGGGGAGATAGCAGTGAGGGAGATGATGGAGATGATGGACCCGAAGGTGCTAGGGTGAAGTCTCAGACTGAAGCTCAGTCTGTGCCACAGACTGAAGATATGAGTGCACAGACTGAGGGGGAGCAAGAGAGATTGCAGTTAGGTGAACATGCTGAGATGGTTGCACAGACTCAGGGGGAGTCATCCATTGTCTTACACATAGACCCAATTGCAACTATCTCAACCCAAGGTCAGCTGGAGTTGAAAAGACCAAGGGAAGAAGAAGAAGAAGATGTTCAACCTCTGTTAATCAAGAAAGCCAGGAAAATGAAAAGAATGGCCAGGAGAATTCCTGAAAGGGATATCTTTGATTCCCAACCAAAAATGAAGGGGATCAAAACCTGGGACCAGTTCTTAAAGCTGGTAGAAGAACAGGACAATGATGGTGATGATGATGATGCCATCAATCCTGACTACAGTTCTGAGTCTGAAGTTTTCAGAAGATCAGATGATGATGAAGATGATGCTACTTTTGGAGGTGTAGGTGAAGGAGCCTCAAAAGTCAAGACTGGAGAGTCTCAGTCTGTGCCTTCTGAACCTGCACAAACTGAGACACAGCATCAATCACAGACTCAGAGCTCAGAGCAACCAGCAGCAAGCACTGATGTTCTAATTATCAGTGCTGAAGCCATTCAAGCTGAAGCCTATCCTGCTAGACCAACCACATCAACCAGAACACTGCCTCCAGGTAGAAGTGAGATTGAAGACAGAATGCAATGGAGAAGTGCTAATCTGATAAGCACTTATCCTGGGTCAAGCTCTACCATGGAAGAAGTAATGGATAAGGGTAAGGGCAAGGAGATTGCCTTATCCAAGCAGGAAAGATTAAGCAAGATCAAGAAGATGGTGGATGATCATGCTGCTGGAACAAGAAATCCTGAACTGTCAAATCTACAGGATGAGCTCTTGCAACAAGAAGCTACTGCTCAAGGTATGACCTTAACCGAATACTTAAATGTATTATCAATTGAAGAGCAGAAGCTGAAGGAAGCAAGATTTGTTGACATGCTCTCCAAAGAGTTAAAGGATGAAAGTTGTTCACAGACTCAGATCAGAATGAGTCAAGTTGAGCAACAGATCAAAGAAGATGAAGAGCTGTCAATAAGATTACAGAAGATAGAGAGCCTGAAACCAAAGCTACAAGCCACTTTCCAAAAGTCAAAGCTCAAGCAGAAGATCAGAGAATGTCATCTGAACAAGATTGGACAGAAATTAAAGCTGGAGCTGACTTTGACCAAGAGCAAGAAGATGGTATGGGTGGATGAACTGTACACTCTAGGGCTTAAGGAATGGCAATCCATTGCCAATCTTTTGAAGAGTGCAGCTGACAAGGATCTGAAGAAAGAAGTTCTGGATGAGCTATCTTACCTGATTGAGCTAGTTCTCAGTCTGGGGCTCATCTCAGAAGAAGAGTACAAGTTGTTTTGCATAGCAAACAATTTTGTAATCAAGAAGAAGTCAGCTGGGTTATCCACAGAGAATGAGCAGAGAAGGGAGCATCCTCTACCCAAAGGTGTTGTTTTCATAGATAGATCTTATGTACAGAATGACAACATTGAAGGTCTGTGCTATAGAGATATCAATGGGATAGAGTGCTTCCAGGATCAAAATGGACTATATAGAGAGTCTCTGCTACACTGCATTGCCCTGCTGAAGGAATGCAAACATTCTCAAGCCAGACCATTCAGAAGAAGACTGATCAGCTGGTTATTCAACAACCTTTCCCAACCCAGGATGATGATTGGACTTGAAGATATCTGCAAGAAGATCATCCTAGAGTATCAAGAATTTGAAGACAAATCTGATAAGGAAATGGAAGAACTGTTGAAGAGGAAAGTGGAAAAGATGAAAGAGATCAGGGCTCAGAGAAAGGATTGAAGATTGTTAGATTTTTGATTTACAATCTTATGTAATAATTGTAATATTTTTGTGAACTAACTGTGATTCTGACTTTATATATATAAGTCTTGATCCATATGTTATGATTCACCTTAGTATTTATTATTTCTCTATTATCTTTTGTAAATAGATTTTGACATCATCAGATAGGGGGAGATTGTTGGGAAAAACAATGATCAAACCTAAGTTATAAATCTGAAGAGTCAAAATCTAACTCAGTTGTATTCAGGAAACTTAGTGAAATTCCTGAGTCTGTGTTTCTGAGTCTGTGCTACACAGACTGAAGAATTGTTTCTGAGTCTGTGCTGCACAGACTGAAGATCCTCACAGATTGAAAGCCATGCTCTTTCTGAAGACTTATGAATTCATCATCTGAAGAATGAAGATTGAATACAGAAGGCTTCACAGACTGAAGTTCACAGACTGAAGATCACAGACTGATGAGCACAGACTGAAGAGCACATATTGAAGAATGAAAGTACAAATGTACAGGAGATATTCTTCTTTCCTTAGGCTAGATACAACTGATAAGATGTTTGAGAAAGGTCAAACATCATATAAAGGTTCTCTTCTCAGCAAAGAAACCTTTTACCTTTTTGCTTTTTCTATTTCCAAGAAAAGTAAAAAGTAAGGCGTGCAAAGTTGCCCAAGATGCATCTGTTATCCCTTGGACAACTATGTAAGCTGGATAATATAGAGTTACATCCAACTCTATAAATAGCAGTCCAAAAAGCACTGCTATCATCCAAGAAATTCAAGAGAATTAGTATACTAGACCTTTGAGCTTAGGCTAAAGCATTACCACACTTACTGTGAAGTTTGTAGTGATAACTGTATCTTTGTATACTACTTGGATCGTATTCAAACCATCTGTGTGGGTTTGAATACCTTGTCATCTTTGTGAGACAAACACTTTATTGTGAATAATACTTTGATTCATAATAAACTCTGTGTTAAAATTAATCTTGTTTTTCGCCTAGATTAATTTAAACTTGTTTGATATAAAACTTGGATATAAACTAACACGTTGAGATAACTGTTATTTAATCTGTATCTAAGTTTTGGGAACCTTGTGACCCAACAAAGATATGTTGGAGACTTTTGTGATCGGTGAAGATTGTACACTTGGTACCGTATAGGTAGTGTCTCCAGATTTTAAGTGCGAAAACCACAGCTCCTAGTTCCAAGTCGTGAGTTGTATAGTTTTTCTCATGGACCTTGAGTTTTCGGGAGGCATAAGCTATGACTTTTTCTCGTTGCATTAACACGCAACCAAGTCCCTGGTGTGAGGCGTCACAGTAGACTACGAAGTCATCGTTGCCTTCGGGTAATGACAGGATTGGTGCGCCGCAAAGTTTTTGTTTTAATAGCTGGAATGCTGACTCTTGCTTGTTAGTCCAATCGAACTTCTTTTCCCTTTGAGTTAGGATGGTTAGGGGTTGAGCTATTTTTGAAAAATTCTCAATGAATCGCCGATAGTATCCAGCGAGTCCTAGGAATTGACGTACTTCGGTTGGAGTTGTAGGTGCTTGCCAGCACTTGATAGCCTCGATTTTTGATGGATCGACATGTATCCCTTTACTGTCGATGACGTGTCCTAGGAATTGTACGGTTCGGATCCAAAATTCGCATTTGGAGAATTTGGCGTATAACTCCTCGCGTTTGAGTAATTCAAGAATGGTTTTCAGGTGTTGGCCGTGTTCTTGTTCGTTGCGAGAGTAAATCAGGATGTCATCGATGAACACAATGACGAACTTGTCGAGATACGGTTTGCACACCCGATTCATAAGATCCATGAAGACAGCCGGTGCGTTGGTTAAGCCAAATGGCATGACCTGGAATTCGTAGTGACCGTATCGAGTTCGGAATGCGGTTTTTGGGATATCGTCGTTCTGAACTCGCAATTGATGATAACCTGACCGTAGGTCGATTTTCGAGTAAACACTCGATCCTTGAAGTTGGTCGAATAGGTCATCGATTCGGGGAAGTGGGTACCGATTCTTAACGGTCAGCTTGTTCAACTCTCGGTAATCGATACACATTCGGAAGGACCCATCTTTCTTTTTCACAAATAGGACCGGAGCTCCCCACGGTGAGGAACTTGGTCGAATGAATCCCTTATCCAAGAGTTCCTGCAATTGAGTAGACAACTCCTGAAGTTCGGAAGGGGCTAAACGGTAAGGAGCTCGTGCCACGGGTGCTGCGCCGGGCACTAAATCGATCTGAAATTCGACTTGTCTGGGTGGTGGGAGGCCAGGCATGTCTTCAGGGAAGACTTCAGGAAAGTCTCGGACGATAGGCACATCTTCAAGTCGCTTCTCCTCCGACTTCTTCTTGGTTACATGTGCCAAAAGGGCCGGGTATCCTTTTCGTAGATATTTTCTAGTTTTCATGCACGATATGATGTTTACCCTCGATCCCCCGGTCTCCCCTTGTATGATTAAGGTTCCACTGGTGACGAGAGGAATGCGAACAAGTTTCTCGTAGCAAACGATTTCGGCGCGGTTTTTGGATAACCAATCCATACCAACGATGATGTCGAAGCTCCCGATTTCGATGAGAATTAAATCTATGGGAAAGGGTTCGTTTGCTAGATTTAAAGTGCAATTTTGAATTACACTGTCAGCCTCAATCAGTTTACCGTTTGCTAATTCCACGATATACTTAGCATTTAGGGCAGTGGGAGTGATATTGAGTAGTGAACTAAACTCATCGGATATAAAACTCCTATCGGCACCAGTATCAAATAAGACAGATGCAGTTAAGTTGTTGAGAAGAAACATACCCGTAACCACATCAGGGTCTTGTCGGGCTTCTCCCGAGTTAATCACAAAAGCTCTGCCGCGAGCGTTGTTGTTCCTGTTGTTGTTGTTATTGTTGTTGTTGTTGTTTCTCAGCTTCGGACAGTCATTTCTGAAGTGTCCGGGGTTACCACATTCATAACAGGTTCGGGGTGTACCGGGTTTGGCTGCGGTGTTGGGAACTCTGCAGTCCTTGGCTAAGTGGCCCTGTCGTTTGCATTTAGTACAAACGTTGCCACATGGACCATCATGGTGTAAGGTACACTTGGGGCAGTAGGGTCTGCTCCCTTGGTACTTTTTCTTGTCATCGGTTCCCGTTGTATAGGCTCTCACAGTCTCCGGCCTTCTGTTCTGTTGTTGGTGGTTGTTGTTGGGGTTTCCTTCCCATTTTCTTTTGTTATCCCCAAACCGGTTTCCCGTGTTCACAGCAGGTGTCCCACGGCGGATCACCTGGGCCATTAAACTGTGTGCCATACGGACGGCACTTTGAATGGTTCCAGGGTTTGAAGCAGTTACCTTTCCCTGGATCTTTGCTGGGAGTCCCCAGATGTATCTCTCGATACTCTTGTACTCAGGGTCCACCATTGTTGGACAAAGGAGTGCCAACTGGTGAAAACGGCTGGTGTAGCTGGCGATGTCGTCGCCCTTAACTGTGAGGTTCCAGAATTCTGCCTCTAGTTGTTGTAGTTCCTCCCTGGGGCAATACTCCTCCGTCATCATCTTTTTCAAATCCTCCTAGGGGAGTTGATAGGCGGTGTCGATTCCCACAGTTTGCATGTAGGTGTTCCACCAGGTAAGTGCACCGTCCAAGAAGGTGCAGGTGGAGTACTTGACCTTGCACTCTTCGGTGCAGTCGCAGATACGGAATACGGATTCCATCTTTTCAATCCATCGTAGCAGACCGATGGCTCCTTCAGTACCCTTGAAGTTTAAGGGTTTGCAGCTCATAAATTCCTTATAGGAACATGGTTTGGCTGGGGTTACAGTGTTCGAGGTATTCTCGCTGCCAACCTGTGGGTTCGATCCGACATTTTGGTTTGTTCCCTGAGCAGCCAAAGCATCGGCTACTCCTTGAGCGATGAATTGTGCGAGTTCTTCAGCGCTGAAAGTTTGTCTTCTTGGCGGCATGATTCTTAAATGAAAAGAAATTAATGTAGGTGAGACAGTTTGTACGAGATGCGTGTTTATCACAGAGGTATATGCATAGTACAAAGTGTCAATTAACGGTGATGGAACGATAGAATTGTAACCACTCAAAATTATAGTTCAAAAGATCACAGAGTTCAATGTTTACAAAAGATGCCGGGTATCATCGCACCCGGACGAATTACAAGTGGTTAATAGATTTGTTACATGCTAGTTACTACCCTAATCCCGACGTCGATCTGCCTGCGGTAGCAGGGTGATGATCCGATCGACCGCTTCTGCAAGTCTGCCAGCCTGTCGTGAGGTCTCTTCGGCCAGCGTTAGTCGTTGCTCTAGCATACGCGAGAGCTGTTCAGCCTCCTGGGAACGCTGTTGATACATTTAGAGTGTCTGTCACTTGGTCTAAGTTTCGAGTTGTAATTAATTAGATTAATTTTGTATTAGGCGATATTGTTAATATCGCTTAGGCGATATCACTAATATCGCACATGCGATATCACCAATATCGCCCTTTAGTCCAGATTAGTTACATATAAATACTCGTTTAGGGTTTCAGTTTGCATAGTTTTGACACTTTGCATTTTGGCATATACGAATTTTCTCTGTCATTCTCAGTGGTCCAGTCATTGTAATTCACATTGCTTTATATGATTAATTCAATATATGTGTTTGTGATTTTTGTTGTTAAACGTACAATCGATAGCTATTGAATTCCGCGCATTAGTTATTGTTTATTGATTCATTGTTTAAGATCAGTCTTTGTTGCGATCCTACAATTGGTATCAGAGCCATTTAATCATTGGATTAGTGGTTATTGAATCATTATTCGTACGTTTAAACGTCGTATTAACTAGTTTTTTCGTATAAACAAATTGTTTTTATTCTTAAAAGGCTATTTAATCAGTATTTTTAGTGTTTTCTGGAATTGTGTTCGTTGTTTGCTACTCTAAACTTGGAAATTTTCGTTGTCTTTGAAATTTAAGGGTTTACAGCCGTTTTAGCGATATTAAAAGCGATATTATCATAATATCGCCTTTAGGGTTACAGCGATATTACGTGTTCTGTGCTCATTAATTTGAGCGATATCTCTAGCGATATTACTAGAGATATAACCTGGTATCGCCTAGTTAATTTTTGCGATATTGATTCAATATCGCCTGATTAAGTTTAGCGATATTACTCAAAATATCGTCTGTGATATCGCCTGTTTTGTCTGATTTTGATTTGTGCTTTAATTAGCGATATTGATAGTGATATCACCAATATCGCTCAATCATCAGATTGTTAGCGATATTAGCAATATCGCTATAGGGTGTTAGACAGATTTTAAACCTTTTTCAAAAGTTAATTTTAATTAATATAAATTAAAATGTCTACTTTACAAGCTGTTAATGCAATGTTAAAACACAATGCTGAAGTGGGTAGTGCAAACAAACCTCCATTCTTTGCTCCGGGAATGGAGTATTCTGAATGGAGAGGTAGATTTTTATCGTTTGTCGCGTTTACCGACCCTGAAATGGAGATACCTTTACTGGAACGATACGTTAGACCTGTTTCAAGTGGAGAGCATGTTGGTATTCCTCCACCAAAGCCTATTCGTTCCATGTCTGTTGAAGAACGCAAAGCATGGGAATGTGAGAGGAAAGCTCACTCTGCTATAACCATGTTTTTACCTGCAGATGCCATGAAAATGTTTAAACAACACGACATCGCTTATGATCTGTGGAATGGCATAGCTGAACGATGTGGAGGTACTACTGAGTACAAGCAAAGTAAACTAGAGTTAGTGAAGAAACAATATGATCTGTTTGACATCCAGAAGAACGAGACGGTGAAAGATTTATTCTGCAGATATTCGCGTCTTGTAAATGAGCTGACTGAAGGAGGCTACAAATTTAGCTCTATTGAAGTCAACAAGAAGCTACTGAATGCTCTGCCTCCTCACTGGGAAACTAGAGTGCTGATGATGGAGAATGATCCAGACATACTAGCTATGTCTCTGGATCAACTTATTGGGAAGCTTGAAACATGTGCCTTGGACATTCAGAAGAAAAGCACAAGATCTAGCTCTTTGCTTCCTGATAATAGCAATTTTGGATATGGAAGTACAGCACTTCTATCTGGGCCGTCTACATCTTCCTCTAAACCAAATTACTCTTCGGGAAATAACTCAGTTGGGACATTCTCTTCTTTTCCATCTCAATCATCCTCTTCTGCTACTGCATCTCACAATGAGCATGCAGTAATCCTTAATGCCTTTCTATCATCATACGATGATTTTCTTTCAAAGAGGATTAACTCGGTAGATCTTTCCGACGAAGATTTTGCGCAAGTTGATCCTGATGAGTTAGAGAGAGTAGATCTTCGTTGGAACATGGCCATGATGACAAGAAGGACTAAGACGTATTTAAGGAGAACTGGAAAGAGATCTCTTGAAGATGTCACTGATAAAAGCAACATGGGATTTGACAAATCCAAGATCAGATGCTACAAATGTCAAAATCTGGGTCACTTTGCACGAGAATGTGAGAAGGGTAGACAACCATCTACGGGTTTTACAAAACCTTCTATCTACAAAAAGGATAATGAAGTAGCCAAGGCAGCCATTCTGTTAGAAGAAGAAGAAGCATATGATTTTTCGGCTATGGATGATCAAGAAAATGTTGCCCTTATGGCAGATGTTCAAAATTAGGTAGAATGTGATTCTTTTAATTGCCAAACCTGTATCACACTAACTGGTAAAATCAACAGGTACATGGTAGATAATGATCGCTTAAATACAGATCTGACCAATCTTATTGAAGCAAACAAAGTTTTAAAAGAAAATGAAAAAGTCTATGTTATAAATCAGAAAACTATTATGGAAGAAAAGAAAGAGTTAAAAGCAATGATTTTTAACAAACAAGATGCGATTGATAGTTATTGAAAACTCATCTCTCATCTTAAAAGGGAACTTGCTGAAACTCAATCGGATAATGTTGATTTAAAACGAAGACTTGCAAATATTTCCACATCTACTATGGTCTTTTCTGATATTCTGCAAAATCAACGGACTGATACAAAGAGTAAGGCAGGAATTGGTTATCACAACCAACCTCCTCCCTCAAACTTGAATCAGCCTATTCTTTCGCAGGAAGAAATTAAAGATTTTGTACCTTCTGTTCTTAAGAAGGATACAAATCCTGTGGCAGAACCAGTTAGTGTTAAAATTCCCAATCAGCCTGAAACTGTCAAGGGTGATGATGTTGAACAGCCTAAGCTTGTTAAGGGTGCTGATAACAAGCAACCTGAGTTGCTTAAAGTTTTGAGTTCAAATAAAAAGAAGACTGAGCTTATTAAGCCTAAAATTAAACCAATCAAGTTTGTCCTTTCAACAAATGTTGAAGAAGTGGTAGAAGTGGAGGATGTAACTCACGAGGTTACACAGAATGTTAAAAAAAATAACCTCAAACCTGAAAAGAAACAAGTCATCCAGGAGAAGTTTAAAAATAATAAAGTTTCAATTAAAAATCCTTCTCCAAAGATTACTTCAACTGTGAATACGTTTACTCCATCATGTTCACATAAGTGTTCATGTGCAGTAAACGTACCTGAAATTAAACCTCGTAGGGTTCCTCTTTCACCTAAACCACTATCAAGTTCTGATCAAACTTTCCGAGAAAGACGATCATGCTTCTACTGTCAGAAGCAGGGTCATCTCATTAATCAGTGTCCTGTGCTTGCTAGAAAATGGGCATCACGATATAGTACAGGTTATAATAAAAGAAGAAATTTTCAAAAGTCAAAACAACCTGGATTATCTCGACATGTTCCAATTTCTAAAGTTAACAACATTACACCTACTAAATCAATTGATCGAAAGGTTAATGTTATTAATAAGCAACCGACTTTATCTCAGAAAGTTTGGATAAAGAAAAGTACAAAAAATGTTATGTCATCTGAAGTTATCACATCAATAAAAGATAATGATGTACTAAAAAACAAGGTTTTAACTGATGTGATAATAATAGATGAAGTCTCAGGAGTACCCAAGTCTGTCAAGGCTTGGGTCTCCATTTCAAACTAACATTCTTTTTCTTTGTGTTGTGACAGTCAAAGGTGCAGAATAGCAAGTGGTATGTTGACAGTGGCTGTTCGCGACACATGACAGGCAATATCTCCCTGCTCTCAGATGTTAAACCATATAATGGGGGACATGTTGCCTTTGCTGGTGATACTGGAGGTACAATAACGGGACTTGGAACACTCACAAATGGTCAAGTGAGCTTTGAAAACGTCAACTTTGTCGAGGAGCTGAAACACAACTTGATAAGCGTCTCTCAAGTTTGCGACAAGATAGGTTTGGTAGAGGGATGCCAAGAACTTCATTGTTTAGAAATTCTTTTCAAAAATCTTTTTCAAGGCGTGGTTCATTTTCGCCTATATCTAGTTGTGCATCCAACTCTCCAAAACCTATGGCTAGAGTAAACAAAGTTGGGCCTAGTAGACCTGCTGTTCAAAAGCCCAACATTGTTGAAAACAACTCATCTGAACCTAAACGGGTTTGGAAACCTAAATCCACAAACAACACATCAATGAAATCAACTGAGTTTTTAAAATATCATAAACTCATTGATGTGATGGTTATGGACGATAGTGGACAACCCAAGTCTATCAAGGCTTGGGTGTCTCATAAGTACTAATGTTTGTTTGTGGTGATGCAGTCCGGTTTTTTATAGCTAATACCTTTAGTGACTGCAAGGATGTGATCATGTGTGGTGATGATGTTTGAGCGAATGGATGATAATTTTGAAGTGAAACAAGGTGGTTAAAAAGTGCTAAAAGAATTTGAATTTGACTTGATATGTGACTTGAAACCCTTCTGTTTTGTTTAAATGATTATTTAGTTGTTGTTTTTGTGTAAAGAATTTGCTGTTCAGGGGGAGAAATTTTAAAATTTCTAATTTAAAAAGTCAGAAAAATATGAATAGGCAAATTCTTGATAAGTGCAACTGCCATTCTTTTTACTTGTTAGTATTAAAGAAATGTAATAGTTGCAACATTGTTAAAAATAGACGTTGAATTGTGTCTGTAAACAATTGGGAAATGATAGTACATCAGGAAACATGCATAAAATGGAATTTTAAGATTTATGTTTGATGTGTCAGTAGATTTATCTAGCATACTTGAAATACCTTTTATAAATATTAGCTTCATCAAATGATGTATTGGTAGGCATTTGTTCTAAAGTTACTAAGAAGCTTAACTTTCAAATATGCATATTATTTTATATAAAGACATATTAATATGTATGACACTAAGTTGAAATAAGGGCATAATTGTCCAAAATATTTTGACACCTAGTCTTAATATTTGGATGATAAACATGTTATGATCTAAAATATAGGGTCTCTGTATGGAGTTATCTGGGGGAATATATTAGTTGTCTCCTCTGTTGTATGAAAATACAGACCTGGTTTCATCAAATATATTCTTGAAAAGCACTTAGGTACGTAGTCTATGTTAAGCAATAGACAACTATTACGTACCCGTGGCATTCTTACAATTCCCAAATAAAATGTACAAATGTACAAAAGTTATAAAAAGATTTCCTCGTACTGGTTTGTGTTAAACTATGGTACTCTGTTGTACGAAAGTACAGACCTGTACCCTCTAGTTTAAAGTGTTCAGACTGGTGTTTGTTCAACCCGAACTATTGCTTATGTGACTCTGTTGTGCGAAAGTACAGACCTGTCACCGCTATCTTAGTTCTAAAGATACGTTCATACCCTCACCTTCTATATAGAAAATACTAACATGTTTTTTATTTCAAATGTATATTTTAAATGTGATTTATATACTATAATATGCATGCTAATAATTACACAAGTGATTCATCTTATTATGAGTTGACATCATACACTTAAGTACAAATGTTTAGATGGATAAAAATATCAATAATCATCTTGAAATAATCTTTATAACAGGTGATTTAAATATGCTAAGTAAATTTAAAGTGGACAAATATACTGATAATTGAAATAACACTTACTATTTCCTAATAATTGCATGTTATCCTGATATGATCCCTAACCAGACCAAAACAATTCCGTTCCCAAAAAGATTGTTTATTTATTGCTTTCAGTATTTTAATTCTGTCTTATAAAGAAAATTACAAAAATATTTTATTTCTGAGTTATTTTATTCAAGTTACATATCATGCTCATATTCAAAAGACAAGAATTGATGAGAGTTCTCCAAAGACTTTGAAGATAAATACTATTGGAGAAGCTATTGATGAAAGAGATGATGGTCACTGAAGTTGAAGATCTAATTGGATATCAGTCATATGAGACTGAACATCAAGACTTTTGAAGACCAAGCTATCTCAATGGGGGAGTTTGTTGGTGAAGAAAATTGTAGATATCTGTGTAACCCATGGAATCCATGCGGGTGGCAAATTTCCTACTGGATGGGTTTAGACTAAAGACGTTTTGAAGACCAAGCTGAAGACACGGGGGAGTTTGTTGATACATTTAGAGTGTCTGTCACTTGGTCTAAGTTTCGAGTTGTAATTAATTAGATTAATTTTGTATTAGGCGATATTGTTAATATCGCTTAGGCGATATCACTAATATCGCACATGCGATATCACCAATATCGCCCTTTAGTCCAGATTAGTTACATATAAATACTCGTTTAGGGTTTCAGTTTGCATAGTTTTGACACTTTGCATTTTGGCATATACGAATTTTCTCTGTCATTCTCAGTGGTCCAGTCATTGTAATTCACATTGCTTTATATGATTAATTCAATATATGTGTTTGTAATTTTTGTTGTTAAACGTACAATCGATAGCTATTGAATTCCGCGCATTAGTTATTGTTTATTGATTCATTGTTTAAGATCAGTCTTTGTTGCGATCCTACAAACGCTGCTCACATTGTTGCATTCTAATTCGCAACTCCATAAGCTCGTCCCTCGTATCAGTTGCTAGGTCGTTTGTGAGGTTCACGACTTCTGCTATATCCTCCTGGTTCTGGAGGGATTGAGTCATGTCACCCCTTAATTCTCTTTGCTCCATTCTCATTGCCTCGAGTCTCCTCTCGTGACGGTGAAGTCTCGCAGCTAACACTGGAACAGTGTGATGAGTGGGTTCCTGAGTGTAGGGAGAAATATCCATGGGTTCTGCGGTTGACTGGATCCCTTCCTCGCGTCTCCAGGTTTCTAGTGCGTTTGACAACCAGTCCCACTCGCGTGTTCCTGCTTGATGGTGGTCTCTGACTCGAATGCCTGCGGCGTTTCTCGACCGAGGTCTGGCCTGGTTGGCTCTGGTATCGCTCCTGGTGCGTGGGCGACGGGACCCTGAAGGAGCACGGGTGGATGAGTTTGGAGTTTCGTCTCCCTCGGTGATAGTCATGCGGTTAGGAAAGTCTGCCATTCTGTGGTCGGAGTTTTAGTACGTGAGAACTATATATATACGTATGACACACAATACTCTAACAAGTATAGTATGGAACACTTTTGTCCTGCCTCTAATGTTATCAAAGTCGTCTAATGTATTCCCATTTACCATAACCAGATCAAGTCCTGCATCGATTCCCTTTTAATTATACATAGTTGATCAGGCTATGTTAATTAAAATTGAATGATGAAATTCCTGAGCTAGTTATGCCTAATGAGGAATACTACCTAAAAGTTATAGTCTAGGTCCACTAATGCAACCTAGTTCGCTATAACTATGGCTCTGATACCAATCTGTCGCACCCCCAAATTACGATGCAGCGGAAGTCGGGTCGGGGCACGACTAATCATGGATCATTACACAAAGTTAAGGCAAACGACTCTATATGAGACGTTTTGAAAATAATACAAAGTAATCACATTAGTAATTCAACCGTTTACATTAAGATTTGAGTTCGCGAATAGTTCAAGAGATTCTAATACATGACCAATGTTACAAAATAGTAATGCAAGAAAATCTCTGATGTTTATAAGCATGCGACTCGAGCTATCGTGTCCTGGGGTAGTCCTACTCCTGTTGTGAACCTGAGAATACATACTAAAACGGTCAACATAATGTTGGTGAGTTCATAGATTTGAAACAGTTATCAAAAGTTGGTAATAATCACAAGATTTAATCAGTGTTGCACAAATGCAAAATAAGTGTATACTATTGCCATGAGTCTCACAGTTCGACGCTTAACCTAGTTTTTGCCTCGGGCAGACGTGTAATCCAATACACCTGTAACAGTCAAATATTAATGCGTCCGTGGGTCGGCTAGAGCGACTAGCCCGGACGGGGATGTCAATCCCCGATAGATCTATCCAATAATACTCGCGCTTATACAATTAACGAACCATGATAAAGTGAGGACTTTTAGTGGATTAAAGGTCTCATGCAATCCGTATAAGAGTTGTTTCAGTTACTTGTGATTATAATAAACAGTGTATGTAATCTCACCCCACAGTATAAAACAGTAAAAGTGGGGCTATGAGGCTCACCTGAGTCTTGTAAGCGTGCGTTTAAGTTAATAAACGTTTGTCCAAAGTGTAACCTTCTGGCGCCCTAAACGCACAAGGTTATGTATGAGTGAATGTCTCAAAAGATCATTCATGCTAGTTGTCCACTCAACTAGTTATGTCCAAGTGTTTGTTCATCGTTTGCGTTTAGAAAATATGTATGGCCCGTTGGTGATGTTTCGTAATAATAATTCTCGAAGACTTTATTATTATGTTTGTTTCATTGTATACTTAATAGAGTATATGAGTTTCATGTACGTATAGTGTGATATGTGAACGCTCGTTATTACGCGTATTTAATAGTTGGTGAAACATGTTCCAACTCTGTTTTATGCGACACTAGGGGCGACACCAAGGCATATTGCGACACTAGGTTAGTGTCGCAACTGCCTCAAAAGTTGAGATTTATGCGACACCAGGATTAGTGTCGCAAGTTGTGATTTCGATTTTGTTTTAGCGACACAAGTGTTAGTGTCGCAAGGACTTGCGACACCAGTTAACACTGTTGGTTGTATTATTCGGGTTCCAAGTTAATACTGTTGGTCTTTGTGTCGCTAGTTAATACTGTTGGTCTTTGTGTCGCTAGTTAATACTGTTGGTCTTTGTGTCGCTAGTTAATACTGTTGGTTATAATTGTGGCGACACAAGTTAGTACTGCTGGTTATAATTGTTGCGACACAAAGGTTATGTCGCAGGTTAATACTGTTGGGTTAATACTGCTGGTTTCAAAGGTAGCGACATAAGGATTGTGTCGCTAATTCCACAGACCGAAGATTTCACCTAGTTTCTACTGCTTGCTTAGTTTCCACTGTTCTCTTAGTTTCTACTGCTCGCGTGGTTTCTACTGTTGGTTCTTCTTTTATTACTACTGCTAGTTCATTGCCATTATTAGTACTGCTAGTTCATTTACATTATTAGTACTGTTAAGTTGCTTACATTATTAGTACTGCTAGTTCATTTTACTCGGTTACTACTGTTAGTGTATTTCCTTAGTTTCCACTGTTAGTTCATTTTACCCGGTTACCACTGTTAGTGTATTTCCTTAGTTTCCACTGTTAGTTCATTTTACTTTATTACTACTGCTAGTGTATTTACTAGTTTCCACTGTTAGTTCATTTTACCTAGTTTCCACTATTGGTGCATTTTACCTGGTTACCACTGTTAGCATGTTTTCTCGGTTACCACTGCTAGTATGTTTCCACTGTTTGTTTCTAGCTTCGCTTTTGTTCAAGGGTTTCGATTAAATGAGTTTGCTTTGGTCCCGAAACTATTATAAACTACATATTAATATTTTTACACTCTTAAAAAGTAAGTTTTCATATATTTTGGTAAGCCCGAAAGTGTTCGATTTTTGGGAAAGAGATGCCAACGATTCTCTGGTAGATTTAAAATGTTCGTTTTAGGGTAACTTCGAGTGGGTTTCCAGTTTATACTTTGTGAGTGAACTTACTAGCATGTTAAATCCATAAAATCTTACGAATAACAAAGGAAAGTTGAGAAAACGTGTTCTTACCCGAAAATGTGTGATGAACAAGTTGTGAATGAAAAATCGTGAAGCTTGACTCCTAGTTCCTCGTTAATCTTCTTGCGATTTGAGGTGAGATTTGAGAGTAAAAGGGAAAGAAAATGTTTTCTGTTTGTGTTTGATGTGAGGGGAGGAATGAGAGAGAGAGAGTTTTGGGTAAAGTCTTCTGAGATTTTGATCAATGAAAAGTTGAGTTGTGTGTGTAAGTAGCTAAAATGATGACTTTACATTGGGGGGGGGGGGGATGTATGGCCGGTCTAGGAAGTCCTAGGCTGTGCAGAACTTTTATCTAAAGTGGGTTCCACCTGATTCTCTTCACTTGTCCCTTTTGATTTATTTGTTTGTTCAATTACATTGTTACATTTTAAATTTGTGTTTTCTTTATGTTTTCGCGCGGGTTTGCGTTACGTATTGTACATTTCGCATGAAACGTAAAGTGTTCGTATATTATTATACCTAATAATAATATAGGGTAAATAATTACTATTTAATTATAAAATAGGTTTACATTATTTACGAAAAGGGTTTTCACCAACGTCCATATAAATCGAGTCGGACTCCATCCGATTAAAATTGCGTAATTAAAATTTAATTACGTATGAGTGTATAATACAATATACAAAATGTTCCGTAATTAGTCCTATTTCACACTAATTACAAGTGGTAATAACCAAAAATTTATTACTAATGACGGCCTAATTCGTCGGGTGTCACAAGGGTTATGTGCATTAAATATCAGAAATCAACAAATGAAGTCCGATAGCAGATGTGGTAACCCGGCGATTTAATAGTTTAGAATACACACTCTTCAACCTCTCAAAATTTTCAACTTCTCCCTCAAAAATCATTGGTGATCTTGTCACACAATGTTGGCATTTTTTAATGAATGCTTAACTGCACCTCATACTCCATCAACCCTCTCAGACTTTTATTATCACCTATACCTATTAGAACCTCGCGTCCTAAACTTTTGATAGGTGACTCCTGGGGTAGATTACACCGGTTCATGTGAATCATAGGAGAATGGGAAAGTCTAATTCACTCATTGCAGATAGCCGTAGTTTGCCAAAAGATGATATGTAGAAATATCGAAAACATTTGAAAATCAACCAAAATGTTTTGAATAAAGATTTTAAACATTTGGTAGTTTTAATTTCGAAATCACATACTCCCTTTAACATATGCATTTATTTTAGTAAACATCGAAGAAGGAAGCCAGAAGCAACAATTGTTAGTTGTACAATTCCCACATATATTTTAATCGATGAAAGCATGGAGGAAACTCGATTAGGGAGACCATTCCCATTGAATAAAATACATGTGAAAGCTAGGAGGTAAACTATTCTAATTGCACCATTCCCAACAAAGATATCACAACAATAAGATGCACAATAAGGTGAGTTGTTTGTTGAAAATAGATTGTACGAGCTCCCCATCGAAAATAACATACGCATAATGAGAGCTCGATTTCAAACATTGAAATCATTTTCATAAACAAGTTTAGATCTTTCAATAACGCCCATTCGTTTAAGCACGAGTTATGAACTGATGTGTACACAAGTCATTTTGAGCACGAGTTATGAACTGATGTGTTCATAAATCATACAATGAAGAACGAGTTATGAACTGATGTGTCCATAAGTCCAAAATTTAAAATTAGACCATAACTTTAGGAATCCATTTAAGCACGGTGCCAATGTGTTTTGAAATCTTAGAAAACCACTTGTAAGTTGTGTCAATTTGATTCACAAATATTAAATTCCATGGTGTGATGAAACTCAGTGTTTCACTCGAAAATAATTTTCTTGGAATTAATGGTGAATATTCTTTCCTTCGAACATGAGTTACAAAATCATTCATTTCTTGCATCGAATGAAAAAAATTTGATGATGCAAGTGAAAGCATTTGAGCTCTTGAATAGGTGAATGATTTTTTCTTAGAAGAATTTTTAGAAACTCGTTGTTTTAGTTTCCAAAAATAAATTGCTTTGAAGAATAAGAGACCGTTTTCATTAAAGCACAATTGTTTAGCCTCGAAGAAGAAAATGTTCCAGTTAAATGATAGTTTATCAGGATACTTCTTACTCTTTTATAAAGAATAATTAGTAAACTGATAAACTCTTTTTGAAAAACGTTTACAGGAATTTCCCGTGAAATTCTTCTTCGGAACTTTCTTCTTTTGACTCTCTTGCATTTTGGCAACGACTTTTCCCTTTTTGTGATTGGGTTCAGGTTTTGATTCAGAAATTTTTAATACCAATTTTAGATTTAATGAAGCATTAACCCTTTGAAGCTCATCAATCTAGGACAAGAACTTAGTCGTGACATTTTCCATTTCACTATTATTTTCTTCCAATTTTGATCTTAATTGATCAATCTTTTCGATTAAAACTGATTGTGGAACATATAATATTGGAGAAATAACTTGATCTAAAACAAAGTTTTGATCAAGTTCCTCTCTTGAGTAACTCGGAAAGTATTCATCCGAAAGTGTTAACTCTCGAGTTTCATAACTTGCGTTAAGTTTCTCATATTTAAATAGAATTTGTATATTGTCAGTTCTTGTGCGATTGAAATCCTTAAATTCTTTTGCTTCATTATAACCTGTTAAGAACGACATTTGAAGTTCATGACCAAAATAATCTTTAGTAAAAACCGTAGGAATTGCTAAAGATCCTTTAGTCTCAGAATTATATTTATCAAAACCCAAACCTTCCCTTGATGGATAAACCAAAAATCCTTTTGGTTCATTGGGAAAAAGAAGTTTATTCGTTTCAGCCCTTCGCAAATCATTTTGACTCTTCAAAATTACATTCTCATTTTGAATATTTTTCAGTGTATCTTCAAGAAGTGTGATTTTCTCATTGGCTCTTTTTAATTCGAGATCCATCTCAACATGCTTAATTGAGTTAGTGACAGAAACCGGATCGACAACTAAGGGAGTTGTAGGAACAAAGTCCTTAATTGCATCCTTAACTGGCATTTGTACAATATAAAAAATGTTCCGTAATTAGTCCTATTTCACACTAATTACAAGTGGTAATAACCAAAAATTTATTACTAATGACAGCCTAATTCGCCGGGTGTCACATTCTCCCCTTGTTAGAAGAATTTCGTCCCGAAATTAGCTTGTTGCCGTGGGTTGGGTGGCATCTAAGAATAGATGTGGGTATTTCTGTCGCATCTGGTCTTCCCGTTCCCAAGTGAATTCAGGACCACGCCTAGAATTCCACCGGACCTTAACGATGGGAATACGACTCTGTTTTAAACGTTTGACCTCTCGGTTCATGATCTCAACGGGTTCCTCGACGAAATGAAGCTTGTCATCGATTTGAATTTCGTCGAGAGGAATAATAAGTGTCTCATCAGACAGGCATTTCTTAAGGTTAGAAATATGAAAAGTGTTGTGCACGCTACTGAGTTCTTGAGGTAGCTGCAGTCGATATGCCGCCGGACCAATCCTTTCCAGAATTTCAAATGGTCCGATGTACCTAGGGTTAAGCTTTCCACGTTTACCAAAACGAATGACACCTTTCCAAGGTGACACTTTCAACAGTACTTTGTCCCCGACTTGAAACTCGAGGTGTTTGTGTCTCACGTCAGCATAGCTCTTCTGACGATCACGTGCGGCTTTCAGCCGGTTTTGGATACCTACGATTTTCTCAGTGGTTTCATGTATGATTTCGGGACTGGTGAGTTGGCTATCTCCCACCTCGGTCCAACAGATGGGTGAGCGACATTTTCGCCCATAGAGTGCTCAAAAGGTGCAGCCTTTATGCTGGCGTGGTAACTATTGTTGTAGGAAAATTCGCACAGAGGCAAGTGATCTTCCCAATTCTTACCGAAGTCAACTACGCAAGCTCGTAGCATATCTTCTAGGGTCTGAATGGTTCGTTCGCTTTGGCGATCGGTTTGCGGGTGGTAGGCAGTACTCATATCCAAACGGGTGCCTAGTGATTTTTGTAATAATTGCCAAAAGCGAGAAGTGAAACGGCTATCTCTATCTGAGATGATTGAGATGAATACGCCGTGTCGAGCGACGATTTCTTTTATGTAGATGCGAGTCAAACGCTCCATCTTGTCAGTTTCCTTGATTGCCAGGAAATGAGCAGATTTGGTGAGACGATCGACGATCACCCAAATGGTATCGCAACCGCTCGGTGTTTTCGGCAGTTTAGTGATGAAGTCCATGGAGATCTGCTCCCATTTCCATTGGGGTATTTCATGTTGTTGCAATAATCCGGAGGGTTTCTGGTATTCGGCTTTAACCTTTGCGCAGGTAAGGCACTTACTAACGTAAGTAGCTATGTCAGCCTTCATGTTGGGCCACCAATACGACTCTTTGATGCCGTGATACATCTTGTTGGCTCCAGGATGTATAGAGTACCGAGATTTGTGAGCTTCATCCATCACCAAATCTCGTAAATTTCCAAAGTTTGGTAACCATATCCGGTTAGAGAAGTATCGGGCTCCATCGGATTTGATTTCGAACTGTTTATCCATGCCTCGAAGGGCTTCGTTTTTCACGTTCTCTTCCTGGAGTGCTTCGAGTTGGGCGGCATGGATATGAGCAATGAGACTGTTATGTATAGTCATACCGAGGGCTCGGACCCGAAGTGGTTTCGTTCGTTCTTTTCGACTCAAGGCGTCGGCAACAACATTTGCCTTGCTTGGGTGGTATCGAATTTCGCAATCGTAATCGGTAAGTAGTTCGACCCATCAGCGTTGTCTCATGTTCAGATCCTTTTGGTCGAAGATTGTTGGGAAAAACAATGATCAAACCTAAGTTATAAATCTGAAGAGTCAAAATCTAACTCAGTTGTATTCAGGAAACTTATTGAAATTCCTGAGTCTGTGTTTCCGAGTCTGTGCTACACAGACTGAAGAATTGTTTCTGAGTCTGTGCTGCACAGACTGAAGATCCTCACAGACTGAAAGCCATGCTCTTTCTGAAGACTTATGAATTCATCATCTGAAGAATGAAGATTGAATACAGAAGGCTTCACAGACTGAAGTTCACAGACTGAAGATCACAGACTGATGAGCACAGACTGAAGAGCACAGATTGAAGAATGAAAGTACAAATGTACAGGAGATATTCTTCTTTCCTTAGGCTAGATACAACTGATAAGATGTTTGAGAAAGGTCAAACATCATATAAAGGTTCTCTTCTCAGCAAAGAAACCTTTTACCTTTTTGCTTTTTCTATTTCCAAGAAAAGTAAAAAGTAAGGCGTGCAAAGTTGCCCAAGATGCATCTGTTATCCCTTGGACAACTATGTAAGCTGGATAATATAGAGTTACATCCAACTCTATAAATAGCAGTCCAAAAAGCACTGCTATCATCCAAGAAATTCAAGAGAATTAGTATACTAGACCTTTGAGCTTAGGCTAAAGCATTACCACACTTACTGTGAAGTTTGTAGTGATAACTGTATCTTTGTATACTACTTGGATCGTATTCAAACCATCTGTGTGGGTTTGAATACCTTGTCATCTTTGTGAGACAAACACTTTATTGTGAATAATACTTTGATTCATAATAAACTCTGTGTTAAAATTAATCTTGTTTTCCGCCTAGATTAATTTAAACTTGTTTGATATAAAACTTGGATATAAACTAACACGTTGAGATAACTGTTATTTAATCTGTATCTAAGTTTTGGGAACCTTGTGACCCAACAACTGGTATCAGAGCAAATAAAGATTTAATCTTTAACGATCAAAGGAACCCAGTTTATCAAACAATCATCTAAATCCATTTTTCTCTACATTTTCTACCTTGAAAAATGACTTCCTCTATTGCTATGGCTGGGAAGGGAATTCCAATCTTCAATGGTGTAAATTTTACCCACTGGAAATTGAAAGCTGAATGGTTTCTTGCTAGCATTCATGATGAAATGCTTAGAGTCATTCAGGAAGGACCCATTATTCCTGGCAGAATAGTTCCTGCTACTTTAGATGCAAATGGCACTATTTTGACACCTGAAAAATTTGTTGAGGCTGCCAAAAGTACCTGGACTGATCTAGACAGGCAACTATATGCATTAGATTTTAAGGCCAAATCCATTCTGGGCAATGCAGTTACTGAGCCTATCTTTGCTAAGATATCTGGCTGCAAAACTGCTAAAGCCATATGGGATATGCTAACTGACCAATATGATGGTGTAAGTTTAGTACAATCCCAAAAGAAGAAGAATCTCATAAGAAATTATGAGAACTTCTCTGCTGGTCAAGGAGAGTCATTAACTGATATTCATACCAGATTTCAGATCTTAATCAATGATCTTGAAAGGTATAATATCATCAAAGGACAGTTTGAAATCTGTGCAAAATTTGTTGATGTCATTCCAAACACTTTTTCTGAAGTTATCACTTCATTAATTGTAAGTGAAAAATTGGAGACATATGATCTCTCTGGCTTGTTTGGACTTCTACTAAATTTTGAAGAAACCAAAGCCAGAAAGGATCTAAATGCCAAAAGGATTGCAAAAGATCCATCTGCTGCCCTTGTTGCAACAACAAGGAAAAATAGAGAACTTTTCTCTAGAGCAGATTACCATCTTACTCTTACAGACTCAGAATCAGATGATGAAACTGAGTCTCTAGAAGCTGAAATGGCATTGCTAGCCCAAAGGTTAGAAAAAGCAAGATTCAAAGGTTCAAAAGGAAGGCCAACTTTTGATCCTAAGAAAGCTACTTGCTATAAATGTGGGCATGTTGGTCATATTTCTTCTGACTGCAGAGTGAAGATTGCAGAATCTTCAAGTTCTGATAAGTGGGAAGAAAAGGCCAAGAAGTACAAGAAAAAGTACTTCAACTCCAAGAAAATTGGAGAGAAACAACAACCAAAGAAACTAGAGAAAGCTTTGGTTGTTGAACAATGGATAGATGAAGAATCTTCATCATCTGAGGATGATGAAGATATGTGCTTAATGGCTATCACAGAGAGCCAGTTTGACAAAGATGTCAAATTTGCAGAAAAGGCATGTGTTCATCCTGATTGGGACAGAGGATCTGCTTACAATGTAAATCATTTTAAACTTTACTATAGTGATGCAGAAAAACAGAAAATGTTTGAACACATTTATGTAGATTTTTTGAAAAGACTTGAGGAAATACAAGATTTAAAAACCAAACTCAGTCAAGTTCAAAAAGATCTACAATCAAAAGTGAATGAAATAAACCAAAATAAACAGTACAAACTTGAGCTTGATGCTCAATATGACCTTCTCAAAAAGATCAAGCTGGAAAAAGAAGCTTATAAAAACAAAGCTGATCATTATGAAAGGATCTGTAAATCTTGGTGTATTTCATCACTTAAAAATGTGGACTGTTTATCCAAACAGATTCCAGCTCAGATACAAGCGGTCATAGGTGACGAGTTTGATCTTAAAAGTCATATAAATTCAGAAATAAACTCAAAACCTACTATATTTGTACCTGAGATTTTACCTCATACTTTTAGTCATACTGTGGGAGACAAAGTTATATTGACAAATGCTTTTGTTAGACCAAAAATAGTTACTAAAGAACTAGTATATGAGACAGAGCCAGACTCTGAAGACACAGACTCAGAAATCTCAGTCTGTGAAACTTCTCAATCTGAACAGCGTGAACTTATAATCACTAATGAATCTTTAGAAACTATAGAACTTGAAAAGAAAAGATTTATAAAAGGCAAAACTAATATTCCCACAGTACCATCTTTAAAAAGACAAAAAAAGGTAAAAGGAATCAAGAATAAACAGAAAGGTTACAATGTGTTTGAACCTTCCACATCTCAGTCTGTAACTGGTCCAGGCAATAATATGCCAAATGATAAATCTAAAGGCATAAAACCAGTAACAAAGGAGTTAAAAAGATCTCAGTCTGTGAGATCTAACTGTCAGTCTGGAAAAATAAATTTTCAGTCTGGCAAACTTAACTCCAAATCTGTTAGTGTTAACACTCAGTCTGACTCTCAAAAGTCAAATCTTAACAACCAGACTGAGACCATTAAGCTGCTTAGTGAAAACTTAATGAAGTTAACCACAGATTTTAAAACATTTGTTGAGTCAAAACAAGAGTTTAACAGAGGATCTAGTGCAAATAATAACCCAAAATCCAAAAGGACCATCATGTTGAACAGAAAATGTTACAACTGTGGAAATCTGGGACATGAAGGTATTAAATGCACAAAGTCCATTCTTAAACAGCCAAAGGCTGCTTTGATCAAACAAATGTCTTCTACAAACAACAAAATCAAAAATAGAGAGGTTAAAAGTCAACTTCACAGACTTAGCACCAAAACTGCTAAAGAATTGACTTCAACCAACTCTAAAGAACCCATCAAAAGATGGGTTCTCAAAAGTAACTAATTGATTTTGTTTGTCCTGTGCAGGGTAACACCAAATGGTACCTAGACAGTGGATGCTCAAGACACATGACAGGTTCCTTGAAGAATCTGTCAGAGTTTGTAGAAGAAGAAGGACCTTCTGTCAAATATGGTGACAACTCTGTTGCCAAGATAAAAGGTTATGGTGTGGTGAAGGCTGGCAACATCAGAATAACAAAGGTGGCCTATGTTGAGGGATTAAAGCATAACCTGCTTAGTGCTAGCCAGATTTGTGATGATGATGGTGAAATCAGAATCAGAAAGAAGGCTGCTGTTATCTATAATTCCAAAGGCAAACCTATATTAGTTGCCAAAAGAGAAAGAGATATCTATCTCTTGGATCTTTCTTCTGCAGACAATAATGTAGAGACCTGTCTCTATACTCAGTCTGTGCCAGAACTAAGCTGGCTATGGCATAGGAGGTTATCCCACCTGAACTTCAAAAATATTAACCTCCTGTCAAAGAAGAAACTGGTTAGAGGTCTGCCTGATGTTACATTTGCAAAAGACAAACTTTGTCCTGCATGCACACTAGGGAAACAGACCAAGAACCATTTTTCATCCAAATTGTTAGCTACAATTGAACAACCACTGCATATGCTCCATATGGATCTGTTTGGACCCATGAGCATTAGTAGTTTGGGTGGAAAGAAGTATACACTTGTGGTTGTGGATGAATACACAAGGTATACTTGGGTCATCTTTCTTAAAGCTAAAAGTGATGCTCCTGAAGAGATTATTAATCTAATCAAGAGAGAAGAATTGCAGAAAGATGCACCTGTCAAGCAACTCAGGAGTGACCATGGTACAGAATTTAAGAATTCTACTCTCATTGAATTCTGTACTGACAAAGGCATTATTCAAAACTTTGCCTCTGTCAGAACTCCTCAACAAAATGGTGTTGCTGAGAGAAGAAATCGTACACTCATAGAAGCTGCAAGAACCATGTTATGCCATGGTCAAATGAAGGTTTATTTTTGGGCAGAAGCAGTTAACACTGCCTGTTATACCCAAAATAGATCTATTTTGGTCAAAAGGCATGGCAAAACTGCATATGAGTTGTATCATAAGAAGGTTCCAACCATCCATTACTTCCAGACCTTTGGTAGTAAATGCTATATTCTCAATCAAAGAGATCAATTAGCTAAGATGGAACCTAAATCTGATGAAGGAATTTTTGTTGGCTATTCATCTATCTCAAAGGCCTACAGAGTCTACAACAACAGAAGGAATAAAATTGAAGAAACCATTAATGTCACCTTTGATGCTTCCTCTGCTAATGATGAACATGTTTCTCAGTCTGATGTTCATTTGTTAGAAGATTTATTTGTTGTGGGATCTGAATCTCAAATCCCAGTTGTTGTTAACCAACAACAGGACTCTGAAAGTGATAATGAAGATGCTCAACCTGCTCATTCTATGACAATACCTTCATCAACAGAAGATGAATCTATGTCCAGAGATTCAAATTCTTCTGATACATGTGTTCAGTCTGATAGTTTTCAGTCTGTGAACTCTACAGACTCAGACTTGCCCTGTGTAGAAGATGATGCAGAACTCAGTCCTGCTATTCTTCCACCAAATGAGAATGATTTACCATCAAATGATGAATCACTTCTAGGAGTCAAAGAACACAAGTATCATCCAATTACAGAAATAATTGGAGATTATGTTTCTGGTGTACAAACAAGAGCTAAAGTGTCAAACTTATCTACTGCAAATTTCTATTTCTACACAAACTTCCTGTCAATCATTGAACCAAAGAAAGCTGAAGAAGCCTTGAAAGATGATGATTGGGTTGAAGCAATGCAGGAAGAGTTAACAGAATTTGACAGAAACAATGTTTGGACCCTAGTTCCTGCTCCAAAAGGGAAAACCATTCTTGGAACAAAATGGGTTTACAGAAACAAAATGGACAAGGATGGAGTGATAATCAGAAACAAGGCAAGGCTAGTTGCTCAAGGCTACAAGCAGGAAGAAGGCATTGATTATGATGAAACATTTGCCCCTGCAGCCAGAATTGAAGCAATAAGGTTATTCTTGGCATATGCTGCATTCAAGGACTTTAAAGTCTATCAAATGGATGTCAAGAGTGCATTTCTGAATGGCAACTTACAGGAGGAAGTTTATGTGAAACAACCTCCAGGTTTTGTAAGTTCCACTTTTCCAAATCATGTCTATAAATTGCAGAAAGTACTATATGGGCTAAAACAAGCTCCAAGAGCTTGGTATGACACCTTATCATCCTATCTTCTTAGTAATGACTTTACTAGAGGATCAATTGATAAAACTTTGTTCTTCAAAAGGAACAAGGCAGATGTCATACTAGTCCAAATCTATGTTGATGATATTATATTTGGGTCTACTGATGAAAAATTGTGTAAATGGTTTTCAAACTTAATGTCAAAACAGTATCAAATGAGTATGATGGGTGAATTAACATACTTTCTTGGTCTACAAGTACATCAGAAACCTGATGGTATCTTCATCAACCAAGGTAAATATGTCAATGACCTACTTACTAAATATTCTTTAAAGGACTGTTCAATTATGAAAACACCAATGAGCACTGCAGATAAGTTGGATAAGGATCAGTCTGGCAAGTTAGTCTGTCAAACCACTTATAGAGGTATGATAGGATCTCTACTATACCTCACTGCAAGTAGACCAGATATCATGTTCTCAACATGTTTGTGTGCTAGATATCAATCTGAACCTAAAGAATCGCATCTAAAAGCTGTAAAAAGGATTTTTAGGTACCTAAAAGGTACTCCTAACCTGGGTCTTTGGTATCCCAAAGACTCTGGTTTTGATCTAATTGGATATACAGATGCAGATTATGCAGGTTGTAAATTAGACAGGAAAAGCAATTCTGGTGGATGTCAACTGCTAGGTGGCAAACTAGTCAGTTGGTCAAGCAAGAAACAGAATTCTGTTGCTACATCCACTGCAGAAGCAGAATATGTGGCTGCTGGTAGTTGCTGTGCTCAATTGCTATGGATGCAACATCAACTAGCAGACTATGATTTGGTGTTTACAAAAACTCCAATCATGTGTGATAACCAAAGTGCCATTGCCATCACTGAGAATCCTGTGTTTCACTCCAGGACAAAGCATATTGAGATCAGACATCACTTTATCAGAGATTGTGCTGAGAAAGGTAAAGTGATTCTCAAATATGTGCCAACAAATGACCAACTAGCAGATATCTTTACTAAACCTCTTAATGAAGATAGATTTTTGTATCTGCTTGGTCAACTAGGAATGCTCAACCCCTAGTAAAACCTTGAATCTGTATGATTCAATTCTCAGTCTGTGTCTGCTTTTAAATCTGTATAACTGTATTCTCAGCTACATACAATCAAAAAGCACAGACAAAGAGATATTTTTGTACATACTTTCTAAGAAAATACCAAAAAGATTTTATACCTTCTGTTATTTTCTCTCAGTCTGACTGATTATATGTTTCAGTCTGTGTAACTCCTTCCAGGTTAGCTACACAGACTGACCATATTCATTCAGACTAGACCCTCTATTTTTGTGCTTTATTAATGCATAAGGTTAGTATTTTAGTACTATTAGTATTAATACTGCTAGTTACTTTTAGTACTGCTGGTTAATACTGATAAGACTTTTTAACACTGCCCCCATGAATTCGTATTTTAGCACTGCTGGTAAAGATTGGTACAATTAACACTGTTAATATAGCAAGTTACTACTGTTAGTTAACTTTAGTACTGCCTTCGAAAGTTACTACTGTTAGTTAACTTTAGTACTGCTCACACCAGTTACCACTGTTAGTTAACTTTAGTACTGCCTTCGAAAGTTACTACTGTTAGTTAATTTTAGTACTGCTTTCACAAGTTAGTACTGTTAGCAATATCAATCTGTTACCACTGCTGGCACAAAAGTTTTTTTTAAAATTCTGTTATCTTCTCTTAGTCTGTCTCCTATATGGCTCAGTCTGTGTGACGTCACCCAGACTCATTGCACAGACTGGTTGTATACACTCAGACTAAATGTTTTTTTTTAATTTTAATATATTTATTTATTTATTATATTTTTTTTTACATAAATAAACAACAATATCCTTGCATTTAATGCTTTAACCATTTTTATGGTAATAATCATTAAAAGTTTTGGCGCTTGTTGTCTATTTATCTGCTCAATACAAAAAGTGCACGTGCCTCAGCGCTACTGTTGCAGAAACAGGGATAAACCGTCCAAGTGGGTCCCATTTAACGGAAATTTAATTTCTACAAATACCCATTTATGTTTTCCCCCTTTCTTCTTCATTCGTACTTGCACATCAAAAACAAACAGAGTCTATAAACCCTAAATCGCTCAACCATTTTCAAAATCAATTTCTAAAATTTCTTCAATGGCTGATCAATGGGTTTACACGGCACCCGCCAACATCGCTGCGGCTAAACCCTTCAAACAAGGGAAATAGGTAAAACTCTGTATCAACAATCAAGTAGCTACCATTTCCATCCCTGATTCGAAAAAGAATAAAGGGTTTGAGGAACTAACTGCTTTTATGTCTGCTCATCCATTAAGGGGAGCATTCTTTAACACAGTTCCTCAAATATACCCACAATTTCTAATGGAATGGTGGTATACTTGCTCCTCAAATAGTACCAATACTGCAATTACTGGTACTATTGATCATGGTAAACGGGCAGTTACCATTGATCAGGAGTTAATTAGGAATGTCTTAGACCTGCCTTTGGGAAATAATTTTGAACCTATTCCAACCAAAGAAGCAGCAAGGGCTTCTCTTCCTTTGGTTGGATATACCAAAGAAAAAGGCACAATTTTGATGTCAGGATTCACCCCCAAATGGAAATTTTTAATTTCTGGCATCATTAGGAGTCTAGGAGGTAAATCTGGGAGCACAGGGGAGCTAAATGAATTTGAAACTCAGCTGTTGAGCTCATTCATCACTGGTTTAAACATCAACTTTGCAGAGTTGTATTTTCAAGAAATTTTAAAACTGGTGAATGAGTCAAACAGAATTTTTAATGTACCTTTTATAAGGCTACTCTCCCTGTGCATCCAATCCAGGTTAACTGGGTCTGTATATATGTCTTTTAATAATAAAGTGGCAGATATACCTGTTCCCATGCTCACATATAAAGTGTTTAACCATCCGTTTCCACTTTCTGGAGCACCTATCACTGCTGCTATGCAGCACTGGATTGATCACCCATATGTTGCTTCTGCATCCATGGAGGGTGATGATTCAAGTGATAGTATGGGTAATAAGACCCAGGCTGTTGAAGATCGTGTGGCTGAAGCAGAGCACACAGACTCCGGGGATACAGACTCAACTCAGTCTGTGCACTTGGAGTCAGACTCAAACATTCCTGAGTCTGTTCCATCTTCAACAGAAGATGCAGGTAGTACTTCTTCTTCTTCTGAGGACATGGATACAGATCAACCTTCTTATCCTAGCCCATCCTCACCCACAAAAGAGAGTCACAAACAAACCAACCCAGATGAGTCAGCACTCACTCTGGAGGAATCACCAGACTCAACCCCCAAAAGTATAGCACAAATGGAATCATCATCCATGGAACTGGATGTCAACAGAACACCTTCCAGTGTTGTAGACCATTCCATTACAGCTCTGCTAGAGTCTGTGGTGCCAATGGCTACCCAACTGACCCAACCTACACCTAGTTTAGTCAGCTTGGATACCCACATTGCTGCTGCTACACTGACCCCTGTAGTAAGCATTGAAGAAGATGCTCCAATCCTGAGCACTACCCACCCCCTCTTTACCCCACTCACAATGGCTGGACCCATATTGACCACTAGTCCTGCACTAGTTCACATTCCAGTGAGTCTTTTCTTACACCCCTCTTCACAGATCGACAATGCCCCAGTCATGTCACAGACTGAGGTACAGATCTCACCTTCTTTGCTCCATGATCTACCATCTTATCACCAGATGGTTAGTGAGGGCATACAAACTTCAACATCAGTTGCCAGTGATACTGCTCCATTACACCAGGAACTGTTTGAGGCAACAGGTGCAACACAATCATTTCCCCGTGATATCTTATCCTATCACCGGATTAGATCTGAGGGAACAACTACACCACTCAATGCCTATGATCGCTTTTCCATGCACAGGACACAGAGTGAGGCAAAGAGTGCAACACCAAAAGATTCCAGTGATCTTGCTCAGTTTCAACATGAGTCAAGTGAGGAACACATACCATCACCCAATTCTAACCCCTCCAACCAGACCCAGTCTGTGCCTTCTAGTACACTTAATGATGTGCTTTCTGCCATCAACAGGTTGTCTGAATGGGTACAGACTGAGTTCAATAATAATAAGAAAGAGCTAGAGAAGATGAAGCGTCTAGTCTCTACTATGGTGGATAAAGTGGATATGCTGGAGGAAAAGGTATCCAATAGGTTAGATGAAATGCAGACCACCCTCTCAAACTTGGTAGATGATGTCAAAAAGGGGGAGAAGATGAAGCATGGGTCTGCAGAAGCTAAAACCTCAAAAGATAAAGATTTAAATAATAAATCCTTAGATTTAGGGGGAGATAGCAGTGAGGGAGATGATGGAGATGATGGACCCGAAGGTGCTAGGGTGAAGTCTCAGACTGAAGCTCAGTCTGTGCCACAGACTGAAGATATGAGTGCACAGACTGAGGGGGAGCAAGAGAGATTGCAGTTAGGTGAACATGCTGAGATGGTTGCACAGACTCAGGGGAAGTCATCCATTGTCTTACACATAGACCCAATTGCAACTATCTCAACCCAAGGTCAGCTGGAGTTGAAAAGACCAAGGGAAGAAGAAGAAGAAGATGTTCAACCTCTGTTAATCAAGAAAGCCAGGAAAATGAAAAGAATGGCCAGGAGAATTCCTGAAAGGGATATCTTTGATTCCCAACCAAAAATGAAGGGGATCAAAACCTGGGACCAGTTCTTAAAGCTGGTAGAAGAACAGGACAATGATGGTGATGATGATGATGCCATCAATCCTGACTACAGTTCTGAGTCTGAAGTTTTCAGAAGATCAGATGATGATGAAGATGATGCTACTTTTGGAGGTGTAGGTGAAGGAGCCTCAAAAGTCAAGACTGGAGAGTCTCAGTCTGTGCCTTCTGAACCTGCACAAACTGAGACACAGCATCAATCACAGACTCAGAGCTCAGAGCAACCAGCAGCAAGCACTGATGTTCTAATTATCAGTGCTGAAGCCATTCAAGCTGAAGCCTATCCTGCTAGACCAACCACATCAACCAGAACACTGCCTCCAGGTAGAAGTGAGATTGAAGACAGAATGCAATGGAGAAGTGCTAATCTGATAAGCACTTATCCTGGGTCAAGCTCTACCATGGAAGAAGTAATGGATAAGGGTAAGGGCAAGGAGATTGCCTTATCCAAGCAGGAAAGATTAAGCAAGATCAAGAAGATGGTGGATGATCATGCTGCTGGAACAAGAAATCCTGAACTGTCAAATCTACAGGATGAGCTCTTGCAACAAGAAGCTACTGCTCAAGGTATGACCTTAACCGAATACTTAAATGTATTATCAATTGAAGAGCAGAAGCTGAAGGAAGCAAGATTTGTTGACATGCTCTCCAAAGAGTTAAAGGATGAAAGTTGTTCACAGACTCAGATCAGAATGAGTCAAGTTGAGCAACAGATCAAAGAAGATGAAGAGCTGTCAATAAGATTACAGAAGATAGAGAGCCTGAAACCAAAGCTACAAGCCACTTTCCAAAAGTCAAAGCTCAAGCAGAAGATCAGAGAATGTCATCTGAACAAGATTGGACAGAAATTAAAGCTGGAGCTGACTTTGACCAAGAGCAAGAAGATGGTATGGGTGGATGAACTGTACACTCTAGGGCTTAAGGAATGGCAATCCATTGCCAATCTTTTGAAGAGTGCAGCTGACAAGGATCTGAAGAAAGAAGTTCTGGATGAGCTATCTTACCTGATTGAGCTAGTTCTCAGTCTGGGGCTCATCTCAGAAGAAGAGTACAAGTTGTTTTGCATAGCAAACAATTTTGTAATCAAGAAGAAGTCAGCTGGGTTATCCACAGAGAATGAGCAGAGAAGGGAGCATCCTCTACCCAAAGGTGTTGTTTTCATAGATAGATCTTATGTACAGAATGACAACATTGAAGGTCTGTGCTATAGAGATATCAATGGGATAGAGTGCTTCCAGGATCAAAATGGACTATATAGAGAGTCTCTGCTACACTGCATTGCCCTGCTGAAGGAATGCAAACATTCTCAAGCCAGACCATTCAGAAGAAGACTGATCAGCTGGTTATTCAACAACCTTTCCCAACTCAGGATGATGATTGGACTTGAAGATATCTGCAAGAAGATCATCCTAGAGTATCAAGAATTTGAAGACAAATCTGATAAGGAAATGGAAGAACTGTTGAAGAGGAAAGTGGAAAAGATGAAAGAGATCAGGGCTCAGAGAAAGGATTGAAGATTGTTAGATTTTTGATTTACAATCTTATGTAATAATTGTAATATTTTTGTGAACTAACTGTGATTCTGACTTTATATATATAAGTCTTGATCCATATGTTATGATTCACCTTAGTATTTATTATTTCTCTATTATCTTTTGTAAATAGATTTTGACATCATCAGATAGGGGGAGATTGTTGGGAAAAACAATGATCAAACCTAAGTTATAAATCTGAAGAGTCAAAATCTAACTCAGTTGTATTCAGGAAACTTAGTGAAATTCCTGAGTCTGTGTTTCTGAGTCTGTGCTACACAGACTGAAGAATTGTTTCTGAGTCTGTGCTGCACAGACTGAAGATCCTCACAGACTGAAAGCCATGCTCTTTCTGAAGACTTATGAATTCATCATCTGAAGAATGAAGATTGAATACAGAAGGCTTCACAGACTGAAGTTCACAGACTGAAGATCACAGACTGATGAGCACAGACTGAAGAGCACATATTGAAGAATGAAAGTACAAATGTACAGGAGATATTCTTCTTTCCTTAGGCCAGATACAACTGATAAGATGTTTGAGAAAGGTCAAACATCATATAAAGGTTCTCTTCTCAGCAAAGAAACCTTTTACCTTTTTGCTTTTTCTATTTCCAAGAAAAGTAAAAAGTAAGGCGTGCAAAGTTGCCCAAGATGCATCTGTTATCCCTTGGACAACTATGTAAGCTGGATAATATAGAGTTACATCCAACTCTATAAATAGCACTCCAAAAAGCACTGCTATCATCCAAGAAATTCAAGAGAATTAGTATACTAGACCTTTGAGCTTAGGCTAAAGCATTACCACACTTACTGTGAAGTTTGTAGTGATAACTGTATCTTTGTATACTACTTGGATCGTATTCAAACCATCTGTGTGGGTTTGAATACCTTGTCATCTTTGTGAGACAAACACTTTATTGTGAATAATACTTTGATTCATAATAAACTCTGTGTTAAAATTAATCTTGTTTTTCGCCTAGATTAATTTAAACTTGTTTGATATAAAACTTGGATATAAACTAACACGTTGAGATAACTGTTATTTAATCTGTATCTAAGTTTTGGGAACCTTGTGACCCAACAAAGATATGTTGGAGACTTTTGTGATCGGTGAAGATTGTACACTTGGTACCGTATAGGTAGTGTCTCCAGATTTTAAGTGCGAAAACCACAGCTCCTAGTTCCAAGTCGTGAGTTGTATAGTTTTTCTCATGGACCTTGAGTTTTCGGGAGGCATAAGCTATGACTTTTTCTCGTTGCATTAACACGCAACCAAGTCCCTGGTGTGAGGCGTCACAGTAGACTACGAAGTCATCGTTGCCTTCGGGTAATGACAGGATTGGTGCGCCGCAAAGTTTTTGTTTTAATAGCTGGAATGCTGACTCTTGCTTGTTAGTCCAATCGAACTTCTTTTCCCTTTGAGTTAGGATGGTTAGGGGTTGAGCTATTTTTGAAAAATTCTCAATGAATCGCCGATAGTATCCAGCGAGTCCTAGGAATTGACGTACTTCGGTTGGAGTTGTAGGTGCTTGCCAGCACTTGATAGCCTCGATTTTTGATGGATCGACATGTATCCCTTTACTGTCGATGACGTGTCCTAGGAATTGTACGGTTCGGATCCAAAATTCGCATTTGGAGAATTTGGCGTATAATTCCTCGCGTTTGAGTAATTCAAGAATGGTTTTCAGGTGTTGGCCGTGTTCTTGTTCGTTGCGAGAGTAAATCAGGATGTCATCGATGAACACAATGACGAACTTGTCGAGATACGGTTTGCACACCCGATTCATAAGATCCATGAAGACAGCCGGTGCGTTGGTTAAGCCAAATGGCATGACCTGGAATTCGTAGTGACCGTATCGAGTTCGGAATGCGGTTTTTGGGATATCGTCGTTCTGAACTCGCAATTGATGATAACCTGACCGTAGGTCGATTTTCGAGTAAACACTCGATCCTTGAAGTTGGTCGAATAGGTCATCGATTCGGGGAAGTGGGTACCGATTCTTAACGGTCAGCTTGTTCAACTCTCGGTAATCGATACACATTCGGAAGGACCCATCTTTCTTTTTCAAAAATAGGACCGGAGCTCCCCACGGTGAGGAACTTGGTCGAATGAATCCCTTATCCAAGAGTTCCTGCAATTGAGTAGACAACTCCTGAAGTTCGGAAGGGGCTAAACGGTAAGGAGCTCGTGCCACGGGTGCTGCGCCGGGCACTAAATCGATCTGAAATTCGACTTGTCTGGGTGGTGGGAGGCCAGGCATGTCTTCAGGGAAGACTTCAGGAAAGTCTCGGACGATAGGCACATCTTCAAGTCGCTTCTCCTCCGACTTCTTCTCGGTTACATGTGCCAAAAGGGCCGGGTATCCTTTTCGTAGATATTTTCTAGTTTTCATGCACGATATGATGTTTACCCTCGATCCCCCGGTCTCCCCTTGTATGATTAAGGTTCCACTGGTGACGAGAGGAATGCGAACAAGTTTCTCGTAGCAAACGATTTCGGCGCGGTTTTTGGATAACCAATCCATACCAACGATGATGTCGAAGCTCCCGATTTCGATGAGAATTAAATCTATGGGAAAGGGTTCGTTTGCTAGATTTAAAGTGCAATTTTGAATTACACTGTCAGCCTCAATCAGTTTACCGTTTGCTAATTCCACGATATACTTAGCATTTAGGGCAGTGGGAGTGATATTGAGTAGTGAACTAAACTCATCGGATATAAAACTCCTATCGGCACCAGTATCAAATAAGACAGATGCAGTTAAGTTGTTGAGAAGAAACATACCCGTAACCACATCAGGGTCTTGTCGGGCTTCTCCCGAGTTAATCACAAAAGCTCTGCCGCGAGCGTTGTTGTTCCTGTTGTTGTTGTTATTGTTGTTGTTGTTGTTTCTCAGCTTCGGACAGTCATTTCTGAAGTGTCCGGGGTTACCACATTCATAACAGGTTCGGGGTGTACCGGGTTTGGCTGCGGTGTTGGGAACTCTGCAGTCCTTGGCTAAGTGGCCCTGTCGTTTGCATTTAGTACAAACGTTGCCACATGGACCATCATGGTGTAAGGTACACTTGGGGCAGTAGGGTCTGCTCCCTTGGTACTTTTTCTTGTCATCGGTTCCCGTTGTATAGGCTCTCACAGTCTCCGGCCTTCTGTTCTGTTGTTGGTGGTTGTTGTTGGGGTTTCCTTCCCATTTTCTTTTGTTATCCCCAAACCGGTTTCCCGTGTTCACAGCAGGTGTCCCACGGCGGATCACCTGGGCCATTAAACTGTGTGCCATACGGACGGCACTTTGAATGGTTCCAGGGTTTGAAGCAGTTACCTTTCCCTGGATCTTTGCTGGGAGTCCCCAGATGTATCTCTCGATACTCTTGTACTCAGGGTCCACCATTGTTGGACAAAGGAGTGCCAACTGGTGAAAACGGCTGGTGTAGCTGGCGATGTCGTCGCCCTTAACTGTGAGGTTCCAGAATTCTGCCTCTAGTTGTTGTAGTTCCTCCCTGGGGCAATACTCCTCCGTCATCATCTTTTTCAAATCCTCCTAGGGGAGTTGATAGGCGGTGTCGATTCCCACAGTTTGCATGTAGGTGTTCCACCAGGTAAGTGCACCGTCCAAGAAGGTGCAGGTGGAGTACTTGACCTTGCACTCTTCGGTGCAGTCGCAGATACGGAATACGGATTCCATCTTTTCAATCCATCGTAGCAGACCGATGGCTCCTTCAGTACCCTTGAAGTTTAAGGGTTTGCAGCTCATAAATTCCTTATAGGAACATGGTTTGGCTGGGGTTACAGTGTTCGAGGTATTCTCGCTGCCAACCTGTGGGTTCGATCCGACATTTTGGTTTGTTCCCTGAGCAGCCAAAGCATCGGCTACTCCTTGAGCGATGAATTGTGCGAGTTCTTCAGCGCTGAAAGTTTGTCTTCTTGGCGGCATGATTCTTAAATGAAAAGAAATTAATGTAGGTGAGACAGTTTGTACGAGATGCGTGTTTATCACAGAGGTATATGCATAGTACAAAGTGTCAATTAACGGTGATGGAACGATAGAATTGTAACCACTCAAAATTATAGTTCAAAAGATCACAGAGTTCAATGTTTACAAAAGATGCCGGGTATCATCGCACCCGGACGAATTACAAGTGGTTAATAGATTTGTTACATGCTAGTTACTACCCTAATCCCGACGTCGATCTGCCTGCGGTAGCAGGGTGATGATCCGATCGACCGCTTCTGCAAGTCTGCCAGCCTGTCGTGAGGTCTCTTCGGCCAGCGTTAGTCGTTGCTCTAGCATACGCGAGAGCTGTTCAGCCTCCTGGGAACGCTGTTGATACATTTAGAGTGTCTGTCACTTGGTCTAAGTTTCGAGTTGTAATTAATTAGATTAATTTTGTATTAGGCGATATTGTTAATATCGCTTAGGCGATATCACTAATATCGCACATGCGATATCACCAATATCGCCCTTTAGTCCAGATTAGTTACATATAAATACTCGTTTAGGGTTTCAGTTTGCATAGTTTTGACACTTTGCATTTTGGCATATACGAATTTTCTCTGTCATTCTCAGTGGTCCAGTCATTGTAATTCACATTGCTTTATATGATTAATTCAATATATGTGTTTGTGATTTTTGTTGTTAAACGTACAATCGATAGCTATTGAATTCCGCGCATTAGTTATTGTTTATTGATTCATTGTTTAAGATCAGTCTTTGTTGCGATCCTACAATTGGTATCAGAGCCATTTAATCATTGGATTAGTGGTTATTGAATCATTATTCGTACGTTTAAACGTCGTATTAACTAGTTTTTTCGTATAAACAAATTGTTTTTATTCTTAAAAGGCTATTTAATCAGTATTTTTAGTGTTTTCTGGAATTGTGTTCGTTGTTTGCTACTCTAAACTTGGAAATTTTCGTTGTCTTTGAAATTTAAGGGTTTACAGCCGTTTTAGCGATATTAAAAGCGATATTATCATAATATCGCCTTTAGGGTTACAGCGATATTACGTGTTCTGTGCTCATTAATTTGAGCGATATCTCTAGCGATATTACTAGAGATATAACCTGGTATCGCCTAGTTAATTTTTGCGATATTGATTCAATATCGCCTGATTAAGTTTAGCGATATTACTCAAAATATCGTCTGTGATATCGCCTGTTTTGTCTGATTTTGATTTGTGCTTTAATTAGCGATATTGATAGTGATATCACCAATATCGCTCAATCATCAGATTGTTAGCGATATTAGCAATATCGCTATAGGGTGTTAGACAGATTTTAAACCTTTTTCAAAAGTTAATTTTAATTAATATAAATTAAAATGTCTACTTTACAAGCTGTTAATGCAATGTTAAAACACAATGCTGAAGTGGGTAGTGCAAACAAACCTCCATTCTTTGCTCCGGGAATGGAGTATTCTGAATGGAGAGGTAGATTTTTATCGTTTGTCGCGTTTACCGACCCTGAAATGGAGATACCTTTACTGGAACGATACGTTAGACCTGTTTCAAGTGGAGAGCATGTTGGTATTCCTCCACCAAAGCCTATTCGTTCCATGTCTGTTGAAGAACGCAAAGCATGGGAATGTGAGAGGAAAGCTCACTCTGCTATAACCATGTTTTTACCTGCAGATGCCATGAAAATGTTTAAACAACACGACATCGCTTATGATCTGTGGAATGGCATAGCTGAACGATGTGGAGGTACTACTGAGTACAAGCAAAGTAAACTAGAGTTAGTGAAGAAACAATATGATCTGTTTGACATCCAGAAGAACGAGACGGTGAAAGATTTATTCTGCAGATATTCGCGTCTTGTAAATGAGCTGACTGAAGGAGGCTACAAATTTAGCTCTATTGAAGTCAACAAGAAGCTACTGAATGCTCTGCCTCCTCACTGGGAAACTAGAGTGCTGATGATGGAGAATGATCCAGACATACTAGCTATGTCTCTGGATCAACTTATTGGGAAGCTTGAAACATGTGCCTTGGACATTCAGAAGAAAAGCACAAGATCTAGCTCTTTGCTTCCTGATAATAGCAATTTTGGATATGGAAGTACAGCACTTCTATCTGGGCCGTCTACATCTTCCTCTAAACCAAATTACTCTTCGGGAAATAACTCAGTTGGGACATTCTCTTCTTTTCCATCTCAATCATCCTCTTCTGCTACTGCATCTCACAATGAGCATGCAGTAATCCTTAATGCCTTTCTATCATCATACGATGATTTTCTTTCAAAGAGGATTAACTCGGTAGATCTTTCCGACGAAGATTTTGCGCAAGTTGATCCTGATGAGTTAGAGAGAGTAGATCTTCGTTGGAACATGGCCATGATGACAAGAAGGACTAAGACGTATTTAAGGAGAACTGGAAAGAGATCTCTTGAAGATGTCACTGATAAAACCAACATGGGATTTGACAAATCCAAGATCAGATGCTACAAATGTCAAAATCTGGGTCACTTTGCACGAGAATGTGAGAAGGGTAGACAACCATCTACGGGTTTTACAAAACCTTCTATCTACAAAAAGGATAATGAAGTAGCCAAGGCAGCCATTCTGTTAGAAGAAGAAGAAGCATATGATTTTTCGGCTATGGATGATCAAGAAAATGTTGCCCTTATGGCAGATGTTCAAAATGAGGTAGAATGTGATTCTTTTAATTGCCAAACCTGTATCACACTAACTGGTAAAATCAACAGGTACATGGTAGATAATGATCGCTTAAATACAGATCTGACCAATCTTATTGAAGCAAACAAAGTTTTAAAAGAAAATGAAAAAGTCTATGTTATAAATCAGAAAACTATTATGGAAGAAAAGAAAGAGTTAAAAGCAATGATTTTTAACAAACAAGATGCGATTGATAGTTATTGAAAACTCATCTCTCATCTTAAAAGGGAACTTGCTGAAACTCAATCGGATAATGTTGATTTAAAACGAAGACTTGCAAATATTTCCACATCTACTATGGTCTTTTCTGATATTCTGCAAAATCAACGGACTGATACAAAGAGTAAGGCAGGAATTGGTTATCACAACCAACCTCCTCCCTCAAACTTGAATCAGCCTATTCTTTCGCAGGAAGAAATTAAAGATTTTGTACCTTCTGTTCTTAAGAAGGATACAAATCCTGTGGCAGAACCAGTTAGTGTTAAAATTCCCAATCAGCCTGAAACTGTCAAGGGTGATGATGTTGAACAGCCTAAGCTTGTTAAGGGTGCTGATAACAAGCAACCTGAGTTGCTTAAAGTTTTGAGTTCAAATAAAAAGAAGACTGAGCTTATTAAGCCTAAAATTGAACCAATCAAGTTTGTCCTTTCAACAAATGTTGAAGAAGTGGTAGAAGTGGAGGATGTAACTCACGAGGTTACACAGAATGTTAAAAAGAATAACCTCAAACCTGAAAAGAAACAAGTCATCCAGGAGAAGTTTAAAAATAATAAAGTTTCAATTAAAAATCCTTCTCCAAAGATTACTTCAACTGTGAATACGTTTACTCCATCATGTTCACATAAGTGTTCATGTGCAGTAAACGTACCTGAAATTAAACCTCGTAGGGTTCCTCTTTCACCTAAACCACTATCAAGTTCTGATCAAACTTTCCGAGAAAGACGATCATGCTTCTACTGTCAGAAGCAGGGTCATCTCATTAATCAGTGTCCTGTGCTTGCTAGAAAATGGGCATCACGATATAGTACAGGTTATAATAAAAGAAGAAATTTTCAAAAGTCAAAACAACCTGGATTATCTCGACATGTTCCAATTTCTAAAGTTAACAACATTACACCTACTAAATCAATTGATCGAAAGGTTAATGTTATTAATAAGCAACCGACTTTATCTCAGAAAGTTTGGATAAAGAAAAGTACAAAAATTGTTATGTCATCTGAAGTTATCACATCAATAAAAGATAATGATGTACTAAAAAACAAGGTTTTAACTGATGTGATAATAATAGATGAAGTCTCAGGAGTACCCAAGTCTGTCAAGGCTTGGGTCTCCATTTCAAACTAACATTCTTTTTCTTTGTGTTGTGACAGTCAAAGGTGCAGAATAGCAAGTGGTATGTTGACAGTGGCTGTTCGCGACACATGACAGGCAATATCTCCCTGCTCTCAGATGTTAAACCATATAATGGGGGACATGTTGCCTTTGCTGGTGATACTGGAGGTACAATAACGGGACTTGGAACACTCACAAATGGTCAAGTGAGCTTTGAAAACGTCAACTTTGTCGAGGAGCTGAAACACAACTTGATAAGCGTCTCTCAAGTTTGCGACAAGATAGGTTTGGTAGAGGGATGCCAAGAACTTCATTGTTTAGAAATTCTTTTCAAAAATCTTTTTCAAGGCGTGGTTCATTTTCGCCTATATCTAGTTGTGCATCCAACTCTCCAAAACCTATGGCTAGAGTAAACAAAGTTGGGCCTAGTAGACCTGCTGTTCAAAAGCCCAACATTGTTGAAAACAACTCATCTGAACCTAAACGGGTTTGGAAACCTCAATCCACAAACAACACATCAATGAAATCAACTGAGTTTTTAAAATATCATAAACTCATTGATGTGATGGTTATGGACGATAGTGGACAACCCAAGTCTATCAAGGCTTGGGTGTCTCATAAGTACTAATGTTTGTTTGTGGTGATGCAGTCCGGTTTTTTATAGCTAATACCTTTAGTGACTGCAAGGATGTGATCATGTGTGGTGATGATGTTTGAGCGAATGGATGATAATTTTGAAGTGAAACAAGGTGGTTAAAAAGTGCTAAAAGAATTTGAATTTGACTTGATATGTGACTTGAAACCCTTCTGTTTTGTTTAAATGATTATTTAGTTGTTGTTTTTGTGTAAAGAATTTGCTGTTCAGGGGGAGAAATTTTAAAATTTCTAATTTAAAAAGTCAGAAAAATATGAATAGGCAAATTCTTGATAAGTGCAACTGCCATTCTTTTTACTTGTTAGTATTAAAGAAATGCAATAGTTGCAACATTGTTAAAAATAGACGTTGAATTGTGTCTGTAAACAATTGGGAAATGATAGTACATCAGGAAACATGCATAAAATGGAATTTTAAGATTTATGTTTGATGTGTCAGTAGATTTATCTAGCATACTTGAAATACCTTTTATAAATATTAGCTTCATCAAATGATGTATTGGTAGGCATTTGTTCTAAAGTTACTAAGAAGCTTAACTTTCAAATATGCATATTATTTTATATAAAGACATATTAATATGTATGACATTAAGTTGAAATAAGGGCATAATTGTCCAAAATATTTTGACACCTAGTCTTAATATTTGGATGATAAACATGTTATGATCTAAAATATAGGGTCTCTGTATGGAGTTATCTGGGGGAATATATTAGTTGTCTCCTCTGTTGTATGAAAATACAGACCTGGTTTCATCAAATATATTCTTGAAAAGCACTTAGGTACGTAGTCTATGTTAAGCAATAGACAACTATTACGTACCCGTGGCATTCTTACAATTCCCAAATAAAATGTACAAATGTACAAAAGTTATAAAAAGATTTCCTCGTACTGGTTTGTGTTAAACTATGGTACTCTGTTGTACGAAAGTACAGACCTGTACCCTCTAGTTTAAAGTGTTCAGACTGGTGTTTGTTCAACCCGAACTATTGCTTATGTGACTCTGTTGTGCGAAAGTACAGACCTGTCACCGGTATCTTAGTTCTAAAGATACGTTCATACCCTCACCTTCTATATAGAAAATACTAACATGTTTTTTATTTCAAATGTATATTTTAAATGTGATTTATATACTATAATATGCATGCTAATAATTACACAAGTGATTCATCTTATTATGAGTTGACATCATACACTTAAGTACAAATGTTTAGATGGATAAAAATATCAATAATCGTCTTGAAATAATCTTTATAACAGGTGATTTAAATATGCTAAGTAAATTTAAAGTGGACAAACATACTGATAATTGAAATAACACTTACTATTTCCTAATAATTGCATGTTATCCTGATATGATCCCTAACCAGACCAAAACAATTCCGTTCCCAAAAAGATTGTTTATTTATTGCTTTCAGTATTTTAATTCTGTCTTATAAAGAAAATTACAAAAATATTTTATTTCTGAGTTATTTTATTCAAGTTACATATCATGCTCATATTCAAAAGACAAGAATTGATGAGAGTTCTCCAAAGACTTTGAAGATAAATACTATTGGAGAAGCTATTGATGAAAGAGATGATGGTCACTGAAGTTGAAGATCTAATTGGATATCAGTCATATGAGACTGAACATCAAGACTTTTGAAGACCAAGCTATCTCAATGGGGGAGTTTGTTGGTGAAGAAAATTGTAGATATCTGTGTAACCCATGGAATCCATGCGGGTGGCAAATTTCCTACTGGATGGGTTTAGACTAAAGACGTTTTGAAGACCAAGCTGAAGACACGGGGGAGTTTGTTGATACATTTAGAGTGTCTGTCACTTGGTCTAAGTTTCGAGTTGTAATTAATTAGATTAATTTTGTATTAGGCGATATTGTTAATATCGCTTAGGCGATATCACTAATATCGCACATGCGATATCACCAATATCGCCCTTTAGTCCAGATTAGTTACATATAAATACTCGTTTAGGGTTTCAGTTTGCATAGTTTTGACACTTTGCATTTTGGCATATACGAATTTTCTCTGTCATTCTCAGTGGTCCAGTCATTGTAATTCACATTGCTTTATATGATTAATTCAATATATGTGTTTGTAATTTTTGTTGTTAAACGTACAATCGATAGCTATTGAATTCCGCGCATTAGTTATTGTTTATTGATTCATTGTTTAAGATCAGTCTTTGTTGCGATCCTACAAACGCTGCTCACATTGTTGCATTCTAATTCGCAACTCCATAAGCTCGTCCCTCGTATCAGTTGCTAGGTCGTTTGTGAGGTTCACGACTTCTGCTATATCCTCCTGGTTCTGGAGGGATTGAGTCATGTCACCCCTTAATTCTCTTTGCTCCATTCTCATTGCCTCGAGTCTCCTCTCGTGACGGTGAAGTCTCGCAGCTAACACTGGAACAGTGTGATGAGTGGGTTCCTGAGTGTAGGGAGAAATATCCATGGGTTCTGCGGTTGACTGGATCCCTTCCTCGCGTCTCCAGGTTTCTAGTGCGTTTGACAACCAGTCCCACTCGCGTGTTCCTGCTTGATGGTGGTCTCTGACTCGAATGCCTGCGGCGTTTCTCGACCGAGGTCTGGCCTGGTTGGCTCTGGTATCGCTCCTGGTGCGTGGGCGACGGGACCCTGAAGGAGCACGGGTGGATGAGTTTGGAGTTTCGTCTCCCTCGGTGATAGTCATGCGGTTAGGAAAGTCTGCCATTCTGTGGTCGGAGTTTTAGTACGTGAGAACTATATATATACGTATGACACACAATACTCTAACAAGTATAGTATGGAACACTTTTGTCCTGCCTCTAATGTTATCAAAGTCGTCTAATGTATTCCCATTTACCATAACCAGATCAAGTCCTGCATCGATTCCCTTTTAATTATACATAGTTGATCAGGCTATGTTAATTAAAATTGAATGATGAAATTCCTGAGCTAGTTATGCCTAATGAGGAATACTACCTAAAAGTTATAGTCTAGGTCCACTAATGCAACCTAGTTCGCTATAACTATGGCTCTGATACCAATCTGTCGCACCCCCAAATTACGATGCAGCGGAAGTCGGGTCGGGGCACGACTAATCATGGATCATTACACAAAGTTAAGGCAAACGACTCTATATGAGACGTTTTGAAAATAATACAAAGTAATCACATTAGTAATTCAACCGTTTACATTAAGATTTGAGTTCGCGAATAGTTCAAGAGATTCTAATACATGACCAATGTTACAAAATAGTAATGCAAGAAAATCTCTGATGTTTATAAGCATGCGACTCGAGCTATCGTGTCCTGGGGTAGTCCTACTCCTGTTGTGAACCTGAGAATACATACTAAAACGGTCAACATAATGTTGGTGAGTTCATAGATTTGAAACAGTTATCAAAAGTTGGTAATAATCACAAGATTTAATCAGTGTTGCACAAATGCAAAATAAGTGTATACTATTGCCATGAGTCTCACAGTTCGACGCTTAACCTAGTTTTTGCCTCGGGCAGACGTGTAATCCAATACACCTGTAACAGTCAAATATTAATGCGTCCGTGGGTCGGCTAGAGCGACTAGCCCGGACGGGGATGTCAATCCCCGATAGATCTATCCAATAATACTCGCGCTTATACAATTAACGAACCATGATAAAGTGAGGACTTTTAGTGGATTAAAGGTCTCATGCAATCCGTATAAGAGTTGTTTCAGTTACTTGTGATTATAATAAACAGTGTATGTAATCTCACCCCACAGTATAAAACAGTAAAAGTGGGGCTATGAGGCTCACCTGAGTCTTGTAAGCGTGCGTTTAAGTTAATAAACGTTTGTCCAAAGTGTAACCTTCTGGCGCCCTAAACGCACAAGGTTATGTATGAGTGAATGTCTCAAAAGATCATTCATGCTAGTTGTCCACTCAACTAGTTATGTCCAAGTGTTTGTTCATCGTTTGCGTTTAGAAAATATGTATGGCCCGTTGGTGATGTTTCGTAATAATAATTCTCGAAGACTTTATTATTATGTTTGTTTCATTGTATACTTAATAGAGTATATGAGTTTCATGTACGTATAGTGTGATATGTGAACGCTCGTTATTACGCGTATTTAATAGTTGGTGAAACATGTTCCAACTCTGTTTTATGCGACACTAGGGGCGACACCAAGGCATATTGCGACACTAGGTTAGTGTCGCAACTGCCTCAAAAGTTGAGATTTATGCGACACCAGGATTAGTGTCGCAAGTTGTGATTTCGATTTTGTTTTAGCGACACAAGTGTTAGTGTCGCAAGGACTTGCGACACCAGTTAACACTGTTGGTTGTATTATTCGGGTTCCAAGTTAATACTGTTGGTCTTTGTGTCGCTAGTTAATACTGTTGGTCTTTGTGTCGCTAGTTAATACTGTTGGTCTTTGTGTCGCTAGTTAATACTGTTGGTTATAATTGTGGCGACACAAGTTAGTACTGCTGGTTATAATTGTTGCGACACAAAGGTTATGTCGCAGGTTAATACTGTTGGGTTAATACTGCTGGTTTCAAAGGTAGCGACATAAGGATTGTGTCGCTAATTCCACAGACCGAAGATTTCACCTAGTTTCTACTGCTTGCTTAGTTTCCACTGTTCTCTTAGTTTCTACTGCTCGCGTGGTTTCTACTGTTGGTTCTTCTTTTATTACTACTGCTAGTTCATTGCCATTATTAGTACTGCTAGTTCATTTACATTATTAGTACTGTTAAGTTGCTTACATTATTAGTACTGCTAGTTCATTTTACTCGGTTACTACTGTTAGTGTATTTCCTTAGTTTCCACTGTTAGTTCATTTTACCCGGTTACCACTGTTAGTGTATTTCCTTAGTTTCCACTGTTAGTTCATTTTACTTTATTACTACTGCTAGTGTATTTACTAGTTTCCACTGTTAGTTCATTTTACCTAGTTTCCACTATTGGTGCATTTTACCTGGTTACCACTGTTAGCATGTTTTCTCGGTTACCACTGCTAGTATGTTTCCACTGTTTGTTTCTAGCTTCGCTTTTGTTCAAGGGTTTCGATTAAATGAGTTTGCTTTGGTCCCGAAACTATTATAAACTACATATTAATATTTTTACACTCTTAAAAAGTAAGTTTTCATATATTTTGGTAAGCCCGAAAGTGTTCGATTTTTGGGAAAGAGATGCCAACGATTCTCTGGTAGATTTAAAATGTTCGTTTTAGGGTAACTTCGAGTGGGTTTCCAGTTTATACTTTGTGAGTGAACTTACTAGCATGTTAAATCCATAAAATCTTACGAATAACAAAGGAAAGTTGAGAAAACGTGTTCTTACCCGAAAATGTGTGATGAACAAGTTGTGAATGAAAAATCGTGAAGCTTGACTCCTAGTTCCTCGTTAATCTTCTTGCGATTTGAGGTGAGATTTGAGAGTAAAAGGGAAAGAAAATGTTTTCTGTTTGTGTTTGCTGTGAGGGGAGGAATGAGAGAGAGAGAGTTTTGGGTAAAGTCTTCTGAGATTTTGATCAATGAAAAGTTGAGTTGTGTGTGTAAGTAGCTAAAATGATGACTTTACATTGGGGGGGGGGGGGGATGTATGGCCGGTCTAGGAAGTCCTAGGCTGTGCAGAACTTTTATCTAAAGTGGGTTCCACCTGATTCTCTTCACTTGTCCCTTTTGATTTATTTGTTTGTTCAATTACATTGTTACATTTTAAATTTGTGTTTTCTTTATGTTTTCGCGCGGGTTTGCGTTACGTATTGTACATTTCGCATGAAACGTAAAGTGTTCGTATATTATTATACCTAATAATAATATAGGGTAAATAATTACTATTTAATTATAAAATAGGTTTACATTATTTACGAAAAGGGTTTTCACCAACGTCCATATAAATCGAGTCGGACTCCATCCGATTAAAATTGCGTAATTAAAATTTAATTACGTATGAGTGTATAATACAATATACAAAATGTTCCGTAATTAGTCCTATTTCACACTAATTACAAGTGGTAATAACCAAAAATTTATTACTAATGACGGCCTAATTCGCCGGGTGTCACAAGGGTTATGTGCATTAAATATCAGAAATCAACAAATGAAGTCCGATAGCAGATGTGGTAACCCGGCGATTTAATAGTTTAGAATACACACTCTTCAACCTCTCAAAATTTTCAACTTCTCCCTCAAAAATCATTGGTGATCTTGTCACACAATGTTGGCATTTTTTAATGAATGCTTAACTGCACCTCATACTCCATCAACCCTCTCAGACTTTTATTATCACCTATACCTATTAGAACCTCGCGTCCTAAACTTTTGATAGGTGACTCCTGGGGTAGATTACACCGGTTCATGTGAATCATAGGAGAATGGGAAAGTCTAATTCACTCATTGCAGATAGCCGTAGTTTGCCAAAAGATGATATGTAGAAATATCGAAAACATTTGAAAATCAACCAAAATGTTTTGAATAAAGATTTTAAACATTTGGTAGTTTTAATTTCGAAATCACATACTCCCTTTAACATATGCATTTATTTTAGTAAACATCGAAGAAGGAAGCCAGAAGCAACAATTGTTAGTTGTACAATTCCCACATATATTTTAATCGATGAAAGCATGGAGGAAACTCGATTAGGGAGACCATTCCCATTGAATAAAATACATGTGAAAGCTAGGAGGTAAACTATTCTAATTGCACCATTCCCAACAAAGATATCACAACAATAAGATGCACAATAAGGTGAGTTGTTTGTTGAAAATAGATTGTACGAGCTCCCCATCGAAAATAACATACGCATAATGAGAGCTCGATTTCAAACATTGAAATCATTTTCATAAACAAGTTTAGATCTTTCAATAACGCCCATTCGTTTAAGCACGAGTTATGAACTGATGTGTACACAAGTCATTTTGAGCACGAGTTATGAACTGATGTGTTCATAAATCATACAATGAAGAACGAGTTATGAACTGATGTGTCCATAAGTCCAAAATTTAAAATTAGACCATAACTTTAGGAATCCATTTAAGCACGGTGCCAATGTGTTTTGAAATCTTAGAAAACCACTTGTAAGTTGTGTCAATTTGATTCACAAATATTAAATTCCATGGTGTGATGAAACTCAGTGTTTCACTCGAAAATAATTTTCTTGGAATTAATGGTGAATATTCTTTCCTTCGAACATGAGTTACAAAATCATTCATTTCTTGCATCGAATGAAAAAAATTTGATGATGCAAGTGAAAGCATTTGAGCTCTTGAATAGGTGAATGATTTTTTCTTAGAAGAATTTTTAGAAACTCGTTGTTTTAGTTTCCAAAAATAAATTGCTTTGAAGAATAAGAGACCGTTTTCATTAAAGCACAATTGTTTAGCCTCGAAGAAGAAAATGTTCCAGTTAAATGATAGTTTATCAGGATACTTCTTACTCTTTTATAAAGAATAATTAGTAAACTGATAAACTCTTTTTGAAAAACGTTTACAGGAATTTCCCGTGAAATTCTTCTTCGGAACTTTCTTCTTTTGACTCTCTTGCATTTTGGCAACGACTTTTCCCTTTTTGTGATTGGGTTCAGGTTTTGATTCAGAAATTTTTAATACCAATTTTAGATTTAATGAAGCATTAACCCTTTGAAGCTCATCAATCTAGGACAAGAACTTAGTCGTGACATTTTCCATTTCACTATTATTTTCTTCCAATTTTGATCTTAATTGATCAATCTTTTCGATTAAAACTGATTGTGGAACATATAATATTGGAGAAATAACTTGATCTAAAACAAAGTTTTGATCAAGTTCCTCTCTTGAGTAACTCGGAAAGTATTCATCCGAAAGTGTTAACTCTCGAGTTTCATAACTTGCGTTAAGTTTCTCATATTTAAATAGAATTTGTATATTGTCAGTTCTTGTGCGATTGAAATCCTTAAATTCTTTTGCTTCATTATAACCTGTTAAGAACGACATTTGAAGTTCATGACCAAAATAATCTTTAGTAAAAACCGTAGGAATTGCTAAAGATCCTTTAGTCTCAGAATTATATTTATCAAAACCCAAACCTTCCCTTGATGGATAAACCAAAAATCCTTTTGGTTCATTGGGAAAAAGAAGTTTATTCGTTTCAGCCCTTCGCAAATCATTTTGACTCTTCAAAATTACATTCTCATTTTGAATATTTTTCAGTGTATCTTCAAGAAGTGTGATTTTCTCATTGGCTCTTTTTAATTCGAGATCCATCTCAACATGCTTAATTGAGTTAGTGACAGAAACCGGATCGACAACTAAGGGAGTTGTAGGAACAAAGTCCTTAATTGCATCCTTAACTGGCATTTGTACAATATAAAAAATGTTCCGTAATTAGTCCTATTTCACACTAATTACAAGTGGTAATAACCAAAAATTTATTACTAATGACAGCCTAATTCGCCGGGTGTCACATTCTCCCCTTGTTAGAAGAATTTCGTCCCGAAATTAGCTTGTTGCCGTGGGTTGGGTGGCATCTAAGAATAGATGTGGGTATTTCTGTCGCATCTGGTCTTCCCGTTCCCAAGTGAATTCAGGACCACGCCTAGAATTCCACCGGACCTTAACGATGGGAATACGACTCTGTTTTAAACGTTTGACCTCTCGGTTCATGATCTCAACGGGTTCCTCGACGAAATGAAGCTTGTCATCGATTTGAATTTCGTCGAGAGGAATAATAAGTGTCTCATCAGACAGGCATTTCTTAAGGTTAGAAATATGAAAAGTGTTGTGCACGCTACTGAGTTCTTGAGGTAGCTGCAGTCGATATGCCACCGGACCAATCCTTTCCAGAATTTCAAATGGTCCGATGTACCTAGGGTTAAGCTTTCCACGTTTACCAAAACGAATGACACCTTTCCAAGGTGACACTTTCAACAGTACTTTGTCCCCGACTTGAAACTCGAGGTGTTTGTGTCTCACGTCAGCATAGCTCTTCTGACGATCACGTGCGGCTTTCAGCCGGTTTTGGATACCTACGATTTTCTCAGTGGTTTCATGTATGATTTCGGGACTGGTGAGTTGGCTATCTCCCACCTCGGTCCAACAGATGGGTGAGCGACATTTTCGCCCATAGAGTGCTCAAAAGGTGCAGCCTTTATGCTGGCGTGGTAACTATTGTTGTATGAAAATTCGCACAGAGGCAAGTGATCTTCCCAATTCTTACCGAAGTCAACTACGCAAGCTCGTAGCATATCTTCTAGGGTCTGAATGGTTCGTTCGCTTTGGCCATCGGTTTGCGGGTGGTAGGCAGTACTCATATCCAAACGGGTGCCTAGTGATTTTTGTAATAATTGCCAAAAGCGAGAAGTGAAACGGCTATCTCTATCTGAGATGATTGAGATGGGTACGCCGTGTCGAGCGACGATTTCTTTTATGTAGATGCGAGTCAAACGCTCCATCTTGTCAGTTTCCTTGATTGCCAGGAAATGAGCAGATTTGGTGAGACGATCGACGATCACCCAAATGGTATCGCAACCGCTCGGTGTTTTCGGCAGTTTAGTGATGAAGTCCATGGAGATCTGCTCCCATTTCCATTGGGGTATTTCATGTTGTTGCAATAATCCGGAGGGTTTCTTGTATTCGGCTTTAACCTTTGCGCAGGTAAGGCACTTACTAACGTAAGTAGCTATGTCAGCCTTCATGTTGGGCCACCAATACGACTCTTTGATGCCGTGATACATCTTGTTGGCTCCAGGATGTATAGAGTACCGAGATTTGTGAGCTTCATCCATCACCAAATCTCGTAAATTTCCAAAGTTTGGTAACCATATCCGGTTAGAGAAGTATCGGGCTCCATCGGATTTGATTTCGAACTGTTTATCCATGCCTCGAAGGGCTTCGTTTTTCACGTTCTCTTCCTGGAGTGCTTCGAGTTGGGCGGCATGGATATGAGCAATGAGACTGTTATGTATAGTCATACCGAGGGCTCGGACCCGAAGTGGTTTCGTTCGTTCTTTTCGACTCAAGGCGTCGGCAACAACATTTGCCTTGCCTGGGTGGTATCGAATTTCGCAATCGTAATCGGTAAGTAGTTCGACCCATCGGCGTTGTCTCATGTTCAGATCCTTTTGGTCGAAGATTGTTGGGAAAAACAATGATCAAACCTAAGTTATAAATCTGAAGAGTCAAAATCTAACTCAGTTGTATTCAGGAAACTTATTGAAATTCCTGAGTCTGTGTTTCCGAGTCTGTGCTACACAGACTGAAGAATTGTTTCTGAGTCTGTGCTGCACAGACTGAAGATCCTCACAGACTGAAAGCCATGCTCTTTCTGAAGACTTATGAATTCATCATCTGAAGAATGAAGATTGAATACAGAAGGCTTCACAGACTGAAGTTCACAGACTGAAGATCACAGACTGATGAGCACAGACTGAAGAGCACAGATTGAAGAATGAAAGTACAAATGTACAGGAGATATTCTTCTTTCCTTAGGCTAGATACAACTGATAAGATGTTTGAGAAAGGTCAAACATCATATAAAGGTTCTCTTCTCAGCAAAGAAACCTTTTACCTTTTTGCTTTTTCTATTTCCAAGAAAAGTAAAAAGTAAGGCGTGCAAAGTTGCCCAAGATGCATCTGTTATCCCTTGGACAACTATGTAAGCTGGATAATATAGAGTTACATCCAACTCTATAAATAGCAGTCCAAAAAGCACTGCTATCATCCAAGAAATTCAAGAGAATTAGTATACTAGACCTTTGAGCTTAGGCTAAAGCATTACCACACTTACTGTGAAGTTTGTAGTGATAACTGTATCTTTGTATACTACTTGGATCGTATTCAAACCATCTGTGTGGGTTTGAATACCTTGTCATCTTTGTGAGACAAACACTTTATTGTGAATAATACTTTGATTCATAATAAACTCTGTGTTAAAATTAATCTTGTTTTCCGCCTAGATTAATTTAAACTTGTTTGATATAAAACTTGGATATAAACTAACACGTTGAGATAACTGTTATTTAATCTGTATCTAAGTTTTGGGAACCTTGTGACCCAACAACTGGTATCAGAGCAAATAAAGATTTAATCTTTAACGATCAAAGGAACCCAGTTTATCAAACAATCATCTAAATCCATTTTTCTCTACATTTTCTACCTTGAAAAATGACTTCCTCTATTGCTATGGCTGGGAAGGGAATTCCAATCTTCAATGGTGTAAATTTTACCCACTGGAAATTGAAAGCTGAATGGTTTCTTGCTAGCATTCATGATGAAATGCTTAGAGTCATTCAGGAAGGACCCATTATTCCTGGCAGAATAGTTCCTGCTACTTTAGATGCAAATGGCACTATTTTGACACCTGAAAAATTTGTTGAGGCTGCCAAAAGTACCTGGACTGATCTAGACAGGCAACTATATGCATTAGATTTTAAGGCCAAATCCATTCTGGGCAATGCAGTTACTGAGCCTATCTTTGCTAAGATATCTGGCTGCAAAACTGCTAAAGCCATATGGGATATGCTAACTGACCAATATGATGGTGTAAGTTTAGTACAATCCCAAAAGAAGAAGAATCTCATAAGAAATTATGAGAACTTCTCTGCTGGTCAAGGAGAGTCATTAACTGATATTCATACCAGATTTCAGATCTTAATCAATGATCTTGAAAGGTATAATATCATCAAAGGACAGTTTGAAATCTGTGCAAAATTTGTTGATGTCATTCCAAACACTTTTTCTGAAGTTATCACTTCATTAATTGTAAGTGAAAAATTGGAGACATATGATCTCTCTGGCTTGTTTGGACTTCTACTAAATTTTGAAGAAACCAAAGCCAGAAAGGATCTAAATGCCAAAAGGATTGCAAAAGATCCATCTGCTGCCCTTGTTGCAACAACAAGGAAAAATAGAGAACTTTTCTCTAGAGCAGATTACCATCTTACTCTTACAGACTCAGAATCAGATGATGAAACTGAGTCTCTAGAAGCTGAAATGGCATTGCTAGCCCAAAGGTTAGAAAAAGCAAGATTCAAAGGTTCAAAAGGAAGGCCAACTTTTGATCCTAAGAAAGCTACTTGCTATAAATGTGGGCATGTTGGTCATATTTCTTCTGACTGCAGAGTGAAGATTGCAGAATCTTCAAGTTCTGATAAGTGGGAAGAAAAGGCCAAGAAGTACAAGAAAAAGTACTTCAACTCCAAGAAAATTGGAGAGAAACAACAACCAAAGAAACTAGAGAAAGCTTTGGTTGTTGAACAATGGATAGATGAAGAATCTTCATCATCTGAGGATGATGAAGATATGTGCTTAATGGCTATCACAGAGAGCCAGTTTGACAAAGATGTCAAATTTGCAGAAAAGGCATGTGTTCATCCTGATTGGGACAGAGGATCTGCTTACAATGTAAATCATTTTAAACTTTACTATAGTGATGCAGAAAAACGGAAAATGTTTGAACACATTTATGTAGATTTTTTGAAAAGACTTGAGGAAATACAAGATTTAAAAACCAAACTCAGTCAAGTTCAAAAAGATCTACAATCAAAAGTGAATGAAATAAACCAAAATAAACAGTACAAACTTGAGCTTGATGCTCAATATGACCTTCTCAAAAAGATCAAGCTGGAAAAAGAAGCTTATAAAAACAAAGCTGATCATTATGAAAGGATCTGTAAATCTTGGTGTATTTCATCACTTAAAAATGTGGACTGTTTATCCAAACAGATTCCAGCTCAGATACAAGCGGTCATAGGTGACGAGTTTGATCTTAAAAGTCATATAAATTCAGAAATAAACTCAAAACCTACTATATTTGTACCTGAGATTTTACCTCATACTTTTAGTCATACTGTGGGAGACAAAGTTATATTGACAAATGCTTTTGTTAGACCAAAAATAGTTACTAAAGAACTAGTATATGAGACAGAGCCAGACTCTGAAGACACAGACTCAGAAATCTCAGTCTGTGAAACTTCTCAATCTGAACAGCCTGAACTTATAATCACTAATGAATCTTTAGAAACTATAGAACTTGAAAAGAAAAGATTTATAAAAGGCAAAGCTAATATTCCCACAGTACCATCTTTAAAAAGACAAAAAAAGGTAAAAGGAATCAAGAATAAACAGAAAGGTTACAATGTGTTTGAACCTTCCACATCTCAGTCTGTAACTGGTCCAGGCAATAATATGCCAAATGATAAATCTAAAGGCATAAAACCAGTAACAAAGGAGTTAAAAAGATCTCAGTCTGTGAGATCTAACTGTCAGTCTGGAAAAATAAATTTTCAGTCTGGCAAACTTAACTCCAAATCTGTTAGTGTTAACACTCAGTCTGACTCTCAAAAGTCAAATCTTAACAACCAGACTGAGACCATTAAGCTGCTTAGTGAAAACTTAATGAAGTTAACCACAGATTTTAAAACATTTGTTGAGTCAAAACAAGAGTTTAACAGAGGATCTAGTGCAAATAATAACCCAAAATCCAAAAGGACCATCATGTTGAACAGAAAATGTTACAACTGTGGAAATCTGGGACATGAAGGTATTAAATGCACAAAGTCCATTCTTAAACAGCCAAAGGCTGCTTTGATCAAACAAATGTCTTCTACAAACAACAAAATCAAAAATAGAGAGGTTAAAAGTCAACTTCACAGACTTAGCACCAAAACTGCTAAAGAATTGACTTCAACCAACTCTAAAGAACCCATCAAAAGATGGGTTCTCAAAAGTAACTAATTGATTTTGTTTGTCCTGTGCAGGGTAACACCAAATGGTACCTAGACAGTGGATGCTCAAGACACATGACAGGTTCCTTGAAGAATCTGTCAGAGTTTGTAGAAGAAGAAGGACCTTCTGTCAAATATGGTGACAACTCTGTTGCCAAGATAAAAGGTTATGGTGTGGTGAAGGCTGGCAACATCATAATAACAAAGGTGGCCTATGTTGAGGGATTAAAGCATAACCTGCTTAGTGCTAGCCAGATTTGTGATGATGATGGTGAAATCAGAATCAGAAAGAAGGCTGCTGTTATCTATAATTCCAAAGGCAAACCTATATTAGTTGCCAAAAGAGAAAGAGATATCTATCTCTTGGATCTTTCTTCTGCAGACAATAATGTAGAGACCTGTCTCTATACTCAGTCTGTGCCAGAACTAAGCTGGCTATGGCATAGGAGGTTATCCCACCTGAACTTCAAAAATATTAACCTCCTGTCAAAGAAGAAACTGGTTAGAGGTCTGCCTGATGTTACATTTGCAAAAGACAAACTTTGTCATGCATGCACACTAGGGAAACAGACCAAGAACCATTTTTCATCCAAATTGTTAGCTACAATTGAACAACCACTGCATATGCTCCATATGGATCTGTTTGGACCCATGAGCATTAGTAGTTTGGGTGGAAAGAAGTATACACTTGTGGTTGTGGATGAATACACAAGGTATACTTGGGTCATCTTTCTTAAAGCTAAAAGTGATGCTCCTGAAGAGATTATTAATCTAATCAAGAGAGAAGAATTGCAGAAAGATGCACCTGTCAAGCAACTCAGGAGTGACCATGGTACAGAATTTAAGAATTCTACTCTCATTGAATTCTGTACTGACAAAGGCATTATTCAAAACTTTGCCTCTGTCAGAACTCCTCAACAAAATGGTGTTGCTGAGAGAAGAAATCGTACACTCATAGAAGCTGCAAGAACCATGTTATGCCATGGTCAAATGAAGGTTTATTTTTGGGCAGAAGCAGTTAACACTGCCTGTTATACCCAAAATAGATCTATTTTGGTCAAAAGGCATGGCAAAACTGCATATGAGTTGTATCATAAGAAGGTTCCAACCATCCATTACTTCCAGACCTTTGGTAGTAAATGCTATATTCTCAATCAAAGAGATCAATTAGCTAAGATGGAACCTAAATCTGATGAAGGAATTTTTGTTGGCTATTCATCTATCTCAAAGGCCTACAGAGTCTACAACAACAGAAGGAATAAAATTGAAGAAACCATTAATGTCACCTTTGATGCTTCCTCTGCTAATGATGAACATGTTTCTCAGTCTGATGTTCATTTGTTAGAAGATTTATTTGTTGTGGGATCTGAATCTCAAATCCCAGTTGTTGTTAACCAACAACAGGACTCTGAAAGTGATAATGAAGATGCTCAACCTGCTCATTCTATGACAATACCTTCATCAACAGAAGATGAATCTATGTCCAGAGATTCAAATTCTTCTGATACATGTGTTCAGTCTGATAGTTTTCAGTCTGTGAACTCTACAGACTCAGACTTGCCCTGTGTAGAAGATGATGCAGAACTCAGTCCTGCTATTCTTCCACCAAATGAGAATGATTTACCATCAAATGATGAATCACTTCTAGGAGTCAAAGAACACAAGTATCATCCAATTACAGAAATAATTGGAGATTATGTTTCTGGTGTACAAACAAGAGCTAAAGTGTCAAACTTATCTACTGCAAATTTCTATTTGTACACAAACTTCCTGTCAATCATTGAACCAAAGAAAGCTGAAGAAGCCTTGAAAGATGATGATTGGGTTGAAGCAATGCAGGAAGAGTTAACAGAATTTGACAGAAACAATGTTTGGACCCTAGTTCCTGCTCCAAAAGGGAAAACCATTCTTGGAACAAAATGGGTTTACAGAAACAAAATGGACAAGGATGGAGTGATAATCAGAAACAAGGCAAGGCTAGTTGCTCAAGGCTACAAGCAGGAAGAAGGCATTGATTATGATGAAACATTTGCCCCTGCAGCCAGAATTGAAGCAATAAGGTTATTCTTGGCATATGCTGCATTCAAGGACTTTAAAGTCTATCAAATGGATGTCAAGAGTGCATTTCTGAATGGCAACTTACAGGAGGAAGTTTATGTGAAACAACCTCCAGGTTTTGTAAGTTCCACTTTTCCAAATCATGTCTATAAATTGCAGAAAGCACTATATGGGCTAAAACAAGCTCCAAGAGCTTGGTATGACACCTTATCATCCTATCTTCTTAGTAATGACTTTACTAGAGGATCAATTGATAAAACTTTGTTCTTCAAAAGGAACAAGGCAGATGTCATACTAGTCCAAATCTATGTTGATGATATTATATTTGGGTCTACTGATGAAAAATTGTGTAAATGGTTTTCAAACTTAATGTCAAAACAGTATCAAATGAGTATGATGGGTGAATTAACATACTTTCTTGGTCTACAAGTACATCAGAAACCTGATGGTATCTTCATCAACCAAGGTAAATATGTCAATGACCTACTTACTAAATATTCTTTAAAGGACTGTTCAATTATGAAAACACCAATGAGCACTGCAGATAAGTTGGATAAGGATCAGTCTGGCAAGTTAGTCTGTCAAACCACTTATAGAGGTATGATAGGATCTCTACTATACCTCACTGCAAGTAGACCAGATATCATGTTCTCAACATGTTTGTGTGCTAGATATCAATCTGAACCTAAAGAATCGCATCTAAAAGCTGTAAAAAGGATTTTTAGGTACCTAAAAGGTACTCCTAACCTGGGTCTTTGGTATCCCAAAGACTCTGGTTTTGATCTAATTGGATATACAGATGCAGATTATGCAGGTTGTAAATTAGACAGGAAAAGCAATTCTGGTGGATGTCAACTGCTAGGTGGCAAACTAGTCAGTTGGTCAAGCAAGAAACAGAATTCTGTTGCTACATCCACTGCAGAAGCAGAATATGTGGCTGCTGGTAGTTGCTGTGCTCAATTGCTATGGATGCAACATCAACTAGCAGACTATGATTTGGTGTTTACAAAAACTCCAATCATGTGTGATAACCAAAGTGCCATTGCCATCACTGAGAATCCTGTGTTTCACTCCAGGACAAAGCATATTGAGATCAGACATCACTTTATCAGAGATTGTGCTGAGAAAGGTAAAGTGATTCTCAAATATGTGCCAACAAATGACCAACTAGCAGATATCTTTACTAAACCTCTTAATGAAGATAGATTTTTGTATCTGCTTGGTCAACTAGGAATGCTCAACCCCTAGTAAAACCTTGAATCTGTATGATTCAATTCTCAGTCTGTGTCTGCTTTTAAATCTGTATAACTGTATTCTCAGCTACATACAATCAAAAAGCACAGACAAAGAGATATTTTTGTACATACTTTCTAAGAAAATACCAAAAAGATTTTATACCTTCTGTTATTTTCTCTCAGTCTGACTGATTATATGTTTCAGTCTGTGTAACTCCTTCCAGGTTAGCTACACAGACTGACCATATTCATTCAGACTAGACCCTCTATTTTTGTGCTTTATTAATGCATAAGGTTAGTATTTTAGTACTATTAGTATTAATACTGCTAGTTACTTTTAGTACTGCTGGTTAATACTGATAAGACTTTTTAACACTGCCCCCATGAATTCGTATTTTAGCACTGCTGGTAAAGATTGGTACAATTAACACTGTTAATATAGCAAGTTACTACTGTTAGTTAACTTTAGTACTGCTCACACCAGTTACCACTGTTAGTTAACTTTAGTACTGCCTTCGAAAGTTACTACTGTTAGTTAACTTTAGTACTGCTCACACCAGTTACCACTGTTAGTTAACTTTAGTACTGCCTTCGAAAGTTACTACTGTTAGTTAATTTTAGTACTGCTTTCACAAGTTAGTACTGTTAGCAATATCAATCTGTTACCACTGCTGGCACAAAAGTTTTTTTTAAAATCCTGTTATCTTCTCTTAGTCTGTCTGCTATATGGCTCAGTCTGTGTGACGTCACCCAGACTCATTGCACAGACTGGTTGTATACACTCAGACTAAATGTTTTTTTTTAATTTTAATATATTTATTTATTTATTATATTTTTTTTTACATAAATAAACAACAATATCCTTGCATTTAATGCTTTAACCATTTTTATGGTAATAATCATTAAAAGTTTTGGCGCTTGTTGTCTATTTATCTGCTCAATACAAAAAGTGCACGTGCCTCAGCGCTACTGTTGCAGAAACAGGGATAAACCGTCCAAGTGGGTCCCATTTAACGGAAATTTAATTTCTACAAATACCCATTTATATTTTCCCCCTTTCTTCTTCATTCGTACTTGCACATCAAAAACAAACAGAGTCTATAAACCCTAAATCGCTCAACCATTTTCAAAATCAATTTCTAAAATTTCTTCAATGGCTGATCAATGGGTTTACACGGCACCCGCCAACATCGCTGCGGCTAAACCCTTCAAACAAGGGAAATAGGTAAAACTCTGTATCAACAATCAAGTAGCTACCATTTCCATCCCTGATTCGAAAAAGAATAAAGGGTTTGAGGAACTAACTGCTTTTATGTCTGCTCATCCATTAAGGGGAGCATTCTTTAACACAGTTCCTCAAATATACCCACAATTTCTAATGGAATGGTGGTATACTTGCTCCTCAAATAGTACCAATACTGCAATTACTGGTACTATTGATCATGGTAAACGGGCAGTTACCATTGATCAGGAGTTAATTAGGAATGTCTTAGACCTGCCTTTGGGAAATAATTTTGAACCTATTCCAACCAAAGAAGCAGCAAGGGCTTCTCTTCCTTTGGTTGGATATACCAAAGAAAAAGGCACAATTTTGATGTCAGGATTCACCCCCAAATGGAAATTTTTAATTTCTGGCATCATTAGGAGTCTAGGAGGTAAATCTGGGAGCACAGGGGAGCTAAATGAATTTGAAACTCAGCTGTTGAGCTCATTCATCACTGGTTTAAACATCAACTTTGCAGAGTTGTATTTTCAAGAAATTTTAAAACTGGTGAATGAGTCAAACAGAATTTTTAATGTACCTTTTATAAGGCTACTCTCCCTGTGCATCCAATCCAGGTTAACTGGGTCTGTATATATGTCTTTTAATAATAAAGTGGCAGATATACCTGTTCCCATGCTCACATATAAAGTGTTTAACCATCCGTTTCCACTTTCTGGAGCACCTATCACTGCTGCTATGCAGCACTGGATTGATCACCCATATGTTGCTTCTGCATCCATGGAGGGTGATGATTCAAGTGATAGTATGGGTAATAAGACCCAGGCTGTTGAAGATCGTGTGGCTGAAGCAGAGCACACAGACTCCGGGGATACAGACTCAACTCAGTCTGTGCACTTGGAGTCAGACTCAAACATTCCTGAGTCTGTTCCATCTTCAACAGAAGATGCAGGTAGTACTTCTTCTTCTTCTGAGGACATGGATACAGATCAACCTTCTTATCCTAGCCCATCCTCACCCACAAAAGAGAGTCACAAACAAACCAACCCAGATGAGTCACCACTCACTCTGGAGGAATCACCAGACTCAACCCCCAAAAGTATAGCACAAATGGAATCATCATCCATGGAACTGGATGTCAACAGAACACCTTCCAGTGCTGTAGACCATTCCATTACAGCTCTGCTAGAGTCTGTGGTGCCAATGGCTACCCAACTGACCCAACCTACACCTAGTTTAGTCAGCTTGGATACCCACATTGCTGCTGCTACACTGACCCCTGTAGTAAGCATTGAAGAAGATGCTCCAATCCTGAGCACTACCCACCCCCTCTTTACCCCACTCACAATGGCTGGACCCATATTGACCACTAGTCCTGCACTAGTTCACATTCCAGTGAGTCTTTTCTTACACCCCTCTTCACAGATCGACAATGCCCTAGTCATGTCACAGACTGAGGTACAGATCTCACCTTCTTTGCTCCATGATCTACCATCTTATCACCAGATGGTTAGTGAGGGCATACAAACTTCAACATCAGTTGCCAGTGATACTGCTCCATTACACCAGGAACTGTTTGAGGCAACAGGTGCAACACAATCATTTCCCCGTGATATCTTATCCTATCACCGGATTAGATCTGAGGGAACAACTACACCACTCAATGCCTATGATCGCTTTTCCATGCACAGGACACAGAGTGAGGCAAAGAGTGCAACACCAAAAGATTCCAGTGATCTTGCTCAGTTTAAACATGAGTCAAGTGAGGAACACATACCATCACCCAATTCTAACCCCTCCAACCAGACCCAGTCTGTGCCTTCTAGTACACTTAATGATGTGCTTTCTGCCATCAACAGGTTGTCTGAATGGGTACAGACTGAGTTCAATAATAATAAGAAAGAGCTAGAAAAGATGAAGCGTCTAGTCTCTACTATGGTGGATAAAGTGGATATGCTGGAGGAAAAGGTATCCAATAGGTTAGATGAAATGCAGACCACCCTCTCAAACTTGGTAGATGATGTCAAAAAGGGGGAGAAGATGAAGCATGGGTCTGCAGAAGCTAAAACCTCAAAAGATAAAGATTTAAATAATAAATCCTTAGATTTAGGGGGAGATAGCAGTGAGGGAGATGATGGAGATGATGGACCCGAAGGTGCTAGGGTGAAGTCTCAGACTGAAGCTCAGTCTGTGCCACAGACTGAAGATATGAGTGCACAGACTGAGGGGGAGCAAGAGAGATTGCAGTTAGGTGAACATGCTGAGATGGTTGCACAGACTCTGGGGGAGTCATCCATTGTCTTACACATAGACCCAATTGCAACTATCTCAACCCAAGGTCAGCTGGAGTTGAAAAGACCAAGGGAAGAAGAAGAAGAAGATGTTCAACCTCTGTTAATCAAGAAAGCCAGGAAAATGAAAAGAATGGCCAGGAGAATTCCTGAAAGGGATATCTTTGATTCCCAACCAAAAATGAAGGGGATCAAAACCTGGGACCAGTTCTTAAAGCTGGTAGAAGAACAGGACAATGATGGTGATGATGATGATGCCATCAATCCTGACTACAGTTCTGAGTCTGAAGTTTTCAGAAGATCAGATGATGATGAAGATGATGCTACTTTTGGAGGTGTAGGTGAAGGAGCCTCAAAAGTCAAGACTGGAGAGTCTCAGTCTGTGCCTTCTGAACCTGCACAAACTGAGACACAGCATCAATCACAGACTCAGAGCTCAGAGCAACCAGCAGCAAGCACTGATGTTCTAATTATCAGTGCTGAAGCCATTCAAGCTGAAGCCTATCCTGCTAGACCAACCACATCAACCAGAACACTGCCTCCAGGTAGAAGTGAGATTGAAGACAGAATGCAATGGAGAAGTGCTCATCTGATAAGCACTTATCCTGGGTCAAGCTCTACCATGGAAGAAGTAATGGATAAGGGTAAGGGCAAGGAGATTGCCTTATCCAAGCAGGAAAGATTAAGCAAGATCAAGAAGATGGTGGATGATCATGCTGCTGGAACAAGAAATCCTGAACTGTTAAATCTACAGGATGAGCTCTTGCAACAAGAAGCTACTGCTCAAGGTATGACCTTAACCGAATACTTAAATGTATTATCAATTGAAGAGCAGAAGCTGAAGGAAGCAAGATTTGTTGACATGCTCTCCAAAGAGTTAAAGGATGAAAGTTGTTCACAGACTCAGATCAGAATGAGTCAAGTTGAGCAACAGATCAAAGAAGATGAAGAGCTGTCAATAAGATTACAGAAGATAGAGAGCCTGAAACCAAAGCTACAAGCCACTTTCCAAAAGTCAAAGCTCAAGCAGAAGATCAGAGAATGTCATCTGAACAAGATTGGACAGAAATTAAAGCTGGAGCTGACTTTGACCAAGAGCAAGAAGATGGTATGGGTGGATGAACTGTACACTCTAGGGCTTAAGGAATGGCAATCCATTGCCAATCTTTTGAAGAGTGCAGCTGACAAGGATCTGAAGAAAGAAGTTCTGGATGAGCTATCTTACCTGATTGAGCTAGTTCTCAGTCTGGGGCTCATCTCAGAAGAAGAGTACAAGTTGTTTTGCATAGCAAACAATTTTGTAATCAAGAAGAAGTCAGCTGGGTTATCCACAGAGAATGAGCAGAGAAGGGAGCATCCTCTACCCAAAGGTGTTGTTTTCATAGATAGATCTTATGTACAGAATGACAACATTGAAGGTCTGTGCTATAGAGATATCAATGGGATAGAGTGCTTCCAGGATCAAAATGGACTATATAGAGAGTCTCTGCTACACTGCATTGCCCTGCTGAAGGAATGCAAACATTCTCAAGCCAGACCATTCAGAAGAAGACTGATCAGCTGGTTATTCAACAACCTTTCCCAACTCAGGATGATGATTGGACTTGAAGATATCTGCAAGAAGATCATCCTAGAGTATCAAGAATTTGAAGACAAATCTGATAAGGAAATGGAAGAACTGTTGAAGAGGAAAGTGGAAAAGATGAAAGAGATCAGGGCTCAGAGAAAGGATTGAAGATTGTTAGATTTTTGATTTACAATCTTATGTAATAATTGTAATATTTTTGTGAACTAACTGTGATTCTGACTTTATATATATAAGTCTTGATCCATATGTTATGATTCACCTTAGTATTTATTATTTCTCTATTATCTTTTGTAAATAGATTTTGACATCATCAGATAGGGGGAGATTGTTGGGAAAAACAATGATCAAACCTAAGTTATAAATCTGAAGAGTCAAAATCTAACTCAGTTGTATTCAGGAAACTTATTGAAATTCCTGAGTCTGTGTTTCCGAGTCTGTGCTACACAGACTGAAGAATTGTTTCTGAGTCTGTGCTGCACAGACTGAAGATCCTCACAGACTGAAAGCCATGCTCTTTCTGAAGACTTATGAATTCATCATCTGAAGAATGAAGATTGAATACAGAAGGCTTCACAGACTGAAGTTCACAGACTGAAGATCACAGACTGATGAGCACAGACTGAAGAGCACAGATTGAATAATGAAAGTACAAATGTACAGGAGATATTCTTCTTTCCTTAGGCTAGATACAACTGATAAGATGTTTGAGAAAGGTCAAACATCATATAAAGGTTCTCTTCTCAGCAAAGAAACCTTTTACCTTTTTGCTTTTTCTATTTCCAAGAAAAGTAAAAAGTAAGGCGTGCAAAGTTGCCCAAGATGCATCTGTTATCCCTTGGACAACTATGTAAGCTGGATAATATAGAGTTACATCCAACTCTATAAATAGCAGTCCAAAAAGCACTGCTATCATCCAAGAAATTCAAGAGAATTAGTATACTAGACCTTTGAGCTTAGGCTAAAGCATTACCACACTTACTGTGAAGTTTGTAGTGATAACTGTATCTTTGTATACTACTTGGATCGTATTCAAACCATCTGTGTGGGTTTGAATACCTTGTCATCTTTGTGAGACAAACACTTTATTGTGAATAATACTTTGATTCATAATAAACTCTGTGTTAAAATTAATCTTGTTTTTCGCCTAGATTAATTTAAACTTGTTTGATATAAAACTTGGATATAAACTAACACGTTGAGATAACTGTTATTTAATCTGTATCTAAGTTTTGGGAACCTTGTGACCCAACAAAGATATGTTGGAGACTTTTGTGATCGGTGAAGATTGTACACTTGGTACCGTATAGGTAGTGTCTCCAGATTTTAAGTGCGAAAACCACAGCTCCTAGTTCCAAGTCGTGAGTTGTATAGTTTTTCTCATGGACTTTGAGTTTTCGGGAGGCATAAGCTATGACTTTTTCTCGTTGCATTAACACGCAACCAAGTCCCTGGTGTGAGGCGTCACAGTAGACTACGAAGTCATCGTTGCCTTCGGGTAATGACAGGATTGGTGCGCCGCAAAGTTTTTGTTTTAATAGCTGGAATGCTGACTCTTGCTTGTTAGTCCAATCGAACTTCTTTTCCCTTTGAGTTAGGATGGTTAGGGGTTGAGCTATTTTTGAAAAATTCTCAATGAATCGCCGATAGTATCCAGCGAGTCCTAGGAATTGACGTACTTCGGTTGGAGTTGTAGGTGCTTGCCAGCACTTGATAGCCTCGATTTTTGATGGATCGACATGTATCCCTTTACTGTCGATGACGTGTCCTAGGAATTGTACGGTTCGGATCCAAAATTCGCATTTGGAGAATTTGGCGTATAACTCCTCGCGTTTGAGTAATTCAAGAATGGTTTTCAGGTGTTGGCCATGTTCTTGTTCGTTGCGAGAGTAAATCAGGATGTCATCGATGAACACAATGACGAACTTGTCGAGATACGGTTTGCACACCCGATTCATAAGATCCATGAAGACAGCCGGTGCGTTGGTTAAGCCAAATGGCATGACCTGGAATTCGTAGTGACCGTATCGAGTTCGGAATGCGGTTTTTGGGATATCGTCGTTCTGAACTCGCAATTGATGATAACCTGACTGTAGGTCGATTTTCGAGTAAACACTCGATCCTTGAAGTTGGTCGAATAGGTCATCGATTCGGGGAAGTGGGTACCGATTCTTAACGGTCAGCTTGTTCAACTCTCGGTAATCGATACACATTCGGAAGGACCCATCTTTCTTTTTCACAAATAGGACCGGAGCTCCCCACGGTGAGGAACTTGGTCGAATGAATCCCTTATCCAAGAGTTCCTGCAATTGAGTAGACAACTCCTGAAGTTCGGAAGGGGCTAAACGGTAAGGAGCTCGTGCCACGGGTGCTGCGCCGGGCACTAAATCGATCTGAAATTCGACTTGTCTGGGTGGTGGGAGGCCAGGCAAGTCTTCAGGGAAGACTTCAGGAAAGTCTCGGACGATAGGCACATCTTCAAGTCGCTTCTCCTCCGACTTCTTCTCGGTTACATGTGCCAAAAGGGCCGGGTATCCTTTTCGTAGATATTTTCTAGTTTTCATGCACGATATGATGTTTACCCTCGATCCCCCGGTCTCCCCTTGTATGATTAAGGTTCCACTGGTGACGAGAGGAATGCGAACAAGTTTCTCGTAGCAAACGATTTCGGCGCGGTTTTTGGATAACCAATCCATACCAACGATGATGTCGAAGCTCCCGATTTCGATGAGAATTAAATCTATGGGAAAGGGTTCGTTTGCTAGATTTAAAGTGCAATTTTGAATTACACTGTCAGCCTCAATCAGTTTACCGTTTGCTAATTCCACGATATACTTAGCATTTAGGGCAGTGGGAGTGATATTGAGTAGTGAACTAAACTCATCGGATATAAAACTCCTATCGGCACCAGTATCAAATAAGACAGATGCAGTTAAGTTGTTGAGAAGAAACATACCCGTAACCACATCAGGGTCTTGTCGGGCTTCTCCCGAGTTAATCACAAAAGCTCTGCCGCGAGCGTTGTTGTTCCTGTTGTTGTTGTTATTGTTGTTGTTGTTGTTTCTCAGCTTCGGACAGTCATTTCTGAAGTGTCCGGGGTTACCACATTCATAACAGGTTCGGGGTGTACCGGGTTTGGCTGCGGTGTTGGGAACTCTGCAGTCCTTGGCTAAGTGGCCCTGTCGTTTGCATTTAGTACAAACGTTGCCACATGGACCATCATGGTGTAAGGTACACTTGGGGCAGTAGGGTCTGCTCCCTTGGTACTTTTTCTTGTCATCGGTTCCCGTTGTATAGGCTCTCACAGTCTCCGGCCTTCTGTTCTGTTGTTGGTGGTTGTTGTTGGGGTTTCCTTCCCATTTTCTTTTGTTATCCCCAAACCGGTTTCCCGTGTTCACAGCAGGTGTCCCACGGCGGATCACCTGGGCCATTAAACTGTGTGCCATACGGACGGCACTTTGAATGGTTCCAGGGTTTGAAGCAGTTACCTTTCCCTGGATCTTTGCTGGGAGTCCCCAGATGTATCTCTCGATTCTCTTGTACTCAGGGTCCACCATTGTTGGACAAAGGAGTGCCAACTGGTGAAAACGGCTGGTGTAGCTGGCGATGTCGTCGCCCTTAACTGTGAGGTTCCAGAATTCTGCCTCTAGTTGTTGTAGTTCCTCCCTGGGGCAATACTCCTCCGTCATCATCTTTTTCAAATCCTCCTAGGGGAGTTGATAGGCGGTGTCGATTCCCACAGTTTGCATGTAGGTGTTCCACCAGGTAAGTGCACCGTCCAAGAAGGTGCAGGTGGAGTACTTGACCTTGCACTCTTCGGTGCAGTCGCAGATACGGAATACGGATTCCATCTTTTCAATCCATCGTAGCAGACCGATGGCTCCTTCAGTACCCTTGAAGTTTAAGGGTTTGCAGCTCATAAATTCCTTATAGGAACATGGTTTGGCTGGGGTTACAGTGTTCGAGGTATTCTCGCTGCCAACCTGTGGGTTCGATCCGACATTTTGGTTTGTTCCCTGAGCAGCCAAAGCATCGGCTACTCCTTGAGCGATGAATTGTGCGAGTTCTTCAGCGCTGAAAGTTTGTCTTCTTGGCGGCATGATTCTTAAATGAAAAGAAATTAATGTAGGTGAGACAGTTTGTACGAGATGCGTGTTTATCACAGAGGTATATGCATAGTACAAAGTGTCAATTAACGGTGATGGAACGATAGAATTGTAACCACTCAAAATTATAGTTCAAAAGATCACAGAGTTCAATGTTTACAAAAGATGCCGGGTATCATCGCACCCGGACGAATTACAAGTGGTTAATAGATTTGTTACATGCCAGTTACTACCCTAATCCCGACGTCGATCTGCCTGCGGTAGCAGGGTGATGATCCGATCGACCGCTTCTGCAAGTCTGCCAGCCTGTCGTGAGGTCTCTTCGGCCAGCGTTAGTCGTTGCTCTAGCATACGCGAGAGCTGTTCAGCCTCCTGGGAACGCTGTTGATACATTTAGAGTGTCTGTCACTTGGTCTAAGTTTCGAGTTGTAATTAATTAGATTAATTTTGTATTAGGCGATATTGTTAATATCGCTTAGGCGATATCACTAATATCGCACATGCGATATCACCAATATCGCCCTTTAGTCCAGATTAGTTACATATAAATACTCGTTTAGGGTTTCAGTTTGCATAGTTTTGACACTTTGCATTTTGGCATATACGAATTTTCTCTGTCATTCTCAGTGGTCCAGTCATTGTAATTCACATTGCTTTATATGATTAATTCAATATATGTGTTTGTGATTTTTGTTGTTAAACGTACAATCGATAGCTATTGAATTCCGCGCATTAGTTATTGTTTATTGATTCATTGTTTAAGATCAGTCTTTGTTGCGATCCTACAATTGGTATCAGAGCCATTTAATCATTGGATTAGTGGTTATTGAATCATTATTCGTACGTTTAAACGTCGTATTAACTAGTTTTTTCGTATAAACAAATTGTTTTTATTCTTAAAAGGCTATTTAATCAGTATTTTTAGTGTTTTCTGGAATTGTGTTCGTTGTTTGCTACTCTAAACTTGGAAATTTTCGTTGTCTTTGAAATTTAAGGGTTTACAGCCGTTTTAGCGATATTAAAAGCGATATTATCATAATATCGCCTTTAGGGTTACAGCGATATTACGTGTTCTGTGCTCATTAATTTGAGCGATATCTCTAGCGATATTACTAGAGATATAACCTGGTATCGCCTAGTTAATTTTTGCGATATTGATTCAATATCGCCTGATTAAGTTTAGCGATATTACTCAAAATATCGTCTGTGATATCGCCTGTTTTGTCTGATTTTGATTTGCGCTTTAATTAGCGATATTGATAGTGATATCACCAATATCGCTCAATCATCAGATTGTTAGCGATATTAGCAATATCGCTATAGGGTGTTAGACAGATTTTAAACCTTTTTCAAAAGTTAATTTTAATTAATATAAATTAAAATGTCTACTTTACAAGCTGTTAATGCAATGTTAAAACACAATGCTGAAGTGGGTAGTGCAAACAAACCTCCATTCTTTGCTCCGGGAATGGAGTATTCTGAATGGAGAGGTAGATTTTTATCGTTTGTCGCGTTTACCGACCCTGAAATGGAGATACCTTTACTGGAACGATACGTTAGACCTGTTTCAAGTGGAGAGCATGTTGGTATTCCTCCACCAAAGCCTATTCGTTCCATGTCTGTTGAAGAACGCAAAGCATGGGAATGTGAGAGGAAAGCTCACTCTGCTATAACCATGTTTTTACCTGCAGATGCCATGAAAATGTTTAAACAACACGACATCGCTTATGATCTGTGGAATGGCATAGCTGAACGATGTGGAGGTACTACTGAGTACAAGCAAAGTAAACTAGAGTTAGTGAAGAAACAATATGATCTGTTTGACATCCAGAAGAACGAGACGGTGAAAGATTTATTCTGCAGATATTCGCGTCTTGTAAATGAGCTGACTGAAGGAGGCTACAAATTTAGCTCTATTGAAGTCAACAAGAAGCTACTGAATGCTCTGCCTCCTCACTGGGAAACTAGAGTGCTGATGATGGAGAATGATCCAGACATACTAGCTATGTCTCTGGATCAACTTATTGGGAAGCTTGAAACATGTGCCTTGGACATTCAGAAGAAAAGCACAAGATCTAGCTCTTTGCTTCTGGATAATAGCAATTTTGGATATGGAAGTACAGCACTTCTATCTGGGCCGTCTACATCTTCCTCTAAACCAAATTACTCTTCGGGAAATAACTCAGTTGGGACATTCTCTTCTTTTCCATCTCAATCATCCTCTTCTGCTATTGCATCTCACAATGAGCATGCAGTAATCCTTAATGCCTTTCTATCATCATACGATGATTTTCTTTCAAAGAGGATTAACTCGGTAGATCTTTCCGACGAAGATTTTGCGCAAGTTGATCCTGATGAGTTAGAGAGAGTAGATCTTCGTTGGAACATGGCCATGATGACAAGAAGGACTAAGACGTATTTAAGGAGAACTGGAAAGAGATCTCTTGAAGATGTCACTGATAAAACCAACATGGGATTTGACAAATCCAAGATCAGATGCTACAAATGTCAAAATCTGGGTCACTTTGCACGAGAATGTGAGAAGGGTAGACAACCATCTACGGGTTTTACAAAACCTTCTATCTACAAAAAGGATAATGAAGTAGCCAAGGCAGCCATTCTGTTAGAAGAAGAAGAAGCATATGATTTTTCGGCTATGGATGATCAAGAAAATGTTGCCCTTATGGCAGATGTTCAAAATGAGGTAGAATGTGATTCTTTTAATTGCCAAACCTGTATCAAACTAACTGGTAAAATCAACAGGTACATGGTAGATAATGATCGCTTAAATACAGATCTGACCAATCTTATTGAAGCAAACAAAGTTTTAAAAGAAAATGAAAAAGTCTATGTTATAAATCAGAAAACTATTATGGAAGAAAAGAAAGAGTTAAAAGCAATGATTTTTAACAAACAAGATGCGATTGATAGTTATTGAAAACTCATCTCTCATCTTAAAAGGGAACTTGCTGAAACTCAATCGGATAATGTTGATTTAAAACGAAGACTTGCAAATATTTCCACATCTACTATGGTCTTTTCTGATATTCTGCAAAATCAACGGACTGATACAAAGAGTAAGGCAAGAATTGGTTATCACAACCAACCTTCTCCCTCAAACTTGAATCAGCCTATTCTTTCGCAGGAAGAAATTAAAGATTTTGTACCTTCTGTTCTTAAGAAGGATACAAATCCTGTGGCAGAACCAGTTAGTGTTAAAATTCCCAATCAGCCTGAAACTGTCAAGGGTGATGATGTTGAACAGCCTAAGCTTTTTAAGGGTGCTGATAACAAGCAACCTGAGTTGCTTAAAGTTTTGAGTTCAAATAAAAAGAAGACTGAGCTTATTAAGCCTAAAATTGAACCAATCAAGTTTGTCCTTTCAACAAATGTTGAAGAAGTGGTAGAAGTGGAGGATGTAACTCACGAGGTTACACAGAATGTTAAAAAGAATAACCTCAAACCTGAAAAGAAACAAGTCATCCAGGAGAAGTTTAAAAATAATAAAGTTTCAATTAAAAATCCTTCTCCAAAGATTACTACAACTGTGAATACGTTTACTCCATCATGTTCACATAAGTGTTCATGTGCAGTAAACGTACCTGAAATTAAACCTCGTAGGGTTCCTCTTTCACCTAAACCACTATCAAGTTCTGATCAAACTTTCCGAGAAAGACGATCATGCTTCTACTGTCAGAAGCAGGGTCATCTCATTAATCAGTGTCCTGTGCTTGCTAGAAAATGGGCATCACGATATAGTACAGGTTATAATAAAAGAAGAAATTTTCAAAAGTCAAAACAACCTGGATTATCTCGACATGTTCCAATTTCTAAAGTTAACAACATTACACCTACTAAATCAATTGATCGAAAGGTTAATGTTATTAATAAGCAACCGACTTTATCTCAGAAAGTTTGGATAAAGAAAAGTACAAAAAATGTTATGTCATCTGAAGTTATCACATCAATAAAAGATAATGATGTACTAAAAAACAAGGTTTTAACTGATGTGATAATAATAGATGAAGTCTCAGGAGTACCCAAGTCTGTCAAGGCTTGGGTCTCCATTTCAAACTAACATTCTTTTTCTTTGTGTTGTGACAGTCAAAGGTGCAGAATAGCAAGTGGTATGTTGACAGTGGCTGTTCGCGACACATGACAGGCAATATCTCCCTGCTCTCAGATGTTAAACCATATAATGGGGGACATGTTGCCTTTGCTGGTGATACTGGAGGTACAATAACGGGACTTGGAACACTCACAAATGGTCAAGTGAGCTTTGAAAACGTCAACTTTGTCGAGGAGCTGAAACACAACTTGATAAGCGTCTCTCAAGTTTGCGACAAGATAGGTTTGGTAGAGGGATGCCAAGAACTTCATTGTTTAGAAATTCTTTTCAAAAATCTTTTTCAAGGCGTGGTTCATTTTCGCCTATATCTAGTTGTGCATCCAACTCTCCAAAACCTATGGCTAGAGTAAACAAAGTTGGGCCTAGTAGACCTGCTGTTCAAAAGCCCAACATTGTTGAAAACAACTCATCTGAACCTAAACGGGTTTGGAAACCTCAATCCACAAACAACACATCAATGAAATCAACTGAGTTTTTAAAATATCATAAACTCATTGATGTGATGGTTATGGACGATAGTGGACAACCCAAGTCTATCAAGGCTTGGGTGTCTCATAAGTACTAATGTTTGTTTGTGGTGATGCAGTCCGGTTTTTTATAGCTAATACCTTTAGTGACTGCAAGGATGTGATCATGTGTGGTGATGATGTTTGAGCGAATGGATGATAATTTTGAAGTGAAACAAGGTGGTTAAAAAGTGCTAAAAGAATTTGAATTTGACTTGATATGTGACTTGAAACCCTTCTGTTTTGTTAAAATGATTATTTAGTTGTTGTTTTTGTGTAAAGAATTTGCTGTTCAGGGGGAGAAATTTTAAAATTTCTAATTTAAAAAGTCTGAAAAATATGAATAGGCAAATTCTTGATAAGTGCAACTGCCATTCTTTTTACTTGTTAGTATTAAAGAAATGCAATAGTTGCAACATTGTTAAAAATAGACGTTGAATTGTGTCTGTAAACAATTGGGAAATGATAGTACATCAGGAAACATGCATAAAATGGAATTTTAAGATTTATGTTTGATGTGTCAGTAGATTTATCTAGCATACTTGAAATACCTTTTATAAATATTAGCTTCATCAAATGATGTATTGGTAGGCATTTGTTCTAAAGTTACTAAGAAGCTTAACTTTCAAATATGCATATTATTTTATATAAAGACATATTAATATGTATGACATTAAGTTGAAATAAGGGCATAATTGTCCAAAATATTTTGACACCTAGTCTTAATATTTGGATGATAAACATGTTATGATCTAAAATATAGGGTCTCTGTATGGAGTTATCTGGGGGAATATATTAGTTGTCTCCTATGTTGTATGAAAATACAGACCTGGTTTCATCAAATATATTCTTGAAAAGCACTTAGGTACGTAGTCTATGTTAAGCAATAGACAACTATTACGTACCCGTGGCATTCTTACAATTCCCAAATAAAATGTACAAATGTACAAAAGTTATAAAAAGATTTCCTCGTACTGGTTTGTGTTAAACTATGGTACTCTGTTGTACGAAAGTACAGACCTGTACCCTCTAGTTTAAAGTGTTCAGACTGGTGTTTGTTCAACCCGAACTATTGCTTATGTGACTCTGTTGTGCGAAAGTACAGACCTGTCACCGCTATCTTAGTTCTAAAGATACGTTCATACCCTCACCTTCTATATAGAAAATACTAACATGTTTTTTATTTCAAATGTATATTTTAAATGTGATTTATATACTATAATATGCATGCTAATAATTACACAAGTGATTCATCTTATTATGAGTTGACATCATACACTTAAGTACAAATGTTTAGATGGATAAAAATATCAATAATCGTCTTGAAATAATCTTTATAACAGGTGATTTAAATATGCTAAGTAAATTTAAAGTGGACAAACATACTGATAATTGAAATAACACTTACTATTTCCTAATAATTGCATGTTATCCTGATATGATCCCTAACCAGACAAAAACAATTCCGTTCCCAAAAAGATTGTTTATTTATTGCTTTCAGTATTTTAATTCTGTCTTATAAAGAAAATTACAAAAATATTTTATTTCTGAGTTATTTTATTCAAGTTACATATCATGCTCATATTCAAAAGACAAGAATTGATGAGAGTTCTCCAAAGACTTTGAAGATAAATACTATTGGAGAAGCTATTGATGAAAGAGATGATGGTCACTGAAGTTGAAGATCTAATTGGATATCAGTCATATGAGACTGAACATCAAGACTTTTGAAGACCAAGCTATCTCAATGGGGGAGTTTGTTGGTGAAGAAAATTGTAGATATCTGTGTAACCCATGGAATCCATGCGGGTGGCAAATTTCCTACTGGATGGGTTTAGACTAAAGACGTTTTGAAGACCAAGCTGAAGACACGGGGGAGTTTGTTGATACATTTAGAGTGTCTGTCACTTGGTCTAAGTTTCGAGTTGTAATTAATTAGATTAATTTTGTATTAGGCGATATTGTTAATATCGCTTAGGCGATATCACTAATATCGCACATGCGATATCACCAATATCGCCCTTTAGTCCAGATTAGTTACATATAAATACTCGTTTAGGGTTTCAGTTTGCATAGTTTTGACACTTTGCATTTTGGCATATACGAATTTTCTCTGTCATTCTCAGTGGTCCAGTCATTGTAATTCACATTGCTTTATATGATTAATTCAATATATGTGTTTGTAATTTTTGTTGTTAAACGTACAATCGATAGCTATTGAATTCCGCGCATTAGTTATTGTTTATTGATTCATTGTTTAAGATCAGTCTTTGTTGCGATCCTACAAACGCTGCTCACATTGTTGCATTCTAATTCGCAACTCCATAAGCTCGTCCCTCGTATCAGTTGCTAGGTCGTTTGTGAGGTTCACGACTTCTGCTATATCCTCCTGGTTCTGGAGGGATTGAGTCATGTCACCCCTTAATTCTCTTTGCTCCATTCTCATTGCCTCGAGTCTCCTCTCGTGACGGTGAAGTCTCGCAGCTAACACTGGAACAGTGTGATGAGTGGGTTCCTGAGTGTAGGGAGAAATATCCATGGGTTCTGCGGTTGACTGGATCCCTTCCTCGCGTCTCCAGGTTTCTAGTGCGTTTGACAACCAGTTCCACTCGCGTGTTCCCGCTTGATGGTGGTCTCTGACTCGAATGCCTGCGGCGTTTCTCGACCGAGGTCTGGCCTGGTTGGCTCTGGTATCGCTCCTGGTGCGTGGGCGACGGGACCCTGAAGGAGCACGGGTGGATGAGTTTGGAGTTTCGTCTCCCTCGGTGATAGTCATGCGGTTAGGAAAGTCTGCCATTCTGTGGTCGGAGTTTTAGTACGTGAGAACTATATATATACGTATGACACACAATACTCTAACAAGTATAGTATGGAACACTTTTGTCCTGCCTCTAATGTTATCAAAGTCGTCTAATGTATTCCCATTTACCATAACCAGATCAAGTCCTGCATCGATTCCCTTTTAATTATACATAGTTGATCAGGCTATGTTAATTAAAATTGAATGATGAAATTCCTGAGCTAGTTATGCCTAATGAGGAATACTACCTAAAAGTTATAGTCTAGGTCCACTAATGCAACCTAGTTCGCTATAACTATGGCTCTGATACCAATCTGTCGCACCCCCAAATTACGATGCAGCGGAAGTCGGGTCGGGGCACGACTAATCATGGATCATTACACAAAGTTAAGGCAAACGACTCTATATGAGACGTTTTGAAAATAATACAAAGTAATCACATTAGTAATTCAACCGTTTACATTAAGATTTGAGTTCGCGAATAGTTCAAGAGATTCTAATACATGACCAATGTTACAAAATAGTAATGCAAGAAAATCTCTGATGTTTATAAGCATGCGACTCGAGCTATCGTGTCCTGGGGTAGTCCTACTCCTGTTGTGAACCTGAGAATACATACTAAAACGGTCAACATAATGTTGGTGAGTTCATAGATTTGAAACAGTTATCAAAAGTTGGTAATAATCACAAGATTTAATCAGTGTTGCACAAATGCAAAATAAGTGTATACTATTGCCATGAGTCTCACAGTTCGACGCTTAACCTAGTTTTTGCCTCGGGCAGACGTGTAATCCAATACACCTGTAACAGTCAAATATTAATGCGTCCGTGGGTCGGCTGGAGCGACTAGCCCGGACGGGGATGTCAATCCCCGATAGATCTATCCAATAATACTCGCGCTTATACAATTAACGAACCATGATAAAGTGAGGACTTTTAGTGGATTAAAGGTCTCATGCAATCCGTATAAGAGTTGTTTCAGTTACTTGTGATTATAATAAACAGTGTATGTAATCTCACCCCATAGTATAAAACAGTAAAAGTGGGGCTATGAGGCTCACCTGAGTCTTGTAAGCGTGCGTTTAAGTTAATAAACGTTTGTCCAAAGTGTAACCTTCTGGCGCCCTAAACGCACAAGGTTATGTATGAGTGAATGTCTCAAAAGATCATTCATGCTAGTTGTCCACTCAACTAGTTATGTCCAAGTGTTTGTTCATCGTTTGCGTTTAGAAAATATGTATGGCCCGTTGGTGATGTTTCGTAATAATAATTCTCGAAGACTTTATTATTATGTTTGTTTCATTGTATACTTAATAGAGTATATGAGTTTCATGTACGTATAGTGTGATATGTGAACGCTCGTTATTACGCGTATTTAATAGTTGGTGAAACATGTTCCAACTCTGTTTTATGCGACACTAGGGGCGACACCAAGGCATATTGCGACACTAGGTTAGTGTCGCAACTGCCTCAAAAGTTGAGATTTATGCGACACCAGGATTAGTGTCGCAAGTTGTGATTTCGATTTTGTTTTAGCGACACAAGTGTTAGTGTCGCAAGGACTTGCGACACCAGTTAACACTGTTGGTTGTATTATTCGGGTTCCAAGTTAATACTGTTGGTCTTTGTGTCGCTAGTTAATACTGTTGATCTTTGTGTCGCTAGTTAATACTGTTGGTCTTTGTGTCGCTAGTTAATACTGTTGGTTATAATTGTGGCGACACAAGTTAGTACTGCTGGTTATAATTGTTGCGACACAAAGGTTATGTCGCAGGTTAATACTGTTGGGTTAATACTGCTGGTTTCAAAGGTAGCGACATAAGGATTGTGTCGCTAATTCCACAGACCGAAGATTTCACCTAGTTTCTACTGCTCGCTTTAGTTTCTACTGCTTGCTTAGTTTCCACTGTTCTCTTAGTTTCTACTGCTCGCGTGGTTTCTACTGTTGGTTCTTCTTTTATTACTACTGCTAGTTCATTGCCATTATTAGTACTGCTAGTTCATTTACATTATTAGTACTGTTAAGTTGCTTACATTATTAGTACTGCTAGTTCATTTTACTCGGTTACTACTGTTAGTGTATTTCCTTAGTTTCCACTGTTAGTTCATTTTACCCGGTTACCACTGTTAGTGTATTTCCTTAGTTTCCACTGTTAGTTCATTTTACTTTATTACTACTGCTAGTGTATTTACTAGTTTCCACTGTTAGTTCATTTTACCTAGTTTCCACTGTTGGTGCATTTTACCTGGTTACCACTGTTAACACGTTTTCTCGGTTACCACTGCTAGTATGTTTCCACTGTTTGTTTCTAGCTTCGCTTTTGTTCAAGGGTTTCGATTAAATGAGTTTGCTTTGGTCCCGAAACTATTATAAACTACATATTAATATTTTTACACTCTTAAAAAGTAAGTTTTCATATATTTTGGTAAGCCCGAAAGTGTTCGATTTTTGGGAAAGAGATGCCAACGATTCTCTGGTAGATTTAAAATGTTCGTTTTAGGGTAACTTCGAGTGGGTTTCCAGTTTATACTTTGTGAGTGAACTTACTAGCATGTTAAATCCATAAAATCTTACGAATAACAAAGGAAAGTTGAGAAAACGTGTTCTTACCCGAAAATGTGTGATGAACAAGTTGTGAATGAAAAATCGTGAAGCTTGACTCCTAGTTCCTCGTTAATCTTCTTGCGATTTGAGGTGAGATTTGAGAGTAAAAGGGAAAGAAAATGTTTTCTGTTTGTGTTTGCTGTGAGGGGAGGAATGAGAGAGAGAGAGTTTTGGGTAAAGTCTTCTGAGATTTTGATCAATGAAAAGTTGAGTTGTGTGTGTAAGTAGCTAAAATGATGACTTTACATTGGGGGGGGATGTATGGCCGGTCTAGGAAGTCCTAGGCTGTGCAGAACTTTTATCTAAAGTGGGTTCCACCTGATTCTCTTCACTTGTCCCTTTTGATTTATTTGTTTGTTCAAACACATTGTTACATTTTAAATTTGTGTTTTCTTTATGTTTTCGCGCGGGTTTGCGTTACGTATTGTACATTTCGCATGAAACGTAAAGTGTTCGTATATTATTATACCTAATAATAATATAGGGTAAATAACTACTATTTAATTATAAAATAGGTTTACATTATTTACGAAAAGGGTTTTCACCAACGTCCATATAAATCGAGTCGGACTCCATCCGATTAAAATTGCGTAATTAAAATTTAATTACGTATGAGTGTATAATACAATATACAAAATGTTCCGTAATTAGTCCTATTTCACACTAATTACAAGTGGTAATAACCAAAAATTTATTACTAATGACGGCCTAATTCGCCGGGTGTCACAAGGGTTATGTGCATTAAATATCAGAAATCAACAAATGAAGTCCGATAGCAGATGTGGTAACCCGGCGATTTAATAGTTTAGAATACACACTCTTCAACCTCTCAAAATTTTCAACTTCTCCCTCAAAAATCATTGGTGATCTTGTCACACAATGTTGGCATTTTTTAATGAATGCTTAACTGCACCTCATACTCCATCAACCCTCTCAGACTTTTATTATCACCTATACCTATTAGAAGCTCGCGTCCTAAAATTTTGATAGGTGACTCCTGGGGTAGATTACACCGGTTCATGTGAATCATAGGAGAATGGGAAAGTCTAATTCACTCATTGCAGATAGCCGTAGTTTGCCAAAAGATGATATGTAGAAATATCGAAAACATTTGAAAATCAACCAAAATGTTTTGAATAAAGATTTTAAACATTTGGTAGTTTTAATTTCGAAATCACATACTCCCTTTAACATATGCATTTATTTTAGTAAACATCAAAGAAGGAAGCCAGAAGCAACAATTGTTAGTTGTACAATTCCCACATATATTTTAATCGATGAAAGCATGGAGGAAACTCGATTAGGGAGACCATTCCCATTGAATAAAATACATGTGAAAGCTAGGAGGTAAACTATTCTAATTGAACCATTCCCAACAAAGATATCACAACAATAAGATGCACAATAAGGTGAGTTGTTTGTTGAAAATAGATTGTACGAGCTCCCCATCGAAAATAACATACGCATAATGAGAGCTCGATTTCAAACATTGAAATCATTTTCATAAACAAGTTTAGATCTTTCAATAACGCCCATTCGTTTAAGCACGAGTTATGAACTGATGTGTACACAAGTCATTTTGAGCACGAGTTATGAACTGATGTGTTCATAAATCATACAATGAAGAACGAGTTATGAACTGATGTGTCCATAAGTCCAAAATTTAAAATTAGACCATAACTTTAGGAATCCATTTAAGCACGGTGCCAATGTGTTTTGAAATCTTAGAAAACCACTTGTAAGTTGTGTCAATTTGATTCACAAATATTAAATTCCATGGTGTGATGAAACTCAGTGTTTCACTCGAAAATAATTTTCTTGGAATTAATGGTGAATATTCTTTCCTTCGAACATGAGTTACAAAATCATTTATTTCTTGCATCGAATGAAAAAAATTTGATGATGCAAGTGAAAGCATTTGAGCTCTTGAATAGGTGAATGATTTTTTCTTAGAAGAATTTTTAGAAACTCGTTGTTTTAGTTTCCAAAAATAAATTGCTTTGAAGAATAAGAGACCGTTTTCATTAAAGCACAATTGTTTAGCCTCGAAGAAGAAAATGTTCCAGTTAAATGATAGTTTATCAGGATACTTCTTACTCTTTTATAAAGAATAATTAGTAAACTGATAAACTCTTTTTGAAAAACGTTTACAGGAATTTCCCGTGAAATTCTTCTTCGGAACTTTCTTCTTTTGACTCTCTTGCATTTTGGCAACGACTTTTCCCTTTTTGTGATTGGGTTCAGGTTTTGATTCAGAAATTTTTAATACCAATTTTAGATTTAATGAAGCATTAACCCTTTGAAGCTCATCAATCTAGGACAAGAACTTAGTCGTGACATTTTCCATTTCACTATTATTTTCTTCCAATTTTGATCTTAATTGATCAATCTTTTCGATTAAAACTGATTGTGGAACATATAATATTGGAGAAATAACTTGATCTAAAACAAAGTTTTGATCAAGTTCCTCTCTTGAGTAACTCGGAAAGTATTCATCCGAAAGTGTTAACTCTCGAGTTTCATAACTTGCGTTAAGTTTCTCATATTTAAATAGAATTTGTATATTGTCAGTTCTTGTGCGATTGAAATCCTTAAATTCTTTTGCTTCATTATAACCTGTTAAGAACGACATTTGAAGTTCATGACCAAAATAATCTTTAGTAAAAACCGTAGGAATTGCTAAAGATCCTTTAGTCTCAGAATTATATTTATCAAAACCCAAACCTTCCCTTGATGGATAAACCAAAAATCCTTTTGGTTCATTGGGAAAAAGAAGTTTATTCGTTTCAGCCCTTCGCAAATCATTTTGACTCTTCAAAATTACATTCTCATTTTGAATATTTTTCAGTGTATCTTCAAGAAGTGTGATTTTCTCATTGGCTCTTTTTAATTCGAGATCCATCTCAACATGCTTAATTGAGTTAGTGACAGAAACCGGATCGACAACTAAGGGAGTTGTAGGAACAAAGTCCTTAATTGCATCCTTAACTGGCATTTGTACGTAACTTGAAGGTGGATGTATTGAATGGTACCAATGCCAGCTTTGGATTTCGTATCCGTTTTCTGTGCATGAATAATCTCATCCAAGCAAAGAAGAGGCTGAGACATTTGAAAGTTTTTGCTTGTAATTCAAAATCTCACTCTTAGCTTCAGCCAATTCTTTACTCACACTATAAATCTGAGTAAGATAATTATCAATCGCAGCTTGCTTGTTTAAAATCGTGATTTTCAAATCTTGATTATTGGTATTCAAAATTTTAGTGTTTTCTTCATAAAGTTTTTCATTCGATTTTAAAACACGATTTGCAAGCTTGAGATATTCAATATCAGTTATTAAACTTTGATAGTGATCTTAGTGATGTTTGAGTTTTTCATGTACTTAACACAGTTTGAACATGTGAGAGAAGCTGAATTAGAATCAACCTTATTGTGTTTCTTCAACAACTCTCCGTTAATCTCTTCGTCAGACCCTTTCGTACTTAATTTATCATTTTGTCCAAACATGATCGACAGGCCTTCCCATCTTGTTCAACTAAAAATTGTCACTTCACACACTATGACCCGATACGCGTCAATTCGAATAGTTTAGTCGTGTAAACTATTATAGTTAAGCTTCAACCAAAACAATATGCTCAAAAAATCCGTAATCCGAGTAATCAACAATCTAAATTTTCCCACCAAAATTTCGTTCAAAATCGGCAAAAAATGCTTGGGTAAAATGAAACTTTTCCCAAACTAAAATTAAGCAAATTTAAGTCTAAATTCAAAATTTGATAATACGAAAATTTTCCCGCCAATGAAACACTAACCGTAACAGAAATCTTGTGACTTTAAACTCAACTTGCAACACTATAAAATCAGAAATCAATGCGACACTATAAAATCAGAAATCAATGCGACACTATGAATTCGGGAATCTTCGACATTCACGAACAGTACATGTGAACTTGTTAAATCAGATAAGTTCGCAGATTAAATCACAATTAAGTTCGCAATCTAATTAAAGTTTAATAATCTGAATTGGATCAAAAACATCGGGAATTAATCAAATCGAAGAACAATATGTTCGATAGTTTCTGGGTTTTGATGATTTGATCATAACACTTGTTTTATTTGATCAATTAAACTGATGAAAACGTTTCATAATCATCACAAAATATACCAAAATCATCAATTTCTCATAAAAACAACAAAATCTTCGAATTTGATTTTGAAACCTCGAAGAACAGAGGCCACAAAAATGATGAACAATTTTGATGATTCGATGATGAAATATGTGTAATACTTCAAATCAATCCATGAAAAAGTTTCGTTGATGATCAATATCTGAATTTGTATACTCAATTCCACAATAACATCAACAAAATAATGAATTTGGAAATGGATTCACAACAGTTGACTTTCTAGTTGACGTTCTCAAGAACAGTCACACCCCGCCAAAATAATGAAGTACGATTAAGGCGAAAGCACGGGGCGTGACGCGATCAACAGGTGATACGAAATCTAGAGTATATGATTATCACAGAACAATAATATTAAGATGCGATAAGTTGTTTTTACAAAAGTTACGACTTATCAAGTCGTCAAAATAGTAGTGTTATCAAAATAACAATCGTTTCCGAATACAACATTGTTCGGAGATTTCATAAATATGACTAAAAAGAGTTATAGTTATACAATGGAAATCCCGTGTTTCAAAAAATTGGCATCCTAACTTCGTGGATAGGTGTGGTCCCAACATGCATGCAATTCTTACATCAATGCTAATTCCATGAAAAACATAGTTAAAACGTCAACAAAATTGTCGAGTGAATCCACAGGTTTAAGACTCTATCATTAAACCAGTTCGTAAAAATCAATCGTTGCAAACCATAGCCTTTGCAATATCGTATAAAATCAAGTAGAAATCAAACACTGACGGTGATCTCCCGAAGGCTAACTAGGCCCTACGAGTTAAATTGCCGACACCTAGGCCTATAACCAAACAACCACCTGTTGTGTATCGTATTTTCCTGGGACCGGTTAAATATACGCTCCTCGTCTCGACACATTGTCGGCAGTTAGCATGACTAACAAATGTGGGAGGAACGTCATCCCGTTAGTACTATCCATATATTCAGTGGCTAGCGTCATCTAGCCAATGGTTATAGTTTGCAAGCAAGAGGACTTCTATGCACTATAACTAGTTAACGTAGCTTCGCACAAAGATTCGTTGTCATGTTTCCAAGTATCGTATGAAGGTCATTCATATATTTTTCACCCCAGTTTAAAAGCAGTAAAACGGTAAAATAGGGGTTGTTAACTCACCTGGTGAGTTGCATGAGTGTTAGCGTTTAAAAGCAAATGTGTTTGCCCAAAATAGCCTCCTAGTTCCCGAAACACATGAGGTCGTTCGTATAAGTAGATGGCTAACTGCCCATCTATGCTAGTTGTTCACTCAACTAGTAGGATTATGTGTATATTGCTTTCAAAAATATGTACGACCCGTTGTGATATTTTTATAAGTAATATTTCTCAAATAATTAGTATCCTCGCACCGTTTCATATTTATACTTATGTTTTCTCAAAAACATAGCTATTTCATTATTAACGTATACGTTAAATGTTTATACTTTTTAAAATGCGTATTATTTGTGAAAACGCATTTTTAAACCATGCAATCGTTCTCATGTTGCCTAAAACGTGTCATTAAACAAGTTCCTTTTTCTTAATAGGTTTTTGTCAGATTTTGACCTTCCGTGTGACGTTATTTTGACTAGTCAAATGGCAATATTTTGTTATGAAAGTTTTATCACATATCCTTACATGTCTTAGATTTAACTAAAAGTAAGATTCATAATTTTTGGATATGTTTAAGGGTTTCAAAATTAATTATTAGTACACAAAGGTCCAGCAGCTATTTTTCTGGATAGTCATTGGGAAAAACGTTCATTGACTAGCTTAGATCCTCATCACGAAATGTGCCCATACTACTTTCAAACCTTAGACAAAATGTAATCTTTAGGAAAAAGAATCATATCATTTGTAATTGTGGGGAAAAAGTTATGGGCTCATAAATTATGACCAAGTTCTGTCTCTTGAAGGAAGATTGGACACATGTTTTTATAAAATCGATTTGGGGTATCAAAACTTGTCCAAATTGCATTAGCCCATTTGGGTTGGAAACCTAACTTCTTAAAATTTATTTTTGGCTTAAGAATCACTCAATTTTGTTATCTTATGTTCAAGTTATGACATCTTAATTTTAGTCTAGAGAATCTGCCAACTTTTATGTTTTTTGTTTATGAGTTTGTTTAGTTGGTTTTTAACCGTTTAAACATTCAATTCAAAGTTTTAACATGTATTTAGTCGAGTTTTCATGTGAGTGAACATCTAACATACAAATACATAGAATCTATAAAGTAGTGAGATTAAGAGAAGTTTTTCTTACAATGCTATCGGTTGGAAAAGAAGAAAGAAAAGAAGAGAACTCGATCTTCAATCCAAATCTTCTAAAGCTTGAGAGTATGAGACTTCCAAAGGTCAAAGGATGTGTCTATGAGCTCAAGAAGTGTGTAATAATGGTGTAAAGGTAGTGTAATAGTGGTGCTCCATGGTGGTGGTTTATGGTGGTTGTTTGAAGAAAGATGAGAGGTTGATGATGATGAAAATGGCGATGGAAAATGGAGAGAGTATGCAGATTTTTAGAGTGTGAATGTGTGTGTGTTTTTCCTATCTAGCTACCACACTTAAACAATCTTTAAAGATTACAAGGGAGGTTCAAAGTATGGTATACATAATATAAAATTAGAGAGGGAGTGGTATCATGTTGAGTGTGTAAGTAAGAAAAAGAAGTGGAGGTGTGTTGTGGGTTGAAAAACTGTCCAAGGCTAAGGGAGGGAGTATGGCCTCCTTGATTCTTGTCTAATTAGTTAATTTGGTAGATATTTTGATAGTTAAGTCAGGTTTTTGATTAATTAGTTGTTAATTAGTTATTTAGGGTAAGTTAGAGATACTTAAAGTTAACTCAATGTGATCAGAATTAAAAATATTTGATTCCATAATATTCGTACGTTACCGTTAGTTCGTTACAGTTAGTTCGTTTAGTTAAATTACAAAATCTCACGTAGTTAGTGCTGCTAGACCAAAGTTAGCGCTGCTAGACCAAAGTTAGCGATGCTAGACCAAAGTTAGCGCTGCTTTAGTAGTTATTGCTGTCAGAGCAAAGCTAGTGCTGCATGAGTAGTTAGTGCTGAAAGACCAAAGTTAGTGCTGCTTGAGTAGTTAGTGCTGCCAGACCAAAGTTAGTGCTGCCAGACCAAAGTTAGTGGTGCTTGAGTAGTGAGTGCTGCCACACCAAAGTTAGTGCTGCATGAGTAGTTAGTGCTATTGTTGAAGGATTTACTACTGCTTACTATTTTTTTTTCAATATTAATGTTGTTCTTGTAATAAAATAGAAAATTCGTGTATTTGTCTCATTGATTTCAGTGATTAATAACATTGGGACTTTTGATTGTTATTTTTGTTGTTATTTACGGTTTATATTTCAAATATTGTTTTAAAATATCAAGGTTCTAATACACAACATCCTTGATAGATCTAGGTTCACATGATCTTGTTAGACATAATCGATCCTGACAGGATCATTCCGATAGTTTCGCGAAATTATTAGAAAATTACGTATGTGCAATGCGTCGTGCATTAACTCGTGTGTGTAAGAAATATGTATCGTGGGCTCGTGCTAGACTTATCTCAGTTAAGTCAAGTTATTTTTGTCGCACCCCCAAGACACGTGGCAGCGGAAGGTAGGGTGTTGCGTTGGGGGCGCCGACCAAATCAAATATCACAACACAATAATTACAACAAACGACTTCTATATGAGACGTTTCAAAAATCATTACATTTCGTAGTCACAATGTTTACATGTGTTTTACCAAAAGTAGAGTACGCATCTATTACAAGATTACAACATATCATAATGCAAGCTAATCTCTGTTGTTTGTGAAAAATATGCGACTCGAGCTATCTTCTTCGAAAAGCAAACCTACTGCGGTTGATCTCCTGAGAAATACATACTAAAAGGTCAACATAAAGTTGGTGAGTTCATAGGTTTGTAAACAGTTGATATAACATCGTATGGAACACAAGATTTCCGTTTGTATCATTCAACAATGATAGGTAATGTATTACAAAAATGTAAAGATAGTGTATTTTGTTGCCATGAGCTCATAGTTCGAGCTTAACTGTGGTGTCGGGTCACAATCAAGTGCCACGATCGGGGTGCCTCCCAGCGAGTGCCTAATCCAACACTCGTAAGAACAAATGATAATGCGTCCGTTTGACCAGTTAGCGTTACAACGATTCTATAATCTTTTCGTATATATAAACACTTGAAGAATAAAGATTACAAATCACAAACTCTCTCCCTCTCACACTCTCTGCTGTATCTCTATCTCTCTCTAGGGTTTGATCAACCCAAAAATGAAATTCTAACTCGATATATATAGAAACCCTACTGGACCCTGTAACACAACCCCAATGTCGCAGGCCCAGCCCATTGCGACACAACCTTTGTGTCGCTATAGCGAAACAGGCTTTGTGTCGCCTGAACAGTATATTTGTGTATATATTCTATCACGCTATTCATTTACATACTCGCATATACACACTAAACACGATACAAATGCAGACTAATTGACTTTGACAATTACAATTGTTTGACCAAATGACTGACACACATTATGCACCAACAGGCGCCAAAAAAACTTGACGTGTGGCTGGCCGACGCTCGTTTTATCGATTCCTCTCGTGATGGAACCGCGATCGTCGGATGGCTACGTCTGGTGTTAGTTTTAAATTTATAAGTACTGGGGACCTAAGTTTTACTAAAGCAATATCAGTAGTATGACCTAGGGTCGTTCTCAAAGGCTAATCGTATTGTGAAACAGAGATGTCGAGAAGAACAGTTCAATTTAGTGATGGGTTTTAAAATGGTTTGATTGGGGGTTTTTCTTAGGTCCGAAATTAAACTAAATTAAACAAGCAGTAAATAAGGATGATAGGTTTAAACCAGATATGGATAGAAGTGCTTGTTTTGATTTCTTTAGCTTATACGTGGGATGATGCTTTTCAAGGAAAATAGTATTAAAACTTATCTAAGTATTAGTATCTTTTCTAACTTAAATGTTTGCATTATAAACACTAGCACCATACTATCCAGATACCCGAACAGTATGTCACTGAGTACTAGGTTATCATGAATTCTGATCAGATCAGGCTGTTTTGAAACCCCCCTCACCGTCTCTTAAGAGACCAAGTGACCCTCTTTGGATATATGTATCCGGGGTGTAGGAATGAGGCAACATACTGCAATTTATTCTCTGATCTTTCTTAACACTACGGGGGCATCTAAGCTAGAAAAAGACATTTAAGAGCAAAATAGGATTTTGGTGGCTGTTAACCTTACACTAATGGCAGTAGTTTATTCTAGAGCTGGTAAATAACCAGGATGTGGAACAATCTTCAACCTTCGACTTTTCTGTGGCTTCCATGTATTTGTACCACACCAAGAGGGAGTTCCAATGCTATACCAAGTATTCAACCGCTTTACTGTCTTTCCGGTACCACATACTTTTCGGTTACTCTAGAATAATTATTCCTATGTTTGTACTACAGTTCAACCATCTATGATAATTAAACAACTCGTTCACTTTACAATTCTAGAACCCATATAAATCCTTGATTGATTGACGGTGTACTATACGAAAGGTTTAAACAGTATTTCCACAGTTACAAAATCAGAACATGCTTTTAAGAAGACATAGATAGGTAATTACCATTTGATCAAGGTTCGCGACTCCTTGTCATAAAGGTTTTAACCACGTTTGCTAGAGGAAATGCGATAGTTTAATTTATAATCATAAATGTAAAGTTTAACAGCACACCGAGTTTTCAACGGTTTATTAGCATCACCCCAAATATTAACAAGCTAACTACATCACAACAAGCACATAAGCGAACTACTCACTAAGCATGACAACAAATCCTAAATCTAACATTATAACAATAGCATGCATCATTATAAAAGATAAGGAAAGATATAACCGTGATTAATGCGTAGATTTGAATAGATGCTGAAGATTACACGAACGGAACTCCGAAATATCTTTTACAATATTACTGAATAGCCGAGACATTGAGGAATATCCAGAAAGGCATTTCGGGAATCGGTTTGATTCTATCTCTGGATCTCATGGACTTATGGATAAGGAGACAACCGATTCGATTACACAATTCAATTGAGCTATAGCCGGTTCACCGAAGTCAACTTCATAACCTTTTCCATTATCAGTAGCAGCAGTGGACGAATCGAGACAATAAAAATACAGGTAGGAATCTGCTTATCTACTTGCCTTTCTATTAAGAAATATTTGAACTATGATTCATAGTTAATATGCAAACCTCGCAATGCTCCCCCAAGTATCCCAAAAATATTACAACGCTACCCCTACCAGTAGTCTCGGTTAAATATTAACCAAGAACTAACCAAATCTAACCTAATTCCCTCACTACTTAACTCTAGAGAGAGAAAGTATAGAGAGAAAGTGTGTGTGAGAGAGAAAGGTGTAAGGAGTAGAAGAAAGATGAGGGATGATGCAAATGGGATGGAGAGGCTCCATATTATAGGCAAATCACCAAAGAACCCCGTACAAGTCTCAAAGCACGAAATACAAGCCCGGAACAGCACAGAAAGCTCAAAATACTGGAAAACGACATCACCGGAGGGCAAGTTATGCCCTAAGGGTCGTATACGGCACCCTAAGGGTCGTATACGTAACCCTAAGGGTCGTATACGGCACCCTAAGGGTCGTATACGGTACCTCTGGTGAGGCCGTTTGGCTTTCGCCGGTCGTTCGGTACTTCGTTCGTTGCTTGTTTCGCTCGTATCTTCTTCGTTTCTTGTCCGTTTGACTTGATTCTTTCGCCTATGTTCTCGAAATCTCATTACCTTCTAATGACACTGAAATCATAGATTTTGGATATGTGTAGCTCATACATGCTCGGAATGCGTTCGGTTGATCTCCAGCTGTTGTGTCTTCTCCGCTCTTTATCCGTTTTCCTTGATTTTTGATTCTTCAATCTTGTAATTACCTATGAATCATAAAATAGTAGTTAGGGGATGTATATCATAAGGTAAATAAAAGTGGAGAAATCCGGTGAAGTTTATTTGCTTTGTTTTGCATGCTATTTCGACGGTTTTTAGTGATTTTTTGTTGCAACGTCTGTTTTAGAACTACATTAGTATTTTATAGTAAATAAACATTGATTTAAGATGTTTACACTAATTAATAGCTCAATTAGCGAGGAATAATGCACGTAAAAACATGACTTTTTACGTTATATCAGACCCACAATTAGTGGACTTGATGCTGATTTCGGACACTGATCAGGGGCTTCATTGCCAGATTAGTGTTTGTACTACTCACATATCCTTTTTTTGTTCTATTGTGTATGCGGGTAACACATATATTCACCGAAGGGAGTTGTGGACTAATTTGAGAAAGCATAAATTTTTCGTTAGAGGAAAGCCATGGGTATTAATGGCCGACTTTAATTCAACACTTAACTTGGAGGATAGTGTAGGTTCCAAACCGAGATTGATCAATTCACATCCAATTATCAATTCGTGCGGAATCTGTAAATGATAATTGTGTCCGTGAGTGTACTTGAAACAAAACAATTAAATCGAGAATGAGTGTGTAAATACAACTGTAATCTATTAATATCAATCAATAGTTACAATAGAACAAGTTTCGCTCAAAATCGCACATAATTACAGACTCTCAGAACTGAAATCAACGAACACAGAGAAACCTATTTATAACAAACATGGCGACATTATACATATTCTGAGACACTAAAAAGTGTCGCCAACACTTTACAAAAAAATCCTAATGTTGAACCTAGATGTCTTACACCAACATGCACCAACAAACTCCCCCGTGTCAGTAGTTAGGTTGGTCTTTCATATATTTATTTCCACCTGTGAGGGAGTTGACTTCCTGCATGAATCCCCTTCTTTAAACAAACTCTCACAACTCGTTGAAACTTATAGCTTCTGATTTGCAATCTTCATGAAGCAAAATCTTTTTCTTATGTAGAATCTTCAAGTCAGATTCTGAGAAGTTGATCAGGCTGATTGGATCGAACACATATACCGGCTCAAACGACTCCCCCGTTCCTTCTATAACTGCTTCTCCGGTTACCCCATTATACCACCACCATTTAAATTTCTTCAAAAATTTAGGGGATATTTTCTCAACGGTACTTGTGAGAGAGACTTGACTGGCGGATAAACCATCTTGATCCAATAATTATTATTCTGTGGATTAATCCTATTCTTGAAAATTATTCTTTTTCCCAAAGTTGGTTTGAAGAGATTAAATCCATTTTTAACTTCTTTTCTCAAGATCCTTTCAATCTTATATCCCAAGTCATCTCTTGATCGGTTTACCAGATTTAACTTTGATAATCGTTCGATTTCTCACTTAGGCAACGAGCTTAAGTCACTAATACCGTTTCCAAAGTATTGCAAACCATCAGATCTTTTTAATACAACTACTTTGAGTTGATCATCATTCATCCAACTAATAATTGCTCCTTTGCAGTTTCCTTTAACATTGTAACTTGACTTAATCTATGGAGATTCTTCAAGCTTCTTAAACCTTTTAGCCTTTAAATCCGATGTGTTTGAAGATTCAACAACTTCGGGAACATTTCCAGCCTTTTCAATATCATCATCTTCTGATTCATCGTCTATATCTTTCTCAAGACCATCAAGGTACATATTTTGATCCTCATTTTCGCCTGTATCTATCTCAATCTCATCTATCTCTATCTCTTCTTCATTCAGGTCTTCATCTTCTATTACAACCATTTCCATTCCTTCATCTTCATCCATTACTTCAAAATTTATATACGCTAAGTATCCTTGTGAGTCATCTTGACTACCAGGTACATCATCTTCATGTTGAGCTCCTCTATAAACAACCATTGCTAACTCTCCCACTTCTTCATCTTCAGTGTTAGTTTCTTCGTTTTGAGGCAAATCTCGGTCAGTCATTATCTTGATCACCATTTTTATGTTCCGAGGGATCAGCAACATTGTAATCTTGATTATGATCATCATCACCATCATCACTACTGTCATCATCATCATCTTGATTCTGATCATCATCATTATCATTCTCTTGATCATTCTCCCCCAGAACAACCGACCTTGCCTTTAGCTCTTCAATCTCTTTTTCTAACGAATCAATTCACTGACTCTGAGTTTGCAGTTGTTGTTGTTGAGCCTTAACGGTTTCTTGAAAAGCTGTAATTGCAGACATTAACTGAGAAAGTATCTCGGAATCTGATGAGGATGGAGCTGTCGTGTTTGAGATGTTGAAGTTTGGTTAGTTTGTTGAGATGTGGATGCAATTGGTTGTGTAGATGTTGTACGAACACGTGTTCGTCATACAAGAGGTTGATCCTCAGGAATGTATTCTGAATCTTCTTCAATAGGACGTTTGCAGCGACGTGAGCTTGTTTCATTTATATCATAACGAGTTTGATTTTTTCTTTGAACTCTTCTTTCCAGTTGTGCCATCCGTTCGGCTGAAACTGTGCCTCTCAAACCAACGAGGTCAGCAGATGTAAGAAATAATTCCACAGAATCTGTATCATACATTGAAGGATGTTGTTGATCATTTACACCAGCATCTTCAATATCCTCTTCGTCACCACCTTCGTGAACATTTTCATTCAAATTTGACTCTTCTTGAGGTTGTTGCTGTTCAGACTATTCATGATCGATATTTTTTTGTTCTAAGGGAGCTTGATCAGTCCAATTATCGTATGCTGGCTCTTCATAATTTTCATTAACGATATGTCCAAAAAGAGGAACGGTTGGAGGAGCCGTCTTCCGGCCATAGTTACGACAATCGGCAAAGATGCGCTTTGTCATTGGCGTCAAATGTAAAGGCATACCATCAAACTGAATGCTCGAATGTTGTGCGTTAATAAACAATTGCACAAATCTTGGAAACATATAAAATTTCTTGGAGTTTGTAATGTTCGTGACCATATTGTTGAAGATATATCCCGAAAAATTGTGTCTCTTATTCAGTACTAAGGCAATCATGGCTGATCCTAATTGGTGTCCAATACCATCCAATCCCGCTTTTCGACAAGATAACGACATAATCAGCACATGCATTAAAAACCTCTAGTTTGGGCTCAAATTTGCTTTCTGATATTGAATCATTTGGAGGGCCACTGTATCCCATACTCCCAAAACATCCAGCTATCAATAGTCTTGGAAATTCTATTCGCGAATCAGCATCATCCTCTAAATGTAGTACATTCCTTACGGAATCTTCAGATATAACGATCTCATGATTGGCCACTCTGGCAACAATACATGGAGGAGTGAGCTCACAATTGAAGGTGGTCGTACTCCAGAATTCAGCAATAGGATTATAGTATATTGGAGTAGTCATTGTGAGTGCATAAAAAGATTCGTGAACGTCTCAAAAAATTGATCATTTCAGCAAACGGTTGTGCTTTAGCTACATTAGTATTTAGGAAAGCAACGGTGTTGTGCCTAGGCTCAAACATCTTAGAATCCTCAGTAGCCATCTGTATTATAAGAAAAAATTTCAAACATATACGCTTTTGCATTAGTCACAAGAAATTTTTCTAAGTGTTAACCCTGGCGACACTTAAATAGTTCATGCGACACTAGGAGTGTCGCTTAAACAGTAATTAGTGTCGCTAGGTTAAGTGTCACCGCCATCATGTCAGATAAAAGTCCAAGTGTTCAGTCAAAGTGTAACTCTACAGTACATGTGACACTTTCTAAAAGTGCGACACTTCAAAGAGTGTCGTTTCTGAGATCTAAATCATGTGAGACACTAAGAAGGTGACACTTCTTAAGAGTGTCGCTTTCTGGGCAGTAGTGTCGCCCGATGAACAACATCGATATATTTTTCATTTAAGTACAAAACACAACTTATAAAGGAAATATATCATACCACAAAGTAGATCAAGAGTGCAGGAAAAAGATTAAGCAAGATTATTGGTTAAATCGTTCAGATAAGCCGATGTCCAGTTTGCGAGAGGGTCGCCGAAATTGAGAGAGTGTTGCCTGTTAGTGTCAAGATGTTTTGAAAAGTGTGAAGGAATACTGTCGCACGATTGGTATATATACCCGTACAGTAGTATGCGAGACTATCAATAGTGTCGCCACACAATCCACTATGACACTAACTAAGGTCACACAACACATCAACTTTTTACAAGATTTCGCAAGTTTTTCAAAATTAAATTTCAATTTTATGATCGTGATACTTTAACTTGATTAAGAAAAATGACTTGAATAAAAATAATAACAAATCATAAAATCTTTTTGTACCTTTCTTTTGCGAATTTAAACCGAACAAACAAAAATAAAATAATTTTGTATTTTCGCTTACAAGTTTTAAACTAAAAATTAAACTTAGCTAAATGAGTAGGTATTTAAGTTCATTTTGAATGCTAGTATTATAGTCCACTATGTAAACTAATTTAAACACATATTTTTTTTTCCTTAGACAATTCACGATGATTATTGATATTATAGCCCTCTTAAACACTCTACACTTAAGAATCTAACAATTTTTATGAATATTATTGAAGAATATTATTTGGAAATTCTATTCTATGACATACTCTTGTAATCAACATATTCATAATTTCTATATTTGAGGATAAAAATATGTAATTATCTTTATAATCAATCATTATCTTGACTTGATTTGGACACAAATCAGTTTTTGAAGAAACTATTGATTACAGGTCTGTATTTTCATACAACAGAGTAATCATTAGTTTGAACAAGAAACCAATTTGAAATATGTTTGATTAAACTATTAGTGACAGGTCTGTACTTTCGTACAACAAAATAACCATTAGTTTAAGAAAAAATATTTTAGTCATGCTTTAATACAGGTCTGTACTTTCCTACAACAAAGTAGAAAGATAATACTTGCCCAAATATACTAATAGCATCCAGGTCAGCATCTCTGCAGCAAAGGAATTAAAGTAGAAAGATAAAAAGAAAACGAAAAAGACATAAAAAGTAAAAATATTTTCAAGTCACTTTTCAAGATCAAGTACTTGCATCCCGATCATTGAAACTAATTCATCAAATCGAGCTTTTGAAAAGGCTTTTGTGAAGAGATCAGTATTTTGTTTTGTAGTATCAATGCTTATCAAATCGATTAAATGCTTTTCATAGCAATCCCGTATAAAATGATATCGAATTTCGATATGTTTTATTTTAGAATGTTGTACGAGATTGTGTGTGATGCAAATTGCAACGGTGTTATCTATATGAATTGGGGTTTTAGTCAAAAGCAAACCGTAATCACGCATTTGATGCTGAATCCACAGCACTTGGGAGCAGCAGCTAGATGCAGCAATATATTCAGCCTCGGCAGAAGATGTGGACACAATTGTCTGCTTTTTACAATGCCATGAGACCAATCGGTTTCCAAAAAATTGACAACCCCCTGTTGTAGACTTTTTGTCTAGAATACAACCGCCGTAATCCGAGTCTGAATATGTTGTAAGATGAAAGTTATCTTCATTTGAGTACCATAATCCAAGATTAAGGTTCCCTTTAAGATATCGAAAGATTCTCTTAACAGCTATCAGATGAGAAAGTTTAGGTTGAGCTTGATATCTCCAACAAATCGCCACAGAAAACATGGTATCTGGTCTTGATGCGGTAAGATACATAAGAGATCTGATCATAGATCGATACTCTTTTTGATCATTATCTTCACCATCCAAAGACGGTCCTAGTTTATGATTGAGTTCAATAGGAGTACCAGCAAATTTGGAATCTAACATTTTGAGACGAGTCATAATATCATTTACGTGTTTGGTCTGGTGAATTAAAGTTCCATTTTCAGTTTGTTGGACTTGCAAACCTAAAAAGAATGGCACTTCTCCCATTGAACTCATTTCAAACTTGGATTTCATGATTTTTTTCAAATTTTTTGCATATGTCGTCATTGGTTGAACCGAAAATGATATCATTCACGTATATTTGAACAAGAAGCAAGTCATCTTTGAATTTTCGGATGAAGAGTGTGCTGTCAATTTGACCACGAGTGAAACCGTTACTAAGCAAATGTTGTGATAACGTTTCATACCATACTCGAGGTGCCTGATGAAGACCGTATAAAGCCTTGTCTAATTTCTCAGAAAATTTGAATCTTTAAAACCAGGCGGTTGACAAACATACACCTCTTCTTGTACTTTCCCATATAGAAAACCACTTTTCACATCCAATTGATAAACTTTGAATCATTTGTAAGCAGCGTACACTAAAAACAAATGAATTGATTCAAGTATAGCAACAGGAGCGAAAACCTCATCATAGTTCAAACCCTCAATTTGAGTGAAGCCTTGAACTACTAGTCTAGCTTTATTTCAAACAATAACACCCCGATCATCTTTTTTTACTCGAAAGACCCAGCGAGTATCAATGGGATGAACACCCTTTGGTAACTTCACCAATGTCCACACTTGCAGTTTTATAAATTGTTGCAATTCTTCTTGCATGGCTTCCACCCCAGAAGAATCCTTTAAGGCAATTTTTATATTTTTAGGCTCAATCTGTGACAAAAAACAAGACTCCAACTGAGCAGCTAAACACTCAATAGTAGTCTTAAGCTTATTTCGGGTCCGAACACCAACCTATACATCACCAAGAATATTCTCAATAGGATGCTGAGAGTGATTTCGAAGAGTTGGAATCTAATCAGCAGCAATTGTAGAATCTAGATTTGTCAAATTCTGATCTAGACCACTAATTGCATCATCTTCTTGAATTGTATCATTAACCAATTCGGTAGAGGATTCTTGAAATTCATCATCCCGAGAATTAGAGTCATCGTTTGGATCATCAGGAACAAAAGAAGTAACATGAATTGTGGACGAAGATGGAGCTGATGTTTAAGTTACAGTAGGAACTGTATTGTCATCATCTCCCCCGTACATTAAAATCACCGAATCCACAACATAAGCAAGAAACTGAAAAGAAGTTAAAAAGGAATCATAATCGAATAACCAGTCATGTCCTTTACTAGCTTGAGGAGCAGTACGTCGAAAACATTCTACTTTAAAACATTCCTCAATTTTCCCCGTGACTTTATTAAAGACCCGTTTATTTGGAGAATTAACAGAGTAACTGATAACATCAAATACGTACATATTTAATTAACAATATTTTCCTATTTTCAATACATTTATATTGCATTTATATGATTTTGGATACTTATTTCGTTTATATAAGCAAATAGGTGTAATTATGGCTTGAATCTGAAAAATAATGGAAAAAGAACTTAAAACGAAGTAAAAACGAAGAAAAAGGATAAAAGTGTAAAAGTAATAAGAATTGAAGACTAGATCGTGAGAAGAACATTCTGAAACCTGAGCCCAACCGCCGGTTAGAAGGCCCAACCACCGGTTGGAGGCTAATGGGCTATAAGGCGGTAGATAGCACGGGCCCAACCGCCGGTTGGATGTCGGTTTGAGAATCTATAAATAGAGGCTTAACCCCGCCATAATTCAACTTTAGGGTTTACAGGGCAGCTTTAGGCACGAATTTGGAGCAAGGAAGGCTAGGGTTTGAAGGTTTTCAACCCTCACGAAGATTGTTCGGTTTTCAGTTTGGATTTCGATATTCTTATTCTTTTTACAATGTTCTTTTGTTTGAATATAGATCTGATTTCTTGTATCGTAGCTATGAGCTAATTTTCTATTGTGTTTACTTAGACGATAAAACCTAGATGATAGTTTGAATGTTTGTTTACGTTGGAATATTAATTTTATGAAGTTTATTGTGTTTATCCGAAAGATCCATCTTATTTACTTGATCTTTAATTATTACTTAACGTGATTAATCAATCTTTTCTATAACGTAGGCTTGTCTAGGTTTATTAATTATTTGCAATTGTTTAACTTGTTAAATAGTTGTGGCTTGAAGCTTTAATCGGCAATAGGTTAAGAGTAATAATGATTATTGAACTTTATTTAATGTGAAAGTTGTCAAACGACGATTATTAAATAAAGAATAGGTAGGCAACACATAGAAAGGATTTATTTTGTATTCATAACGAGTCTTGTGTCTCATCTAGACTTTATAGGAATTGTTAACCGGATAAGGTAACTTTCCACAAAAAATTTATTCACAATAAAATTATCCAACGGTTTAAACATTCATGATAACTGGAATCTAGAAAATAAAAGTCTAAGTAAATACATTCCTTTATCCATATTTTTCTTAATCTACTTTATATTACCTTGTTAAAATTAAGATTTTATTAGTTTCTTAAAACGTTCGTTCAGAACTAAAACGCCCCCCTTTTACTTATCATTAACTTTTTAATTATTTCAATTTAATAACATTGTTCCCTGTGTTCGATACTCGAATTTACCAAACTGTATTATTATTCGATAAGGTATTCTTGCCTGTATTGTGTGATAGTATTGATATTTCCAAATCATAATTTATAATTTTTTAAACGCTATCTAGCACACATCAAGTTTTTGGCGCTGCTGCCGGCGAACGGTTTTGTTTATTTTAATTGGAATTTTTAGATAGTATTTATTTCCTTTTTCTACTTTTTCTTTTTTTTTTTGTTCTCCAGGTTGGTGCCAAACTATGAGTAAGGTTCCTGAGATTTTTCGAAACTCGAGAAACGATCCTATCTACCACATGACGCTTGAGGAGTATATGAGCCAAACTCGTGATGACACTATTACTAGTTTATCCTGATCATCAATTGTGGGGATGGTTCATCAAATCAATAAGTGTCCCCAATGTTCTATTTCCTTTATTTTTTTATCAAGTTTATATTGAACTTGAACAGGTAGTAAAAGACAAGGAAGAAGAAGGAGAGATTTTGTCAAAGCTTGATTAGCAAGATGTTGATGCATAATCAACATGCCCGTGTGACAACATCTTGTATAGAAAAACATAATTTAGCTTGTGTGTGTTTAGTGTAATTATGCAACACTGAATTTTGATTAGTGTATGTGAGCTAAGTATCACATAGCGACACTTAGCTAGTGTCGTTAGCAGTGACACTTAGCTAGTGTCGCTAATGTCTACGATCAGCCTATAAATATGATATTAGGGTTTTAAGTTTGAGGGGGAAAGGCTGGCCGTTTTTGTGTGTGTTTTTGAGAGAGTTTTGAAGCTTAAACGTTTTGTTCTCTGTACTCATTGTGAATCAATATACAGAAACATTATTTAAATTCTCGCGTTTTATATTTCACGTTGTTTAATTCCGCTATTCAATCGATTCGATTCATCTACGAGATCGTTACGAGGACCTAAAAGTGGTATCAGAGCCGCGTATACATGGATATACATGTGATTTGAATCGAAGTATTACGTGAATTTTGGATTTAATTTTTGATTGTGGTTTGATTCGTATTTGGAAGAAGTGATTGGATTTGTTTTGTTTAATTGAAATTGAACGCTCCAATAGGTCGGTTAAGGGTTCTAGAATCGATCACTATCAGTATCTTGCTCGATTACAGAATATTTTGGTGATTTTTGAAAAAATACGGCGTTTAGGGTTTTAAAAAAATTCTGCGGATCGCTGCTGCTGCAGGAGCCTTAGCGACATAATTAGCCTTAGCGACACAAGCGTTAGCGACACAATCAGCCTTAGCGACACTATCAGCCTTTAGCGACACTTAACTTCTCTGCGACAATACTTGTTTTTAGCGACACTTCTATCCAGGCGATACTTTTAGCGACGCTTTCAGGCGGAAAAATTGTCGCATATCCAAATTTTGTCTTTGAGCTTAAAAGTGCTTAATTTTAGTTTGGGTAAAGTTTTGTTTTACTTGAGTATTTTTCGAAGTTGTACGAAATTTTGGAGGGAAAATATGGACCTTTTAACGAGTACAGACTCAAGGACTTTGCTCGGTGGAAGATTATCTTTTAACGAGATAGAGTGAAAACCTTATTCTATAAGGACTTTGCTCGGTGGAAGATTATTTTTGAAGATTTGATTACATTGAATGATCCAAATTTATGGATTTTTATTACCAAGCCATATGAGAGACCGAGACTCGCATTAAATGTTGGATACTCAGTATCTTTTAAGACGATAAATCAAATGTCTGATATGGAACGCATGAATTTTAATGTGGAAAAGAAAACGTATGAGACAATTATGGCTTGTTTACCAAACGTCAGGGCTTCTTGTTACAAAAATCAGACAATATCGTTTGATTTGTGGTACGCTCTTGGAGAGGGTTTCGGAAGAAATAATAAATCTATATTGATAAGTCCGGACAAAGGGGTCAAAGAGGAATTGATGAAGAAGGAAGAAGAAATCAAGGCCCTTCAATCCCAGATACTTACCATGGAGAGTGAAAGCGAAGAGACGCGATTAAAAATTGTCGGACTTGAGAAGAAAGAAGAAGAGATTAAAATTCTTCAATCGCAACTGCTTAATATGGAAACTGAACGTGACGCAATGCGTTCAAAAATTGTCAGATTAGAAGAATATATTAAAGTATTTGAAGTTAAGCAAAAGTTGGTAGCCAAACTTCAACAACCGATTGTTGCCAAGTTAATAGAAGATAAGGAGCTTGCATTAAAAACCGTTGAAGATCTTCGCAAGCAAATTGATAAGATCTCTCAATCACCCAAACCGCCAGTCAAGAATAAGAGGAAGATTTGCACGGATATATCTTCCGAACCATTGTTGAGAATGGTTCATGCGAAAAGGATTTCTCAGTTTACAAATTATGCTTTACAAAAGTGTAAGAAATGTTCTGGGAAATTACAATCAACCAGTAATAGTGAACATCAAAAGGTTGATTATTGTGATAATTCAGGTAATTTTCAATGCGTCAAAAGTTCGGTTTCAAGTTTTCAAAAGCCAACAAGAGCTTTTAGACCAACACAACGACCTGAATTGAGGCAAACAAAATCTTATGTTTATTCTCGTGCGCAATTGCTTACGCTTGCACCACCACGATTTCATCATATGGTGCAAAGCAGACAGAAAGATTTTGTTCCCTTCTCTCCTAAGAAGAATTATTCAGCATTGATTCCATGTAATGAACGTAGAAATGAAACAAAGCGTTTCAATTTCAGGTGGAACTCAATTTCTTTGGACTGTATTGATGAAACATATCGGAGGGTCTCGAAGATTTCAAGACAAATTGGGACCGTGCTCAAATGGGTTCCGAAAGTTGTAGTTTAGTTTTAGTTTTTTTTTTGTTATGTAAATAAATATACAAAAAAAAATGAATTTTGTTTTTGTTACTTGAGTACGGTTCCAGTGATTATTCAAAAAGAAGACCAAGAAGAGAAAAAGGAGAAGGAAGAAAAGGGAAATCCATCACCATTTCTTATTATCGTCTTTATCAATCCATGTGTGTATGAAGATTGATGATACAACAACAACAACAAACGCTTGCATCTGAAGATCCTTCAAGAGTTAAAGAATAGTTAAAGAGGGAATCTACTGTTCAGGGGGAGTAACTTTAAAATTCTGATTATGGTTATGGGAGAGTATTCGGATCAGAATTGTGAACATGCAGATTTTTGGAGGTTCTGTGAAGTTGTTAATAAGGGGGAGATGATATTGTTCTATGCTTGAACTTAGCTTTGAGCATATGGTTTTGATATTAACCTAGTATGGGATAGGTTCGTATCATTTGATGAAGAAATGGATTCACGCTGGAAGATAACTCTCTCATCAAGCTATAGTTGAAGATTTCAATATTTGAAGATTTATACAAGCTATTGCCAAGGGGGAGTTTGTTGATGCATAATCAACATGCCCGTGTGACAAAAGCTTGTATAGAAAAACATAATTTAGCTTGTGTGTGTTTGGTGTAATTATGCAACACTGAATTTTGATTAGTGTATGTGAGCTAAGTATCACATAGTGACACTTAGCTAGTGTCGCTAATGCCTACGATCAGCCTATAAATATGATATTAGGGTTTCAGTTTGAGGGGGAGAGGCTGGCCGTTTTTGTGTGTGTTTTTGAGAGAGTTTTGAAGCTTAAACATTTTGTTTTCTGTAATCATTGTGAATCAATATACAGAAACATTATCTACATTCTCGCATTTTATATTTCACGTTCATACAATCGATTGGTTAATTCCGCTATTCAATCGATTCGATTCATCTACGAGATCGTTACGAGGACCTACACAAGACTCAGATGAGGAATTGTTTATGTTAATTGGTTCCAATGACGGGGAGATCCTTGAATTGAGAAACCGAGATGGAGTTATGACAAAAGAAGAATTGATAGCTATTATGGATCCAACTGTTGAGGAAATTCTGTTATTATATCCTGAGGTGGAATTAAAGGTAAATGATCGAGCAATAGTAAGGATTGGAGGAGAAAATGAAAACAGGACTTGCGGTGATCAGATATCAACCGGCGGTTGGATTAAAACCCAGCTGGCGGTTGAGATCCAAACGGTGGTTGAGTTGTCTCGACCGGTGGTTGGAGTGTCTGTTAGCACAGGTTTGTTGTTTTACATTTATGAAGATCCTTTTTGGCAATTCGAGCGGAAGGAAAGTTTCTTGCAGTTTCCGGAAGGTCATGGAGCATCACGAAAAGGAAATGTACCTGTCGTTAACGATAAGTATTTTAATTCTTTCAATTCAATAAATTTATATTTACAGGTTACTTATCGATATAATCATCCACATTTCATCTTAAGTGTGGGGAAAGTCACTCAATTTTCAAATAATTAAGGATGGAGTCAAGCTAGAGACTCGAACAAAAACAAGCACTTCTCGGGAGGTAACCCATGTTTGTATATTTTCTGTATTTAATGTTTTTTTTATTAGTAGGTAGATTTGTTTTTAGTTTTAATTAGACTTTTTACTTTTTATTTTTAGTCGTTTATTTTTTTATATTATTGTGATGTAGTTTTAATTTTAAGACTTATTGTGTATATGATCTGGTATGTTTAATTCGTTTGATTGTTTACCCTGAATAGAATGTTGATATATTATAATGATGCTGACATTAAGTTCAGCGATAATAGTCGAAGATTATGATATGAATGCATCAAGCTGGAAGTCAGTTCAGCCAAATTTTCTTCCTCTTCTTACCTAAATTCGCGACATATCAGGAGAGTTTTTCTGTTCTACTTATTTTCTCCTTTTCACTTTATTTTATTATTTATTTTTTACAATGAGTACATTGTACAACTCAACTGGAGGGAGGAATGTAGAAAAGAAGTTTATTTGTCCTCTACTTTTTAACCAACTGAAATTTTTGTCATATTGCATAAAATTTTGTGATACTATTTTTGAGAAATGATAGCACATTAGGAGCATGTATAAAAATGGAAGTTTTAAGTACTATTTTTGATGTGTTGATAGACTTAGTTGTTAAAATTCAAATTTTCTAAATTTACACTCAAGTGTTAGACATCTTCATAATATGATATATTGATAGGCTTTCATAATATGATATATTGATAGGTTTTAAAGGGCAGCTTTAGGCACGAATTTGGATCAAGGAAGGCTAGGGTTTGAAGGTTTTCAACCCTCACGAAGATTGTTCAGTTTTCGGTTTGGATTTTGATCTTCTTATTCATTTTACAATGTTCTTTAGTTTGAATATAGATCTGATTTCTTGCATCGTAGCTATGAGCTAATTTTCTATTGTGTTTACTTAGACGATAAAACCTAGATGATAGTTTGAATGTTTGTTTACGTTGGAATATTAATTTTATGAAGTTTATTGTATTTATCCGAAAGATCCATCTTATTTACTTGATCTTTAATTATTACTTAACGGGATTAATCAACCTTTTCTATAACGTAGGCTTGTCTAGGTTTATTAATTATTTGCAATTGTTTAACTTGTTAAATAGTTGTGGCTTGAAGCTTTAATCGGCGATAGGTTAAGAGTAATAATGATTATTGAACTTTATTTAATGTGAAAGTTGTCAAACGACGATTATTAAATAAAGAATAGGTAGGCAACACATAGAAAGGATTTATTTTGTATTCATAATGAGTCTTGTGTCTCATCTAGACTTTATAGGAATTGTTAACCGGATAAGGTAACTTTCCACAAAAAATAACATGTTTAGATGGATAAAATATGCTAAGTAAATTTAAAGTGGACAAACATATTGATAAATTGATTAGTTCAATTGTTAAATCATATACTTAAGAACAAATGTTTAGATGGATAAAATATCAATAATCGTCTTGAACTAATCTTTATAACAGATGATTTAAATATGCTAAGTAAATTTAAAGTGGACAAACATATTGATAATCGAAATAACACTTACTGTTCCTAATAATTGCATGTTATCCTGATATGATCCCTAACCAGACTTAAACATTTCCGTCACCAAAAATATGTTATGAAGTTTCCGTTGATTGTAAAATTGAATCAACGATTTTCTTTTGTATTATCTATTCATTATTTGTAGCTTAATTAGTCTCTCCAAGTTTATAAGTTAATATCGAATCGAGTATCGAACAATGAAAATCAAAATCGAATCGAAAATTCACCAAGTGTCACTATTCGACACAAGCTTTGTGTCGCTGCCTGTGTCGCTGCCTCTGTCGCTTCTTATGTCGCAGGCTATGTCGCTGCTTAGGGTTTGGGTATAAAAGCAAACCTCATGCGACCTTAGAATGTTCACTGTTTTTAATTACCTGCGACATCACGCTTAATCACTGCGACACAAGCACTCGAAATTGCGACACAAGCAAACCGAGTGATTTTTCGATTTGATCTTCCGTTTCTGAGCTTTCTGTTTCAATCCATATACACTCTCATTTTCTCCTTACCTTACTCGATCTAGTGGTATAAATTTTTCCCCTTTTCCCCGTGTAAACTGTGTTTAATTGTGAATTAAAGTCACGAGATTTAGGGTTTTCGGTTTGGGATTAAATTGACGTGTTTGGGTGTGCTTAACTTGATAATTCGGATATTTTCGACTTCCTGTTGTTCATACGCACCTTCGGGTTGCGTTAGCTTCGAAAACCCCAAATTTAGAACCATCGGGATCTGGGCACGGATTGGTGTTCATCTTTGCGACACAACCCGCGACACAAACATTTGTGTCGCAGGATTTGTCAACCTAATTTAATACCAGACTTTGGGTTGCGACACTAAGGTTTGTGTCGTTATTCTATGCGACACAAGCCCTTCTGTCGCTTAAGTTAATTAATTTCAAAACAATTGCCAAATGCGACACAACCCTTTTCTGTCGCACCTGATGTTGCGACACAAGAGTTTGTATCGCATACCTGATTCAAATTAATTAACTTCAATTTCTGCGACACTAAGGTCTATGTCGCTACAACTGTGCGACACAAGCCTTGTGTCGCTTTTACAGATTGTTATTAAAGTAATTATTGCTAACGCTTCTGTAGTGTTTCCTTTTTCCGTGTCTTTTAGAAATGGCAGGACAAGATGCGATCCTGAGGTTGCTTGAACCTCGTCACAACACGGTGGCTTTTCTGGAAGATGACAGGGATTCAGCTATCCCTTTTCGTCAAATGATCCAGTTTCTGAGGCGATCCAGGATTTTTTACGCTATCACTGTTGCTCCTACTATCTACAGAGACCATGTTGGTCCTTTCTGGAGGAATGCGGTGGTAAATACCGAATTGGAACATACCCGGATTTTTTCCAGCGTTTTTGATAGGGAAATCATTATAACCGAGCAGCTACTCCGTGAGGTTCTTCTCTTCAATGATTCTCCAGACATGCCCACCCAATACTCAAATGTTTTCATTGCTGGTGGCATGGCACGTATGGGTTACCCTGGTGTACCCTCAGACCAGTACAGAAAGGGGCATCTCACAAGGGTCTGGCGAGTTTTGATGCATGTCATAATAGTTTGTCTATCGGCGAGGAAAGCAGGATTTGACGGGGCCAGTCACCGTACAGTCTCTGCCATGTTGGCCCTGGTCTACAATAAGCCGTATAATTTTTCCGGATATCTGTTCCGTGAAATGGTGGACAATGCCAAAGCTGAAAATGACAAATGGGTCATGTACCCAAGGTTTATCCAGTTGCTGATTAATCATCTGTTACCGGATCTTCCAGTCAATCCTGATGCACCCTTCCGCCAAACGCCAATGAATCTGCGGATTTTTGTTATCTGCAACTCTTACGGTAAGCAGCTCCGCCAGATGTGCCACTGTTTGGCCATATCGTGAATGAGGGTTATGTCCCTCCTGCAAATGATGATTTTGAGGATCCAGTTGCTCCTCCACCGTCAACTGCCGATGATGCGGCATTCGTAAATGTTCCCATTTTTGAGGAAGGAGCGACCGAGTCACTGCACAATGTGTTAGTAGACATCGAGAATTTTGGGACAGCTGACGAGACTGCTGCTGATGCAGCCTCGGATGATACTATCTCTGTGGATCCAAACGACACCCCAACGGATTCGGATGGTGATGTTCCTTCATCGAAAACCATTGAAAGCCTCCGAATCCACAATACTCATCGATATGAGCGGGTTCAACGCCGAATTAGGGCAGGACGGGTGCATGTGCCGTCTAACCGGGGGAAACGGCCCCGGGACGCACAGGACTCAGATGATGATACTTTCGCACCCCGCCCTCGTCCTCGAACTCAACCTCATCCGGTCTCTACTTCTGCTGAGTCTCAGCCACAACCACAAACGCTAAATCAGATAATGGCTCTTCTAGACAGAATGAACAAGCAGTTGGCTGATCAAGCGGCTGTCATTCAAGTTCAAGCTTCTAGGATCACGGATTTAGAAGCAACGGCGGCTAGGGTTCCTAAGCTGGAGAGTCGCCTGTTAGAACTAGAGGCATTAGCTGTTGTTCCGGGGGAGTTAGGCTTAGATGAAACAACATCAATGGCCCCTGTTTCAACCGAAATTGTAAATACTGATGATGTAATCGAAGAACCTATTAATGAAAATATCAGTTTAGATTATTTTGCGTCTTCTGTCCCAATTCCAGGACAACCAATTGCCCTAAATGTAGATTACTCCGAAGCCAATCTTGAGTATCTACAAAGTCTAATAAATGAAGATGGTACAGAAGATGATAATGAGGAGCTTGTATTTGAGAATGAAGAGGTTGATGTTGAAGAAGAAAATGTTCAAGAAGAGTTTGTGAATGTCGATGAAATGAATTTGGGGCAGGAGATGGAGGTCTCTGATACTGAAGAGGTTGTAGAGCCTGAACCGTGTAAAGACTCCACTCCTGCTCCGGCTAGAACTGAACCATCTACTTCCACTGCTGCTGAATCTATTCTGTCAAAGACCTGCAAGTTCTATAAAATCAGCAGCAAGCGCTACAAAGGTCAAATTATTAGTTGGAAGTATGATTAAGGAAATAAAGTGATTGTTATCAAGCGAAAAGATGGGATGCAGTATTTCACTATGAACTTCAAAGTATTAAGTACCTTACCATATTGTGAGATACTGCATTTGGCGCAATTGAATATCATAAATCCCACCAATAGCGAGTTAGCGAATCAACTACAGAGAATCTTAAGAAAAGAGGTCAACACCAAAGTGTTCTATCTTTTGAGACCAAATCTGGGGATGAGGTATATTTACCGTAACAAGATACATCCGTTTACCAACAAGCCATGGGTTAAGATTGTATATAAATCTCCAAAGACCCTAAAGTCTATTCCTCTGGAGAAGCTCCCAGTTGATTTCTTGAGAAGGTTACAACTGTGGACATATGATGGATATACAGGCGAAGCTGAAATTATCTATATTCAAGAGTCAGAGCCTGAAGACCTATGGAAAGCCAAACTATCGAGAATTAGAGTGTATGATCCTTTGAGCTTGATTAACCTTACCAAGAAAGACCTTGAAGCTCTTCATGCTAAGAAGATTGATTATTTTCAAGAGTTCAAGACTGAGGCGATGCATTTTCAAAAGGTTGTCAATGTCTGTATAGCTCAAGGAGTACATGCTGGAGGAAACTTTCCTGCCAGCTGGAAGTGTTAGAAGACCGAGGCTGAACGAAGAAATTTTGAAGACCAAGCTGAAGACACGGGGGAGTTTGTTGATACATGTTTTGTATGTCTGTCAGTTGGTCTAGGTCTAAGTAGTTTGTAATATTTTGATTAAGATATAAATGTTATTTGTTTTGGAAATCAAAATTAATGTCACTGTTTAGGCGACACAGAGCTTGTGTCGCAATAGCGACACAAGGCTTGTGTCGCATAGGTCGGTTTGGCGACACAACGCTTGTGTCGCAGGTCAGTTAGGTTTTGGCTATAAATAGATCATTACGGGTTCAGTTCTAGGGTTGACGAACCTAGAGTGTTTTCAAGCGATCTGTGAGGAGTCTTGTGTAATTGTTTGATTCGTTGTTCTTGATATATATAAAAGCTAATTGACTACTTTCGTGTGATTGTTAACGTGCTTTGTTCAATTGATTGTATTCCGCGCTTTCAATTGTTAAATTGATTTGATTTAGATCCAGTAACAAGGGTCCAACAAGGCAACACATAGAAAGGATTTCTTGTGTATTCATAACGAGTCTTGTGTCTCATCTAGACTTTATAGGAATTGTTAACCAGATAAGGTAACTTTTTTCAAAAGATTTATTCACAATAAAATTATTCAACGGTTTAAACATTCATGATAACTGGAATCTGGGAAATAAAAGTCTAAGTAAATACATTTCTTTATCCATATTTGTCTTAATCTACTTTAAATTACCTTGTTTAAATTAAGTTTTTATTAGTTTCTTAAAACGTTCGTTCGGAACCAAAACGCCCCCCTTTTACTTATTATTTACTTTTTAATTATATGAATAAATTACCTTGTTTAAATTAAGTTTTTATTAGTTACTTAAAACGTTCGTTCGGAACTAAAACGCCCCCCTTTGATTTATTATTTACTTTTTAATTATTTCAATTTAATAACATCGTTCTATGGGTTCGATACTCGGATTTACCAAACTATATTATTTTTCAATCAGGTATTCTTGCCAGTATTGTGTGATAGTATTGATATTTCCAAATCATAATTTATAACTTTTTAAACGCTATCTAGCACACATCAGTAATCAAGAAAGTATCCATCACTAGTCTTTTCACCAACTTTTGATAAACGATCCTTAGTATTCATTAAAGTACAAGGACACCCGAAAGGTTCAAGAAACTTTAAGTTCGGTTTTTGTGACACCCGGCAAATTAGGCCATCATTTATACCTAAGATAGGTAATTACTACTTGTAATTAGTGTGAAATAAGACTAATTACGATAACACTTTGTATATTGTATTATACGCACGTACGTAATTAATTTTAATTACGCAAATTCGATCGGATGTAATCCGACACGATAAATATGGACGTTGGTAAAAAACATTTTTATTAAATAACCTAATTATGATAAATAATTGTTATTTAACTTATATTATTACGACAATATCTAAAACGCTTTACGTTTTGCATAAAAGGTGCCATACGCGACGAAAACGCGCGAATCGAACCCGACACCGAACGAAACCCGTCAAATGTTTTGAAAAGGTTCAATAAAACATTTAAAGAGTATTGGGTCAATTTAAAATAACAATTACGGGTCAAGAACAATACGCGAAAATTAAACGTTAACGATTAAAATCTAAAACGCGCGACTAACGTTTAACCGACCAAACCACGTAACACGAAATCGAGGAGCGAGTCACGAGCCCAAGACCACGATGGGCCAAGCCCACGTCTGCCCAGCCCAGCCTTAAACGCTCGCTTTCAAGACTCATGTGAGTCTCATAGCCCCACTTTTACTATTTTAACTATTGGGGTGAGAATAAATGCACTAATTTCATGAACACGAGTACAGATTTACACATATACGGATTGCATGAGTTTCACTTTCATAATCCATATAAAAGTCCTCTACACATCATAGTTTCGTTAGTATGGATCTTAGCACGAGTTTTGAAGAATAGATCTATTTGGAATTGACCATCCCCGTCCCGGTTAGTAGCTCTAACTGGTCAACCGGGCGCTTTATTATTCGTTCATACGGATGTTCTGGATTAGGCATCTGCAGGAGGCAAACTCATATCGGTTAAGCTTCGAACTATAGAGCTCATGGCAATAGTATACATTTATTTATCGTAGTTTTGCGATACAAACAAACATGAAAATCTCGTGGTTCACATTTATATTTTGATATATAAACTTATGAACTCACCAACATTATTGTTGACCATTTTAGTATGTATTCTCAGGTCCACAACAGGAGTAGGATTACTCCAAGATACGATAGCTTGAGTCGCATGATTTACAAACATCGGAGATTTTCCTTGCATTACTATTTTGTAATATTAGTTATGTATTAGAATCTCTAGAACCATTCGCGAACTCAGTAATTGATGTAAACAATTGGATTATCAATGCACTATTTTTGTACTGTTTTCAAAAAAACGCATATAGTGGTCGTTCGATGTGACTTTGTGTAATGATTTCTGATTAGTCGCGCCCCAACCCGACTTCCGCTGCATCATAATTTGGGGGTGCGACAGTTTTTGATTATCTAGAAGCTCATAACATGTCTTATTTCTCTAGTTAACTATCAGAACTCGATTTAGAACATAGCAAGCAGTATTAACCGCCTCATGCCAGAATGTTACAGGCAGTTTTGTAAGTCCGGTTGTGGCGGATCGATAACGAGGATATCTACGGTATTAAGGTGCGGATTCCCTCAATACTAGTTATAGGGTCTATAACGAATTCTTTCGCAATATATTAGCGAATCAATTGTCTAATTGCTTCGTATCGATTATAACGAATGTTAACGATCAATCCTAGCCTTTAGAATGTTGGAGAAGTCTCTGGAATCGCAGGAGGCACGAAATGTCCGGATTGGCAAAAGTTGTTTAGGTTTAAAACCTAATTTGCATATATAACCGTCTCGGTTTGCAGGTCACTGGGCTCTGCGAACTGACTCAGTTCGCAGCCCCTATTGGCCCAGCGAACTGACTCGGTTCGCAGGCCATTTTTGTCCTACGAACTGACTCGGTTCGCGGTCAACCTTGGTCAACATTTTTCAGCATTTTGATATTTAACTCTAAAATGTTTACCAAGCAATATATTTCATTTACAATTCAAAACCAATGTACCAACTTGATTACAATTACCAAAAGTCTATTACAAGTTAGATCTGTTGTCACAAAGCATGTCTCAACAGACTCCCCCTTGACAATAGCTCTAGCGTCTTTAGGTCTTTGTCTTCAAGTTGTCTTTGGTAATCACTTGTAAATATTATTACCCGCATATATCTTCAGCATTTCCAGACCCATAAAGGCACAAACACAAATAAAATATTAATAACATAAATTCTTTCATTGATTTCCCTGAATCAATCCAAGAATTTCCTTATTAATCCCTTTTGTGTATTTAATACCTATTATAAACACATTATATAAACTTATAAATCTTTTATTGATTACCCTGAATCAATCTAAGATTACAAAAGTCTTATAATATAAAATATACTTAGCAAACATTAATTAAATTTAAACATTAATGTATTGTGAACGAAAACGATCACTAAACATTCAAGTTTACAATTAATTAATAACGTAATTTCCAAGACTTAATTGAACAGTTATATTTCCAAACTTAACTATCAATTATATCTTTAAATTATATATATCGTTTGCAAGTTATAACATATTGCATAATTAACTTGTCAAATAATAAATCTCAAGTCTAAAATGCATAAGTCATAATAGAAAATCTGACCGCCGATATCAATCGGAACACGCCGCACGACTTTGTATAAGTCGGAAGACTTTTGATCATTATTCTACTTAACTTTCATTAATAATAACTTAAACTATTTCAAACATATTTAACTTGTAATTTAAAATCTCAAGTCGAATATATAAAAAATACTTTTAAGTTACCAGAACCTCCTACACCAACAGACTCCCCCTGAATCATAGTTAGCTCACCAGTCGTTGAAGGACCAGTCGGCTCTCTATCTTTCTGTGAATCATAGTTAGCTCACCAGTCATTGAAGGACCAGTCGGCTCTCTATCTTTCTGTGAATCATAGTTAGCTCACCAGTCGTTGAAGGACCAGTCGGCTCTCTATCTTTTTGTGTGTTGGGATCACCATCTGTATCATCACGTCTCTTTTTTTAGCAGTTCATCAGCTTTACATGTCTCATGATATAGCAATATCTCCCCCTGAGACGGCTTGTCCTTCAACAAAATTGTTGACAAGACTTTGCAATTGATCAAGCTGTCTCTGCTGATCTTCAGACTCTCTGATCGAAAGCATGTGAGACTTCATTAGATGAGTATAGTAGGAAAAACTTATCGAACATTAATTAATTTTAAACGTTTATGTATTGTGAACAAAAATGATCACCAAACATCCACGTTTACTATTAATTAATAACTTAATTTACTGAACTTAATTGAACGACTAAGTCTACGAGACTTAATTTTCAATTATATTCTCTAAATTATATACAGTTCGTAAGTCCTAGTAGATAATCTGAAAAATCATACCGCCGAAGGAAAATCGGAACACGCCGCACGACTACATAAGAGTCAGAAGTCTTTCGATATGAAGGAACAGAACTCGAATGACATATGTATTTAACTTATACCCGAAAGGCCTTAAGTCGATACATATAACAAATAATTAACAGTCGCAACTTGTAATTTATTTGTAACCATAAAGATCTCAAACCGAAAACAAGTCTAACATGTTAAATTTGTAGATTTATACGTATTTAACTTATAACCATAAGTTCTTAAGTCTAAACGTATAACTAATAGTTAAAAGTCGCAACTTGTAATTTATTTGTAAACATAAAGTTCTCAAATCGAATACAAGTGGAAAATCTTAAATTTGTAAGCTGAATATTGACTAAGTCAAACGTTCAGTTCGCAAATCAAGGTTGTTTCAGTTCGTTATAGTCAACAAAAGTCAACACGACTAAGTTCGCTATAGTCAACAGAAGTCAACAAGTAAATTCGCTTCACAGTCAACGGAAGTCAACTTGTTAAGTTCGCTTCGCAGTCAACGGAAGTCAACTTGTTCAGTTGGCTTCGCAGGTCAACCAAAGTCAACAAATTTAGTTCGCTAAGGTCAACCCGAAGTGAATTTTCTCACTTCGCAATAACATCTGCGAAGTTTCGGTTCGCAGAAATTCGTCTCGCAGGGGTGTTTGGAAAGTGATAGATTGACTTGTTAACTTGTCCTTTTATATTCCAAGCTCCATTCGCAAGTTTGACTGGTCAACTTCGCAACTTTGACCAAAAATGCGAATTTAGCTTTAAATATAAATTGACGTTATAAGTATTTTTACAAGTCAACATTATAAACTTTCCATTGCATTTTTGTCACATTTATTCAACACGGAACGATAAATTTCAGATTAACTTAATTCCAAAGGATAAATAAAAATAAAAACGTAATAAATAAATAAATAATCAAACTAATGAGTGGTATCAAGTACCATTTTATTAAATAAGATAAATAATACATATTTTTGGCGTTTAGAATTTATCTGCTTAGCGATCATATTAGGGAGAATACGTTGTACCTTATCATTTAAAGACCCATCAGAACTATACACCGTTTCCATGACCTTGCCATACAAAAAGGCACTCTTAACATCCAGCTGATAAACTTTCATTTTCTTTGAAGCTGCAAATGCTAAGAACAACCGAATTGCCTCAAGCCTAGCCACAGGTGCAAACACCTCATTGTAATCAATTCCTTCTTGTTGATTGAAACCTTGAACGACTAGACGAGCTTTATTGCGAATCACGATTCCTCGATCGTCTTTCTTACACTTAAAGACCCATCTAGTGCCAATTGGATATTCACCACTTGGTAAATCAACCAACTCCCAAATTTGCAGTTTTGAGAACTGAGAAAGTTCTTCTTGCATTGCTTCTACCCACGAGTTGTCCTTCAACGCCATTTGGACATTCTTAGGCTCAACTTGTGAGATAAAGCATGAATATAGACATAGATTTGTAACCCCTGTCTCTTTCATTTCAGCATACAGGCTAGTATACTCAGATATACAAGCCTAGTTTGAACAGATGCATTTGGATCCCCAATGATATTCTCAGTTGGGTGATTTTTGTTAACTCCTGTTGTTGTCACCGGTTCAAGTTCTATTTCTTCTTCTAGATTAATGCCAATTTCTTCCAATGGTGGCATATCTTCATCAGAACTATACACCTCATCAGAAGATTGTTGTGTGGTACTCGTTGATGCACGATTAGGATCCACAGAAGTTGTATCTCTAGGAACATTCGATGTTGGTGCAGGGCCAATATCCCCTTCACCCGACAATAAATGTTCATAGATTTCTGAGTCAACTTTGTAGTCACTGATTGGGACATTAAAAGACTTAAAGAGATCTGAATAGTCGAATTGCCAATCTAATCTCTTATGTACGTCATGTGTGTAGCTCGTAACTTCAATGTTATAAACTATTTCCACACGTCCCGTAGCTTTATTGAAGACACGTTTGTTTGGTGAATTAGGCATATAACCTAGGAAATATCCTTCGTCAGCCTTCTCATCAAATTTATGTGGATTACTAGTCTTCAGCAAAGTGCATGAAACTCCAAAGGGTTCAAACCCTTTTAAGTTAGGTTTCTTATTGTTCAAAAGCTCATAACAAGTCTTGTTCTGCTTTTTAACCGTAAGAACTCTGTTTAGAACATGGCATGCTGTATTCACCGCTTCTGCCCAGAAAATGACCGGAAGCCTTGAATCTGCAAGCATTGTTCTAGCCCCTTCAATCAACATTCTGTTTTTCCTTTCAGCAACACCGTTCTGTTGAGGTTCATACGGTGCACTGAATTGATGTTGTATCCCTTTGCCTAAGCAATAGACATTGAACGTTGAATTCTTGAACTCTGTTCCTTTGTCACTACGAATTCTCTTAACTCGTGTTCTATAGACATTCTCTATTAGATCTAAGAACTCCATAAGAATACCAGGAGTTTCATCCTTAGATCCCAAAAAGTATACCCAAGAGAATCTAGAGAAATCATCTATAACAACTAAACAGTATCATTTGCCACCTATGCTTCTTTTGCTTATTGGGCCAAAGAGATCCATGTGTAGCAAATCAAATGGCGAGGAAATTGAGTTTTCAGTCTTAGATCTGTGTGGTTTTTATGTTGCTTTCCTTTCATGCAAGGAACACACTTATCTTCAGACTCGAAACGTTTTTGTGGTACTCCCAGAACTAAACCATTCTTGGTTATATAGTTCATTTTACGAAAGTTCAGGTGAGCCATTCTCCTATGCCATAAAAGTGCGTCTACTTCAGAAGCCTTGGATAAAAGACATGTAGATTCCATTGAAGTATTAGGAACACCCATGTTGATGGCATAGATGTCCTACTTCCTTGGAGCCCTCATTAATATCCATTTTTCTGGGATGGTGAAACCCGACTTCAGGACTAAGGCTTCTTTCTCATTGAAATGTACAGAATGACCTTTATCATAGACTTGGGAAACACTCACTAGGTTGTGAGTTAGTTCTTCAACGTAATTCACATCCTCTAGAGTCAAAGTTCCATTTGAAACTTTTCCTTTCCCAGTTATTACTCCTCCTTTATCACCAGCGAAATGAACTCGCTGTTTCATTCCACCTTTGAAGTCCTTCAGTAGACTTCTTTCACCGGTCATGTGCCTAGAGCATCCACTGTCTACATACCACCAACTGTCCTTGTTCACAGTCTGCTCTTGCACATAACAAGTTGTACACAATCAGTTCTCAAGAGGGATCCAAGCCATTACGGTCTTGGTTTGTCCCTTATCATCAACAATCTGAACTTCTTTAAAGTAACCATAACTATTATCGTCAATAGTCTTGGTAACTGGCAAAGAAGTTGGAGGTTGTTGATGATCTGAAGTCTTATGCCTCTAAGGAGAGTGAGTAGAAAACCTCTTAGGCACATAATCAACTCTATGTGTACGTGAAGTAGAACCACTTTCAAATTGACTGTGGTTTCTACTTGGTGTCCTAAATCTCGACGGTGTCTTATCTCTAGGCTTATTGTCATTTAGAGTATAAGGCCGTTTAGGTTTAGGTGGAGAGACACTATGAGGAACATCTCTTTTCAGAATGTTTACAGGTTTATTATCAAATCTCGGTTTGATACCTAACCTATCTACCAATGAACTAGAGACTTTCGGTGTCTCATGGTTATTCACAAGCTTATGTGATGCTTCCAACTTCTTGTTAGGACAACAAGAAGCCACATGCCCCTTTTGGTGACATTTGAAGCACGATATCTGCTTACGTGACTTAACCACTTTTGCCTTTTCGTTTTCAGCCTCAGTTTTAGACACTAAAGGTGTATTTTCTTGTTCCTTAATAATCTCATCATTCATATCAGTATCAACCATCATTCCTCTCGAGACGAAATGTACTTTAGTGAATGATGTGTTCTTACTGACATCAGATGATGGATCCTTATGAACAACCTTCTGTGTCTCAAACATTTCAGACTTATTAGTTACATTATCCTCAGGTTTAGTATCCATATCCATCATTTCTAAGTCAACCGAAGTAGTGTAGTTTGAATTAAAAGGAGGAGGTACATCAGTGTATCCTAATCCAGTCTTATCCTTAACACTACGTTGAGCATCAATTATAGAGTCCATAGTTAAAGATGAGGTTCTATAACTTTCAAACTTACGATTAAGCTCAACTAATTTCAGTTTTGACTCAGCTAGCTCCTTATCTTTATTGGCAATATTTTGATTTAAGTCTCTTAGATTTAAATACAGACCATCTATTTTAACACATTGTTCATTTATAGTGTCTCTTAGAGTGGTCTTATCAGCAGCATCAGACTTAATCTTTTCTTTTAGAGCTAGTTTATCCTCACTAAACCTTTGGGCATCACTTTTAGCTATTTCTAATTCAGATTTCAAGGTATTATATGAATCAGCAAATACACTAACCTGTGATTGCAAATTAGTAACTAAATCACAGACATCAATAAGAGTAAGCATATCAAGACATACCCTTTTCTTGTGTGTTGGAATTTCAGCCATATGTGCTACGAAATCATCTGGACTCATATCCTCAGTTGAATCCATGTATAGCACATCATCATCACTTGCTTTTGGTGTGACTTCTGGCACCCTTACTTGATAATCCACATCAGTCGGCATATAGGATGTAGACTCAGCATGTAACAACCACCAAAAATATCAGGTTAACACTTAACTTAATCTTCACCTAAATCTGGACCTGACTTCTTAAGAATTAAGTTAATACTGCTGGGCAAAAGTTACTACTGTTAGTAATGTTTCTACTACTTTCGTAAAAATCAAAGTTTCTACTGTTATCATAGTTAGTTTGCTAGCACATACTTCAGTTTCCACTGCTAGCACAATTCCTCAGTTTCCACTGCTAGTACATACTTCAGTTTCCACTGCTAGCACAATTCCTCATTTTCCACTGCTAGCACATACTTCAGTTTTCACTGCTAGCACAATTCCTCAGTTTCCACTGCTAGCACAACCTTCAGTTTCCACTGCTAGCACAAATCACCATTTCCACTGTTAGTACAAATTAGCACTGCTCTTAATAGTTACTACTGCTCTCATTGTTTCAACTGTTTGTTACCACTTCCAGCTCAGTTTCCACTGTTAGCTCAGTTACTACTGCTAGTCAGTCCACAGCTAGACCAAAGTTTCTACAGTAGGCATACTTATATCACGAACAAATCATGAAAAACTTAGTATCACTCTACTGATAGAGATATGCTTAAACGATTTTAAGACCAATCAAGTGTTACCCACACACACACAGTAAACCTTCCTGTCCGATTTAATTACTTTCTAACTAGTCTAAAAAGATAAATAACCATTCATATTCTGTAAAAGGAACATCAATATTTGAAATAGAGTTAAACCGTGCACGCAAAAAGGGTTATGATTACCTCTTTTCTCTCAAAAACGGCCAGCAAACCCATTTTCCATAAAACCAAATCAATTAACTTACACTCCCGATAAAATCACCTCCACCTTCACCCAATCAAAATCCCGGATAGTAAATTTAAACACTCCACCTCTTATTCTTTTTGTTAACCTCAGGAGGAATTATACATTCACACTCAACACACTTTCATCTAATTTCTCTCAAACTCTCTCAACACTTGCACGATTTTAGCAAGAACACCCCAATTTCTTCATCACCTTCATCCAGTACCAAACACTCCGGGAAACCTGCTCAACCTGTGGAAAGAACTTCATCACCCAAAACCCTACACTCCTGGTCGAAGAGGTAATCATAAGGTGCAAGAATGTTTACATTCTATTCTGCACAACCCACTTATTTTCATTCTATTTACTGTTACATTTCTTAAAATATGTGTGCATTAGGGTTTTTGTACCTGAAATATGATAATGTTTTGCAATTAAAACACACACTTAAAGTTTGTTCGAATCATTTACATACGGATTTTATAAAAAGTTATGTGTTTTTGATAAAATAAGAAGATTGGACAACTTTCTGTCCAAATTTTCAAGTTAACTTTGGACAACCGTATCTTCGTCTATTCTTTATAAAAATAGTGACTTTAAACTGAGAATAGCTTGATTTTAATCATTCACACAAAACCTAAATCATACACCAAAGACCTAATATTTGGAGGTGTATCAAGAAGACGCCCAGAAACTGTTTAGTTTTGCTAAAGAGAGTCACGAAACAAACCAACACAACCCTGGGCAGATTCATCATTTAAAAATAGTGGGTAACCAATTCGTATGAACTACTATATTAAAGCATATCACTAGACATTAATGGACACATTCTTACTGGACTAGGTCACAGTTAGAGAATCATTTTCGGATTGTAACTTTCTCACAGCTTTACTCGTTAAACTCAGCTCACAAGGTGAGTTCACTGTCCCCCTCTTTCTGATTTCTAATTTTGGGGCTGAAAGCATGCAATTACTTTAAACTTTTGGTTCAACTTTTACGTATTATCAACTGCTTTTGAACTATTTTACGCGAACTGTGGTATGTCAACATGTTAAGCTTGGGTTTTTCTTATACTCAAAGTCCCCTGTAACTAACCCACCACTAATTAACTCGTAGCGACGAGCCATAGATATTATGGGTAGCATGCTATTTAGGGTAGGACCATCCCGCACTCACACTTCAACGTGGGTGCATAATATCGCCTTTTACTCATGTTTGTTGAAGAACATGCAACTCTTATACTTTGGGGCAGCGGTCAGATAACCGGATTAGTTGTGGTCTCAAGGCTTATACATTCTCTCTTTATTACCACATGTTTACTTGCAATATCTTTATCAACCAAATGCTTGTTATAACTGTCCCGATTGGACAAACTCAGGGGTGATAGCGTCCACGAATCGGACGGCTATACCCACACTTATGTCCACGATTGGACACACTTTCGGTTTAATTATTTCAAACTTTGAACTCACCAACTATGGCCATAGTTGACCTTTTATTTTGGCATGCTTTTCAGGAGAACGTCGGTAAGCACGGATCATATGTGGGCTAATGCATGGGATTATGTCGACCAAGCCATTTAAACGGACTTTGAACTAAATTTTTGTAATATGTTTGTAATAATGCCGTATACTTTGAACAATTTGATGTATTTTTGGATGCCTCCAAGGCTGTTTTATCGTAATTTAAATGGTATGGTTGCTATATCTTTGTGTTGTGAAATCATTAGCTGTGACACCTCGTGTTTCCGCTTTAGCGGGGTGTGACAGAAGTGGTATCAGAGCCAAAGGTTATAGAGAATACCGGTTTTTCAAAAATAAAACCAAACTATAACCAAAATTCTTTTTATTCAAAACAACACCTTTATAAAACATTGAACATTACACTTGTGTAACTAATACAAGCATTTCATTATTTAGCCTTAATTAAGCATAGCCTGATCACCTATGCCTAATTCGGAAAAGTAGTGAGAAACTTGGAATAGTTATCCACGGGTTAATGTTAATGTCTGTCTCTACCATGCATGTGCTTCACATATCATATGATCCATTCATTGTTATTAGCAACTTAACACACTTTCTTTTTCAGTCTTACCATGTCTCACTCATCATCCACTCGTACTCCCTACTCGGCTGATGCATCGGGTTACATCACGAATCGCCCTAGGAATGTCCCAACTAGTTCCGAGGAACCAACCATGGACACTAGCACCGACCAAGGAGCAAGTAGCGAGGGAATCACACCTGCCCTTAGAGCATCACCAGCACCTGTCCCATCACAACCAGCCCGATCAAGTCCGCGTGTTAGACACACTGCGAGAATGAGGGTTGCTAACCCCGTCGGAGACACACTAAGAGCACCCCCACAAGAGTACCATCTTGGCAACCAGCCTAACCCTACCCCAACCCGAGTCACCGATAGATATACATGGCAGGAAAGGATGAATGACTATGTCAACCCTGTCACATCACGACCTGTAGAGGCATCCTCATCCCGTCCTGTTATGGGAATGCCGGCAGGTCATAGGGCAGGAATGACCGCCGAAGAGCTAAGGAGAATGTACCTAATAACTACTGAGTTACACCATTGTCGGGGAATGATTGATCACCAAGGACAGCTCTTATATGAGATGTCCGAGTTGATTGAGGGATTTTCACACCAGGCGGTTAGGGCTGGGGTACATGCGGAGATGACTAGGAGAACCACCAGGAACCTAGTGTCACACCCCCAAAATCATGATTTATGTTTATCAGATGGTTTGCGGAAGCATTAGTTCGAGTGGGGGCGTCGACGTAAACATTAGACATTCATACATATCAGAGCATATGATTATCGCAGAACATATGTATTAAGATGCCATAACTAATTGTTTACAAAAGTTTACGATTCATCGAATCGTAAAAGTAGAAATGTAGTTTAAGTTACACAAAAGAAATCCCATTTGGCTTCAAAAGATGGCATCCTAAATTCTTCGTGGGTCGCCTAGTTTCATAAGTGTGCATGTAGTCTCACATGTGCAGCTAATTCCCTGAAAAACATAGTAAAAAGTCAACAAAATTGTTGAGTGAATTCACAGGTTTTATGTTTGCAAGTATAGTTTGATAAACCAAAGTTGTTTGTAAATCGTTGTTGCCATAACATTCAAGACGTGGTTTCGTTGGGATGTTACCCCAAAATACAGTTTAGTTGGGATGTTACCCAAAATACAGTTTAGTTGGGATGTTACCCAAAACACAGTTTGAAAATACGTTGCTGGTCGTTCTCCAGCGTTTTCAAAATAGTACCGGTCGTTCTCCGGTTTATCAAATACTGGTCGTTCTCCAGTTTAACACGGCCGGTCGTTCTCCGGCCTATAACATGCTGGTCGTTCTCCAGCGAATCACAATACCGGTCGTTCTCCGGTTTATTACGTACTGGTCGTTCTCCAGTAAAACACTACCGGTCGTTCTCCAGTTTATCACAATGCTGGTCGTTCTCCAGCGTATCAAAAGTTACCGGTCGTTCTCCGGTTTATCACAAGTAGTAAAACGTTTTTGTAAACAGTTCGTATACAATTTGAAACTCATTTCATAGTTGCACAATAGTATGAATACGATCATAAACAGTTGTATAAAAGCATTGAAAGCAATTATATAATAGTGGTAGATTATGGCAAATAGTAAAACAGTAACTATGTTTTTCACCCCTGTTGGAAAGCATGTAAAAGCGGTAAAAGTAGGGGCTGTGAACTCACCTCGTGAGCTAAATACGTGAGTGCTAGCAAAGCGTGTGTCCAAGTAAAGTCCCTAACGTCCTAAACGCATGATATTATAAGTATATGTAAGTGGATGTTTTAGTAGACTATCCATGCTAGTGTTCACTCAACTAGAAATGTTCAATTGTTCGGTTATCGTTTGTGTTTAGAAAACATGTTCGGCCCGTTGGTGACGTTTTGTAATAATAATTCCCGAAGACATTATTATTATGTTTTGTTTCGAACTAAAATATTTGGGGTTCGTTCTCGGTTTTAAAACTAAATTTTGAATATGTCGGTTTACGTTTAACATACGAACCGTATTCATTGACTTTGGTCAAACCAACTCGGTTTGACCCGAAACTTTTACACAACTCTTAAAAATGTTTAAATGTCACAAAAAGTCAGTTTTTCCATTTTTTGCAAGTCCACATGTATTGGTTTTTATTTTTATACCAAAACAGTCCACATTCAATATTTTCCAGAAAATGAACATTTTTGTTGGCTCGATTTCAAAAATCATAAGTCCGAAATAACATATAAGAAAAATCACAGAGGTTTCCCTATGTCTTGACTACTTCCAGTAATTTTTCTAGAATTTTTAGGCAAGTCTAAGTATTTTTAAATATTACGTTTGTCCTCTGAGGTCTAAAATTGACCAATCTGGACACATGCAACAAGATCTAATTTCTGGGCAAAATCTATGCATTTTCAGAGAAAGTTATCTAAACGACATTTGTACCTAACAAAATTTGTGAGATTTTGGCGGTGGTTTCAAGTCATTTGGAGATGTATATCTCGAGTTATGGTTAAAACCCCAGGAGTCATTTTCTGACTTTTCTGGGCAGATTATACCTGTTTTCTTACAAAAATTATTTAAAATAGTAAACGAACTCCAAAAATTATAAAACCAGTTGGAAATGAAAGCTAACTTCTTGAGCTTGAGTTTTCTCTTTTGAATCATCCATTTTCATTAAGTTTTGAGTGAGAAACACTTAGGTGAATTTCGGAGTATTTTCTGGACAGAAAATGCATGTTGCATTTTTGTAAGTTGATGATGATGAAAAACGTTTTTAACATGGTTTTTGGACATGAATCTTTTGAGTGAACATTTTAACATGTTATTCAAGTATTTTAAAGGTAGAATAAGTTTTCTTACAATGAGAATAGAAGAAGGAAAGGAGAAGGTGTTGTGGAGCTTGAATCCTTGCAAAAATCTTGAACTTCCTTGCAAAATAATGAAAGTTTTTGGAATGATTTCTTGATGAATGGTGGTGTTATGGTGGTGGTTTGATGCAGATTTTTAGTGAGAGAAAATCTAGAGAGAAGCTAGAGAGAGTTTGAGAGAAAAGAGAGTAAGATGCATGAAAGATAAGTGGAGGTATAAGGTATAAGTGATGATTGAGATTTGCATGTATGGGGGGATGGGGTGGCACATGGGGGCAGATTTTTGAGGTGGGTCCCACCATGTGGGTGTGTTAAATTAATTCTCCAATTTGCGTTACGCGCGGTGTTCGTTTACCCGTTCGTTTCGTCCTTCGTTTAAACGTTAAACGTTTATTATTCAAGTTTTTCGTTAACGATTTATTCATATAAGTTTTGGTTGAATTTTTATTTCAAACACTTCATTTTAAGTTATTGAAATATGTTTCGGGCTTCGTTCGGTTGTTGGGCGCGATTCGCGCGTTTTTGTCGCGTACGGCACGTTTTATTTGAAATGTAAAACGTTTGTATATTATTGTACTATAATAATATAATGTAAATAAATACTATTTAATTATAAAATAGATTTACGTTATTTAGAAAAATGTTTTCACCAACGATCGTATATTTTTGTCGGACTCGTTCCGATAGTTTCGCGCGTTTTTATAACTAACTACGAAAATAGTAATACTTTACGTATTAAAATTGTTGGGCTTTGCTAGACTTATCTCATAAAAATAGTGTGAATTCTCTTAAGTAGGGAATTAGCCTAAGACGTGCACGTGATTAATGTACGTAATTACACCGAAATTTGAGGGGTGTCACACCTAGTGTGGGCTTGCATAGGTTTGGGTCTGTTGGTATTTGTTGTATTCATTTGGCTTGTTGTGATGACCTTGTCATAGATTGACTCTTAAATTTAAAAAGCTGAACTATTGTCTTTTGACTTATTAAGTTGCGAAATTAAAAGGCTATTGGCCGAACCAGTTACGTATTTTTAGTATTATCTATTGCTCCCAAGGGAATGAATACCTGTTTGTTCAAACTTTTTATACATTCATATTTGCTCCACACATCTATTATGACTGTACATTACAAATTTCGAACGCGCGAAAAGTTCTTGACTCAACCAAAGTTAAAAACGTATAAAATTCTGAAAACAAAACTCTATGAATATCGTAGAATCATGCCTCCTAGGAGAAACACCAACGAAATGGCTGACCAAATCGCCCAACAACTCAACGCGGCTTTGCCGAACCTCGTGGCACAAATCACCGCAAGCTTGAATGCCACGCAAGCAAATCCTGTAGCACCTCCCCCCAAAACCAATCCCGGATGCAGCTACAAGACTTTCATGTCTTGCCGACCCAAGGAGTTCCGAGGAACAGAGGGCGCGGTCGGACTGCTATCATGGATCGAGAGCATGGAGTCCGTACTCCATATTAGCAAATGTGCGAGTGAAAACCAGGTTGAGTATGCTGCTTGCATGCTCCAAGGAAGGGCATTGACCTGGTGGAACAACCAGATTCAGTGCCGAGGCCGTGAAGCCTCATACAACCTCACCTGGGAGGAGTTCAAAAAGTTGTTAACCGAGGAGTATTGTCCGAAGGACGCACTCCAGAAACTTGAGTCCGAGTTCTGGAATCACTCCATGGTCGGAACGGACATTGATAGGTACACCGCCCGATTCCATGAACTTGCAAGACTAGTGCCTCACATGGTGAACCCGGAGGAGAAGAGAATCGATAGCTACATTTGGGGATTGGTACCTGAAATCCGGGGAATGGTTACCGCGGCGAACCCAACCACCATACAGGCCGCAGTTGTGATGGCCAACCGCCTGACCAATGATGTGGTCCGGTCCGGTGGGTCGTCTAAAAGAAACGACTCTGGTAAGCGCAAGGTGGATGACCAGCCAAGGCAAAGAGGTGGCGGTTATCCCAACAAGAAGCCAATGGTGGCCAGAAACTTTGGCATTGCGGCTCAGGGACCGAAGAAATACAGTGGTCCTCAACCAAAATGCAATAAATGCAAATTTCACCATGCTGGAAATTGTCCAGTGTGTGAAAAATGCAATCAGGTGGGCCACACCGGCAAGTATTGTAGAGCTGGGAACGTAAATGACCGTCCGAGAGCGGCATGCTACGAATGCGGAAGCCAAGATCACCTGAGGAACGCCTGCCCACGATTGAACAACGCCCCCAACAATGCTGGGAATCAGAGGGGACCAGCAAGGGGCCGGGCATTCGTCATCGGAGCTGAAGAAGCAAGACAGGATCCAAACGCAGTAACAGGTACGTATCTCTTGAATGATCACTACGCGTCAGTATTATTTGACTCGGGAGCCGAGAAGAGTTTTGTCTTGTTAAAATTCAGGCCATTAATTTAAAATAGACTCTGTACAACTAAATGAAATCTTTACTATTGAATACGCCAACGGTCACGAGTACGAAGCTAGGGACATAGTACCCAACTGTGCCTTGAACCTAGCTGGTAGGATGTTTAACATTGACTTAATACCGATTGAGCTGAAAAGCTTTTATGTGATTGTGGGAATGGACTGGTTGACGAAGGTCCGAGCAGAAATAGGATGTTTTGATAAGGTTGTCCGGATACCTCTCTCCGACAACGAAACCTTTGTCATACAAGGGGATAAACCCGGCAAGAAACTGAACATTGTGTCAGCTATGAAAATGCGTAAGTACCTAGGGAAGCAATGCTTTGCATTCCTGGCACACGTAGTTGACAAAAGGCCGGAGGAGAAGCGTATTCAAGACATTCCTGTTGTTAGAAATCACCCTGAAGTTTTCCCAAAGGACTTACCAGGACTTCCCCCACCTAGGCCAGTTGAATTCCAAATCGACCTAATTCCCGGAGCGGCGCCCGTAGCAAGGACACCGTATCGTCTGGCACCGCCCGAGATGCAGGAATTGTCAAGTCAACTGCAAGAGCTACTGAGTCATGGACTAATTCGTCCAAGCTCATCGCCCTGGGGAGCTCCAGTCCTCTTCGTAAAGAAGAAAGACGGATCATTCCGTATGTGCATAGACTATAGAGAGTTGAACAAGTTAACCATAAAGAACCGATACCCCCTACCCCGAATCGACGATTTATTTGACCAATTGCAAGGCGCATCGTACTTTTCGAAAATCGATCTTCGATCAGGATACCACCAATTGAGAGTCCGTGAAGAGGACATCTCAAAGACAGCCTTTAGGACGCGATATGGGCATTATGAGTTCTTAGTAATGCCGTTTGGTCTAACCAACGCACCCGCAGTATTCATGGATTTAATGAATAGGGTGTGCCGCCCGTATCTAGACAAGTTTGTAATTGTGTTCATCGACGACATATTGATCTATTCCAAAAGCAAAGAAGACCACGAACGACACTTGGAGATAATATTGAAACTACTGAAGGAGCAGAAGCTGTACGCCAAGTTCTCAAAGTGTGAGTTTTGGCTTCGAGAAGTACACTTTCTTGGTCACGTGGTCAACAAGGAGGGAATTCATGTTGACCCAGCTAAGGTCGAGGCTATCAAGAAATGGGAAGCCCTGAGAACCCCTACAGAGATACGCCAATTTATGGGATTAGCTGGTTACTACCGAAGGTTTATCGAGAATTTTTCAAGGATTGCTAAACCGCTAACTGAGCTGACCCAGAAGGCTAAGGAGTTCTCTTGGGGAGAAGAACAGGAAGAAGCGTTTCAGACACTGAAGAGTAGGCTATGTAACGCGCCCATCTTAGCTTTACCGGAAGGAACGGAAGATTTCGTCGTATACTGTGACGCATCCCACCAAGGAATGGGCTGCGTGCTGATGCAAAGGCATAAAGTGATTGCCTACGCATCGAGACAACTAAAGGAGCATGAGAAGAATTATACGACGCATGACTTAGAGTTAGGAGCGGTGGTGTTCGCTCTTAAAATTTGGATACACTATCTCTATGGCACGAAGTGCACCATCTTCACTGATCACAAGAGTCTTCAACATATCCTCGATCAGAAGATGCTCAACATGAGACAGAGACGGTGGGTAGAACTGCTAAGTGACTACGACTGCGACATCAAGTATCATCCAGGCAAGGCTAACGTCGTAGCGGATGCCTTAAGTAGGAAGGAAAAGATAAGACCCTCGCGAGTGCGAGCATTGGGAATACAAGTTCAGACGAGTCTGAAAACTCAAATCTTGGGAGCTCAAGATGAAGCTATGAGACCGGAGAACATAAAGAATGAGACCTTGCATAACCTGGATCAAAGATTTGAAATCAAGTCCGATGGAGTTCGGTATTTCAAGGAAAGAGTTTGGATTCCGAATATCAATGAACTGAGAAAAATCATTCTTGAAGAGGCCCATAGATCCAAGTATTCAATCCACCCCGGAGCTGATAAAATGTACAAGGACTTAAGGGAATACTATTGGTGGCCAGGAATGAAAAAGGATATTGCAGTATTCGTGGGAAAATGCTTGACTTGCTCCAAAGTCAAGGCAGAGTACCAGAAACCATCAGGATTGTTGCAACAACCGGAAATCCCACAATGGAAATGGGAACAAATATCAATGGATTTCGTCACGAAATTGCCACGAACGGCAAGAGGACATGACTCTATATGGGTCATAGTGGACATATTAACAAAATCAGCGCACTTTATTCCCATCCGAGAAGATTACAAGATGGACAAACTCGCTCAAATCTATATCGACGAAATCGTTGTACGTCATGGAATACCACTCTCCATCATTTCCGATAGAGATAGCCGATTCACGTCACGGTTATGGCAACAACTTCAAAAGGCTCTAGGCACTCAACTAAATTTGAGCACCGCCTACCATCCCCAAACCGATGGTCAAAGTGAGCGAACCATCCAAACATTGGAAGACATGTTAAGAGCCTGTGCCATAGATTTTAAAGGCAGCTGGGATACTCACTTGCCATTAGTAGAGTTTTCCTACAACAATAGTCACCACACGAGCATAGGCTGTGCACCCTTTGAGGCGTTATATGGTCGTAAGTGTCGATCACCACTTTGTTGGTTAGAAACCGGTGATAGGCAGCTAATCACACCCGATGTTATACAAGAGACAACTGATAAAATCACTATCATCAAGGAAAAATTGAGGACTGCCAGGAGTAGGCAGAAAAGCTACGCTGATAACCGAAGGAAACCTTTAGAATTTCAAGTTGGCGACAAAGTACTTTTGAAAGTGTCACCCTGGAAGGGCATGATCCGCTTTGGAAAGCGAGGCAAACTTAACCCAAGGTATGTTGGACCTTTTGAGATAATAGAAAGGGTTGGTCCGGTCGCGTACCGACTAGAACTACCCCAGGAACTTAGCAACATTCATAACACATTCCATGTTTCCAATCTAAAGAAATGTCTAGCCGACGAAACACTAATTGTCCCTCTCGATGATATCCAAATAGAGGACAATCTAAACTTCGTGGAAGAGCCACTTGAAATCATGGACCGAGAGGTCAAAAGTTTAAAACGAAGTAAGATACCCATTGTTAAAGTTCGATGGAACTCACGACGAGGTCCTGAATTTACTTGGGAACGCGAAGACTATATTCGACACAAATATCCACATTTATTTCCTAGCACATCGGCAACCAATGGAACGAATTGAATTTCGGGACGAAATTCTTTTCAACGGGCAGATACTGTAACAACCACCAAAAATATCAGGTTAACACTTAACCTAATCTTCACCTAAATCTGGACCTGACTTCTTAAGAATTAAGTTAATACTGCTGGGCAAAAGTTACTACTGTTAGTAATGTTTCTACTGCTTTCGTAAAAATCAAAGTTTCTACTGTTATCATAGTTAGTACTGCTAGCACATACTTCAGTTTCCACTGCTAGCACAATTCCTCAGTTTCCACTGCTAGCACATACTTCAGTTTCCACTGCTAGCACAATTCCTCAGTTTCCACTGCTAGCACATACTTCAGTTTCCACTGCTAGCACAATTCCTCAGTTTCCACTGCTAGCACAACCTTCAGTTTCCACTGCTAGCACAAATCACCATTTCCACTGTTAGTACAAATTAGCACTGCTCTTAATAGTTACTACTGCTCTCATTGTTTCAACTGTTTGTTACCACTGCCAGCTCAGTTTCCACTATTAGCTCAGTTACTACTGCTAGTCAGTCCACAGCTAGACCAAAGTTTCTACAGTAGGCACACTTATATCACGAACAAATCATGAAAAACTTAGTATCACTCTACTGATAGAGATATGCTTAAACGATTTTAAGACCAATCAAGTGTTACCCACACACACACAGTAAACCTTCCTGTCCGATTTAATTACTTTCTAACTAGTCTAAAAAGATAAGTAACCATTCATATTCTGTAAAAGGAACATCAATATTTGAAATAGAGTTAAACCGTGCACGCAAAAAGGGTTATGATTACCTCTTTTCTCTCAAAAACGGCCAGCAAACCCATTTTCCATAAAACCAAATCAATTAACTTACACTCCCCATAAAATCACCTCCACCTTCACCCAATCAAAATCCCGGATAGTAAACTTAAACACTCCACCTCTTATTCTTTTTGTTAACCTCAGGAGGAATTATACATTCACACTCAAAACACTTTCATCTAATTTCTCTCAAACTCTCTCAACACTTGCACGATTTTAGCAAGAACACCCCAATTTCTTCATCACCTTCATCCAGTACCAAACACTCCGGGAAACCTGCTCAACCTGTGGAAAGAACTTCATCACCCAAAACCCTACACTCCTGGTCGAAGAGGTAATCATAAGGTGCAAGAATGTTTACATTCTATTCTGCACAACCCACTTATTTTCATTCTATTTACTGTTACATTTCTTAAAATATGTGTGCATTAGGGTTTTTGTACCTGAAATATGATAATGTTTTGCAATTAAAACACACACTTAAAGTTTGTTCGAATCATTTACATACGGATTTTATAAAAAGTTATGTGTTTTTGATAAAATAAGAAGATTGGACAACTTTCTGTCCAGATTTTCAAGTTAACTTTGGACAACCGTATCTTCGTCTATTCTTTATAAAAATAGTGACTTTAAACTGAGAATAGCTTGATTTTAATCATTCACACAAAACCTAAATCATACACCAAAGACCTAATATTTGGAGGTGTATCAAGAAGACGCCCAGAAACTGTTTAGTTTTGCTAAAGAGAGTCACGAAACAAACCAACACAACCCTGGGCAGATTCATCATTTAAAAATAGTGGGTAACCAATTCGTATGAACTACTATATTAAAGCATATCACTAGACATTAATGGACACATTCTTACTGGACTAGGTCACAGTTAGAGAATCATTTTCGGATTGTAACTTTCTCACAGCTTTACTCGTTAAACTCAGCTCACAAGGTGAGTTCACTGTCCCCCTCTTTCTGATTTCTAATTTTGGGGCTGAAAGCATGCAATTACTTTAAACTTTTGGTTCAACTTTTACGTATTATCAACTGCTTTTGAACTATTTTACGCGAACTGTGGTATGTCAACATGTTAAGCTTGGGTTTTTCTTATACTCAAAGTCCCCTGTAACTAACCCACCACTAATTAACTCGTAGCGACGAGCCGTAGATATTATGGGTAGCATGCTATTTAGGGTAGGACCATCCCGCACTCACACTTCAACGTGGGTGCATAATATCGCCTTTTACTCATGTTTGTTGAAGAACATGCAACTCTTATACTTTGGGGCAGCGGTCAGATAACCGGATTAGTTGTGGTCTCAAGGCTTATACATTCTCTCTTTATTACCACATGTTTACTTGCAATATCTTTATCAATCAAATGCTTGTTATAACTGTCCCGATTGGACAAACTCAGGGGTGATAGCGTCCACGAATCGGACGGCTATACCCACACTGATGTCCACGATTGGACACATTTTCGGTTTAATTATTTCAAACTTTGAACTCACTAACTATGGCCATAGTTGACCTTTTATTTTGGCATGCTTTTCAGGAGAACGTCGGTAAGCACGGATCATATGTGGGCTAATGCATGGGATTATGTCGACCAAGCCATTTAAACGGACTTTGAACTAAATTTTTGTAATATGTTTGTAATAATGCCGTATACTTTGAACAATTTGATGTATTTTTGGATGCCTCAAAGGCTGTTTTATCGTAATTTAAATGGTATGGTTGCTATATCTTTGTGTTGTGAAATCATTAGCTGTGACACCTCGTGTTTCCGCTTTAGCGGGGTGTGACACAGCAGTTTTCTCTTGATTTTCTATCTCAGTCACAAGAGCTTGCTCAGGCTGAGCAGACCAATCATAAGAACCATCAAGCTGCTGAACCACCAAGGCTTTGGAAGCTAAAGAACTTCCCGAGCCTTGTCTTCCATTGCTGACATCAACCTTTGGTCGTTGACATTCCCGAGCAAAGTGTCCGTAACCTTGACAGTTATAACACTTAACTTTGGATTTGTCAAACCCTGGTCGATTTCCCACCACCTTTCTACCAGTACGCTTCAAGAAATTTTTAACTCTCCTTGACACCATAGCTAGTTGCCACTGGAGATCCATTTCTTCAAGGTCATCAGGGTCTATCTGATCATAGTCTTCATCAAACACAGCTGGATCATTGATTTTTCCCTGAATGTAGTTCTCATAGGAAGCAACAAAAGAGGCAAGAACTGACAATTGATGTTCAGCAGATTTCACACTCATCGGCATTTTATGATGCCCTTGAGGTGACTTCTCAGTAGATTTTTCTTTTGTTTCACTTCCAGATGAAGCGATAAAACACAAATCCTCAGTTATCAATTCACCTTTTTCTCCAGTATCACCAACTTGTAAAGTAGTGATCGAACTGGATGATGCATTCGAGAGAGTTGATTTTCCATGATATAGCCCAGGATTCTGTAATTGATTAGTGAAATCATAACCTCTGAAATCATAACCTCTGAGCTTGTCAATAGCCTGCTCCAGAGTCATTGTGGCATACCGCTCCTCATTATCTTTGAGCATAATCCCATGCATTTCCCATTTGGATGGTAAACCCTCAATAAACTTGTCGGTTTTTTCCGTATCAGAATAGAAAATCTCATGGTCATCTAGCTCACTTAATAGATGGTAGAATCTCTTGGTGTAAGCATCAAGATCTTCTCCTTTAAAAGCTTTAAACACAGTAAACTGCTTCTTAAGGAGATTCTTCTTGCCCGCCTTAACTTGTGGACTACCCTCACATCTTTTCTCAAGAGCAATCCAGAGTGCTCTAGCAATGTGAAAAGATTTCAATTGATGATTGATCTCCTTAGGTAAGCTCATTTTAATTGAAGAATGAGCTTTCTTTTCAATCTCAAAGTCTTTCTTCTGGTTATCATTCATCCGATTGTAGGGTACAATTACTGTTGAATTTTCAACAACAGTTGTAGGTGCAGTGTATCCATTCTTGATACACATCCAGATTGACAAATCATGGAATCTACAGTATGATTCAAACCTGTCTTTCCATCCATAGTAATCCTCAAGTCGAAGCAATTTAGGTGAAACATTAGATTTTCCAATCTCGTGGTCCATCTCAATCATTTTACTTAAGTCAGACATTTTTGTCAATTTCAGAAGTTAAACAGTCACAAAAAAAAAAATTCAGTTCGCAAAATCTCGGTTCACAGAAACTCAGTTCGCAGGAACTCACTTCGTAGGAACTCAGTTCGCAAGACTCACCTCAGTTCGCAAGAACTCAGTTCGGTTCGCAATCTCGGTTCGGTTCGCAAGTGATCTCAGTTCGCAGAAACTCAACTCAGTTCGCAAATCTCAGTTCGCAACTCTCAGTTCGGTTCGCAAACTCGGTTCGGTTCGCAGAAACTCAGTTCGGTTCGCAAAAACCTTAATCTCAGTTCGCGAGAACTCAGTTCGATTCGCAGGAACCCTAATCTCAGTTCGCGAAATGGCTGAAAAACACCAAAAACGAAAATGTTAGTTATTTTTACGATTAAAACTGAAGTTTTCGATCGTAAACAAAACTAAAAACGTCCAGATAGTGATTTTGGTTGTAAATAAGTACGTAATGCACTAAAAACAACCCGAAATCACACGTTATTAACCCGAATAACCTCGAACCTACGCGTATCTAGCCGTAGGCTCTGATACTTTCCACCTATGCTCCTCACATTTACAGGATCAAAGAGATCCATGTGCAATAATTCCAAAGGAGATTCGATAGAAGAAATTAGCTTAGGCATATGAGATGATAACATCAAATAAATACATATTTAATTAATAATATTTCCTTGTTTTTAATACATTTATATTGCATCTATATGATTTTAGATACTTAATTCGTTCATATTTGCAATTAGGTGTATTTATGGCTTGAATCTGAAATAGAATGGAAAAAGGACCTCAAACGAAGAAGAATTTAAGAAAAATGATTAAAGTGTAAAAAGGAAGAAGAGTTGAAGCTGGACGCGAGAAGAATATTCTGGAACCCGAGCCCAACCGCCGGTTGGAAGGTTCAACCGCCAAATGGAGGCTAACGGGCCTTAAGTCGGTTAATCGTTCAAGCCCAACCACCGGTTGGAAGGTCCAACCGCCGGTTGGATGTCGGTTTACAAATCTATAAATAGAGCCATTTACCCAGCCTTTAATGATACGAAATAACCAATGCTTAATTCGACTTTGGGGTTTAAGAAGGAGTTTAAGCACGAATTTGGAGCGAGAAAGTTTAGGGTTTGAAGGTTTTCAACCCTCGCGAAGATTATTCAAGTTTTCGGTTTGGTTTTCAATTCTTATTCTTTTAGACAATGTTATTTTGTTTAAGTTTAATTATGAATTCTTTTGTCGTAGCTATGAGCTAATTTTCTATTGTGTTTACTTAGATAATAAAGCCTAGATGAAGGTTTAATGTGTGTTTACGTTGGATATTAATTTTATGAAGTTTATTGTGTTTATTCGAAAGATCCATCTTATTTATTTGATCTTTAATTATTACTTAACGTGATTAATCAACCTTTTCTATAACGTAGTCTTGTCTAGGTTTATTAGTTATTTGCGATTGTTTAACTTGTTGAATAATTGTGGCTTGAAGCTTTAAACGGCAACAGGTTAAGAGTAATAATAATTATTGAACATTATTTAATGTGACAATTGTCAAACGACAATTATTAGATACTTGTTGATTCAAGGTCGCTAGGATAAATCGCAACAAACGGTTAAAGTACTTAACTAAATAAGAATAGGTAGACAGTAGATAGAAAGGATTTCTTGTGTGTTCATAACGAGTATTGTGTCTTATCTAAACCTTATATGAATTGTTAACCTGATAAAAGTTACTTTCTACAAAAGATTTATTCACAATAAGATTATCCAACAGTTTAAACATACATGATAACTGGAATCTAGGGTATAAAAGTCTAAGTAAATGCATTCTCTATCCATATTTGTCTCAATCTATTTTTAAATTACTTTGTTTAATTTAAGTTTACTATTAATTTCTTAAATCGTTCGTACGGAACTAAAACGCACCCCATTACTTGTTATTTACTTTTTTAATTAATTTCAACTTGATACACCGTTCCCTGAGTTCGACACTCGAATTTACCAAAACTATATTTGTTGAGACATGCTTTGTGACAACAGATCTAGCTTGTAATAGCATGTAATAGTACTTTTAGTAATTGTAATCAAGCTTGTACATTGGTTTTGAATTGTAAATGAAATATATTGCTTGGTAAACATTTTAGAGTTAAATATCAAAATGCTGAAAAATGTTGACCAAGGTTGACCGCGAACCGAGTCAGTTCGCAGGACAAAATTGGCCTGCGAACCGAGTCAGTTCGCTGGGCCAACATGGGCTACGAACCGAGTCAGTTCGCAGAGCCCATGTACCTGCGAACCGAGACGGTTATATATGCAAATTAAGTTTTAAACCTAAAGTACTTTTGCCTATTTCGACAACCGGCTGACCTGCGATTCCAGAGAGTTTTCCAACATTCTAAAGGCTAGGTATTGATCGTTAACATTCGTTATAATCGATACAAAGCAATTAGACAATAGATTCGCTAATATATTGCGAAAGAATTCGTTATAGATCCTATAACTAGTATTGAGGGATTCCGCACCTTAATACTGTAGATAACCTCGTTATCGATTCGCAACATACCGGACTTACAATTGGTATCAGAGCCTACGGCTAGATACGCGTAGGTTCGAGGTTATTCGGGATAATAATGTTTGATTTCGGGTTGTTTTTAGTGCATTACGTACTTATTTACGACCAAAATCACTCTCTGGACGTTTTTAGTTTTGTTTACGATCAGAAACCTGAGTTTTAATCGTAAAAATAACTAACATTTTCGTTTTTGGTGTTTTTTAGCCGTTTCGCGAACTGAGATTAGGGTTTCTGCGAACCGAACTGAGAGTCGCGAACTGAGATTTGCGAACTGAGTTGAGTTTCTGCGAACCGAGATCACTTGCAAACCGAACCGAGATTGCGAACCGAACTGAGTTCTTGCGAACTGAGTTGAGTCTTGCGAACTGAGTTCTTGCGAAGTGAGTTCCTGCGAACTGAGTTTCTGTGAACCGAGATTCTGCGAACTGAGTTACCTGCGAACTGAACTTTCTGTTTTTTTTGTGTGATTGTTTAACTTCTGAGATTGATAAAGATGTATGACTTAAGTAAAATGATTGAGATGGACCACGAGATTGGAAAATCTAATGTTCCACCTAAATTGCTTCGACTTGAGGATTACTATGGATGGAAAGACAGGTTTCAATCATACTGTAGATTCCATGATTTGTCAATCTGGATGTGTATCAAGAATGGATACACTGCACCTACAACTGTTGTTGAAAATTCAACAGTAATTGTACCCTACAATCGGATGAATGATAACCAGAAGAAAGACTTTGAGATTGAAAAGAAAGCTCATTCTTCAATTAAAATGAGCTTACCTAAGAAGATCAATCATCAATTGAAATCTTTTCACATTGCTAGAGCACTCTGGATTGCTCTTGAGAAAAGATGTGAGGGTAGTCCACAAGTTAAGGCGGGCAAGAAGAATCTCCTTAAGAAGCAGTTTACTGTGTTTAAAGCTTTTAAAGGAGAAGATCTTGATGCTTACACCAAGAGATTCTACCATCTATTAAGTGAGCTAGATGACCATGAGATTTTCTATTCTGATACGGAAAAAACCGACAAGTTTATTGAGGGTTTACCATCCAAATGGGAAATGCATGGGATTATGCTCAAAGATAATGAGGAGCGGTATGCCACAATGACTCTGGAGCAGGCTATTGACAAGCTCAGAGGTTATGATTTCAGAGGTTATGATTTCACTAATCAATTACAGAATCCTGGGCTATATCATGGAAAATCAACTCTCTCGAATGCATCATCCAGTTCGATCACTACTTTACAAGTTGGTGATACTGGAGAAAAAGGTGAATTGATAACTGAGGATTTGTGTTTTATCGCTTCCTCTGGAAGTGAAACAAAAGAAAAATCTACTGAGAAGTCACCTCAAGGGCATCATAAAATGCCGATGAGTGTGAAATCTGCTGAACATCAATTGTCAGTTCTTGTCTCTTTTGTTGCTTCCTATGAGAACTACATTCAGGGAAAAATCAATGATCCAGCTGTGTTTGATGAAGACTATGATCAGATAGACCCTGATGACCTTGAAGAAATGGATCTCCAGTGGCATCTAGCTATGGAGAGTTATAAATTTCTTCAACCATACTGGTAGAAAGGTGTTGAGACATGTTTTGTGACAACAGATCTAGCTTGTTATAGCTTGTAATAGTACTTTTAGAAATTTTAATCAAGTTTGTACATTGGTTTTGAATTGTAAATGAAATATATTGCTTGGTAAACATTTTAGAGTTAAATATCAAAAGGCTGAAAAATGTTGACCAAGGTTGACCGCGAACCGAGTCAGTTCGCAGGACAAGATTGGCCTGCGAACCGAGTCAGTTCGCTGGGCCAACATGGGCTGCGAACTGAGTCGGTTCGCAGAGCCCACGAGCCTGCGAACCGAGACGAGTATATACTTAATCGTTCAATTAAGTTCAGTAAATTAAGTTATTAATTAATAGTAAACGTCGATGATTGGTGATCGTTATTGTTCACAATACATAAACGTTTAAAATTAATTAATGTTCGATAAGATGTCCTATTATCAGAGCTAACTGCCATTTGTGTACATCTTATGACTACAGATATGGCTGCTCGATCTTTCACTCCTGCTCACAACATCTTGGTGAACTTGGATGTAAATGAGCGTGGTGCTGCACGTTTCACAGAGATTCTAACGTATTTAGCACGTTCGAGGATTCGATATGATATTACGGAGTCTCCGCTACTGTCCCGAGATCTTCTGGATCAGTTTTGGGAAAGTATTATATATGACGGTGCTACCAACCCTCCTGTTATTCGTACAAGGGTAAACAATCAGGCTGTTGTTTTCTCCGCTGATGATCTGAGACAGATTCTACATCTGGGAACAGTTGATCAGGAAGCTGGACCTTCTGTGTACTCCTCTAACTTCATTGAGGGTGCCCTAGGTAGAATGGGTTATTCTGGACCCAAGAGAGGTTGCCAGTTTGTGAAGGCATTTGTACTTGGCCAGTGGAGATTTCTTTTCCACATTATTGTTACCATTTTCGGTAACAAGAAGGGCGGATACGATGAGTTGAGCCCTGAGCTTTTATCTGGCTTACTGTCCCTGGTTTATAATAAACCATACAGTTTTTCTTCATATATCTTCAACTCATTTGTTGGTCAGATCACTGGAGCTATTCGATCCAAATTCATGCTCTATCCGCGTTTCTGCATGCTTATCATTCGTCACTGCATTCCTGGTTTGACGAATATTCAGCCAGATTTGCATGTCGACCGGATTGGACTTTGAGGTTACAAGGCGTGCTTTCTTCATTCCTCCCGACGTCCGGATCAGGTCAAGCCTGAAGCATGTGACTTGTTCGGTCATCTTCTCGATGCCGCATATGTAGCTCAACCACAAGTTCAACCTCAGCCAGCAGTTGTGGCTCAAAACCCTGAGCCGCAAGAGCTTATTGAAGATGTTTTGAATCAGGCTGCTCAACCTGACATTGCTGCTCAGGTTTTGCATGAGGTTTTGATACAAAATGATGATGCTACCGATCCTCTCTTAAATGAGATTGATCAATTTCAGGTATGTTTGGTATCATTATTCTTCAACTTGTGTGAATACTATATATTTACTTATCATCTATTATCAATCATCATGACTAGGCTCCTGAAGCTGTCGACCTAGAGGTCATTCGACCTGAGGGTGAACGGGATCAGGGGAGTTTGGATGTTGGGCCTTCTAGTGCTTTTGGCAAGGATGGCCCCACCACATCTGACTCTGATAGTGAGGAGACTGATGATGATCTTCCTCGTCCTCCTACTTTTTCGGGTATTCCTGCGAGAATGATCCGGAGGGGTTCCAAGCTGATCATGGATCCTGCCTTAAAGGGTAAGCGCAAAATTGATGATCTGGATCTTGATTTTTGCTTGATTGACGAGGACACCGACGATGAAGAGGATCAACCTCTTCAGACACGAAGCCGAAAGCGCATTCGTTCTGCTACTTCTCAGCTGACGATTGGCGATTTGGCTAGTACAGGTTACTTTTTAACCTAATTCTTATCTGCTGTATGTTGTGAGTTCTGCATGAGAAACTGAGATAGATATTTCTATAACAGTTGCTGAAGATACACAACCACAGGATAGACCATTGCCGCAACGTCCGAGTGCTCCGGTATCTGAAACCTCAGAGAAGGTTAGAGATACGAGTATTTATAGTTATTCAGAGATTGAGACAGTTTATTCTGTTAATTTTACTGATAACTATGGTCTAACAGGAGCCTGCTGCTGACGATACTGTCACGATTCAGACTACAAAAGCTAGTAGGATTGCAGCTCGCTTACTTTTGAAAGACGTTGCCATCCATATTGAACAACACCGTGCTCAATGTGCCACTGCACCTTCTTCCCAGCCTCCTATTAGAGCTTCTGAGCGGATCTCAAATTTGGAACTTCGAGTTCGGATATTAGAGACTCAGAATGCTACTCTTGCAAAGGAGCTTGCAACTCAAGGCGAAGCCTATACTCATCTCCTGAAGTCTCATATGCTTTCAATCCGAGAGACTGAAGATCAGCAGAAACAGCTTGATCGACTGCAAGGCCTTGTCACCAATTTATTGAAGGGCAAGTCGCCTCAGGGGGAGATCTTGCTATTTAATGAGGCGTGCAGAGAAGATGAACTGAGAAGGAAGAGACGAGATGATACAGACGATTATCCTAATGCACAGAATGATAGAGAGCCGACTGGTCCTTCAACGAATGGTGAGCTTCCTATAATTCAGGGGGAGTCTGAGCCTGCTGGGGCAAGTGGTGATGGTGGTGATGTGCTGGTACTGCTGATGGTGCTATCAACGTTGGTGAGAAACTCACAAAGGAATAATTTTAGATGTGTACTCTTAGATTGATTGTAATAATGATTATAATCAATGAAAGACTTACATTAAAAGTTATTTGTTTTATGTTCATATAATATAAGATTAGTTATATAAGATTTAGACTTGAGATGTTATATTACAAGTTAAAATGATATAAGACTAATTATATAAGACTAATTATATAAGATTTAGACTTGAGATTCATCATGACAAGTTAAAATTATATAAGATTAGTAATTGATTGTGATTTCATGAATGAAATGATAAAGAAATTCTTAGATTGATTATCTATGTCAATAAAAGAATTTATATTATTTATATTTGATTCATGACATGTGTATCACTTGTAGATGAAAGTGATTCCGACACTGAAGGAGAAGAAGAAGTAGATTACGATCTAGAGGAGGGAGAGTTTGTGCCTCCTGAAGATTGGACTTCTATTTCTAATGTTGGGTTAGACGAAGGTGTAGATCCCGATGCTAATATCGATCAACACATCGTGAGCCCTTCAAAGACTAAAGTCGTTATTCAGGATGAAGAGGAGAAAGAGTGATTGATTTAGATGAAAATCTAGATGATTCGACTGATTCTGAAGATGATCTTCCTGATAGACTCAAAAACAATCCGATGTTTAGGCCTTTGGAGAAGAAGAAAAAGGAGAAGACTAGGGTTAGTGAAGTGGATATCTCTGGAAAGCGAATACCAAGAAGAGGTATTATTGGATGGTACTACGACGCAGATCTGAATCTTTTTGCCATAAAGAGATTTGATGGTGTTCAATATTTTGAGAAGAAGCTTGTAGTCTTCAGTTCTTGGCCTAGGTTTGAAATCCGAGACTTGGCTAGATTGGAATTGAATAACCCCAGTAATGATCCGTTTGGCAGATATGTTGAAAAGATTATCAGGACTGAGGGTAGGACAATGAAATTTGATAGAATTAAGCCAAGAGTCGGAAAGACCATCAAAATTGATGAAAGAAGCAATAGAACTGGAAGGCGTCGAAGGAAAAAGATATATCCAGCTGCAAAATGCATACAATAGATTCCTTTGAAAGCTATGCCTCAAGATATCTTAGGTAAGCTGAAGAGATGGTCTGTAGATTCAGTGACTGGTGAAGCTCTCATGTTTGAACATGATGATGAAGTTGAAGACGAAGCGAGAGAGAATTTAAAGATTTATGATCGACGACATCTAATGAACTTATCAAACGCTGACCTATTAATGTTATACAAGAATAGGATCACAGCGATTGAAGGATGGGAAGATGTTGCTCGAGATTATCAGTCAATGGTAAAGACATGCATTAAGCTGAAGATATATGCAGGTAGCAAAATTTACAAATGATTACCAAAGACAACTTGAAGACAAAGACTTAAAGACGCTAGAGCTATTGTCAAGGGGGAGTCTGTTGAGACATGCTTTGTGACAACAGATCTAGCTTGTAATAGCATGTAATAGTACTTTTAGTAATTGTAATCAAGCTTGTACATTGGTTTTGAATTGTAAATGAAATATATTGCTTAGTAAACATTTTAGAGTTAAATATCAAAATGCTGAAAAATGTTGACCAAGGTTGACCGCGAACCGAGTCAGTTCGCAGGACAAAATTGGCCTGCGAACCGAGTCAGTTCGCTGGGCCAACATGGGATGCGAACCGAGTCAGTTCGCAGAGCCCATGTACCTGCGAACCGAGACGGTTATATATGCAAATTAAGTTTTAAACCTAAAGGACTTTTGCCTATTTCGACAACCGGCTGACCTGCGATTCCAGAGAGTTTTCCAACATTCTAAAGGCAAGGTATTGATCGTTAACATTCGTTATAATCGATACAAAGCAATTAGACAATTGATTCGCTAATATATTGCGAAAGAATTCGTTATAGATCCTATTACTAGTATTGAGGGATTCCGCACCTTAATACCGTGGATAACCTCGTTTCGATCCGCAACATACCGGACTTACAATATTATTATTCGATCGGGTATTCTTGCCTGTATTGTGTGATAGTATTGATAATTCCAAAACATAACTTTTAACTTTTTAAACGCTATCTAGCACACATCATGAGACTTCCGATGTTGTTTCCTTTTTACAAAAATTGCAATTATCTAGCATAGAAAAGTTCTGTTTTGGAACTCCTGTTACCAAATCTTTCTTTACTAAATAATTCATTTTCCGGAAGTGTATATGCCCCATTCTTCGATGCCATAAAATTAAATCCCTTTCCGATGCCGTTGATAACAAAACAGTAAACTCAGTAGAAGAAGATACATTTCTCATGTCGAGAATATAAGTATCGTTCTTTCTAAGAGTTTTCATTAAGATCCACTCTTCTGGAATACTAAACCCTGATTTTAGTATCATGCACTCCTTATCATTGAACACGGTGATATACTTTTTGTCACATACTTGCGATACACTAAGCAGATTATGCTTTAGTTGTTCGCAGTATTTAGCCTTTTCGAAACTAATCTTTCCATTTGATATAGTTCATTCTCCAGTAATTGATCCTCCTTTTTCTCCATCAAAAGTGACATATCCTTCATTAATTGATCGGACATAATTTAATATAGAGTTGTTTCTCGTCATGTGTCTGGAGCATCCACTGTCTACATACCATATATTATCAATTGTGCTCCGAGACTGCTCCAACACAAACTGCTAGGTCTTGAAGGTCCCAAAACTTAGATATAGATTAAATAACAAGTATTTAATATATTAGTTTATATCTAAGTTATATCAAACAAGTTAATTAATCAAGGTGGAATACAAGATTAATTAAAGCACAGAATATATTATGAATTAAAGTCTTATTCACAATAAATGGTTTGTCTTACAAGTAAGACGGACTATTCAAACACACAGATTGTTTGAATACGATCCAAGTAGTATACTATGATATAATTATCACTACAAACTTAAACAGTTAGTGTGGTAATGCTTGTAGCTTAAGCTTAAAGGTCTTGTATACTAATTGTCTTGGATATCAATTTGAAGTGCTTTTGAGCTGCTATTTATAGAGTTGAGTATCAACTCTATATTATCCAGCTCAGTTTGTTGTCCAAGGGATAACAGCTCCATCTTGGGCAACTTTGCACTTTTTCCTTTTTGCTTTTCTTGGATATAGAAGAAGCAAAAGGTAAAAGGTTTCTTTGCTGAGAAGAAAACCTTTCTTCAATGTTTGACTTTACTCAAACATCTCTTCAGTTGTACCGTAGCCTAGGGAAAGAAGAACTTCTTTTGTACGATTGTACTTTTGTTCTTCAATCTGTGCTCTTCAGTCTGTGCTCATCAGTCTGTGATCTTCAGTTTGTGATCATCAGTCTGTGATCTTTAGTCTGTGAAGTCTTCTGTCTTCAATCTTCATTCTTCAGATGATGAATTCATAACTCTTCAAATAGAACACGGCTTTCGGTCTGTGAGAATTCTTTAGTCTGTGAAGCACAGACTCAGAAACACTTCTTCAGTCTGTGAAGCACAGACTCAGGAAACCACTATGTTTTTCCTGAATACAACTAAGTTAGATTTTGACTCCTCAGATTTATAACTTGGGTTTGATCATTGTTTTTCCCAACAATCTCCCCCTATCTGATGATGTCAAAATCTATTTACAAAAGATAATAAAGAAATAATAAATACTAAAGTGAAACATAACATCTGGATCAAGACTTGTATACATAAAGTCAAAATCATAGTCAGTTCACAAAAATATTACAGTTATTACATGAGATTGTAAATAGCATAAATTTAACAATCTTCAATCTTTTCTCTAAGCCCTGATCTCTTTGATCTTTTCCACTTTCCTCTTCAACAGTACTTCCATTTCCTTATCAGATTTTTCTTCAAATTCTTGATATTCCAGGATGATCTTCTTGCAGATGTCTTCAAATCCAATCATCATCCTGATCTTGGAAAGGTTGTTGAATAACCAGCTAATCAGTCTTCTTCTAAATGGCTTGGCTTGAGAATGTTTGCATTCCTTCAGCAGGGCAATGCAATGTAGCAGAGACTCTCCATACAGTCTATTTTGATCCTGGAAGCACTCTATCCCATTGATATCTCTGTAGCACAGACCTTCAATATTGTCAGTCTGGACATAGTATCTATTGATAAAAACGATATCTTTTGGTAGAGGATGCTCCCTTCTCTGCTCATTCTCTGTAGATAACCCAGCTGACTTCTTCTTTATTACAAAGTTGTTTGCTATGCAGAACAACTTGTATTCTTCTTCTGAAATGAGCCCCAGACTGAGAACTAACTCAATTAGGTAAGATAGCTCATCTAGAACTTCTTTCTTCAAATCTTTGTCAGCTGCACTCTTTAAAAGATTAGCAATGGATTGCCATTCTTTAAACCCTAGAGTGTACAGGTCATCCACCCATACCATTTTCTTGCTCTTGGTTAAAGTCAACTCCAGCTTCAATTTCTGTCCAATCTTATTCAGATGACAGTCTTTAATCTTCTACTTGAGCTTTGACTTTCTGAAAGTGGATTGTAGCTTAACTTTTAGGCTCTCTATCTTCTGTAATTTTATTGACAGCTCTTCATCTTCTTTGATCTGTTGCTCAACTTGACTCCTTCTGATTTGAGTCTGTGAACAACTTTCATCTTTTAATTCTTTGGAGAGCCTGTCAATAAATCTTGCTTCCTTCAGCATCTACTCTTCAATTGATAATACATTTAAGTATTCAGTTAAAGTCATACCTTCAGCAGTAGCCTCTTGATGCAAGAGTTCATCCTGTAGATTTGACAGTTCAGGATTTCTTGTTCCAGCAGCATGATCATCCACCATCTTCTTGATCTAGCTTAACCTTTCCTGCTTGGATAAGGCAATCTCCTTGCCCTTACCCTTAACCCTATCAACTTCTTCCAGAGTAGAACTCGACCCAGGATATGTGCTTATCAGATGAGCACTTCTCCATTGCATTCTGTCTTCAAGTTCACTTCTACCTGGAGGCAGTATTCTGGTTGTTGTGGTTGTTCTTGCAGGATTAGCTTCAGCTTGGATAGCTTCAACAATGATGATTGGAGCATCAATGCTTGCTGCTTGTTGCTTTGAGCTCTGAGTCTGTGTCTGATGTTGTGTCTCAGTCTGTGCAGGTTCAGAGGGCACAGACTTAGACTCTCCAGTCTTGACTTTTGAGGCACCTTCATCTACACCTCCAAAAGTTGCATTATCTTCATCATCATCTGATCTTCTAAATACCTCAGACTCAGAACTGCAATCAGGATTGATGGCATCATCATCTTCACCATCAATGTCCTGTTCTTCTGCCAGCTTCACAAATTGATCACAGGTCTTGATCCCCTTCATCTTTGGTTGGGAATCAAAGATATCCCTTTCAGGAATACTCCTGGCCATTCTTTTTATTTTCCTGGCTCTTTTGATCCGCAGAGGTTGAACATCTTCATCTTCTTCTTCCCTTGGTCTTTTCAACTCCATCTGACCTAGGCCTGAGACAATAGTTGCTATTGGGTCTATGTGTAAGACAATAGTTGACTCCCCCTGAGTTTGTGCAACCATCTCAGTGTGTTCACCTGCTTGCAAACCTTCTGGCTCCCCCTTAGTCTGTGCACTCATGTTTTCAGTCTGTGGCACAAACTGATATTTAGTGAATTATCTTTTGGGGTTTTAGCTTCTGCAGACCCAAACTTCATCTTCTCCCCCTTTTTGACATCAGCAGCTAAGCTTGAGAGGGTGGTCTGCATTTCATCTAACCTACTGGATACCTTTTCTTCTAGTATATCCACCTTTTCCACCATAGTAGAGACTAGATGCTTCATCTTCTCTAGCTCTTTCTTATTATTATTGAACTCAGTCTGTACCCATTCAGACAACCTGTAGATGGCAGAAAGCACATCATTAAGTGTACTAGAAGGCACAGACTGGGTCTGGTTGGAAGGGTTAGAATTGGGTGATGGAATATGTTCCTCACTTGACTCATGTTGAAACTGAGCAAGATCACTAGAATCTTTTGGTGTTGCACTCTTTGCCTCACTCTGTGTCCTGTGCATGGAAAAGCGATCATAGGCATTGAGTGGTGTGGTTGTGTTTCCCTCAGATCGGTGATAGGATAAGACATCACTGGAAAATGATTGTGTTACATCTGTTGCCTCAAATAGTTCCTGGTGTAAAGGAACAATATCACTGACAACGAATGTGGAGGTTGGTATGCCTTCACTAACATCTAGTGATAAGATGGTAGATCATCAAGCAAAGAAGTGGAGATCTGTGCCTCAGTCTGTGACATGACTGGGGCATTGGCGATTTGTGCAGAGGGGTGTAAGGAAAGACTCACTGGAATGTGAACCAGTACAGGACTAGTGGTCAATATGGGTTCAACCATTGTGAGTAGGGTAAAGAGAGGGGGTGGTAGTGCTCAGGATTGGAGCATCTTCTTCAATGCATACTACAGGGGTCAGTGTAGTAGCAGAAATGTGAGTATCCAAGCTGACTAATCTAGGTTCAGGTTGGGTCAGTTGGGTAGCCATTGGCACCACAGACTCTAGCAGAGCTGTAATGGAATGGTCTACAGCACTGGAAGGTGTTCTATTGACATCCAATTCCATGGATGATGATTCCATTTGTGCTATACTTTTGGGGGTTGAGTCTGGTATTTCCTCCAGAATGAGTGGTGACTCATCTGGATTGGTGTGTTTGTGACTCTCTTTTGTGGGTGAGGATGGGCTAGGATAAGAAGGTTTATCTATATCCATCTCGTCAGTTGAAGAAGACTTACTACCTGCATCTTCTGTTGAAGATGGAACAGACTAGGCAATGTTTGAGTCTGACTTCAAGTGCACAGACGGAGTTGATTCTGTGTTAATGGAGTATGTGTGCTCTGTTTCAGCCATACAATCTTCAACAGTCTGGGTCTCAGTACCCTCACTATCACCTGAATCATCACCCTCCATAGATGTAGAAGCAACATATGGGTGATCAATCCATTGCTGCATAGCAGCAGTGATAGGTGCTCCAGAAAGTGAAACCGGATGGTTAAACACTTTATAGGTGAGCACAGGGAAAGGTATATGTGCCACTTTATTATTAAAGGACATATATACAGACTCAGTTAATCTGGATTGAATGCACAAGGAGAGTAGCCTTATAAAAGGTACATTAAAAATTCTATTTGACTCATTCACCAGTTTTAAAATTTCTTGAAAATACAACTCTGCGAAATTGATGTTTAAACCAGTGATGAATGAGCTCAACAGTTGAGTTTCAATCTCATTTAGCTCCCCTGTGCTACCAGATTTACCTCCTAGACTCCTAATGAAGCCAGAAATTAAAAATTTCCATCTGGGGGTGAATCCTGACATCAAGATTGTGCCTTTATCTTTGGTATATCCAACCAAAGTAAGAGAAGCCCTTGCTGCTTCTTTGGTTGGAATGGGTTAAAAATTATTTCCCATAGGCAGGTCTAAGACATTCCTAATTAACTCTTGATCAATGGTAACTGCCCGTTTACCATGATCAATAGTACCTGTAATTGCAGTATTAGTACTATTTGAAGAGCAAGTATACCACCATTCCATAAGAAAATCAGGATATATTTGAGGAATTGTGTTGAAAAATGCTCCCCTTAAGGGATGAGCAGACATAAAGTTTGTCAATTCCTCAAATCCTTGGTTCTTTTTAGAATCAGGAATGGAAATGGTAGCTATTTGGTTATTAGTACAGAGTTTTACCTGTTTAGCCTGTTTAAAGGGTTTAGCCGCAGCGATGTTGGCAGGTGCAGTGTAAGCCCATTGATCAGCAATTTTTAGTGATGATTTCTTGAGATTGATTTCGAAAATGGTTGAGCGATTTAGGTTAGGGCTCACAAACTCTGTGTATTTTTGGTGTGCAAGTACAAGTGAAGGAAAAAGGGGGAAATCAGAAATGGGTATTTGAAGAAATTTAATTTCCGTTAAATGGGACCCATCTGACGGTTTATCCCTTTTTCTGTAACAGTAACGCTAAGGCACGTGCACTTTTTATATTGAGCAGATAAATAGACAACAAGCGTCAACACTTTTAATGATTATTACCATAAAAATTGTAGGTTCCCTGATCTCGGACCTAACCAGATCAACACAAACAATCGAGAGGCGGAATTCAAACGATTGTATATAGTACGTAAAACACAAACGAATCAAACGCAAATCAAATGTATATTAATATGATCACCGATTAGCTTGAATACACTTGAAATGCTTTACAATAGCTCTGAGAAACCCTAGATTCGTCAACCTCACAATTGAGGCCGAAATGATCTATTTATACTCAACACGAAAATGACCTGCGACACAAGAGATGTGTCGCACAGCCAACTCATGCGACACAAACCTTGTGTCGCATAAGCGACACAGGCTCTGTGTCGCCTAAAACAAAACTTGTAATTTACTAATAATAGATAAAACGTCGTAATTACATAACAAACTATTACAAGCTAAGACCAACTGATAGATATACAAATATGCACCAACAAACTCCCCCGTGTCTTCAGCTTGGTCTTCAAAAATCTTCTAACAGCTTTAGTCTTCTGGAAACGTCCACCAGCGTGGATTCCCTTTGACACACAAATATTTACTATCTTTTGAAACTTTAAAGCTTCAGCTCGATCTTCTATGTTATATTCAATCTGCTTATTGCTTAAGGCTTTTAGATCATTCTCAGACATATTAATCAAGCTAATTGGATCAAAAATGCGAATTTTCTTTTTGGTTAATCCCCAATTCTCTTCTGGCTTTTAATCTGGAACAAAGACGATTTCAGCTTTACCAGTGATACTGTCAATATACCAATAACATAATCTACTCAACACATTCAGTGGTAATATCTCCAGAGGGATCTTTTTCAAACAATTTGTCGGCGGATAGATCATCTTGATCGCCGGCTGTCCTGTAACAGAGTCAAGCCTTTTCTTTGATTTTCGTCGTTTTCCCAAAATAGGCTTTATCATGTTATATCTCTTTGAATATACTTCACGCCTGATAATTTTCTGAATGTAGTCGGCCTTTCCTTCTCTTCCCGGATTAATGAGCTCCAATTGAGCTAATCTGTTTATTTCACATTTTGGGAGAGAACTCAACTTCTTAAATTTCGGCTGGAAGTATTGAATGCCATCTAATCTCTTTATCATAAAAACATTGTGATCACAATCAAACTTCCAACTTTTTATCAATCCCGTAAAATCACCTTTAACTTTGTAAAATTTACAGGTTGGTGGAGCTGCTGCCACGGCCCTTATCTAGTCTGGATGTTCCCTAAACATTTTAGGAACAGACTGATTTGACTCATTAGTTGGCTCCTCATCACTCTCAGACTATTCCCAGTCTTCAACAACAGGCGCATCATCATAGACTTCATTTTCACTCAGCACCTCTTCTTCAACTTCAGCATCATCATCACCAAGATCCGAATCATACCTCGGATGTTCATCTTCATTTAATAAGCTTTGCAAATACTCAAGATTAGCCTCCGAGTAATCAATATTAAGCGCAATAGGTTGTCCAGGAATTGGTGCAGAAGACGCAAAATAATCTAAATTAATATTCTCATTAATAAAGTCATTATTTACATCAACAACATTGGGAGTCCTAGTTGATGTTTCTAAGGCACTAGGGCCTGACTCCCCGGGAACATTAGCTAGGGCTTCCAATTCCAAAAGTCTACTTTCTAACTCCGGAACCCTAGCAGCAGAATTCTCCAATTAAGAAATTCTAGCAGTTTGAACTTCAATAACAGCGGCTTGATCAGCCAACTGCTTGTTCATTCTGTCTAGAAGAGCCATTATATGATCCAGCGTTGGTGGTTGTGGCTGATGAGTTGGTGGAGCAGCAGAATGAACCGAAGGCTTGTTAATAAGCAGTTGCGTGCGCGGTCGTTTGAGAACCGTTTGTGTAGGATCCCTGATCTTGGACCTAACCGGATCAACACAAACAATCGAGAGGCGGAATTCAAACGATTGTATATAGTACGTAAAACACAAACGAATCAAACACAAATCGAATGTATATTGATATGATAACTGATTAGCTTGGATACACTTGAAATGCTTTACAATTTCTCTGAGAAGCCCTAGATTCGTCAACCTCAAAACTGAGGCCGAAATGATCTATTTATACTAAACCGAAACCGACTCTGCGACACAAGCTCTGTGTCGCACAGCCGACTCATGCGACACAAGCCTTGTGTCGCATAAGCGACACAGGCTTAGTGTCGCCTAAAACAGAACTTGTAATTTACTTATAATAGACAAAACGTCGTAATTACATCAAGCTAAGACCAACTGACAGACATACAAATATGTACCAACAAACTCCCCCGTGTCTTCAGCTTGGTCTTCAAAAAAATCTTTTAACACTTCCAGCCTGCAGGGAATGTGCCACCAGCATGTATTCCCATCTTTAAACAAATCTCAACAATCTTCTGAAATTTTAGAGCTTCTTCTTGATCAATATCATAATGCTGAATCTTGTTGGTATGAAGAACTCTTAAGTCATATTTCGTTATATTGATAAGGCTTATAGGATCAAAAATACGAACAGTTGAACCTCTTAACTGTTGAGAATGAATCCACTATCACCGGCAGTCTGTTCAGGGTTCCAAACTCAATGATGGCAACTAAACACGAGGGTTCCTGGTCTCTTTCAGTCAGATATTCAATCACAACTTCACCAGTCTTTGGGTCGTACCACCAATGTCTAAATCTTTTTAACAAATTTAGTGGTAATTTCTCAAGTGGAACCGATTTAAGACTTGCAGCTAGTGGATATTTATACTTCACAATAGGCTCTTGAGTTCTCGGATCTAACTTCTTCTTGAAATGATAACGAACTCCCAGCTCAGGTCTTATCCATACATAGTGTCTGCTATAGATCTCTTTTCTAAGAACCTTTTGAATAAAAGCGCCTCGAGAATCGTTTGAATTATTTACCAATTCTAATTGTGCAAGACGATTAAGTTCAACCTTCGGCAAAGTGCTGATGCAATTGAATCTCGGCCGGAAGTATTGAACGCCATCCTTTATTTTAATTAGAATGAGAGAGCTTTCAGCATCGAATTTCCAGCTATAAATCAGACCAGTGAAATCTCCTCGAACTTTGTAAGATTTACAAATAGAAGACGCCACAGCCACAGTTCGATATCTCACAACAGGCTTGGACTGTACTGATGGCAACGGTTCGGAGTCCGATTCATTTTCATCATCAGAAGAATCCGACTCAATGATAGGTGCATCAGGATCATACGGTTCTTCTGGTTGAACTTGAGAAGGCTCATTTTGTCTTTCGATAGGAGGTTCCTGACGATTTGACTCTTCATAAACGTCTTCATCTGAAGGAATCTCCGGTTCAGCCTCAACATCCTCAAAATCATAAGATATATCATCATTATTCACCGAATTTATTAAGCTTTGTAGATACGTGATATTTGCTTCAGAGTAATCTACAGCTATAGGAATCGGTTGACCTGGAATGTTTTCAGACGACGCAAAATAATCTAAAAGCAAATTTTCATTAATGTCCGAATTATTTACATCATCGGTTTGAGTTCCGACAAAAGTCTTAGGTGTTGTTTCAATGGCACGCAGGCCTGACTCCCCCGAAACTACAGCCAGGGCTTCTAACTCTAAGACCCTAGTCTCCAAAACAGGAACTCTGGCAGTCTGCAGCTCCAAATCTTTAATCTGTGCAGCTTGAGCTTCCAGAACCGCAGATTGTGATTGAATTAATGCAGCTTGGGATGTCATCGTTTGCTGCATCGTGTCCAACCGCCTCATTAATTCTTGAATGACAGACGGGAGAGGTTGGACAAGAACATCCACACGTGGAGAATCGACACGTGGGCAGGAAGAAGAAGATTTGTGGCGAACCAAAGGAGGTTCCCAGTCTTGGTAAGTTGGTCGTCATGACGAACCCTTTTTCCCGTATCAGGTCGGACATTGACCATCCCAGCCTTCTTACGTCTCTGAATGCGCTTAAAGCGTCTTATGTCAAAACGACGTATATTCTCCAAAGAAGTTTCGGACGGGACTATCCGAGGAGATGTTGGTGGAGTGGAGCCACCATCAGAAGAGCTGTCTGCCATTTCTTGGACAATACGAGGCTCCTGTGCCTGAACGTTTTCTCCTACAAGATCATCAACACGACCAAAAGTCTCAATATCTTCCAAAATTGCCTCCAGCTGAGGATTTTCATCTTGTACAGGCACATTAACAAAAGTATCCTCTGGCTGAGGAGGAGCAGCAGGTGTATCCAAAAAACCATTGTCTGCCGGAGGGACATAGCCCTCATGCACGATGTGCCCAAAAAGTGGCACGTCAGCCGGTGCCGGGACCCCTTTTGCATATTGGCCGCAGATGGCAAAAATGCGGATATTCATCGGGGTTTGGCGGAACCGGTGAGCAACATTCACCGGAAGCCCCGGAACCAGATGATTAAGCAATAGTTGAACAAAACGCGGGTACATGTTCCAGCAATTTGCCCCGGCATGTACATTATCCACCATAGCCCGAAAGATGTAGCCTGAAAAATTGAAGGGCTTATTTTAGACCAAAGCGAGTATAGCAGAAGCTGTTGAGTGGCTCATTCTGTCGAAGCCAGCCTTCCTGCTTGACAAGCACACAATCATTATGTGCATTAGATACCTCCAGACCCTTGTGAGATTGGCCTTTCGGTATTGATCGGGAACGCCCGGATATCCCATACGATTCATGCCACCATTTATGAACAAGTTCGGAAAGAGAACGGGCATGTCTGGATGGTCATTGAATTGGAAGAGATCGCGAATAAGCTGCTCCGAAATAATAATCTCTTTGTCAGCAACCTTGGAGAGTAAACGCGTGTATGGCAAATCTGAATTAATGACTGCCGAACTTCAGAAGGAACCAACAAGGTCCTTATATATAGGAGTAGTAGCTGTGATGGCGGTAAAAATGCGGGAACGGCGAAGAAACGCGATCATCGTCCTAAATGGCGCAGCCGAATCCCTTTCATCCTCGAGAAAAGCCACGGTATTGTGCCTCGGCTCCCAATCATTCATATTGATATCTGCCATTGCTATTACCACAAAAGAAACATAGCTCGAAAAGTATTAGCATTAAAACGTCAAGACAATTTGTTTCAATAAAATTATCTTATGCGACACAGAGGATTGTGTCGCAGTACTTATGCGACATAAGCATACGTGTCACTAAAAGATATGCGACACAAACGATGGTGTCGCATAAATCAATTTTAAAAAACTATGCGACAGAAGCGCTTGTGTCGCTAACGAATTAAGTGACAGCAAGGTTGTGTCGCATTTTGCAATAAATTGATTTATTTTAAGCAAAGCGACAGAAGCCTTTTGTCGCACATTATGTGTCGCAAGATAAAGCGACACAAAGTTAGTGTCGCATATCAGCAAGGCAACAGAGACAAATGTGTTGATACATGTTTTGTATGTCTGTCAGTTGGTCTAGGTCTATGTTGGTGCATATTTGTATGTCTGTCAGTTGGTCTTAGCTTGTAATAGTTAGATATGTAATTATGAAGTTTTATGTAATATTACAAGTTTGTTTTAGGCGACACAGAGCCTGTGTCGCTTATGCGACACAAGGCCTGTGTCGCATGAGCTGACTGTGCGACACAAAGCTTGTGTCGCAGAGTCAGTTTCGGTTTAGTATAAATAGGTCATTTCGGCCTCAGTTTTGAGGTTGACGAATCTGTGATTATAGAGAGCATTTGTAAGGCATTTCAGTGTATCAAGTTATTCGATTATTATATCTATATACATTCGATTTGCGTTTGATTCGTTTGTGTTTTACGTACTTTATACAATCGTTTGAATTCCGCCTCTCTATTGTGTGTGTTGATCCGATTAGGTCCAAGAAAAGGGAACCTACAAGTGGTATCAGAGCCATAATCTACGGATTTGGTGTTATCGGATCGGGTAAGTACGTGTTTTCGATTAAAAACGACTAGTTTTTGGAATTAAATCTTTGCATTTCGGGTTAAGGATCGATATTTTGAAGTTTCTGGAAGTTTTTGGTGATTACATTCGTCCATTGTTCGTGGTTTTTCGTTAGGGTTACGGAAGTTTGCGAATTTTAGGGTTTTCTGCCGCAGCTCTCCTCGACATAGCGACACAAGCAGCGACACAAGCTTTGTCGCATTTAGGGTTTTTGCGACACAAAACCTCTGTCGCTTTAAGGGTTTCTGTGACACAATCTTCTGTCGCGTGTAGGTTTTAAGCGACACCAGCAAGCGACACAAGTTTGAAAGTTACGACACAAAGACTGCGACACAAGTTAATATTGCGACATAAAATTTTGCGACACAAACCTTGTGTCGCCTGTTTAACTGATACTTAATTTCTAGCGACACATCTGTAGTGTCGCCATTTGATTCTGCGACACAATCCTTGTGTCGCATAACAGTTTAGTTTGTTCTTTGTGTGTTTGTTTTGCAGGTTACTCAATATGGCATCTTCTTCATTGCAACGTGTTGGAGATCTACTAAAGCAAAACTCTGAAGTCGGAAGTACGAATAAACCACCTATGTATACTATAGGGATGGATTATGCCTACTGGCGTCAACGCTTTGAAGCGTTTGTTTCGTTTAATGATCCCGAAATGTGGGTTGCTTTAACAGAAAGATATGAACGTCCGGTCAGTCCGGGAGTGTATACTGGTACTGCACCCCTAAAGTCAATTAAATCAATGACGCCTGAGGAACGCAAAGCCTTTGAGAATGATAAAAAGGCTCATTCTGCAATCACCATGGCATTACCACCGTCAATTCTCAAACAATTTAGACATTTGGAAGTTGCTTATGACTTATGGAAGGCATTTGAGAAAAGATGTGGAGGTAGTGAACAATATAAGCAGAACAAATTGCGTTTAGTCAAGAAGCAATACGATGTGTTTGATATTCTTCCAAATGAGTCTCTTTCTGACTTATTTTCTAGATACTCACAGTTAGTAAGTGAGCTAACGGAAGGGGGAATAACTCTGGATAAGTCTGAAACTAATAAAAAACTTCTTGATTCCCTACCTGACAAGTGGGATACTCGAGTTTTAATGATGGAAAAGGATCCAGACATTCTAAACATGTCTCTTGATGCTCTTATTGGTCAGCTAGAAGCTGATCTTCTGGACATGCAAAGAAAAGAAACAAAGGCGACTGCGAATGTCCAGAATCCCAAGATCTACGGAGTAGATGTTTCATCAACTGGAACATCTGGCTCAGCATTCTTGGCTGGTGGAACCAGTGGCTCGTCAAGTCATCAACCTAGTGCTTCTTCTGGTGCTTCTTATTTTCAACCACCAAGTCATCAAGGACCTATTCCTGCAGCTACACAAGATCATGCTGCACTTTTCTCGGCATTGCTATCCGCCTATGATGACTTTCTATGCAAGAAAGCTGGTTCCATGGACCTAACAGAGGAAGATTTTCGTCAAATAGATGATGACGAACTGGAACGAATGGACTTAAGGTGGAACTTGGCTATGCTTACTCGTAGAGCCAAGACCTATTTTAAGAAAACTGGCAAAAGGTCATTGGAGGACCCTAGTGATAAGGATCTTGGATTTAACAAGAGCAAGGTTAAGTGCTATAAGTGTCACAACTATGGACACTTTGCTCGTGAATGTGAAACACGACAGCCCTCCTCTGGTTTCACAAGGCCTTCTCAGAACAACCCTACAGAGAAGGCTAAAGCTGAAGAAAAGGCAATGGTGTCAGCCGCCTTAATGTTATCAGATGAAGCGTTTGACTGGTCAGAACAAGCTGATGATGACCAACAGAACAAAGCTTTCATGGCCAACATTCATGAGGTTGATAATGAACATTTGTCTTGTATTTCATGCATTCAATTAACAGGACAAGTAAACAGGTTAAGAGAGGAAAATGAACGTCTTATCTCTAACATAGAACAATTAACTGCTTCAAATAATATGTTAAAAGATAATGATAAGGTTTGTGATAAAAAGCTAAAAGCTATTTTTGAAGAAAAGAAAGAGCTGAAAGCCAAAATTTTTGAACAGCAAGATGAAATCGGAAGCTATGTTAATATGCTTTCCTTCGTAAAGAAACAACTTGCTGATTCTCAGGCTGAAGTTCTTGAGTTGAACAGAAAATTATCTAACTTTTCAACTTCCTCTCTAGTCTTTGATGAGATCCTTCAGGCACAAAGAAGTGATACGAAAAGCAAGGCTGGACTTGGTTTTCATCAAGTTCCGCCTCCTAAAAATTATTTTCCCATGCCTGTTAAGGATGACATCACTGAATTTATGCCAAACTTTTCAAAGACGGCAATAAATCCTGTGAAATTTGCTCCTGTCAAAATAAGTAAGCCTGTGAAAATTCAGGCTGAAAAAGTTAAAGTAACTGACGATCAACCCTGCACTAGTGAGTCTGAACCTGTTAAGGCAAAATCTAGTGAGCCTGAGATTGTTAAGGCTCAAGAGGTTAAATCTGTTGAATCAGTTACTATTTGTGTCAAGGCTGAGTCAGTTAAACCTTCTGATGTTTGTGAGCCTGTTGTAAACAAGGTTTTTAGTGCTTCTCCTGTTATTTTAAAGGAGATTGTTAAAATTGAGGATATAACCGAAGAGGAGTACTCAAAGGTTGAAAAGAAAAATGTAAAGCCAAACAATGTAATTATAACTAATGAATCTTCAGTCATGGCTTTAAGTGGAAAAGGCAAAGCTAAGGCTGAGCCTGAAAAGAAGATTTTGAAAATCAAAGAAAATATTAAAAAACATCAAACTTCTTCTAAATCCACTGTTTTCTCTAAACAAGTGTCAAATTCAACATGTTCACATAAGTGTGCATGTGCCTTTGATATTTCTTTCAACCATCCTCATAGGTTTGTTCCAAAATTTCAACAACCTGTTGAGAAAAGATCTTGTTTCTACTGCAAGAAACAAGGTCATTTAATAAATGATTGTCCGTTGCTTGCTAAAAAGCGGTCTGGGAAAGGTTTACCTAAAAGTTCTAAAATTAAAAATTCTTCAGTTAAAGGTTCATGTTCTCCCTCACCTGCTAAGAAAACCAGCAAGGTTGAGCCAACCAAATCATCTATTACTAAGCTCAATGTTGTTGACAAGCAATCTACCAAACCTAAAAAGGTTTGGAAAGTGAAAGAATCATCAAATGATTCTACATCCAACAGTGTCACATCAATCAATACTTCTGATATGTTTAAAAACAAAATTTTGACTGATGTGATCATTGTGGATGATGCGTCTGGAGTTCCGAAGTCTGTAAAGGCTTGGGTCTCCGTTACTAATTAACTTCTTTGTTTTTGGTGCTGCAGCAACCTGAAGCCGTACTTAATAGCAAATGGTATATCGATAGTGGTTGCTCGCGGCACATGACCGACAATATATCCTTGCTTTCCGATGTTCATGCGTATAATGGGGGATATGTTGCTTTTGCTGGTGACAAAGGAGGTGTAATTTCTGGTCAAGGCACACTCTCAAACGGCCAAGTGAGCTTTGAAAAGGTTAATTTTGTAGAACAGCTGCAACACAACCTTCTTAGTGTATCGCAAGTTTGTGATAAGTCGTACACTACTGTTTTCACGAAAAGTGAGTGTTGCATTCTGAAGCCGGGGTTTGTCATTCCCGAGGAGTGGGTGCTACTGAGGGCACCTCGAGACAGAGACACGTACATTCTAGATATGCGTACTGTTGAAACAAAGCAGCAAACGTGTTTCTTGTCTAAGGCTAATGAAAAAGAATCCTTGTTGTGGCACAGACGGATGGGTCATCTACATTTTCTTAAGATGAATTATCTGGTTAAAAATGATCTTGTGCGTGGTGTACCGAAGCAATCATTCGGGCTTAATGATCATTGCGTTCCCTACCAAAAGGAAAAACAGCACAAGAAGTCCCATAAGTCAAAACTGGTCAACTCAGTTGAAAAGCCATTGGAATTATTGCACATGGACTTATTTGGACCAGTGAGCAAGAAAAGTATAGGTGGAGCATGGTATTGTTTGGTGGTCACTGATGATTACTCGAGGTTCTCTTGGGTTTATTTTTTGGCCTCCAAGGATGAAACTGCTGAAATCCTTATCTACTTGTTCGACAAACTGGAGAATTTGTGCAATTTGAAGATCAAGAAACTAAGAAGTGATAACGGTACGGAATTTAAGAACTCTACACTAGGTCTTTTCTGTTTAAAGAAAGGCATTGATCATCAATTCAGTGCTGCAAGAACTCCTCAACAAAATGGAGTTGCTGAACGTAAGAACAGGACTCTCATTGAAGCTGCAAGGACTATGTTAGCTGATTCAAAACTGCCTATCACGTTCTGGGCAGAGGCGGTCAACACAGCTTGCTACATTCTTAATCGAGTGTCCATGGTTAAGAAACGCAATAAGACCTCCTATGAGCTCTTCAACAACCGTAAACCAAATTTACAGTTTCTTGAGCCTTTCGGGTGTCCATGTATGATTATGCACACAAAAGAAAGAGTGGCTAAATTTGGTGAAAAATCAAGTGAAGGCTATTTTTTGGGTTTCTCAAATAATTCACCAAATAAACGTGTGTATAACAAAGCTACGAAGAGAGTGGAGGAACATTTTGAAGTAACTTGTTTGCGTTACACTCAACCTTCACAAGGAACGGGACCCGACTTCTTGTTCGATTATGACAGTATGTTTAATTCATTCAATCTTCCTGCTGAAGATGAAATTGAACAGGTGGTAACAATGCTTCATGGTCTTGATATATACTCTGATGTATCCAAGTCTCCTACAAAAACACCACCACCTCCTCCACAAACTACTGAACCAGTTCAAGATCCTGATACAGATCCAGATATGCCGGCATTATCCGATGGTGAAGTAGAATCTGTCACAGAGGTACTTGAAGAGACTTTAGTATATGGGGGAGATGATACAAATTTGGAAACTGTCATTGAACCTGAAGAAATTCCAAGGAGCCGTGTAAATGTGAATCACCCGGTCGATAATATAATTGGTGATTTACACGATGGAGTTAGAACCAGAGGACAAACCGAGTGCCTATTAGCTCAAATGGAGTCATGCTTTCTTTCTCAAATTGAACCGAAAAATGTCAAGGAAGCATTGACTGACTCTCACTGGGTAGAAGCCATGCAAGAAGAGCTCCAACAGTTCAAAAAGTTAGAAGTTTGGGAGCTGGTTAAACTACCTCAAGGATTCTATCCGATTGGTACTCGCTGGGTTTATCGAGTCAAGAAAGATGACCGTGGCGTAGTTGTGAAGAACAAAGCTCGTCTGGTGGTTCAAGGTTTTACACAGATCGAAGGATTGGATTATGACGAGGTTTTTGCACCAGTTGCGCGTTTGGAGTCAATACGGATATTTCTTGCTTATGCTTCATTCAAGAAATTTCGTGTTTATCAACTGGATGTAAAGAGTGCGTTTTTGTATGGGAAGGTCAACGAAGAGGTTTATGTGAAACAACCTCCTGGTTTCGAAGACTCAGTGCATCCTGATTACGTCTACAAACTCGATAAAGCATTGTATGGTCTTCATCAAGCTCCAAGGGCTTGGTATGAAACGTTGTCTCAACACCTGCTCACAAATGGTTACACTCGTGGGCAGATTGATTCAACTCTTTTTATCAAAAAGACAGGAAACGATTTGTTGCTTGTGCAGGTATACGTGGATGATATTATTTTTAGATCGACCAATGAGGTGCTGTGTAGAGATTTCGAAAAAGTCATGAAGTCTAAGTTTGAGATGAGTGCCATGGGAGAACTAAAATTTTTCCTTGGTGTTCAAGTCGAGCAGTCTGATAAGGGAATTTATATTCATCAGACAAAATATGTCAAGGACATCTTGACAAAGTATCAGATGCTCGATGCTAGACACTATGGAACTCCCATTGACATCAGTCACAAACTTGGACCTGCTGATGATGAAGACGATGTTAATCAGCGTGACTATCATTCAATGATAGGATCGCTTATGTACCTCACAGCATCTAGGCCGGACCTATTATTCGCTGTGTCTATCTGTTCAAGATATCAAGCAAAGCCCAAAGCTTCTCATGAAAAGGCTGTCAGACGCATATTAGGTTATCTTAAGTGGAGACCCTCCTTGGGTCTCTGGTATTCTAATGAAAACGATTTTGCTCTAACTGCTTCTTCATATTCGGATTATGGTGGCTGCTCAGTGGACGCAAAGTCCACAACTGGAGGATGTCAGTTTCTAAGAAGCCGATTAGTCTCGTGGCAGTGCAAGAAGCAGACAACGGTCTCTACATCCACTGCTGAAGCAGAATACATTGCTGCTGCTAGTTGCTGTTCCCAGGTTCTCTGGATTCAGCATCAAATGCGTGACTATGGGTTACTTCTAACTCTTACTCCTATTCATATTGATAATTCAGCTGCTGTATCTATCATACGCAATCCCGTACAGCATTCAAAAACAAAGCATATTGAAATTCGTTATCATTTTAAACGGGATTGCTATGAGAAGCATCTAATTGACCTTGTCCAAATACCTACTCTTAAGCAAAATGCAGATCTTTTCACAAAAGCTTTCTCTCGTAGTCGATTTGATGAGCTTGTCTCTATGATTGGAATGGTGAGTTTAAGCAATGCCTAACTCTCCATTTCTGGTCAGAATTATCTTTTAGACTTGGTTAGATTTAAAAAAAAAAAAAAAAAAAAAAACGCAACTGTCACTCTTTATACTTGTTAGTATTAAAGAAATGCAATAGTTGCAACATTGTTAAACTAGACGTTGAATTGTGTCTGTAAACAATTGGGGAAATGATAGTACATCAGGAAACATGCATAAAATGGAATTTTAAGATTTATGTTTGATGTGTCAGTAGATTTATCTAGCATACTTGAAATACCTTTTATAAATATTAGATTCATCAAATGATGTATTGGTAGGCATTTGTTCTAAAGTTACTAAAAAGCTTAACTTTCAAATATGCATATTATTTTATATAAAGACATATTAATATGTATGACATTAAGTTAAAATAAGGGCAAAAATGTCTGAAATATTTTAACGCTTCGTCTTAATATTTGGATAATCAACATGTTATGATCTAAGATATAGGGTCTTTGTATGGTGTTATCTGGGGGAACATATTAGTTGTCTCCTCTGTTGTATGAAAATACAGACCTGGTTTCATCTAATATATTCTTGAAAAGAACTTAGGTACGTAGTCTATGTTAAGTTATAGACAACTATTGCGTACCCGTGGCATATCTAAATTCTAAAATATAATGTACAAATGTACTAGAAAAGTTATAAAAAGATTGCCTCGTACTGGTTTGTGTTAAACTATGGTACTCTGTTGTACGAAAGTACAGACCTGTACCCTCTAGTTTAAAGTGTTCAGACTGGTGTTTGTTCAACCCGAACTATTGTTTATGTGACTCTGTTGTACGAAAGTACAGACCTGTCACCGCTAACTTGGTTCTAAAGATACGTCCATACCTTCACCTACTATATAGAAAATAATAACATTTTTGATTTCAAATGTATATTTTAATGTGTTTTATATACTATAATATGCATGCTAATAATAACACAAGTGGTTCATCTCATTATGAGTTGAAATCATATACTTAAGTACAAATGTTTATATGGTTAAAATATCAATAGTCGTCTTGAACTAATCTTTATAACAGGTGATTTAACTATGCTAAGTAAATTTAAAGAGGACAAACATACTGATAATCGAAATAACACTTACTATTCCTGATAAGTGCATGTTATCCTGATCTGATTCCTAAAGCAGACTTAACCAATCCCGTCACCAAAAAGATGTTATGATTCTGTCGTTGAGTGTACAATAGATTCAACGGTTTTTAATTTTTTTTAGATTGTTATTTTATTTATTTATTGCTTTATTGTTCTTAGTTATACCAAGTCTCTAAGTAAATATCAAATCGGCTTCGACTGTAAAACTTGAAATCAAATTAAAATTTCAAAACAGTCCCAGGTGCGACACAAGCGCTGTGTCGCAAATGCGACACAAATTTTGTGTCGCTACCCATGTCGCATCTTGTGTCGCTATACAGGGTTGAGGTATAAAAGCCGGACCCTACCTCTCAGTCGCTACACGTTTTTGCGACACAACAAGCGACACAAGCCTCTCTCTTGCGACACAAGGACTGCGACGTAATTTTCTTTCGATTTTCTATCTTCGGCCGTGTTTCTTTGCAATCTATTCCGTGTTTTGTGTTCATCTTCTTTTTCCTTGACTTATAGGTACAAATTTTAACCTCTTTTACCGTATAATTTGTGTTTAATAGTTATAATCATATACGGGTTTTAGGGTTTTTCGTTTTGGGTAAAATTGGACACGGAAACCTTTCTTTAACATGCTAAATCTCATGGTTTCATGCTCTCCAAACGTTGGCGCATCATTTGGTGTCCTCAATTTCGAAAACCCCCAAATTTGATTATAGGGTTTTTCTGGGTTTGCAACTGCTCGTCATTGCGACACAAGTTGCGACACAAGCACTTGTGTCGCACTTGTATCTGTCGTTTTTGTTTCTATGCGACACAAACGTTGTGTCGCCTTAGCTTGCGACACATAGTTTGCGACATAAGGCTTCTGTCGCTAAATTCAATTAAATTCAATTTTATTGCAAAATGCGACACAACCCATGCAGTCGCTTAATTTGTTAGCGACACAAGCGATTGTGTCGCATAGTTTTTAAAATTGATTTTTGCGACACCATCCTTTGTGTCGCATATGGGTTTAGCGACACAATTATAATGTCGCATTCTTACTGCGACACAATCCTCTGTGTCGCATAAGACATTGTATTCAAATTAATTGTCTTCACGTTTGTATGCTAACGCTTTTCGAGCTATGTTTTCTTTTGTGTTAATAGCAATGGCAGGTATAAATGTGAATGATTGGGAGCCGAGGCACAATATTGTGGCTTTTCTTGAGGATGATCGGGATTCGGCTGCGCCTTTTAGGCCAATGATTGATTTCTTGCGCCGTTCCCGCATTTTTACAGCCATCTCCGCCAATGCACCAATATACAAAGATCAAGTTGGCTCCTTCTGGAATTCAGCTGTGATCAACTCTGATCTGCCTGAAACCCGCATTCTCGCACGGGTAGAAGAAAAAGAGGTGGTTATCTCCGAGCGGCTTATTAGAGAATTTTTCCTATTTGCTGACCATCCGGACATGCCAATTCAATTTGCAAACTCATTTATAAATGGAGGCATGATCCGTCTTGGGTATCCGGGCATTCCGAAGGATCAATACCGCAAGGCCAACCTAACTAGGGTCTGGCGGTATTTGATGCACATTATGATAGTCTGCCTATCCAGCAGAAAGGCTGGTTTTGACGGCATGAGCCATTCTACGGCTTCTGCTATGCTGGCACTAGTGTACAACAAGCCCTTCAACTTTTCTGGTTATATTTTTCGGGCTATGGTTGACAATGTACACACCGGGGACAACCGATGGAACATGTACCCGCGGTTTATCCAGCTATTAATCAACCATCTTCTTCCGGGGCTTCCGGTGAATGCTGTTCACCGTTTTCGACAAACCCCTATGAATGTTCGTATCTTTGCATTCGGTGGGCAATATGCTAAAGGAGTTCCGGCGCCGGCGGATGTGCCACTGTTTGGGCACATTGTAAATGAGGATTATGTTCCTCCGGCGGCCGATGAATTTTTGGATGCTGCTGCTCCTCCACAGCCAGAGGATCTTTTTGTCAATGTGCCTGTACAAGCAGAAAATCCTCATCTTGAGGCAATTTTGGACGACATTGAGACCTTTGGTCATGTTGACCATCTTGAAGGAGAAAACGTTCAGGCACAAGAGCCGCATATTGTCGAAGACATGGCTGCCAGCTCTTCTGATGGTGGCTCAACTCCACCAACTTCCCCTCGGATAGTCCCTTCCGACACTTCGTTGGAAAATATTCGTCGTTTTGATTTAAGACGCTTTAAGCGTATTCAACGACGCAAAAGGGCAGGGACAGGTTATGTGCGACCCGATGTGGGCAAAAGGCCTCGTCAATCAGAACCTACGGATGAAGATTGGGTGCCTCCGATGGTTCGTCAACGTCAATCGGCTCAAACTTCTTCTTCCACGCCACGGGTTAACATTCCCCGTGTGGAGGTTCCTGTCCAACCTCCCCCGTCTGTCATTCAACAATTAATGAGGCGGTTGGACACGATGCAGCAAACGATGACATCCCAAGCTGCATTAATTCAGTCACAATCTGCGGTTCTGGAAGCTCAAGCTGCACAGATTAAAGATTTGGAGCTGCAGACTGTCTGAGTTCCTATTTTGGAGACTAGGGTCTTAGAATTAGAAGCCCTAGCTGTAGTTTCGGGGGAGTCAGGCCTGCGTGCCATTGAAACAACAACTACGACTTCGCCGGAACACAAACAGATGATGTAAATGATGAACCTATGAATGAAAATATCTGTTTAGATTATTTGGCGTATTCTGCACCAATTCCTGGTCAACCAATTGCACTAAATATTGATTACTCGGAGGCCAATCTTGAGTATTTGCAAAACATATTAAATGAAGATGAACATCCGAGGTATGATTCGGATCTTGGTGATGATGATGTTGAAGTTGAAGAAGAGGTGCTGAGTGAAAATGAAGTCTATGATGATGCACCTGTTGTTGAAGACTGGGAAGAGTCTGAGAGTGATGAGGAGCCAAACAATGAGTCAAATCAGTCTGTTCCTAAAATGTTTAGGGAACATCCAAACTGGATAAGGGCCGTGGCAGCAGCTCCACCAACCTGTAAATTCTACAAAGTTAAAGGTGATTTTACGGGATTGATAAGAAGTTGGAAGTTTGATTGTCATCACAATGTTTTTATGATAAAGAGATCAGATGGCATTCAATACTTCCAGCCGAAATTTAAGAAGTTAAGTTCTCTCCCAAAATGTGAAATAAACAGATTAGCTCAACTAGAGCTCATTAATCCGGGAAGAGAAGGAAAGGCCGACTACATTCAGAAAATTATCAGGCGTGAAGTATACTCAAAGAGATATAACATGATAAAGCCTATTTTGGGAAAACGACAAAAATCAAAGAAAAGACTTGACTCTGTTACAGGACAGCCGGTCGTCAAGATGACTTATCCGCCGGCAAATTGTTTGAAAAAGATCCCTCTGGAGATTCTACCACTGAATGTGCTGAGTAGATTATGTTATTGGTATATCGACAGTATCACTGGTGAAGCTGAAATCGTCTTTATTCCAGATTCAGAGCCAGAAAAGAATTGGGGATTATCTAAGAAGACAATTCGAATTTTTGATCCGATTAGCTTGATCAATATGTCTGAGAATGATCTAAAAGCTTTAAGCAAAAAACAGATTGAATATACATTAGAAGATCGAGCTGAAGCGTTAAAGTTTCAAAAGATAGTTAATATTTGTGTGTCAAAGGGAATCCACGCGGGTGGACGTTTCCCGGAAGAGTGGAGCTGTTAGAAGATTTTTTTTAAGACCAAGCTGAAGACACGGGGGAGTTTGTTGGTGCATATTTGTATGTCTGTCAGTTGGTCTTAGCTTGTAATAGTTAGATATGTAATTATGAAGTTTTATGTAATATTACAAGTTTGTTTTAGGCGACACAGAGCCTGTGTCGCTTATGCGACACAAGGCCTGTGTCGCATGAGCTGACTGTGCGACACAAAGCTTGTGTCGCAGAGTCAGTTTCGGTTTAGTATAAATAGGTCATTTCGGCCTCAGTTTTGAGGTTGACGAATCTGTGATTATAGAGAGCATTTGTAAGGCATTTTAGTGTATTCAAGTTATTCGATTATTATATCTATATACATTCGATTTGCGTTTGATTCGTTTGTGTTTTACGTACTTTATACAATCGTTTGAATTCCGCCTCTCGATTGTGTGTGTTGATCCGGTTAGGTCCAAGAAAAGGGAACCTACAGTCTAAGTCGTTTGTAATATTTTGATTATGATATAAACGTTATTTGTTTTAGAAATCAAAATTAATGTCACTGTTTAGGCGACACAGAGCTTGTGTCGCAATAGCGACACAAGGCTTGTGTCGCATAGGTCGTTTTGGCGACACAAAGCTTGTGTCGCAGGTCATTTAGTGTTTGGCTATAAATAGAGGCTTACGGGTTCAGTTCTAGGGTTGACGAACCTAGAGAGTTTTCAAGCTATTTGTGAGGTATTGATTGTATTCGGTTGATTCGTTGTGATTGAAATATATAAAAGCTAATCGACTTGTTTCGCGTGATTGTTAACGTGCATTGTTCAATTGATTGTATTCCGCGCTTTCAATTGTTGAATTGATTCGATTTAGATCCAGCAAAAAAGGGTCCAACAAGTGGTATCAGAGCTGAAATCGTTTGATTTTGTGGTATTGAATCGATTTTGTGCGTTTTTCGGGTTAAATCACATACTTTTTAGCAAATTACTCTTGATTAGAAGTGGTAAAAGCTTGAAATCTGGTTTTTCTGAAAGATCATTGAAGGTTCGTTCGATTGCAGGTCGTTAATCTTCGTGGGGTTTACGAAAATTTTCGAATTTTGGGGTTTAAGTGCGGCTGAGTTCGCAGCATAGCGACACAACCTTTGTGTCGCCATTAGGGTTTTAGCGACAAAAGCTATTTTTGCGACACAATCACTCTGTGTCGTGTTAGGGTTATCTGCGACATTACCATTGAGACATTGGGTGCGACATAAACCTGAGACATTGGATAGCGACATTGGATTGCGACATAACCTGTGTGTCGCATTTGGACTTTTCAATCAATCACTGTTAGCGACACAAGACCTTGTGTCGCCTGTTTCTATTATTGCGACACAACCCCTTGTGTCGCCATTTGTCTCTGCTTGCGACATTATCTTTGTGTCGCATCTGTTCTAACTTGTTTCTGCAGGTTAGCGACACTAATCTTAGTGTCGCCATTAGTCTGCGACACAATCTTAGTGTCGCTGTTTAATTTTTGAAAAACAAAGTTTTGTGTTTTGTGAGTGTGCAGGAAATACCATGTCTCTTCAAAGCTTTACTCAGCTATTAAAACACAGTAATGAAGTTGGAAGCACTAACAAACCTCCATTATTTACTGCAAATACTGATTATGTGGAATGGAGGCAACGTTTTGAAGCCTTCATTTCATACAATAATCCAGACATGTTGATTCCTTTACTTGAACGTTATGAACATCCACCATCTGATGGCCAGTTCAATTCTATTAACCCTCCGCCAAAACCTATTAGATCTATGACTCCGGATGAGAAAAAGGCTTGGGACTTGAAAAGAAAAGTACATTCAGCAATCACAATGAGCATGTCTGCCGATGTTCTGAAAATGTTTAAACATTATACCATTGCTTATGATTTATGGAAGGCTATTGAACAAAGGTGTGGGGGTAATGAGAGATACAAAAAGAGTAAACTTGCACTCGTTAAGAAGCAATATGAATTGTTTGACATCTTACCAAATGAGTCTATTAATGCACTGTTTATTCGCTACTCACATCTGGTAAGTGAGCTGAATGAATGAGGGGTAACTTTAACTACTGAGGATGTGAACAAGAAACTCTTAGGCGCTTTGCCTAAAAAATGGAATCATCGTGTAATGATGATGGAGGAAGACGAAAGAGTGATGAGTCTTTCGTTAGACGATCTTGTTGGAAGATTACAAGCATATGCACTAGATATGCAGCGAAAAGAAACAAAGTCGAGTGCACAAGTTCAAGATCCTAGCTTGTATGGTAGTTCGTCTCCCACTACCGGTGTTGCATTATTATCTGGTGGATTTGGTGTGGCTTCTGCATCACCTACACCTTCAGTTGGAAGAGCATCTTACTCTTCAAATACTCTAGTGTCACCCGATACTGAAGAGAATGCTGCTGTTTTTCAAGCATTTCTAAGTGCTTATGATAGCTTCCTTTCGAAGAAGACAAGCACCATTGATCTTACTGAGAGGGACTTTGAACAGATAGATCCTGATGATCTGGAAAGGATGGATCTGCGTTGGAACTTTGCTATGCTAACAAGAAGAGCAAAGAAATATTTAAAGAAAACCGGGAGAAAGAATCTGGATGATGATAGTGATTCTGGTCTGGGTTTTGATAAAAGTAAGGTGAAGTGCTACAATTGTCAAAATCTTGGGCATTTCGCTAGGGAATGTGAGAAGGCAAAGCATCCTGCTTCTGGATTCTCAAAACCATCTGCCTACACAAGACCATCTCCGAGGACTCCAGAGAAATCGCCTGCCTCAAATGCTCTTCTTATTCAAAATGAAGAGGCGTATGACTGGAGTGAAGAAGCAAATGACGATCAAAACAGTGCTCTTATGGGTGAAATCTCCAGTGTGCATGAGGTACCCATCGAAGAACCACTCTCTTGTATATCATGCATTAAATTAACTGGTAAAATTAACAGATATTCTGAGGATAACCAACGCCTGAATAATGAATTAGAAAAACTTGCTAAGGCTAATAAGATCTTAAAAGATAATGAAAAAGCTTTTGATAAGAAACTAGATGCTACATTTTCTGACCGAAAGGAACTAAAAGCTAAAATTTTTAGTCAACAAGATGCAATTGATAGTTATCTTAAATTATTAGCTGATCTTAGAAAAGAACTTGCTGACTCACATACAGAAATAATTAACCTTAAGAGAAAAATTTCTAATTTCTCAACGTCCTCACTTGTCTTTGTTGAAATTCTTCAAGGGCAAAGGTATGATACCATATGTAAGGCTAGCCTTGGTTATCACCAAGTACCACCTCCTATTAACTATCTACCTATGCCTTCAAAGGATGAAGCCAAAGACTTTGTACCTTCCTTTTTAAAGGAAGTCATGAAATCTGTTAATGAGCCAGTTAAAGATTCTAAGCAAAATGTTGAATCTGAGTCTGAACAATCTCGTGCTAATGAATCTAAAAAAAACTGATGAAACTAAGCCTGTACCTGTTACGAAACCTGAATTTGTTAAAATTAAGATTTCAACCCCTGTTAGTGAACAGGAAGTAGTTGAAGTTGAGGATTTGACTGAGGAAGATAATGTGAAAATTAAGAAAGAAAATGTTAAGCCTGAAAATCATATAATAACCACTGAATTAAGTGAAATGGCTTTTCAAAGAAAAGGCAAAGCTAAGGCTGAGCCTCAAAAGATCTTAAAAATTGATAAAAAGAACAAATCACCTGAAAAATCTTCTAAAACTGTTGATGTCTCTGATAAACCATCAACATCTTCACCATCATATAACTCATCATGTACTCACAAATGTGCATGTTCTGTTAATGCTTTATTTAAACAACCTCCAGTGTCTCATCCTCAACCTCAACCATTCGTTGAAAGACAATCTTGTTTCTATTGTAGGAAACAAGGTCATCTCATTAGTGTTTGTCCGTTGCTTTCCAAACAACGATTTGGGAGATCCACGCCACGAAATTCTTTATATAGAAATTCATTTAATAAATCTCAATCGAGGCGTCGCTCATCATCTCCCTTAACTGTCAAGAAAGTCAATAAGATTGTGCCCAGTAAACCTAGTGTCAAAAAGCACAATTCTATAGACAAGCAACCACCCAAACCTAAACAGGTTTGGCAGATTAAAAGGTCAACCAATGACCTGTCATCCTACAATAACACATCAGGAAACACCACTGATTTGTTAAAAGATAAAATTTTAACTGATGTTGTTATTGTAGATGACCTTGGAAGACCCAAGTCTGTGAAGGCTTGGGTCTCCACTACTAACTAATCCATTCTTGCATTTTGTGTCTGCAGCAGTCCGAGGAAGTGAAAAATAGTAAATGGTTTATCGATAGCGGCTGCTCACGACACATGACAGGCAACTTAGCCCTACTTTCTGATTTGAAGCCATATAATGGGGGTTATGTTGCATTTGTGGGTGATAAGGGTGGAGAGATTACTGGACAAGGAACACTCACAAATGGGCAAGTGAGCTTTGAAAAAGTGAACTTTGTTGAACAGTTGAATCACAACTTGCTCAGTGTTTCTCAAATGTGTGACAAGAAATACATAACAGCATTTACTGATGTAGAATGCTTGATTTTGAAGCCGGGATTTGTGATTCCCGAGGAATGGGTGCTAATGAGAGCACCAAGGACAAAGGACACGTATGTACTAGATATGCGTACCGTTTCATCCACTGAGCATACATGTCTATTGTCTAAAGCTGATGAAAAGGATTCACTAATGTGGCACAGACGAATGGGACATCTTCATTTCCGCAAGATGAACTATCTTGTAAAACATGATCTTGTGTTAGGCGTTCCTAAACAATCTTTTGGATTAAATGATAATTGTGTTTCCTGTCTCAAAGGGAAACAACACAAGAAATTCCATAAGTCTAAGTTAGTGAATTCCATTGAAACACCTCTTGAGTTATTGCAAATGGATCTTTTCAGACCAGTGAGCAAACGGAGTATAGGAGGAAGTTATTACTGCTTAGTCGTAACTGATGACTATTCGCGATTTTCGTGGGTGTACTTCATTTCTTCTAAAGATGAGGTGCCTGATATTCTGATTTATCTGTTTGACAAACTGGAAAACCTATGCAATCTGAAGATAAAGAAACTGCAGAGTGACAACGGAACTGAATTCAAGAATAAAACTTTAGAGATGTACTGTTTGAAGAAAGGAATAAATCATCAATTCAGTGCCGCAAGAACTCCACAACAAAATGGAGTCGCTGAAAGAAAGAATAGGACTCTCATAGAGGTTGCACGCACCATGCTCTCAGACTCAAAATTGCCTATCATTTTTTGGGCAGAGGCGGTTAATACAGCCTGTTATGTTCTCAACAGGGTTTTAACGGTGAAGAAACGAAATAAGACAAGTTATGAGCTATTTAATAACCGTAAACCAAACTTGCAGTTTCTTGAACCTTTTGGGTGTCCCTGCATCATCATGAACACACGCGAACGAGTTGCTAAGTTCGGTGAAAAGTAAAGTGATGGTTTCTTCTTGGGTTATTCTGTTAATTCTCCTAACAAGAGAGTTTATAATAAATCAACCAAGAGGATTGAGGAGCACTATGAAGTTAAATGTTTACGATATACTGAATCTCCTCAAAGCACGGGACTCGACTCATTATTTAAATACGATGAATTGTTTGACTCATTTCATCTATCTATGGATGATAATGTTGATCAGGTGGTGACCCTACTGCATGGAATTGATATATTTCAGGATGTGTCTATTCCTCCTAAAGTCACACCACCCTCAAACAATGATATCCCTTCCACTTCTGGAACAGCTCCTAGTGTATCTATTCCACAACCTAATCCTAAGATGACGGGTTTATCCGACGATGAAACTGAGGATAAATCTGATAAAGCTGTCCAATCGCCTGAAATTATTGAAGTTGAGGGAGATTTAAACAACTTGGATTCTGAGGTTGTGCCACCACAGATTCCACAGCAACGTGTACACACATCTCATCCGACTAATAATATTATTGGTGAGTTGTTTAAAGGTGTACAAACAAGACATCAAGTTAAGGCTACTACATCCGACTCCTCTTCTTGCTTTGTAGCTGAGATGGAATCATGTTTTCTATCTCAGATTGAACCGAAAAATGTGAAGGAAGCATTAATCGACTCTCATTGGGTCGAGGCTATGCAGGATGAACTTCATCAATTTCAAAAGCTACAAGTCTGGAATTTGGTTCCACTTCCGAAGGGACAACATCCTATTGGGACACGTTGGGTGTTTCGTGTAAAGAAAGATGATCGTGGTATTGTGACTCGGAACAAGGCTAGACTAGTGGTACAAGGCTTTTCTCAAATAGAAGGTCTCGATTATGATGAGGTGTTTGCTCCAGTTGCGAGATTTGAATCAATCAGAATGTTTCTTGCCTACGCCTCATACAAGAAATTTAGAGTGTACCAGCTAGACGTAAAAAGCGCGTTTCTTTAAGGAAAGGTCAGTGAAGAAGTGTATGTCAAGCAACCTCTTGGATTTGAAGACTCAGTGCATCCGGATTATGTATACAAATTAGACAAAGCTCTGTATGGACTTCATCAAGCTCCAAGAGCGTGGTACGAGACATTGTCAAAGCATCTGCTGGCTAATGGATTCACAAGAGGACAGATTGACAGCACACTCTTTATTAGAAAGGTTGGAAACGATTTGTTACTTGTGCAGGTATATGTGGACGACATTATCTTTGGATCTACCAATGAGAAGCTGTGTAAGGACTTCGAGAAAATAATGAAGGACAAGTTTGAGATGAGTGCAATGGGAGAACATACATTCTTCTTAGGTGTACAGGTTAAGCAATCTAATAAAGGTATTTACATTCATCAAACTAAGTATGTCAATGACATCTTAACCAAATATCAGTTGCTCGACTGTAAGACCTTTGGAACTCCCATTCACATAAATCACAAACTTGGTTTGGCTGAAGACGAAGAAGACGTAAATCAGCGAGACTATCGGTCAATGATAGGATCACTGATGTATCTCACAGCATCAAGACCCGACATAATGTTTGCTGTAGCTATCTGCTCAAGATTTCAAGCAAATCCGAAGGTTTCTCATATGAAGGCGGTTAAGCGAATCTTTAGTTACCTCAAATTTAGACCATTCCTGGGTCTCTGGTATTCTAATGAGGATAACTTCGCTTTAACTGCCTACTCCGATTCAGATTTTGGTGGTTGCAATGTGGACAAAAAGTCTATGACTGGAGGATGTCAGTTCTTTAGTAGTCGCTTAGTCTCGTGGCAGTGTAAAAAGCAAAACACAGAGTCTACTTCATCTGCTGAGGCTGAATACATTGCTGCTGCAAGTTGTTGTTCTCAGGTTCTCTGGATTCAGCATCAAATGCGCGATTACGGGTTACTCTTAACTTTAACTCCTACCATATTGATAATACTGCTGCTATCTCTATCATACGCAATCCCGTACAACACTCAAAAACTAAACATATTGAACTTCGGTTTCATTTCATACGGGATTGCTATGAGAAACACCTGATAGACCTTGTCCAAATTGATACCTCTAAGCAAAACGCTGATCTTTTTACAAAGGCTTTTTCACGATCTCGATTTGATGAACTTGTCTCTATGATAGGGATGAGGTTCTTTGTTAAAAATTAGTTCATGACTTGGACTAGTGAAAAAAAAAATGCAATTGCCATTCTTTATACTTGTAAGTATTAAAGAAATGCAAAAGTTGCTACATTTCTAAAAATAAACGTTGAATTATGTCTGTAAACAATTAGGGAAATGATAGTACATCAGGAGACATGCATAAAATGGAATTTTAAGGTTTATGTTTGATGTGTCAGTAGATTTATCTAGCATACTTGAAATATCTTTTATAAATATTAGATTCATCAAATGATGTATTGATAGGCATTTGTTCTAAAGTTACTAAGAAGCTTAACTTTCAAAAATGCATATTATTTTATATAAAGACATATTAATATGTATGACTTTAAGTTGAATTAATGGCCAAAATGTCCGAAGTATTTTGACGCTTCGTCTTAATATTTGGATGATGAACATGTTGTGATCTAAAATATAGGGTCTTTGTATGGTGTTATCTGGGGGAATATATTAGGTGTCTCCTTTGTTGTATGAAAATACAGACCTGGTTTCATCTAATATATTCTTGAAAAGAACTTAGGTGCGTAGTCTATGTTAAGCTATAGACAACTATTACGTACCCGTGGCATTCCTTCAATTCTCAAAATAAAACGTACAAAAGTGCAGAAAAGTTATAAAAAGTTTGCCTCGTAATGGTTTGTGTTAAGCTATGGTACTCTGTTGTACGAAAGTACAGACCTGTACCCTCTAGTTTAATTGTTCAGACTGGTGTTTATTCAACCCGAACTACTGATTATGTGACTCTGTTGTACGAAAGTACAGACCTGTCACCGCTAACTTAGTTCTAAAGATACGCTCATACCCTCACCTTCTATAAAGAAAATACTAATATGTTTTGATTTCAAATGTATATTTTAATGTGAGTTATATAATATAATATGCATGCTAATAATAACACAAGTGGTTCATCTCATTATGAGTTGAAATCATATACTTAAGTACAAATGTTTAGATGGATAAAATATCAATAATCGTCTTGAACTAATCTTTATAACAGATGATTTAAATATGCTAAGTAAATTTAAAGTGGAAAAAACATACTGATAATCGAAATAACACTTACTATTCCTAATAATTGCATGTTATCCTGATATGATCCTTAACCAGACTTAAACATTTCCGTCACCAAAAACATATGTTATGAAGTTTCCGTTGATTGTAAAATTGAATCAACGATTTCCTTTTTATATTATCTATTAATTATTTGTAGCTTAATTAGTTTTTCCAAGTCTATAAGTTAATATTGAATCGAGTATCGAACCATGAAAATCGAAATCGAATTGAAATTTCACCAAGTGTCACTATGCGACACAACCTTTGTGTCGCTTCCTGTGTCGCAGGCTATGTCGCTATTTAGGGTTTGGGTATAAAAGCCACCCTCATGCGACCTTAAAACGTTCACTGTTCTTAATTATTTGCGACATCAAACTTAACCACTGCGACACAAGCACCCGATATAGCGACACAAGCAAACCCGTGTGATTTTCAAATTGATCTTCATTTTCTAAGCTTTCCGTTCCAATCAATCCATACAATCTCATTCTCCTTACCTTACTCGATCTAGTGGTATAAATCTTGCCCTTTTTCACCGTGTATTTTGTGTTTAATTGTGAGTTAAAGTCACAGGTTTTTAGGGGTTTAGGTTTGGGGTTAAATTGAGGTGTTTATGTGTGCCTAACTTGATAAGACGGATATTTTCTTGTTCCTAATGATGCTACGCATCTTGTGGTCGATTTGGTTTGCAAAAACCCCAAATTTTCGACCATTGGGATCTGGACACTGGTTGGTGTTCATCTTTGCGACACAACATGCGACACAAGCTTTTGTGTCGCAGGTTTTGTCCAATTAATTTATTGTCAGACTTTGCGTGCGACCCTAAAGTCTATGTCACTGTTAATTGCGACAAAAGCACTTGTGTCGCTTTTCTATCAAAAACAATTTTCGTGCGTTTGGCTGCGACACTCACATCTGTGTCGCTTACGTTAATTAACTTCAAAATAATTGCCAAATGCGACACAACCCTTTTCTGTCGCATCTTTGAGATGCGACACAAGTGCTTGTGTCGCTTACTTGAGTTCAATTAATTAACTTTATTGTTTGCGATACTAACGTCTATGTCGCTCCAGCTGTGCGACACAACCCTTGTGTCGCCTCTACAGATTGTTTCAATTAAATATTTATTGCTAATGCTTCTGTAGTGCTCTTTCTTGGATATTTTTAGAAATGGCAGGACAAGACGCATTCTTGAGGTTGCTCGAACCTCGTCACAACACCATCGCCTTTCTTGAAGATGACAGGGAGTCAGCAATCCCTTTTCGCCCCATGATCCAGTTCCTGAGGCGCTGCAGGATTTTTCATGCTATCTCGGCTGCACCAATCATCTATAGAGACCATGTTGGTCCATTTTGGAGAAATGCGGTTGTAAACACCGAACTGGAGGAGACCAGGATTATCTCTACCGTTTCTGATCGGGAAATTATTATAACCGAGAATCTGCTTCGTGAAGTTCTTCATTTTAATGATTCTTCGGACATGCCCACCCAATTTTCAAATGTTTTCATTGCTGGTGGCATGACCCGTATGGGATACCCGGGTGTACCCTCAAACCAGTACAGAAAGGGTCATCTCACAAGGGTCTGTCGGTTTTTGATGCATGTTATAATCGTTTGTTTATCGGCGAGGAAAGCAGGTTTTGACGGGGCTAGCCACCGAACCGTCTCTGCTATGCTGGCCCTGGTCTACAATAAACCGTACAATTTTTCCGGATATCTGTTCCGTAAAATGGTGGAAAATGCCAAAGCTGACAATGACAAGTGGGTCATGTACCCAAGGTTTATCCAGTTGCTGATTAATCATTTATTACTGGATCTTCCGGTCAATCCTGATGCAACCTTCCGCCAAACGCCAATGAACTTGCGAATTTTTGCCATCTGCAACTCCTACGGCAAAGGAGTTGCCACTCCGCCAGATGTGTCGTTGTTCGGCCATATCGTGAATGAGGGTTATATCCCTCCACCTAATGACGATTTTGAAGATCCGGTTGCCCCTCCGCCGTCAACTGCCGATGCTGAGGCTTTTGTAAATATTCCCATTTTTGAGGAAGGAGCGACCGAGTCGCTGCACAATGTGTTAGTGGACATCGAGAATACTGGGACAGTTGATGAGACTGCTGCTGATGCGGCCTCGGATGATACTGTCTCCGTGGATCCCAATGACACCCCAACGGATTCGGATGGTGATGTTCCCTCACCGAAAACCATTGAACGCCTCCGAATCCACAATACTCTTCGCTACGAGCGGGTTTGTCGCCGAATTAGGGCAGGACGGGTGCATGTGCTGTCTAATCGGGGGAAACGGCCCCGGAACGTACATGACTCAGATGATGACTTCTCCGAGCCCCGTCCTCGTCCTCGAACTCAAGCTCTTCCGGTCTCCACTTCTGCTGATCCTCCACTACAACCAGCTGTTCTCCAAAAGATCTTGGATGATCTAGCAAAAATGCAAGCGCTGATTGCTGATCAAGCGGCTGTCATTCAAGTTCAAGCTTCGAGGATTACGGATTTAGAAGCAACAGCGGCTCGGGTTCCTCAGCTGGAGAGTCGACTGTTAGAACTAGAGGCAATAGCTGTTGTTCCGGGGGAGGTAGGCTTAGATGAAACAACATCAATGGCCCCTGGTTCAACTGAAATTGTAAATACTGATGATGTAACCGAAGAAGCTATGAATGAAAATATTAATTTGGATTATTTTGCGTACTCTACACCGATCCCAGGATAACCAATTCCCTTAAATGTAGATTACTCCGAAGCAAACCTAGAGTATCTACAGAGTCTGATAAATGAGGAAGGGCAAAGTACAGAAAATGATAATGAAGAGTTTGTTTATGATAAGGAAGAGGTTGATGTTGAAAAAGAAAATGTTCACGAAGACTTCGTAAATGCTGACGAAGTAAATTAGGGAGAGGAGATGGAAATTGTCAGTCCCGATTTCCTTCAATTCAAATATAACTTAAATAAGCTTTTGAATTATTACTGAGAAGTTGCGGAATAACACTCAATAATATTAGAAAGATCAAAGATAAATATTTAGAACAATAAATAACAAAACACAAATATTAAATCAAAGCCTCAATCTTATTAATATGAATAAGACGAATACACTTTTGTATTAGGGTTTACACCTTGAAGCTGCGCTATTCTATTCACTTATTTTCGTATATCGATCTAGGTTCTAAGGATCTCTATTTATAACACATAGAGTCCTGTACAATCTCCTATTATTATGGAATTAGATAACTTCCATAACAAACTCATTCTTATCACAAAGTCATAAACAGTGTTAACTACCACATTCTAACATTCAGTGGAAACAAACTTCCATCAGTGGTAACTGCTTCATTTGTGAAAGTCTAAGTATAAACAACTAACAGTGTTAACCACTTATATACACTAACAGTCTTAATTACATAAACAGTGGAAACTACTTACAAAATCAACTAACAGTTGTAATCTTCGACCAGTGTTAATCTTCAACAATCAGTGGTAACCATGTTAGTCTTCAGTGGTAATTCTTCACTATCAGTGGTAATCTTTTGATCTCTTCAGACTTAACAGTAGTAATCCAAACCCAAATCAGTTTATCCCAACAATCTCCCCCTAAACTTAATCTGTCATCTACAGCATTAAGTTTCTTCAAATTCTCCATTTTAGCTTCTTTAAAGATGCTATCAAAACCAATTCTTGGATTTCTTCCCCAACTGTTCTTTTCTGTGAATCTGGTTCAAAATCATGTATACTAATCTCTGAGCAACCTCATTACATACAGAAGAATGTAATTTGGCTAACTTCAGGCTCCTTAATAAACTCAGATTCATGTCATACTCTCTGTCTGTGAGCATGTACAAGATCTCACCATCTTCTAAGATAACCTGATGTACTCCAGGCACCTCAAAATATATCCACATCTTTACCACCTTGAATGTACCAAATCGAAAAGGAAACTTTTCTGGCTCATACATCATTTGAATCCAGTCCCATGTGACTTTCTCAATGATATTATCAATTCTTTGTCCATCCAATTTCATCTTCCGAATCTCATACATTTTATTCAGATTAGCTCTACTCATCTTTCTTAAAATATCCTTAAATGACTTCCAGAAGGATTCACTTCCATCAGCTCTAACAATTCTTATTTTCTCCTCCTTCTTAGGTATAAGCAATTTGACTACCATCCAGTCAACAATCTCAGGCAAATCCTGATTTATTGGCTCTGCTTCAACTGGATGTATAATCATCAAATCATTCAACTGCCCTTCATCTTTTTCCAAGTCATTAACCACCTCTTCTTTCTTTTTCTTTTCTTCCTTTTCTTTTCTCTGACTCTCTTGAAACGGCACAAATATATCTCTTTCATAAGCCCTGGCCATCTCTTGATATGTCATTTTCTTTAATACCTCAGCAGGAATTGTGCACTTCAACTTGTTATATAAGTCTCTTCTTTTCTGTGCAATGGTCATTGGCTTATTTGCTTTCTTGATTCTTGCTTGTTCAGCTTTCTTCCTCTTCAGCTGATCTACCAAGTATTCCACAGATTCCTCTGTCTCTTTTCTGAGCATCCACTCATCGAATTGGTTAACCTCTTCCTTGGTCATCATTACGAATTTACCAGGTTCAACCTCAACTCTTATCAAATCCTCACCCATCTCTGCATTTAATTCAGCTTGTAGCCTCTGTGCATATTCTTCATCATTAGCAGTAGCAGCAGCAGACACTTGCTTTGATTTCTTTTGTTTAGGCTCCTCAACTAATTTTCCTTTCCCTTTGTCTGTTGGATCAATCTTGGGTAAGTCTGCCCTTTGGAATGTAGGTGCTTCAGCAGATTCTCTGATTGTGAAACCAGGCAAGGATGGTTCACTTATTTTCCTGCTAAACTTCTGAGCAAATCTGTCTGCAGCAACCTCTTTAGTCTTTTTGGTTTCAGGACTCTCCACTTCTTCTTCTTCATTTTCTGCCACCCTTATCTCTTCTGTTTCATCATCGAAGTTTACTCCAGAAGGTTGTTCACTTATGTTTGCACTGGCAGTCTTGGATGCCTGCTCTCTTATTTCCTCAACTTCTTCATCATTCTCCATCATTATCTCCTCATCCACCTCCTCAGACCTATCATCTCCACCTTGATCATTCTCCCCCTTTTTGAATGCATCTTCGGAAGGTTCAGGGGAAGAGAGAACAACTCTGGCTTGTTGCACAGGGATAGAACGTTTGTATTGATCATCAATGATGTAGTACTTCTTACCCTGCTTCAAGCACTTCAGCACCACTGTTTTCAAGGCATCTATCTCAGCTTGTTGCTTCTTGATGTTCCTTTTCTGCGTCACCACCTCAGCCCACATATACTCCAGCATATCCGTCAATTTTTCATAGTTCATACTAGCCTCATCACCTTTAGGATGTGACTCCTTTGGTGAATCATTGACAGAATTTTCATCTGATTCATGCCTAGCATGAGCATCAGATGGCCCTCTGTTCTTGGTACTGGGTCCACCAAAATCACCTTTTTGCAAAGGATCATGTTCTGGTGTTGCCTCTATTTGGGTCTTATTGATGTTACTTCTGTCCTGCTCTGCCATTTGGCCAGAAGCAGTAGAAGCAGCCCTCCCAGAATGGTCATCCCACTCCTTATCGACCACATGCTGTGTTGATTCATTTGACTGAGACACCTGAGCAGCAAGAGCCTCAGATGCCTGTGTTTTAGCCCTTTTGGCTTTAGTAGTGGTTGGTTTGTGGGTCCCTTGTTTTCTTTTGGTACCCCCAACTGCTGTGGGTTGAGAGATGATGGGTGTGTCATCTCTCTCAGCAGATGGTTCAGCAGCAGTGGGTGTAGCTGCAGCTGTGGTGGAGGGTGCATGAAGCATTGTTGGAAACAATGCTGTAACCCTCCCAGAAAATTTGGAGTCTCTCTTCATAATTGAAAAAACTTTAGGTTTGTGAGAGAGAACACCAATTACAGTATCCAGGTCTGGCAGGTTTTGGATTTGAGCATTTAAAATTAACTGCACAAACCTAGGATACATTAAAAATTTTAATTTTGGTTGCTCAATGTTTCTGAGCATACCAGAAAATATCAGATTTGAAAAATTAAACCTTTGTCCAGTGGCAAGACACACAGTTGCATATGCAATGTTGCTGCCGAACTGTTCAAAGGCTGATCTTTTGGATGAGAGGCAGTGTAAAAGAGTATGTATTAAAAACCTCCATTGATGGGAGAAAAGAGTCTTTTGAAACGTAAAAGTATCTAAAGATCCTTCATAACCCATCAATCGAAAATTTTCATACAATGTTTGACTAGGTAAAGAAGTAATACCTGCCTCATCATCAAGTTGTAAAGAAGCACGAACAGAGGCTTCAGTGATAACTACCCTGGTGTTGGCCACCATAGAGACTATGCTCTTAGTCCCCTGTTCGTCTTCGATGGTTGCATTTACCCAGAAGTCATTAATGTGATCTTTGGAGACTCTGGGTGATACTGTAAGAGCATGGTAGATGTGAGAGGCACGTAGGAAATCAATAATTTGGGTGAAGTCCTGTGCCTCTTTGGGTTTCATTAGGTAGGCGATCATATTATGATTCCGTCCTGTTGCAAGTGAAGTGGAAGAGGAAGTGGAAGCCATTGATGTACAAAGAATTTGAGGTTTAGATGGTGATTGAATGCTTAATCGTAAGAGTGTAGGTAGGAATTGAGAGCGTATTCAAGAACGACAAGTGTCTGGGTTTATATACTGTTCAATTTAGGTCAGTGGAAAAATCCCCAATTTTAAAATTAACAGTGTTAACGGGTGAAGTATTACTAACAGTGGAAACGGAGATATTTCACTAACAGTGATAACTGTCCAAACACGGTTTTCTTGCGCTTGCCCATCTTATACTTAATAGCGCTAGCAGTGTTAACTTGTATAAGCAGTACTAACCGACCAAGGCAGTCACAACTTAATACAGGCAGTACTAAGAATCTAGCATTATTGAGTAAAGAAAGCAGTGGTAACTCGGTTTTTTTTTTTTTTTTTTTTTTTTTTTTTTTTTTTTTGAACGTAAGCAGTTGTAAACTTCCATAAGCAGTACTAATTCGCCAAGCAGTGGAAATTATACCTGCACAGTGTTAACTAGAGCAAACATACAAATATACAGAGTACTAAGTTACCAAAGGCAGTGGTAACTTGTTTCAGTATTAACACTGTCAGTGTTAAACATAACTAACAGTACTAACAATACTTGGCAGTGTTAAAATACGCGAGCAGTGTTAACACGAACAGTGGTAATTAAAATATCAGTATCAATCCCAAGTTTAAGCACTTAAAAATTTAAGACAGATTCATCAATCCAATGCTGGTAATCAAAAATGTAAATCTGCCCACTTCAAATGCTTTGGTAAACAGATCTGCATATTGATCATCAGTATGAACTTTAAAAATTTGTATTAGCTTTTTCTCATTACAATCTCTAATAAAATGATATCGAATTTCAATGTGCTTAGTTTTTGAATGTTTAACAGGATTGTTTATGATACTGATAGTAGAGTTATTGTCAATGAATATAGGAGTTTTAAGAAAAGTCAAACCATAGTCTAACATCTGATTTTGAATCCATAGCACTTGAGCACAGCAGCTAGCAGCAGCAACATACTAAGCCTCTGCAGTTGATGTAGACACAGTGGATTGCTTCTTGCATTGCCAGGAGACTAACCTTTCTCCTATAAATTGACAACCCCCTGAAGTAGATTTCCTATCCAAATTTGCACCTCCATAGTCACTATCTGTGTAAGCCAGCAGATCAAAAGAACTGTTCTTTGGGTACCAAAGGCCTAGTTTTGGTTGGCCTTTTAAATACCTAAAGATTCTTTTCACTGCATGCAGATGTGACATCTTCGGATTGGATTGGAATCTTGCACACACACATACTGCAAACATGATGTCTGGTCTGGATGATGTCAGATACATGAGGGAGCCAATCATTGATCTATAAAGATGAACATCAACATCCTCCCCCTCAAAATCTGCATGTAATGATTTGTGTGTCTCCACAGGTGTGCTTGCAACCTTTGCATCTTTGTAGCCAAATCTCTCCAAAATGTCATTCACATATTTGCTTTGATGAATAAAAATCCCATCCTTCTGCTGTTTGACTTGTAATCCCAGAAAGAAAGTTAGTTCTCCCATTGAACTCATCTTGAATTTATCATGCATCAAAACTTCAAACTCCTTGCAAAGACTGTCCCTTGTAGAACCAAAAATAATATCATCTACATAGATTTGCACTAGTAGGATATCATTTTTAATTCTTTTGGTGAACAAGGTCTTGTCTATTGCACCCCTTGTGAAGTCATTCTTCAGTAGATATTCTGATGAAGTGTCATACCAGGCTCTTGGTGCTTGATGTAAGCCATAAAGAGCTTTATCCAGTCTGAGCACTTTATCAGGATACTTTGAATCCTCAAAGCCTGGAGGCTGGCATACGTAAACTTCCTCTTGAATAGTGCCATACAGAAAGGCACTTTTCACATCCATTTGATAGACCTTGAACCCTTTGAAAGAGGCATATGCCAGGAACAGTCTGATAGCTTCAATCCTAGCCACAGGAGCAAACACCTCATCATAGTCAATCCCTTCTTCCTGTGAATACCCCTGGGCTACTAATCTAGCCTTGTTCCTGATCACTATTCCCCTTTCATCTTTCTTGTTCCTGAACACCCATTTTGTGTCAATTGCTCTTTTGCCTTTGGGTAGATCCATCAAGGTCCATACTTCCTGTACTTTGAATTGAAGCAGCTCCTCTTGCATAGCTTCAATCCAGCTTGGATCCTTTAGAGCCTCTGTTACCTTCTTTGGCTCCATCTGAGTTATAAAACAGGCATATAAAGAAGTGTGGAGTCCTTCTTCTGATATTCTGAGTTGCTGCCTTGTTTGTACAGGTGTACCAATATCACCAATCACATTTTCTAGAGGATGGTCTCTATGAACATGATAGTGTGATGTTGGTGATACTGACATCTCAGATTCCAAGTTTGTTATATTCACATCCAGATCTTGTAGTTGTGTATCTGATGTGATACTTTCCCTAATCTGCCTTGAGGGAGTGAAAATGTTATCCATGATTCTCTGTTCTACAGCTGATAGATCAGTTGAATCTGCAGCTGTCTTATCCACATTTTCACTCTCACTTTCTTCTCCATCTTCTTCTAAAGCTGGCATATTAGGATCATCAGGCAAGTCTGGTGATGTTTCTGAACTCTGTATGGACTGCTGTGAAGTGGAGTCAAATACTGCTGGTGGATCAGGTGACCAAACAGGAAATACAATATATTCCTGTGGTTTGTTTTGCTGTGCAGTTGGTATATCTGTTGATGAAGTACTTGTACCTGCTGGTACACCTGCACTTGATTGCACATTTGTATATCTGAAAGCATGGGTTAGTGCATCAATATCAAACAAAGTTTTTGGTCCTTTTCCTACAGTATTTTCTGTATATTCATTAAATGTGACATCCATTGACTCCTCTATGATTCTGGTCTTTTGGTTGAAGACTCTATAAGCCTTACTTTGAATAGAGTAACCAACAAAGAGACCTTCATCAGCCTTACTTTCAAACTTTCCTAAATGACTTTTGGTATTTAAGATGGTACAAGGACACCCAAATGGTTTTAAGAAACTAACCAACGGTTTTCTCTTAAAAAACAGTTCATATGGTGTCTTGTTGGACTTAAAAGAAGACTTGTGTTGCTTGCCTTTTTGGCAGGCAACACAATGATCATCACATGAATATACCTTTTCAGGTAAACCTCTAACAAGTTTGCTTTTGACAAGCTTATTAATGGTCTTATAATTCATGTGACACATCCTTCTATGCCATAGTTCAGATTCATTTATAGTTGCTTTGCTTATAAGACAGTTTAGTTCAGGTTGAGGTTCCATATTTGCCAAGTCACACTTATATACATTATGCTTTCTGGGAATTCTCATTAAAATCATATTTTCAGGTATTTTAAATTCCTTGGAAAGTATAAGGCATTCAGTGTCAGTAAAATGAACTGGGTTCTTTTTATCTGTGATTTGACTCACACTTAGCAAATTGTACCTCAGTTGTTCAACAAAATACACATCCTCAAAACTTATCTTATTGCTGTGCACTGTTCCTTTGCCTGTGATTTTTCCTCCTTTGGGATTGCTTCCAAAAGCTACATATCCTCCATTAAATGATTTGAAGTCCTGCAGCATTTTCCTATCCCCTGTCATGTGCCTAGAGCAGCCACTATCCATGTGCCATAAGTTTGCTGGCTTGCCCTGCACATCAAATTGAAACTATAATTAGTTTCTCTTGGGAACCCAAACCAATTTGGCTTTGGGTTTCCCATGTGCATTCACAAAGTCAACTTTCTTGAAGATTATTGATTGTGATGCACAGTTGGTATTTGGACCTTTTGATTTATCAGTTTTAATTGGTGTCCAAATCCAACTTATTTTAGGCTTAACAGTGGAAATTGATCTAACAGTGTTAACTGTTTTATCAATCTTACTAACAGTGTTAATATTGTTAACACTGACAGTTTTAGTTTTTACCACTGTTTTTGCCTTGTTACTATTGGCTAATTTTCTAGTTAATACTGATGCAGTAGAAATAGCTGTATCAGTCAACTTATTAGCCTTGACAATTTTCTTCTTGGCAGTAGTAATGCGATCAATTTTTTATTTAAAATTTTGCTTATTGATCATATCAGTTCCTGTCCATGGTTGTTTTCTAATCCTTTGAAGATTCTTAGGATTATAATAACAATCATGTTGAAGATGATTGTTTCTGCCACATGTAAAGCAAGATTTCTCCTTTACCACTGTAAAATTCTTTCTCAACTTTTGTGAAACCATTTGGTTCCAATTTCTTTGATTTCCTCTGGGTTTTAATTTGTGAGAAAGTGGTAATTGAGAAATTTTGGTTTTACATTTACAGTCAGCACAGTCAATATTTATAGATTTTACATTATTAGATTTATTAACTGTTTTAACTGAATTACTAATGTATCCTAGACCAGCTCTAGATTTATTAGCAGTGGCTTTCATGTTTTCCAAATTATTCTTTTTCTTTTCCTGAAACATTTTCTTACCCTCTTCTAGTTTATCACTGTTGAGTTCTAAAACTAGACCAGTATCTGATTTCTTGATATTCTCACATGATTTTTCAGAATTTAAGCTATCAGTTGTTTCAGAATTAGAATTGTTATTATTTTCAGATGAATAATCCAGTTCATCTTCCTCACTCCATTCTCTAATTTCAACCTTATCAAAGTCAATTTTATTATCCAAGTTAATAACTGGATCAACCTTTGTAACATCAACTGTTATTCCTGCCTTTAACTTATTTAAATTTAAATCAGTTTAAGGAGGAAAATAGTTGTTATTATAAGGTGGGGAAACATAATTATATCCTAACCCAGTTTTTATCTTGTCATGAATTTGAGATTTGATAATTTGATTTACACTTTTAGAAGCATGTTCAAGATCACTTACTGTTAATTTTATATTATCTCTTTCACATGTGACCTCTACTAATTTCTGATTTATTGCTTCTAACTTATCTTTTAACACATCTCTCTCCCATCTGGCATACTTAAGATCATATTCATATTGGGTTACATTCTTTTCATATGCCTTAATTTGATTTTCCAAGTTTTCTATTGCAGCTGTAGTATGTCTACTTTTAATCTCACATTGCTTAAGTTCCTCACAAAATTTCATATTATAATCTCTATAATGTTTAACAGTTTGTTTGCATACAGGAGAACATAATTTGATTTGTACCTCATAAGGAACCTCTGATGGCTTGTTTTCTTCAGCAATGGCCATTAAGGCTTAATTCTTCACTTCATGTTCTGCTTGATCACTCCAATCAAATTCAAGCCCATCTTGAGAAATTAAAGCATTTGATGTACTCTCCTGCACTGGTATGTTCCTTCTCTGAATTCCATTGCTTCCTGCTCTCTGCCCAGTCTGCTCTTGCCTCTGACTTCTACATTCTCTTGCAAAGTGCCCCATTTTATGACAATTGAAGCACTCTACCTTGCTTTTGTCAAACCAAGCAGCATCATTCCTTTGGCTTGTAAAATTATTTCTTCCTGTCCTTTGCATAAACCTTTTGGCTCTTTGAGTAATTAATGCAATTTGCCACTTGATATCCATCTCCTCCAGATCATCAGAATTTATCTGTTCCAAATCTTCATTAGTAAGTGAAGAGTTCACATTACTAGCAAAGAAAGATTCTAATATTTGATCATTTGAGTTGTTTTGAGATGATCCAGCTCCTGCAGAAATATAAGCAGACCCTTGTTGATTTGAATCAACTTGAGATCCACCTACTGACATAAAAGCAGCATTATGATTGTTTCCTACAACCTGCTTTTTGCTTTCAACTTCTGGCTCAAAGTTTCTCAAATCATTATAAATATCTTCAAGCTCCTTCACCTCCAAATCTGCACTCTGTCTTAAACCTACAGTGTAGATTGTCCATTCTTCACCTAATGATCTCAGAAACTTCCTGTTCAGATCATCTTTATTAATTTTTACCTTGTGATTCTCCAGATCTCCAACAAGTTTTGAAAATCTGTCAAATGTTTGAGTTAAAGTTTCAGTTTTTGCAGAATTAAAGTTCTCATATTGTTGCTTCAATAGAGATCTTTTGTTCTTCTTGGTGCTATCATTACCACCAAATCTCTTTTCAATAGCCTCCATGAGTACTTTGGCATCATCACATGCTTCAAATCTTCTTTGGTATTCATTAGGAATTGACAGTAACAATGTGCTGAGGGCTTTAAATTCTATAGATCTGACTTTTCTTTCTGCATCAGTAGTTGGTGGTGGTCTCTGTTGCTTGACACCATCACCATCTACTGTAACTGGAGGACCATTTACCACAACTTCCCACATCTGATAATCTGTGAGAAGCATATATTGTTTGATTCTGATTTTCCACAGATCAAACTCATCAGGGCTGAGCATAGGGATTTTAGTGACCTGGATACCTTCATTGTTTTCTGTTGCCATTAAATTCAATACTTAATCACAAACTACACCTTAAAAATCAAGTTAATCTAAAATTCCAGATCTTTCTGTATTCAAAGCTTTCCTTGCTCTGATACCACTTGACAGTCCCGATTTCCTTCAATTCAAATATAACTTAAACAAGCTTTTGAATTATTACTGAGAAGTTGCGGAATAACACTCAATAATATTAGAAAGATCAAAGATAAATATTTAGAACAATAAATAACGAAACACAAATATTAAATCAAAGCCTCAATCTTATTAATATGAATAAGACGAATACACTTTTGTATTAGGGTTTACACCTTGAAGCTGCGCTATTCTATTCACTTATTTTCGTATATCGATCTAGGTTCTAAGGATCTCTATTTATAACACATAGAGTCCTGTACAATCTCCTATTATTATGGAATTAGATAACTTCCATAACAAACTCATTCTTATCACAAAGTCATAAATAGTGTTAACTACCACATTCTAACATTCAGTGGAAACAAACTTCCATCAGTGGTAACTGCTTCATTTGTGAAAGTCTAAGTATAAACAACTAACAGTGTTAACCACTTATATACACTAACAGTCTTAATTACATAAACAGTGGAAACTACTTACAAAATCAACTAACAGTTGTAATCTTCGACCAGTGTTAATCTTCAACAATCAGTGGTAACCATGTTAGTCTTCAGTGGTAATTCTTCACTATCAGTGGTAATCTTTTGATCTCTTCAGACTTAACAGTAGTAATCCAAACCCAAATCAGTTTATCCCAACAGAAAATTCTGATACAGAGGAAGTTATTGAGGAAGAACAACCTGCAACTTCTACTCCTGCTCCGGATACTGCTGAAACATCTACTTCCAGTGCTGTTGAACCTAATTTGTCAAAAACCTGCAAGTTCTACAAGATCAGCAGCAAGTGCTACAAGGGTCAAATTATTAGCTGGAAGTTTGATGAAGTAAATAAAGTGATCGTTATAAAAAGGAAAGATGGGATACAGTATTTCACCAAGAATTTTAAAGTGTTAAGCACATTACCTTAATGTGAGATACTGCACTTGGCGCAACTGAATATTATCAATCCCACGAACAACGAATTAGCCAACCAATTTCACAGAATTTTGAGGAGAGAGGTCAACATGAAAATGTTTTATCTGTTGAGACCAAATCTGGGGATGAGGTACATTTACCGCAACAAGATGCATCCTGTTACCAACAAGCCCTGGATTAAAATTGTATACAAATCTCCAAAGACCTTAAAGTCTATTCCTCTGGAGAAGCTCCCAGTTGATTTTTTGAGAAGGTTACAACTGTGGACATATGACGGTTATACAGGCGAAGCAGAGATTGTCTATATTTCCGATACAGAGCCTGAAGACCTATGGAAAGCCAAACTATCAAGGATTAGAGTGTATGATCCTTTGAGCTTGATTAACCTTACCAAGAAAGATCTTGAAGCTCTTCATGCCAAGAAGATTGATTATTTTCAAGAGTTTAAGACTGAGGCGATGCGTTTTCAAAAGGTTGTCAATGTTTGTATAGCTCAAGAAGTACATGTTAGAAGACCAAAGCTGAACGAAGAAATTTCGAAGACCAAGCTGAAGACACGGGGGAGTTTGTTGATACATGTTTTGTATGTCTGTCAGTTGTCTAGGTCTAAGTCGTTTGTAATATTTTGATTATGATATAAACGTTATTTGTTTTAGAAATCAAAATTAATGTCACTGTTTAGGCGACACAGAGCTTGTGTCGCAATAGCGACACAAGGCTTGTGTCGCATAGGTCGGTTTGGCGACACAAAGCTTGTGTCGCAGGTCATTTAGTATTTGGTTATAAATAGATGCTTACGGGTTCAGTTCTAGGGTTGACGAACCTAGAGAGTTTTCAAGCTATTTGTGAGGTATTGATTGTATTCGGTTGATTCGTTGTGATTGAAATATATAAAAGCTAATCGACTAGTTTCGAGTGATTGTTAACGTGCATTGTTCAATTGATTGTATTCCGCGCTTTCAATTGTTGAATTGATTCGATTTAGATCCAGCAAAAAAGGGTCCAACAAAATGCGACACAGAGGTTGTGTCGCAGGTTGTGTCGCAATGACGAACAGATGCCAAACCCAGAAAAACCCGATGATCAAGTTTGGGGGTTTTTGAAATTGAGCACACCAAATGATGCGCCAATGTTTGTAGAGCATGAGACCATGAGTTTTAACATGTTAGCAACGTATCCCGTGTCCAATTTTACCCCAAACCTAAAACCCTAAAAATCGTATGATTCATTCGACGATTAAACCAAAAGTAGACGGTAAAAGTGGGTGAAGTTGGTACCTTTAAGTCGAGAAAAATGAGGAGAACAAGAAACAAGGTTGGATTGCAAAGAAACACGGCAGAAGAGTGAAAATCAAACGAAAATTACGTCGCAGTCCTTGTGTCGCAAGAATGAGCTTGTGTCGCTTGTTGTGTCGCAAAAACAATGTAGCGACTGAGAGGTAGGGTCCGGGTTTTATACCTCAACCCTGTATAGCGACACAAGATGCGACATGTGTAGCGACACACGTCTTGTGTCGCATTGCGACATAAAGCTTGTGTCGCACCATGGACAGTTTGTGAAGTTTGATTTGATTTCAAGTGTTGGACTCAAAAGACGATTTGTTATTATCTCAGAGACTTGGATAAACTAAAGCGAAAAGGATAGACTAAAATTATACAAGAAATAAAATAAAAATAGTTGAATCGATTTTGCAATCAACGAAACTGAACGTAAAATCTTTTTGGTGACGTAATTGTTTAGGTCTGCTTTAGGAATCATATCAGGATAACATGCACTTATTTGGAAATAGTAAACTTTATTTCGATTGTCAGTATGTTTGTCCACTTTAAATTTACTTAGCATATTTAAATCACATGTTATAAAGATTAGTTCAAGACGATTATTGATATTTTATCCATCTAGACATTTGAACTTAAGTGTATGATTTCAACTCATAATGAGATGAACCACTTGTATTATTATTAGCATGCATATTATATTATCTAACTCACATTAAAATATACATTTGAAATTAAAACACGTTAGTATTTTTTATATAGAAGGTAAAGGTATGGACGTATTTTTAGAACCAAGTTAGTGGTGACAGGTCTGTACTTTCGTACAACAGAGTCACATAAACAATAGTTCGGGTTGAACAAACACCAGTCTGAACACTTTAAACTAGAGGGTACAGGTCTGTACTTTCGTACAACAGAGTACCATAGTTTAACACAAACCAGTACGAGGCAATCTTTTTATAACTTTTCTTGTACATTTGTACATTATATTTTTGAATTTAGATATGTCACGGGTACGCAATAGTTGTCTATAACTTAACATAGACTACGTACCTAAGTTCTTTTCAAGAATATATTAGATGAAACCAGGTCTGTATTTTCATACAACAGAGGAGACAACTAATATATTCCCCCAGATAACACTGTACACAGACCCTATATTTTAGATCATAACATGTTTATTATCCAAATATTAAGACGAAGCGTTAAAATATTTCGGACATTTTTTGCCCTTATTTTAACTTATTGTCATACATATTAATATGTCTTTATATAAAATAATATGCATATTTGAAAGTTAAGCTTCTTAGTAACTTTAGAACAAATGCCTACCAATACATCATTTGATGAAGCTAATATTTATAAAAGGTATTTCAAGTATGCTAGATAAATCTACTGACACATCAAACATAAATCTTAACAATCATTTCCCCAATTGTTTACTGATGTACTATCATTTCCCCAATTGTTTACAGACACAATTCAACGTCTATTTTTAACAATGTTGCAACTATTGCGTTTCTTTAATACTATCAAGTATAAAGAGTGGCAGTTGCGGTTTTTTTTTTTATTATTATTTTTTTAATCTAGCCAAGTTTAAAAGATAATTCTGACCAGAAATGGAGAACTAGGCATTGCTCAAACTTACCATTCCAATCATGGAGACTAGCTCATCAAATCGACTACGAGAGAAAGCTTTTGTGAAGAGATCTGCGTTTTGCTTAAGAGTAGGGATTTGGACAAGGTTAATTAAGTGCTTCTCATAGCAATCCCGTATAAAATGATAACGAATTTCAATATGCTTTGTTTTTGAATGCTGTACGGGATTGCGTATGATAGATACAGTAGCTGAATTATCAATATGAATAGGAGTAAGAGTTAGAAGTAACCCATAGTCACACATTTGATGTTGAATCCAGAGAACCTGGGAACAGCAACTGGCAGCAGCAATGTATTCTGCCTCAGCGGTTGAAGTAGAGACAGTTGTCTGCTTCTTGCACTGCCAAGAGACTAATCGGCTTCCTAGAAACTGACATCCTCCAGTTGTTGACTTTGCGTCCACTGAGCAGCCACCATAATCAAAATCTGAAAAAGTAGTTAGAGCAAAATCGTTTTCGTTAGAGTACTAGAGACCCAAGGAGGGTCTCCACTTAAGATAACCTAAGATGCGTCTGACAGCCTTTTCATGAGAAGCTTTAGGCTTTGCTTGATATCTTGAATAGATGGACACTGCAAATAATATATCCGGCCTAGATGCTGTGAGGTACATAAGCGATCCTATCATTGAACAATAGTCACGCTGATTAACATCATCTTCGTCATCAGCAGGTCCAAGTTTGTGACTGATGTCAATGGGAGTTCCATAGTGTCTAGCATCGAGCATCTGATACTTTGTCAATGGGAGTTCCATAGGAGACGGGACTTGATGGTAACCAATTAGTATTAGTCCTTTGTGCCTGAAGGATCTCATCAAAGACTAATGAGGAAGTTGAAAAATTTGACAACTTTCTTTTTAAATCTAAAACCTCAGTTTGAGAATCAGAAAGTTCTTTCTTTACCTTAGTAAGCATGGTGACATAACTATCTATTTCATCTTGCTGACTAAAGATTTAAGCTTTTAATTCTTACTTTTCTTCAAAAATTGCCTTTAGCTTTTTTATCACACACCTTATCATTATCTTTTAACATATTATTTGAAACAGTTAACTGTTCTATGTTGGCGATAAGGCGTTTATTTTCTTCTCTTAGCCTGTTTACCTGTCCTGTCAAACGAATACAAGATATACAAGAAAAGGGTTCATTATCAACCTCATGTAGGTTGGCCATGAAAGCTTTGTTTTGTTGGTCATCATCAACTTGTTCTGACCAGTCAAACGCTTCATCTGACAACATTAAGGCAGCAGATACCATTGCCTTTTCTTCAGCTTTAGCCTTCTCTGTGGATTTGTTCGGAGTAGGCCTTGTGAAACCAGATGAAGGCTGTCTTGTTTCGCATTCACGAGCAAAGTGTCCATAGTTTTGACACTTGTAGCACTTGACCTTGCTCTTGTTGAATCCCAGACCTAGGCCCTTGATGACTTGATGGTTGAAAGTAAGAACCACCAGAAGAAACACTTGGTTGATGACTTGAAGAGCCACCAGTTCCACCAGCCAAGAATGCTGAGCCAGATGTTCCGGTTGATGAAACATCCACTCCGTAGATCTTAGGATTTTGGACATTTGCAGTAGCTTTGGTTTCCTTCCTTTGCATGTCCAAAAGATCAGCTTCTAGCTGACCAATAAGATCATCAAGAGACATATTCAGAATGTCTGGATCCTTTTCCATCATTAAAACTCTAGTATCCCATTTGTCAGGTAGGGATTCAAGAAGTTTTTTATTTATTTCGGTTTTGTCCAGAGTTATTCCTCCTTCTATTAACTCACTAACCAACTGTAAGTATCTAGAAAACAAGTCAGAAAGAGACTCGTTTGGAAGAATATCGAATACATCATACTGCTTCTTGACTAAACGCAATTTATTTTGCTTATATTGTTCACTACCACCGCATCTTTTCTCAAATGCCTTCCATAGATCATAAGCAATTTCCAGATGTCGAAATTGCTTGAGGATTGACGGTGGTAATGCCATGGTGATTGCAGAATGAGCCTTTTTATCATTCTCAAAGGCTTTGCGTTCCTCAGGAGTCATTGATTTGATTGACTTTAATGGTGCTGAACCAGTATAAACTCCAGGACTGACAGGACGTTCGTATCTTTCAGTCAAAGCAACCTACATCTCGGGATCATTAAAAGAAACAAACGCTTCAAAGCGTTGAAGCCAGTAGGCATAGTCCATCCCTACAGTATACAAAGGTGGTTTATTCGTACTTCCAACTTCAGAGTTTTGCTTGAGTAGATCTCCAACACGTTGTAATGAAGAAGATGCAATTATGATAACCTGCAAAACAAAACACACAAAGGAAACAAACTAAACTGTTATGCGACACAAGGATTGTGTCGCTAAATCTTATAGCGACACTAAAGATGTGTCGCTAGGAATCAAGTAACAGTTAAACAGGTGACACAAGGTTTATGTCGCAAAATATTATGTCGCAATTTTCAAACTTGTGTCGCTATCTTTTTGTCGCAAATTTCAATCTTGTGTCGCTATCCCGTGTCGCTGAAATTTTAAATACGACAAGAAGATGTGTCGCTTAAACCTAAAAGCGACAGAAGATTGTGTCGCAGAAAACCTAAGAGCGAAAGATGATGTGTTGCTAAAACCCTACACGCGACAGAAGTTTTGTGTCGCAGAAACCCTAAATGTGACAGAAGCTGTGTCGCTGCTTGTGTCGCAATGTCGAGGAGAGCTGCGGCAGAAAATCCTAAAATTCGCAAAATTCCGTAACCCTAACGAAAAACCACGAACAATGGACGAATCTAAACACCAAAATCTTCCAGAAAATGTAGAATATGAACTTTTAACACAAAATGCAAAGACTTAATTCCAAAAACTAGTCGATTTTAACCGAAAACACGTACTAACACGATCCGACAACACCAAATCCGTAGATTATGGATCTGATACCATTTGTAGGATCCCTGATCTTGGACCTAACCGGATCAACACAAACAATCGAGATGCGGAATTCAAACGATTGTATATAGTACGTAAAACACAAACGAATCAAACACAAATCGAATGTATATTGATATGATAACTGATTAGCTTGGATACACTTGAAATGCTTTACAATTTCTCTGAGAAGCCCTAGATTCGTCAACCTCAAAACTGAGGCCGAAATGATCTATTTATACTAAACTGAAAACGACTCTGCGACACAAGCTCTGTGTCGCACAGCCGACTCATGCGACACAAGCCTTGTGTCACATAAGCGACACAGGCTTAGTGTCGCCTAAAACAGAACTTGTAATTTACTTATAATAGACAAAACGTCGTAATTACATAACAAACTATTACAAGCTAAGACCAACTGACAGACATACAAATATGCACCAACAGTTTGCTCTGGCTCGTAATCAGGATCATGGATTGGTCGTTTGCCAGGGTTTGAAGGAATATGGACCCGTCCCTGACGTATACGACGCTGAATACGCTCAAAGCGCTTGGTGTCATGGATACGCAGGCGGTCGCATGTCCTGGCATCAGGGACATCCCCTTCAGAGTCGGTGGGGGTGTCATTTAAATCCACGGAGACTGTATCATCCGAGTCCACATTGGCAGTCTCGTCAATTGCTCGGAAATTATCAATATCCTGCAAAACGCTATGTAATGAGTCATCTATATGTGTATCCTCGGTTTGAACCGGGATATTTACAAAAACATCCTCATGTTGTGGAGGAGCAGCAGGAGTATCCAAAAAACCATTGTCAGCCGGAGGGACATAGCCCTCATGCACGATGTGACCAAAAAGTGGCACCTCAGCCGGTGCCGGGACCCCCTTTGCATATTGGCCGCAGATGGCAAAAATGCGGATATTCATCGGGGTTTGGCGGAACCGGTGAGCAACATTTACCGGAAGCCCCGGAACCAGATGATTGAGCAATATTTGTACAAAGCGCGGGTACATGTTCCAGCGGTTGGCCCCGGCATGTACATTATCCACCATAGCCCGAAAGATGTAGCCTGAAAAATTGAAGGGCTTATTGTAGACCAAGGCAAGCTTAGCAGAGGCTGTTGAGTGGCTCATTCCGTCAAAGCCAGCCTTCCTGCTTGATAAGCACACAATCATTATGTGCATTAGATACCTCCAGACCCTTGTGAGATTGGTCTTTCGGTATTGATCACGGGGAACGCCCGGATATCCCATACGGTTCATGCCACCATTTATGAACAAGTTCGAAAAGAGAACGGGCATGTCTGGATGGTCATTGAATTGGAAGAGATTGCGAATAAGCTGCTCCGAAATAATAATCTCGTTGTCAGCAACCTTGGAGAGTAAACGCGTGTATGGCAAGTCTGAATTAATGACTGCCGAACTCCAGAAGGAACCAACGAGGTCCTTATATATAGGAGTAGTGGATGTGATGGCGGTAAAAATGCGGGAACGGCAAAGAAACGCGATCATCGGCCTGAACGGCGCAGCCGAATCCCTTTCATCCTCGAGAAAAGCCACGATAGTGTCGCATAAATCAATTTCACAAACCATGCGACAGAAGCGCTTGTGTCGCTAACGAATTATGCGACAGCAAGGGTTGTGTCGCATTTTGCAAAAAATTGATTTATTTTAAACAAAGCGATAGAAGCCTTATGTCACAAGAGAAAAGCGACACAAAGTTAGTGTCGCATGTCATCAATGCAACAGACAAAAGTGCGACACAAGTGCTTGTGTCGCAGCTTGTGTCGCATTGACGAACAGGTGCCCAACCCAGAAAAACCCGATGATCAAGTTTGTGGGTTTTCGAAATTTAGCACACCAAATGATGCGCCAATGTTTGGGGAGCAAGAAATCATGTATTTTAGCTCGTAACATAACCAAACACCTCGTTAAATTGGACCAAAAAACAAAACCCTAAAAACCCGTATATGATTTTAACAATTTAACACTAATTACACGGTAAAAGTGGGTAAAATTGGTACCTATAAGTCGAGAAAAATGAGATGAACACGAAACACGGAATGGATTGAAACAAAAACAGCAGAAAGTTGAAAATCGAATCAAAGTTGCGTCGCAGAAGATGTGTCGCAGGTTTTGAGTTGTGTCGCTATTTGTGTCGCAAGAATGTGTAGCGACTGAGAGGTAGGGTCCGGCTTTTATACCTCAACCCTGTATAGCGACACAAGATGCGACATGGATAGCGACATAAGGCTTGTGTCGCACCATGGACAGTTTGATTTCACGTGCTGGACTCAAGAGACGATTTGTTATTATCTCAGAGACTTGGATAAACTAAAGCTAAAACAATAGACTAAAATTATACAAGAAATAAAATAAAACCCGTTGATTCGATTTTGCAATCAACGAAAACAGAACGTAAAATCTTTTTGGTGACGATATTGTTTAGGTCTGCTTTAGGAATCATATCAGGATAACATGCACTTATTTGGAAATAGTAAACTTTATTTCGATTGTCAGTATTTGGAACCCTGAACAGAGTGCCGGTGATAAGCCGGAGGAAGGTGAGGATGACGTCCCACTTTAAATTTACTTTGCATATTTAAATCACCTGTTATAAAGATTATTTCAAGACGATTATTGATATTTTATCCATCTAGACATTTGAACTTAAGTATATGATTTCAACTCATAATGAGATTAACCACTTGTGTTATTATTAGCATGCATATTATATTATATAACTCACATTAAAATATACATTTGAGATTGAAACATGTTAGTATTTTCTATATAGAAGGTGAAGGTATGGACGTAACTTTAGAACCAAGTTAGCGGTGACAGGTCTGTACTTTCGTACAACAGAGTCACATAAACAATAGTTCGGGTTGAACAAACACCAGTCTGAACACTTTAAACTAGAGGGTACAGGTCTGTACTTTCGTACAACAGAGTACCATAGTTTAACACAAACCAGTACGAGGCAATTTTTTTATAACTTTTCTTGTACATTTGTACATTATATTTTAGCATTTAGATATGCCACGGGTACGCAATAGTTGTCTATAACTTAACATAGACTACGTACCTAAGTTCTTTTGAAGAATATATTAGATGAAACCAGGTCTGTATTTTCATACAACAGAGGAAACAACTAATATATTCCCCCAGATAACACCATACAAAGACCCTATATTTTAGATCATAACATGTTTATTATCCAAATATTAAGACGAAGCATTAAAATATTTCGGACATTTTTGTCCTTATTTTAATTTAATGTCATACATATTAATATGTCTTTTTATAAAATAATATGCATATTTGAAAGTTAAGCTTCTTAGTAACTTTAGAACAAATGACTACCAATACATCATTTGATGAAGCTAATATTTATAAAAGGTATTTCAAGTATGCTAGATAAATCTACTGACACATCAAACATAAATCTTAAAATTCCGTTTTATGCATGTTTCCTGATGTACTATCATTTCCCCAATTGTTTACAGACACAATTCAACGTCTGTTTTTAGAAATGTAGCAACTTTTGCATTTTTTAATACTAACAAGTATAAAGAATGGCAGTTGCATTTATTTATTTATTTATTTTTTTTTTTTTAAATAACCAAGTCTAAGGATAATTCTGACCAGAAATGGAGAGTTAGGCGTTGCTCAAACTCACCATTCCAATCATGGAGACTAGCTCATCAAATCGACTACGAGAGAAAGCTTTTGTGAAAAGATCTGCGTTTTGCTTAAGAGTAGGGATTTGGACAAGATCAATTAGGTGCTTCTCATAGCAATCCCGTATAAAATGATAACGAATTTCAATATGCTTTGTTTTTGAATGCTGTACGGGATTGCGTATGATGGATACAGCAGCTGAATTATCAATATGAATAGGAGTAAGAGTTAGAAGTAACCCATAGTCACGCATTTGATGCTGAATCCAGAGAACCTGGGAACAGCAACTGGCAGCAGCAATGTATTCTGCCTCAGCGGTTGAAGTAGAGACAGTTGTCTGCTTCTTGCACTGCCACGAGACTAATCGGCTTCCTAGAAACAGACATCCTCCAGTTGTGGACTTTGCATCCACTGAGCAGCCACCATAATCAGAATCTGAAAAAGCAGTTAGAGCAAAATCGTTTTCGTTAGAGTACTAGAGACCCAAGGAGGGTCTCCACTTAAGATAACCTAAGATGCGTCTGACAGCCTTTTCATGAGAAGCTTTAGGCTTTGCTTGAAATCTTGAACAGATGGACACAGCGAATAATATGTCCGGCCTAGATGCTGTGAGATACATAAGCGATCCTATCATTGACCGATAGTCACGCTGATTAACATCATCTTCGTCATCAGCAGGTCCAAGTTTGTGACTGATGTCAATGGGAGTTCCATAGTGTTTCGCGTCGAGCATTTGATATTTTGTCAAGATGTCCTTGACATATTTTGTCTGATGAATATAAATACCCTTATCAGATTGCTCAACTTGAACACCTAGGAAGAATTTGAGTTCTCCCATTGCACTCATCTCAAACTTAGATTTCATAACCTTCTCGAAATCTCTGCACAGCATCTCATTGGTCGAACCAAAAATAATGTCGTCCACGTATACCTGCACAAGCAACAAATCCTTTCCTGTCTTTTTGATAAAAAGATTTGAATCAATCTGCCCACGGGTATAACCATTTGTGAGCAGATGTTGAGACAACGTTTCATACCAAGCCCTTGGAGCCTGATGAAGACCATTCAGCGCTTCGAAACCAGGAGGCTGTTTCACATAAACCTCTTCGTTGACCTTCCCATACAAAAACGCACTCTTTACATTCAGTTGATAAACACGAAATTTCTTGAATGAAGCATAAGCAAGAAATATCCGTATTGACTCCAAACGCGCAACTGGAGCAAAAACCTCGTCATAATCCAATCCTTCGATCTGTGTAAAACCTTGGACCACCAGACGAGCCTTATTATTCACAACCACGCCACGGTTATCTTTCTTGACTCTGTAGACCCAGCGAGTACCAATCAGATAGAATCCCTGAGGTAGTTTAACCAGCTCCCAAACTTCTAACTTTTTGAACTGTTGGAGCTCCTCTTGCATGGCTTCTACCCAGTGAGAGTCAGTCAGTGCTTCCTTGATATTTTTTGGTTCTATTTGAGAAAGAAAGCATGACTCCATTTGAGCTAACTGGCACTCTGTTTGCCTTCTGGTTCTAACTCCATCTTGTAAATCACCAATAATATTATCGACCGGGTGATTCACATTAACACGGTTAGATGGAATCTCTTCATGTTCATTGACAATTTCCAAATTTGTATCATCTCCCCAAGAGACTAAAGTCTCTTCGAGTACCTCTGTGACAGATTCTACTTCACCATCTGATAAAGCCGGCATATCTAGATCTATATCAGGGTCTTGAACTGGTTCAGGAATTTCCGGAGGAGGTGGTGGTGTTTTTGTAGGAGACTTGGATACATCAGAGTATATATCAAGTCCATGAAGCATTGTCACCACCTGTTCAACTTCATCTTCAGCAGGAAGTTTGAATGAGTCAAACATACTGTCATAGTCGAACAAGAAGTCGGGTCCCGTTCCTTGTGAAGGTTGAGTATAGCGCAAACAAGTTACTTCAAAATGTTCCTCCACTCTCTTTGTAGCTTTGTTATACACATGTTTAATACGTGAATTATTTGAAAAACCCAAAAAGTAGCCTTCACTCGATTTTTCACTGAATTTAACCACTCTTTCTTTTGTGTGCATAATCATACAGGGACATCCGAAAGGCTTAAGAAACTGTAAATTTGGTTTACGGTTGTTGAAGAGCTCATAACATGTCTTATTGCGTTTCTTAACCATAGACACTCGATTTAGAATGTAGCAGGCTGTGTTAACCGCTTCATCCCAAAACGTGATAGGCAGTTTTGAATCAGCTAACATAGTCCGAGCACCTTTAATGAGAGTTCTGTTTTTACGTTCAGCAACTCCATTCTGTTGAGGAGTTCTAGCAGCACTGAACTGATGATCAATGCCTTTCTTCAAACAGAACAGACCTAGTGTAGAGTTCTTAAATTCAGTACCATTATCGCTTCTTAGTTTCTTGATCTTCAAATTGCACAAATTTTCCAGCTTGTCGAACAAGTAGATAAGGATTTCAGCAGTCTCATCCTTGGAGGCTAAGAAATAAACCCAAGAGAATCTAGAATAGTCATCAGTAACCACCAAACAATACCACGCGCCACCTATGCTCTTCTTGCTCACTGGTCCAAATAAATCCATGTGCAATAATTCCAAAGGCTTTTCAACAGAGTTGACCAGTTTTGACTTATGGGACATCTTGTGTTGTTTCCCTTTTTGACAGGGAACGCAATGGTCATTAAGCCCGAATGATTGTTTCGGTACACCACGCACAAGGTCATGTTTAACCAAATAATTCATCTTACGAAAGTGCAGATGACCCATTCGTCTGTGCCACAGCAAAGATTCTTTTTCATTAGCCTTAGACAGAAAACACGTTTGCTGCTTTGTTTCAACAGTACGCATATCCAGAATGTATGTGTCTCTGTCTCGAGTTGCCCTCAATAGCACCCACTCCTCGGGAATAACAAACCCCGGCTTCAGAATGCAACACTCACTTTTCGTGAAAACAGTAGTGTACGACTTATCACAAACTTGCGATACACTAAGAAGGTTGTGTTGCAGCTGTTCTACCAAATTAACTTTTTCAAAGCTTACTCTTCCGTTTGAGAGTGTGCCTTGACCAGAAATTACGCCTACTTTGTCACCAGCAAAAGCAACATATCCCCCATTATACGCATGAACATCAGAAAGCAGGGATATATTGCTGGTCATGTGCCGCGAGCAACCACTATCGATATACCATTTGCTATTCAGTACGGCCTTAGGTTGCTGCAACACTAAAAACAAAGAGGTTAATTAGTAACGGAGATCCAAGCCTTGACTGACTTGGGCACTGTTGGATGTAGAATCACTTGATGATTCTTTCACTTTCCAAACCCTTTTAGGTTTGGAAGGTTGCTTGTCAACAACATTGAGCTTCGCATGTGATGATTTGGTTGACTCAACTTTGCTGAAATTCTTAGCGGGTGAGGGAGAACGTGAACCTTTATCCGAAGAATTTTTAATTTTAGAAATTTTAGGAACACCTTTCCCAGACCGCTTTTGAGCAAGCAACGGGCAATTGTTTATTAAATGACCTTGTTTCTTGCAGTAGAAACAAGATCTTTTCTCAACAGGTTGTTGAAATTTTGGAACAATCCTATGAGGATGGTTGAAAGAAGCATTAAAAGCACATGCACACTAATGTGAGCATGTTGAATTTGACACTTGTTTAGAAAAAATAGTGGATTTAGAAGAATTTTGATGTTTTTTAATATTTTCTTTGATTTTCAAAATCTTCTTTTCAGGCTCAGCCTTAGCTTTGCCTTTTCCACTTAAAGCCATGATTTGAGATTCATTAGTTATAATTACATTATTTGGCTTTATGTTTTTCTTTTCAACTTTTGAGTACTCCTTTTCGGTTATATCCTCAATTTCAACAATCTCCTCTACAATAACAGGAGAATCACTCGAAGCCTTATTTAAGACAGGCTCACAAACATCAGAAGTCTTAATGAATTCAGCCTTGACACAAATATTAACTGGTTTAACAGGTTCAACCTCTTGAGCCTTAGCAATCTCAGGCTCACTAGTTTTTGCCTTAACAGGTTCAGGCTCACTAGTGCTAGGTCGTTCTGCAGTTACTTTAACTTTTTCAGCCTGAAGTTGCACAGGCTTACTAACTTTGACAGAAACAGATTTGACAGGATTTATGTCTACCTTTGAAGAAGTAGGCACAAATTCTAAGATGTCATCCTTAGCAGGCATTGGAAGATAATCTTTAGGAGGCGGGATGTAGGTTCCCTGATCTTGGACCTAACCGGATCAACACAAACAATCGAGAGGCGGAATTCAAACGATTGTATAAAGTACGTAAAACACAAACGAACCAAACGCAAATCGAATGTATATTGATATAATAACCGATGAGCTTGATACACTGAAATGCCTTACAATATGCTCTGAGAAAACCTAGATTCGTCAACCCCATAAATGAGGCCGATATTCTCTATTTATAGCCAAAACGAAACTGACCTGCGACACAAGCTTTGTGTTGCACAGTCAGCTCATGCGACACAAGCCTTGTGTCGCACAAGCGACACAGGCTCTGTGTCGCCTAAAACATAACTTGTAAATTTCTTATAACGGACAAAACGTCGTAAATACATATTAGTTATTACAAGCTAAGACCAACTAACAGACAAACAAATATGCACCAACACGGGACTTGATGGTAACCAAGTCCAGCCTTGCTTTTAGTATTAGTCCTTTGTGCCTGAAGGATCTCATCAAAGACTAATGAGGAAGTTGAAAAATTTGACAATTTTCTTTTTAAATCTAAAACCTCAGTTTGAGAATCAGAAAGTTCTTTCTTTACTTCAGTAAGCATGGTGACATAACTATCTATTTCATCTTGCTGACTAAAAATTTTAGCTTTTAATTCTTTCTTTTCTTCAAAAATTGCCTTTAACTTTTTATCACACACCTTATCATTATCTTTTAACATATTATTTGAAACAGTTAACTGTTCTATGTTGGCGATAAGGCGTTCATTTTCTCCTCTTAGCCTGTCTACCTGTCCTGTCAAACGAATACAAGATATACAAGAAAAGGGTTCATTATCAACCTCATGTATGTTGGCCATGAACGCTTTGTTTTGTTGGTCATCATCAGCTTGTTCTGACCAGTCAAACGCTTCATCTGACAACATTAAAGCAGCAGATACCATTGCCTTTTCTTCAGCTTTAGCCTTCTCTGTGGATTTGTTCGGAGTAGGCCTTGTGAAACCAGATGAAGGCTCTTCTAGTAAGCATAGCCAAGTTCCACCTTAAGTCCATTCGCTCCAATTCGTCATCATCGATTTGACGAAAATCTTCTTCAGTCAAATCCATAGAACCAGCTTTCTTGCAAAGAAAGTCATCATAGGCGGATAGCAACGCCGAGAAAAGTGCAACATGATCTTGTGAAGATGCAGGGATAGGCCCTTGATGACTTAGTGGTTGAAAGTAAGAACCACCAGAAGAAACACTTGGTTGATGACTTGAAGAGCCACCAGTTCCACCAGCCAAGAATGCTGATCCAGATGTTCCGGTTGATGAAACATTCACTCCGTAGATCTTAGGATTCTGGACATTTGCAGTAGCTTTGGTTTCCTTTCTTTGCATGTCCAAAAGATCAGCTTCTAGCTGACCAATAAGATCATCAAGAGACATGTTGAGAATGTCTGGATCCTTTTCCATCATTAAAACTCGAGTATCCCATTTGTCAGGTAGGGATTCAAGAAGTTTTTTTATTAATTTCAGTTTTATCCAGAGTTATTCCCCCTTCCATTAGCTCACTTACTAACTGTGAGTATCTAGAAAACAAGTCAGAAAGAGACTCATTTGGAAGAATATCAAACACGTCATACTGCTTCTTGACTAAACGCAATTTATTCTGCTTATATTGTTCACTACCGCCACATCTTTTCTCAAATGTCTTCCATAAATCATAAGCAATTTCCAGATGTCTAAATTGTTTGAGAATTGACGGTGGTAATGCCATGGTGATTGCTGAATGAGCCTTTTTATCATTCTCAAAGGCTTTGCGTTCCTCAGGCGTCATTGATTTAATTGACTTTAATGGTGCAGTACCAGTATAAACTCCCGGACTGACAGGACGTTCGTATCTTTCAGTCAAAGCAATCCACATCTCGGGATCATTAAAAGAAACAAACGCTTCAAAGCGTTGACGCCAATAAGCATAATCCATCCCTACAGTATACATAGGTGGTTTATTCGTACTTCCAACTTCAGAGTTTTGCTTGAGTAGATCTCCAACACGTTGTAATGAAGAAGATGCCATTTTGAGAACCTGCAAATACAAAACACACAAAGAAAACAAACTAAACTGTTATGCGACACAAGTGTTGTGTCGCTAAATCAAATGGCGACACTAAAGATGTGTCGCAAGGAATTAAGATACAGTTAAAAAGGCGACACAAGGTTTATGTCGCAAAAATTTTATGTCGCAATTTTCAAACTTGTGTCGCTATCTTTGTGTCGCAAATTTCAAACTTGTGTCGCTATCTCGTGTCGCTGAAATCTTAAATACGACAAAAGATGTGTCGCTTAAACCCTACACGCGACAGAAGATTGTGTCGCAGAAACCCTAAATGCGACAGATGATATGTCGCTAAAACCCTAAGTTTGGTACCCGAAATGATTTTTACAAAAACATGTGTCCGGGCTGTCAAAAAGGACAAAAATTTCACCTCTCTTGTTTTAATCATAACTCGAGATATACACCCCCAAATGACCTTAAAACCACCTCCAAAAGTTCACAAATTTTGTTAGGTACAAATGTCGTTTAGATAACTTTTTCTGAAAATGTGTAGATTTTGCCCAGAAATCCGATCTTGTTGCATGTATCCGGATTGGTCACTTTCTGACCTTAGGGAACAAACGAAATTTTTAAAAATATTTAGAAGTACCTAAAAATCCTGGAAAAATTAATTTAGAGAGCTAACATACTAGGGAACAACAGGGATTTTTCTTGAATTTTCATTTGAACATTTGAAACACGAAATAAATTGTACAAAACCGACCTGTTTCAGGCCTCTGTGTCGCAGAAGCCCAGTAGTCTGCGACACAAGCCTTTGTGTCGCTATAACCCGAATCGTCACATTAGCGACACAAGCCCTTGTGTCGCTATATTCCGAATCGTCACATTAGCGACACAAGCCCTTGTGTCGCTATACACCCGAATCGTCACATTAGCGACATCAGCTTTGTGTCGCTATACACCCGAATCGTCACATTAGCGACACAAGCCTTTGTGTCGCTATACACCCGAATCGTCACATTAGCGACACAAGCCTTTGTGTCGCTATAGCACCCGAATCGTCCCATTAGCGACACAAGCCTTAGTGTCGCATAACACCTTAGTGTCTCATGTAGCGACACTACCCCAGTGTCGCTAAAAACACCAAAATCGACACGTTTTCCTTAAAGCAATATAAGCATAAATAAAAATTTTCCGCGCTGACCTGGCAGCTCGACCCCAGCCAGGGGCTCTGCCCCTTGGACACCGCCAGGGGTTGCCACCCCTTGGACCCCGCTACCAGGGGCGCTGCCCCCGGACCCCCGTCATTAATGGGCTTCGCCCTTGCCACGCTGATTAATTACCCATAACTGAAAAGTAGAAATACGCATAACATAATTAATCAAGAGCTGTATTTTCACAAAATATCACCAACGGCCTGTACATGTTTTTATAAACACAAGCGATAACTGAACAATTGGACATTTCTAACTGTGTGAACTTATTTTAGGTGGACATTAACCCTCCACCTACATGATTAACTTAGGTGGACATTAACCCTCCACCTACATGATTGGCTTAAATGGACAATAAACCCCACTTATACAATCACTATAGATGGTCTTTTGAGACATCTACTTACTCAACCTTATACGTTTAGGACGTTAGAAGGTTGCATTCAGAAAACACGCTTTGCTTACTATTTGCTACTTGCTTGCTAATATCAGGTGAGTTTCATAGCCCCTTTTTACTGTTTCTAACTGGGGTGAGAATACATACAACTGCTTTTACACTGCTATTTTCATGTGAACACAAGTACAAAACTCGATATATTGGTTGCATGAGTTATTTTACTAATCCTGAAGTCCCCCACATCATAGTTTGTTAGTATCGTTATAGCGTGAATGTTAATGAATAGTACTATTTGGGATTGACTCCCCCCGTCCGGGTTAGTAGCGCTAACTTGTCAAACGGACGCATTATCATTTGTTCTTACGAGTGCTGGATTAGGCACTCGCTGGGAGGCACCCCGATCGTGGCACTTGATTGTGACCCGACACCACAGTTAAGCTCGAACTATGAGCTCATGGCAACAATATACACTATTTTACATTTTTGTAATACATTACCTATCATTGTTGAATGATACAAACAGCAAATCTTGTGTTCCATACGATGTATATCAACTGTTTACAAACCTATGAACTCACCAACTTTATGTTGACCTTTTAGTATGTATTTCTCAGGGAACCAACCACAGTAGGCTTACTCTTGGAGGGAGATAGCTCGAGTCGCATACTTTTCACAAACAAAAGAGATTAGCTTCCATTGTATTATGTTGTAATCTTGTACTAGATGCGTACTCTACTTTTGGCAAAACTTATGTAAACATTTTAACTGTGTAATGTAATGATTTTTGAAACGTCTCATATAGAGGTCGTTTGTTGTAATTCTTGTGTTGTGATATTTGATTTGGTCGGCGCCCCCAATGCAACACCCTACCTTCCGCTGCCACGTGTCTTGGGGGTGCGACAGATTGGTATCAGAGCCAAGGTTATAGCGAACTAGGTTGCATTAGTGGACCTAGACTATAACCGTTAAGTTAGTATTCCTCATCAGGTATAACTAGTTCAGGAATTTCATCATTCAACTCTAATTTAACATAGCCTGATCAACTATGTACAACTAAAGGAGAATCGATGAAAGATCGAAAATAGTTATATCAAATGGGAATACAGTAGAACACATGGACCGAGGATAGATTATGACAAAACCCTTATATGTGCTATTTGTACTAGGTTTTTATATGTATATATAAATAGACCTCACGTACTAAAACTCTTGCCACAGAAATGGCAGGTTTTCCTACCGCAACTTCAACCGATATAGGAAACGATACTCAAGCCTCGCCAAACCGCACCTCTTCGAATTCACGCGTGATACGCACCACTAGGAGGGCAACTGACTCTCCTCGGACTAGACCATATCCCGGCACTACCACCGCCAATAATACCACCAACAGAGCCCGCCGTCGGGCAAGTGCTCGCCGTTGGAATTGGCTGCCCACTACTCTAGATTCCTGGAGATCCGAAGAGGGAATTCAGGTTATTGTTGAACCCATGGATATCTCCCCATACACACAAGAACCCACCCACTACACTGTCCCAGTGTTAGCCGCCAGACTCCACCGCCATGAGAGGAGGCTGGACGCAATGGACGTGGAACAACTCGAAATGCGGGACAAGCTAACTCTAATCTGTCAAAACCAAGAAGATATTTCGTAGGTTGTGAATCTCACCAATGACTTGTCCACAGACACTAGAGACGAACTCCTAGAATTAAGGGTAAGGATGCAAATTAGTGAGCAACGCTTGCAAGCAGTCGAAGAACTTCCCCGCCAAACCGAACAACCCGAAACCCGTTCCAACTGGATGCACTTGACTCAAGATCGAGTTGCACAAATCTCCCAGGACCAGGAGGACATTACTGAAACTATGGGTGTGGTGCATAACCAAGTCATAGGGAACCGGAATGAAATCTCCGTCCTACAATCCAGACTGGAACAATGTGAAACACGTCTGCGGGAAACGGAGGAATACACACGCTCGCTGGAGCAACGCTGGACAGTGGCTGAAGAGACTCTCCGAATGTTCAGCAAACTTACTGAGACTATGGAGCGAGTCGTCACACTGCTCCCTCCGCGAAGTCCAAGCCAGCCTTAAATTATTATCCTATTTCGTAACCTATGGAGGCGGGTTGTGCCCAGCAATTTGAATTTTATGAACTTTCGTATCTAGTCAGATGTATCAATGCCCGACACGTTTTGTAAACTTCGAATTATTGTAATCGACTTACCTTGCGCTTAAATTTGACTGCAATTTCTATTTCCTAATATTGATTATCGTGCGTGAAATCCTTTATAGTCTCATCTTACACAACTGCGAAAGTTTGATTCTTGCACAACGAAATCTCATTTGTTTCATATTGTTTTCTTTTAAGAATCATGCCGCCCCGATGACAAACTTTCACCGCAGAAGAAATAGCACAACTTGTCGCGCAAGGAGTTGCGGACGCTATGGCTGCTCAAGGAGCGGCTGGGAACAATGGTCCTAACCCTCAAAACCCCGTGAACCCAATCAACAACCCACCAGCAACAAAACCTTGCACCTACAAAGATTTCATGAACTGCAAACCCCTCAATTTCAAAGGCACCGAGGGAGCCATCGGCCTCATGCGATGGATAGAGAAAATGGAATTTGTTTTCTGAATCTCCAGCTGCACGGAGGAAAACAAGGTCAAATTCTCTACTTGCACTCTCGCTGACGGTGCACTCACATGGTGGAACTCATATGCTCAAACCATGGGAATCGATGCTGCCTACCAACTTCCCTGGGATGAGCTCAAGAAGATGCTAAAGGAAGAATACTGCCCTCGAGAGCAACTACAACAGCTCGAGGAGGAATTCTGGCACCTCACTGTTCAAGGAAATGATATCACCAGCTACACCACCAGATTTCACCAGCTTGCTCTCCTATGTCCATCCATGGTGGACCCCGAACCAAAACGTATCGAAAGGTACATTTGGGGACTACCAGAAAAGATTCAGGGCAATGTAACCTCCTCCAAGCCCAGAACCATCCAAAGTGCTGTCCGCATGGCACATGAACTTATGGCCCAAATTGTCCGCCGTGAGACACCCACTGTGAAAACCTCCGGGGACCACAAACGGAAATGGTTCGGGAACAACAGCAACCAACAGCAGCAAAACGAAAAGCCAGAGACCATTAAGGCTTACATCACCGGATCAGGAGAAAGAAAAGGGTATGCAGGAAGTCAACCCTACTGTTCAAAATGTAACCGTCATCACAATGGCCCGTGTAATAACCAATGCGGCAAGTGCAAGCGGTTCGGGCATCAAACCAAAGATTGCCGAACTCCCAACTCAAACACAAACTCAAACGCCAATCCTAACGCACCGAAAACCTGTTTCGAGTGCGGTAACCCAGGGCATTTCAGAAATGACTGCCCAAAACGAAACAACAACAACAACACCAATAGGAACAATAACAACAACAACTCACGCGGCAGAGCCTTTGTACTCAACGCAGGAGAAGCCCGTCAGGATCCCAACGTTGTCACGGGTATGTTTCTCCTCAACGATTTATCCGTTTCGGTTTTATTCGATACCGGAGCCGATAAAAGTTTCATATCAAATGAGTTATGTCCACTACTCAACATCACTCCCACTGCCTTAGATGCTGAGTACACCGTAGAATTAGCAAATGGCAAACTGATTGTGGCCGATAGTGTAATACTCAACTGCACTCTAAACCTCGCAAACGAACTTTTCCCCGTAGATCTTATACATATCGAAATCGGGAGCTTTGATATTATCGTAGGCATGGACTGGCTGTCCAAACATCGTGCCGAATTTGTTTGCTTCGATAAAATCGTTCGTATTCCCCTCGTTACCGGTGGAACCTTGGTCGTACAAGGGGAGACCGAAAAACCTAACCTCAACATCATCTCGTGTATGAAAACTAGAAAATACCTGCGAAAAGGGTATCAGGCAATCCTCGCACACGTAACAGAGAAGAAGTCAGAGGAGAAGCGACTCGAGGATGTGCCCACAGTCCGAGACTTTCCGGAAGTCTTTCCCGAAGACTTGCCTGGCCTTCCCCCGCCTAGACAAGTCGAATTCCAAATAGACCTTATGCCCGGAGCTGCACCCGTGGCACGAGCTCCATACCGTTTAGCCCCGTCCGAGTTGCAGGAGTTGTCCACCCAATTACAGGAACTCCTGGACAAAGGATTCATCCGACCGAGTTCTTCACCTTGGGGAGCTCCGGTCCTTTTCGTGAAAAAGAAAGACGGATCTTTCCGAATGTGTATCGATTACCGCGAACTAAACAAACTAACCATCAAGAACCGATACCCACTCCCGAGAATCGATGACCTGTTTGATCAACTTCAAGGGTCAAGCTACTACTCAAAGATCGATTTACGGTCTGGTTACCATCAACTTCGAGTCCGCGACACTGATATTCCAAAAATAGCCTTCCGAACCCGCTACGGGCATTACGAATTCCAAGTGATGCCATTCGGCTTGACCAACGCACCGGCTGTATTCATGGACCTTATGAATCGGGTGTGCAAACCATACCTAGATAAATTCGTTATCGTGTTTATCGACGACATTTTAATCTACTCACGCGACGAAACCGAACATGGCCAACATCTAAAAACCATATTGGAACTACTCAAACACGAGAAGTTATACGCCAAGTTCTCCAAATGTGAATTGTGGATGCAAACAGTACACTTCCTAGGGCATGTCATTGACAGTCAAGGCATACATGTTGATCCAGCCAAGATCGAAGCCATCAAGTGCTGGAAAGCACCTACCACTCCAACCGAGGTACGTCAATTCTTAGGTCTCGCTGGATACTATCGGCGATTCATTGAGAATTTCTCCAAAATAGCCCAACCACTAACCAGCCTGACTCAAAAAGATAAGAAATTCGATTGGACCGACAAACAAGAATCTGCCTTCCAACTCTTGAAACAAAAACTTTGTAGTGCACCAATCTTGTCCTTACCAGAGGGCAGCGATAACTTCATAGTTTACTGCGACGCCTCAGCCCAAGGACTTGGTTGTGTGTTGATGCAACACGATAAAGTCATCGCATATGCCTCACGCCAACTGAAAATCCACGAAAAGAACTACTCAACTCACGATCTCGAATTAGGAGCCGTAGTTTTCGCGCTCAAAATCTGGAGACACTACTTGTATGGCACCAAGTGCACCATCTACACCGACCACAAATGCCTTCAACATATTTTCGATCAGAAGGAATTAAACATGAGACAACGTCGTTGGGTCGAGTTACTTAGTGACTACGACTGCGAAATCCGATATCACCCGGGTAAGGCAAATGTTGTTGCCGATGCCCTAAGTCGAAAAGAACGAGTAAAACCCCTTCGAGTTCGAGTTCTTGGTTTAACCGTTCACAACAACCTAACTACTCAAATCCTCTCCGCTCAACTCAATGCACTAGACGAAGAAAACATTAAAAACGAATCCTTGCGAGGCATGGATAAACAATTTGAAACCAAATCCGACGGAACCCGATACTTCTCCAACCGAATCTGGTTACCAAGCTTTGGGAACCTACGGGATTTGGTGATGGATGAAACTCACAAATCCCGATACTCTATTCATCCTGGTTCAGACAAAATGTAGCACGATCTCAAACAACGATATTGGTGGCCCAATATGAAAGCTGACGTAGCCACTTATGTTAGCAAATGTTTAACCTGTTCCAAGGTAAAGGCCGAATATCAGAAACCCTCCGGGTTACTTCAACAACCCGAAATACCTCAGTGGAAATGGGAACAAATAACCATGGACTTCATCAGGAAACTACCAAAAACCTCGAGTGGTTGCGATACCATTTGGGTAATCGTCGACCGTCTCACAAAGTCCGCCCATTTTCTAGCAATCAAAGAAACCGATAAGATGGAGCGTTTGGCTCGCATCTACATCAAAGAGATTGTGGCAAGACACGGTATACCCATCTCGATCATCTCGGATAGAGATAGCCGTTTCACCTCTCGATTTTGGCAAACACTTCAAAAAGCGCTCGGTACTCGCCTTGATCTGAGTACCGCTTACCACCCACAAACCGATGGTCAAAGTGAACGAACCATCCAAACCTTGGAAGACATGTTACATGCTTGCGTAGTTGACTTCGGAAACAGTTGGGAAAACCACCTACCCTTGTGTGAGTTTTCGTACAATAACAGTTACCACACCAGCATTAATGCTGCCCCTTTCGAAGCACCTTACGGAAGAAAGTGCCGATCACCTATTTGCTGGACCGAAGTGGGCGATAGCCAACTCACCGGTCCCGAAATCATTCATGAAACGACCGAGAAAATCGTAAACATTCAAAACCGACTAAAAGCCGCACGTGATCGTCAAAAGAGTTACGCCGACATAAGACGCAAACCACTAGAATTCCAAGTTGGGGACAATGTACTTTTGAAAGTGTCACCTTGGAGAGGTGTCATTCGTTTTGACAAACGCGGTAAACTAAACCCTAGATACATCGGACCATTCGAGATCCTTGAAAGAATCGGTCCGGTGGCATACCGACTACAGCTACCACCACAACTCAGTAGCGTGCACAATACTTTTCACATTTCCAATTTGAAGAAATGTCTGTCTAATGAGACACTTGTAATTCCGCTCGACGAAATCCATATTGATGACAAACTTCATTTCGTCGAGGAACCCGTAGAAATCATGGACCGTGAGGTCAAACGCTTGAAACAAAGTCGTATTCCCATCGTTAAAGTCCGGTGGAATTCCAGGCGCGGTCCTGAATTCACTTGGGAACGGGAAGACCAGATACGGCTGAAATACCCACATCTATTCTTAGATGCCACACAGACCACGACAACAAACTAATTTCGGGACGAAATTCCTCTAACAAGGGGAGAATGTGACACCCGACTCTTTAGGTTAATTGTTAAACCTAGTTGGAAACCCTAATTACTTGTATTTAGTTGGTATTAGGCTAAATATGTGTAATTACCTGTATATTTGAATATACACTTATGTGATTATGTGTTTATCTGTAATCACGCGAAACAACCGGACGAGGTCCGACAATCTATACGGCGTTGGTGATACACTTTCATAAATAATGTAAATCTATTTTATAAATTAAATAGTAATTATTTACCCCATATTATTGTGTTAAATAATAATATACGAAAAACCTAAACGTTTTGCTTAAAACGTAACAAGTGCAACAAAAATGCGCGAATCGCGCCCGACACCCGAACGAAACCGACAAATATTTTAAGGATGTCAATAATGTATTTTTAAATATATTGGTCAAATTAAAATAGTGATTTTGTATCAAAAATAAAACATAAAAGATTTAATGTTTACGCGCACGAATAACGTTTTACCAATCGAATGACGTAACACGGGCTTGAGAAAACAAATGTGCAAGCCCAAGGACCCAATTGGGCCGCCCCAACTGAGCCCAAGGTCCGCCCCAAGGGCCCAAATCGGCCCAAGAGGGCAGCCCAAGGCCCACAACTACTTAATCCCTACTCCTTTCTTTTTCCTCATTCACACACACCCAACTTTCACACACTCTTTCTCTCATCTTCTCTCTACTCCCCTACTCTCTCTCTAAAATCTGCTCATTTTAACACCACCACCACCCAAAAATCCGGCCACCATCACCACCCTCATCATTCACCATACTTTCAAGAAGAAATCAAGCCGAAAACGCAAGAAAACGAGCCCTCAACGTCCATCTCTTTGTGCTTTCATCCTCCTCTTTGTAAGAACTTAAAAACCCTTCTAAAATACTTCTATAAACATGTTAAAAGGTTCATATAACAAAGGAATGTCCAAAATATAACATAAAAACGTTTTTCATGGCTTAAAATGTTCAAGAACAAAACATGCAATTTCGGACAGAAAAGTAGCTCGACTTTGAGAGGCTGTTTCTCCCTCAAAATTTGACCAAAATGTACGTCTCAAAAGGCAAAAATTAAGTTTAAGAAGTTAGCTTTCATTTCCAAGTGGTTTCATGATTTTTGGAGTTCGTTTGGTACCCGAAATGATTTTTACAAAAACATGTGTCCGGGCTGTCAAAAAGGACAGAAATTTCACCTCTCTTGTTTTAATCATAACTCGAGATATACACCCCCAAATGACCTAAAACCACCGCCAAAAGTTCACAAATTTTGTTAGGTACAAATGTCGTTTAGATTACTTTTTCTGAAAATGTGTAGATTTTGCCCAGAAATCCGATCTTGTTGCATGTATCCGGATTGGTCACTTTCTGACCTTAGGGAACAAACGAAATTTTTAAAAATATTTAAAGGTACCTAAAAATCCTGAAAAAATTAATTTAGAGAGCTAACATACTAGGGAACAACAGGGATTTTTCTTGAATTTTCATTTGAACATTTGAAACACGAAATAAATTGTACAAAACCGACCTGTTTCAGGCCTCTGTGTCGCAGAAGCCCAGTAGTCTGCGACACAAGCCCTTGTGTCGCTATATTCCGAATCGTCACATTAGCGACACAAGCCCTTGTGTCGCTATACACCCGAATCGTCACATTAGCGACACCAGCTTTGTGTCGCTATACACCCGAATCGTCACATTAGCGACACAAGCCTTTGTGTCGCTATACACCCGAATCGTCACATTAGCGACACAAGCCTTTGTGTCGCTATAGCACCCGAATCGTCCCATTAGCAACACAAGCCTTAGTGTCGCATAACACCTTAGTGTCTCATGTAGCGACACTACCCCAGTGTCGCTAAAAACACCAAAATCGACACGTTTTCCTTAAAGCAATATAAGCATAAATAAAAATTTTCCGCGCTGACCTGGCAGCTCGACCCCAGCCAGGGGCTCTGCCCCTTGGACACCGCCAGGGGCTGCCACCCCTTGGACCCCGCTACCAGGGGCGCTGCCCCCGGACCCCCGTCATTAATGGGCTTCGCCCTTGCCACGCTGATTAATTACCCATAACTGAAAAGTAGAAATACGCATAACATAATTAATCAAGAGCTGTATTTTCACAAAATATCACCAACGGCCTGTACATGTTTTTATAAACACAAGCGATAACTGAACAATTGGACATTTCTAACTGTGTGAACTTATTTTAGGTGGACATTAACCCTCCACCTACATGATTAACTTAGGTGGACATTAACCCTCCACCTACATGATTGGCTTAAATGGACAATAAACCCCACTTATACAATCACTATAGATGGTCTTTTGAGACATCTACTTACTCAACCTTATACGTTTAGGACGTTAGAAGGTTGCATTCAGAAAACACGCTTTGCTTACTATTTGCTACTTGCTTGCTAATATCAGGTGAGTTTCATAGCCCCTTTTTACTGTTTCTAACTGGGGTGAGAATACATACAACTGCTTTTACACTGCTATTTTTGTAGGATCGCAACAAAGACTGATCTTAAACAATGAATCAATAAATAATAACTAATGCGCGGAATTCAATAGCTATCGATTGTACGTTTAACAACAAAAATCACAAACACATATATTGAATTAATCATATAAAGCAATGTGAATTACAATGACTGGACCACAGAGAATGACAGAGAAAATTCGTATATGCCAAAATGCAAAGTGTCAAAACTCATCAAACTGAAACCCTAAACGAGTATTTATATGTAACTAATCTGGACTAAAGGGCGATATTGGTGATATCGCATGGGCGATATTAGTGATATCGCCTAAGCGATATTAACAATATCGCCTAATACAAAATTAATCTAATTAATTACAACTCTAAACTTAGACCAAGTGACAGACACTCTAAATGTATCAACAAACTCCCCCGTGTCTTCAGCTTGGTCTTCAAAACGTCTTTAGTCTAAACCCATCGAGTAGGAAATTTGCCACCCTCATGGATTCCATGGGTTACACAGATATCTACAATTTTCTTCACCAACAAACTCCCCCATTGAGATAGCTTGGTCTTCAAAAGTCTTGATGTTCAGTCTCATATGACTGATATCCAATTAGATCTTCAACTTCAGTGACCATCATCTCTTTCATCAATAGCTTCTCCAATAGTATTTATCTTCAAAGTCTTTGGAGAACTCTCATCAATTCTTGTCTTTTGAATATGAGCATGATATGTAACTTGAATAAAATAACTCAGAAATAAAATATTTTTGTAATTTTCTTTATAAGACAGAATTAAAATACTGAAAGCAATAAATAAACAATCTTTTTGGGAACGGAATTGTTTTGGTCTGGTTAGGGATCATATCAGGATAACATGCAATTATTAGGAAATAGTAAGTGTTATTTCGATTATCAGTATATTTGTCCACTTTAAATTTACTTAGCATATTTAAATCACCTGTTATAAAGATTAGTTCAAGACGATTATTGATATTTTATCCATTTAAACATTTGTACTTAAGTATATGATTTCAACTCATAATGAGATGAACCACTTGTGTTATTATTAGCATGCATATTATAGTATATAAATCACATTAAAGTATACATTTGAACTCAAAACATGTTATTATTTTCTATATAGAAGGTGAAGGTATGGACGTATCTTTAGAACCAAGTTAGCGGTGACAGGTCTGTACTTTCGTACAACAGAGTCACATAAACAATAGTTCTGGTTGAACCAACACCAGTCTGAACAATTAAACTAGAGGGTACAGGTCTGTACTTTCGTACAACAGAGTACCATAGTTTAACACAAACCAGTACGTGGCAATCTTTTTATAACTTTTCTTGTACATTTGTACATTATATTTTAGAATTTGGATATGCCACGGGTACGCAATAGTTGTCTATAACTTAACATAGACTACGTACCTAAGTTCTTTTCAAGAATATATTAGATGAAACCAGGTCTGTATTTTCATACAACAGAGGAGACAACTAATATATTCCCCCAGATAACACCATAAAAGACCCTATATTTTAGATCATAACATGTTTATTATCCAAATATTAAGACGAAGCATTAAAATATTTCGGAAATTTTTGCCCTTATTTTAACTTAATGTCATACATATTAATATGTCGTTATATAAAATAATATGCCTATTTGAAAGTTAAGCTTCTTAGTAACTTTAGAACAAATGCCTACCAATACATCATTTGATGAAGCTAATATTTATAAAAGGTATTTCAAGTATGCTAGATAAATCTACTGACACATCAAACATAAATCTTAAAATTCCATTTTATGCATGTCTCCTGATGTACTATCATTTCCCCAATTGTTTACAGACACAATTCAACGTCCAATTTTTAGAGATGTAGCAATTTTTGCATTTCTTTAATACTAACGAGTATAAAGAATGGCAGTTGCATTTATCAAGAATTTGCCTGTTCATATTTTTCTGACTTTTTAAATTAGAAATTTTAAAATTTCTCCCCCTGAACAGCAAATTCTTTACACAAAAACAACAACTATTATCAGTTAAACAAAACAGAAGGGTTTCAAGTCACATATCAAGTCAAATTCAAATTCTTTTAGCACTTTTTAACCACCTTGTTTCACTTCAAAATTATCATCCATTCGCTCAAACATCATCACCACACATGATCACATCCTTGCAGTCACTAAGGGTATTAGCTATAAAAAACCGGACTGCATCACCACAAACAAACATTAGTACTTATGAGACACCCAAGCCTTGATAGACTTGGGTTGTCCACTATCGTCCATAACCATCACATCAATGAGTTTATGATATTTTAAAAACTCAGTTGATTTCATTGATGTGTTGTTTGTGGATTTAGGTTTCCAAACCCGTTTAGGTTCAGATGAGTTGTTTTCAACAATGTTGGGCTTTTGAACAGCAGGTCTACTAGGCCCAACTTTGTTTACTCTAGCCATAGGTTTTGGAGAGTTGGATGCACAACTAGATATAGGCGAAAATGAACCACGCCTTGAAAAAGATTTTTGAAAAGAATTTCTAAACAATGAAGTTCTTGGCATCCCTCTACCAAACCTATCTTGTCGCAAACTTGAGAGACGCTTATCAAGTTGTGTTTCAGCTCCTCGACAAAGTTGACGTTTTCAAAGCTCACTTGACCATTTGTGAGTGTTCCAAGTCCAGTTATTGTACCTCCAGTATCACCAGCAAAGGCAACATGTCCCCCATTATATGGTTTAACATCTGAGAGTAGGGAGATATTGCCTGTCATGTGTCGCGAACAGCCACTGTCAACATACCACTTGCTATTCTGCACCTTTGACTGTCACAACACAAGGAAAAAGAATGTTACTTTGAAATGGAGACCCAAGCCTTGACAGACTTGGGTACTCCTGAGACTTCATCTATTATTATCACATCAGTTAAAACCTTGTTTTTTAGTACATCATTATCTTTTATTGATGTGATAACTTCAGATGACATAACATTTTTTGTACTTTTCTTTATCCAAACTTTCTGAGATAAAGTCGGTTGCTTATTAATAACATTAACCTTTCGATCAATTGATTTAGTAGGTGTAATGTTGTTAACTTTAGAAATTGGAACATGTCGAGATAATCCAGGTTGTTTTGACTTTTGAAAATTTCTTCTTTTATTATAACCTGTACTATATCGTGATGCCCATTTTCTAGCAAGCAGAGGACACTGATTAATGAGATGACCCTGCTTCTGACAGTAGAAGCATGATCGTCTTTCTCGGAAAGTTTGATCAGAACTTGATAGTGGTTTAGGTGAAAGAGGAACCCTACGAGGTTTTATTTCAGGTACGTTTACTGCACATGAACACTTATGTGAACATGATGGAGTAAACGTATTCACAGTTGAAGTAATCTTTGGAGAAGGATTTTTAATTGAAACTTTATTATTTTTAAACTTCTCCTGGATGACTTGTTTCTTTTCAGGTTTGAGGTTATTCTTTTTAACGTTCTGTGTAACCTCGTGAGTTACATCCTCCACTTCTACCACTTCTTCAACATTTGTTGAAAGGACAAACTTGATTGGTTCAATTTTAGGCTTAATAAGCTCAGCCTTCTTTTTATTTGAACTCAAAACTTTAAGCAACTCAGGTTGCTTGTTATCAGCAGCCTTAACAAACTTAGGCTGTTTAACATCATCACCCTTGACAGTTTCAGGCTGATTGGGAATTTCAACACTAACTGGTTCTGCCACAGGATTTGTATCCTTCTTAAGAACAGAAGGTACAAAATCTTTAATTTCTTCCTGCGAAAGAATAGGCTGATTCAAGTTTGAGGGAGGAGGTTGGTTGTGATAACCAATTCCTGCCTTACTCTTTGTATCAGTCCGTTGATTTTGCAGAATATCAGAAAAGACCATAGTAGATGTGGAAATATTTGCAAGTCTTCGTTTTAAATCAACATTATCCGATTGAGTTTCAGCAAGTTCCCTTTTAAGATGAGAGATGAGTTTTAAATAACTGTCAATCGCATCTTGTTTGTTAAAAATCATTGCTTTTAACTCTTTCTTTTCTTCCATAATAGTTTTCTGATTTATAACATAGACTTTTTCATTTTCTTTTAAAACTTTGTTTGCTTCAATAAGATTGGTCAGATCTGTATTTAAGCGATCATTATCTACCATGTACCTGTTGATTTGACCAGTTAGTGTGATACAGGTTTGGCAATTAAAAGAATCACATTCTACCTCATTTTGAACATCTGCCATAAGGGCAACATTTTCTTGATCATCCATAGCCAAAAAATCATATGCTTCTTCTTCTTCTAACAGAATGGCTGCCTTGGCTACTTCATTATCCTTTTTGTAGATAGAAGGTTTTGTAAAACCCGTAGATGGTTGTCTACCCTTCTCACATTCTCGTGCAAAGTGACCCAGATTTTGACATTTGTAGCATCTGATCTTGGATTTGTCAAATCCCATGTTGGTTTTATCAGTGACGTCTTCAAGAGATCTCTTTCCAGTTCTCCTTAAATACGTCTTAGTCCTTCTTGTCAGCATGGCCATGTTCCAACGAAGATCCACTCTCTCTAACTCATCAGGATCAACTTGCGCAAAATCTTCGTCGGAAAGATCTACCGAGTTAATCCTCTTTGAAAGAAAATCATCGTATGATGATAGAAAGGCATTAAAGATTACTGCATGCTCATTGTGAGATGCAGTAGCAGAAGAGGATGATTGAGATGGAAAAGAAGAGAATGTCCCAACTGAGTTATTTCCCGAAGAGTAATTTGGTTTAGAGGAAGATGTAGACGGCCCAGATAGAAGTGCTGTACTTCCATATCCAAAATTGCTATTATCAGGAAGCAAAGAGCTAGATCTTGTGCTTTTCTTCTGAATGTCCAAGGCACATGTTTCAAGCTTCCCAATAAGTTGATCCAGAGACATAGCTAGTATGTCTGGATCATTCTCCATCATCAGCACTCTAGTTTCCCAGTGAGGAGGAAGAGCATTCAGTAGCTTCTTGTTGACTTCCATAGAGCTAAATTTGTAGCCTCCTTCAGTCAGCTCATTTACAAGACGCGAATATCTGCAGAATAAATCTTTCACCGTCTCGTTCTTCTGGATGTCAAACAGATCATACTGTTTCTTCACTAACTCTAGTTTACTTTGCTTGTACTCAGTAGTACCTCCACATCGTTCAGCTATGCCATTCCACAGATCATAAGCGATGTCGTGTTGTTTAAACATTTTCATGGCATCTGCAGGTAAAGACATGGTTATAGCAGAGTGAGCTTTCCTCTCACATTCCCATGCTTTGCGTTCTTCAACAGACATGGAACGAATAGGCTTTGGTGGAGGAATACCAACATGCTCTCCACTTGAAACAGGTCTAACGTATCGTTCCAGTAAAGGTATCTCCATTTCAGGGTCGGTAAACGCGACAAACGATAAAAATCTACCTCTCCATTCAGAATACTCCATTCCCGGAGCAAAGAATGGAGGTTTGTTTGCACTACCCACTTCAGCATTGTGTTTTAACATTGCATTAACAGCTTGTAAAGTAGACATTTTAATTTATATTAATTAAAATTAACTTTTGAAAAAGGTTTAAAATCTGTCTAACACCCTATAGCGATATTGCTAATATCGCTAACAATCTGATGATTGAGCGATATTGGTGATATCACTATCAATATCGCTAATTAAAGCGCAAATCAAAATCAGACAAAACAGGCGATATCACAGACGATATTTCGAGTAATATCGCTAAACTTAATCAGGCGATATTGAATCAATATCGCAAAAATTAACTAGGCGATACCAGGTTATATCTCTAGTAATATCGCTAGAGATATCGCTCAAATTAATGAGCACAAAACACGTAATATCGCTGTAACCCTAAAGGCGATATTATGATAATATCGCTTTTAATATCGCTAAAACGGCTGTAAACCCTAAAATTTCAAAGACAACGAAATTTTCCAAGTTTAGAGTAGCAAACAACGAACACAATTCCAGAAAACACTAAAAATACTGATTAAATAGCCTTTTAAGAATAAAAACAATTTGTTTATACGAAAAACTAGTTAATACGACGTTTAAACGTACGAATAATGATTCAATAACCACTAATCTAATGATTAAATAGCTCTGATACCAATTGTAGGATCGCAACAAAGACTGATCTTAAACAATGAATCAATAAACAATAACTAATGCGCGGAATTCAATAGCTATCGATTGTACGTTTAACAACAAAAATCAGAAACACATATATTGAATTAATCATATAAAGCAATGTGAATTACAATGACTGGACCACTGAGAATGACAGAGAAAATTCGTATATGCCAAAATGCAAAGTGTCAAAACTAATCAAACTGAAACCCTAAACGAGTATTATACCCTAAACGAGTATCACTAATATCGCCTAAGCGATATTAACAATATCGCCTAATACAAAATTAATCTAATTAATTACAACTCGAAACTTAGACCAAGTGACAGACACTCTAAATGTATCAACAATTTTCATGTGAACACAAGTACAAAACTCGATATATTGGTTGCATGAGTTATTTTACTAATCCTGAAGTCCCCCACATCATAGTTTGTTAGTATCGTTATAGCGTGAATGTTAATGAATAGTACTATTTGGGATTGACTCCCCCCGTCCGGGTTAGTAGCGCTAACTTGTCAAACGGACGCATTATCATTTGTTCTTACGAGTGCTGGATTAGGCACTCGCTGGGAGGCACCCCGATCGTGGCACTTGATTGTGACCCGACACCACAGTTAAGCTCGAACTATGAGCTCATGGCAACAATATACACTATTTTACATTTTTGTAATACATTACCTATCATTGTTGAATGATACAAACAGCAAATCTTGTGTTCCATACGATGTATATCAACTGTTTACAAACCTATGAACTCACCAACTTTATGTTGACCTTTTAGTATGTATTTCTCAGGGAACCAACCACAGTAGGCTTACTCTTGGAGGGAGATAGCTCGAGTCGCATACTTTTCACAAACAAAAGAGATTAGCTTGCATTGTATTATGTTGTAATCTTGTACCAGATGCGTACTCTACTTTTGGCAAAACTTATGTAAACATTTTAACTGTGTAATGTAATGATTTTTGAAACGTCTCATATAGAGGTCGTTTGTTGTTATTCTTGTGTTGTGATATTTGATTTGGTCGGCGCCCCCAATGCAACACCCTACCTTCCGCTGCCACGTGTCTTGGGGATGCGACAAGTTAGCATATCCCATATGGCTTTAGCAGTTTTATAGCCAGATATCTTAGCAAAGATAGGCTCAGTAACTGCATTGCCGAGAATGGATTTGGCCTTAAAGTCTAATGCATATAGTTGCCTGTCCAGATCAGTCTAAGTATTTTTGGCAGCCTCGACGAATTTTTCAGGTGTCACAATAATACCATTTGCATCTAAAGTTGTAGGAACTATTCTGCCGGGAATAATGGGTCCTTCCTGAATGACTCTAAGCATTTCATCATGAATGCTAGCAAGAAACCATTCAGCTTTCAATTTCCAGTGGGTAAAATTTACACCATTGAAGATTGGAATTCCCTTCCTAGCCATAGCAATAGAAGAAGTCATTTTTGAAAGAAGAAAATGTAGAGAAAATGGGTTTTGAAGAAAGTTTGATAAAACGGGGTTCCTTTTGATCGTTAAAGATATAATTAATAATTAAATCTTTATTTGCTCTGATACTAGTTGTTAGGTCTTGAAGGTCCCAAAACTTAGATACAGATTAAATAACAAGTATTTAATATATTAGTTTATATCTAAGTTATATCAAACAAGTTAATTAATCAAGGCGGAATACAAGATTAATTAAAGCACAAAATATATTATGAATTAAAGTCTTATTCACAATAAATGGTTTGTCTTAAAAGTAAGACAGAGTATTCAAACACACAGATTGTTTGAATACGATCCAAGTAGTATACTATGATACAATTATCACTACAAACTTAAACAGTTAGTGTGGTAATGCTTTTAGCCTAAGCTTAAAGGTCTTGTATACTAATTGTCTTGGATACCAATTTGAAGTGCTTTTGAGCTGCTATTTATAGAGTTGAGTATCAACTCTATATTATCCAGCTCAGTTTGTTGTCCAAGGCATAACAGCTCCATCTTGGGCAACTTTGCACTCTTTCCTTTTTGCTTTTCTTGGAAATAGAAAAAGCAAAAGATAAAAGGTTTCTTTGCTGAGAAGAAAACCTTTCTTCAATGTTTGACTTTACTCAAACATCTCTTCAGTTGTACCGTAGCCTAGGGAAAGAAGAACTTCTTTTGTACGATTGTACTTTTGTTCTTCAATCTGTGCTCTTCAGTCTGTGCTCATCAGTCTGTGATCTTCAATTTGTGATCATCAGTCTGTGATCTTCAGTCTGTGAAGTCTTCTGTCTTCAATCTTCATTCTTCAGATGATGAATTCATAAATCTTCAAATAGAACACGGCTTTCGGTCTGTGAGAATTCTTTAGTCTGTGAAGCACAGACTCAGAAACACTTCTTCAGTCTGTGAAGCACAGACTCAGAGACACAGACTCAGGAAACCACTAAGTTTTTCCTGAATACAACTAAGTTAGATTTTGACTCCTCAGATTTATAACTTGGGTTTGATCATTATTTTTCCCAACACAAACATTTATAAAAATTAGTTAGACAGGGGGACCCAAGCCGTGATGGCCTTGGGTCTTCCAAAATCATCAACTATAATTACCTCAATTAGTTTTGAATTTTTCTTGAAATCAAACTCCTTAGTTGATGAATTAATAGTTGAGTCAGAACCTTTAACTATCCCAACCTTATTTGGTTAGATAAGTTTTTTATTACTCAAATTGAACCTTTAACTATCCCAACCTTATTTGGTTAGATAAGTTTTTTATTACTCAAATTGTTTCTATCTTCCTTAGCAAGCTTTGAAGTAAATGAAGAAGTTTCTGAAACTTGTTTTTGAAAAACAATCTTTTGTTTATTATTTTTCTTCATGCGGTTCTTTAGAAGACGAAAACAATTTCTCATAATGTGTCCATGTTTTCCACGGTAAAAACATGAACGTTTCTCCACAAAAACTCGATGTTTTTGACTTTTTGGAGGCATTAAATGAGTACAAGTAGATTAGATACATTCAACATTAGAAGCGAGAGAGGTGTCATCTATGGAAGATGAACACTTCTTGCTTGAATTTGTTGACTTAGAAACTGATGAAGTAGATGGATTAGAAACCTTTGAATCATAAACAAGTTTAACTTTTGCTTTTGTCGATAAGGAAACCTTGGTTTGATTAGTGTGATCAACAATCTTAGATTCTGTTTTTAAGATTTTGATTTTAGTTCCTGATTTATTAGATTTTACATCAGTGTTCAAATCAGGTTTTCCAAAAAGTTTCTTATCTATCTATACTTTGGATTTTACCTTTTTAAAACCTGTTTCGTATTCATTGGTTATGATATGATTCTTTGCTTGAACTGATGCTTTGCTTTTGACAATATCAGTCTCAACAATACAATCCTCTACTTCACATACTTCCACTTCAGGTTGTTGAGATTTAGAATCAATGATAACACCAGGATCAGCCACCAAAGGAGTTTTGGATACAAACTCTGTTACTTCATCCTTAACCGGTAAAGGTGTATAAGATGAAGGAGGAGGAACAGAATTGTATCCAATTCCAGTTTTGGATTTAGTATCAGTTCGTTGAGAATGTATTATTTGATCCAAAAGCATGGAAGATGTTGAAAAATTTGAAAGCTTTCTTTTAAAATTCAAAATTTCACTTTAAGCAACCGCATATTCCTTTTGTTGTAAATCAATTTTAGTAAGATAGCTATCAATAGCTCCTTGTTGATTTAAGATTTTAACTTTTAAGTCATGTATATCTATGCGGTTATTCTCAAGTCTTTCTTCAAAAAGCTTTTCATTGTCTTTCAAACCTTTGTTAGCTTGTTTCAATTTCTCAATAACTATTAACAGATTTAGATTGTGATCCTGGTATTTGTTGATTTTCTCAACATTTTCCAAACACTTAAAACAATTCAGAGTAAAGGAATCAGAATCGACCTCAATTTCTTTTCCAGAAACACCCGAAGTATGAGGCTTGTCAGAAATATTAGCCAAAAATGCTTGATTCTGATTGTAAACAACCTCCTCCAAATGTGCACTCCAGTCGTAATTGTCATCATTGGTAGACACAAGTGCAGTAGATGGATTCTGCTTAATTAGCTCTTTGTCTTGATTATGATGAGTATAATACGTCTTTGGTGCAGTAGGTTTTGTAAAACCTGAGGCTGGCTGTTTTCCCTTCTCACATTCTCAAGCAAAGTGTCTATAATTTTGACAATTCTAGCACTTCACTTTACTTTTATCGAAGCCAAGCCCTATTTTGTTATTCCCCCCGATCTTTGTATTTCCTGTTCTTTGAAGAAATTTCTTTGTTTTTCTAGTTAGCATGGCCATATTCCATTGTATATCCATTTCTTCAAAGTAATCAGGATGGACTTGATCATAGTCCTCATCTGTCAACTCATTAGTTGCACTTCACCCAGCAATAAATCCCTTATAAGAAGTCAGAAATGCAGAGAAAATTGTTGCATGCTCTTCATTAAGCTTTGAAGGCACATGAGTTGACTGAGTTTCAGACATTGAATCCCTGATTTTCAGACATTTGAACATTCTGTTGTATCTCGCTTGAAAACCCTTGCCCTGTAAAAAACGCAATTCCACCAGTTGCTTCAACATTTGAAGATGAATTACTGTACAAACTTGGATATTGTATCTGTGCCTTTCCAGTAGCTTTTCTTTTCATATCCATATGGTAAGCCTAAGCTTCCTAATCAAATCATCTAAAGTCCAGTTTGTCAATTCTTCATTTTCCTTAAGCAACGTTACTCTAACTTCCCAGTTTGTAGGTAAAGCATCAAGTAGCTTCTCATTCACTTCAATCTGTTCAGATTCCGTACCCAATTCCTGTAATTCACAAATCAACTGAGAATATTAAGAGATCAGATCATCTAACGATTCATTTTTTAAATGATTAAACAAATCAAACTTCCTTTTCGGAAGATCTTTTCAGAAGATCTTTCTTGTTTTTCTTTAGCTTATCATTGCTTGCATATTCGAAAACGCCATCTTAAGATAATACAAATAGTGTCGCAAGAACAAGTATAGAAATACTAATGAAATGTCGTAGCTTAACACAGAAAACCAAATTCAGAAAATGGCGACACTAAAGTTTAGTGTTGCAGGAAGAAGTGTCGCAGGAGGAAGTGTCGCTAGTCAAAATTTACCGCAAAGTTAGACGTTCAAACAAATAGTGTCGCAGCAAATCGACGAGTGTCGCCGCAAGAACACAACTGTCGCCAACGTCAGAAACCCAGAAAACTTATCCAAAATTGAATCAATTAAGATCCAAATTAGCCCGAATGAATAGTTTGCAATTTACTAACACAATTAACCGGTCTAATACAGTCTTTAGCCCGATCGATTTCACATAAATTTACCAAAACGTAAAAAGCAGTACGTATGCAAATCACAGAAACTTGAATTACGCGATGTAATTAATCAAATTGATCAACCAGAAAGCATTCCTAACCTCAATCCATTCTAATTAAACTCACTTCTCAAACAGAAACATTGTTAATTAACACTTCGCAATTTCAATTAACTCACAAATAGATTCGAATAACCTATAGATTGCTCTGATACCACTTGTAGGTTCCAATCCAAGATCGATCAATTCAAATCCAATTATCAATTCGTGCGGAACCCGTAAATGATAATCGTGTCCGTGAGTGTAATTGAAACAACTCATTTAAATCGAGAATGAGAGTGTAAATACAACTATAATCTATTAATATCAATCAATAGTTACAATAGAACAAGTTTCGCTCAAAACCGCACATAATAACAAACTCTCAGAACTGAAATCAACGAACACAGAGACACCTATTTCTAACAGACATGGCGACACTATACATATTTTGCGACACTAGCAACTGTCGCCAACACTTTACAAAAAATTCCTAAGTGTTGAACCTAGCATGCACCAATAGATAGCTCTTCGGGAAACACTATTAAGCTGTGTGTATAAGATATTGAAGTGGTAGATGTTAATAGCACAAGTCTTCATTTCACTTGGAATAATAAACCAAATGATAATGGAGGAATTCTTAGGAATCTTGACAGAATTATGGGTAATGTTGATTTGTTGAATGAATGGTCAATCTTGTGGCTATTTTTCAACCATATCGGATTTCTGATCATTCTCCGACAGTACTTCATTTGCCTTCGGCTAAAAAAAGGATGGTTTGTCCTACGTACTTCCATAACGTGATGAAAGAGAAGTCAAGCAGGAATCAGATTGATATTGTTCGTGATATCCATGATGTTCTTTACGAGGGGGATCAGGTTCCTCTTTCATTTGTTGATCATTATCGATAAAATTTTGGTGAAAAGGAGAATGTAAATGCTATGGATGTTTCTGATCTTTTTCGTTTAAAAACTTTAGGAAGCCAAAGCTAATGCTAAGGTTCAAGATGTCACTAGAGAAAAGGTTAAGGAGGCTATGATCTCGCTTGGTGATTGTAAGTCTCCGGGGTTAGATGGATATACTTTTGTTTTTTTCAAACAAGCATGGGATATCGTCGGGAATGATGTTTTTCAGGCAGTTAGAGACTGATTATTTGCCTAATTATGTTCGGAATGTCATTCTTCATATCATACATTTTACAGGAGGGGAGCTCCAAGTGAGATATTTTGGAGTCCCTCTGATCTCTACTTGATTGCTTATTCGTGATTGTAAGCCTTTGGTTGAGAAGGTGCGCAACATGAATGGTGATTGGAAGAATAAATGTTTATCCTTTGCAGGTAGACTTCAGCTTGTCTCATCAGTTCTTTCTTTTATGCATGGGTATTAGGATGTTGTTTTCATTCTTCCTCTGGAGACCATTAATGACATAGAGAGTTTGTTTTGAGGCTTCTTATGGTGTCAAGGGGAGATAGAAATATGGTAATGATAAAGTTTCATAGGATGTGGTGTGTTTACCCAAGCAACAAGGTGGCCTTGGAATTCGGAGACTGTTTGATTGGAATGTAGCTCTTATGACCACCCATGTTTGGAATATTTTTTATCCATAATGTTTTTATGTAGGTCAATTGGAATTAGTTACATAAGCTTCGTGACAAAAGTTTTTGGGATATTCCGGCTAGTGGGGATATGAGTTGGAGTTGGTGAAGACTTCTTTGCATTCATGATATTCTTCGACATCATTTCCGTTTCGGGTAGGTGATGGTAAGGATGTGTCTGTTTGGTTTGATAAATGGGATCATATATGCCCATTGTCAAACTTCATTATCCATCGTGCTATTACTAGGGATTTTCAGCTGACGCATTTTGAGTAAGGATGCGTCTGGGTATGGTCATTATGAGTTTTTGGTTATGCCATTTGGGTAAGGATGCGTCTGCAACCACATTAGCTTTTCCCGGATGGTATCGGATTTCGCAATCATAATCTTTTATCAATTCCAACCATCGTCTCTGACGCATATTCAGCTCTTTTTTTGAAAACATATACTGAAGACTTTTATGATCTGTACAGATAACACACTTGGTACCATATAGATAATGTCTCCAGATTTTCAAAGCAAATACAACAGCTACAAGCTCTAAGTCATGGGTTGGATAATTTCTTTCATGAGGTTTAAGCTGACGAGAAGCGTATGCAATAACCCGATCTCGCTGCATCAAAACACAACCTAAACCAGCAAAAGATGCATCACAATATACAACAAAATCATCAGACCCATCAGGTAATGCTAACACAGGAGCCTGACACAACAACTGTTTCAAAATCTGAAAAGCTGATTCCTGTTATTCATTCCACTGAAACTTTACATCCTTACGAGTCAATTTAATCAATGGGCCAGCAATCTTAGAAAAATCTTTAATAAACTTTCGATAATAACCTGCTAACCCAAGAAAGCTCTTAATCTCAGAAGATGTTTTAGGTGCATTCCACTTCATTACAGCTTCAACTTTAGATGGATCCACTTTAATCCCATCTTTACAGATAACATGATCCAGAAATTGTACTTCCTGAAGCCAAAATTCACACTTTGAGAATTTAGCATAAAGATGTTCCCTTTTTAAAGTTTCAAGAACCGTTCTCAAATGTAGTTCATGCTCAGATTCAGATTTCGAATAAATCAAAATATCATCGATAAAAACAATGACAAATTTATCAAGAAAAGGTCGACATACTCGGTTCATTAAATCCATAAAAACAGCAGGAGCATTTGTTAACCCAAATGGCATAACCAAAAACTCATAATGACCATACCAAGTACGAAAAGCAGTTTTTGGAATATCTTCCTCACGAACACGAACCTGGTGATACCCTGACCTCAGATCAATTTTAGAATAGAAAGAAGATCCTTGCAACTGATCAAACAACTCATCTATTCTAGGTAAAGGATATTTATTCTTTACTGTTCTTTTATTCAATTCTCGATAATCAATACACATTCTAAAAGTACCATCTTTCTTCTTCACAAATAAAACTGGTGCACCCCATGGGGAAGAACTCGGTCTGATAAACCCCTTATCTAACAATTCCTGAATCTGATTCATCATTTCACGAATTTCTGTAGGAGCTAATCTATATAGAGCTTTAGCTACAGGTGTTGAGCCTGGAACAAGATCAATATGATATTCTACCTCTCTAACAGGAGGCAACCTAGGTAATTCATCAGGAAATACCTCCGGATATTCAGAAACCACTCGAACATCAGAAACAGATTTCTTTTCTAATTTGGCATCAATAACATAAGCCATGTAAGACTCACGCCCCTTTGCTAATGATTTCCGAGCTTTCATTACATAAATTAAAGGAATATGCCCATTCTCCCGTTCTCCTCGAGCCACGACATATGACTCATCAGAAACAGGGATTTTTATTAATTTCTTATGGCATTCTATATTTGCTTTATTATGACTTAACCAATCCATACCAATAACTACATCAAAACTAGAAATTGGCATTAACAGAAATGAAACTGGAAAAGTCTGACCCTCTATCGATATACTAGCTCTAGTCACCGAGGTGGTAACAGGAACTAATTTGCCACTAGCTATTTCTACTTCAATAGGATTTGTAATCATAGTAGGGGTCACATTCAATTTATCACAGAAATACACAGATATAAAGGAACAATTTGATCCAGAATCAAAAAGAACACGTGCTGGCACAGAATTAATAAGAAAAGTACCACTGATAACGTCATCTGCTCTGACAACTTCATCAACTGTCATTTGGAAAGCTCTGCTTGCTGCTGGTGGCAGATTCTTCCGCTTTTGACCAGAAGATGACGACCCACCGACCATACCAGAACCCTGTCTCCCCGCCTCAGGACACTGACCAGCTCTATGACCCTCTTTCTTGCAATTCCAACAAACATTATTAGGATACTTACAATCATTAAAATCATTTCCAAATTCACCCCATTTGATACACCGGGCGTTTTGAGCAGTACATGGTCCGGTATGCTTAGCTTTACACTTACTACACCAAGTGGATCGATCAATTATATTACCGCGGTTACTTTGTTTCTTGTTCTGTTGGTTGCTCTGCCATTTCTATTTACCTTTACCAAAAGAATCACTTTTAGATCTGTGAAATGACTTATCTTTATTCTGTTCATCTCGAGCTCTCAAATCACTATCTACCGAACGAACAAGAGTGAAAGCCTGAGAAAGAGAACCTGCTAATCTCACAGTAGTACGATAATCAGGTGGTAAGGTTCCAACAAAGTGCTCTACCTTTGTTCTGTCATCCGGTACCCATTGTTGAACAAATCTCAATTTCTCAGAGAACTGAGTGATAAGCTCATCAATCGTCATCCGCTCAGTCATATGTAATTCCATAAATTTCCGCCTGACGCGAGCCATCTCAAAATCAGAACAATACTGTCGACAAACTTCATTATAAAAATCTGGCCATCTAATTAATTCTTTTTGCTGCTGAGTCAGAGTAGCTGTAATAGAATCCCACCATGACATAGCCTGACCTTTCAAAAGTTGAACTGCATATGGAACTTTAACCTCTTCCTCACACCTACAAACCTCAAATTTCCTTTCCACATCGCGTAACCAATCTAATGTGACTGAAGGATTTGAACTCCCATGATACTCGGAAGGTTTACTAGACATAAAAGTTTTAAATGAACAAACCTTCTGTTGCTGTTGCTGATAATAAAATGGCAATGAGGTTGATATCTGCGAGGTTGACACAAGGGGAGGTAGAACAGTGCTGATAGTAGGTTGTTGCAACGGCACAGGTTGTTGAGAAGATCCAGCCTGTTGATCTTGTAAAACTCGTTGTCTATATCCTCTGAGTTCCTGTAATTCTTCCTCTAACTGAAGAATATACTCATCTCTGTCTATTTCTTCACCAGCTGAAAATGTAGTACCAGTATGCCCAAGTCTATCATCATGATTACCAGGAGGAGGAACATCAGTCCTAGAGGCATTGTTAGGAGTAATGGTCAGGTGCTCGTTATCTGCCATATCTGTACTCAAAACAACATCTCATAATTCGTTAATCGTTAGTACCTAACATACTACCTGATTCACATATAATACTAAATCCCACCCTAGAATGTTTGACTAAGCACAAAATCAAATTTGGGATTGAACACTTTACCAATGTCCAATTCACCCAAACCTAAGCTCTGATACCAAACTTTGTAACACCCTCTCTTTATATTCTATAAAATATTCTTTTATTTCGGAAGCGAAGGTCAAATATATATTGCATTAATAACATTTTAAAAAAAATACATACATATTGTTCGAAACATCGTACATAACCAGGTGTTACATATTTTCAACTTTCATTTAAGTTATCAAAAATATATCAAAGTTGCCAGCTGGTCAAACATTCCTTGAACATAATCTTCCTGCCCGCCCATTTTGACCTGCAGGGATTAAGGTGGGGGATTAGCACAAAACTAAGTGAATGAATGTGAAACTAACAGTTCAACTTAGCATAACAATCTGTTTACATCAATTAATCGTAAACACATATCGTCAAAGAGGATCGGTGGTTTTTGAGGAACCCTACTGCCGCGGTGGCCCTCAAAGAACGCTTATCACAATCTGTATTGGCCTATACAGAATATACCGATAACTTGATATTACCATTTCGCAACACAGGTTTTAATACAAGACATGTACAAAACCCTGTATCTGTAATCCTGTAATAATCAAGTCCAACAATCTGTTGACCTCTTTAATAACAACCGATGCCCGAAGGCCACATTGCACGTAGATTCATAATCAGCAAATCAGACTAAACAGTCTATCAATTATATCTACGTTTACTTGTTGCAACCAAACCGTTACAACCAAATCAAACTTGTAAGTTCCAGATCCACTCACCTGCCAGTCTCAGTCCAACAACTCGGAAGTCTAATGTTACCGAGTCTTCAGCTGATCTGAGAATACAACAAATAAGGAGTTAGTAACTCATTCCATAATCATATAACAAATTTCAATACATAGTATCGAAATGACAAACAATTACCAAGTTATAACAATGCACTTATATAATTATTTACTCAATCATCATAATAGCATATTTAAGCGAACAAGCAAATCCCTGAAGTTTAAGAAAACAAACGTTCAATCCGAAGTGAAACCAGAAAATCGCGAAACGATATTTAAAAACTGAAAAATGTCATTTTCGACCCCAAGATGACCCTGAAAGGTCTAAAACCGCCTAGGCTCATTAAAAAGATTTTTAATTATTGGACCGTTTTCGAGTGACCATGCGAATCTCGGCCCAATCCGTGTTAAATGAAAATTGGGTAAATTTTTAGTCACTAAAAGTATCACTAACACTTATGCACTTTTGAAATTTGCAAAATAACACTTTTAAAATCTCAGTTCGCAAAGCAACATCTCAGTTCGCAGGGATTCTCAGTTCGCAATAATCTCAGTTCGCAGGGATTCTCAGTTCGCAAGACAACTCAGTTCGCAGCACAGCATCTCAGTTCGCATAACTCAACTCGCTTCGCAAGGTTCAGTTCGCGAATCTCAGTTCGCAAGACAACTCAGTTCGCTTCGCAATCAAGCACTGGGAACTGAGTTCATCTTCTTGCAAGCTGCGAACCGAGCCTGCTGTAACCAAAAACCCAAACTTTCTTCTTCCAAAACTAACAAATTCGACTTCCTATCATTCTAACAAGCTTTCTAACAACTTATATGCATCAAATATCATTATATAACATCTTTCAAGCTTCTATTACACAACTAATTCATGAATTGGCTAATTTCATAAAAACAAGTTATAAACACTAAAATACTCACAAGAACAAGATGATGATGCTGTGAAATTCGATTTTAACACAAGATGATGATGCTACTGATGTGCTTTAATTCTTCACAGGAGGTTTTCTTCACTTTTGAAATTTTCAATTCGCAGAGTATAGAATATGTGTAGAAGTTTTGAGAACGTATATGTATATATATTAATCTAACCCAATATCATTACAATTTTAGTTCCCATTTTGCGAAAATCAACTATTTTATTTTACCGTCAACTAGATTAATTTAAAACAATGAATTATGTATTAGTCATAATAATTCATTTATCCTTTTGACTATATTATCAAATAAACATAATAATATTAAAATATTCCTAACACATTAAATAATAAATTTAAAGTTAGGAAATTACCCGTATATTAGTAGGCCCTTAGGGTGGATGTTACATCCCACTCCTGGTGGTATCAATCGGAATGCCTTATTTGTCTTTCCAAGAAAATGGATATCTCCAGAAAAGATACAAGTCTACTGACCATGCTTCTCGGATGATGGAGAAGTGGAAGTTGCCGAAATCCTAATGATTGAGGGTTGATACTATTGATGTGTTTCTACGAGGTTTTAGTGGATTATTGCGTAGCGCTTTGGTTTTCTTTTACTTTGGTCTAGTGTTTTGCCCGTTAGAGTGGACGTTATATACATGACTTGTTATATACTTAATCTTTAATGCTTCTCTTAGATTAAATCTTATGTGGTATTGAACATTTCTTGTAGTGTACGCCTATTCGTTAATATATAAATTCTGTCGTGCTCAAATCCCCTTTACCCATAATCATAAAATATTTAAACAAAATCTAACCTAATGGAATATATAAGAAATTAGAATTTAAAAATAAAATTAAGGGTTGCTGATAAATAAATCATAATTGTTGATGTGCGAAAATAAGGCCTAATATTCACATCATACACAGAATTTTAAAATCATATGTTGCGATTATGAAACATTTTTAGAAGAACGATGAGAGAGCGAGATATAGAGGCCGAGCTAAGAGACTTTGGTGTGAGTTGTTTATCAATTTGGATACATTTCATCATTTTTTTTACGTCTTAATAATAATTTGTTGTATTTTAATTTTTTTAGCGAGACATAATAAGTTCAAGTTAATACTGATGTTAAAAATGTTTTTTTAACTAAACACTTCAAGCTCGTTTAGACTCGAGTACGCTTAGACCTCAACCTGTTTAGACCCAAGTCCATTTTAGCCCGGTAGCGCAAACCACCTGCTTTGTCACCTCTAACCATTATCATCTAATCTACATTAACTAGATATCTTATCCCGATGAATGAATTTCTTAAATAAATGATCGAGGAATTTATTTACTGAATTTATTCATCCTTAATAACGTGTATTTTAAAAAGAGATCATTTGGGACCATATGATAATACACTATCCAGTAGGGTTCAAATGAGTACAACTTTGTGTGAGAATAGGGAAATCAATCTCAACCACTCATTTTCATCAAATACTCATTTCCCCCGTCTTTTTAAAAATTAAATATCTCACAATCGATAAGTCGAAAAATTATAAAATTGCACCATAAAATTCAACGTTTTCTCACCTTCGATTTAAGATCACACAAGCTATACTTTCGATGAGTTTTCTTTTTCTTCATTTTTTGGTGGGTTTTACAAATTAATAACACATGTGTTACTGATTAGTTGTACATTTGATTTGCGATTAGGGTTAGGGTTAGGGTTAGGGTTTAGGGCTTAGGGTTTAGGGTTTAGCATGGTTTAGAGTTTAGGGTTTAGGTTTTAGCAGGGTTTAGAATTTATGGTTTAGTATGATTTAGAGTTTAGGGTTTTGTAAAGCGTTTAGGGTTTAGGGTTTAGGGGTTTGGGATTTAGGGTTTTGGGTATAAACCCCAAACCCTAAACCCTAAACGCAACACTAACACATGTTTTACTAATTTGTAAAATCCACCAAAAAAATGAAAAAAGAAAAAACTCTTCGAATGTATAGCTTGTGAAATCATAGAGATCTTAAATCGAAGAGGAGAAAACACTGAATTTTATGGTGCAATTTTCATAATTTTTTGACTTGTCTTTTGTGAGATATTTTGTTTTTAAAAAGATGGGAGAAAGTGAATTTTGTAACACGTGACGCATTCCTATTGATTCCTCTATTCTCAACACTTTTACCATTCTCATTTAAACCTTACCCGTACAGTATAACCTCATTACTAAAAAGAGACTTTTCACAAGTTCAAAGAATACGGCTGTAACATTGTGTTTTCCTGAAGAAAAAAAAAGAAAAAAAGAACAACCAAATCAATTAATGAAATGGGCCTACCTGGTCAGATCCAATCACTTTCTTATATCTTTGTACGCACACATGACATTATAACCCAAATAATTACAATTTTACTATGTGTGGGTTGCGTGTGCAATCAGTGTGTTCTTGAACGAGTTCCAAATGGCACTTGTAATAGTTATATTATATTATATCTGAGGTACAATATCATTCAATTTTAATATATGTGGCTAAGATGCATGAGGCAAGTAACATGCTTACAGTTACTGTTCATTCCAGATAGTTATTATTATTATTTATTATTTTACTTAAGAAATGAGTACATGTTAAATCAATGAGTTAGTTTTGTAACAGACAATAACAACGACAACAATAATCCAATCTTGTCATTGGCGGGGTTTGAAGAAAATAAGATGTAAACAAGACGTACATTTACTCAGGCTAGAGAGACTGTTTTCTACGAGACTTCCGACAAACATGAACGAGATTGAAGCATGGAGTCATGCTATAGGAACGGTAGAAGCGACATTTTTAATTTTAAAATTAACTAATTTTTATAAGGGATTAGTGCTTGGGAATGCAACTAACTTGTGTCCGATATCTATTGTGTGTTTTACTGTATTTTGTTAATGTGTCGTTTGTTTAAGGTGCCACGTGGCATCCGGAGAGTTTGACACATCATCAAAACATCACCAAAATACACTAAAACACATTTTTTGAAAATTTTATTCATTAAAAATAGCAAATCTAAGTTGGATACACACAATAGATATTCGACCTTAGTTAGTAGCATTTCCAGATACTAAACCCTTTTTATAATAATAAAATTATATTATATCAAAGTCGGACATGAGAAAGACGGAGGACGCCACCTCCTTATTTGTGGCGTTCTTTCATAAAAGAGATGAGGTAGGAAGTAGGCGGCAGGTCAAAGTCTTGTAGTTGGGTACTTGAGTTATCTAATTCCTAATCCTACTAATATTTACTCCTACTTTCATAATCATTAATCATAATCATTAATTTTTTAGTTGCGTGCTACTTTCAAAATTATACATTATAATAAAGGCTCCACCAGAAGAAAAATTGCATCATTTATTCTAGTGAGCTTATTTTGACTTTGCCTTTGCATTCTTAATGTCGGTTCATTTAATTTTACAGTTAATGAATAAAAAAAATTTTGTAGGATGAGTGTTATAAAAAGAGCGAAAGAGACTGGTACGAAAAAATATCTTTATTTTTCATTTTTCTGAAGTTTTATATCATTTGAATACCAATGAAAATTCAGAAAACATTTTCAAATGTTAAGGATGCAATTTTTATTTTCTGGAATAGGAAATGTAGAACCATAAATCGTAGTTCTATTTTTCTAGAAAACTTCTCTAGAAAATCTTAACTTGAGCACGTTCTTTAATTTTTCAATTTTATTTAAAAGTTTTCAGAAGAGTTTTTTTATAACTAAATTACGTTAAATGTTACCTTAAAAGGTTTTCTTATTAGATACTCTAACAAATGTACATTCTCTCTTGATCTTAATTGAACTCATAGGGATTAACATTATACGTGTAAACACTCGAATCAATATTCATATCGTTTTGGTTACACTTATGAACTGCATCTCAATAAAGCTCTTGATTTTTTATGTTACCATTCAAAGTATTAAATTGTATGTTTTATATGGAAAACACGTTGGTTAAATACAATATGATACATCGTAAAGACAAATATTTGCAATTCATGAAATTAACATAGTCAACCACTTTCAAATAAATAGTCTTGAAACAAAACATTCATAAAACACTAAAACAGTACAAATAGTAATTTCGTGACCTACATTTAACTTATTAATTAAGAGTTTTTACCTGACTTATTAATTAAGAGTTTTTACATGACTGTAACATTCGGTACAACTTGAATCTTTTTCTAAATTGACAACAACGAGTTAGGCGGAAGCGTTAGAATAATCAATCACATTCATTACAACCTTTTAGTTAAGATCAATAATACCAATAAAATATGTAAACAATAAACTAAGCAAAGCTAGGTTTAGTATTACTTACGTTTAAGTGCTCGGTATGATCAAACTCTTCTTGCTTGTTGCCCTAGTACAAGCGAACTAATTTTTTCTCTTGAAATCAGTAATATCTTGAGGACACGCTAGGTATCCACCAGTAATCCACAGTCAAACGGATAGTAGATCCAAAGCGTATGCTAAAACCTCTTGCGTAATCAAGCTAGCTAATGATCGAATCACAAATTCAAAACTAGTTATGGGTTTGGTCGATTAAGGCTAAAGGAGGCAGGAGGGAGATGGGTTTGAGAGAGAGGGAGAATGTGATTATCACGGTTATACGAAATCAAGTAGTTATGCGTGACGCGATCAACGGTAATACGAAATCAAGAGCATATGATTATCACAGAACATTAATATTAAGATGTCGTAGCTGTTTTTATAAGAGTTACGACTTATCAAGTCGTCAAACTAGTAGTGTTATCAAAATAACAATCATTTTCCGAATACAACATTGGTCGGGGATTTCATAAATATGACTAAAAGAAGTTATAGTTATACAAAGGAAAGTGTTTCAAAAAAAAAAGTGGCATCCTGATAACACGTAAAAAGTCATGTTTTTACGTACGTTATCTTCCGCATTTAAGGCACAAAGTTAACAAAACCACACCAATAACGTATTTATTTATTATATTTTGTTAACTAAGTCAAAACGGAAGTGATGTTTATAAATTCACTAAAAACGATACGAAAAACGTGTAAAACAACTTCTAAATGACCAACGGTATTCGTATACGTTCCTTTTAATGACCTACGACCTAAACTTCAAGATATAACCTCTAATCGGTGTCATTTTGTTCGTTAGGAAATTACGAGAACGTGGATGCAAGAATCGCTCAAAACGGATAAACGACGCAAAAGATACGATCGAACGAAGAAACGAAGAACCGAAGAACCGAAATACGGTTGAGCTAGACCGTATACAGCCTAGTACAGACCATCTACGGCCTATCTAGACCGTATACGGCCCATGCCCAGCCGTATACGGCCAAGCTCAACCGTATACGGTTGGGTCCCTCCCGTATACGGCCAAATTCTCCCGTATTTTGGTGCTTGCCCGTATTTTTGTTGATTTTTGTTCGCTTGAGAAATACGATTGGAAATTTGAAGGCGAAAATACGGTTGAGAAATACCGTTGGGAAACTAATATAAATATACCCTCACACTCTCATTTTTTCGTCTTTGTTTATTTTTCTTTCTTTGTTTCTCTCTCTAGAGTTTTTCTCTCTCTAGAAGAGATTAGTTAGTCGGTTAGTAGTAGAGTAGAGGAGCTAGTTTTGTAATCACGATTCAAGGTGTAGGAATACTTGGTGCAACGCTAAGATTTTCTCTATATTATTTTGCTTAATTTCCGGGTGATATCTATTTTCTCTCATACTTTTATTATGTCTAAATTCATTATGCATGATTATATTGTATGCGATTCATATATTGCCATGATTATTGAGTAGTGTAATATTGTGGTTGTTGAAATGTAGATAATTAGAAGTAGGGATGATATTAAATTAATCTTTTATTAAAAATATATAATTGAAAATTATTAAACTATGGTATGTCTAAATTTATCATGTATCTAGACCTAGTTATGGACCACCCTTTTCAGTTCTTTGCGTGGCTACTACTTTAGGTTTAGAAACTGATCATCTCTAAATACAGGAGTCTAGTTATCTGTGTGTTGTATGAAGTCATGGAATTACCGTAAAACGACTTATTACTTAGTATAGCTGTAGAAAACACCTCTGGTGTAGTACACTATGGAAGCTAAGGAAAGGCCGTAGTTAAGTACATTGTGGATTACCTAGTTATCTAGAACATGGTCTAGGAATAATAAAATCGTGGAAATACTATAGTATTATACACCGCATATACCTCTGGTTATACAGTTATGAAAATACTTAAAAGTAGTGTACATCACTAGTATACCCATGGTTATATAGCTGTGAAAATACTCGAAAGTATTGTACACTGTTCAGCATTCTTAGGGACGAATAACTGATGACAAAGGAGAGTCTAGATCATGATAGAAGTAATGGTGCTTTAAAAATAGAATAGAAATAGTCTCGAAAAAAAGGCTAAGCCCAGTAGTGGTTCAGGATCCCTAAAACCCTAGATTCTACAAAACTAATAGTTTAGAATAACATGTTAATAATTAGTATACGATTATGAATTAACATTTAGATTCAGGGGTTAAGAACGGTCAGAATGTCCTTAATGGCGGTCTGTTACCTTATTACTACACCCTTAATGGGTCACTTATCCAAACTAGACAGTGTGGGGGGTTAAGCAGCCTGGTCTGATCAGAATCACAATAACCTAGGTACTTAGTGACAGACTTGTCTAGGTTCCAAACTAAACAAGTAGGGTCCTAGTGTTTACACTTGTAGTTTATCTGTAAATCTCCTAACTGTATCTTCAATTATCTTTATAATGAACATCATCCCATATCCTCTAGTTATTGAAGTTTCAACAGCCACACTTTATATCTACCTGACTAACTACCCATTTTTATTCTGTTATTTACTTTATTGCAATTAGTTTAATTAAGAAAAATCCCACAAAACCAACCTATTTTACACAAACCCTATCCTAAAAGTAAAACTTATCTACGGCGATAACTTCGTTTCAATTCGCTTCGATTTAAGAACGATCTCGAGTTATACTTGCTGCTTACTCACCCAGTGTAGTAGGTAGTACTTATAGTTTGAGCCCTAGCTATTACAAATTATAAAACTTTCAACCCGATTGGCGCATCTAGCAGCCTGTCCGTCCCATTGACGACAGGGACAGGGTTTGCTTCCCTCAAAAAAATTAGTTCCAATAAAATCCGACCGTTAGGCGCGCCATCACATCCTAACTTCGTGGATAGGCGTGATCCCAACATGCATGCAATTCTTACATTGATTCTAATTTCCTGAAAAACATAGTTAAAACGTCAAGAAAATTGTTGAGTGAATTCACAGGTTTAAGACTCTATCATTAAACCAGTTTGTAAATCAATCGTTGCAAGCATAAATTTTTGGAATATCGTATAAAATCAGTTTGTACAAATCAAGTAGAAATCAAATAATAACGGTGATGCCCCGAAGGCAAGCTAGGCCCTACGAGTTAAAGTGCCAACACCTAAGCCTATAACCAAACCACGACCTGTTGTGTATCGTTTTTGCCTGAGACCGTTTAAATATACGCTCCTCGTCTCGACACATTGTCGAAAGTTAGCATGACTAAAAATGTAGGAGGGACGTCATCCCGATAGTACTATCCATATATTCAGTAGCTAGCGTCATCTAACTAATGGTTTCATACTGTTAGTATCCTCTTATCTTTTCATACTTATACTTATGTTTCTTGAAAACATAGCTATTTCGTTATCAACACATACGTTAAATGTTTATACTTTTAATATGCGTACTATTTGTGAAAAACGCACTTTTAAACCGTGCAATCGTTCTCGTTTTGTCTAAAACATGTCGTTAAACAAGTTCCTTTATTTATCCAAGATATAAAACTATTATTCAAATACTTCCATTTTTCGTCCCTCGGTTATATCTATTGTTCGTTTTAAAAGTTCAACGTGTTGGTCTGCTGGGACAGGGCGATGTAACGTAAAAAGTCATGTTTTTATGTACAATATTCTTTGTTATTTGAACTATTAATTGGTGAAAGCATCCTAAAATAATGATTATTTACTAAAATTCACTAAAGAGGTTCAAATATAGACGTTGCAGCAAAAATCACTAAAAACGTCCGAATAACATGCAAAACAAAGCAAATAAACTTCACCTGATTCCTCCACTTTTATTTACCCTATGATATACGCTTCCTAACTACTATCTTATGACTCATAGGTGATTACGAGATTGAAAAATCAAGAATCAAGCAAAACGGATAAAGAGTGGAGAAGATACAACACCCGAAGATCAACCGAACGCATTCCGAGCACGTATGAGCTACACACATCCAAAATCCATAATTTTGGTATCATTAGAAACGTAACGGAATTTTGAGATCATAGGCGAAAGAATCAATTCAAACGGACAAGAAACGAAGAAGATACGCGCGAAACAAGCAACGAACGAAGAACCGAACAACGGGTAAAGGCCAAACGGCCTAGGGGATACCGTATACAGCCCTAGGGGTACCGTATACGGCCTCCTAGATACCGTATAAGGCCCCTTGGGTGCCGTATACGGCCCCCTTTGCCTTCTGGTGATACCGTTTTTCAGTTATTTTGAGGTTCGGAGCTGTTTCGGGCTTGTATTTTGTGCTTTGGAGCTTGTACGGGTCATTTGAAGCTTTTGCCTATAAATATGGCACCTCCCCTCCTCATTTCCATCATCCCTCACCTCTCCATTCACTCTGCACACCTTTCTCTCTCACACACTCTCTCTCTCTACTTTCTCTCTCTAGAGTTAAGTAGTGAGAGGTTTAGGTTAGAATTGGTTAGTTCTTGGTTAATATTTAACCAAGACTAACGGTAGGAATATCATTGTAATATCGTTGGAATACTTGGGGGAGAACTTGTAATATTGTAAAAGATATTTCGGAGTTCCATTCGTGTAATCTTCAGCATCTATTCAATCTACGCATTAATCACGGTTATATCTTTCCTTATCTATTATAAGGATGCATGCTATTGTTATTATGCTAGATTTAGGATTTGTTACCATGCTTAGTGAGTAGTTAGCTTACGTGTTTGTTGTGATGTAGTTAGCTTGTTAATATTTGGGGTGATGCTAATATATAGTTGAAAACTCGGTGGGTTGTTTAACTTACATTTATGATTATAAATTAAACTATCGCCTTTCCTCCAATAAACGTGGTTAAAACCTTTATGACAAGGAGATGCGAACCTTGATCAAACGGTAATTACCTATCTATGTTTTCTTAAAAACATGGTCTGATTTTGTAACTGTGGAAATACTGTTTAAATCTATCGTATAGTACACCGTGAATCAATCTGGGATTTATTTGGGTCTTAAAAATATAAAGTGAACGGGTTGTTTAATTATCATAGATGGTTGAACTATAATACAAACATAGGAATAGTTATTCTAGAGTGACCGAAAAGTATGTGGCACCGGAAAGACCATAAAGCGGCTGAATACTTGGTATAGCGTTGGAACCACATCTTGGTGTAGTACAAATATGTGGAAGCCACGAAAAAGTCGAAGGTTAAAGACTGTGCCGCATCCTGGTTTTTTAGCAGCTCTATAATAAACTACTACCATTAGTGTAAGGTTAACAGCCACCAAAATCATATCTTGCACTTAAATGCATTGCCTAGCTTAAATGTCCCCGTAGTGTTAAGAAAGGTCAGAAGATAAATTGCGGTCTGCTACCTCATTCCTGCACCCCGGATACATATATCCAAAGAGGGTCACTTGGTCTCTTAAGAGACAGTGAGGGGGGTTTTAAAGTAGCCCGATCTGATCAGAGTTCAAGATTACCTAGTTCTCAGTGACATACTGTTCGGGTTTCCGAATAGTAGGCAACTAGTGTTTACATTACGAACATTTAAGATAGGTAAGATACAAATACTTAATGAAGTTTTCATATTATACCGTTAAAAGGCATCATCCCACATATAAGCTAATGAAATCACAACAAGCACTCCTATCCATATTGATTCACACCTATTATCTTTATTTACTGTCTGTTTAATTTAGTTTTAATTTCGGACCTAAGAAAACCCCCCACTCAAAACCATTTTAAAACCCATCACTAAATCGAACTGTTTTTCCCGATACCTTTGTTTCACAATACGATTAGCCTTAGAGAACGACCCTAGGTCCCCAGCATTTATAAATTTTAAAACACACCGGTGGCCCATCAAGGGGTTACCCGTCCGGGTGACACAACCACCCGTCCGGGTAAGGCAAAACCAATCGGTTGAAGTGTGATCTAACCGGTGACTGTCCAAGAGAGGTCAAGCCAGGTTAATTCACTCGTCCGGGTAATGGTCCACCCGTCCGGGTGAGGCCATTTTCTGGTGAATTTCTAGTTTTTCACAACTCATTCAAAACCTTTTTTTTGTTATTTTAAGCCACATTCAAGTATTTTAACAAGACCAAATATGTTCAAATATCAAGTTTAAGGTTTTCCTTTCTCGTTTTAAACCTTACATTTTACTTTTTGATAAAACACGTTTTTAATAGTTTTCGTTTGTTTGTTTAAAATAATTATATATTAATTTAAAACATGGATGTTATATATATATATATATATATATATATATATATATATATATATATATATATATATATACCAATATGTTTATAAGTCATCACATATATTTTGCATTAGAGTTTTAATAGTTAAACCTTTAGAGATACCCATATGGAAAAGAGAACATATTACTATAGATTTAGTTACAAAATTGCCAAGAACTCCTCGACAATATGACTCTATTTGGGTGATTGTTGACAGGTTGACGAAAAGTGTCTTATTCTTGCCAATTCGGGAGTCCTCATCTTCCGAGGTGTTGAAAAATATTTTTGTTCGGGAAGTCGTTGCTAGGCATGGAGTGCCGGTTTCAATTGTTTCTGATAGAGATACTCGATTTACTTCTCGATTTTGCAGGAAATTTCAATAAGATACGAGAACCCAGTTACGTATTAGCACAACTTTTCATCCTCAAACAGATGGTCAAAGCGAATGTACGATTCAGACTCTAGAAGACATGTTAGAGCTTGTGGCATTGATTTGGGCGGCAGTTAGGATACTCATCTTCCACTTGTGGAATTCTCTTGTAATAACAGTTACCATTCTTCTATTAAAATGCCTCCATATGAAATGTTGTATGACAGAAAGTGTCGAACTTCAGTTTGTTGGGGAGAAGTTGATCAAAGAAAAATTGGTAGTACCGACATAGTACAATTGACGACTTAAAAGATTGATCAAATTCATGAGCGACTTAAGATGGCACAGAATCGACAGAAATCCTATGCTAACAAGTGGAGAAGACCAATTGAATTTCAAGTGGGAGATAAAGTGATACTTAAGGTATCCCCATGGAAAGGAATCATACGCTTCCGCAAGCGAGGAAAGCTAAGCCCATGATATGTAGGACCATTTGAAATTTTAGCAAGAGTTGGAAGAGCAGCATATCGGTTAAAATTAGCTGAAGAACTTAGTGCCATTCATGACACGTTCCATGTGTCACAGCTCAGAATGTGTCTTGTTGATGACACAACCTATGTACCACTTCCAGAAATAGAAATCAATGAGAAGCTGAGCTATGTTGAGGAACCAGTTAAGATACTTGATCAGAAAGTTAAGCAACTAAGAAACAAGTCGGTCTCTATACTTAAAGTTCAGTGGCATCATAGAAAGGGGTCTGAATTTACATGGGAACCTGAAGAGTGGATGATAGTGTACTATCCTGCAGTGCACCAAGAGTGATTCGTGAGGACTCGAACAAAATTAGGGGGGAGAATTTTAACAACCCGAAATTTGAGGTATTATTATAATAGAGATAAAATACTTATTATAAACCATTGTATAAAATATTGGTAGATGTAAAGTAATTAAAGTTGACTAAATAATAATAAGTTGGGAATAATTAGTTAAGTGTTATATTAAAAGATAATGAGACCTGAGGGACTAAAAGTATATGTGCTTAGTTATATTGAGGACCAAAATATAAATTTTATACATACATACATTTGCACATCGATATACCTACATACATACATACAAATTCCTGCAACTTCTATAGAGGGAGAAGGAGGCAACGGGAGGAGAAGAGGAAGGGAGAAAACAAACTCAATTCATCAAATTAAACTCAAAGAAGTTTAATTTAAGTAGTATTACCTATTCTTAATCCAAGGTAAGTATTTATTCTTAGTTAACTAACCTAGAAATTGAGGGATAGGAGGGTTTGAAGGTTGTGATAATAAATTGAACGAAAATTTGGGTTGGGTTATGTTTATTTCTTGATACTTAATCATAAAAGTTGTTATTGTTAACCTTAAATTGAATTGAATAGTGAAATTTGATAAGTGTTCATATATGGTTAAGCTAGGATTTTTATGAAACCATGTAAATTAAAAACTACTCATCCAATTATTAGCTTAAAAGAGTAATTATGATGCTTTTGACAATGATTAAGGTAGTATTAGATGTAATTAAGTCATGTGATTAGTTATGATATATATTAAAGAAGTTAGGCTTAGTTTGACCAAAAGTCAAACCTGGTCAACCCATGGATGATGGGTTGATGATGATGATTAATTAAGCATGAAGATTGTTAAATGCTAAATGTGTTGTTATATTGTTATGTGATATTTGATAGGTATTAAAGACGTGAAGTTACTTGTTGATCGTTGATTTCAATTTGCCTAAAACACCAAGGTGAGTGATATGGGGGTTATTTGGGTAATGGTTATGTGTTTCCAGATTGCATACGTGTAAGAGGTTCACATGACCGAATGGAGTTGTTTATTGATATTTATATTTGATGATTGTGGTTGATCATGCATTGTAGAGAATCGCTAACTTATGTTAGCTAAGTTGTTGCTTGTTGTTGCACTTTGTGCAAATTGTGAGTTGATAGTGGATCCGTCTAAGTGGTTATAATCTCTACAATTGCCCAGTTTTTAATTGCCAGTTGTTTGTTGTGCATTACTCTTTTAATTGCCTATATGCTCACTAAGTGAATACTTACTCTTTAAGTTGTTTGATGTTGTAGGTGCAAGTGGCTTGGTAGAACCAAGTGGGCAAAGGGAGGGCAAGGCTATTGTAAGGAAGTAGCTTGATAGGGACTTGCTAAGTGCGAGTTTGGTAAGGTCATTTTCTTTTGAATTATCGTTATGAATGCCTTGTTGTGTAAATCGTCCAAATTGGTGTCTCTTGATGAAAACATATAGTTATGGTCATGGTGTCAAGTTTGTTATGTTTAAATGGCATGAAGTCAACTTTTAATAGATGGTGCATATGAATGGTGGTGAAGTGTACAAAGGTCATTCAATGTTTAAAACGTCAATTCCTTAGTTGGTTATGAGTTTGTAAATAACTTTGGTAAATGAAATGTTGAAATGATGATGATCTAGAGATTTTGGTTGTTTTTAAGTAGTTGATTTTCAAATGGGTCAATTGGGTCACCTAAACGGATCGTTTTGTTAACTTTGACGAAATGATGGTTTGGACAACTTTGTTGTATGTATTGGTGTTGAAATGTGTTGGTGTAAGTCTTGAAAGTGCTAATAGAGTGAATGAGACTTGTTGCAAGAAATAGTTACAACAAGTACCCACATGGTTATATTTTGGTTCAAGGCCCAAAACCGTCGTTATCATGAAATTTGAGAAATTACAAAAAGGGAAATGTTTGTCATGGCAAAAGTAATACGCCTGCAAAATTTGGTGGGTTGATTATTTACGAATCAAAAGTTAGACCCGTTTGAATTTAGATTCAAAACATGAGTTGTGAAGATGTTTCACCACCCAGGACTCAGTACGCGATGGCGTAGGGATCACGCGATCGCGTACCTAATGTAGAAATCATCACAGAAACTTTTATGTTATAGGTACGCGATCGCGTACCCTCACCGGGATCGCGTACCTTGTACTAAAACTTGAACAGAAAATGTCCACTTACTGAGTACGCGATCGCGTACCCTTTGGTAGGATCGCGTACTCCCTTCTTGTGTCTAGTACGCGATTGCGTACTGCATCTGCCAGGATCACGTACCATATATAGAATAAAAGAAATTGGACGTTTCATAGACTCAAGACGTTGATTTTTCTATGTTTTTGAATTTCACTCTGACCAGATCAAGCTATCAAATCGTCCACTTAGTTAGTTAGGTCACTTCTTGTCAAGCGGCCCATTATGTGGCTACCCTATAACCGTCATATTGTGTTTGACAACGTGGCAGTAGAGAGAGAAAAAAGAAACTTGATACCGCGTGTTTTATACATGTTTTTCTATTGTGATATCATTATTTTATGCTTAATTTAATGATCAAATGATATATATTTGTACTTAATTGCTTTATATTTTGTTATATTTTTTAAGGTTTATGCTTATGTTTTTTTTTTCTTAAAGGGGAAAAAATATCCCGGCATATATTATTAATGAAAATGATAAGCGTTACAAGAGCAATAACTGTGGCAATACCACAAGACTTAATCTAACAAATATGAAAGACTAAGTGCATACACAAGACATGCCTAGTGTATGACAACCAGCAATAAGCACAACCATGAGACAACAACAGACAGCAATAGACAAACTCCAATCAAGAATGATCCACTGCACCCTCATGATGGAAAATCAACTAGACGCAGAACAGACCCCATTTGGGATCTTCCATCTCTCCATGGCACGGAGAGCTCGAAACGAAGGTCTGAAAGGAAAGGAAACCATTTTCAGCCTAATCATGTTGATGATAGCATCAGCCACCTCCCTCTAAAGAGACGAAAGTTACGTTCTTGCCAAATGAAGAATGTCGTAGCAGCCAGCACCAGACGAGACACAACATGGTCAATATTTTTCGGACCCGTGGCAGATAATAGAGAGGGCATAAAATCTTCAAGTCTATCAGACACAATCTGCAGCTGCGAATGGCTAATAACTCTGAATCAGACCTATGAGGAGAAGGAGCATTCAAAGAAGAGGTGGGCATGAGAGTCCTGGCAAGAGCCACACAGCAGACAACGCAGCAAGGCTAAGTCAACAGAAGGACCAACATCCCACTGCCTCAAACGGTCTTGGGTCTTCAGTCTGCCTTTTAAAACTAGCCACATATGAAAGGCATGTCTGGGAATGCACCGAGAGAACCACACAATAGGGGCCCATTCCACCGCGCTGCCTCTCGGCCGAATAGAATCCCAAACATGACCAACCCGAAAGTCGAAAAAATTTCCAGCCGAATCACGCCAAAATAACTGATCAGGTTGAGAAGAGAGAAGAGGAACCTCAATCTGAGAGAGAGGAGGGTACCTTTGGAGCCATCCCACCAGCCATCTCCAAGAGTCACACTCGATGAGGTCAGCAACAGAATCAGAAGTCGAGAAGCCTGGGCGCGTAATGTCACGGTGGCCGAAAAAAAGGCGGGCAATAGGACATTGATTACACCAAGTGTCATACCAAACCGAAGCAGTCCTCCCATTACTGATCTTATACCAACATTACGGTCGAACGAATCCCTGATGTGTAACAAACTCCGCCAGCCCCAGCTCATACTGCGCTGAGTAGGGACATCCCAAAAGCTGCGGTCACGCAGCTTATAAGCATACACCCAACGGACCCAGATGGATTCCTTTCTAGAAAGAATGCTCCAAATGTAGGTGGCCATAAGAGAGACATTCCACTCACTCAAGCAACGGATCCCCAAGCCATCTTCTTGTTTTGGATGGCAGTTATCCTCCCAAGCCGCCTTTGCTTTACCGGCCTTCATCAGGCCATGGCACCACAAGAAACTCCTCATAAGCTTCTCAATATCACCAATAGTGGAGGCAGGGAGAATAAACATAGAAGCCCAATACCCATGAAGGGATGCGAGAACAGAGGAGATTATTTGGACACGACCAGCAAAGGAAAGAGTTTTATTCTTCCAATCCCCAATCCTATTCTGAACCTTCTCCACCAGAACTTTACAATCAGACTTCACGAGCCTCGAAGAGATAAGGGGAAACCTGAGAAAACGAACCGAAAGAATTCCTTCCTCGAAAGGCATCATATGGAGGATACTTTGCCGCACAGAAACGAGAACATTATAAACGAAAGCAGTACTCTTCGGGATACTAGGGACCAAGCCCGAGACTTCCTTAAATTCCTTAAGTGTAGAATGGATCACCGTGGCAGAATCCTGATCACCATGCGCAAAAAGAAACAAGTCATCTACAAAACACAGGTTAACAAGACCCGGATTTTCACATTTCGCATGGTACTTAAAGGAAGTAGATCCGTCTACCTTCCTCCGAATAAGTAAGGCCAACACCTCCATCACGAGAGTAAAGATATAAGGGGACATTGGATCCCCTTGCCGCAGACCCCTTTTGCCTTTAAAGAACCCATGCACATCTCCATTAATACTCAGGGAGAAGGACGTGCTAGACACACAGGTCATGATTAGATTAACCAAAACAGGGTGGAAGCCAAAACCATGTAAGATAGTCCGGAGAAAACCCCAATCCACCGTATCATAAGCTTTCTTAATTTCAATCTTAAAAGCACATCGAGCAGCTCCATGATTAAGGTGGTAACACCTCATAAGCTCCCGAGTTAAGAGGATGTTGTCAGAAATGCTCCCGCTAGGAATGAACGCAGACCGGTTGTCACACACAATATCCTCCAGCTCATCCTTGATCCGACTAGTGATCAACTTACTGACGCACTTATACAGGACATTACACAAGGAAATGGGCCGAAAATCATTAATCCGAGAAGGGGAAGAAAATTTCGGGATGAGGGCAATAACAGTATGGTTGATTTCTTTTAGAATCTGGCAATTAGCAAAAAAATCACGAACCACAAGGAACATATCGACACCGATAATGTCTCACGACCATTTGAAAAATGAAGCTGAGTAACCATCAGGGCCTGGAGATTTACAGTCACCAATAGAAAACAGAGCCGCCCGAACATCATCCTTTGTAACAGGACGAATCATCAAATCAGCCTTGGATCTCGTAAGCTTGCGGGAGAAAAGACCCGAATAATCCAGCGGCATAGCATCACCTGCACAACCCAAGAACTTCTGGTAATGGTCAACAAAGGTCATAGGCACCGAGTCTCCCTCATGGATAACATTTTGCAAGTCATGCACACGCTCAATCCGACCCCTATTCGCTTTCTCCTTAACCACATTATGAAAGAACTTGGAGTTGCAATCCCCCACCCGAAGCCATTTAATTTTTGCTTTATGTTTCAGGAAACGTTCCTTATCAGTAACCGCCGCATTGAAAGCTCGAAGATAGAGACTATCCTCCTCTCTCAGAGCAGCAGAGTCAGGATTAGAGTCAAGAGCTTTCTGAACTTCATCCAATTCAGCACGAAGCTTATCAACCTTCTTATGGAGGTCACCCTGATCCCTTATCAACGCAGCAAGGGGGTTTTTAAGTTTCTTCAACCTTCTGGTAAACCAAAGCATAGAATGCCCCTCAAGCTCCTCCTTCCACGCCTCCAGAACAATACCTTTAAATTCAGGCTTATGGGCAAGCAGATTAAAGAATTTAAAGGGCTTAACGCGAGGCTTTAGAATCACGGGCATAGTAAGCACAACAGGAGAGTGGTCAGAGATTCTGTAAGGCTGAAATAAAGCACGAGCCCCAGGGAAAGCTCCCAAGAACTCACCATTACACATGATACGATCAATCTTTCTAAGGATACCCGAATCAGATTGAGGCTGCTGATTCCAAGTGAAGTGAAGCCCCGTGGCCTACACATCAACAATCGCAATATCCTCCACACACTCCCAGAACTCGCGCATAGAGGTAGAACGCCTGGAGGGGCCAGAAGAAGAATCTTCCAGATTAAGAATGGCATTGAAGTCACCCAATAACGTCCAAGGATTAGCACGGACAAACCTGCTATGCAGACGGAGGTTATCCCACAGCTCCCTTCTATGGGAATAAGAGTTACCCGCATAAATGATGGAACAGTAGAAATACTGATCCCTATCCCGCACCCGAACCTGATAATGCATAACCTGATCCGTGAAGGAAAGAATCATAAGATCTACCCGGTCAGGGTACCAACCAAGGATAATGCGGGAACCACTAACGCTCCAAGAGGAGTTAGAAGTCCAGCTCCATCGCCTAAACACCTTAGAACACATTCGCTTGAGATTGGAAACGTGAACATGGGACTCCAAGATAGCACAGATGCACAACTTGTTCTCACTAACCACCTGTTGAACCTCATTTTGTTTGGGGGCACGGTTCAAACCCCTTATATTCCACGATGCAAGACTAACCATGGAAACGAGAAGCCCTGGGAGTGCTTGCCCCCTCAGATAAAGACCCACCCTTAGGAAGTTTCATATAATATGACGTCTCATCATAAACTTCCTCAATGTCTGATTCAGAGTCAACAACATAAGAATCACAACAGAACACCGCCTCTTTAGACTTACAGGACTGACTTGGCCATCTCTATTACCATCCCCCTTTTGGGTCTTCCTATCTCTCGGAAAATCCTCTTTCTCATCATCGCATAGAGCACCGAAGCGGTTACCCAATGTTAAAGGTTTAGAAGCTCCTGAAGCCGGCTTGGAGGAAGGTTTCGGATGAGGACCGTTTGGAGCCTGTTTGGAAGCAGTTCCCGGATCTTTCACCCTAAAAATCACCTTTGGTTTATGTTTCTGCACAGAAAACCCATCGAGAGGTTTCCCGCCCTGCTTTGGAGGGCCACGAGCAATCTTCTTTGGGGCAACAAAATCAGGCTTACTTGCCTTTGTAACTTCAACAACAACTCCATTCTTTGGGCATTCAGCATCTTTATGGCCAAAAATTTTACACGTACTACACCTGGGCGGGCGCCATTCATATTCAACCCTAACCGTATAAAGGGTCTTACCATCACCCTCATGTTTGGGGATAGCAACCGTAACAGTTTCCTTCAACTCAGCCCCAGACACAACCTCAACCATGGCACGTGCAAAATTTGAACGACCCCAAGACTCAGTACACATGGTACTAGTATAGGAGTCAAGCATAAGAGGTGTCCCAACCTTAGTAACGATACCACTCAAACCCACCTTATTAAAAGCCAAAAGCGGAACATCGTGGAGTTTAATCCAAACCGGCACTCTTGTAAGGTCCTTCTTTGCTAAATCAGCATCAGAGTTCCATTTTCTTAACATAATAGGGACCAATCTAATCATCCAAGGGCCCCCTTCAAGAACCTCATTCATACCATGTTCCGTGGAGAATTTGAAAAAGAAGAAGCCATTGGAGTGCGTCATAACTTTCTCAATACCGAACTTCCTCCGTGCATTCATAACATAGTTTTGAACCACGGGGAATGCTAATCTCTTGCCAATGAAGTACCCGTACAAAGTGTTCGAGTACCTTTTACTTGCTTCAACAACCGTGGCCAAAGGGATCTCCACATCCACATTACTACCTTCAGGAGCCTCCAGATTCAAAGCACGAAAATTAACCTTCCTCTTAACAACAAGGTCTGCAGCTTGAGCATAAGACTTCATCCCAAGGATGGGTTGTTTTTGGCCCAGTTGTTGAACAACAACCGTAGCCGCTTTAAGCATATCAAGACCACGGGTAACAAAGGAGCTACCACTGGAACCATCTAGATCAGCATTAGAGACAGGAACCTGTTGAGTTTGGGTAACCGCCACCTGCTTGTCGGCCAGATCAGCACCTATATCACCCTTATGACCTGGCAAACTAGCATCACTACCCTTCGCATCTTTGCCAGTAACATCAGAGAAATCAGGGATTTCAGAGTGATATTTAATCCCAACTTGATTAACCACATTTCCAAATTGGCTGGCATCACCCGCACCCGATTTTTCATGACTAAATGAACGCGAATCGGGGAATTTACCAAGGTCTTGCACTGTCACACCCCACCAAACGGTAATCTACAATTAACCTATTTAAGTGCGGAAGTTAGTGACGTGGCGGGACGCGAGCAGTTATCAAACAATACACAATCACAGAGCATATGGTTATTGCTAAACATAATGTATTAAGATGCCAAGTTTGATAGTTATTACAAAAGGTTATGACCTAGAAAGTCGTAACAGTAGTAGTATGGTTTAAAACATAGATGTCTTAAAATACATAATTTCAAAAGTAGATTTCATAGGTATGACTGCAGTGATTGCAGTTATACAAAGGAAATCCCACATCCCAAAAGTAGTGGCATCCTAATAGGTCCAGGGTTGTCCATCCTGAATGGATGCAGATCTTACGTACGTAGCTAATTCCCTGAAAAACATAGAGAAAACGTCAACAAAACTTGTTGAGTGAATTCACAGGTTTTGTATATCATATTATAAACAAAATTGTTTATAACTCATTAAATCTCGCTTAATAGTAATAGTGGAAAGACATTTCCAATTCGTTGTTTTGTAGGAAACACAAGTTAATCCAGTTAAGGATACACATTTCCAAAGTAGTTGTTTCTAGGAAGATACTTCCTAATAAGTTTTGTGGGAAGACATAAACTGTGATCCCTCGAAAGGTTAGCTAAACCTGTCGAGTTAAAGTAACGCATCCTAACCCTATAACCAAGCCACGACCAAGTTTCGTTGTTTGCCTATTGGACATGTAAGTATACGCTCCAAAACTGTGGAAGGGTCGTCACGGCGATAGTACTATCCGTATACTCAGTGGCTAGAGTCACCTAGCTAATGGCTATAGTCTGCAGCCATAAGGACTTTTATGCACTACATTGTAAGTCTGGGTCCGTACTAGGATTTGTTGTCTAGTTCCCAAGATAGTATGAAAATATCATTTCATAAGTAAACAGTTCAAGTAAATACACAACCGTATTTATAAACAGTTATTGCATGCAGTAGCAAAAACAATTGCTATGTTTTTCACCCCAAGTTTTAAAAACAATTAAAAATAGTGAAAAAGGGGCTGTGAACTCACAGTAGATGTAGTGATGTGATAGCTAGCGGATGAAAGTAGCGTCGCCCAAGGTATGTCAACCTATACGCACAATATGTATTAACATAAGTACCTTGATTGTTTGTCAATTTATGTTGATAGTTTGATTATTTTGAAGAAATTGTTGATTTCTTAAATTTGTACAAGTTGTTGGTGACAATATGAAAATAATTTAATATTTTTCAAGTATGTTTATGTCGTACTCAAATATTATACAATTATTTGTTTGTGCGTAAGTATGTATGTATATATAGTTGTGTACACATATAAGTATATATATGACGTTTTGTTTCCTTTGTACATATATATAATTTGTTATATATACATATGTATAAAAATATACTTGTCGTATATTATACGTCGTACATTTGTAAAACGTGTATTTCATTCGTTAGATAAGGATATATATAATCACGATTGTCATACATATATATGTATCTATACATATATATGTATATATATATATATATAATTTCAACACGTTGTTTACGTGTAAATATATATAAGTTTTCGTTTGACAAGAAAATCTCTATTCGTGAATATAACTAAATATTCCATTTTGTAGTCACACAAATGAGTAGGTATGTATATATATAACTAAATATTCCATGCTCATTGTGATTGCTGAATGTACTTTTCTTTCCAAGTCCCAAGCCTTTTTCTCATCCGGAGTCAGAGATCTAATAGGTTTTGGCGGAGGGTTAATAGAATTGAATTGGCCATCAGATGGTGGATGTTCATAACGTTCAAGTAGAGGAATCAACATGTCTGGATCATTGTATGAAATGAAGGCTTCAAAACGTTGCTTCCATTCCACATAATCAGTATTTGCAGTAAATAATGGAGGTTTGTTCGTGCTTCCAACTTCATTACTGTGTTTTAATAGCTGAGTAAAGCTTTGAAGAGACATGGTATTTCCTGCACACTCACAAAACACAAAACTTTGTTTTTCAAAAATTAAACAGCGACACTAAGATTGTGTCGCAGACTAATGGCGACACTAAGATTAGTGTCGCTAACCTGCAGAAACAAGTTAGAACAGATGCGACACAAAAATAATGTCGCAGGCAGAGACAAATGGCGACACAAGGGGTTGTGTCGCAATAATAGAAACAGGCAACACAAGGTCTTGTGTCGCTAACAGTGATTGATTGAAAAGTCCAAATGCAACACAAAGGTTATGTCGCAATCCAATGTCGCTATCCAATGTCTCAGGTTTATGTCGCAGATAACCCTAATGCGACACAGAGTGATTGTGTCGCAAAAATAGCTTATGTCGCTAAAACCCTAATGGCAACACAAAGGTTGTGTCGCTATGCTGCGAACTCAGCCGCACTTAAACCCCAAAATTCGAAAATTTTCGTAAACCCCACGAAGATTAACGACCTGCAATCGAACGAACCTTCAATGATCTTTCAGAAAAACCAGATTTCAAGCTTTTACCACTTCTAATCAAGAGTAATTGCTAAAAAAATATGTGATTTAACCCGAAAAACGCACAAAATCGATTCAATACCACAAAATCAAACGATTTTAGCTCCGATACCACTTGTTGGACCCTTTTTACTGGATCTAAATCGAATCAATTCAACAATTGAAAGCGCAGAATACAATCAATTGAACAATGCACTTTAACAATCACACAAAACTAGTCGATTAGCTTTTATATATCTCAATCACAACGAATCAACCGAATACAATCAATACCTCACAAATAGCTTGAAAACTCTCTAGGTTCGTCAACCCTAGAACTGAACCCGTAAGCCTCTAATTATAGCCAAACACTAAATGACCTGCGACACAAGCTTTGTGTCGCCAAACCGACCTATGCGACACAAGCCTTGTGTCGCTATTGCGACACAAGCTCTGTGTCGCCTAAACAGTGACATTAATTTTGATTTCTAAAGCAAATAACGTTTATATCATAATCAAAATATTACAAACGACTTAGACCTAGACCAACTGACAGACATACAAAACATGTATCAACAATTTTGGACATTTCTTTATTAAGTGGACATTTTAACATGTTTATAGAAGTGTTTCAAGTATTTTAGAAGAGTTTTGAAGTTCTTACAAAGTTTCCAAACCGAGAAGGAGGAGAAAGATGATGAGGAGAGCTTGATCTTGTGTTTTGACTTGATTTCTCTTTCAAAAGTGATGAATGATGATGGTGGTTGATGGTGGCAGGTGGTGGTTGATGGTGGTAGTGTTCTTGGGCAGATTTCTAGTGAGAGAGTGTAGAGAGAGAATTGAGAGAAAATGTGTGTAAAGAGTGTATGTGAAAATGAGGGAAAAGAAGAGAATGCTACATATATATGTTAATAGGCCTTGGGCCAGCTTTTTGGGCCTGGGTTATGGGCCAAGATTGGGCCTGGCCCAATGGTGTCTCGGGCTCGTGACTTACTTCTCGATTTCGTGTTCCGTTTCCCGGTTGATTAAACGTTAATCGCGCGTTTTGGGGATTAATTATTAACGTTAAATTTTTGCGTTTTATTTTTGAATACTTAATGGTTACTTTAAATTGACTAAATGTTTTAAATACTTTACTGAACCTTTTCAAAATATTTGACGGTTTCGTTCGGGTGTCGGGCGCCATTTGCGCGTTTTCGTTGCGTTTATTACGTTTTAAGCAACACGTCTAGGTTTTTCGTATATTATTAGTTAATATCAATAATATAGGGTAAATAATTACTATTTAATTTATAAAATAGGTTTACATTATTTATGAAAAGTTATCACCATCGCCGTATAGATTGTCGGACTCCGTCCGTTCGTTTCGCGTAATTGCAAATAATTACGTATGTGCATATACATATATAAAAGTAGTTACAAGTACTTAGCCTAATATATCTAAATACATGTAATTATGCTATTGTTAGGCTCAAATAAGTGTCCTAATTTGTCAAGTGTCACATTCTCCCCTTGTTAAGAAAATTTCGTCCCGAAATTTGTTCTAAGTCGAAGCCGGTGTGTTACTTAGGAATAAACGTGCATGCGCCATGAGGTGTGACGTTCAGTTTTGTTTTGCCTTCCTCCCCTTGTTAGGCTAGTGCCCTACTGGCAACTAAGGGAGGGGAGAGGAGGAGTTTCGACTCTGTTGGCCATTTTGTCCGCTGGACAAGTTCTGTTTGTTAGTCACCAGAGTATGGCTACATTAGGGTTAGTAGCTTAAGGTAACTTTGTAAATTCTACTGTGTTCATATAGTCTAAGGTGGCCAGTTATACAATAGAGCTTAGCATCTTAGTCATTGCGGTGTGATAGTGTAGTGAGCTAAGCGTACTCATTATCGAATAAGGTTGAAATAATTAAGTTGTCGAGAAGTATCGTACCCGAAACAACGCTAAGGATCCTGGCGAGCGTTATTGTTCAATTGTGGACAATCCTTCCTGAAATGTCCAGCGTTTTCGCACTCGAAGTAGACTTTTGATGTATTAGAGTTCGTGCTAGTTCCTGAAACTTGGTTGTGTAACCAGTGATATCAGCACCAATCATTTTGATGTCCCAGAGCTCTGTTTCAATCTTCTGTAACTCACTGCGGGGACAGAATTCTTCCAGTATCATAGTTTTCAGTTCTTCCCATGAGGTAGAGTAGGCGGCTGGTCGTCCAAGAGATTAGACTTGAGCATTCCACCATGTTAGTGCCTTGTCAGCAAGAGTGCAGGTGGCATACTTTACCATGCAGTCGGGTGCACAATTGCTGATATCCAGCACAGACTCCATTTTCTCTATCCACTGGACGATGCCTATAGCACCCTCGGTTCCACAAAAAGTGCTTGGTTTGTAAGCAAGGAAGCTTTTGTAGGAACAGCCTCGTTCAGTATTCACAGGTGCTTCATTCACAGGGTTTCTCACTCCAGTTCCACTGTTTGTTCCCCTATCATCGCGGTGCGACTTGCCTCATATTGAGCAATGCCTTCAGCTACTCGTCGCGCGATGATCTGTTCAGTGGTTTCCTCATTGTTGGGTGGTGTGGTGTTTCGTCGACTATTCCTAGTAGCTCGTTGCTTGGGTGGCATGTTTTCGTTTTGCGATGAATAAAATAGAGAAGTCAATGCCAAGGTGAAGAATGTTAAGAAAATTGTTTCACATTGTTTAGTTGTTGCTCAATGGGAAGAGTTAACGGTCGAGGTGTAATATGTTTCAAGGGGTGCAAGATGTGGTCACAAGAGATAGTTGGTTGGTTTTCGTTCTAGCACACACAACTAGATATAATTAAGATACAGTAGTTGATGCCAACTATAAAGAACACGGTAAGTAAACCAAACATATGTTATATTATATCATAGGTTATAACGTCGTTACATAAGTTTTGTACAATATGTGATGGGATTTCATAACTACGTACCCATCAGTCAAAAGTGTTACACAAAATGTGATGGATTTTCTATACATCCATCGGTCAAAAGTTTTAACCTAGTACATAGTAGGCACAGTCTGCCATACATAGATCTAACGGGAACAATACAAGTACATCCCTACAACCATCCTAACAATAGTCATCATCACACTAATCCCAGCTCCAACTCCTACTACCCTCTCGCGTCTCTCCAACATAGCTACGCGTGCTCGGGTAGCGTCAATAGACTCTCGGTCTATGACCATATGAGTCTCTACAGCACCAAGTCGTCCATAGATAGAGGCCACATCCCCATCCAGACGGGATGTGTCACTCTGCAACACCCTGATATAACCCCGGGTACCATAATGCAACCCAAAGATAGTACGGATCACAGCTACCAAAGTAGGGACAGTGAGCTCCAGAGGCTCGCCAGTGAGATGAACAAGAGATGGAGATGGTGCGTGGGAAGACTCCCTAGTCACATAAGTAGACGGGATACCTTCAAGTGATCTCCATCGTCTCAGGATGGGAGGCATCCAATCCAAATGAGCAGGTCGGAGCCTCTTCGGTGGCGGCTCCTCACAGGGTATCTCCCGCTCGGTCATTGGCGCCTTGTCCCTCGGCGCTAGGGGTCCAATGGGAAAATCTCGGACACACATCCTCGGTGTCCTCCTCAACACACGTCCGTGTGAGGTCTCAGCGAACTGGTGATGAGTGTCTGCTACAGTAGATGCTATGACGGGTGTGGTCACGGGTAGTGTCAGTGGTGACGGGGGTGTATCAATAGTGCTGTCGTCTGAGGTCGCTCTTTGGACAATAGATGGATGCTCAGGCTCGTGACTAACGTCACTCTCATCCTCGAATGGCTCCTCGTCGGAGTCAATCACGTAAATCGGCACTTGTCTCGACATGTTGAGGCAAAAGAGATCGCGTGTGACGTGTCAGTCGTATGTTAGACGTATGCAAAGGTATGTATGTATGAATGCATGAATGTTCTAGCCAAGGCTATAGTCTAGGTCTCTAAGGTTTTAGGTCACTTAAAGACTTCTAGTTCGCTATAACCAATGACTCTGATACCAAGTCTGTCACACCCCGCCAAACGGTAATCTACAATTAACCTGTTTAAGTGCGGAAGCTGGTGATGTGGCGGGACGGGAGCAGTTATCAACCAATACACAATCACAGAGCATATGGTTATTGCTAAACATAATGTATTAAAATGCCAAGTTTGATAGTTATTACAAAAGGTTACGACCTAGAAAGTCGTAACAGTAGTAGTATGGTTTAAAACATAGATGTCTTAAAATACATAATTTCAAAAGTAGATTTCATAGGTATGACTGGAGAGATTGCAGTTATACAAAGGAAATCCCACATTCCAAAAGTAGTGGCATCCTAATAGGTCCAGGGTTGTCCATCCTGAATGCATGCAGATCTTACGTACGTAGCTAATTCCCTGAAAAACATATAGAAAACGTCAACAAAATTTATTGAGTGAATTCACAGGTTTTGTATATCATATTATAAACAAAATTGTTTATAACTCGTTAAATCTCGCTTAATAGTAATAGTGGAAAGACATTTCCAATTCGTTGTTTTGTAGGAAACACAAGTTAATCCAGTTAAGGATAAACATTTCCAAAGTAGTTGTTTCTTGGAAGATACTTCCTAATAAGTTTTGTGGGAAGACATAAACTGTGATCCCTCGAAAGGTGAGCTAAACCTATCGAGTTAAAGTAACGCATCCTAACCCTATAACCAAGCCACGACCAAGTTTTGTTGTTTGCCTATCGGACATGTAAGTATACGCTCCAAAACTGTGGGAGGGTCGTCACGGCAATAGTACTATCCGTATACTCAGTGGCTAGAGTCACCTAGCTAATGGATATAGTCTGCAGCCATAAGGACTTTTATGCACTACATTGTAAGTCTGGGTCCGTACTAGGATTCGTTGTCTAGTTCCCAAAATAGTATGAAAATATCATTTCATAAGTAAACAGTTCAAGTAAATACACAACCGTATTTATAAACAGTTATTGCATGCAGTAGCAAAAACAATTGCTATGTTTTTTACCCCAAGTTTTAAAAACAATTAAAAATAGTGAAAAAGGGGTTGTGAACTCACAGTACATGTAGTGATGATAGCTAACGAATGAAAGTAGCGTCGCCCAAGGTATGTCAACTTATACGCACAATATGTATTAACATAAGTACCTTGATTGGTTGTCAATTTATGTTAATAGTTTGATTATTTTGAAGAAATTGTTGATTTCTTAAATTTGTACAAGTTGTTGGTGACAATATGAAAATAATTTAATATTTTCCAAGTATGTTTACGTCGTACTCAAATATTATACAATTATTTGTTTGTGCGTAAGTATGTATATATATATAGTTGTGTACACATATAAGTATATATATGACGTTTTGTTTCCTTTGTACATATATATAATTTGTTATATATACATATGTATAAAAATATACTTGTCGTATATTATACGTCGTACATTTGTAAAACGTGTACTTCATTCGTTATATAAGGATATATATAATCACGATTGTCATACATATATATATGTATCTATATATATATATATATATATATATATATATATATATATATATATATATATATATATATATATGATTTCAACACGTTGTTTATGTGTAAATATATATAAGTTTTCGTTTGACAAGAAAATCTCTATTCGTGAATATAACTAAATATTCGATTTTGTAGTCACACAAATGAGTAGGTATGTATATATATATATATATATGAAAAGCGGTTATATATATATATATATATATATATATATATATATATATATATATATATATATATGTACATAACGATGTTTCAAACGATATGTTAACTTGTTTACATTTTTACTTGTCGTATTTCGTTCCGTTTATAAAATAATTATTATCGTTTTTGTTCGTGATTGATTTATACATGTCGTTTTTACTTAAGTCTCGTAGTAAAGTCCCCAACATGTATCTTGGTCCAAAAGTCTTAATGTTTAATATTTGTCGGTTTACGTTTATAGTTTGTGGCTCGTTTTTATCGACTTGGTCAAACGTGCTCGGTTTGACCCGAAACTTTTACATGACGCTTAAATATGTTATTTGAGCTCGGGAAAAAAGTGTCGTTTTCGTTTTTGTCCCAAAACAGCCCCAAATTCACAGTTTTTCAGATTTTCGGTTCATTTTCGAGCTCGGTTTCGGGGGTCAAAACTTATCGAACGATTCTGAAATTTTTACACAACATTTCTACATATGTCATCTACTTCCAGTATATTTTTTAGATGTACACAACTCACTAAGAAATCCGTGATCAAGGTCTGTCCCAAAAACTCATTTTTCAGTACCTTTACCCACAAATCAGTATATAAGTAAAAATCGGTGTACTTCTAGGACATGAGTTCTACATGAAAGTTGTTCATAACTGAAATACGAAGATTTTGGCAGTGGTCTCATGTGTTTATTCAACTCCTACAATTTTATACAATTTTTTTACCACAACTGAAATTTCATACAGATTAGTGTTCAACAACAATGTCACATTTTCTTTGGTTTTCATTAAGTTTTCATGTATGATCTTTAATGATATGAACTTATAACATGTTAAAGAACTAGAAACATGAAAAATTATTAGGAGTAAAGTGATCCCTTACAATGTTTAAGATGAAGAAGTGAATGAAGATGATGGTGATGATGCTTGAATTTGCTTGATCCTTGTTCTACCTTGTTCCTTGCTATTTGATAATTATTTGTGGTAGTTTGGTGGTTGTGTTATGGCTGGAAATTATGATGATGATAGTTTGAGGCTGTTGCTGCCATGAGTAGAGAGGGAGAGGAAAAGGGATTGGTGAGGTTGAGAGTTTGTGTGTTCAATGAAATAATAAAAATGAAGTATGGCTATAAGTGTGTGTGTTGTGTAAGTAATTAAAAGTCAAATAAATGGGTATGGTGAAGGCATGGCCATTTGGCCGACTCTTTTAATCAAAAAGGGGAGTATGGTGTGGTGATTTGTTGTCTCCAATTATTTGTGATTAGTCCCGTGTTCGTTTACCCGATCGTTTTACGTTAAATCATGTTATATTCGTTTAGTTTGTTAACGTTATTTTGCGTTAATATTTTTCGAAGTATTATTCCAAATACTTTATTTTGAGTTTCAAAAATATTATTTTTGATTCGTTTGGTTGTCGGATTCATTTCGCGTATTTTAATCGTATACGTTACGGTTTTTTTTTTTTAAACAAACTTATAATCGTTTTCGTTTCTATTGGTATGCTTATTCGTTAGCATAATATTATCAAGTAAATAACAACTATAAAAATAGTATTACGTTATATATATATATATATATATATATATATATATATATATATATATATATTGTATCACCAACCTACGTATCTTTTATCGGACTCGTTCCGATAGTTTCGTGCGTGATTGTAAATAATTGAAAAATAGTAATACTTTACGTATTAAAATCGTGGGCTCGCTAGACTTATCTCACATCAAAAGTTCAGTTCAGATTTTCGTAGGGACTTATCGTAAGAAATGCATAGGATTAAGTATAATTGTATACCTAATTTGGAGGAGTGTCACATGCACCCCAACCTGATTCGCAAAAACATTAGAATACATATTTTCTCTCCACGCTCCAATCCCGTCACAGTGGGTAGCGCGGATTGAACTTCGCGGTAAGTTCGCTGGGGGTGCGGTGGCAGCGCGCCCCGCATGAAAATTTTCAGGATTTTCATCCTAAGAAACGTGGAATTTGCCCATGCGACGCTTAGCAATGTCGCCAATAGTGTCGCAAGCAACAGTGTCACAAACCGTAGTGTCGCAAACATTAACACCCATTGACAAGTGAGTGCGACACTGAGAACTAGTGTCGCAATACAGGTTAGTGTCGCACAAATTTAGAGGAAGAGAAGTGTCGCAACTAACCTGAAGGGAAGTGTCGCAACCACTAGTGTCGCAACTAGGGTTAGGGTTAGGGTTACGACTAGTGTCGCACCTAGTGTCACAGTGCGGCTCATCTTCAACCTCCAGCAGCGGCGCCGTCTGACCTGCAACCTCAGAATCGGAAAACTCCGAAGAACTAGACCCAGAGCCACCTCGGCCGCTCTTACAACTCAAACCTAATGCACCAGCTACTATCTTTTTCTTTTTCTTTTTCGAGTTGGTTTTTTCTTTCATCGTGAACAGTAGATATCGAGCTCTTCTCGGAAAAACAGAAACCAGCCACATGGAACGCGAAGATACAAACCAGTACACAACACACGAAACAGAAGCTTCACCACAACCTGATGAATGAAAAGGGAGCTTGAAACATGGCCAAATGAAGGACAAATCCGAAAAATGACCTCGCCGGAAAATCTCACCGGAAAATGCCCTTTCAAGAACGTAACTTACTTAGGAGTTTTCAACCATCTTCTTTTTATGGTTATGTTTATGTACATAGTAAACTTAATTTTCAAATGATTATTAATCATATTAAATGGAGATTAAGGGGGTGTTTATGCTTATGTTTATGAACATAAGAATGCTTATGTTTATGCACATAGTAAACTTAATTTTCAAATGATTATTAATCATATTAAATGGAGATTAAGGGGGTGTTTATGCTTAAGTTTATGAACATAAGAATGAGAATGGGTTTTTCGAACTCACCATCTAACTTGGGTTTGACATATATCTAAATTCATAGGTTTGATTAGCAATACTAAATATCACACCCATATACAGACAAGTTATATCTTACTTATTTTTATACCCTTTCTTTCAGAACTTACAATGCAAATTGGATAAACAAAATAAATAAATACATAAATATATAAATAAAAAGCCTACAATGTAAACACCCTAAAAACCTTACCCAACTATCTTTGGTCAATCGGATCCAAATGATGAACACACGGTGAAGTGCTCCTGGACTCAAAGTTATTGTATTATATTCGTGTCAAAAAAATTTTATCCTCATAATTGATTTTTGTATATTATTCTTACTTCAATTGTCAATACAACTTAAAAAATAAAAATATAAAAACGATCTCAATCTGTATTCAGAATCTTTTTAAGTCGTGAACTTTTACTTTTTTCGCTTTACATACATTTTTCATTGTGAACTCTTATATTTTTTTTATTTTCTAAAAGATTTTCATTATGATCCTTTGCTTTTTTTGCTACAGAAATTTAAAAAAATTTTAACTATAAATTTTTGACTTCACATAAACTTATGAGTGTGTAACGTTTAATTTTCAACCTTCACAATTCATAAAGTTTATGTAAAGTCAAAAAAGATAAGCTTCACATTTAAAAATTAAGTGTGAAGCAAAAAGAATTCAACTTTACACTTCATAAAATTGTAAAATTCAATTGTTTTTACCATTTTTATTTTATCTCCTTGTTTTCACATGATCTCCTTCCTACATACAATGTTGCAAAAGTCGGCGATTAGTCGGCTCCAGCGAATGTCACGACTTGACCAGGACTAAGTCGCTCAAATAGGTCGGTCAACGCCGGTCAATGCCGGTCAATGGTGGTCAACAGGTCATAATCGTTCGGTCTATGGTTGGGATGTGTTTCTCCATTGCTTTTTATTGATAAGTATGAGAGAAAATAGAGCAAAAAGTGATAGAATAAAGTAAGAGATGATGAAGATGAAGATGAAGATGAGATGTAGTAGAAGAAGATTATAATGAAAGACATAGATCTTAGATCAGATATGGAAAAAATGAACAATGAGAGATAAAGTTGAAATTTTCAAGAAAAAGTTAAAAGAAATTTACATTTTAGTCCCTTATCTATAAAATATATAAGGTTTTCATATATTTACACATAATTTTGAAATTTAATATTTAAATGTATGAAAAGTCAACAAAAGTCAAAATTCGACTAGTTCCCGACTTGGTCGAATAGTCCTTCCAAGGTCCTGACCGACCCCGATTAGCGACTTTTGCAACCTTGCCTATATATATATATATATATATATATATATATATATATATATATATATATATATATATAAAGTTCGCCTCCTACTAATTAATGATAAATTTCTATATATATTATTTATTATACATTTATACATAAACAAACGTTTTTTAACGACGAGATCTATTATCGCTTTTTGCATGTCCTCGGAAATTTAAAGTAGGTGCGAATTCTCCCAATTTGTGTCCTACCATACGATCTGTTATATAAATAGGTAAATGTTCCTTTCCATTATGGATAGCAATGGTATGGCCAACCATTATGGGTATAATGGTAGATGTTCGAGACCAAGTTAATAATATTTCTCTTTCTGCTATTGTGTTAAGATTATTTTTTTCTTAAATAAATTATTAGCTACAAAAGGATTTTTTTTAGTGAACGTGTCACAGCTTCCTCCTATTTTTTTTGTAAAGACGAAGAAAGAAATTCTATTTTCTCTCCTATTTACTAAAGCGACGAAGAATCAAATTATCACTATATTTATTCCTTTTTCTAGTTCTTTTTCCATGTGCAGGATAACCCCAAGGGGTTGTGGGTTTTTTTCTAACAATTGGGGCCCTCCCTTCACGACCCCTATGTGGATGGTCTACAGGGTTCATAACTACTCCTCTTACTACAGGGCGCTTACCTAGCCAACGCTTAGATCCGGCTCTACCCAAACTTTTCTGGTTCACCCCAACATTCCCCACTTGTTCGACTGTTGCTGAGCAGTTTTTGGATATGAAACGAACCTCCCCAGAAGGTAATTTTAATTTGGCCGATTTCCCTTCTTTTGTAATAAGTTTCCCTACATGTCGCACCCCCAAATCTCGTGTGCAGCGGAAGTCGGGTCGGGGCGCGACTATTCATGGATCATTACACAAAGTAATGGCAAACGACTCTATATGAGACGTTTTGAAAATAGTACAAAAGTAGTTACATTGATATAATTAAGGTTTACATCAGTCTCGAGTTCGTGGGATGAAATCCTGAAGATTCTAGTACATAACGATTATACCAAAATAATGTAAGAAAATCTTCTTATACGTATAATGCATGCGACTCGAGCTAGCAACCAATCATGTGGGCAACCCTACTGTTGCTGAGTACCTGAGAAATACACGCTAAAAGGGTCAACAATAATGTTGGTGAGCTCATAGGTTTACGTAGTTAAAATCATAGTATGAACCACAAGATTTCAGAGTTATCGTAGTAGCACGAATGCCAAAGTAAATCATAGTATACTATTGCCATGGGCTCATAGTTCCGAAGCTTAACCGTAGTTGGTGTCTCCGTATAATAGTTAGAGCGACTAACCCCGGACGGCGGACTGTCAGTTCCCGATAGATCTATCCATAATGTTTGCGCTTAGTATTAACGGGCTATGATATTTGTTGGACACCATCGTAGTTGGTTTAGTTTACCCATGCAATCCGTATAAGTTTTCATAGTACTTGTGTTCATAAAAACAGAGCAATGTATTCTCACCCCAAAGTAAGTAAAATAGTAAAAGTAAAAGTGGGGCAATGAGACTCACCTAAGTCTTGAAAGCGAGCGTTTAAGTTAATGAACGTTTATCCAAAGTGTAACCTTCCGGCGCCCTAAACGCACAAGGTTATGTGTGAGTGAATGTCTCAAAAGATCATTCATGCTAGTTGTCCACTCAACTAGTGATATTAATTGTTGTTTGTTCTTCGATTACGTTTAGAAATATGTACGGCCCGTTGGTGAAGGTTTGTAATAATAATAATAATTCTTAAAGGTATTATTATTAGGTTCCATTTCGATGTATACTTGTAAAAGTACATAATGTGCGTATCCGAGTAAGTATCGTAGTTATGTATTATCACTCGAATTAAGTATTTTGTGAAAATATGTTTTTGGATCCATCTGTGTTGCGAACTTATTAACACTGTTAGCTTTAAAGGTAGCGACACAAGGTTTGTGTTGCTAGTTAATACTGCTAGTGTAAGTGTTGCGACACAAAGGTAGTGTCGCGGGTTTGTACTGTTCGTTGTGGATGTTGCGACACTCGGGTTGTGTCGCATCGAGTTTCTACTGCTCACTTAGTTTCCACTGTTAATACTGTTGGTGTTTTAACTCTGTTACCATTGTTTCCACTGCTAGCACGTTTTTCATACTTTCCACTGTTAGCGCATTTTACCTAGTTTCCACTATTAGTACGTTTTTCCTTTATTACTACTGTTAGCACATTTCCTCGGTTATCACTGCTAGTTCATTCCCTTGGTTACCACTGCTAGTTAGTTTCTTAGTTACCACTGTTAGTTCGTTTCTTAGTTACCACTGCTAGTTAGTTTCTTAGTTACCACTGTTAGTTCATTTCCTTAGTTACCACTGCTAGTTAGTTTCTTAGTTACCACTGTTAGTTCATTTCCTTAGTTACCACTGTTAGTTCATTTCCTTAGTTACCACTGCTACCCTCGTTTCCACTTCTCGTTATTAGTTTCTACTGTTCGTTTCTGAAATTCATTTTTGTTCGAGGGTTTTGATTAAATGAGTTTGCTTTGGTCCCGAAACTATTACAAGACAAATATCAATATTTTTACACTCGTAACAAGTAAGTTTTCATATATTTTGGTAATCCCGAAAGTGTTCGATTTTTGGTACAGGATGTCACACCCCGCTAAAGCGGAAACACGAGGTGTAACAGCTGAGGGATTCACAACACAAAGATATAGTAACAATACCAATAATTTACAAACAGCCTTGGTGACAATAAACGATACCTCCAATTGTTCAAATTACAATGGCACTGTTACAATAATATTATAAAAGTTTTTGTCCAAAAATCCATTCACTATGGCTTGGTTGGTATAATCCCATGCCCTTGCCCACATAAGATCCATGCTTACCGACGTTCTCCTGAAAAGCATGTCAAAACAAAAGGGTCAACTATGGCCATAGTTGGTGAGTTCAAAGTTTGAAACAGTCATATCAAAAGTGTGTCCTATCGAGGACATAAGTATGGGTATAGCCGTCCAATCGGGGACGCTATCATCCCTGAGTTTGTCCAATCGGGGACATAAATATAATAAGCATTTGGTTGAAATGTTGCTGTAACTAAACATGTGGTAATAAAGAGAGAGATGTATAAGCCTTGAGACCACTACTAATCCGGTTATCCTACCAAACTTGCCCCAAAATAAAATGCGCCATGTTCTTCAACCAACATGGGTAAATGGCGATATTATGCACCCACGTTGAAGTGTGAGTGAGAGATGGTCCTATCCTAAATAGCATGCTACCCATAATATCTACGGCTCGTCGCTACGAGTTAATTAGTAGTGAATAAGTTGCAGGGGACTTTGCATAATAGAAAAAAAACCCAAGCTTAACATGTTGACATACCACAGTTTGTGTGAAAACAGTTCAAAGCAGTTGATAAATATGTAAAAGCTCAACCAAAAGTTTGATGTAAGTACATGCTTTTCAGCCCCAAAACAAAAATCAGAAAAGGGGACAGTGAACTCACCTTGTGAGCTGAGTTTAACGAGTATAATTCTGTGAGCAAGTTACAATCCGGAAATGATGCTCTAACCGTGACCTAGTCCAGTAAGAATGTGTCCGTTAATGTCTAGTGATATGCTTTAATACATGAGTTCATACGAGTTGGTTACCCACAATTTTAAATGATGAATCTGCCTAGGGTTGTGTGGTTTGTTTCGTGACTCTTTTTAGCAAAACTAAACAGTTTCTGGGCATCTTCTTGATACACCTCAAAATATTAGGTCTTTGGCGTATGATTTAGGTTTTGTGTGAATGATTAAAATCAAGCTATTCCCAGTTTAAAGTCACTATTTTTATAAAGAATAGATGAAGATACGGTTGTCCAAAGTCAGGTGAGGAAAACTACCACTTTTGGTGGAGTATTCATGGAGTTACAGTCTTCCAAAGTTGGCTTAAAAATCTGGACAGAAAGTTGTCCAACTCTCCTACTTACCAAAAGCACATAACATGTTATAAAATCCGTATGTAAATGATTCGAACAAACTTTAAGTGTGTCTTTTATTTGTAAAACATTATAACATTTCAGGTACAAAAACCCTAATGCACACATATTATAAAGAAAATGTAACAGTAACCAGAAATAGAAGTAAATGGGTTGTGCAGAATAGAATGTAAACATTCTTGCACTTTATGATTACCTCTTCGACCAGGAGTGTATGTTTGGAGTGATGAAGTTCTATCCACAGGAAGTTGAGTTTGAGCAGGTTTCCCTGGAGTGGTTGATTTGTGGATGAAAGATGATGAATAAACTGGGTGCTTTGGTTAAAACCGAGTATAAGTCTTGAGAGAGTTTGAGAGAAAATAGGTGAGTGTGATTTGAATATGAATGTGTAATCTCTGTTGGTTGAAACAAAAGGAATAAAAGGTGGAGTGTATAAGATTATTATCCAGGAATTTGATTGGGTGAAGGTGGAGTGATTTTATGGGGAGTGTAAGTTAATTGATTTGGTTTTATGGGAAATAGGTTTGCTGGCCGATTTTGAGGGAAAAGAGGTAATCATAACCCTTTTTGCGTGCACAGGTATCTCTATTTCAAATATTAATGTTCCTTTTTACAGAATATGAATGGTTACTTATCATATTAAACTACTTAGAAAGTATTTAAATCGGGCAGGAAGGTTTACTGTGTGTGTGGGTAACACTTGGTTGGTCTTAAAATTGTTTAAGCATATCACTAAAAATAGATTGACACTAAGTACTTCATGATTTGTTCGTGACATTAATGTGCTAACTGTATAAACTTTGGGTCTAGCAGTAGAAACTGAACTAGCAGTAGAAACTGAGCTAGCAGTTGTAACAATGAGAGCAGTAGTAACTCGACTACAGTGGTAACTGAACTAGCAGTAGAAACTGAACTAGAAGTTGTAACAATGAGAGCAGTAGTAACTCGACTACAGTGGTAACTTAACTAGCAGTGGAAACTGAACTAGCAGTTGTAACAATGAGAGCAGTGGTAACTCGACTACAGTGGTAACTCAAACAGTGGTAACCAATGGGTACAGTGCTAATAGTAGAAACAGTGGTAATTGAGCTAACAGTGGAAACTGAAGTATGTGCTAGTAGTGGAAACTAAGGAATTGTGCTAGCAGTATTAACTGAGGCATTTGTGCTAGCAGTATTAACTGAGGCATTTGTGCTAGCAGTGGAAACTAAGGAATTGTGCAAGCAGTATTAACTGAGGCATTTGTGTTAGCAGTGGAAACTAAGGAATTGTGCTAGCAGTATTAACTCGGTCAGGAGTATAAACTTCTAACCAACAGTACTAACTACGACTAACAGTATTAACTTTTGTCTAGCAGTATTAACCATGATTCTTAAGAAGGTCAGGTCCAGATTTAGGTGGAGATTAAGTTAAGTATTAACCTGATATTTTTGGTGGTTGTTACAGTATCTCCCCGTTGAAAAGAATTTCGTCCCGAAATTCAATTTGTTCCATCGGTTGCCAAAGCGCTAGGAAACAAGTGTGGGTATTTGTGTCGAATATAGTCTTCGCGTTCCCAAGTAAATTCAGGACCTCGACGTGAATTCCACCTAACTTTAACAATGGGTATCTTACTTCGTTTTAATCTTTTGACCTCACGGTCCATGATTTCAAGTGGCTCTTCTACAAAGTTTAGTTCATCATCTACTTGAATATCATCGAGGGGAACAATAAGTGTTTCATCGGATAGACATTTCTTTAGATTGGAAACATGAAACGTGTTATGTATGTTGCTAAGTTCCTGGGGTAATTCTAGTCGGTACGCGACCGGACCAATCCTTTCTATTATCTCAAAAGGTCCAATATACCTTGGGTTAAGTTTGCCTCGCTTTCCAAAGCGGATCATGCCCTTCCAGGGTGACACCTTGAGAAGTACTTTATCTCCGACTTGAAATTCTAAAGGTTTCCTACGGTTGTCTGCATAGCTTTTCTGACGATTTCTGGCTGCTTTCAATCTTTCCCTTATAGCAGAGATTTTATCGGTTGTCTCTTGTATAATACCAGGTTTAATTAGCTGTCTATCATCGGTTTCTACCCAACAAAGTGGTGATCGACACTTACGTCCATATAAGGCCTCAAAGGGTGCACAACCTATGCTCGTGTGGTAACTATTATTATAAGAAAACTCCACTAAGGGCAAGTGAGTATCCCAGCTTCCTCTAAAATCAATGGCACATGCTCTCGACATGTCTTCCAAAGTTTGGATGGTTCGTTCACTTTGGCCATCGGTTTGTGGGTGGTGTGCGGTGCTCAAATTTAGTTGAGTGCCTAGAGCCTTCTGTAGTTGCTGCCATAAACGTGACGTGAAACGATCTCGTCGATATAGATTTGAGCGAGCTTGTCCATTTTGTAATCTTCTCGGATGGGAATAAAGTGAGCTGACTTCGTTAATCTATCCACTATGACCCATATAGAGTCATGTTCTCTTGCCGTTCGTGGCAATTTCGTGACGAAATCTATTGATATTTGTTCCCATTTCCATTGTGGGATTTCCGGTTGTTGCAATAATCCTGATGGCTTCTGGTATTCTGCCTTGACATTAGAGCAAGTCAAGCATTTTCCCACATATACCGCAATATCCTTTTTCATTCCCGGCCACCAGTTGTATTCTCTTAAGTCCTTGAACATCTTATCAGCTCCTGGGTGAATTGAATACTTGGATCTATGGGCTTCTTCAAGAATGATTTTTCTCAGTTCATTGATATTTGGAATCCAAACTCTTTCCTTGAAGTACCGAACTCCATCGGACTTGATTTCAAATCTCTGATCCAGGTTATGCAAGGTCTCATTCTTTATGTTCTCTGGTCTCATAGCTTCATCTTGAGCTTCCAAGATTCGAGTTTTCTAACTCGTCTGAACTAGTATTCCCAACGCTCGTACCCGCGAGGGTCTTAACTTTTCCTTCCTACTTAATGCATCCGCTACGACGTTAGCCTTGCTTGGATGGTACTTGATGTCGCAATCGTAGTCACCAAGCAGTTCTACCCATCTCCTTTGTCTCATGTTGAGCATCTTCTGATCGAGGATATGTTGAAGACTTTTGTGATCGGTGAAGATGGTGCACTTAGTGCCATACAGGTAGTGTCTCCAAATTTTAAGAGCGAACACCACCGCTCCTAGCTCCAAGTCATGCGTCGTGTAATTCTTCTCATGCTCCTTGAGTTGTCTCGATGCGTAGGCAATCACCTTATTCCTTTGCATCAGCACGCAACCCATTCCTTGGTGGGATGCGTCGCAGTATACGACAAAATCTTCCGTTCCTTCCGGTAAAGCTAAAATGGGCGCGTTACATAGCCTACTCTTCAGCGTTTGAAACGCTTCTTCCTGTTCTTCTCCCCAAGAGAACTCCTTAGCCTTCTGGGTCAACTCGGTTAACGGTTTAGCAATCCTTGAAAAGTTCTCGATAAATCTCCGATAGTAACCAGCTAATCCCAGAAACTGACGTATCTATGTAGGGGTTCTCGGGGCTTCCCACTTTTTGATTGCCTCCACTTTGGCTGGATCAACATGTATTCCTTCTTTGTTGACAACGTGACCAAGAAAGTGTACCTCTCGAAGCCAAAATTCGCACTTTGAGAATTTGGCGTACAGCTTCTGCTCCTTCAGTAGATTCAATATTATCTCCAAGTGTCGCTTGTGGTCTTCTTTGCTTTTTGAATAAATCAGTATGTCGTCGATGAACACAATTACGAACTTGTCTAGATATGGGCAACACACCCTATTCATCAAATCCATGAATACTGCGGGTGCGTTGGTTAGCCCAAACGGCATTACCAAGAACTCATAATGCCCATATCGCGTCCTAAAGGTTGTTTTTGGGATGTCCTCTTCACGGACTCTCAATTGGTGGTATCCTGAACGAAGATCGATTTTTGAAAAGTATGATGCGCCTTGCAATTGGTCAAATAAATCGTCGATTCGGGGTAGAGGGTATCGGTTCTTTATGGTTAACTTGTTTAGCTCTCTATAGTCTATGCACATACGGAACGATCCGTCTTTCTTCTTTACGAAGAGGACTGGAGCTCCCCAGGGCGGTGAGCTTGGAAGAATTAATCCATGACTCAACAGCTCTTGTAGTTGATTGGACAATTCCTGCATTTCGGACGGTGCTAGACGATACAGTGTCCTTGCTACAGGCGCCGCTCTGGGAATTAGGTCGATTTGAAATTCAACTGGTCTAGGTGGGGGAAGTCCAGGTAGGTCGTTTGGGAAAACTTCCGGGTGATTTCTAACAACAGGGATGTCTTGAATACACTTCTCCTCCGGCCTTTTGTCAACTACATGTGCCAGAAATGCGGAGCACTGCTTCCCCAGGTACTTACGCATTTGCATAGCTGACACAATGTTGAGTTTCCTGCCGGGTTTATCCCCTTGGATGACAAAGGTTTCGTTGTCGGATAGGGGTATCCGAACAATCTTGTCATAACATCCTATTTCTGCTCTGGCCTTCGTCAACCAGTCCATTCCCACAATCACATCAAAGCTTTTCAGCTCAATCGGTATTAAGTCAATGTTAAACATCCTACTAGCTAGGTTCAAGGTACAGTTGGGTACTATGTCCCTAGCTTCGAACTCGTGACCGTTAGCGTATTCAATAGTAAAGGTTTCACTTAATGGTATAGAGTCTAATTCAATTAATGGTCGGAATTCTAACGAAACAAAACTTCTCTCGGCTGCCGAATCAAATAATACAGATGCGTAGTGATCCTTCAAGTGAAACGCACCTGTTACAGCGTTTGGATCCTGTCGTGCTTCTTCAGCTCCGATGACGAATGCTCGGCCCCTCGCTGGCCCCCTCTGATTCCCAGCGTTGTTGTCAAGGGTCCTGTTCAACCGTGGGCAGGCATTTCTGAGATGGTTCTGGCTCCCGTATTCGTAACATACCGCTTTCGGACGCTCATTCACGTTCCCCGCTCTACAGTACTTGGCGAAATGACCTGCCTGATTGCACCTTTCACACACTGGACAATTTCCAGAATGGTGAAATTTGCACTTGTTGCATTTCGGGTGAGGACCACTGTATTGCTTTGGTCCTTGGGTCGCAATGCCAAAATTTCTTGCCACCATTGGCTTCTTGTTGGCATACCCGCCACCTCTTTGCCTTGATTGGTCATCCATCTTCCGTTTACCAGAGTCGTTCCTTTTCGACGATCCACCTGACCGGACCACATCATTCGTCAGGCGGTTGGCCATTACTACCGCGGCCTATATGGTCGTCGGATTCGCCGCGGTAACCATTCCCCGGATTTCAGGTACCAATCCCCAAATGTACCTGTCGATTCTCTTCTCCTCCGGGTTCACCATGTGAGGCACTAGTCTTGCAAGTTCATGGAATCGGGCGGTGTATTTGTCAATGTCTGTCCCGACCATGGAGTGATTCCAGAACTCAGATTCGAGTCTCTGGAGTGCGTCCTTCAGACAATACTCCTCGGTTAACAACTTTTTGAACTCCTCCCAGCTGAGGTTGTATGAGGCTTCACGGCCTCGAAACTGAATCTGGTTGTTCCACCAGGTCAGAGCCCTACCTTGGAGCATGCAAGCAGCATACTCAACCTGGTTTTCACTTGCGCATTTGCTAATATGGAGTACAGACTCCATGTTTTCAATCCACGACAGCAGTCCGACCGCGCCCTCTGTTCCGCGGAACTCCTTGGGTCGGCAAGACATGAAAGTCTTGTAGCTGCACCCGGGATTGTTGTTGGGGGGAGGTGCTACTGGATTTGTTTGTGTGGCATTTAAGCTTGCGGTGATTTGTGCCACAAGGTTTGGCAAAGCCGCGTTGAGTTGTTGGGCGATTTGGTCAGCCATGTCTTTTGTGTTTCTCCTAGGAGGCATGATTCTACGACATTCACAAAGTTTTGTTTTCAGGATTTTATACGTGTTTAACTTTTGTTGTAATCAAGAACTTTTCGAGCATTCGAAATTTCTAATGTACGGTCATGATGAGTGTATAAAAAGTTTGATTAAGCAGGTATTCATTCCCTTGGAAAAATAGATAATATCAAAAGTACACAATTCGCAACTTAATAGATCAAAAGACAACAGTTTTCATTCCAAATTTAAGAGTAAGTCCTAAGACAAAGTCATCACAACAAG